>OV281345.1:24070226-25320226 GCA_923062675.1 Marasmarcha lunaedactyla
CCTAAAACCACGCTACACGCTACCCCCGATTAGCGCGGGGGCTAAGGGAGCGGGAAGGCGTCTGCGATCGACGTGCGCTCGAGAACGCACGCAGACTGAGACTGAATTGAGTCTTGTCAGTTTAAAATATAAATCAATACAAAATTATTCAAAAATCATAATTTATCATCTTTACCTCAAAATAAAATTATTTTTTGAATCATACTTATGTTTCTTTCCTAGGAGATCTAATTTCAATCTTTACCATATTTAATACAAAACTGAGGCTTGAAATGAAATAAAAAAGTATTATATTAATTCATTTTTACCAAAACTAAACAAACCCTTTTTTAATGTTTGTAAGTTGTTTGGTAAGAAAGTGTACATTAATTAAGTGTTTCATTCAACAATAAAGTGTTTCATTCATTCATCTCCAATTAACAAAAAATAATAATCAACGGCAACTAAAGTGTTTTAAATGCCAATTTAAAACAATTTTATATATATTAAACCAATTTAATCGAAAGCCATTGTCTTTTCAACAAAAGCAAAGAAACACTGACAAAAATTCGATAAAAAATTCATTTACCGTGCCATCGGAGGCGGAATAACCGTTTGATGCCAGCTTTATTTACTGTATGCCAGAACTAGTCAATTTGCGGGCGTCCACTTCCTAGCCAGAAAGGTCCAGGTGTTTCCGATTTTCTTTGCCGTTCGGCACACCGTGAAATTGGACCCGATTGTCTGTCCGATGTAAAAAGACTTGCGTTCCCGATGTAAAAAGACTTGTGATGCCCAAATCGAAATTACCCTTTGTGATGTCGTTTTATAATGACAGGTTGACTCTATTTGATGTAGGTATTCGTTTTATTTTGAGGTTTTGTATGTTTTCGGATCTAGTTTAGGAATATAAAAATTATTTGATATGGATGTTAAACTATATTAGTAAAATCTAGTCCTTATATGGTAACGAGAAAGCAACAATACAGGTTGTCCGAGAAATCAACGTCAAGCCGAAACTGGGCGATGTGCCACGTGATAAATTAGGTAAATCAATCTGTAAGAAGTCCAAATAGACCTGTAAGGCATTTAAGTTCTCCGGAAGCTCCAATGATCTAATAACTCTATCATAAAAAAACCCGTCCACATGTTTACTTTGAACTAATTAAACAGAATTGGCAGAACCTCGGATATCATTAAAAACATGTTTTTTCTTCAATTAAGGAGTAATTTAGCTTTTTTATACCATTTTGTAACCCCGACTAAACGCGCCATCTTTTAAAAATACTTGCCAAAGTAGCGTAGTACAATCGAAGAACTTGGTGCAAATGACCGAATAACACGAAAGCGGTTTTCGCTTTAGCCTGAGCTTTTACGGAATGTAATTTTTTTTACAATCAGTTAAATTTGGGGTATGTAAATGTTTTTAAATAAATTTTGGGCAAAAATCTAACATTATATTTAAAAAAGAGGCAATAATGGTTTAACTTTAAATTGTAATTTACAGAAAGGTTAGATTTTAATTAAATTAAATAATTTAAATTAAATAGTAAGATCAGAGGCTTTTTTTTTTTCTTTTTTTGTTCCCCTCCGCGGGTAGGGCAGGAGGATAAAAATGCTCTGACGCATACTCTGGCGCGATTCCAAAGTTATGTGGGACTCGTCCCGACGCCTACCAGAACCATACCCACTAAAAACCCCCTGTCGGCTCGTGCATTTTTGCCACTCAGCCTTCATCTGAGCGACGGCCAATGGGAGAAAGAGGCCGCGCTAGCGGGGCCCTTAAGGGGTCACCCGCTGGGATTTACATAGCACTGAAGGTGCTCAAAAATTAAAAGTAAAATAAAAAATAAAAACATTAAAAATGAAAAGTAAATAATGAAAACATTAAAAATTGAAAATTAAATTTGCATTAATTCGGATTTACGTTAGAATTAGAATTTACGTTAGAATTAGAATTTGCGGCCTGAAGGGCCTCGAGATCTACGGTTATCTTCGAACGTTCGCTTGTGTGCGCGTTTCTCGGTGTAGCGATTTTGTATGCCGAATCTAGGACAGGAGCAGTATATGAGACTGATTTTCGAACAAGAGGATTGGGATGGGATTCGGCGCGTTTGAAGAACGATTCTGAGAGTGTTTTTAGATACTGTTGTACTGTAGGCAGTTCAAGATCTCTGTGCAGGTCCGCGTTGCGCACGTACCAAGGTGCGTTTGTGGCCCTGCGGCAGAAGAGGTTTTGAACTACCTGCAGTTTGTGCAGGACGGAGGGTTTGGCGTGAGCAAAGACTGGCGAAGCATATGACATGACTGGTCTAACGCAGACCTTATAAAGCGTACGTTTGTTTCTGAAGGACATTTTACTTTTTCTACCTAACATACTGTAAAGCCGGCCTAGGTAAAAACGTGCGAGTTTCGTTACTCTATCGACGTGAGGATTGAATGAAAGCGTCTGGTCTAATATGACGCCTAAATATTTGGTACTGCGCTTCCAGGGGATGGGAGTGCCTTGCATTCTCAATTGGAGATTGTCGGGGATACGACTGCGTCTGTAGTCGAAGTAAACCGCAGAGCTCTTCTCTGGGTTCACATCGATACGCCATTTTTTAAACCAAGCACCGAGGGTGTTAATAGCCTTTTGAAGTCTGGTGACGAGACCCGAGGCTCTGCGGCCTTTGTTGTAAAGGGCAGTGTCGTCGGCAAAGAGAGCGAGTTCGACGACTTTCGATGGAATGGGAATGTCGTTAGTGTATACGGAATACAAAAGAGGGGCGAGGACTGAGCCTTGAGGGACTCCAGCCTTTATGGGACGAGGCGCGGAGAGCGTGCCTACATGTTTGAAACGAAACGTGCGGTCTTTGAGAAACGACGCGATTATCCTAACTAGGCGAGCCGGTAAGCCTATTTTATAGAGTTTATAAACGAGACCGCTGTGCCAGACTTTGTCGAAAGCCTTGGCTACGTCAAAGAAAACTGCGATCGTTTTCTTTCGTTTCGGATAGAAGCCGTCGAGTATGTACTCGACGATTCGATGGACTTGCTGAGGGCAGGAGTGCTTAGCGCGAAAGCCGAACTGGTGGGGAATTATGAGAGGATCGCCGTCCGTTGGAAACAGATGGTTCCGCATTCGAGAGAGTATGACTCTCTCGAGAAGTTTAGACATTGCCTTGAGGAGGCTGATGGGTCTGTGATTAGCCGCGACATTAAGAGGTTTACCCGGCTTGGGTATGCCTATGACTGTCGCTTCTTTCCAAGCTTTTGGAAAGTAGCTAAGGTCGAAGCAGGCATTGAAAATGATAGCTAACAAGGTAAGCACCTGTTGAGGCAGGTGCTTAAGTGCGTGGTTGGAAATACCATCCGCACCCGGAGCCTTTCTGGACTTTTGACTTTTGATGAATTGCGAGATTTCATCATTAGAGACTGTGACGGGGTCGGCGGTGATGGGGAGAGAGTTTCTACGGAGGACTTCGGCCTCCACCCCTTCGATGTGATTGGGATTCGCGGGTTGCGTGCTGGGCGAGCATTGAGACGCAACGCTGTCAGCGAAGCATTCGGCTTTCTCTTCGTCTTCGAAGGCGATAGAGCCATCGGGACGAGTGAGAGGAGGGACGTGAGAGGCGGCGTCTACGCGTAAGGCTCGGGCCATTCGATAATACGCTTGGTGGGACGGGGAGATATTCGCCATGAGATCTTTCATCTGGGCGTCTCGGAGTTCCGCGAGGCGAGATCTAACTTTGCGTTGTAGCTGATTCGCAGCTGTTCTATAGGCGGGCGTGGGATATTTCTTGGCTCTCCGGAGAGCCGCGTTCTTAGCTTTAATAAGATTGCTAATGGCTAAGGGAAGCGTGGGTTTGCCTTTCTTAGCAACCTTTTCGTTTACACTGATGGCTGAGTTGATAGCATCAGTGAGAGAATTTACTAACGAGTCTATTTTATCCGGGCTATCTAATTAATCGGGCGAGATCGCGAGCGGAGAGTTTGGGGCCTCTAAGGCAGAAACTATCGTATTTTTAAACCCTTTCCAGTCGGTAAAGGTCTTAGGAGAAGTGACGTTAACGTTAGGCGGTCCTAGCACGAGGGAGACGGGGCGGTGGTCAGAACCTAGGTCATCGAGCGGTTCGATAGACCTGAGGTCGAGGTTGATATGCTTGACGATTGCAAAGTCGAGGATGTCAGGAGAGTGGTTCGGGTTGTCGGGATAGTGAGTGGGAGTGATAGGGGAGACGACGTCTAAGTCGAGTAAGTTGGTGATGTCGAGGAGAGCTATACCGCTTTGGTTGGTTGATAGGCACGTCCAGTCAGTATGTTTGGAGTTAAAGTCTCCGAACATAATGACTGAACGACCGAGGGCGAGAATGGTTTCAAAGTCGCTGCGGATAGGTATGGTGCCATGGTATGTAGACTGAGGCTATGATGATGGTCGGATGACCAGTCATAGCCAATCTACACACGGTGGCTTCCATGTTAAGGAGAGGAGGGGTAGAGAGAGGACAGCAATGGAATCCTCTTTTGTAGTAGATAGCAGTGCCGCCGAAACCGTCGCAGTTAGGCCTATCGTTACGTGTAAACGCGTACTTAGGAATCGCGAATCCCCTGGAGCGATTAGGAGTGAGCCATGTCTCCTGGAGAAGAAAAAGATCTGGGTCGTTGTTCTGAAGGAACAGTTTAATCTCGGGAAGGTTAGAGCTAAGGCTACGAGCGTTAAAAGATACTAGGGATAAGCCCTTAGGTTTAATGCGACTAGACATTAAAATTTATTTATTTAAAATTTACAAAAATAAAATAATTTACAACGAACTTAGGAGCGAGTGATGCTCGGCTAACGCGAATAAACGCTCTTGAGGAGAGCGGGCGGCTCGCAGTTTGCGTGCGAGTACGGAAATTTCGTTAATGTCGACGTTTTGGATGACGTCGAACACGGTCTTCATGTCCTCAGCCAACGACGACTGAGGGGAAGATGACAACGCGGGACGCGGCCCTACGGGAGCTACGGGAGCTGGGATGGGTCGGGAAGTTGCAGGCGGGACGACCGGACGCTGCCTCCAAGACAGAGCCGGAGTAGGCGTCGGCTGAACGGGCTTTGCTTCCGGGGGACCCCGGTTGCGCAGCGGCGGGAAGTTGGCAGGAGTGAGTGGCGGCGCCGGTTTAGGCGCGACCCTCTTGGTGGTGGAGCGCGGAGCGCGCGGGCAACCCCTGTAGTTTGCTGTGTGGCCGGACTGGCCGCACAGCACACAGGCAGGGGGGGAAGTGGATTCGGGAGTGCGAGTGCACTCCTTAGTGAAGTTAGCCGCTGCGTGGCCATATAGCTGGCAGCGGTGGCACTGCCCAGGGTGACCACGGGGGTTGGGACGCTCGACGGAGATGTTCGAGAGTCCGCAGATTGTGCGAGCCTCTTTGAAAATCTCCTTCGAGTTGGGAGTATTGGACAGGATTACTAGCGCTAACGGAAAATGCCTACCGCGGTTGGAGTGCATCTTGTGCACTGCTGTGACCGGGAAACCCTGAGACTTAAGGTCCTCGAGAATGTCTTCGTTGCTGAGTTCGAACGGGACGCCCCGTAGTACTGCGCGGATCTTACGCTCTTCCGGGAGGGCGTAGGTGTGATACGCGATTTGGTTTAATCCGAGTAACCTGGTAAACGCGCGGAAGTCGTCGACGGTCGCTACTTGAATCTTGATTGTATCGCCAGCGTTGGCGGCTTTTAAGTAATGAATTTTGTGCACTTTGCACAAGTTTGAAACCGCGGTCCAGCG
The DNA here is from genome assembly GCA_923062675.1 of Marasmarcha lunaedactyla. NCBI lineage: Eukaryota > Metazoa > Arthropoda > Insecta > Lepidoptera > Pterophoridae > Marasmarcha > Marasmarcha lunaedactyla. The sequence goes on from OV281345.1 coordinate 24,075,956, forward strand.
CGCTTTTTCACGCAGGAAGACGGGCGGAGGGAGCTGAGGCTTCGGCGGGACGGGAGCGCAGCGCGTCGCTGGCTTCGATGTGACCGACGGAGACGCGGTTACTACGAGCGATTTTAACGGCGCGGGGGCTGGTGTTGAAGACACCGGGGATGGCTCGGGTATTGAAGATACCGAAGCTTTCTTAGAGCGCTTCTTGGAGCGCTTGGCGACGAGTTGAAACGCGGGCTCAGGAGAGCCGGTTAAGGTGACGGCATCTGACGACGTATCAGACGCGGGTTCGGAGTCGCTCCCGGGAGCGGTACGCTTACGACGCGACGCGTGAGAGGATGCGACCGATTCGCAGTCCATCTCGGACGAGGCGGGAGACGCGGGAGAGCTTAAGACCTGAGGGGTCTTGACGTTGGAGGCCTGAGGGGCCGGGGACGCGATAGTTGCCTGTAAGGCCTGCGTTAGTACGTCATTCGATATGCTGGCGCCGGACGCAACGAGCGCCTGGGCGAACGACCTAGCAAAGTTTACCAAGCTTTGCTGGTCCATTGGGAGGGCTTGGTCCTACGATATATAATATATAAATATATAAGAATGCCTAGGTTCCCTAGCAAACCTAGCACCTAAACCTCCCTACCCGCGGTAGGGGGGCTGGGGATGACGCGAGGTGGTGCACCTAGCTCGGACAGCACTGTACCGTCACCCTGGGAAAGGCCCAAGTGCAATGGGATCGGGTCAGCCGGTTTCTCCTTGGCCTGAAGGGCCTTGGAAGCGCACCGGGGCAACGCTATCAGGCTTAGTTGTCACCGTTAAGTATCCACCTGATCAAACGCGAGTCTACTACGGAGTGTGTCGTCAATAAATTGACAACAAAAACCGGCCGTAGACCTGACGGAGTTGGGTTGCACTAAAAGTGCGGGATTGACTACGTTACGACCGGCCGGAGCCGGCCGCAGAGCGAGTCTCTGACTACGTACAGGCGCCAAGCGTCGAGTACGCAGCCAGAAAGACAGCCCGAGTCTTGCAAACCACTATCGAATTTAATCGACCGCGGTAAGCTCAACCCTGTTGTTGCTGCACTCACCTAAGTGAGGTTTTTACTTCGAGGGGTGCACAGAGTGCGGGATTGACTACGTTACGACCGGCCTGGGGCCAGCCGCAGAGCGAGTCTCTGACTACGTAGCAAGCGCCAAGCGTCAGGTACGCAGCCAGAAAAACAGCCCGAGCTTCGCGAACCACTATCGAATTTAATCGACCGCGGTAAGCTCAGCTTGCTGTGCAAGAGCGGACTTACTTGCAGCCGATCGAAACCGGCCACAGAGTAAGCCCTAAAGAGGCTAACAGCGTATGAGTATTGCTACGAGTTGACGTCGTGAGACGACAATCGTGACTCAACTGCTGGAGCGACCGCGAACACGTCCGAGCGGGGCCGGACGCAGAACGGATCTGAGAGTGGCGTTTGAGTATTGATACGAGTGGAGTCGTGAGACAACAATCGTGACTCGGCAGCCGGGAGCGACCGTCAACACGTCCGAACGGGTCCGGACGCAGATGAGGTCTGAATCAGAGGCAAAAACACAGCAAAGTTAATATTATAGTCAGAGAACTGACAGATCATCACAGCGTGTAGGGTTCCAGAATTATATTTTGATTCTTTTAATTTGAAGATTACATGACGAACATTTTTCAATATTTTTCTGATAGCTTTCACGGCTTAGTCTATCACCTGACAGCTTGACGATGATTTCTAGGACACACTGTATAATTAGATAAAAGGGTTAAACAAAGTTTCGTATTACAGCCTTCATAATAGAAAAAAAAAAATTTACCTTTGCAATCGTTAAAATGTATGAATACTGAATATTTTTGGTCTACGATTTACAAGGGTTTCTCTTTATATCATCTGATGGAAAGTGAAAACAACGAGGAAGAGGAAACCTGTTGTTCAAGAGGTACTGCAACGTTTGCTTGTGCCGTATTTAATAAAAGAGGTTATTGCACAAACAAACTTGGCGACATTTATGACTGGCAACTTATTAGTCTTATTTGATTGTATTTGCAAAATGTAAAAATATATAGAATATGGAATATTGTTCCATGGCATCCCTGGATGGGATTCCTTGACGGAATTCCTTTACGGAATTCTATTGCGGGCTTCGTCCCCAAAATAGTCTAATCATTATCATTGTATTTTCCTATAAAATAGATTCATCTTAAATAAAAGTAACTTAAAGTTAAAAGTGTTTTTTCCTTTGTTGATTAGGAAGACCTCCCTAGGTTAGATTAGGTCCATCCCGGGTACCGTACCCCCAGAGTACCTTTACAATTCCCTTTTCTGAAAAGACAATTTCACAGTTTGGTGATACCAAACAAATAATAAGCAATCAAAACACTCCTTTATGGGTTCGCCTTTTCGGAACATAACCCATAAACGAATGGATGAGTTCATCATCAATAACAAGCTTCTAAACATCATGTTCATCACTATTGCCATATTGGTTAAAAATCCGATTTTATTTTCCCCACTGGTTGGTATTTAACACGTTTATTCTAAAATTAAATTACCTCATACTTGTAAAGGCTAAACAACGCATGCATTCAACAAATATTTTCATGAAAGGGGGGTTTTATATTAGATGTAAATCGTACAAAAAAGTAGGTGCAAAGTTTTAATTAATATGTACATATAGTAAATTTAATTGAAAGTGAAAGTGAAAAACAATTATTGTTAAGATCTTGTCTGGTGTGGTACGATAGTCCTTCTTACTTTGACAGCCATAGTAACTTTTACGTGGTTGTGTTCCGGTCAAAGAAAAGGGAGAGCCAGGACAATTACTGGAACAAAGGCAATTTCAACTACAGTCTACGGTCGGCAAGGAATTGTGAGTCATTAAATATGAAAGACCTGTCAACATTTTGACGACTCGTAGTATGTATAGATAAGTAATATAGCTCGAAAAATTACTAATTTTTAGTTAAACCATAAAACCTATTTCATGTCAACTAAAACTACAACCCACAAAATGATGTATTGGGTTTTCTTTTTGTAATAATTTATTGACATTTGGTTTGCCACGAACGCGCCCAGTAAATATATGGTCTGTGGCACGTCTCGTTCCAAATAAAGCTAGAACTTTACAATATTTCGAATTTGCTTATAAATTAATAGAAATATATGACTTTTTAAATTAAATTAATATTCTATTTGTTAATTTATTTAAATTGATGCCCATCAAAATGAATTACTCAAACAATTCTTTTTCTTAAGTGTATACTCTCTTAAATGGGTACACTACATAAATATGAAAAACTTAATTCCGATAGTCATAATCACGAATTTCAAAATTCCGAATTTTATAACACCGAATGGTTCATAATTCCGAAAATGAAAATTCCGTGTTTCATAATTCCGACTTTTTCTTCTTCGAAACTTCAAAATTCCTAACGCGTATAATTACGAAAATCAATATGCTGAATTTGAAAATACCGAACCATAAAAAATCCGAATCATTAATAATCCGCAATATCATAAATACGAATCCCGAACATCAAAATTTCGAATAATATTAGTTGCAATAACAAACGCCTTGTAAAACTGCCTGAGCACAAATTTATACGTTCGAGTATTCAAGTAGTCAGCTGGAATTGAGAAAGTTTATTTAGTTTTTTACCGCGTTATTTCTTGAGTATGTAGTTTATGTACTGAAATGTGCTGAAATAAAATCCGAATATTCAAATTCAGAATTACAAAATTGGAATTTTTGGGTGTTCCCCTTAAATGTACAATACAGTTTAAGCTGACCGTCGTAACCTAAACGTTTGCATTCCTTCGTTTGCATTTGCGGCATTGTGTACTGTGCGATACTATTCTGGATTTTTCTAACTTTTGATCACCTTGGCATTCCTCCCGGTTAACGATTCTGGCTTCTGCTTCAACGATTACTTGTGCTAGTTTTACACGGATCTCAGATTTTGCTGAACTATTGGATTAACGTAGTGTGTTCCTGTTCGTTAAAATGTCGGCTACATCTACGAGACTAGGGATGGCGCAACGTATGCTGTGTATTAACTGTAACATATGTGTTAATACTTGTAAAACAAATCGACATTACCTTGTTATCGGTTTTGTGTGTATATTCTAGGATCCTCGTAGTTCGCTACATTACCATGTACAAGCCTTTGCTTTCTTTGGGATCATGTTGTCTGAGGACTTTGATTTTAAAATCCACACATACCTGCTTATCTGTATAAAAATCTACAATCTAACTGGATAAAATGAACAGGTGTTTCACAATCTACATTACAATGCCAAGGCTTACTAAACTCATTTGAAATCGACGTCTCTTATGTCATTTCATTACAGCGATAGAAGGTATGTATACATTTTAACCAAATATGAGTTTTCGTACATGAATTTCAACATAATTATTGAGAATACTTAGTAATTTGAGGTTTTGAAAGGCTTTTTCCTTATTTTTCTTTAAAAAAATAACATATCCGTGAGAATCTGAAATCAAAACCCTGAAATGAACTGCACTTTCGTTTTCTCCATATTAAGAATTGCCATGATGTGCTATGAAAATTAATTGAATTTGACATATAAATTCGAAATATATTTTTCAATGTAACTTTTTTTCTGAATTGCTAAATTGCATTAAGTTGTTACCTTAAGTTTAGGAACATAACACTATTTTTTCCGCATCGTTTTTTATTTATACATTAGATCAATAAAAAACAGGCTGACAGGTCATTGCATATATGAAACATGGGCATTGTTCTTTATCACATTCAATATTGATAAACAAATGATGATGTTCATGGGTACGGATGCCACTTATCATCAGGTGGGTGCTCGTTTGCCGGCTATGAAAATAAACAAATAAATCCCCAGACTAACACAGCAACTGTATAGACCCAGGGCTTGTGTTATGGATGACCATACATCGAACTGGGGGGAACCCAGACTAAACATACATATATAAATATCAAGGACCATGACCCGAGAACAAACATTCGTGTTCATCACACAAATGAGCCAGGACTTGAACCTGGGCCCTTCGGCGTATGAGGCTTCAGTTTAGAAGTAGCTTGGCGGTGAGTGTGTTAAAAAAACGACCAATAAAATAACTTCATAAATATAATTGAATTAACGTTTTTCTTAACGATAATTTCAAAGGTATGTCAAATTTGCCAACCCGAAGTAGGCAAGCGTGGTTGACTTAAAATTGTCTTAAACCACCTTCTTACTTGGGTGTGGCCGATATCCATGCAGTGGGAATATTAAAGTAGTTTTGCTTTAAAACTAAATGATTCGTAAAAACGATATTTCCATACATTTTCAAACCTGCTATATTAACTTTAATTTACTTAACGAGTAAATTTCCAAAAATTTATCTTGTTAAATCCCTTGAATCGAAAGGAACTTTATTTAATATCAAGTGAATTCATTTAGTAAATTGGTAAAAGTATATATATTACTGTGTTTATTGTGATGTAAATCTGATTACGGAATATTTCCTGTTCAGTGATTTTACGTTGAAAACTTTATAAAAAAGTAAACATTTGTCGGCCTTGTGGCGTGGTAACTTCGTATATACCCCACGTTCAGAAACCTAGAAAAAAGTTAAAACATGTTTGATAACTCATCAATTTTAAAGAATTTCAAGTTTCAGAGAATTTATTGTTTGAATGTTTTTATATATAATCTGTTAATTGATACTTTTTTAGCACAGGGCTTTTTAACTTAAAGTTTGTTTCTGGTAGGTTCACAATATATTTTAGAAAATTTTATATGTAAGAAAAGGACATTACATACAAGTATTTGTGACAAAACCTGTGTATTGTTTGTTCGTTCAGTTTTTCGTCCCGATGAATATCTAAAGCGTCACTGTCACTAAAGTACGCCTTCTTATTGTAGCGGGTGACGGGTCGTTCACTTCCCTTTAATATGGTTGGTACTTTATGGGGCAGATGTCTTCTCCAGTCACCAGAAACAGGTAAGATATATAAGGAATTAAATACTTAAAAAATATGAAATATATTGAACATTCATAAAAAATTACTGTCATATTTCTTGCCAGATCTTCTTCGCGAAGACTTTTCGGAAGTGCCTTTAATTATATAATTTGACAATTTCTTGAATAGATACAAGACATCGTCAACATTGAAAAACAGACATTACCATTTCATCAATCGTAAACCAAAAGGTAAAGTTACTAATGTTTTTACCACCGAAAGCGATATCTGTCACCATAGCAACCGTCTGTAATAGTTGCAAAGCGTATTTAAATTAAACAATGATAACATTCGAGGAATCAAGGCTTCTTTGTCATGTAAAAAAAAAAACACAAATAAAACAATTGATACTTTATATCCCGCAACGTTTAAAAACAATAAAGAGCAAGCCATTGTTTTTGAAATCCGAATTCGTAAAGCAATTCGGAATTCAATTCCATAATAATCGGTTTAAACGTATTGTAACAAACTCATTATCCAATGTTTCCTAAAAATCTATTTGTGTTTTAATTAAAGCAGTATAATTTGCATGGAAGAGAAATATTGTAAAATTAATTTTTAATAATATGGTACTCCGTTCTAAATGTAAGAATAATGGGTTTTATTGTATCAATATCGGACCCGCGTTTCGATAGGACCCGATTTCAAACAGAGAACAGAGAGATCCAGAAACTGATCTACCAATGCACTGTATTTATAATATTTATATTTCGAAAGCGGCCAATTAGGATAATAAATAAAAAATCTCCCGACAACCCAACTGTATGGCCCCGAAGTATATTATTGATGACCATACAGCGAACTGGGGGAAACTCAGAATTAATTCATTAATTTTATTTGGAAACTCTACAACTTATTTAAAAGGTACTATAAATTAAATCTTCCCAAACAAAACTTAAGGCAATTACAGAGTTTCACAACATGATCAACGATAGATATGAGATGTATGCCAAAGGAACAAGTAATTAATTGAAACCAACCAAATATGAGGTAAATAATAACTAAAATAATAAAACAGTAGTTACACACACACCTATTGTCTATTTGTTACATTATTGTCTGTTTTATATTGTATAATGCATTATTTGTTACATTATTGTCTGTTTTATATTGTATAATGCATTATTTGTTACATTATTGTCTGTTTTATATTGTATAATGCATTATTTGTTACATTATTGTCTGTTTTATATTGTATAATGCATTATTTGTTACATTATTGTCTGTTTTATATTGTATAATGCATTATTTGTTACATTATTGTCTGTTTTATATTGTATAATGCATTATTTGTTTCCAATGTCCTATAAGTTAAGTTACAGTTATAGTCGTAATATATTGTGTAAATAAACTTATTCAAAATACGACGGCCTGTTTGGTGTGGAGGTAAGTAGCCTTGCCTTCCTTGCCAGAGGTCCCGGGTTCAAATCCTGGTAGGAGTAGATATTATATTATATTTGCTCTCTAGTCATGGATGTGTATGTATGTTTATTTAAGTTAATTTCTAATATTTATAAATTTAAAAAAAATCTATGTGTGTTTATATATTTCTTAAGTTTATTTATCCGTCATCTAGTATCCATAACACAAGTTATTTATGATATTTAATTTGGGCTAGATAATGTTGTGTGATTGTTATAAATATTTATTATTATTTATTATTTAAAATACAACACTCATATATAAATACAAACAACCATGACATTCTCATTATTATCATTATATTATTTTACTGTATTTTTATTTTGACATAGCTATAATATTGGCTGTTATAAATTCAATTGACTTTATAGGTATGTACCTATTCCTTAATTTCCTTAATTTACTATATTATTATTTTGTGTTATTAATTTTGTATACTTTTTTATGTAAAATTTACCATGTTGACGATTTGGACTGTTATCTGTAAGTTGACATTGAATTAAATAAATAAATAAATGACCCGAGAACAAACATCTGCGTTCGTCACACAAATTAATTCCCCGCCCAGGACTCGAACCTGGGACCTCCGGCGTCAGAGATAGGGCTACTAACCTCTACGCTACTCGGCTGTCTGGATGGATCTGTCTCATGTCTCGTAGTAAGCGGCATTCTAGCCCAAACTCTTAAGCCCGTATTGTCAAATTTCATTTAATTCCGTGGGCCCTCTTTATAGCGGGAAAGAGCAAGACGATAATGCTGTTTCATTATAGGAATAGTATTATCGTCTCAATCGTTACTCAATGAAAAGAAAATAGTGTATGGGGTATCGCTTCTTGAGATGTCGATTAGAGTGGAATCACTAGCTTTCCATAAGAACATTGGCCACTGTTAAGTTATTTAATTCACAGATATGCATTTGTGATTATGCACAATTACACTTGTGAACTTCTTCTTTTTCATCATCACTTCGAAATTCGTCGAAATACACTTTAACTTGGTATTTTTTGGTAGGACTAATAGTATGTTTAATATGTGATGCAAGTTATACAATTTGACGACGACATGAATAAAACACGTGTATGTTGAATTGTAATCCATTAGTTTTAAATTATTTCAATCAAGAAAGCTTTATGTTTAATTATTATGTACTTAACCCTACCGTAAAATAATTAGTTTTAATTGTTTCAATCAAGAAATCTTTATGTTTAATTATTATGTACTTAACCCGCCGTAAAATAAAGTTCAAATTTAACAATAATTTTAACTGAGTTTTTATCGTGCTTGTTTGTAATTTTTCTTTGAAATTGTATCAAGGAGGTATGATTAGAATCTGAAAATGATTTAAACTTGTACAGTACTCTAGATAAAATATAAAATCTAAAATAAACAGTTACGTATTAGATTATTTTATCGATTTTGGATTCACTTCTATAATTATAAGATTTTATTTGATACGCTTGATTACGCTTGATACGCTTTCGTGAAATTATTATTAATATTATTATCATTAGATTGAATACCAATGTTACTATAACCTTAATTTGAGTGAAAGTTACATTAAGTATGTCACGATTCTTAGCATTGAGGATACATGTATTTCTTTTTCTACTTGCAATCTATATCCTCACAGCCTTCATTTCCAGTTCTGTTTCCTTCCAGTTGTCTTTCAGGCCATTTGGAGAAAAGGCCGCGCAAGCCGCCTATCGGGTCATCCGCTGGGAAATATCATAGCACTAAAGGTGCTCAATGAAAATTAGAGTTAGTCACGGCCTGGTTAGCCAAAAGGGCTTCAAGATCGGCCGTAAGCGTTCGAAAGTGCGTTCCTAGATCTGGCATCTTTGAGGAGGAGGATATTATAAGAGCCTTGCAATGAAACGGGATAAATCCTACTACAAAATTACATATTCTAGATTTAAATCCGGAACCTTCACCATTGACAACACGTTCTTTATGTAAAAAGGATTTACCGACTTCCACATTCAATTTAATTAGAAAAACAAAACCCAATATCTTGGAAAAGCGAGAAACCCGGGGTTTGAAATCATTTGGTACCCGTTAGCCGAGCAATTACATGGAATGCAGTTACCAATGGATACTCACTTCTACCCAATTCTGTTTTCTATTAGGGTTTCCAAAACATATTTTTGGGATTAAATGTGAGACGTGTGAAAGCGGGAGCAACAGACCGCAAAACATTGCATGTTGGCAATTAATAAATAACTATTTATTAATAACTTAGTTTATTTCTGAATCTTACTTTAATTAAGTTTACCTGTATAAGTATACTGGACATTTAATTGTGTAAAGCACTTATTTATCAATTAGTTTAAAGTTTTCTTATTTGTTTTATTAATGTAATAATCATTGCATACTTACCTTACATTTCAAACCGTTTAATTTTCAAAAAGCTTTAAGCCGGAAAAAAGGCATTAAAACACTGCCAAAATATTATTTAATTATTATTTAATGTAATATTTATACAAATACAAAGTAATTTATTTCAATAACTTAGCCTAATACAATACAACAACAATCCACCGTAGATTGTAAGTACATAAGTACAGTTATTTCAAATTACAAATTATCTTCTTTAATTAATATAATTTTTAATTTAATTAATTTTTTAATTTATTTAATTTATATAAAAATAAAAATAATTATAAAATACATATTTTAGACATAACTTAGTGTTTTTCTTTAAAAAATATAAAATTATACAAATGTGTGTGAATGTATGTGTGTATGTGTACATGAGTGAGTGTGTGTTGTGGTTTAAGTGTGAAGTACTTATAACAATGGTAATATTTTTTGGGGATTATTTTCTAGCGTAATTCGCTTTATCCAGCCCTGGCAGAAGAGGCGTGTTTACATGTTTTTTCGAGATTCCGTTGTGTATTCTTGTTTACTCGCCCTAATTGGAAACACAGCCTGAAAGTGACTGCGAACCAGAGGTTACTATTGTATTGCTTAAGTATTTGTGTAATTTTTATTAAGGGATAATCAATTATGTTGATATAGGTACATAGTTTATTTCAATATTAAGTAGCTGTAATTAATATTTAGAACTGTGTAACAGTGGATTTTGTATCCTACCAAGGGCTGATTTTTCAATACTTGGATAACTCTCGTCGAGTGACTTAGTTTCTATGGAATGTCTTGTCAACTGTCAAAGTTATTTCCCAGATAAAAAAACATCGGAAAAATGAAAAATTAGCCCTAAATACAAATATAATTGATTATAAATATTTGAATGACTTAGGGATTACAGTTTCATTGATTTTATGATTTTAAACTATGTAAGAAATTTTTTTTAATGCTTTGTGTGCCTTAATATGAATGAATTGTCAAATGTACATTATTATACTTAAGATTGCAATATTCTATTGAAATAAATGTATTTATTTTTAAATGCACGACTATTTGGGATTACGCGTTCGCCTTGCAAAACCATATTTCTTGTCTAGTATTAATTTCTTGTCTATGTAAAAAGTACTAGCTTTAAACTTTTCAACGAAACATGGTAAACAAGCAATTAGGCGTCTTAGTAAAGTTTCTTCATATGCTATAACAGAATACGTGTTGAAGTGTGTGTTCTATGTTCTCGTTAGAAACTTGTTGATCCGTTGTTATGATTGCAACAACTACGGACTAATTTCTATGCCTGGTGTTAAAAATGTTTTAGGACGGACATTTTTACGATATGGTTTTAATAAATTCAATTGCAAATTGTTGTTTTTACCACTGTCGTAGCTGGCAATAGAGCACGTCAGCGACTAAAATTGAATTAAAATAATACCGACCTTAGGCTTCAGTTGGAATTGAATTTGTTCCAGTCTATATAGCACTTGGAATTTGAATTGACTAAGTCAAATTGTCAAACTGCAAGAATTCGAAAACCAATTTATAAAAAGGGTTATAAAATGATCCATTGCCATTGCAAAGAACATTTTATTATTTTATCTTAGGTAGGATGCTGAAGGTCAATCAATTGAAGTATTTTTCGAATTAAATTTTATATAACGTATTCTTAAATAATAATTATAACCCGGTATAAAAAGTATATATTTTCGTCACGTTTGATAAATTCTGAGACTGATTTTGATTGCGTCTTTTTTGTTTGAACCGTGACTAGACCAACCGAAAATCCATTAAGTTTTGCTTTTGTTTTTAACCAATGATTTTTTTAAAATTATTATTAATTTATTTATATCTGTAATTGTGACACGCTTTACAACCTAAAATATAATTTGTGGGAGTCTGATACAAATTCAAATATCGTTTAATATTAAAAACCTACGTAGAATTTTTTTGTACACAAAAAAGTCATTTTTTAATAAAATATGCAAACTTTGGACTGTGAAATCGGCAAAAGATTGTTGATATTTTTGTGATCGCTCCTACGTTCAGTAACAAAAGTTTAAGAACAAAAATAAAAATCAATTAACAAAATAATTTAGCAACATTAAAAGAGAAAACGATTACTATTGGACATAATCACATTTTTTCATTAATAATTCACTGTGTACGGGCAACTAGTTTAAAGTTTTCAAATATGATATATATCTAATTTATCTATTTTTAGCTATCGTAAAATTCGTCTTTGATATTTTAAGAGTAGCGAGAATAGGCATCTCTAGGATAGAAGTGTAACGTGCTCGTCTTTTATCAGGTGAGATTGAGGAGAAACGCAGATCCAATTCTCAATAAAAACCAATATTTAATAGTTCCCTTAAAAGTATACATTGAATTTCAATTGCAAGGCTAGATCATAAATAACTTAAAAGTCGTTTATCGTCTTTAGACAACTACACATCAATTTTTTTTCTTAGGTCATTGCGAATTGTAGGCGATTAAAATGAAAATAAGGGATATAATAAAACAGTCGACATAGGATTAGGGAATATTCATCGATTATTTTACCCAAGTTGATGTATTCATGTACAATTAACACAAAACAATCTTGAAGTCCAACTTTTATAATTATTAAAATATATTGTTAAGGATAACTCCATTGGTTAGTCGCCTTTGATGAATGAAAAAGCTCTGAGTTTTGTATTTTTTTTTTAATTTTTGTTGCCGTTTTGTTCTGAACTATCTTTTATTTTGAGTTGATAGAGTATTGTCATCCTTTTGTCAAGATTTGATGATTTCGTAAAAATAGTATTTAAAAATCATACAATGTACTTTCAAAATTACTAAACAAAATATTTCCCTCGTTAAATCTTTTTTGTCAAAGCCAAAACCAAACCCAAATTGCAAGCGGAAGGTATTTTTAAGTTTGTATTTTCTCTTTCAATTATAAACAAACATTTAAATTTGTAATGCTGTTTACATTCCTGGTCTTTCACAATGTGTTTATTATTTGTTATTCTACGAGCGAAACTAGTTAAAACCAGAAACAATGCTTTACTTGAGAACTTATCTAAGAAAAAAACAAGAATGCTATTAAAAAGTATTACAATTAAATAAAATAACTGCTTAATCAGTCAAGATATTTAATTTAAACTACTCACTAAAAACTAGGGCGGCAATATCCTCTTCTGTCTTTTCTATATCCTTTGGGACACTGATACGGGATTGAAATGATTAATTTAGAATTTGTAGGTACGCATTTACCACTTTCTCCCATAAAACCATTTGGACAAGAATTTGGTAGAAATCCATCTATTCTTGCATTTGTAAGATCACTAAGTTCCTTGGAAAGATCTTTTGGTTGTTGCGTAGAACTGACATCATATTCTTTACTTTGAATTTCATTTGGTAATGTATTTTTGGATTCCAAGGCATTTTCTTTATCAGTATCCAAATCTTTCTCAAAGAGGTTATGTGTACTTGTTTCATTGCTATTTATAAGGCGGCCATGATATTTTGGTTCTATGATTTCAATTTCATCCTTGGGATTAACAGAAGTCTCTATAGCAGGATCAATTTCGTCTTGTTCACCATTTTTTGCAACAGACTCCCGTTTTTCCAAGTGTTTATCGTAAATATACTTTTTGAAGAATAAAAGAAGCTGGCTAAAAGATTTCGTGACAATGTTGTGACTGTCATCAGCTTTCTGGAAAACACCGTCGGTTTCTTTGTTTGGGGCGTTGAATGAGAATATCCTTATTTGGTTCACTAATACATCAGCTAAAACTTCATTCCATGTCGTAGATTTTGAATCTTTTGAGTCGCTTTGTTCGAAATGTTGCAATTTTCTTAAAAGTATCCTTTGTTCGGTATCCACTTCATGTGCCTTTGTAATTCCAACAGAGATGTTTTCAGAAACACTCACGAGTATTAGAAACATGAATATTATCTTCATTATATATCTATTTTTTAGTTACAATACTGGCACAATGGTTAACTTCACTAACTACAGGTTCACTGATAAAAGATAAGATATATCGCTGAAATTTTGAGTATACTCACAAGCATAAGTGGTTATCTCAAAAAAATTTATAGGGATACATGATATTTTATGAGTTATATTTCATATATGTCTGATGCAATTGTGATATTTTTTAATAACACCAAGACTTTTATTATTAGAAATTACGTGATTTTATGCAATCGACGTGATGATTTATCTAAAATAACGTGTACAAAACAATAACGAGTTTCCATTGTTATTTTGATCAATAGGAATATATTTATCAAGCTTTTGAAATGACTACTCAGAATGTATTGGAGAGTGATGATAAAAAAAGCGAATGGAAGCAAACAATAGCTGGGAGTTTTATCATTTCCTGATTACATTACAAAAGAGGAATACACTTTATTATAAACCTTCTGTTTGTTATTTTGGCTGTTAAATATTTATTTACAAATAAATATTTTGTAAATATTAATGAATTTAATTTAAATTAACAATACCTGAAACACTCACAAACTCTTAAAATACTATTGCTATATATGATTTATTCCAAAAAGTTTTGTTTAACATTTATTAATATCGCAATGTACTTATTGACACCACTAAGCATGATTGCAAAACACCAAAAACGACGAAAAATGTAGCAGATGAAAACGTATCCAAATATGACTAAAGTTGTGGTATCCAAATGTGACTAAAGTATGCTTTTAAAATGTTTTCTGTGTCGAATGGAGCAATCTTTAATTACGATGATACAACGTCAGCTACATGATAATAATGTTACACAATATTCATTAGAAATACGTGTTATGATAGATTTATTACTGGGACGCAATTTTAAGCTCCACGAAAACCATAAAAAATACTGAAAACAAACCAAAACGTTTCCAGCCCCAACAATCTTTTTATGAAAACGTTTAAATAATTTATTTAATGGTATTTTTTGATAGTAAGTGATATGGAATGCTCGGGGTTCCCCACAAAATAATTTTCTACGCGATGTTATCAGATATCAGTCTGATAAGGAATCAAAGTAAATTTAACTTCTATGTGCGTATTAAGTGTACAGAATGACGTGTAAAGTAACTATGCTTACTAACTACTTTCGTTTAGTTAAACAAAATCATAGTACAAGACGATTCGTGTTATTCTTTTACCAAACCATCTGAAGTTATTTTTTGTAACCTTGCTTTGTATCTGAATTAATGTGTAGCTTGTAGCTTGGTTCTGTGGGATCATTCGGGTTTCCCAATAATTGGAATGAGATAACGAGAGGTACAAAAGATATATCTTTTTTTTTATCTGGATCAGTGACTACGTCCTTAACAGTGTAAATAAAAATGACGTTCACAGTTATCGGTTAATTTTATCAAAAATATTTAAGATGTTTAAGTGCAAATTATAATATTAGGCGACAAAGTCACACACTACAGCATTTATAATATGAGTGTTATACTACTGATTGAATTACGTTACACTTTTTTCGCAAAAGTCTTTTTAGAAATGTAACTAATTTTTAAACGTGGGTGGAATTGAAAGCTGATAAACATTTGTATAATTTACAGAAAATTCTCATTTTCATTTATCTAAGTATTAAGGAAAACAAAAATGTGACATGCCCATGCAAAAGGTTTTAATTATAGGTATAGGCATAAAATTCAAAAGATCAGTTGAAATCTATTAGAATAGTTTTAAAGTTTTCAGGGACTTATTTTTTTTATATGTTAGCTACGTATTCACAGCACTTATCTTAATCTTCAGAGCACGCGACTCACCTGATGGTAAGTGGAAACTATACCCATGGACATCGTTAGTTCAGATGTTTTATTTATCAATAATGAAAGAATGGTGCGTTGCTGACCGGTTCAGTTGGAATTGCCCTTGTTCCAGTAACAGCACTTCTCAACTTCAGAATCCGGGTGGTAATAAAAACAGTGTGATAAGTGCGTGTATTTTTGGTGACTTGAAGTATCATTTCATCTTGTTTATTGCTTTTTAATGACCAAATTAACATCAACTTGTGTTGATAGAATCTTCTTGTTTTGTAGTTTGAGTAACAGATTCCTAGAGACCATTTTTTGAAATAGCGTCCACTCAGATTGTATACTACTCTATCAAAAACATTATCATAATTTAGAGATAATAAAAATATCACTTACATAAATATACCGCTCTATGCAAGTGATACTTTATGAAAATAGCAAGTAAAAGC
This sequence comes from Marasmarcha lunaedactyla, assembly GCA_923062675.1. Classification (NCBI taxonomy): domain Eukaryota; kingdom Metazoa; phylum Arthropoda; class Insecta; order Lepidoptera; family Pterophoridae; genus Marasmarcha; species Marasmarcha lunaedactyla. The sequence goes on from OV281345.1 coordinate 24,091,951, forward strand.
TGCTTGCTTTTTTATTACAAACAAACATGTTGATACTAATGAAAACCATTCTCGAAATTGTATACGGCGCGGTTCTAAATTGAGAGCGTTTGGCAGCTGAACGTCAATGTCATTCATTGGCGTTGGCTTGGCAAACGTCAGCGCTCTGACACAATCCCAAGCGCTAGTGAACGATTCATTGATTACTACATTCTGATCGTTCAATACTTTAAAACGCTTTAGTTAGTAAACTCTTGGAGAATTTCAGTGATTTTATTATGTGTTCTGTGTCTCAAATTAGATTTAATTAAAGTTAATAAATCCTATGTGATTGTGACTGTATTTTCGATCTTCCTGATTATTAAATGTTAAATCAAGATCCCGTATGTATTTTCCTTTTCCCCTTTCCCGAAATATCCTCGCCTAGAAAATGAGCTCTCTTTCTGGTGAAGACCATGTATGGAATAAAATAACCTCAATTAATACAAACGCTTTAAATTTAACAAAAAAATACGCACCTCATTACCCTATAGCATAACTTTACACAATGCATACATAAAGAACGCGCCTGCCAGAAATATGTAAGCAATAAGATGCCCGTAAAAATTTGCGACTATCAAACACAAGGCTTTGCGTGACTCGTTACACACCTGAGTGAAGCAGACATAAGTTGTTTCTCCACACATGAGAGGAGAAAAGCTGTATTACACGCTTACACAGTGATGTACAAGAAATATTTAAGACTTGCCATGATAAAACGGCTATTTGCGCTTAAGCCCCGCGTATAAACAACTTTAGAACTACGTAATTATGCGTATTACTTAGAATTTCACGTGTCGTAAGTAAATTATGGCGCTGAGTTCGTCGAGCGAACATTTTGTTAAGTACATAATTTTCTTACAATTTAAAAAAAAACTGATTTAGTTTATTTCCTCTAGCCAATTTACTTCGTTTTATATTTTAAATATACAAAAGGACATTTTGTTTTATACATAATTGGCAGTTGTGCGTTATCCTTCTTGCTGAAGTCAACCGTATGGTGGAATCATGGTGAGTTAATTTAATTTTTATTTAACATAATAGCACTTGCTCTTTAACATAATTTCGAAAATTATTGACAGAGAACAAAGAAAAAGCTCTTCCTTTTATTGCACAATCCGTAAACAAATTCTCAGGTGCACTCGGGGTGAAAACCTAGACGTAAATGGAAGTAAATTTAGATTGCAATTGACAACTTTTTCTGCGGAAGTAATTTAACACGAATCAACTTAAGTGTTCACTTAAGGGGTGAATCTTCAGTTACAGAACGACATCTGGGTAGGTTCCGTTTAAGACCTTTGAATATATTTTGAAGATTAATAACTGTGGTAATATTTAAGAATAATTCTATAAATTCTCTATCAACTAAGGTCTCTGACACGTACGCCTTAATATAGCAGACACAATTTATTTTAACTGTCTTCCAGTTTCAAGCGCGTAACGTCGTCTACACGTTACAGGTAAATTACTCCGAGACGTTTTTGCATTTGTAGTATTTGTATATTTACAGGAATTCTAGTTTTGAAATTTATATTTCCTTGTACAGTCAGAAAAAAGAAAATATATTGACAAACAAAAGCAATGGTGAAGTTCAATAAATAATAATTATATTTATAAACATTAATAATTCTAGTGAGGTCTGACTATATAGATATAGACTATATAGAGGTTTTAGTTAATAAATGAATGAATTGAATTTATTTGTGGTTTATTCTTATGGTTTATAATATTTATTGTTCAGTGTTATTATTGTAAAGATGTTAATTAAAAATGGTGCCGATGATGGTCGAGGTATAATCTATACCAAATTCAAAAAAAAACTTTGTTAACAAACCACTGTCGGATATAAATTCGTCAATTTCATCAAGAATCTCACTTCCAAGACGCTAAAATTGCATACCAGTAACTCAGAAAACACTGCCACCCTTTTATTACACAACTTTTAAGTGGTAATTGGAGCTAAAACTTTCAAAACTAAAAAAATACAATTATATTTAAAATATTGAGGTAATTTCCTTATTCTTTTTATTTAAATTCATAAAATTACATTGTACATTAATTGTTCAAATATTATTTTTTTATGTGGAAACTTTAAATTCGGTTTATGATGGCTGTAGCGCGTAAGCATACCCCTCGTCCACAGGGAGGTCAGTTTTATTGCCTGATTGCAAACTACCTATAAGCTAATTATACAGATGACTAAAGTCGATTGTAACTTAAATGCAAAAATGTTATCAGAACATGAAGTATTTATGCCAGTAGACGCACAAATGATAGTGCTACAATCGAAAGGCCAGGGCCAAGGCAACAGCCAGCATAGAGAGTTTACAATGGTCACCGGCTTGAAGACATTCTGACTACATAAAATTCAAAGAGGAACATTAAATACCTTAATTGCTTTCTGTGTAGCAAAAAGATAAAGCGCAAGGAAACGAGGTTTAGGTATAAGATTTGCAAAATCGTCTTTGCCCTGCTTGTTTTGAGGAATGTCATACTAATTATGTAGTAAATGTGACTGATTCTGAGTGATACAAAGACTGATCAAAGAGTAACTCTTATATAATATGAATAAAAAATGTAAGTTGATTTTAGAAGTGCATTTCATTTGTTTTTTGTTTTAATTGTGTAAACTAGAAAGCAAAAATAACATTTGGTTTATTTTTGTTTAGTCTGATTCTACTATATTAAAAATATAAAGAAGTCTGATTGATTGTTAGTTCTATGACATAAATAAGAAGAAATTCTGTTTTTGATGAGAAAATAATTTTGTTGATTTGTTGATGTTGATTATCGCTTTGCCAAAGCGATTAGGTTTAATATTTCACTTGGGTAACATTACTGAAATGCCAAAGGGCCATTGAAATTTCATTGTTTACAAAGATTTTTTTTTAATCTGGTATAGAATATAAGCATTTGACTTTCCAAACTAGAGACATTTTGTATGATTTGTACAAATATTTCGAAAATGAATGCATTAGCAATCCGAGGAGTATTTAACTCCCACTCAAGTAGCCGGGAGATAACCGGAATATCATCTTCCATCAAAAGGGTCCTGTGAAAAAGCAAATGTCATTCTTCAGAACAGGGACCAACCTTTAAATCACTAAAAAAAAACCAAAGCGGAAGCTTACCATTATAATAGACGATTTTGATCAACAAGTAATACGGAGAACGATTCACAACTTTCACTTTACAAATAAAAAAACTCTGACGATGAAAATACTACACGCAAAATTTATAGAAGAATAGATTATAAAGCTTGTGTCACCACGTTATCTCATTAGGTTTTAAATGGAAACCAACGGAAGTAACCGCAAACTGCTATTGGAAAAGCACGAAATTCGATACTTCGAATTAATAATTACTTTTATTATCAATATTAACTATCTCATAAAAATTGCAGATTACCTTTAACAAAATCGACCAAATGTTTTTTTTTTTTTTTGCTGCCGAGGCACCCTCACGGGAGGGAGGTGGAAGATGCGTCATGTATACCGCCCGCAGGTAAATTCTTCAGCGGGGGGTTATGTGGGACTCACCAGAATGGCACCTACCCACTAAAAACCACCTGTTGGCTGTAGTTATTACCGTTAGCCTTCATCGGAAGCGACACCCGTCGGGAAGTTGGGCGCGCTGGCGGAGACCCGCTAGCGGGTCTTCCGCCTGTAGTGAAAGTTGCACTGAAGGTGCTCAAAGGGAAATGAGTTGGTGGTCGTTCTGGGCAGCCTCCGGTGAAGCCGGGGCTGGGCAGAGGTCGGCCAAAGCATGATTTAGGGATCAATTCATTTAAATGAACCTATAATGAATTGAGAAGGGAACTATGCTCCGCCAGAGCTAGCAAACGCTCTGTCGGAGTACGTGAAGCCCTAAGTTTACGGGCTAAGACTGCGATTTTACTAACATCGACATTTTTTAAAGCGTCGCAGACAATACGCATATCGTCTGCTACGGAGGATTGAGGAGTGGGTTTGTATGGGCGAGGAGCCGGGATGGGATTCGATGCGGGGCGCAGCCTCCAGTTTTCTGGGGCAGGCCTAGACTGTGTAGGCTTTGCAGCCGGAGGAACCCGGCTACGCAGCGGCGGAAAGTTTTCTTGAGAAAGGCGCGGGGCCTGTTTGGGTCCCGCCTTCTTGAAATTGGAGCGCATACAACGGGGTGCACGAGGGCAGCCCCTGTAATTTGCGGTGTGGCCGGACTGGCCACAAAGCACGCAATCGGGAGGAGAGGGAGTTTCAGGAGTGCGATTGCACTCCTTAGTGAAGTGAGGGACCAGGCACTTGCCGCACCTGGGCGGTGCGCGGCAGTTGGCCGCCGCGTGCCCGTACAACTGGCACCGATGGCACTGGCCGGGATGACCGCGGCGATGAGGCGCCTCGATCGAGATCCCAGAGAGGCCGCATATAGTGCTAACCCCTTTGAGGATCTCCCTGGACTTGGGGACGTTGGCGAGAACCACCAAAGCGAGAAGGTGTTGCCTCCCGTACTTGCTGTGCATTTTATGCACCGCGAGTGCTGGGAAGCCTTGGGACTGCAGATCCTCCAGGATAGCCTCGTTCGATAATTTGAACGGGACTCCCCTGAGTACTGCTCTGATCTTACGCTCTTCTGACAGAGCATAAGTATGATAAGCATATTGCTTATCGGTGAGGAGCTTTGTTACAGCACGAAAGTCGTCTGTCGACGAGACTAAGATTTTAATAGATTCACCCGAGTTGGCTGCTCGGATGTAATGGATTTTGTACTCATTGCACAATGTCGAGACCTCAGTCCATTTACCCTTTTCCCGAAGGAAAACGGGTGGTGGGACCTTAGCCTTGACAGAAGTTGGGGCCGGAGCGGGTGTTGAAGACACCGGGGCAGCTGACGTTGAAGACGCCACAGGGGGTGTAGGGTCGGGCGCCGAGGGCGCCGGGTCTTGTTTCGAGCGCTTCTTAGAGCGCTTCTTAACAAGGGTGAAAGAGGGAGGCTCATCAGGGCCAGTTGGGGTGGCATCCGAGGATGACTCGGTCGCGGGTGCGCGCTTGCGGCGCGGAGGAGCGTCTACTTCGCACTCCATGTCACTGGAGGAAGGGGACGCGGGAGGGCCTAAGACCTGAGGGGTCTGGGGGACTGGAGTGGCCTGAGGGGCCATTGAGGGAATTAACGCCATGATATGCGGGATGAGAGAGTCCAAGAAACGATACTTATCAGCATATATAGACATGCCTTCAGCACCGGTACTATCAAGTAACTTCCTCATAAGCTCATCAGAGCTTAGAGAAGCCATTGCGGAGGGGTTGGGGAGGGACAATATATGAACCTAACAACGGTGACTAACTTCCTAAAACCACCCTACACGCAGTAGGGCGGTTGAGGACGACGCGGATAACTTACTCGAACACGGAACTTGAAGTCCTGGAACGACGAAACCCCGTCGACGAAGCTCACGTTCCACGATGTACACTTAAAACCCACTTTCCGCCGTGAAAACGGCGTTAGAAACTTATTAGAAGTACGGTTAACGAGCCACTGTCCGCCGTGAAAACGGCGTTAGAAACTTAATACGGTATACAACTATGAAATTATATATTACGACAACAACCAGTGAAATTTGGGTGCTCAATTAGCGCGGGGGCTAAAAGAGCGGGAAGGCGTCTGCGATCGACGTGCGCTCGAAAACGCACGCAGACCGAGACTGCGACCAAATGTTTTTTTTTTTTTTTTTTGTTCCCCTCCGCGGGAAGGGCAGGAGGATAAAAATGCCCTGACGCATACTCTGGCGCGATTCCAAAGTTATGTGGGACTCGTCCCGACGCCTACCAGGACCATACCCACTAAAAACCCCCTGTCGGCTCGTGCATTTTTGCCACTCAGCCTTCATCTGAGCGACGGCCAATTGGAGAAAGAGGCCGCGCTAGTGGGGCCCAGAAGGGGTCACCCGCTGGGATTACATAACACTGAAGGTGCTCAAAGCACTGAAGGTTAATACATAGCACTGAAGGTGCTCAAAATAAAAATCAATAATTAAAACAAAAATTAAAAAATTGCAAAATAAAATTGAGTTAATTCGCATTTACGTTAGAATTAGGATTTACGTTAGAATTAGAATTTACGTTAGAATTAGAATTTGCGGCCAGAAGGGCCTCGAGATCGCGTGACAGTCTGGTGGATGAGTACGCTTGCGCATTTCTAGGCCTAGCGACTTTGAACTTCGAGTCTAACACAGGAGTAGTATATGAGACTGAATCACGAACTAGAGGATTGGGGTGGGTTTCGGAGCGTTTGAAAAACGCTTCAGAGAGTGTTTTGAGATGTTGTTGTACTGTAGGCAGTTCAAGATCTCTATGCAAGTCCGCGTTACGCACGTACCACGGTGCGTTTGTGGCCCGGCGGCAAAAGAGGTTTTGAACTACCTGCAGTTTGTGCAGGAGGGAGGGTTTGGCGTGGGCAAAGATTGGCGAGGCATACGTCATGACGGGTCTAACGCAGACCTTGTAAAGTGTACGTTTGTTTCTGAAGGACATTTTACTTTTTCTACCTAGCATGCTATTTAGGCGGACTAAATAGTGACGAGCGAGTTTCGAAACTCTTTCGACGTGTGGCTTGAAAGAAAGCGTCGGATCTAATGTGACGCCTAAGTATTTAGTACTGCGCTTCCAGGGGATGGGAATGCCTAACATTCGAACGTGGGGATCGCCATCGGGACGACGGCGTTTGTGGTCGAAGCGCATCGCAGAACTCTTTTCAGGGTTCACATCGATGCGCCATTGTTGAAACCATGCACCAAGGGCGTTTACGGCCTTTTGGAGTCTGGTTACAAGGTGCCGAACACTGTGGCCTTTGGTATAGAGTGCGGTGTCGTTGGCAAAGAGGGCGAGTTCGACGCTTTTCGGCGGGATGGGAATGTCGTTGGTGTACACGGTGTACAGCAGAGGGGCGAGGACTGAGCCTTGAGGGACTCCAGCCTTTATGGGACGAGGTGCAGAAAGCGTGCCTTCGTGTTTAAATCGAAACGTACAGTCTTTGAGAAACGACGCTATTAACCTGACTAGGCGATCCGGTAAGCCTCTCTTGTAGAGTTTATAAACGAGACCGCTGTGCCAGACTTTATCGAAAGCCTTGGCTACGTCAAAGAAAACCGCGACTGTTTTATAACGACGCGGATAGAAACCGTCAAGTATATACTCGACGATTCGGTGAACTTGCCGAGGGCAGGAGTGTTTCGCGCGAAAGCCGAACTGATGGGGAATAATGAGAGGATCGCCATCCGTTGGAAACAGATGGTTCCGCATTCGAGAGAGTATAACTCTCTCGAGAAGTTTAGACATTGCCTTGAGGAGGCTGATGGGTCTGTGATTAGCCGGGACGTTCTGAGGTTTGCCCGGCTTGGGAATGCCTATGACTGTCGCTTCTTTCCAAGCTTTTGGAAAGTAGCTATGGTCGAAGCAGGCATTGAAAATGATAGCTAACAAGGTAAGCATCTGTTGAGGTAGGTGCTTAAGTGCGTGGTTGGAAATTCCATCCGCACCCGGAGCCTTTTTGGACTTTTGATTTCTAATGAGAAGCAAGATTTCGTCATTAGAGACTGTGACAGGGTCGGCGGTGATGGGGAGAGAGTCTCTGCGAAGGACTTCGTTCTCCGCCGCCTGGATGTGTGAGGGATCAGCAGGTTGCGTGCTGGGCGAGCATTGTGCGGCAATGCTGTCGGCGAAGCATTCGGCTTTCTCTTCGACTTCGAAGGCAGTAGTGCCATCGGGACGAGTGAGAGGAGGAACGTGAGAGACGGTGTCTACGCGTAAGGCTCGGGCCATGCTATAGTACGCTTGGTGGGACGGAGAGATATTCGCCATGAGATCGTTCATCTGAGCGTCTCGGAGTTCCGCGAGGCAAGACCTAACTTTACGTTGAAGCTGATTCGCAGCTGTTCTATAGGCGGGCGTGGGATATTTCTTGGCTCTCCGGAGAGCCGCGTTTTTAGCTTTAATAAGATTGCTAACGGCTAAGGGAAGCGTGGGTTTGCCTTGCTTAGCAACCTTTTCGTTGTCACTGATGGCTGAGTTGATAGCATCAGTGAGAGAATTTACTAATGAATCGATTTTATCCGGGCTATCTAATTGTTCGGGAGAGATCGCGAGTGGAGAGTTCGGAGCCTCTAAGGCTGAAACTAACGTATTTTTAAAACCTTTCCAGTTGGTAAAGGTCTAAGGAGATGAGACGTTATCGTTCAGCGGTCCTAGCACGAGGGAAACGGGGCGATGGTCGGAGCCTAGGTCATCGAGCGGTTCGATAGACCTTAGATCAAGATTGATTCGCTTGATAATTGCAAAGTCGAGGATGTCAGGAGAGTAGGACGGGTTGTTGGGATAGTGAGTGGGAGTGATGGGGGATATGACGTCTAGGTCAAGGGAGTTAATGATGTCGAGGAGAGCGATACCGCTGGTGTTAGTCGATAGGCACGTCCAGTCAGTATGTTTGGAGTTAAAGTCTCCGAACATAATGACTGAATGGCCGAGGGCGAGAATGGCCTCAAAGTCGCTGCGGATTGGTCTGGTACCACTAGGTATGTAGATTGAAGCTATGATGATGGTCGGATGACCAGTCATAGCCAATCTACACACAGTGGCTTCCATGTTGAGGAGAGGAGGAGTAGGGAGAGGACAGCAGTGGAAGCCTCTTTTGTAATATATAGCGGTGCCGCCGAAACCGTCGGAGTTGGGCCTATCGTTACGAATTAACGCGTACTTAGGTATAGCGAATCCCCTGGAGCGGTTTGGAGTAAGCCATGTCTCCTGGAGAAGGAATAAGTCAGGTTCTTTGTTCTGAAGGAACAGTTTAATTTCGGGAAGGTTGGTGTTAAGGCTACGAGCGTTAAAAGATACTAGGGATAAGCCCTTGGGTTTAATACGACTGGACGCGGGATTCGCGGGTCTAGACATTATAATTTATTATTTACGAATTTATGCAAATATAAAAGAATTTACAACGAACTTAGGAGCGAGTGATGCTCGGCTAAAGCAAATAAACGCTCTTGAGGAGAGCGGGCGGCTCGCAGTTTGCGTGCGAGCACGGAAATTTCGTTAATATCGACGTTTTGAATTACGTCGAACACGGTCTTCATGACCTCAGACAACGACGACTGAGGTGCGGATGACGGAGAAGGACGCGGCCCTACGGAAGCTACGGGAGCTGGGATGGGTCGGGAAGGTGCAGGCGGAACGTCCGGACGCTGCCTCCAAGACAGAGCCGGAGTAGGCGTCGGCTGAGCGGGCTTTGCTTCCGGGGGACCCCGGTTGCGCAGCGGCGGGAAGTAAGCGTGAGTGAGCGGCGGCACCGGTTTAGGCGCGACCCTCTTGGCGGTGGAACGCGGAGCACGCGGGCAGCCCCTGTAGTTAGCTGTGTGACCAGACTGGCCGCACAGCACACAGGCAGGGGGGGAAGTGGATTCGGGAGTGCGAGTGCACTCCTTCGTAAAATGTGGATCCAGGCACTTAACGCACCTGGGGGGAGCTGAGCAGTTAGCCGCTGCGTGGCCGTAGAGCTGGCAGCGGTGGCACTGCCCAGGGTGACCGCGGGGGTTGGGACGCTCAACAGAGATATTTGAGAGTCCGCAAATTGTGCGAGCCTCTCTAAAGATCTCCCTCGAGTTGGGAGTATTCGCCAAGATAACTAAAGCTAGCGGAAAGCGCCTACCGCGGTTAGAGTGCATCTTGTGCACTGCTTCGGCCGGGAAACCCTGGGACTTAAGGTCCTCGGGGATTTCTTCATTCGTGAGCTCGAACGGGACGCCCCGTAGTACTGCGCGGATCTTACGCTCCTCCGGGAGGGCGTAGTTGTTGTACGCGATTTGATTTAACCCGAGCAACCTGGTAAACGCGTGGAAGTCGTCGACGGTCGCTACTTGAATTTTGATTGTATCGCCAGCGTTGGCGGCTTTTAAGTAATTAATTTTGTGCTCTTTGCACAAGTTTGAGACCGCGGTCCAGCGCGTTTTTTCACGCAGGAAGACGGGCTTAGGGAGCTGAGGTTTCGGCGGGACGGGAGCGCAGCGCGTCGCTGGCTTAGACGGGACCGACGGAGACGCGGTCACTTCGAGTGACAAGAGCGGCGCGGGGGCGGGTGTAGAAGACACTGGGGTTGGCTCGGGTGTTGAGGACACCGCGGCTTTTTTCGAACGCTTCTTAGAGCGTTTGGCAACTAATTGGAACTCGGGCTCTGGAGAGCCGGTTAGGGTGGCGGCGACCGATGAAGCTACGGACGCGGCGGAGTCTGAGCGCTCCCGGGAGCGGTACGCTTCCTACGAGATGAGCGCGAGGATGAGAACGACGCGCAGTCCATATCGGATGGAACGGGAGACGCGGGAGAGCTATAGACCTGAGGGGTCTGGACGTTAGAGGCCTGAGAGGCTGGGGTTGGGGCCTGAGGGGCCGGGGACGCGTTAAGCGCTAGTACAGCTTGCGTAAATATGTCGTCAGAAATTGAAACACCCGACGCGGCGAGTGCTTGGGCGAACGCCTTCGCAATGTTAATGACGATTTGCTTATCCATTTGGGAAGGAGTTGGGACAATAATATGTAAAAATATAAGTATAATAAAAGATGCCTAGTTCCTAAAAACCTAGCAAAATCCTAGCGGCAAACCTCCCTACCAGCGGTAGGGGGGCTGGGGAGAATAACTTAAAACTAACCGTAGTACGCCGAAGGCCGCTACCTAGAAACCTAAAAAAGGGTACGCAGGTAAAGAGTTGACCGCGTTAGGGTCAACCTTTACCGACAGAAAGGACAGATACACACGAAAACACACAAATATGATAAAAATAAATATGAAAATAGGAGAAAAATAAATAAAATAGAGAAGAGAAATAAATAAAAATAAAAAGGACTGGTTCAGTACAAATTCGTTGTCACCGTTAAGTATCCTTTGCACTGAAACCAGACTACTTACGCTGGGCACAACACTGCACTCAGCACAAGCACAACACAACTTAGCACAGCACTTTGAAGACTAAGGGGCTTAGTCGCAAAGAAAAATCGCACTTCGAAAGCACTCAGACGGAGTAGAAAGACCTTGAAAACCGTAGCACGGAACCAACACGCTAGACTGTGACGTCAGTAGACTGAGCGCCACGGAATAGCGGGAAAGGACCGATCAACGGAGAACGGGGTCTTGCACGTCCGCACTGGGCGGCGGTCGGAGCGAGAATGACCAAATGTTTTACCGACGAAACTTATATACATACATCGCATACCCTCTCAAAGTCTTGGTCAGATGGATGCACTTCTGGTTCAAAGCAACATGTATCAAAGTGCAACTGCTTAGTCATCGTCCATGCCGGTGGAATGGAAGGTTTTGTACGGAAAGCCTTGCTCATGTTTAAAGCCAACTAAAAAAGTGGTAACTACCATTATAATAATTATGATAATAATCCAAACGCAAATAATATTCAACCTTAAACCTAATAGTGTTGTATATAAAGCCCCCTATCATAATTCAATTCAAAATCAAGCACCGAATTCTAATTCTAAAAAAGAGCAAGTGACTGGCTGACGTTTAGAAATACTGAACATTCATCGAACATGATTAAGCATCAGTTATTTGAAAAAATTCTAAAAAATAAGGCGAGATTTGTGGAAAATAAGATAGACGAAATATTAGGACAGCACGGTCATATTGTGCGCCGTTTACCGCCATATCACCCTCAGTTTAAGCTTATTGAAAATAAATGGCGGATAGTGAAAGATTACGGCACAAAAAAAATGTCACAATGAACATGAGTGCTATGATGAAATTTTCTGAAGAAAAATGTACGAATAACTGAGACGAATGGAAAAATATTTGTCTACATGCTATTAAAGAGGGATAATATCAAATCAAAATATAGTTAACACAAATGTTTCATAGGATAGAAAGTGAGAATGAGGATGAGTGCGAAATGTCTGGAGTCACCCGCTGGGTTTTACATAGCACTGAAGGTGCTCAAAGCACTGATACTGAATTCATAGCACTGAAGGTGCTCAAAAATTGCAAAGAGATGTTAAATTAAATTACATTAATAGAAGTAAAGTTAATTCGAATTTACGTTAGAATTAGAGGTAGCGGCCAGAAGGGCTTCAAGATCTGATGACAGTCTGGGGGAAGAGTACGCTTGCGCATTGCTAGGCCTAGCGACTTTGAACTTCTAATCGAGAACAGGGGTAATATACGAGGCTGAAGCTCGAACTAAGGGATTGGGGTGGGATTCGGAGCGTGTAAAAAAAGCTTCCGATAGCGTTTTGAGGTGCTGTTGCACTGTAGGTAATTCAAGATCTCTGTGCAAGTCTGCGTTACACACGTACCATGGTGCGTTTGTGGCCCTGCGGCAGAAGAGATTTTGAACCACCTGCAGTTTGTGCAGGGAGTGTTTGGCGTGGGCAAAGATTGGCGATGCATATGTCATGACGGGTCTAATGCAGACCTTATAAAGTGTACGTTTGTTTCTAAAAGAAATTTAACTTTTCCTACCTACCATGCTATTTAGACGGCCTAAGTAAAGACGGGCGAGTTTCGATACTCTATCGACGTGTGGTTTGAAAGAAAGCGTCGGATCTAAGGTGACGCCTAAGTATTTAGTACTGCGTTTCCAGGGGATGGGAATGCCTAACATTCGAACGTGGGGATCGCCATCGGGACGACGGCGTTTGGAGTTGAAGCGAATCGTGCGCTTCCAGGGGATAGAGTGCCTTGCATTCTAACTTGGATATTGTCGCCGATACGACTGCGTTTGTAGTCGAAGTAAACCGCAGAACTCTTTTCAGGGTTCACATCGATGCGCCATTTTTGAAACCATACACCGAGGGCGTTTACGGCCTTTTGGAGTCTGGACACGAGCTGCGGGACACTGTGAACCGCTGCGTGGCCATAAAGCTGGCAACGGTGGCATTGCTCAGGGTGCCCACGACGGTTAGGACGCTCGACGGAGATGTTCGAGAGTCCGCAGATTGTGCGAGCCTCTCTGAAAATCTCCCTCAAGTTGGAAGTATAGGTTAGGATTACTAATGCTAACGGAAAACGTTTGCTGCGGTTGCAGTGCATCTTGTGCACTGCTTCAACCGGGAAGCCCTGGGACTTAAGGTCCTCGAGAATGTCGTCAAAAAAGAGTACGCAGGTAAAGAATTGACCGCGTTAGGGTATACTGTGACGTCAGGAAACTGGGCGCCACTGAATAACGGGAAGAGACCGATCAATCGGAGTCGTCTTGCACGTCCGTATAGGGCGGCGCTCGGAGCGAGAATGATTCTTCAAACTTATTACACTTTTTTTTATACGTATTGTTAATACAAAGTTTTACCTATAATGAGCTGGCGTATAAATAATCATTCCCGATTTGTTATACAGGTCGTCAGAGCAGGATTTTGATTTTAAATTTGACGCTCGTATTGCATCAAACTTTACAAAAAGGTGAAGAAGTAGGATAGAACGTCAAGGACCTTACGAAGAACCGTAGTGAAATTAATCGCTACGAGGACCAGTCAGATAACAAGAACCATGGCAAACTCCCGTAAATTATTTTAGATGTCTTATAATGAAAACATTTTGAGGTTATATCAGATATCATTAGAATATAAGCCGATTTTAAAAATCAAAAGCATTTTAAGCTACACGCTACTAGAAAATTTTAAAAAGATTCCAAACGCACATAACGATGCTTCACGCAGTAAAGTGAATTGTGTTTTGAAGTAAGTTAAAGGCAGAAAATATTGTGATTTTTCATATACCTTACTTTTCTGATTTTTTTTTTGTTCCCCTCCGCGGGAAGGGCAGGAGGATAAAAATGCCCTGACGCATACTCTGGCGCGATTCCAAAGTTATGTGGGACTCGTCCCGACGCCTACCAGGACCATACCCACTAAAAACCCCCTGTCGGCTCGTGCATTTTTGCCACTCAGCCTTCATCTGAGCGACGGCCAATTGGAGAAAGAGGCTGCGCTAGCGGGGCCCAGAAGGGGACACCCGCTGGGATTACATAGCACTGAAGGTGCTCAAAGCACTGAAGGTTAATACATAGCACTGAAGGTGCTCAAAATGAAAATAAATAATTAAAACAAAAATTAAAAATGCAAAATAAAATTGAATTAATTCGCATTTACGTTAGAATTAGGATTTACGTTAGAATTAGAATTTACGTTAGAATTAGAATTTGCGGCCAAAAGGGCTTCGAGATCGGCGGACAGTCTGGTGGATGAGTACGCTTGCGCATTCCTAGGCCTAGCGACTTTGAACTTCGAATCTAAGACAGGAGTGGTATATGACACTGAATCACGAACTAGAGGATTGGGATGGGTTTCGGAGCGTTTGAAGAACGCGTCAGAGAGTGCTTTGAGATGTTGTTGTACTGTAGGCAGTTCAAGATCTCTATGCAAGTCCGCGTTACGGACGTACCACGGTGCGTTTGTGGCCCTGCGGCAAAAGAGGTTTTGAACTACCTGCAGTTTGTGCAGGAGGGAGGGTTTGGCGTGGGCAAAGATTTGCGAGGCATACGTCATGACGGGTCTAACGCAGACCTTGTAAAGTGTACGTTTGTTTCTGGAAGACATTTTACTTTTTCTACCTAACATGCTATTTAGGCGGCCTAAGTAGTGACGAACGAGTTTCGAAACTCTTTCGACGTGTGGCTTGAAAGAAAGCGTCGGATTTAATGTGACGCCTAAGTATTTAGTACTGCGCTTCCAGGGGATGGGAATGCCTAGCATTCGAACGTGGGGATCGCCATCGGTACGACGGCGTTTGTGGTCGAAGCGCATCGCAGAACTCTTTTCAGGGTTCACATCGATGCGCCATTCTTGAAACCATGCACCAAGGGCGTTTACGGCCTTTTGGAGTCTGGTTACAAGGCGCCGAACACTGTGGCCTTTGGTATAGAGTGCGGTGTCGTCGGCAAAGAGGGCGAGTTCGACGCCTTTCGGTGGGATGGGAAAGTCGTTGGTGTACACGGTGTACAGCAGAGGGGCGAGGACTGAGCCTTGAGGGACTCCAGCCTTTATGGGATGAGGCGCAGAAAGCGTGCCTTCGTGTTTAAATCGAAACGTACGGTCTTTGAGAAACGACGCTATTAACCTGACTAGGCGATCCGGTAAGCCTATCTTGTAGAGTTTATAAACGAGACCGCTGTGCCAGACTTTATCGAAAGCCTTGGCTACGTCCAAGAAAACCGCGACTGTTTTATAACGACGCGGATAGAAACCGTCAAGTATATACTCGACGATTCGATGGACTTGCTGAGGACAGGAGTGTTTCGCGCGAAAGCCGAACTGATGGGGAATAATGAGAGGATCGCCATCCGTTGGAAACAGATGGTTCCGCATTCGAGAGAGTATAACTCTCTCGAGAAGTTTAGACATTGCCTTGAGGAGGCTGATGGGTCTGTGATTAGCCGGGACGTTCAGAGGTTTGCCCGGCTTGGGAATGCCTATGACTGTCGCTTCTTTCCAAGCTTTTGGGAAGTAGCTATGGTCGAAGCAGGCATTGAAAATGATAGCTAACAAGGTAAGCATCTGTTGAGGTAGGTGCTTAAGTGCGTAGTTGGAAATTCCATCCGCACCCGGAGCCTTTTTGGACTTTTGATTTCTAATGAGAGATTTCATCATTAGAGACTGTGACAGGGTCGGCGGTAATGGGGAGAGAGTCTCTGCGAAGGACTTCGTCCTCCACCGCCTGGATGTGTGAGGGATCAGCAGGTTGCGTGCTGGGCGAGCATTGTGCGGCAATGCTGTCGGCGAAGCATTCGGCTTTCTCTTCGACTTCGAAGGCAGTAGTGCCATCGGGACGAGTGAGAGGAGGAACGTGAGAGACGGTGTCTACGCGTAAGGCTCGGGCCATGCTATAGTACGCTTGGTGGGACGGAGAGATATTCGCCATGAGATCGTTCATCTGAGCGTCTCGGAGTTCCGCGAGGCAAGACCTAACTTTACGTTGAAGCTGATTCGCAGCTGTTCTGTAGGCGGGCGTGGGATATTTCTTGGCTCTCCGGAGAGCCGCGTTCTTAGCTTTAATAAGATTGCTAACGGCTAAGGGAAGCGGGGGTTTGCTTAGCAACCTTTTCGTTGTCACTGATGGCTGAGTTGATAGCATCAGTGAGAGAATTTACTAATGAATCAATTTTATCCGGGCTATCTAATTGTTCGGGAGAGATCGCGAGTGGAGAGTTCGGAGCCTCTAAGGCTGAAACTAACGTATTTTTAAAACCTTTCCAGTTGGTAAAGGTCTTAGGAGATGAGACGTTATCGTTCAGCGGTCCTAGCACGAGGGAAACGGGGCGATGGTCGGAGCCTAGGTCATCGAGCGGTTCGATAGACCTTAGATCAAGATTGATTCGCTTGATAATTGCAAAGTCGAGGATGTCAGGAGAGTAGGACGGGTTGTTGGGATAGTGAGTGGGAGTGATGGGGGATATGACGTCTAGGTCAAGGGAGTTAGTGATGTCGAGGAGAGCGATACCGCTGGTGTTAGTCGATAGGCACGTCCAGTCAGTATGTTTGGAGTTAAAGTCTCCGAACATAATGACTGAATGGCCGAGGGCGAGAATGGCCTCAAAGTCGCTGCGGATTGGTCTGGTACCACTAGGTATGTAGATTGAAGCTATGATGATGGTCGGATGACCAGTCATAGCCAATCTACACACAGTGGCTTCCATGTTGAGGAGAGGAGGGGTAGGGAGAGGACAGCAGTGGAAGCCTCTTTTGTAATATATAGCGGTGCCGCCGAAACCGTCGGAGTTGGGCCTATCGTTACGAATAAACGCGTACTTAGGTATAGCGAATCCCCTGGAGCGGTTTGGAGTAAGCCATGTCTCCTGGAGAAGGAATAAGTCAGGTTCTTTGTTCTGAAGAAACAGTTTAATCTCGGGAAGGTAGGTGTTAAGGCTACGAGCGTTAAAAGATACTAGGGATAAGCCCTTGGGTTTAATACGACTGGACGCGGGATTCGTGGGTCTAGACATTATAATTTATTATATACGAATTTATACAAATATAAAAGAATTTACAACGAACTTAGGAGCGAGTGATGCTCGGCTAAAGCAAATAAACGCTCTTGAGGAGAGCGGGCGGCTCGCAGTTTGCGTGCGAGCACGGAAATTTCGTTAATATCGACGTTTTGAATTACGTCGAACACGGTCTTCATGTCCTCAGCCAACGACGACTGAGGTGCGGATGACGGAAAAGGACGCGGCCCTACGGAAGCTACGGGAGCTGGGATGGGTCGGGAAGGTGCAGGCGGAACGTCCGGACGCTGCCTCCAAGACAGAGCCGGAGTAGGCGTCGGCTGAGCGGGCTTTGCTTCCGGGGGACCCCGGTTGCGCAGCGGCGGGAAGTTAGCGGGAGTGAGCGGTGGCGCCGGTTTAGGCGCGACCCTCTTGGCGGTGGAGCGCGGAGCGCGCGGGCAACCCCTGTAGTTAGCTGTGTGGCCGGATTGGCCGCATAGCACACAGGCAGGGGGGCAAGTGTATTCGGGAGTGCGAGTGCACTCCTAAGTGATGTGGGGATCCAGGCACTTAACGCACCTGGGGGGAGCTGAACAGTTAGCCGCTGCGTGGCCATATAGCTGGCAGTGGTGGCACTGCCCAGGGTGACCGCGGGGGTTGGGACGCTCGACAGAGATGTTCGAGAGTCCGCAAATTGTGCGAGCCTCTCTGAAAATCTCCTTCGAGTTGGGAGTGTTGGTAAGGATTACTAGAGCTAAGGGAAAACGCCTACCGCGGTTGGAGTGCATCTTGTGCACTGCTGTGGCCGGGAAACCCTGAGACTTAAGGTCCTCGAGAATGTCTTCGTTACTGAGTTCGAACGGGACGCCCCGTAGTACTGCGCGGATCTTACGCTCCTCCGGGAGTGCGTAGGTGTGGTACGCGATTTGGTTTAATCCGAGTAACCTGGTAAACGCGTGGAAGTCGTCGACGGTCGCTACTTGAATTTTGATCGTATCGCCAGCGTTGGCGGCTTTTAAGTAATTAATTTTGTGCTCTTTGCACAAGTTAGAAACCGCGGTCCAGCGCGCTTTTTCACGCAGGAATACGGGCGGAGGGAGCTGAGGCTTCGGCGGGACGGGAGCGCAGCGCGTCGCTGGCTTCGTTGTGACCGACGGAGAAGCGGTTACTACGAGCGATTTTAACGGCGCGGGGGCTGGTGTTGAAGACACTGGGGAGGGCTCGGGTATTGAAGATACCGAAGCTTTCTTAGAGCGCTTCTTGGAGCGCTTGGCGACAAGTTGAAACTCGGGCTCAGGAGAGCCGGTTAAGGTGACGGCATCTGACGACGTATCAGACGCGGGTTCGGAGTCGCTCCCGGGAGCGGTACGCTTACGACGCGACGCGTGAGAGGATGCGACCGATTCGCAGTCCATCTCGGATGAGGCGGGAGACGCGGGAGAGCTGAAGACCTGAGGGGTCTGGACGTCGGAGGCCCGAGGGGCCGGGGTTGAGGCCTGAGGGGCCGGAGTTGAGGCCTGAGGGGCCGGGGACGCGATAGATGCCTGTAAGGCCTGCGTTAGTATGTCATCGGGTATGCTGTATCCAGACGCAGCGAGCACCTGGGCGAACGACCTAAGACCGTTGACAAGGTCCATTGGAGGGCTTGGTCCTACGATATGTGATATATAAATATATAAAAAAATGCCTAGGATTCCTAAATAAAAAACCTAGCGAACCCTAGCGGCAAACCTCCCTACCAGCGGTAGGGGGGCTGGGGAGAATAACTTAAAACTAACCGTAGTACGCCGAAGGCCGCTACCTAGAAACCTAAAAAAGGGTACAGGTAAAGAGTTGACCGCGTTAGGGTCAACCTTTACCGACAGAAAGGACAAATACACACGAAAACACACGGATATGATAAAAATAAATATGAAAAATAGGAGAAAAATAAATAAAATAGAGAAGAGAAATAAAATAAAAATAAAAGGACTGGTTCAGTACAAATTCGTTGTCACCGTTAAGTATCCTTTGCACTGAAACCAGACTACTTACGCTGGGCACAACACTGCACTCAGCACAACACAACACAACTTAGCACAGCACTTTGAAGACTAAGGGGCTTAGTCGCAAAGAAAAATCGCACTTCGAAAGCACTCAGACGGAGTAGAAAAACCTTGAAGACCGTAGCACGGAACCAACACTCTAAACTGTGACGTCAGTAGACTGAGCGCCACGGAATAACGGGAAAGGACCGACAACGGAGAACGGGGTCTTGCACGTCCGCACTGGGCGGCGATCGGAGCGAGAATGTGTTTTCTGATTATTATTTTTTTTTTTTTTTTTTTTTGCTGCCGAGGCACCCTCACGGGAGGGAGGTGGAAGATGCGTCATGCATACCCGCCCGCAGGTAAATTCCTCTGCGGGGGGGTTATGTGGGACTCACCAGAATGGCACCTACCCACTAAAAACCACCTGTTGGCTGTAGTTATTACCGTTAGCCTTCATCGGAAGCGACACCCGTCGGGAAGTTGGGCGACCTAGCGGGTCTTCCGCCTGTAGTGAAAGTTGCACTGAAGGTGCTCAAAGGGACATGAGTTGGTGGCCGTTCTGGGCAGCCTCCGGTGAAGCCGGGGCTGGGCAGAGGTCGGCCGAAGCATGATTTAGGGATCAATTCATTTAAATGAACCTATAATGAATTGAGAAGGGAACTATGCTCCGCCAGAGCTAGCAAACGCTTTGTCGGAGTACGTGAAGCCCTAAGTTTACGGGCTAAGACTGCGATTTCACTAACATCGATATTTTTCATAGCGTCGCAGACGATACGCATATCGTCTGCTACGGAGGATTGAGGAGTGGGTTTGTATGGGCGAGGAGCCGGGATGGGATTCGATGCGGGGCGCTGCCTCCAGTTTTCTGGGGCAGGCCTAGACTGTGTAGGCTTTGCAGCCGGAGGAACCCGGCTACGCAGCGGCGGAAAGTTTTCTTGAGAAAGGCGCGGGGCCTGTTTGGGTGCCGCCCTTTTGAAATTGGAGCGCATACAACGGGGTGCACGAGGGCAGCCCTTGTTGTTTGCGGTGTGGCCGGACTGGCCACAAAGCACGCAATCGGGAGGAGAGGGAGTTTCAGGAGTGCGATTGCACTCCTTAGTGAAGTGCGGGACCAGGCACTTGACGCACCTGGGCGGTGCGCGGCAGTTGGCAGCCGCGTGCCCGTACAACTGGCAGCGATGGCACTGGCCGGGATGACCGCGGCGATGAGGCGCCTCGATTGAGATCCCAGAGAGGCCGCAAATAGAGCTAACCCCTTTCAGGATCTCTCTGGACTTGGGGACGTTGGCGAGAATCACCAAAGCGAGAGGGTGTTGCCTCCCGTACTTGCTGTGCATTTTATGCACCGCGAGTGCCGGGAAGCCTTGGGACTGCAGATCCTCCAGGATGGCCTCGTTCGATAATTCGAACGGGATTCCCCTGAGTACCGCTCTGATCTTACGCTCTTCTGACAGAGCATAAGTGTGATAAGCATATTGCTTATCGGTGAGGAGCTTAGTCAAAGCTCGGAAATCGTCTATCGACGAGACAGTGATTTTAATAGATTCACCCGAGTTGGCTGCTCGGATGTAATGGATTTTGTGTTCATTGCACAATGTCGAGACCTCGGTCCATTTACCCTTTTCCCGAAGAAAGACGGGTGGTGGGACCTTGGCCTTGACAGAAGTTGGGGCCGGAGCGGGTGTTGAAGACACCGGGGCAGCTGGCGTTGAAGACGCCGCAGGAAGTGTAGGGACGGGCGTCGAGAGCGCCGGGTCTTGTTTTGAACGCTTCTTAGAGCGCTTCTTAACAAGCGTAAAGGAGGGAGACTCAGGGTCAGTTGGGGTGGCGTCCGAGGATGACTCGGTCGCGGGTGCGCGCTTGCGTCGCGGAGGGGCGTCTACTTCGCACTCCATGTCACTGGAGGAAGGGGACGCTGGAGAGCCTAAGACCAGAGGGGTCTGGGGGACTGGGGTGGCCTGAGGGGCCATTTGTGGATTTAACGCCATGATATGCGGGATAAGAGAATCAAGGAATCGGAACTTGTCAGCATTTATATGTATGCCTTCAGCACCGGTACTATCAACTAACTTCTTCCTAAACTCATCAGAGCTTAGGGAAGCCATTGCGGATGGGTTGGGGAGGGACAATATATGAACCTAACAACGATGACTAACTCCCTAAAACCACCCTACACGCAGTAGGGCGGTTGAGAACGACGCGGATAACTTACTCGAACACGGCACTTGAAGTCCTGGAACAACGAATTCCCGTCGACGAAGCTCACGTTCCACGAAGTACGGTTAACAAGCCACTGTCCGCCGTGAAAACGGCGTTAGAAACTTATTAGAAGTACGGTTAACGAGCCACTGTCCGCCGTGAAAACGGCGTTAGAAACTTAATACGGTAAACTATGAAATTTGTGTGCTCAATTAGCGCGGGGGCTAAAAAGAGCGGGAAGGCGTCTGCGATCGACGTGCGCTCGAGAACGCACGCAGACCGAGACTGTTTTCTGATTAACAAAGGGTTTCATTTTCAAATAGTGGGTGGTGGTCCAGTAGTAAGAGGTTCAGTGGCGCAGTGCTTCAGACATTGGCTTCTCGATATAAGGCAACGTGTTTGATTCAATTACTACTCATCAGTCTCGGTCTGCGTGCGTTCTCGAGCGCACGTCGATCGCAGACGCCTTCCCGCTCTTTTAGCCCCCGCGCTAATTGAGCACCCAAATTTCATAGTTGTTTACCGTACTAAGTTTCTAACGCCGTTTTCACGGCGGTCAGTGGCTCGTTAACCGTACTTCTAAGTTTCTAACGCCGTTTTCACGGCGTATAGTGGCTTGTTAACCGTACTTCGTGGAACGTGAGCTTCGTCGACGGGGTTTCGTTGTTCCAGGACTTCAAGTGCTGTGTTCGAGTAAGTTATCCGCGTCGTTCTCAACCGCCCTACTGCGTGTAGGGTGGTTTTAGGGAGTTAGTCATCGTTGTTAGGTTCATATATTGTCCCTCCCCAACCCCTCCGCAATGGCTTCCCTAAGCTATGATGAGATTAGGAAGAAGTTAGCTGATAGTATCGGTGCTGAAGGCATATATATAAATGCTGACAAGTTCCGTTTCCTTGATTCTCTTATCCCGCATATCATGGCGTTAACTCCACCAATGGCCCCTCAGGCCACCCCAGTCCCCCAGACCCCTCAGGTCTTAGGCCCTCCCGCGTCCCCTTCCTCCAGTGACATGGAGTGCGAAGTAGACGTCCCTCTGCGCCGCAAGCGCGCACCCGCGACTGAGTCTTCCTCGGACGCCACCCCAACTGGCCCTGAGTCTCCCTCTTTCACCCTTGTTAAGAAGCGCTCTAAGAAGCGCTCGAAACAAGACCCGGCGCCCTCCACGCCCGTCCCTACACCCCCTGCGGCGTCTTCAACGCCAGCTGCCCCGGTGTCTTCAACACCCGCTCCGGCCCCAACTTCTGTCAAGGCCAAGGTCCCACCACCCGTTTTCCTTCGGGAAAAGGGTAAATGGACTGAGGTCTCGACACTGTGCAATGAGCACAAAATCCATTACACCCGAGCGGTAAACTCGGGTGAATCTATTAAAATCACTGTCTCGTCGATCGACGATTTCCGAGCTTTGACTAAGCTCCTCACCGATAAGCAATATGCTTATCACACTTATGCTCTGTCAGAAGAGCGTAAGATCAGAGCGGTACTCAGGGGAATCCCGTTCGAATTATCGAACGAGGCCATCCTGGAGGATCTGCAGTCCCAAGGCTTCCCGGCACTCGCGGTGCATAAAATGCACAGCAAGTACGGGAGGCAACACCCTCTCGCTTTGGTGATTCTCGCCAACGTCCCCAAGTCCAGAGAGATCCTGAAAGGGGTTAGCTCTATTTGCGGCCTCTCTGGGATCTCAATCGAGGCGCCTCATCGCCGCGGTCATCCCGGCCAGTGCCATCGGTGCCAATTGTACGGGCACGCGGCAGCCAACTGCCGCGCACCGCCCAGGTGCGTCAAGTGCCTGGTCCCGCACTTCACTAAGGAGTGCAATCGCACTCCTGAAACTCCCTCTCCTCCCGATTGCGTGCTTTGTGGCCAGTCCGGCCACACCGCAAATTACAAGGGCTGCCCTCGTGCACCCCGTTGTATGCGCTCCAATTTCAAAAGGACGGCGCCCAAACAGGCCCCGCGCCTTTCTCAAGAAAACTTTCCGCCGCTGCGTAGCCGGGTTCCTCCGGCTGCAAAGCCTACTCAGCCCAAGCCTGCTCCAGAAAACTGGAGGCAGCGTCACGCATCGAATCCCATCCCGGCTCCTCGCCCATACAAACCCGCTCCTCAATCCTCCGTAGCAGACGATATGCGTATCGTCTGCGACGCTATTAAAAATGTCGATGTTAGTGAAATCGCAGTCTTAGCCCGTAAACTTAGGGCTTCACGTACTCCGACAGAGCGTTTGCTAGCTCTGGCGGAGCATAGTTCCCTTCTCAATTCATTGTAGGTTCATTTAAATGAATTGATCCCTAAATCATGCTTCGGCCGACCTCTGCCCAGCCCCGGCTTCACCGGAGGCTGCCCAGAACGGCCACCAACTCATGTCCCTTTGAGCACCTTCAGTGCAACTTTCACTACAGGCGGAAGACCCGCTAGCGGGTCTCCGCCAGCGCGCCCAACTTCCCGACGGGTGTCGCTTCCGATGAAGGCTAAAGGTATACGCTTACCACAGCCAACAGGTGGTTTTTAGTGGGTAGGTGCCATTCTGGTGAGTCCCACATAACCCCCCCGCAGAGGAATTTACCTGCGGGCGGGTATGCATGACGCATCTTCCACCTCCCTCCCGTGAGGGTGCCTCGGCAGCAAAAAAAAAAAAAAAAAAAAAAATTCAATTACTATTAAATATTGTATGTATAAATAGTGCAGGAAAATATCAAAAAACAATTTAAAAATTAAGAGGAGATTTTGAATGTATGTAGAGTCTGCCTACCCGTATAAGTGAAGGGGGTGAACCACCCTTATGTCCGTGGAGAGGGATTCTGAGGACTTTTGTGTGTTAACACTGTAGTATTAGTATTATTACTGTAGTATATATTTTAATGTAATAGCCAGTGAAATTACTTACTGGTATAGATCAGATTCTCTTTTGCTTTTCTACATGGCATTAATATGGAGCAAGCACAAATTCCTCTTAACACCAAAAATTTGTGAATCTCTGGCGATAATTTCATTATTGTAAAAAAAAATTCCTTGTTTGTTGTTTTTAATATTTGTTTTATTTTCGATATAAACTGTTGATTTAAAATCACAATTATAATTTTTGTTATTGTGTGTTTTATTGCAATCAGCTGTGTTACAAAATTCCATCTTACTTTCCACTGCTAACAACATTCGATCACGATCAAAGCTGGCACTCAGTTTCATCAAGACCAGGAACAGACTTAATTCAGTTCCAAAGCAAAAACTACTATCTCATACATATATACGAAGGAATGTTTTATTAAAACCATCCATAATGTAAGTGAAACTGAGTTGCTTGTATGGAACGCCAGATTGAGTTTGTAGTTAAAATTAGATTTTGGGAGTACTCGTTTTTTGGCAATAAAATTTTTACAATATAATGAATAACGTGTCATACTGCTTTTATAAAACATGTCTTTTGACACAAAGATTTTTTTGAAGTTTGATTTAGACTCGGAAATGACAAATCGATTTATTATTTTCGTTGGACTTACTTAATCAAATGTCGGACACCTATTGAGTGAATAAGTTTCGAACCCTAAGATTCTCTGTGTAGAGTTTTTGCAAAGAATAATATCCGGGAAAAGAGGAAATGGTTGAACTTCTACAAATATAAAAATATTTCATTAACTAGAACCTCATATTATTTGTAGAATTGATAAAACCTATAAATCTCTTTAATTAAGATTAGATACAAAGACACTCATTAACAACATTAATGTATTTTAACCAAAAGCAGATGATATCTTCGCTATCATTCAGTATCTGGTGGTTTGAAAACGATGTTAAAAGATAAACCTGATGTTAGATATTTTATTTTATAAGTTACAGTAAAGGAACTTTAAATATCATACATATCGTAGTTAATATCGTTACTGCAAATGAATGATAGCAATCTTTAATTAAACGTCTTAGAAAGGAATAGACCCAATAGCTGTGTAAATAACAATTTTTCCCACAGTTCTTAATGGCAGCGCCCTAGTGCTTAAGCCGTAGAATAAACATATCAGCTACCTACAATATTGTTATTACGGTGGTTGTGGTGTTGTGTGTGAGCAGATATAGACAAACAACTCTTTAAATGTTTTGGTTTTCATAAAAAACAAACTTGTATAGGGAAATACGAACGCTGTTTGCAAGTTTGACATCTATATTTTGGACACAGCGTTGAAAATATGTAGTGGACTTTATAAGAAAAGGTGTTACTGACTTAAAACAATGAAAGAAACATTCATCGTATCTCATAGTAAAAATGAAAATAAAAATTAAAGTGACTCACATAATATTGTAAAATAGAGATAATAATGTATATTCGCAGGAATATCGCATATCTTAATTCGCTATATTAAATATTTGAAAACCCGCATTAAGTTGTAACTTTGATTCCAAGTCAATTGATGAGTGATGTGTTAAATAATTTAATTAATTATTCGTCATTAACTTTTAAATTATATACAAAGCATTCTGTTGACTTTTTCAGCTTAGATCTTGGTTTATTATTGTAATTTTTAAGATTTTGTTTTGAAATGAATTACAAAGTTGTAACATATATTTGACTGAAATGTCGTAACAGTTTTTTTTATTATTTACATTTATAAGTATGAAATTATCTCGAAATAAAAAAATACCTCAATAGTTGTTTAAAAATAATCTAATACCGGGAAAAAAACATCTAGAGTTACATTGTCAATTATAAAAAAAGTATTATAATCAGATACCTAATAATCATTTATATGTCATGATCGTGATCAAATGAACAGATGTACATTTTACCATAACTTGGATAATGTTAGCATTTCTGTGTCGCTTTTTGTGTCGATTTTCTAGAGTTAAGTTTATTGATACCGCCCTTTTTAAATTTTGTCTTATTGTTGTAAATAAAATTATAGGGCATATTATATCATGCAAGTTATGTTTAATTTGGCACTATAAGTTAATTTAAAATTCAAATTAAATACAGAAAAACCACATTGGAAAAACCACTTAGATATTTTTGAAATGCAAAATTTACAAATTACTCGCTTATCATATTTTGTACTGTTTTGCACCTAAATTTACCTACCTAACGGCGCGGCGGCGAGGCGTCGCCGGTGATTCAAGTGATATGAAGTTTCGAGCTGCAATAACCATACAGAATCAATATCTACTGAATATTGGTTTTTGATATTGTATAAGTTGATACACAGGGTGTGCAAAAATGAGAAAAAAATTGTATGTTAATAGTTTCACCTCAAAACGACAAATAAATTTGTATTATCTTTTACTAGTTCTTCAGACTTGTAGAATTAATTCTTTTACATGTTCGTTTAATTATTGTGTAAGACATCTTGCATCGAGCCATATATACTTTTATTTTTAAATTCAATAATCTACTAACGGTAATAAATTTTTTTCAATAATAAATTCTTAATTGGGGCATTTATTTTCTTTTGTATCGTTTGCATATCCGCTTCTTATATACCTACTGAGGGAAATTTGGCTTGTGCTTAAGCGCCTACCAAAAATGTACCTAATTACCTTCCAATAAAAATCGAAACGCTAACCAAAATGGATAAATGCCCACCAAATTGTGTTTCCTAAAATATTTTTTTGTATTAAATTTCATAAAAATATATGACGCCTTTAAAAATTAATGACAGACCAAATATTAAACATTATCACTAAATAGTTGTTACCAATATTTTATGTCACTAGCTTTGATTTCTTAAATTTTTCCTGTGCTAAAAAACTAACGGTCGATTGACCCTCTAAGGACTCCAGTACTGAACTTTGCTGTACCTAAGTGCAAAAGTATAGAAGTACGATGTACATTAGTTCGAAAGTTCACTGTAGCGAAGTATGGAATTCCGATGATCGTGTCTTTTTTTTTGTTTTGAACCAAAGTCTTTTTTCTTGAAAAGCTGGATATAGTACCTACTTAATTTGGTCCCGGGTCCAAGTATATTAACTACATACAAACCTAACCTAACACACTTGAAAGTCGCTACTGTGAACTTTCGAATGAATGTACATCGTATGTCTATACTTTTAAACTTACATACATCGCGGTTTCGAAATTGAAAGTTCAGTAGAGGAGTGTAATCTAACATATGGTGAGCATTTATCCATTTTGAGTAGCAAAAAGAATATTTGTACAAAATGTGCAATTATTCTGTTGTGTGTTTATTTCTTTTGGACCATTATATCATATACTTACGGACCCTTTTTACAAAAAGCTTTTAATTTTTTGGCGTTATTTATTTTATTTGGTACTTAGGTTTAATGTCTTAAAAATATTTTTGGTGACCGTTTAAATTGTACTCATTTAATTTGTTAGTATGAAAAATAGTAATATAAAAGGTTCCGTTACTCAAAATCATGGCGATGCCAGCGTCTTAATGGCACAGTGCTTAAATAGCTTATCGACTTATTTCTATTACAGACTACTAGATATACCATATTATTAACTGCGCTATCATGTAAAATGAAAAGTTAATTTATTTATTTTGTGTTTATATTCCAAATGATCACAATAAAATGACATTCTAGTGCTTAAACTTGGCCTAGCCTGCCACTCAAGCACTACTAATCATTCTTATTTAGGAATTATAACATAAAAAATGTGATTCTTCCTTCACAGTCACCCTGTTCGAGCAGGTGTTATGAAAACGGCATTTGGCATCCCTCTGTCAAAGGGATACATAAAGGATAAAGGAAAAGTTGTAGGAAGATTGTTGGTGTTCACTTAAATCTGTGTACTGTAGAAGTATAGTATCAGAAGATGTTCATAAACGTTACATAAACAAAGATAAATGATTCATAGAATAAAAGAAAAATAAGTTTGTTTTAACGCTGAAATATTGAAGACACTGATTTGAAGTTACCATACACACCTGGGTTGGCAGCGTCGGCGGCGGCGCGTCGGGTGACGGGTCGCTCACTTCCCTCCATTATGGTTGAGGAGGGCGATGGCTGGATCAAGCGTTAAATCGTGAACGGGTGCTGTTTGAGGATGTTCTTCGTTTGGATACTTGGGGGGAGGCAGACTTTCCGAGGTAACAAATGCAGATCAGAATAATTTTGTAGAGCCTTGCTTTATTTGACGACAAGGGTGTCCAGCCACATTCTTAAAAATTGTTTTGTTAATAAATTAAAGTATTATAAACGGTAGGTATGTCAATGTTGAGAAATAAATATTTGAATTTGGAGTTCCCGGGTTCCATGTACCAATAAGCTTTCACAACTTTAGTACATCAAGCCGACCGAAGGTGAGGATGATATCCCTGCAATGGTACAAGTACTTCTGCTTTTAAATATATTTTTTTATAAATTATTAAGGGATGAATTGCTAGGAAATAAATTTAACCATTACAATTCTACGGAACTAAGTGTTTATAACATGAACGCAAGGTAGTTTACCACAATCAATTGATTGACATTTAACGTGTTAGGGATTTCGTTATGTTCCCGATATAAGAATTCCAGATATTAGCATTAATTATTTCGCTATTTATTTACTAATGACTTTACCTACTTTCCAGGTTTATATGTACAGGGTACATTTTTCATAGATTTTACAAACCTGTCTGGGTTTATCCTTTCAAAAATACTCGTGCACGCTAGACTTCTAATCTCAACATTCAGAATCTTAGGACCTTAGGCATATAGAGTGGTCACAAAGCTTACAGACAGACCCAAAGGATTCTTTCATATGTTTGGTTGAAACAAACACGAAATGCTATGCTGAACATTTCAGTACAACACTTGTCATGTCAAAAGTATGATGTAAAATTACTAAATTTGATACTAAAGTATCTTTTATTAGGGTTTAGTTACAAACAACTACGATTATATGACCTCAGAGTTGCCTGATCTTTGATATACTTGGATTAATTAAGTGATTTTCTTTATTCGACTTAACATGCCAATTGATTTTTAATTTCATTAATTTATTCTTATTAGATTTTCTGCTTAATGTCTACTATACTTAAGAAATGCACACGTAAAAACAGGCAAGACACATTAATTTAATCCATTAAATTTAAGAATCTCAGTTATCAAAACTTTTTTCAGAGTACTCAGCCAGCATCGTGGAACACAGAGTCTGGGCATAACACTAAATTTAGTAAAGTTTTTATCAACTTATTATATTTAAACATTTCTCTGTTATTCACTTATTCTCAAATATTGCAATAAAATGAATGTTTACCGCATTAGCCAAAATAGTTTGAATCAAACTCAAATATCATAGAAACTAGATACCAAAAATTCCAATAAAGAACCTCCATTTTATTCTCAACTCCGCATTTTAGAAAACTAACTTCCAACGGGAAATAAATCTCTCTTATCTACATGAACCTAATAATGTACCATACGGAGGGAACCCTAAGAAGCAAAATACGAAGAAAATCCCGCGGTTTCAATACTTTACTATAAAAATGTTCAGAAGACAGGAAATGCACAAAGTCTTTGAACACACCGAAATTGTTCCTCAACATAAAGACGGTTTATTTTTACTGGATTCAACTGTTTTAAGCTAACCAAGAACACGGCTCATGAAATATACAGTAGGTTTTCTTGTAATAGTAATCAATTATTTAAATAGTTTCAATTTGGAAATAACTTCTTAGGTAGGTTTTCTCATGACATTTTTCTTCAAATCTGAGTTACAGACTGGATGTAAGCCCATAGTTTATAAAAACTCATTTAATTTTGTACATTCATACTTACGGAGCGTCAAGAAACCGGTGTCATAATAAAACCTATTCCACCGACAATGATCAAAACGAATCATGTGACTGCAAAACGTAAGTAATTAATGAACATTGAATAGTTATTAAATAAAAAAAAAACATGAGAAAATACAAGTTCAATAATTTAAGCGATTATTTACTGAATCTTCATTTACGTTGGATAAAGACTGGCACAGGCTACATGAATCAACCCCGGGGCTCTGCTTCAAATCGATTTGGCTACCGCTTGACCTGCCTTTTGCAGCCAAACGCTCAAGAAAACCGAATCAAATATAATTCTGATGTTAAATCATAGCTAAACTTCATGTAAGCGTAGGCACGACATTATTAGAGTCTTAAGGTAGAGTGAGCCATGGAGCAATGCATCATTAGTTTACAAAGTTTTCAAGAGTTGAGCACTGAGTGACCAGTCGCACTTTTATTTGAACTCAACTGGTTAATTTAAACTTACATATTTGAGATGAACATATAAAGGTGAAGATTTATTGGAAGTTTTTGGAAACCCTGAGAGTTTTTTTCTTTTTTATTCTACTTTTTAATTTCTACTGTTGCGAAACAACAAATATAAAATTTAAAGACTAAGGAAAGATTTATATATTAGGCTAATTGCGTAACGTTAGCTTTTCCATCTGAAATAGATTCAGCAGTAGATTGTTTTACCTTTGGTAAGAAATGATATCTTAGAGGTACCCCTCACGTTCGGGCCGGCAATTTGAATGACACCGTTGAACGACAAAGCTGGTCCGAAACAGTTTTCATTTGGGTTTTATGCAAGTCGCCACTTTCGACTCATCTCATTAAAACCCGAACAGTTTTGGGCGGGGGCATTGTTTGCTGATATTCCTCTACACATATTCGACTTATCCACCCCACAGCACAGATTAATGTAGGTAGCACCCCTTACCAGTTCCTGCAAGGTAGACGTTGCCCTTGTGCATTTACAGTCTGTATTTTTTCTTTCTGTTGAAATTTTAAATTGATTCTTACGAATATCGTAGAGTAATTTCTTTTTTTGTGTAAATACAGTCAGCTCTTTTCTAAGCTTGAATGTGATAATAATATTTAGAGAAATATAGTAAAAACATTAGATTCCCAGTATCACGTAGATAAATAGGTATATTACATAGAGTACAGTTTTCTTTAGAAGGAAAAATATGCTATCGAATTACTTTAATTCTCTGCTGACTATCGTGTAAATATTAACGCAATTCTAAATAGAATTTATTATTACTCCCGTGGCTTTGTTGAATAAAAAAGGAGAAAAGTTTCAATTAATTCCAACAAGAAGGTAGGTTTCGACCCATGACTTTGGGTCAAGCGGTAAACTTAGTCGAGGTGGACCATAAATCTATTTGTGTCCAGGCACAACTGGGGAGAACCGGGAAAAATGCTTTTGTTTTAGGAGTTGATTTTCCTGTTCAAGTAATTCGTGTGTTGGGACAAAGTTGATCAGTATCTTTGTCAATTATAAGCATTAAGGCAATGTAACTTGGTCAGATCGTTTAAGAATATGGGTCAAAAGCAGGTTAATTAGTATAAAAGTTTTAAACAAAAATTTTAAGCTCATAAAACGGCTTTGAACAGATTTTCAATAAGACTTAGATATAAATAATAATTCAGCAATTTGATATAAAACGCTTGTCAAACGAATAGTTACAAATTATTGGTAAATTACTACTATTATACTAGTAGTTGAATATCTTCTTTAAATATGAATTAAATCATATTTAGATTATTACATATAAAATTACATCCCTTTAAAGGTTTCCGTTTAGAATTTTGTGTGTGAGAACTTACAACTATTATATTCCGAGGATTCAATATCAAATACATGATGCTAGGTACTAAATTGGATACGCAAGCTCCAGTAACACAAGTTTCGTGCTTGGCAATAAAATATCTTAAGTGTTCGCCCGAAACTTAATGCTTTGTAAATTGTAGGGTTTGTGATATACGCAGAATTAACACTTGAGAATACTGGAATGGGAACAAAATTCTGAAACTGATGTTCAAAAAATGTTATAAAGGTTTTGTCCGTACATGGAATTTTAATAGAGAAAAAAGATAAGCCACGACACATGTTTAATATTCACGCCTTCCCCTCATGTAGGAAGGGAAACTAAAACCTTATCACAAAATGTTCCTACTAAGCTACTTCATTTACAACCATATTTGCAGTTGCAGCGAAGTAACATAACGCATACTCATGATCGTAGTTCAAAAACGAAATAGGTACTTAAATACTCCTTTATATTCTCTCTTATAGGAAATTGCCTCGGAATTGTCAAATGCTACGGTGCATATGCCGTGACTGTGTATAATATTGGGTGTGTTCCAATGCAGTTCAAATTATTATTTGTCAGAATATCATAATCATGAAATAAAATATTTATTTCTCAACATTGAAAATTACTTGTTCTTAGTGACGTCAAATAAAGCATGACTCTACCACCAAAACGGAAAAACCTTCGTGAAGAACTGGCTAGAAACTTCACGGGTATATTGTTTTCAAAATAAATTTACAGAGTATCTTTATGTCTATACAAAATTATTTTTGCCTGCATCTGTTAGATCGGCAAATCTCCCTTCCCCCAAGTATCCACACGACGAACACCCTCAAATGGCACCCGTTTATGAGTTAACGCGGGATCCAGCCATTGCCCTCCTCAACCATATTAGAGGGAAGTGATATGGTTCAGTAATTTATAATTATATAGCAGCTCACGTTTCATAACATTTATAGTTATATAGCTGCTCATGTTTCTTAAATAGGATTTCCAGATAGAGGTTTTAAACCCTTAGATTGAAGCGGCTGAAATGACCTTTGCAACAGAAAAGAAACAAGTTCAAAACCTCCACTTTTTCAGCAACGTTTTGCAACCAGTAACTTTTTCATTCAAACCTGAGGTACAATTTAAAATGAGTAGCAAATTAACTTAACTGAAATAAAATCCATACATAATATTATTTTAGAATAAAAAAAAATTCAAGCGGTCTTAAGAATAGGTTACTTCAATAAAAACATAAACACTATGGAAGAATCCCTGTAACATTTTCCCTGTATTCATTTCATTTCAATAAAACAAATTGCCCGTTGTACCGTGGACGCCTACCTGAAGAATAATTTGTGTGCGACAGTTAATAATTATTGTTAATAATTAATATAAGGGTCTTTGTAGCTTGAATTAAACAAATAAATAAAAAAAAATAACGCGCCTTCGGTGCGTGGAACTTCAACATAATGAAAAACAGATATAAATAAACTAAGAACACAGCTGGAGTATTTTCTCTATGTGATGCATGGAAATCTACGCCTTAGTGGAATGCGGATATCATGATCCTGAATACTTCAATTGTCGTAATAAACTTTAGTAAGTGTCAAAAGGAATCCTAACGTAACTAATGCCGTGAAAAAAAAATAGTTTTATTTCAACTAAATATGGCTTTGGTTGCATTTTTCTCAGGATTAATAAATTTTCTCCGGAATATTACTTTATGTTCTTTTGCTGTGCCCCCGATAACATAATATGTGTGCGAAATTTAATTATATTTATTAAGGAGGCACGGCTTGAAGGTATAACAATCAAAACTTACTTTTATAATTGTAGCTAAGATTTCCTTGAAACTCTTAAATCAATTTCGAAACCTTACTAAAATCAAGCGATTGGGAAGCCACCGAATTGGCAGGCTTCCACTGACAGGTCCAAGCGATTTGGCTACTTTCGAGACACTCGTTCTACCGTCTGGCTCAATGCGTGTTTACAGTAGTTTAGTTCTACATTAATGGTTTTTCATGAGCTTCTAAATTTTGATTCTGTTATCTCAATTTTTGAAAAGGGTATTAAGAAAATGGACATGCATTTGTTTTCAGATTAGACTGTGATGTGCCAAGTAAGCATGGCATGAATTTCATGGTTGAATTAGAACTTAAGAAAGTATGAAATATAACCGCGGATTTCATACCTAAGAGGTAGAAGAAGTTGAGGAATAGCAGCAAATGTGTATTGATTTTTTTATTTATTAAACATGAACAATACTTATAGATTCCATCTTAATTAAGGAGATACATACATCTACTATTGTAGTGCCTGTTCAAGTCGACGAGAGCTAGGAAGAGCTGCGATAGGAGTGAAAAAACTATCAAAGACAGTTGAGCAAGATTCGATACTCGCTTGGGGATCAGAAAACAACCAGCGGTTATTATACTCTACTAGCGAGTAATTTGGCCGTCGCACTCGCGCACTGTTTTAAACCCCAGCGACAAAACTATGGGGACTACACACTCCCTTCTCGCTGCTCGCCAATTCATATTTTCTAGTTCTGTTCGGTACTCTTCGCCGTTGGGACAAATGCTTTATTATAGTGTGGTAACTGGATTTGATATCTACTTATTGTTTTTGTAATATTTTAATATGCAGAAGCCTTAAAAAATTTGAAAGCTAGCTTATAGCCATATGATTAGATAGCCAAAAAATCCAGTTTGGATATAAATCCGTAAAAGGACTATTTTTCGATAGCGTGAAATATTTTATAAAAGCTTGTGCCACATTAAAGCCTTAATTAAAAAATCTTTACATATCTATTATATCTATCTTACATATATATTGTAAATGTATCTTTATGTCATCCAAATAAATAAAATTAATATTTAAATAGTGAAATATGAGGAAATCAAATACTGTATCTGCGTACAAAGCTCTAGCGAAAATGTTTTTAATTAAATCACTAGCATGATATCAAGGTATGAATAAATGATAGGGTTAATGGAATGGATTTCAGTTCTATATTGTAAATAAATTTTTATGATTCATTTTTATGACATTGTAAATAAATTCGACGAACCTTGTTCCTTTTAAGCTCTAGAGATACCAAATACCATTGATACAAAGATAATTTTGTCGACACTTCGACATTCGATGCTCAACAGTACCATGTTCTAAAACTTTTAAGAGTATCGAGGTGCACTACACATCATCGCCTAAGTAATTTATAATAGCTTCCATACCTAGAAATGGCTTTCACACCTGCCTTTACGTATTATCTGCGAGATATATGTTCAAAGGCACAAACCGGGATATACGGCGTGTGGGAGCATTCGGTTCACTATATTTCACTCTTGTGGAAGATATTTGATGATTTTACTATGCAAGCCAATTTTATTATTATTCTACAATAATAATATCTTATAATATATTATTTAATAAAACAATTTATTATAAAGTAACAATCGACATGATTCGAAAACAGCTACATTTGTGAAGACTGGGACTGATTATTTCAACATTATCCAACATTCTATATCGCATATTGCAAACTAAAATACTATTCCAATAAAAATATTTGAAAAGCGATCTCTGATTTGAATGAAACTTTTGATCTCTGGCTACATCCAAAATTATTGGCGATTGGCGGTCTTTTTAGTTACAGGAATAATTTAACTTTATTATATTATTAATTATGAATGCACAAAAAAATTAATAAAATAATTTAACATACTCACACTTATATTCATAAACAAATACTTGCTTAAGACCATAATTTTCTTTTTGCGTCACTGCGTAATGAAAAAGGTAATGTTTTTCGATTCTTAAGTAAAGAATATTGATAACCTGAGAATTCTAACTTTTAACAGTTTTTACTTCTGCAAAATTTTTCAATTATTAAACAAAATAATTACTTAAGTGATTAATAAATAATAAATATTTCTAACAATCACACCACATTATCTAGCCCAAATTAAGTATCATTAAAGAACTTGTGTTATGGATACTAGATAACGGATAAATAAACTTAAGAAATATATAAGCACATATAGATATTTTTTTTTATATATAAATATATTAGAAATAAACTTAAATAAACGTAAATACACATCCATGACTAGAAAGCAAATATAATAATACATCTGCCCCTACCAGGATTCGAACCCGGGACCTCTGGCATAGAAGGCAAGGCTACTTACCTCCACACCAAACTTTTACTTTACCATGAATACAAGTGTAAGTCTTTCAAAGAAAATATCATTGCAATGTTTTATTGACAATTTCCATGAAATGCCTTCAGTTAGATGAACATATTAAGAAGTAATTAGGGAAAGCCTGCGATGTTATTCTTGGAAGCTTATGTCAGATATGTTCTATATTTTGCATTAAAAGCGACCCAAAAATACAAGAACTTTTTTAAAAGCTAGTTCCCGGAGAGGTTACGAGCCGTGGCAAATATTTATGAAAAGATTTAAAAACCAAAATCAAATATTGTTCTTCAGCCTATAGCTAAATAATAACTTTAAATTTTGAGTGAAATTTATTTTGAGTTAACTTTAAATTTTAAGTAAAATGCCTTGCCAATTATTTTTCCTAGGAGCAGTATAAAATGCTGCGGTCTAGTTAATTTTTGCTTTTTTCAAATGTTCAATATGCTGTAATGTTCAATTAATAAAAAGCAAATCTTTTGATTAATAGGTAATTACTAGGGTATTATGATGTTTCTACGAAAATTGTCAAATCTGTAGCAAATATTATAGCACCTGTTATAAGAAATTCAGAAATATTTATTTATTCAGTACATACACAAATAATACACAATCAACTGATTCATGGTACAGATAACAATTTTTACAATATTTACAGATGGCATTAATTCAGCAGTACGCTGGACTCCACAATATGTAATTTTTAACAAATTAAACCTCTTTTTTGAAACAAATGAGCTATTCAGTAAAAAACAGTACGGATTTCGTAAAAATAAGTTAATAAACATGGCAGTATATGAATTTTCGGAGAAAGTTATTACTAATGTAGAAAAGAAAAACCCAACTTTGTAATGGATATGTCGAAGGCATTTGACAATGTAAATCATGACACATTGATTAATAAACTCGAATCTCACGGGGTGAGAGGAAACGCCATTAAACTCATGGAATCATATTTTGGTAATAGAAGACAGATAACGCACATCAACAAAATGGATCCCAATACTGAAATTAACATTACTTACGCATCTAAAGAAAGGTCCGTACACACAGGCATCCCAAAGGGTGGTGTACTGGGTCCTTTATTAATTATTATTTACATTAATGATCTACCTAATGTGACTAATCATCTTATGACTGTTGGCTGATGACAGTACTGTATTATTTAATAATAACACTTTTGTCAATTTTGAAAATGACGTTTATAATACACTGTAATCTTTGATTAACTGGCTGACATAATATAATTCAATATTGAATCAAACCTTAAACAAATTTTATAAATTGTAGACTATGAAATGACAATTCCTTAAAATTTAATATTAATTATCTTGACAATCCAGTAACGGAAGTAAATTCTACCAAATTTTTGGGTTTGACTTTAGATAACAAATTGACATGGAAAGCTCATATTGACCAATTAATTGTAAAACTCAACAGATTTTTATACGCACTCTACATATTGAGAGATGTTGCAAATATTAACACACTTTTAACGTTGCATCAATTTTAAGATACAGTATTGGATAACACAACAGATAGAGAGAGCGTTCTTAAAGCCCAAAAGCGGTGTCTTAGGCCAATGTTTGGGTTAAAGCAGGATGACTCCTGTAAACCGTATTTTAAAATTTCATTATCAATTCAATTTAGCTAAGCGAAATTTCTAATTTTGTTAGGAAAAACTCCCACTACTTTGAGGCAAACCCGAGTAGTAGGTAGTCGAGGTGAGGGCACTCTAAAGGTTACTTACACACGTAAAACTCTACTACAAAGAGTTAGTATCAACAGCAAGACACCAAAGGTTTACAATAACATACCAAAGTCCATAAGATTAATAACAAATGACAACTTATTAAAATCTGCATTCAGTGGTTTCCTTGCTTAAAATGCAAATTATAATTTAAATGATTTTTTTCAAGACATGACATGTAAATAAATAGTGGTAGTTTTATTTTTAATTATCATGTTTATTTTATTTTTTGACATGTTATGTGAATTATTTAATTGTTGCTCTATTATTGTTATTACCAATTTGATGTTTATTCCTTGTGTCTCTTTGTCTCGACATGAGCAATTATAATAACTATTGTACAAAATTTAAATACATTTAACTGACATGGTTATAATTTCAAATATTTAATTTCATATGCTACTTCGGCGAATCATAGCTGTACTCATTATTAAATTGTATACCATCTTTGTATGATTATGAATAAATAAATGATTTGATTTGATACTATATGTGTAATATACATATCTGCCTACACGAGGACACG
Organism: Marasmarcha lunaedactyla; assembly: GCA_923062675.1. Taxonomy (NCBI): domain Eukaryota; kingdom Metazoa; phylum Arthropoda; class Insecta; order Lepidoptera; family Pterophoridae; genus Marasmarcha; species Marasmarcha lunaedactyla. The sequence goes on from OV281345.1 coordinate 24,130,111, forward strand.
GATTTATATGCGTCACTGGTAAAATAACTGGTTGTGTGTGGTTATATTTGGCAGATTTTTAACATTCTCGTAACCGGCAAACGAGTATGCGATCCACGTGCTGGTATTCAGCATCCGTGCCCATATCCATCACTAATCGTTGTATGCGATCCCCGTGCTAGTATTCAGCATGCGTGCCCATATCTATCACTAATCGTTGTATGCGATCCACGTGCTAGTATTCAGCATGCGTGCCCATATCCATCACTAATCGTTGTATGCGATCCCCGTGCTAGTATTCAGCATCCGTGCCCATATCTATCACTAATCGTTGTATGCGATCCCCGTGCTAGTATTCAGCATCCGTGCCCATATCTATCACTAATCGTTGTATGCGATCCCCGTGCTAGTATTCAGCATGCGTGCCCATATCTATCACTAATCGTTGTATGCGATCCCCGTGCTAGTATTCAGCATGCGTGCCCATATCCATCACTAATCGTTGTATGCGATCCCCGTGCTAGTATTCAGCATCCGTGCCCATATCTATCACTAATCGTTGTATGCGATCCCCGTGCTAGTATTCAGCATCCGTGCCCATATCTATCACTAATCGTTGTATGCGATCCCCGTGCTAGTATTCAGCATGCGTGCCCATATCCATCACTAATCGTTGTATGCGATCCCCGTGCTAGTATTCAGCATCCGTGCCCATATCTATCACTAATCGTTGTATGCGATCCCCGTGCTAGTATTCAGCATGCGTGCCCATATCCATCACTAATCGTTGTATGCAATCCCCGTGCTAGTATTCAGCATGCGTGCCCATATCCATCACTAATCGTTGTATGCGATCCCCGTGCTAGTATTCAGCATGCGTGCCCATATCCATCACTAATCGTTGTATGCAATCCCCGTGCTAGTATTCAGCATGCGTGCCCATATCCATCACTAATCGTTGTATGCGATCCCCGTGCTAGTATTCAGCATGCGTGCCCATATCCATCACTAATCGTTGTATGCGATCCCCGTGCTAGTATTCAGCATGCGTGCCCATATCCATCACTAATCGTTGTATGCAATCCCCGTGCTAGTATTCAGCATGCGTGCCCATATCCATCACTAATCGTTGTATGCGATCCCCGTGCTAGTATTCAGCATGCGTGCCCATATCCATCACTAATCGTTGTATGCAATCCCCGTGCTAGTATTCAGCATGCGTGCCCATATCCATCACTAATCGTTGTATGCGATCCCCGTGCTAGTATTCAGCATGCGTGCCCATATCCATCACTAATCGTTGTATGCGATCCCCGTGCTGGTATTCAGCATGCGTGCCCATATCCATCACTAATCGTTGTATGCGATCCCCGTGCTAGTATTCAGCATGCGTGCCCATATCCATCACTAATCGTTGTATGCGATCCCCGTGCTGGTATTCAGCATGCGTGCCCATATCCATCACTAATCGTTGTATGCAATCCCCGTGCTAGTATTCAGCATGCGTGCCCATATCCATCACTAATCGTTGTATGCGATCCCCGTGCTAGTATTCAGCATGCGTGCCCATATCCATCACTAATCGTTGTATGCGATCCCCGTGCTGGTATTCAGCATGCGTGCCCATATCCATCACTAATCGTTGTATGCGATCCACGTGCTGGTATTCAGCATGCGTGCCCATATCCATCACTAATCGTTGTATGCGATCCACGTGCTAGTATTCAGCATGCGTGCCCATATCCATCACTAATCGTTGTTGGTATTGATTAATTATATTGTTATTTATAAAGTCGATTTATTATGAGTTGCTGGCCGTAGGCTTAAATTGATTACATTTGTTCCAGTAATTTCATTTCTTTTATCCGGAACACAAGCACGTGAACATGGTTATTGTGGCGGTTAAAATAGGAGGGACTATAAGATCCTCAGGTGAGATCTTAACATAAGAAATGCGACTACTACTAAAAACTTCTACCACTAAAGTGAGCTGAAGGTATACCTCGAAAATTCCTGCGTGAACTATTAAAAAAAAAACTCTTAGACGGGCAGAGCTAGATGTTTCGTTTCGTTTTGCATAAGGCCGTCATATTTTGTAGTGAGGCTACTTCATTTAAAAATGAACAGTGAAAACTCAACTTCCCCTAAATTTATTAAAATAACGTCATTTTAGACAAATTGTATAGTTTGTTAGAATGTAAGACAGAAATCGTAATTATTTTAGTTCACTCGATCGCACAACGCATCGGCTTGACTGGAGAAGTCAAATCACAAGCCTAGTTAGGCCTCAAACAATTCAGCCGTGAAATCTTGAAGTCAAACGCTTGAATCGTAGCCCGAATTTAAAGGAAAACTAAGAGACAAATACGTTCAAAAAACTAAAAATAAAAGGTTAATATTCTTATCAAAGTTTGAAGAACAAAAAAATTCCTCTGTTAGATGAAATTGATATGATCAAGTAGCGACGCAGAAGTTCTAAATACGTATAGTCGCCATTATTCATGATTGGTTGTCTGAGTAGCGTTGCTACAAAAAAAAAATTAATAATTAATTTTTGTAAAAAAATTATTGGTCTTAAACATGTAAAAACGATTACAGATCCCACTCCATTGTTTCATGGACACGAACAACAAAGAAAATATTGGTATAAATCCGTTATAGTCCGGATCATCACGGGAAAATAAATATCTATATCAATACACTATATCTATACACAAAAATAATACACAAATATCGTACAGTACATCTTTTAATTTTTAAATCCATACACATATTTTAATCCTACCCAAATCTTTAAGAACCGCTTGAAAAAGAACGTGCATTTAGAGAGTATTATCTTTTTTTTTATTTATACCAACATAAAAAAGATTAATTCCATACTAAATAGGGAGCAACGAAACGCAACCCTTACAGCTTTCAAGCGTAGAGTTAATAGGTATATCTTGGACAGGAGTATTCTATATTTGTCTTAATCGTCACTTTCCACCAGGCGGCCTGCTAATTTAGGATAAAAAATGGTTAGTCTTATTCCACATCCTTTTCAGGATATTAAGTTTAAAGAGGTCTTAGGAAGTTAAAGCCGAAATTAGCATTTCTATCGGTTTATTAAGTCAATTTATAATCAACACCTCATTTACCTTAAAACTCATTTGTTTAAATTAATGATTTAATTTTGTTAGTTCGTCAATTGACAAAAAAATTATTTCTTTAATGAAATTTTTAACTGTACAATGAATTAAGATAACAACATCTTGCACAGCGTATTTTTCAAAATAAAACAATGAGATCAATAAAATTGCTTCAAATTATAACATGAAATAAAAAATTAATCAAATTGTCACTACAATTTATGAGCAAGAAAATCAATTTAGAGCCAAATCAGAGCTAATCAGCTGGAAATAAAACAAAGGTGGAAATTTCTGAGAATTTTCTAGAACGACCCAAAATTACAGACTTTTCTTAATTGAGGACAAAAAAAGTCTATATAAAAGTGGCGCCACCGCAAATAAAGTAAGACTATTTGTACTTTGGAGTAGCAAAGCCTATTTTTAATGAGTCATGGCGGCGAACATTTGTCAACTGACAAGAGTTTTTTTAAACGTCGGTATAGCATAGATATGACTTTTTTAATTAAATGTTATATCGAATTTCGCGTAACATGTCAAGGTCTTATTCTATTGTTTAAAGTAAAATTGTTTCGAATTTCTCTCTCATAAAACGGTTCATTTCATGAGTATTAAATAAACTACTATTATACCAATATATACATATTTGATGGAGAGTAAATAATTTATTGTTTCATTATATTGAGGTACAAGTAAGTTGTATGAAAATATTCTCTATCATAAAGATATACAGACTAATTTATTTTCTATAAGCAAATCGTAAGTAGTAACCATGAGTAGTATATTAATAAACAGAAAATACATCAGCTGCAGATGCATATAAAAGTGATAAGCACTTTTTATTGCCGAACTGGTAATAATATTTCAACAAAAATTGGATCTACATTTTCATCAAAATTTAACACAGTATTTTTATTACATATTTATGTATATGTGTATGTTTGTGTATACATTTTTATATGTGTATCTTTATTGGTAAATATATTTATACTAAATGCACTGCCCTACAGTAGTTCCGAGTCACTATTTTCAAATTATGAATTTCAAGGTTGCCTGGAAGAGATCACTCTTTTATTGATAAGGCCGCCTTGTTTACTGTCATTCTCTATTGGTTGGTTAATTTCAAAATTTTTTTGTGAATTTTAATTGTAACTGGTTTGGCAATAAAGTGTATTTTCATTTTCATTCATTTCATATATAGTAGCAAATAAGTAAGAAACATTTAAATTACAAAATTTTGTTTACTAAAATAAGACAACATTTATTTTGATAAATTTATTTACCGATTAATAAATAAAGTCGTATCCACGCTAAAGCGACATGTCACTATTAAATCGCAGACAATACGCATTTTTAAGACAGCCTTCAGACGGGCCTTTGTGAGACAATGTTAATGATAATAATTTTTACAATTCTGCTACTCTCATTCATTATGAAACAATGGTCTGTTCTCAATCCGGTAGTGTTATTTTTACCAAATGTTAATTAACTTAAAAATATTTTTATGCCAATATAACCTACGGTGTCGAATTCATCCTCTAGAAATTAAATAGTTTTATGATTTTGAGGAGTAGATAGTTATGCATGGACGCAATTATTGAAGTAATTTCCTCATTTACAAGCTTTCACTAGTATTTGTAAATAGAACATGTGTAATATGTAATGTTTGTTCGTTGAGTTCTTCGTCCTGATGAATGTCTAAAGCGTCATTGTCACAAAAATACGTCTTTTTACGGTTTAACTCGTGGAGAGGTGGGTTCAGTGTTCGTCGTTTGGATAGTTGCGGGAGGGGACTTGCCGAGATAACAGATGCAGATAAGAATAATTTTGTAAATACATATAAAGGCAATGTAAATGTTCTGTCCAGTTCTTCTTCACGAAGGTTTTTTCGAAATGGTGGTAGAGTCATGGTTTTTTTAACGTCAATAAGAATAAGTAATTGTCAATGTTAAGAAATAAATGTTTGAATTTGAATTGGTACTCGAAACGTTGGCACATCTAACGAATCCGACATAATTCAATCTTTTATTAGAAAAAATAAACCTTGAACAAACTCAGTTTTTACTAAGACCTTATTTCAAGTATGTCAGCGACAGTCTAATCGAGCTAGAATTAAAAAAAAATTTTATGTACGTGTTTTACGAATGCCAAGGTATGATAAGGAAAAAACAAATTTATTTGTAACTGTGATATGTTTATATGTACTATACATATATAAGCGTGTTACTGCCATACCAAACTCACAAAAAGGCTGGTGTTTTCGGGTGAATTAGTGGCGTGCGACTAGAAATCAAATCAGGCTCCTTGTATACACAATATTAATATAATATCTGCACTTAACTTGTGTGTGGGTGGGGCCGATGTGATTATTAAGGCCTTCGTATACTTATCACCTTAAATCCGTCTTGTGTCGTATCGTAGGCTGAAATCTATAAACCATACTAAAATTTATCTCAGTTTTATCTTAAATGGTGTAGTAAAAAGCAACTGTGTTATATAACATGCAGGTAGTGATGAAAATTGCATATGAAAAATTTGACATGATTTGTTTCCAGAATCTAAATTCTGAGGAGTAGACAATTAAGTCGATTTTTATTTATCCATTTAGCTGAAATTTGTCTAAGAGCGCCTTATCAAAGTTATGTTGGTTAGAATTTCACATAAACTTACCTCCACACATCACGAACAAGAGCTCAATACAATCCAAGACTATATTCGCAAAAAGGATACAAACCTCAGCGTAAATAAGTACATTTAAATAAAAGTACTTGGCTTAAAATACTTTACCGTTATTATTGTGTTTATAAGTGTATGAAACTGAAATAGTTTGCAAAGATAAACACATTCCCGAGACAGGAATGCGTAAATGGGAATATCTCCTTTTCTTTACTTTGCTTATTTTGCTTTTCCGTATTGAGCTCTGATGAATAGTCAGGTTTTTGCTAGTTTACCATTGCTTTTGAAAGAATATTTTCTGAAGAGCCTTAATGAGCTACTGAAGCTAAGGGATATACATTTTTTCTGTGAAACTGTTTACTTAATGGATGTAAGAAACAGATAGTATCCAAAGTTTTAATATTATTGATGCAAACACGCACATATTAAATTAAAACTTTGTTGAACTTAGATATTGTTAGGTAGAGGAAACCGAGGAGCGTTTTCACAAATATCAGTTGACTCAACATCAAAAGCTCAACAACTATAGGTATAAGAAGTCTGGCAACAATCCGGTTCTAACCCATATTTCCCTATCACCAACTTGTCACAACACGCCGCGGTCACTGGGCGAAAGGTTGCGGAACTATAGCTCCTTTTCATGTAAGACGCTGCAGCGTCTGTGGCCAAAATTACATGAAAAGTAAGGTTTTTTTATATATTTTTTTTATTATTTTGTGGTGTAAATAAATAATTTCTAATGCTTTGTAGAGTAAGTTCCATAAAGTTAGTGCATTTTTTAATAAAAAGTATAAAACCGTTATTTTCGAAGGAAGGGTAAGTTGAAACAATTTCAAGTTCTAAATGTGCGATTTCTATTTTAGAATGCCTTAAAGGCACATAAATGCGAAGCCAACACTGAAATGTATGAATTGGCCGCTGAAGAAATTGCTTAAAAAGACAAAAATTTTTGAGATTGTACCGTTGTTGTACCGATTCATTAAGAAAAAGAAATGCAAGGTGGTAATGGTGAGAAGTCTGTCAAAATGGATTATGTTCAATGGGAAAAATTAAAATGGGAACAAACAATACTGGCCGGGTATTTAGTAAATTATGCTGCAGCTTATTATGGACTGAATCCTAATGATACAAGGTGACTAGATTTTCAAATCACTCAAAATACAATAAAAATGTCCCGCTTCTTAGGATGGTGATAAAATGGCTTGAGATGTTTGGTTGCAGCCTTTTATACAACGACATTCTACGCTCTCTTTCCTAAATCCTCAAGCGACCAGCCTTGCTAGGGCCACTGGTTTCAAAGAAGCAAATGTGAAATGTTTCTAGCCAGTTCTTCTACACGAAGGTTTTTCTGAACTGGTGGTAGAGTCATGCTTTATTTGACTTCAAAAAGAACAAATAACTGTCAATGTTGAGAAATAAATAATATTTGAATTTGAATTTGATACTGTTTTTCGGCAAATACACAGATCTTTTGAATAAGTATAAATTCACAGCGTGAATATATCTGAAACATGGACGAAACCGGAGTTAAATTAGTACAAAAACCCAACAGAGTAATCGCTCCCAAAGGCGACAAACAAGTTAGTGCAATGTCACGTACGGAGATTGGGGCAGTGGTTACTGTAGCTCTATCTATAAATGCTACAGGAAATCACCTTTACCAATATTTGTGTTTCCCAGGAATTGATTTCCGGATCACTTTGTACCAGATGGTAGTGTGGGGTCTGGTAATGCTTCGGGCTAGATACAGGAAGAGAAGAGAAACGCTTGGTTGATCTCAAAGAAGTTATTTTATCTTAAAGTTTATCTGATCGTAAAATCTTAGTGACCTTAAAAACTAAAAGTTATTGCCGAATTGGGTACACCTACTTACGAATAGAAAAACGTACTTTTAATGTGCCATCCCTATTGTTTCACAAAGAAAAAAATATATAAATTTTATAGTTCATATATTTAAAAGACGTTGCTGTAACGTTAAAAGGGCATTTTATGATTAATAAAATAATTATTCTCAAAAATTGAGTTTACGTTGACCTTAAAAGACTGTGTTTAAACTTACCTAGGTATCGGTTTTAACTTAACTCGGTACTAGGATGGTTTAAACAGACTGGCTATTTGACCTAAGTATTGAATTGAGAATCGTTATTATAGTATGTAATTTGATTTCTAATGATATATTCTTAATGGTTATATAATGAAGCGTGTTGGGAAATGTAAATTTTGTGTCAATTCTCCTAGGTCCCGTAAGAAAAATGTATCTGTAAGTATTATATAATTGTATTATTAGTTACGAATGAGCTTTTAACAGTTAGGTACTTGGGCAATTTTGTAACAATAAAATTTAACCATTCTCTTTACAGTGAATAGTAAAGATGAATGAGATCAAAGTTTATTTTATACTATAATCTACTTTAAAAACGCAAACACGCATCCCGTCTGTTAGTAATTGTCAAAGGTGTTTTATAAATATTCAATATTATTATTAGATTGACTAATGATGCATTACCGACCGTAGGATTTAGTTAGACTTATCTTCTTTCAGTAATCACACTGGCTATTAATTTCCTTCAACCGGCGCACAACAATTATGCGCGTCACACAACATGGCGGCTCTGAAGTTAGCTGCAGTTCATGTTTAAAGTCTGCTGCCCGCGCCCCGCTCCCCGCACACACCCACCTTTGTGTTCTGTGCAGCGTCTCGCAGATACTTCAGAGCCGCCAAGTTGTGTGACGTGTACTATACATAAACGTGATTATTGTGGCAGTAAAATGGGAAGGACTGTAGTACTGCCCCAGGCGAGTTCTTAACAAAGGAAACTCTACTACCAGTATACTATCATGAGAGTCTTCTCGTCTTTACTTCTTCACCAAATTTATAAAATATCAAATAAACAAACCCCATACGTACTCATGAAACAGAATACATTGTTCAAGAATTCAATTTCCTTAAGGATAAGAGTATCTTGTAAACCTCCATACAACTTCAAACGCAATTTCATAGCTACTTTCGTGGTAATCACTTAGTGAAACACATAGAAGAATTGAATGCCCAATGCTTTTCGCTCTAATATTTACAGTATACTATACAGGGTCTTACGTAAAAGTGAATTAATGTTTTAAGGAGAGAGTTTGAGTTGACAAGTTGCTAACTCTGTAGCTAATAATTAATTAACTTTTTAATGCTTTTCGCAACTTTGCTCTACTTTTAAGTCCCTAATAGATACAATTTAATAATTTGATAGAAGTTCTTTAAGTGAGTAACATATCTAAACAAGATTGTCTTATGAAATCTAGTAGTGAAATATTTAATTAATACAATTGGTTTTTTTTTCACCTGCGTGGTTATGAGTTAAAATTTGAACTCAAAGTTAGCCAGATGGTAATATGCCTCCATTACCTACTTTCAATTTCTATTGGACTGACAAACTATGGACTATGGATAATTTGGACTACATATGTTACTCAAAAATTTTTATACCCCTGTATCTTAACTCCAGGTGTTAATTCATGTCGGAGCAAGTGGGCCTAATAGTAATACCTAAAATCGTCAATCAACTCGATTTTATCAGGAAAGGTAACTTCTAATAAGATTACAGTCAGACTAAGAAGACAACTAACATAGGTAATCAGATTTTAAATCCAAATAATTATTTAAACCCAGCAACGTGGAGTGGAGTTAATGTATAGAACTTGGAAATCTTTTAATCAGCTTAGCAGAAACATATGAATATTAGTTTAATTCCTGTTGTGGTACTAGTTTTAGTTTTAATTTAATTATTTATACGATGAAACATGTGGTAAATACAAACAAAAAGTTTCTGTTAAGTATGCGTCTGCATGATTTTTCATTGAAAATTCATACCTAAAATTAAATTACTTTGCCCTAATTTAGCATCCTGTAGTGATCTCGTGTGCATATACTTGAAAACACTATATGGAATTAAAATTGGCCTTAAGCCAATATAATTTTACAGAGCCGGTATTTATCACCTTGTGTAACAGACTATGCATTTATGTTGATATTTTAAAATTATTTTTAAAATATTTTAGAAATGCAAAGTCGTATCTTTTACAATTTAAATTAAGCACGTTTAGAATATATGAGTGTGTGTTTAATAGTGTGTATTTGTGATGTATAAAAAGGAAAAAAAATTAAGTGTATTAATACATCCTTATCAGATATTTCCTAGGAGCATTATTACTTATTATTAATAATAATAATAATAAGTAATAATTTAAAGCAGCCATTACTAAACTATACAGCTGTGTTTGCTACACAGATAAAAACCCACCAGCGGGTATATAATAAAGCCAAATCATAATCCATAATCATAGCCAATTTGACCACGAAAAGAAGGCAGCTTTCTACAATTACATGCCACGTAACTTGTTTTGACCAAGTCAACTGGACAATTGTCAAACATGGCGCCATGTATTTCGAATACAGACCACAGTAATATTATTAGTTGTTTCAATATTTAATTCCAGCATTTAATTACCTAATTGAATTACCAAAGTGTTAGTTAAGTATTTGTTTCACAGCCCTTTTTTGTTTAGTATATGTGGATTGAAAGGTTAAGTCAGATGTCATAATATGTCAGATACAGCCGAAATGAAAAAATATTTTTCTGTTTGATAAATATAAACTAAAAATAGATAATATTAAATATATTGCAGATAAGTTTTCTATTTCACTTCGTTTTCATTAGCGAGAGTTTTCAGCCTACTCCGTGCCGACCGGTTTTCGGTCCGGCAGGGGCACGGCGGCTCGGCTTCTTCCTGTGTCTTTCAGTGAATATTTTGTTACCATGGAGCAGCGATATATGGATGGATCATCTAATAGATCGTCTATTGGATCGTACCGAGATTTATTCTCTCCAGTTTCTCAAGTGAGCGTCCCATATGCGGAACGAGAAAACAATGTGTGTGTTGAGGTTAAAAAGTATGGCGAGCTTTCGGAAGATGAAAAAAATATTTTTTGTGTAGAAGATAAAGAAGTGGAGTTAGGAGAGAATTTAGAGCGATTAATCGGTACTAAAAGACCAAGAGTACAGGGTGACACTTCGGAAAGTGCTGAAAATGAAGAGAAAGAGGGATGGCAGGACACTAGGAAGAGTAAAAAGGGGAAGAAAGAGAATAAACATGATAAGGTGATCACAATAACAAAGAAGGATGATATGCAAGTTTATTTAACTGGGAAAGGTCCATTACCTAAACAGTTTGCGATGGCCCGATTCCTCAAAGAAAATGATATTAATGGTATTGTTCAGGTTAAATACATTAATTCCAATAAACTGAGAATTGAGTTTGATAGTGTGAAAAATGCACAGCTACTTTTTAATTGTGAAAATATAATTACAAGGGGATGGTTAGTACATAAGCCCATGGAAGTAAATCACTCATACGGAGTTATTAGGGATGTGGATGCAGACCTGACAGATGAAGAGATTAAGAATAAAGTTTTGAGTAGTGTTGAAATTTTTTCAGTTAAACGTCTTAAACGTCGAGATAGAGTGGATGGTCACTGGTGCCCGAGTGAGGTTGCTCGCCTTGCATTTAAAGGCTCACACTTGCCTTCTCATGTTTATGTTGATGGATTAAAGATCAAAGTAGAACCTTATGTATTTCCCGTGACACAGTGCTTCAAATGCTGGAAAATAGGTCACGGAATAAGTTTATGTCCTTCCAAAAATTTCATTTGCCCTAAATGTGGAGGTAATCATTCCAACTGTGAAACCTCCTCTTTTACGTGTGTGAACTGTAAAGGGGGTCACATGGCGATGGCAAAAACTTGTCCAACGTACCTTAAAGAGAAGCGCCTCCGAGAATTGATGGCAGAATTCAATTGTACATATAAAAAAGCGATCAACCTTTATGATACATCATCTAAAATTCAAGAGTTAGAAAACAAAAATATTCACCCGCTAAAGAGTCAGTTTCCCCCTTTGTACAATAGTTGTTTGGATAATAATGTAGAGATAATAAATGTTCATACTCCATCTTACAAAGAAGTTCTATGCAATAAAATTGATAATGTTGATGTGGAGGTTAAAAAACTACGACAAAGAAAGAAAGAGCAAATAATAAAAGAAAAACCTTTAAAACCAGAGAAGCCTGAAATGAAATGGAGAAATGATGAGGAGAATAATGAAAAGGAAGTTAGTGATAGTGAGGAAGAACAGCTTAAAGATAAAGTTTCATTTATAGAGTTGATAAATAGAGTTAAAAATGTCCTGTTTCTTAAAAACGTATGTTTTAAATCTAAAATTTTTAGTATCATCAAATTAGTTGTGGAATGGTTAGTTATCTATGCTGTGGGTTTAATTTCAGATTGGTCTCTTATTAAAATGTTATTAAATTATATTTCCAATGGCTTCTCCTAAACTAATTAAGTTAAACATTATACAATGGAATGCCCAAAGTATATTGCCTAAATTGAAATCTTTCGAGGAATTGTTGCCTATTGAAAAAGTTCACATTGCTATAGTTAGTGAGACTTGGTTAAACGAAGACAAAATTGTAAAAGTTAACGGTTATAATATTTATAGAAGAGATAGAGTTGATGGTTATGGCGGTTTAATGATTTTAGTTCATAATTCAATTAAGTCTACATCTTTTGCTACTTGTTTAAATAATTTAGGTATTGAAGTGTTACAAGTAAAGGTTTTCAATTGTTTTCCTATACAAAACCTGGTAGCTGTTTATTGTCCAGGTAATGTCAATACTAGGCAAGAGGATTGGGATGAGATTTTAAATTTAAGTACAGAGAAATGTTTGGTTTTGGGTGATTTTAATGGACACCATTTAACATGGTCGACCAAAACAGACGTTAGAGGTAACCAACTTCATTCGGCCTTTTCAAATAGCAATTTTGTGATTTTAAATACTGGTGTTATTACTCGTTTAAAACTTGTTGAAGGTATTTTAAAACAATCTGCACCTGACCTTTCCTTGGTAAGTGCGGATATTGGACTTGATTTCACCTGGTCTGTGCTTAATGAGTCCTTGGGCAGTGACCACTTGTTCATTAAAATCTCCAAACGTCAATGTTTAAATACTAGTAACTCAATCAAAAGGAAAAATTTTAAAAAAGCTGATTGGAGTGCTTATACAGAATACTTAAACGAAATATTTACAAACGTTCAACGTACTAGCGATTTGCAAAAAGATTATGAACTTTTTACTCAATATATAAATTTAGCTTCAGATTCCTTTATCCCTTGCTATACAATCGAACAAAACCCTAGCTCTGTGTTTACCCCAAAACCGTATTGGACTCCAGATCTTTCTAAATCAGTTGCGGAGCGTAGACAAGCGTTAGGTAAGTTTAGGAAAAATCCGATACCACAAAATTTAGATAAATTAACTGAAAAAATTGAAATTTCAAAAAAGAAATTGAATCTATCTATAAGAAATGGTTGGAACTCATTTTGTTCATCAATAGATGAGGGCACTACCTCTAGTGACATGTGGTCAAAAATGAGCTGGATGAAGGGTTATAAGAACCCACGACAATATATGGATCCTTTCAGAGTTGAGAAACTTCTATGTTCATTAACCCCTGACTATGCTACTCCTGCAATGCCTCCGCTATCTTCATATGATTCACCTCTCGATGCAGACATCTCTATCCACGAGTTGCGTAAATGTATAAAATCTAAAGATACATCTCCTGGTTGTGATGGTATATCTTACTCGATGCTAAAGCACTTATCTTTAAATGCTCAAGAGTTTCTGGTTGATTTATTTAACGATTTTTTAAAGCATGGGTTTGTTCCAACTCAGTGGCGTGACATTGGCATCATACCAATTCCGAAACCTGGTAGGGAACCAAATAGTGTATCCTCATTGAGACCGATAGCTTTAATATCGTGTTTGTGCAAAATTTTTCACTCGGTTATAAACAATAGACTTGACTGGTATGTGGAAAAACTTAATGTTTTTTCGAATAACACTTTAGGTTTTAGAAAGTGCAAATCCTGTTTAGACAATTTAAGCGTTTTGGTTTCGAGGATACAAGTTGGGTTTTCAAAAGGTTTGCCCACTATGAGCTGTTTCTTAGATATTGATGGCGCTTACAATAACGTGGAAAACACTGTTTTAATATCGACCTTAGATAAACTTAAAGTTGGTCGTAAAATATGTAATTACCTGTGGAATTTTTTGAAAGAAAGAAATCTCAAAATTTTTTTGGATGGAAAAGTTCTTTTTCAGAGATCTACTTGTCGTGGTTTAGCTCAAGGGGATCCATTGTCACCCCTTTTATTTAATTTGGCTACCTTAGAAATTTGCAAGTCCCTAGAAAAAGATATATTTATATCACAGTATGCAGACGATTTTGTTTTTTATTGTTATTATGATGATATAAACCTCGGTGAGAGGAAAATCCAAAAGACTTTGGATAAGATTCATAATATGTTGTTAGATATTGGACTAGAAATTTCACCGTCTAAAAGTAAATTGTGTCTTTTTAAACGAGGTTATAGGAGAGATTTTATTAACATAAATGTTAATGGTCAAGTATTACCTGTTGTTGATTCTGTCAAATATTTAGGTCTTTGGTTGGATCGTAATCTTCGTTGGGGAAAACATATCAACGAAACCAAAGATAAGGTACTAAAATATGTAAATATTTTCAAAGTCTTAGCTGGTTCTGGGTATGGTATTCATGTGAATCATTTGAAGCGGTTATATATAGCGTTAGTCAGAAGTCGTATTGACTATGCCAGTTTTTTGTATGCCAATAGTAGTGCAACTCATCTTTCTAAATTAGATAAGATACAAAATATATGTTTACGTGTGATTGGTGGATTTATCAAAAGTACACCTATACACGTAATGGAGGCGGAATTGGTTTTACCACCATTATCTGTTCGCAGACAATATCTGGCAGGAAAGTTCTATTTGAAATCTAGATCTTTTGATAATATGGTATGTAATGTTCTGGATGAAATGTGTAATTTAGTTCAAAACCGTTTTTGGAATCGAAAAATAAAACCTTTACTTGTAACCATGCATAACTCATTTAAGTCCACAGATATCCAATCCAATAGTAAGCCCGAAATGTATTCACTTGATACATGGGTCACAAATATTGATTTATCTGATTGTTTAAAACCTAATTTAAGCGGAATAGACAAGGCAAAATGTAAGTACACTCGAGCACATATTCAATCTGCATGGACAGATATTTTTGAAAATAGATATACATATTTTTACAAAATTTTTACAGACGGTTCGAAAACAGAGAACGGAAACGGGGGTGCGTTTTTTGATTGGGAAACTAAAGAATCTGTTAAAATACAGATTAATGCAGAAATTTCGATTATGGCCGTAGAAATGATAGCAATTTTAGAAGCATTATCGTACATTCAGAGCATAAATTTTCAAAAATTCGTTATTTTAACAGATTCAAAAAGTACTATTCAACATTTGATTCGATGTACTACCATTTTCCGAGGCTTTCCATTAGCTTATATGATTATAAATATGATAAATAGCTTAAAATTAAGAAAAAAAGATATTGTTATCCAATGGATTCCCTCTCATTCAGGTATCCTGGGAAACGAGGAAGTGGATCGGCTGGCCAAACAGGCCATGACGGAGGGTATTTATTTTCATTGGGTTCCATGGTTCGGTGATGTTCTCTATAAAGTTAAAATTAGGTGCTACGACATTTGGTCTGAATATTTTAATGAAAGATCGCTTTCTAAAGGTATCTGGTATAAAACCATCCAGCCGTCAGTTCCTCGAGTCCCTTGGTTTGAATTGATTAAAATGAGTCGGCAAGACATTGTATTAGCTCTTCGTCTCCGTTCTGGTCATATTCCGTTAAATAGTTTTGCTTACTTGATGCGTAAAATTGATTCTCCAAATTGTAGTCAATGTGGTGTGGTTGAGGATGTTTTTCATATTACTATGGAGTGTGATCGGAATGTGGTACAGAGGCGCCGCCTTAATTTGAAAAATTTCAATATCGGTTTGGTAAACAGTATATTATCATCCCCTATTTCGAAGGAGGCCAAATTGTTATATAATGTAGTGAAAATATGTTTAGATAATAGGTAATATTATATTATTAATTTTATTGATGTGGATTTAGAGAGTCACGATGAGGGTGGCTTTTGTAAAACCCTCTATAAATAAATATTGATTAAAAAAAAAAAAAAGGTTAAGTCATCTTGTTTGCTTGGGAGTTTAGTACCCCTTTGGAAGAACGGACAAAACGAATAATTTTCATGTCAGACCTACAGGTTCCGATTTTGAGGTCTTTGGATTAGGAGGGTTCTACCAAGCACATATCTCTATATCACGATCCAGACTGATTGAGAATTATTCAGAAAATTACGAATACAAATCCTTAAAAAGAAAACAAAAATAATATGTTATTTTGTCAAATTGTTATTCGAATCAAAGTATCAGATTTCCTAGAAGGAGAGGATGTAGTAACGAAATAAATGATTATATTTGTTTTATGTATGAGTGCAGAGGACAACTATTATTCCAATTAATCAACTTCAGTAATTATACTTCCTTTGGTCTTAATTCAGTTAATAACTTTCTTAGTATTTTGTTGGTTGGTCTTTACGATGTCGTCCATGATATTAATTATGATATCGAAATGAATACCGTTCAGAGATATAGTACTTAATTAATTTTCTCGGTACTGGAAAATAATGAGCAAAATATATTTTTTATTTTGGTGGTAGCAAATGTACAGTTTTTTTATACATATAAGCATCATATATATAATATATTTCTACATTGTACTTATAAGCAAATATAAATCAATATTTTCACGCTTGACGCTTTGAAGCGAACTTAGGCGTAGCTTCATTTGTATTATGATGTATACGATTTGCATCATTATTTTTCATACGACATTTTAACTATTGTTCATTTAATATAGTTTTTTCCGGTTTAAATAACTATAAAGATTTATTGCTTGAAAAGAAATTTATAATACGCCATGTTTTATTTCAATATAAGAAAAACCTTCGTTTGAGTCTCACCCACACTTGCTTTTGTATGCAATTAAATAGTCAAATAACGCTAGGAAATTGTAAGGTTATATTTTTATTTTGCAAGATTTTTTATTTGAAGGTAGCTTAAATATAATAATCAGAATTGTTTCAGATGTGTTAGAGAAAGTTTCAAATATATGCGTAAATTGTATTTGGACATTGAAAATAGTTAATTTTTATTATAGAATGTATGTTATGTTATGTTATGTGCCTGTTTGGTGTGGAAGTAAATACCCTTGCCTTCCATGCCAGAGGTCCCGGGTTCGAATCCTGGTAGGGGCAGATATTTTATGATATTTTCTTTCTAGTCATAGGTGTGTATGTATGTTTATTTAAGTTTATTTCTAATATTTATAAATGAAAAAAAAGATCAATGTGTGTTTATATATTTTTTAAGTTTATTATCCGTTATCTAGTAGGTATCCATAACACAAGTTCTTAATGATACTTAATTTGGGCTAGATAATGTGGTGTGCTTGTGGTGAAATATTATTATTATTTCAACATTTAAAACCAATACAGCAATTATTTCGTAAAGGTCCCAAATACTGCTGCTTCCAAGCCTCATGTAATGCTTAAACTAGCATAAACTATGAATTGTTAAGAGTTGATGGTGCAATAGCTAAGGCACTGGCTTCTCGATATGAATATTAATAATATATAATAATAACTAATAATTAATCATAATATTTAAAAATCCCCAGTCAATCACACCAACTGTATGGCCGAACAGTAAGTAAGCAGAGCTTGTGTTATGGATGACAATACAGTGAACTGAACAAACAGTTATGTTCATCGCACTAATGAGTGCCCCGGCCAAGACTCCAACCTGGGACCTCTGGCGTATGAGGCAGTCGGTACGGTCGTCAATATTGATTGATAATGAGATTTAACATCTTAAGTGCATCATGCCGGTTGCTCTTACAATGAAGGAAAAAACAGCTGTGATGTGACAGTCGTAATGCGACGATAACTTGGTAGCAATATTGTGCAGCGCTCATAGCTCCTGATATCCCCTCAATTTAGAGTTGAATGAAATAGAAAAATGTAGCAACTCTCCAGTATCATACGGTAACTAACGTGTTTTAAATAATTATTGCATTACAAGATCACACTTAGTAAACAAAGTACAACCAGGAGCACAAATAATAACTGTGACACAATAACTACAACGTCAGCAGCACTCAACAGCGACACAATTAAACTTTCCCAACTCGAGAGTACCCGTAAATCCGAGTTGCACTCCATGTAAATGAACTAAATCTAGAAACAGGGCGTACTTTTAATGCATTCTAAAAATGCTCGGAGCAGCTGTAAAGCTCTGCCGCTTTCTCTTCTCTATGAAGTTTTAACTCGAAAATCTGTGACTACGAAATTATTTCTTTTGTTATGTTTGGCTTGGATTTAAAAGTGTTATGAGGAATAGTTTGAGAAGTCGGAATGTCTTTGTTGTGTTGGAGTTGTTTCATGCTTTTGTGACGTAAAATGTTGTTTGGAAAATTACCCACATGTAATTTTATTATAATTTGGTGTGAAGATGGTAAGTGGCATTGGTATGGTATGTAGAATATTTACGATTTCAGCTATATCTTTGACCATTCTGGTTTAAATTACTGAGTTCCTTTTTTACTACTATTTCTGGAAAACTGTGCTATCCCTAGCTAACCGTATATTTTTGAAATCAATTTCTACTATGCTTCGTGGTAATATTTTCATATCAATTTTTGCGGAAGCTATGTTCAAGAACACTACATTACGGTACAAACACAACAAATATTCATTCCATTCAATAGATTTTAAAGTTTTCTGATTATTCCAAAATAGTTTCTTTCATCAGCGGCGATAACAAGTCACTTTATATTCCTGTCCATGCTAAGACTTCAATTATTTTATATGTTGAAAGGTTGCGAGATTGAGTTTTAAAGTGGACACATCATTATGCATACTTTTGTATAATTTTGTAGAAAATTTGTTTTTTTCTTATGAAAGATATTCTCATGAAAATATCAATATTTTATAGAAAATTTTTGGACATTTGTGTTACAAAAAAAGATACTTAATGAGGACTTCAAGATACAGCGACATCGCATCGACGGCGCTGTAACTAAGACACTGGTTTCTCAATCTTGAAGTCCTGGGTTCGATCCTGGAGACTGCCAAACGTAACAAAATAATTATATTAAACGATGCATCTCTCTACGTGTAAAGTATGCCAATTCCAATGTAACCATGGTGATAAATCGCCTGAATCTCTTTATTTGGACAAGGCAGCCTTTATTAGCAACAAATACTCCAAATATTTGCAGCTTCAAATGCTTCTTTATTAATTTAAGGCAACAAAAGAATATTTCATCTTGGAACCGAGCACGTTAGTATTAAAAATAACCATTCGACTTCGTAAATCCAATATGACAGAGACAAAGGAGACGGTTCTATTCATCATAGATTCTCGGCGTCTGTCCGCGCCGGAGTTGACGGCAACGAATGCAACTCGTACGTGAGTGGACGCGTGCCGCGCAGAGTAAACAACAAGCAGAGGGTTTCGTAATAGATGTTTCTCCGGAAAAGATCGGTGAAGTTTCTTGCTAGAAGTTTTTGTGATAATTTTTTTGAATAAGGGGAAGAATGTTTATTATTTCTTATATAGAATAAATGAGAAACGTGGAGCCATCAAATCATTCTTGGTTTTGTTACTTTTTTTTTTTTGTTCCCCTCCGCGGTAAGGGCAGGAGGATAAAAATGCTCTGACGCATACTCTGGCGCGATTCCAGAGTTATGTGGGACTCGTCCCGACGCCTACCAGAACCATACCCACTAAAAACCCCCTGTCAGCTCGTGCATTTTTGCCACTCAGCCTTCATCTGAGCGACGTCCAATTGGAGAAAGAGGCCGCGCTCAAAAATGAAAAGTAAATAATAAAAACATTAAAAATTGAAAATTAAAATTGCATTAATTCGGATTTACGTTAGAATTAGAATTTACGTTAGAATTAGAATTTGTGGCCTGAAGGGCCTCGAGATCTAAAGTTAATTGCGTACGTTCGCTTGTGTGCGCGTTTCTCGGTCTAGCGACTTTGTATACCGAATCTAATACAGGAGCAGTATAAGAGACTGAATTTCGAACTAGTGGATTGGGATGGGATTCGGCGCGTTTGAAGAACGATTCTGAGAGTGTTTTTAGGTACTGTTGAACTGTAGGTAGTTCAAGATCTCTGTGCAGGTCCGCATTGCGCACGTATCAAGGTGCGTTTGTGGCCCTGCGACAGAAGAGGTTTTGAACTACCTGCAGCTTGTGCAGGACGGAGGGTTTGGCGTGGGCAAAGACTGGCGAGGCATATGACATGACTGGTCTAACGCAGACCTTATAAAGCGTACGTTTATTTCTGAAGGACATTTTACTTTTTCTACCTAACATACTGTAAAGCCGGCCTAGGTAAAAACGTGCAAGTTTCGTTACTCTATCGACGTGAGGGTTGAAAGAAAGCGTCTGGTCTAAGATGACGCCTAAATATTTGGTACTGCGCTTCCAGGGGATGGGATTGCCTTGCATTCTCACTTGGAGATTGTCAGCGATACGACTGCGTCTGTAGTCGAAGTAAACCGCAGAGCTCTTCTCTGGGTTCACATCGATACGCCATTTTTGAAACCAAGCACTGAGGGCGTTTACAGCCTTTTGGAGTCTGGTGACGAGACCCGGGGCTCTGCGGCCTTTGGTGTAAAGGGCAGTGACGTCGGCAAAGAGAGCGAGTTCGACGACTTTCGGCGGAATGGGAATGTTGTTAGTGTACACGGTATACAAAAGAGGGGCGAGGACTAAGCCTTGAGGAACTCCAGCCTTTATAAGACGAGGCGCGGAGAGCGTGCCTTCATGTTTGAAACGAAACGTGCGGTCTTTGAGAAACGACACGATTATCCTTACTAGGCGAGCCAGTAAGCCTTTTTTGTAGAGTTTATAAACGAGACCGCTGTGCCAGACTTTGTCGAAAGCCTTGGCTACGTCAAAGAAAACTGCGATCGTTTTCTTTCGTTTCGGATAGAAGCCGTCGAGTATGTACTCGACGATTCGATGGACTTGCTGAGGGCAGGAGTGCTTAGCGCGAAAGCCGAACTGGTGGGGAATTATGAGAGGATCGCCATCCGTTGGAAACAGATGGTACCGCATTCGAGAGAGTATAACTCTCTCGAGAAGTTTAGACATTGCCTTGAAGAGGCTGATGGGTCTGTGATTAGCCGGGATATTAAGAGGTTTACCCGGCTTGGGTATGCCTATGACTGTCGCTTCTTTCCAAGCTTTTGGAAAGTAGCTAAGGTCGAAGCAGGCATTGAAAATGATAGCTAACAAGGTAAGCACCTGTTGAGGCAGGTGCTTAAGTGCGTGGTTGGAAATACCATCCGCACCCGGAGCCTTTCTGGACTTTAGACTTTTGATGAGAAGCGAGATTTCATCATTAGAGACTGTGACGGGGTCGGCGGTGATGGAGAGAGAGTCTCTACGGAGAACTTCGTCCTCCACTGCTTAGATGTGAGTGGGATTCACGGGTTGCGTGCTGGGCGAGCATTGAGACGCAACGCTGTCAGCGAAGCATTCGGCTTTCTCTTCGTCTTCGAAGGCGATAGAGCCATCGGGACGAGTGAAAGGAGGGACGTGAGAGGCGTCGTCTACGCGTAAGGCTCGGGCCATACTATAATACGCTTGGTGGGACGGGGAGATATTCGCCATGAGATCGTTCATCTTGGCGTCTCGGAGTTCCGCGAGGCGAGATCTAACTTTGCGTTGTAGCTGATTCGCAGCTGTTCTATAGGCGGGCGTGGGATATTTCTTGGCTCTCCGGAGAGCCGCGTTCTTAGCTTTAATAAGATTGCTAATGTCTAAGGGAAGCGTGGGTTTGCCTTTCTTAACAACCTTTTCGTTTACACTGATGGCTGAGTTGATAGCATCAGTGAGAGAATTTACTAACGAATCTATTTTATCCGGGCTATCTAATTGATTGGGCGAGATTGCGAGCGGAGAGTTTGGGGCCTCTAAGGCAGAAACTATCGTATTTTTAAAACCTTTCCAGTTGGTAAAGGTCTTAGGAGAAGTGACGTTAACGTTAGGCGGTCCTAGCACGAGGGAGACGGGGCGGTGGTCAGAACCTAGGTCATCGAGCGGTTCGATAGACCTGAGATCGAGGTTGATATGCTTGACGATTGTAAAGTCGAGGATGTCTGGAGAGTGGTTCGGGTTGTCGGGATAGTGAGTGGGAGTGATGGGGGAGACGACGTCTAAGTCGAGTAAGTTGGTGATGTCGAGGAGAGCGATACCGCTTTGGTTGGTTGATAGGCACGTCCAGTCAGTATGTTTGGAGTTAAAGTCTCCGAACATAATGACTGAACGGCCGAGGGCGAGAATGGTCTCAAAGTCGCTGCGGATAGGTTTGGTGCCACAAGGTATGTATACTCAAGCTATGATG
The DNA here is from genome assembly GCA_923062675.1 of Marasmarcha lunaedactyla. Lineage (NCBI taxonomy): Eukaryota > Metazoa > Arthropoda > Insecta > Lepidoptera > Pterophoridae > Marasmarcha > Marasmarcha lunaedactyla. The sequence goes on from OV281345.1 coordinate 24,152,367, forward strand.
ATGGTCGGATGACCAGTCATAGCCAATCTACATACAGTGGCTTCCATGTTGAGGTGAGGAGGGGTAGGGAGAGGACAGCAATGGAATCCTCTTTTGTAGTATATAGCAGTGCCGCCGAAACCGTCGCAGTTAGGCCTATCATTATGTGTAAATGCGTACTTAGGAATAGCGAATCCCCTAGAGCGATTAGGAGTGAGCCATGTCTCCTGGAGAAGTAAAAGATCTGGGTCGTTTTTCTGAAGGAACAGTTTGAGCTCGGGAAGGTTGTTGCTAAGGCTACGAACGTTAAAAGATACTAGGGACAAGCCCTTGGGTTTGATACGACTGGACGCGGGATTCGCGGGTCTAGACATTATAATTTACTTATTTACGAATTTATACAAAAAAATAAAATTTATAATGAACTCAAAAGCGAGTGATGCTCGGCTAACGCAAATAAACGCTCTTGAGGAAAGCGGGCGGCTCACAGTTTGCGTGCGAGTACGGAAATTTCGTTAATGTCGACGTTTTGGATGACGTCGAACACGGTCTTCATGTCCTCAGCCAATGACGGCTGAGGTTAAGATGACAGAGCGGGACGCGGCCCTACGGAAGCTACGGGAGCTGGGATGGGTCGGGAAGGTGCAGGTGGGACGGCCGGACGCTGCCTCCAAGACAGAGCCGGAGTAGGCGTCGGCTGAACGGGCTTTGCTTCCGGGGGACCCCGGATGCGCTGCGGCGGGAAGTTAGCGGGAGTGAGCGGCGGCGCCGGTTTAGGCGCGACCCTCTTGGTGGTGGAGTGCGGAGCGCGCGGGCAACCCCTGTAGTTAGCTGTATGGCCGGACTGGCCGCACAGCACACAGGCAGGGGGGGAAGTGGATTCGGGAGTGCGAGTGCACTCCTTAGTGATGTGAGGATCCAGGCACTTTACGCACCTGGGGGGAGCTGAACAGTTTGCCGCTGCGTGGCCATATAGCTGGCAGCGGGTGCACTGCCCAGGGTGACCGCGGGGGTTGGGACGCTCGACGGAGATGTTCGAGAGTCCACAAATTGTGCGAGCCTCTCTGAAAACGTCCTTCGAGTTGGGAGTGTTGGTAAGGATTACTAGAGCTAAGGGAAAACGCCTACCACGGTTGGAGTGAATCTTGTGCACTGCTACGGCCAGGAAACCCTGAGACTTAAGGTCCTCGAGAATGTCTTCGTTACTGAGTTCGAACGGGACGCCCCGTAGTACTGCGCGGATCTTACGCTCCTCCGGGAGGGCGTAGGTGTGATACGCGATTTGATTGATCGACAGAAGCCTAGTGAAAGACCGGAAGTCGTCGACGGTCGCTACTTGAATTTTGATTGTATCGCCAGCGTTGGCGGCTTTTAAGTAATTAATTTTGTGCTCTTTGCACAAGTTAGAGACCGCGGTCCAGCGCGCTTTTTCACGGAGGAATACGGGCGGAGGGAGCTGAGGCTTCGGCGGGACGGGAGCGCAGCGCGTCGCTGGCTTCGATGGGACCGACGGAGACGCGGTTACTTCGAGCGATTTTAATAACGCTGGGGCTGGTATTGAAGACACCGGGGAGGGCTCGGGTATTGAAGATACCGAGGCTTTCTTCGAGCGCTTCTTGGAGCGCTTGGCGACTAACTGAAACGCGGGCTCAGGAGAGCTGGTTAAGGTGACGGCATCTGACGACGTATCAGACGCGGGTTCGGAGTCGCTCCCGGGAGCGGTACGCTTACGACGCGACGCGTGAGAGGATGCGACCGATTCGCAGTCCATCTCAGACGAGGCGGGAGACGCGGGAGAGCTGTGGACCTGAGGGGTCTGAACGTTGGAGGCCTGAAGGGCCGGGGTTGAGGCCTTAGGGGCTGGGGACGCGATAGTTGCCTGTAAGGCCTGCATTAGTACGTCATCTGGGATGGGGATGCCGGAGGCAGCGAGTGCCTGGACGAGCGACTTAGCAAAGTTTACCAAGCTTTGCTGGTCCATTGGAGGGCTTGGTTCTACAATATAAAATATATAAATAAATAAGAATGTCTAGGTTCCCTAGCAAACCTAGCACCTAAACCTCCCTACCCGCGGTAGGGGGGCTGGGGACGACGCGAAGTGGTGACCCTAATTCGGACAGCACTGTACCGTCACCCTGGGAAAGGCCCAAGTGCAATGGGATGGGTCAGCCGGTTTCTCCTTGGCCTGAAGGGCCTTGGAAGCGCACCGGGGCAACGCTAGTTAGTAGTCAGGCTTAGTTGTCACCGTTAAGTATCACCTGATCAAACGCGAGTCTACTACGGAGTGTGTCGCCAATAAATTGACAACAAAAACCGGCCGTAGACCTGACGAAGTTGGGTTGCACTGAAAGTGCGGGATTGACTACGTTACGACCGGCCGGAGCCGGCCGCAGAGCGAGTCTCTGACTACGTACAGGCGCCAAGTGTCAAGTACGCAGCCAGAAGGACAGCCCGAGTCTTGCGAACCACTATCGAATTTAATCGACCGCGGTAAGCTCAACCCTGTTGTTGCTGCACTCACCGAGGTGAGGTTTTTAATGCGAGGGGTGCACACAGTGCGGGATTGACTACGTTACGACCGGCCGGAGCCGGCCGCAGAGCGAGTCTCTGACTACGTACAGGCGCCAAGCGTCAAGTACGCAGCCAGAAGGACAGCCCGAGTCTTGCGAACCACTATCGAATTTAATCGACCGCGGTAAGCTCAACCCTGTTGTTGCTGCACTCACCGAGGTGAGGTTTTTAATGCGAGGGGTGCACAGAGTGCGGGATTGACTACGTTACGACCGACCGGGGCCGGCCGCAGAGCGAGTCTCTGACTACGTACAGGCGCCAAGCGTCAAGTACGCAGCCAGAAAAACAGCCCGAGCCTCGCGAACCACTATCGAATTTAATCAACAGCGGTAAGCTCAGCTCTGTTGTTGCTGTGCAAGAGACCGACTTACTTGCAGCCGATCGAAACCGGCCGCAGCGTAAGCCCTGAAGAGGCTAACAGCGTATGAGTATTGCGAACGAGTTGTCGTCGTGAGACGACAATCGTGACTCAATTGCTGGAGCGACCGCGAACGCGTCCGAGCGGGGCCGGACGCAGAACGGATCTGAGAGTGGCGTTTGAGTATTGATACGAGAGAAGTCGTGAGACAACAATCGTGACTCGGCAGCCGGGAGCGACCTTCAACACGTCCGAACGGGTCCGGACGCAGATCAGGTCTGTGGTTTTGTTACTACAAGCGATAAGGTATTATACAAATCACAACCCGTTGTGTCGTGTGGGGGCGCCATAAAAACCCGCTGCTTAGATACGTGGCTAAAGTGTTGCTCCACGTGTGATTTCCATTCAAATTAAATATGCGATTTCAAAACCTGGTTTTCATTATGTCTCTATTAGTAGGTTTAGTTCAAATAAAACCAATTTATATGCAATTTGTTCTTTAATATGTAATAATCAGGTTTATCATTTTTATTTGTTTCAATGGCGCGATATAATAATTAAAGTAAAAATTACAATTATACGTAAAATAGAGCCGATTGCTTTGTTATCCAAGTAAAAACATGTAAAATTAAGTTAAATTAATTTTTACATGTTTTTTTAATGTATTCAAAGCCGGCAATTAAGCATGCTAGTCACCTGATGGTAAATGACACCCGCATCCATGGACATCAGTCGTAGGCGATTTATTTACTAATAGTGTTTGTGTTTGTTATATCGACTGATGATGCGTTGGCGACCGTAGGCTTCAGTTGAAGTTGCCTTTGATCCAGTAATTGTACTTTCTATTACTTCCCTTTGACCAGAACTCAACCACGGAACAACCATTTGCAAAATATAGATTCAAAAATATTTAATCTAATAAATGATATATTTTGAAGTAGATATTCAATGTTATATTTTTAATAAGTCTACTCGACTGAACTAGATTAGTTTTTAACTTTTGCATTTATTTAAAAAAAAAATTACAGAAAATACAGTCTTTAGAACAAAACAATAACTGTCACAAATCCTTTGAAAACCACATATCGTGATCGACAGAAATGTAAAACGTATACCTTACGAGCGAACTCCGTCAAACCGTCCCGTATTTTATATTCTTTTGTTAAAATTGCAATCTGTTGGAAGAATTGGAGAACACGCTCTGTTATTTTACTACTCTGCGCACATCCTCAGTTGAAGCGAAAGCTTTTTCGTGCTCCAGTCTTTGAAGAAAACTTATTGTCATGCATTGCACGTACCTCACCGAATTTACTGGCGATTCATTCGATATTGGATTATTAGGCGTTGATCTCTTAAAATATCTAGCTTAGGGGCTTTTTCCAAAGAATCTTGTTGGTTTTCATTTACATTTTTGACTAAGATTCTTATACTTATCGATGGATGGTAGGGTTTGTTTTTGCAAAATAGGTTCTTTGGGTATATACCGAGAAACGATAATTAATTTTATGGTTTAATTTTAAAGTTCAAGCTGATCAGTGGTGATTCAGTCTGAACACCAATGTACAGAAAAACTGAACAAGTTTTCTGGCCGGCTACCATGTGGCTATTGAATCGTTGCAAAATGCAATATCATCAATATGGCCGATATAATGTGGACATTATCAAACTATTTTTATACTACGACTGTTTAAAAAAAACCATCCAGACCCAAAGACAACAAAAAGGTTTTAAAGGAAATCTAATATAAGTTACGATAGAAACAGAAATTTCGACTTTCTCAGGTTTATTTAGAGTGGCACCGCTTACTTAAACTTTATGTTAAAATTAGAAAATGGTTCAAACTTAAACAAGATCTCTTTATGTTAAACACATCTCGCCTTTAAGCATCTGAGTGGCATACGAGATTATACTAGCCAGTACTAACATTAAAGCTTCGCATAACTATAGTACAGTAAACCATTATGGTTTCGACTTGAGTTAACCGAGCCAGAAAGCTTATAATATATCTCAATTATGGCGTTCTAATTCTACTTCTTATTAAAGTAGATAATTCTAAAGGTGCAGTTTACGTAGACAATGTAAACATTTTGAACGCAGTAGAAAATTAAAATATACCTATCCGAGCATTATAAAATATTTTTTCTTTCTTTTAATAAACCCTTTGTTTAATGATATAAATACATGAATTAAAAAGTATTTTACGGAACAAAAAGTCATCTTATCATGAATTCAATCTGCAAATAAGCGCTTCACAAATATCGTACCTACAGTAGCAAAAACCAGACTCAGAATTAACCCATTCAAACTCAATCTAATAACAATAAAAACTCCATCGTCTTATGTTTTCAAAAGTCCCAAAATTAACAAATTGTCATCAAGGGTGTATTTCGAACAAATATGGTAACAACTTGGCATGAGGCTCTTGGCAAACCATCCAAAGATACTCCGAAAGCTACTTAAGACAAAATTAAATTGGTCCATTAAATACTGCCGTCTGGGTTGTATACCGAATTGGGCAGCAACCCGACTGAATTAAATTTGCCTAAGTGTTGTTGTTATGCGGTTATGAAAGCTGCATCGCAAACTAGAGTGGGTTGCTTTTAACCGTTTGGTTGCTTAAAAGATGGTTATATACAGGGTGGAATTTTTAATGCCACCTGGAGGGATAGTACTCTATATAATAGAGATAGCAAATTTTACTCCAAAGGAACATTCCTTTATTTTTGAAAAGAAATAAAACTTCATTCAAAGATTTTCAAAAATTCGCTAGATTCACCCGAGAATCGAACCGACTAAAATCTGTAAAAATTACGCTACTGTAATTTTATTGCAGTGATTACACAATGATGAAATCTAATACTCGGTCAATTTAATGAAAGGAAAACCATGAATTCTGTACCTATAAATTCAATGGGCCAAGTTAAAGCACTTTTACTCAGATCCATCTGTTTCTGGTTACTTAGGTTAGTAATTAATAATTTACCATTGACGTCATTAATTATGCATTCAAATGACAAATTAAGTACTATTCAGATGAGACGATTGCAATTAGCACGTGTTTGTAATGCAAACTACTTTCTTAGATGCGACATGTATGTAAGTAGTTTTAAATATGAAATTTAACATTAGAAAATATGTAGATTATCATTTTTGTTATTCACATTTTATTGTTTCACAAATCATCTCAAAGGTAAAAATGGCTTATCAAGTACAATTTGATTTAATGGAAGCCTATTTTTTAAATAACAAAAATGTGAATCTAGCTCTGCGGAGAGAGATATCGAGACCGACGGCCACCAACTCGGTTCGTATTGAAAATAATGATAGAAAATTTAAACAATACGGGCAGTTACGAAGGTCGGTGGCAAACTTTTTAGCAGAACAATAACGATTTTAATCTAAATGTTTGAACATACTTCGAAGCATTTTGGAAAGCTTCAAGCAGAGAAGCTGCCGAAGTAATTGGTACAACCCACACTCGCGTACTTAAAATACTGAAAAAGTATAAGTTTAAACGTTATCGTGATGGTCGGTTGGTGCAAAAATTGCATCCTGGGGATTGTGAGAGAATACTACAATTTTGTCAAAGCTTGCTGACAGAAATTGACCGTAACTCTAATTTTTTGAGCGACATTGTGTGGTCTGACGAAACCAACTTCAGTAATAATGGGTTTAGAGTGAATCTTGTTCGTGTTCGTGAAACTAACAGTCAAGTAAGATTTTCTTTCAACGTTTGGTGCGGAATTATGAGAAATGTGGTTGTTTTTTGTTTACTTGTACGAAGGTCATTTAAACACTGTCATGTATCTTGAAATACTGAACCTGTTGAGAAATGAATTATTATAATTTTTTATTGAAAAAGGATTAGAAGTTTGTCTTCTATCTCACCTGATGGAAAGTGACGATGAAAACGAAGGTGTTAAACGTATATCCACGAGATACCTATTCACTCGACGCTTCGCGTTTTTCCAGAAAATTATAGTCCTAGTTCTTCTAGGACTATAATTTTCTGGAAAAACAGACGCAGGCATTCCACACCTTGGCGATCCGCATCAAAAAGGAACTATCGAAGCTTTTGGTTCGACTTCTTGGGATACCTACTATAAAGAGATGGAAGGCCTCTCTGCGTCTAGTAGTCCGATGTAAGAAGGGTGTGGGTTCAACCTGATCAAAAAGAGCATTCACGCACTCTCTAAAATGTAATCTGTAGAAAACTGATAAACTGGCAACTTTTTAACGATGGTCGAGGCTTTGCAGTTTTTTGGTGGTGAGGTCAAAGTTGTTCATAATTTTTCGGGCTCTTCGGTCAACTGCGTCCATTGCTTCTAGTTGGTACTTTGCAGAAACATTTCAAAGGTGGCAACAGTACTTCAAACAAGATCGAACTTGAGCTGTGTATAAATTAAGCAGCCGTTCAGGGCTGAAGTACCGCCAGAAATTCGAGATGATTCTCAACTTCTTTGAAGCAGTTTGAGCCATGGACACAATTTGTTGCCCAAAGTTTAGTTGGAACGATATAGTTACGCCCAGAAGCCCTAGGTGGTTGGTTAAGGGTACAGAAACATTCTGAAAAGTGGGCGTTAGATCGACACTGCTCTTTTTGGTGGAGAATAAACACGCTTGTGTTTTTGACGGGTTAAATTTGACCAAGTTGCTCTTGCCCTAATCGGACACTTTCTATAAGGCCAAATCCACCCGCTCAATCATGGACTCTCTCAAAACCCGGATTTCTTGAAGACTCGCTCGCACATTGGACACATTGGACATGTATCTCTCTACAAAGGTGTTGTCATCAGCGTTATCAATAATGCCTGGGGTTAGCAGGTCATTAATGAGCAGCAAGAATAACCTTGCAGGGAGAACAGATCCCTAAGATACCCCGGCATAAATTGCCAATAGGTTCGAAGAGCAGCCGTCTAAGAATACTCGAATTGACCGTTCCCGCAGAAAATCAGATATCCAGTCGCAGAGTACTTTAGGTATTCCGTATGCTGGCAGCTTACTCAAGAGACCGTCATAAGAGACCCTATCAAAAGCCTTGGAAATGTCTAAGGATACAGCTATAGCTTCAACGTGACTTTCCAAGGTTTCGCTCCATAAGTGAGTGGCATACACAAAAATATCTCCAGTTGAGCGACCACTTCGACTCAAGGTATGCCAGGAAACGATTGTTCAATACACGCTCCATAACTGTGCAAAGTATGGAGGTGATTGCAATAGGTCGGTAGTTGATAGGATCTGCACGGCTTCCCTTCTTTGGTACTTGGTGTTTACACGTTAGCCAGCTTCCAGGATTTAGGGACCTTTCTGGATTCCAAAGAGAGTCGATACAGGCACGTTAGAATGGGAGATAACTCGGCTGCGCAGTGTTTTAACACAACTGCAGGTATGCCATCGGGGCCGCTCGCCTTATTCACGTCTAAATTATGCAAGCATTTAAAAACCTCCTTTTGGCAAATATGAACGGTACCCATTTTGGGTCCGAACTGGGGTGGAACTGTGCCTTGACTATTTAGACGTGAACAATCTGCAAAAAGATTAGCAAAAAGATCTGCTTTCTCTTTTGCGGTGTGGGCCAGTGAAACGTCAGGCTTCTTCAGAAGTGGCAGCGATCAAGTCAAAGTGAGCTTTCCTGATCACCTTTTTGCAAGACTTGGCGGCAGCATTGTATCTTTTATTGAGTTTATGCGAATCTACGGTTTTGCTGCTGCGAGCGTCAGCCCAGGCTTTGTACACTTCTTGCTTAAGATTTCCAGCTGGGAGGCAAGCAGCATTAAACCATGGGCGACCTTTGGTTTCAAGGAATAGGTTAGCGCAAGGGATGAAATAGTCCATTGCTTGGCCTATCACACTTGATACAGCATCAGCGCAGCGCGATGGATCGGTTGATGTAAAACAAGTCTGCCGCCAAAGATAAGACGCGAAAAAGTGCCGCATCTCATCCCAATCTGCTGACTTGTATCGCCATACTCGCCTAGCGCCTTTTGGGCTGGTGTCAGGCGGCGAGTACTGCGACACAGATTTCACCATGCAGTGGTCGGATGTCCCTAAAGGTGCAGTTACGGACATTGAGCACCTGTCAGAATCAGTTGTCAGCAGAAGGTCAATATGCAATGTGGCCAGCAACGTCGGGGATGCGCGTGGGCTCGTACACAAGGTGTGAAAGTCATGGAAAACTTAAAAGCCTCTCTTTCAGCGTGGTCAGTGTCCTAATACGGGTATAGCCATTGCCCGTGGTGAGCGTTAAAATCCCCTAGGAACACCAACTGCGCTGAGGGACAACTTTGCCGAACCTTATTTGTTGCATCGATTAAATGGTTTACCCGATGAAGAGCGAAACCAATTAATTAAACAAAAAGATGCCGCTCCAGCCCATAACAGCAGAATCACTACTTTCTAGATTAATTTAATACCTGGATTGGTACAAACGGTACAGTCAGATGGCATGCAAGATCACCAGATCTCACTTCTTTAAATTTTTTGTGCAGATATGTAAAAAAATTAATTTACACTAAATCTTATGCGAGTGTTAACGAGTTGAGAGACGAAGTTCCGAATACGATTTATAATATTTACCACAACACGATATTAAAGGTTACTAGAAATTAATTTGTTAAAAGAATAAACTTGTGTATCCAAGAAAATGGAGCCCATTTCGAACAACTAATTAGTTAGTTTACCATTTTTTGTAAATAGTCATTAAAATAATTGAAGATTTCATGGTTTTTTTTTTTTAATTAAATTGTTCAAGTATGTTAGAGAGATTCCATTCCTGTGATTGACCCTAATGATCGATGCAATAAAATTATAGAGTGTAATTTTTACAGATTTGAGTCGGTTCGATTTCAGGGTGAAGCAAACGAATTTTCGAAATTCTTTGAATGCGGTTTTATTTCTTTCCAAAAACAAAGGAATGTTTCTTTGGAGTAAAATTTGGTATCTCAATTATTAAGAGTACTTTCCCTCCAGGTGGAATTAAAAAATTCCACCCTGTATATTAAATTATAAAGGATTGTGCATTATAATCGAAATGTATTTTTTTTATTATTAAATTTGCTCTGTCAATTTCTTAAATATTATATAAAGTCTTGAAACTTTTCTTAAATTTTGTTGTCAGATTATCTTTACGTCTGATTCTCATTGCACTCTCATAGGTGTTTGTTAAAAGTAATGTTTATAAAATTTTCTATTGCATTTGATTGACTGTAAAATAAAATCCTCAGACTGTGTGGCCCAAAAGTAGGCAGAGCTGTGTTATGGATGACCATACAGTGGACAGAGGGGAACTCAGAATAAACATAAATATTTATGTAACTATAACCAAATAAACAACCAAGACCCGAAAACAAACATCTTTGCTCATAAAACCCAAATGAAACCCTGACCTGGGACCTGTGGCGTATGAGGCAGGCCTACAACTACTGGATGTCACGTGGCAAAAGTAATAAAATGTAGTATATAATAAATTATAATAAACTGTGAAATAGTTTCATTTTCTATATAAGATTATTTCAACAGACTTACGCTCAAATCTCTTGTCACAAAGAATATTCATTTCTTCAATGGTAAAGTACGGTGCCCAATTAATGTTTTTATCTAACTTGTTTGCTTCTCTTTAACTGTAATTAGTATATATTTTAGGTACTTTAGGTAAGTGGCATAGGTGCCTAGTCAGCACCAATCCGCCGCAGGTGGGGGGAGAGAGGGACGAGGAGGTACACCCAACTTTAGGTGAAGGAACCTGCTGCGGCTAAGATGGCTGTGGCCAGCTGGGGTCCTGCGGCCGGGAGCAGTTACCGGGGCTCGTGATTATTGCCGCAATGCCAATGGCGATACCGTGAGCCCCAGCAAAAGCAACGGAGTTATACCGCGGTGGTTTTAAGTGGGTGGGTAGTGTCCCACATAACCTCGCACTCTTCCTTGGGTGCTAAAGTAGGTATCGCACCTTTTCCCGTCGAGAACGAAATAAAAAAATATAATAAAGGGTAAGAGGCGTTGTTACCCAAGAGGTCTTTTAATTGTAAGTGTTAAATTAATTAGTTGGTTAATTTGGAATATGAGTTATCGGTACTTGGATATCGAGGCCTCAGTTGTAAGTAAGTAAGTAAGTGTACCTGGTCGCATAATATAGTATTTATTTAAGTTTATTTGGGAAACACACAGGTTAAATACAATAAATTGAAACTCATATAAATATTACATAATCCAATTAAGTATCCACTGTGTTTTTTTACAAAACAAAAAGAAAGTAGAAATTCAATATGGTATTTACAGAATGTTAACAAATAGCACTCTTAAAATATAAGCAGTTCAGAACTTAGCCATTACATATTTAAGGTATTGTGTCGTGTTAAGATATTGTTATACACAGATACTTAATTTTATTACATGTTATCATTATTTATAAACCTGACATTAAATCCAATAGTTTTTATTTTTTATGATAGTTATTTTCTTGTGTGTGATGTTTCTTTCGTTTTTATTTTGCTTTTTTAATACAAAACTGGGAATGTTTCTTATTTTTTTTTGTCTCTCTCCTCTCAAGGTAGAAGCTGAAAACCAACGAATCGCTCTATGAGCATTATATCGTTGAGCTTTCGCCGTTTTGCATCGCCGTAGTTATGTAGTTCTTTTGTATTTTATAACTGTTTAATAATGTTTAATGTGCTTTTAGTAAATTTTTTTTACCTATCTTTTTTTTTTATGTGTGTGATTTAGTGATTCAAATAAATTATTTATCTAGCTATCTTCAAACAAAAACACAGCCACGGAAGAATACGCGATTTAACGCCTAGTTAAATATGGTATTAGATAGATAAAAACCATTAGATAGATAATTCTATTCTAGCATGTAATAAGTCGCATTTAACTCATTTACTGAATTCACCTATAGGACTACATGATTACGAATAATTTAAAGTCGTGTTAGTAAAATAATTGTAGATTTTATTTTAATTTTTTTTAATATTTGCAGATAGAAATCTGTGTGCTGTGAAATCTCGAGTGTTCAACGTTATGTGTTTACCGCATGTTTATTTTCAAACATAGCGCATAGAAATATTTGTATTTTCTTATTTTGTGTTGTTATCGCAGTTTTAAAACTAAAAGCCTATATTCTATTAAATGTACAACTTGTAGTCGTTAGCATTGAGGAGGTAAGGAGTATTGCATATTTTTTGAACATAAAGCCTGTTAGCTTCCTTAAACGCAAAATATGCTTTGAGAGAAATTTTCATTTTTACTTATTTAATTAAATTAGTTTTTGACTAAGAAAATTGCATAAAAGCTGGCGCAGTTTCACAAAAAAGATTGCGTTTTCCTTTTTTGTATCCTTTAATAAATTAATTTTAGAAACAAACTGGCTGGTAAAGTAGTAAAGGCCGACCTTATACTTTGTGTAGAGTTTTCCGTAGTCGCAAACTAGGCCTTTATTTAATTTAATTTAATTAATGTAATATTTTCTGTGTTTTTTTACTTCTTCGAGTAGGAAACCTCACAGCGTTTCAGGTAGTAAGTAGCATACTAGTAGTATATTGTACGTCAGCAAGTCATGTATATTTAAAATGTATTTTTATATTAGGTCTTTACCTATGAAATTGCCGTTTTTCACGAAATAAATGAAGCGTAATTTTTTTTATATATTTTTTATTTCTATTAATCAAAATAATCACCCATGCAATCAATGCATCTTTGCCAACGCATTGGTAGCTTATTGATGCCTTTCTTGAAGAAATCAGCTGGACGAGAGGCAACAAATTCTTCAAAGGCATTTTGTACTGCCTCTCGGGTATTGAATTTTTTTCCCGCCAAGAAGTTATCCAAATTCTGGAAAAAGTAGAAGTCTGTAGGCGCAAGGTCTGGTGAGTACGGCGGATGACGGAGAACTTCCAACCCCAACTCTTGTAGCTTGGAGACCGTCTGCTGTGCAGTATGAGGTCGCGCGTTGTCGTGCAGGAGCAGTGGAGCCGAACGATTGACCAAAGCTGGTTGGGGACGTGCGAGCTTCTCCATCATTGTGTTCAGTTCTTCACAGTACACATCTGCAGTAATGCTTGTCCCGTTTGGCAAGAAGCTGTGATGAATTACACCCGCGTTAGACCACCAAACAGTGACCATCACTTTTCTAGGGGTAAGTTTTCGTTACGGGCATTGTTTGGGTGCTGAACCAGGGTCCAACCAACTTGCTGAGCGCTTACGATTGTCAAACAGGATCCATTTCTCATCACAAGTAACAATGCGGTTCAGAATTCCTTCATTTGTATGCCTGCTGAGCAGTGCAAGGCACGTCTCCACGCGTACTTCGCGCTGGCGGTCATTGAGTTCGTGGGGTACCCATTTGTCAAGCTTTTTTACCTTGCCAATTTGACGCAAATGGACCAATATTGTTTTGATGCTAACGTCGAAAGCTGCTGCTAATTCAGCCGTGGATTGAATTTCATCAGCTTCCACAATTGCCTTTAATTCTTCATTGTCAACCAAAGTTTTCGGACGACCACGGGGTTCATTTTTCAGGTCAAAATTTCCAGAACGGAAAGCGGACCAATAACGGGTGGTGCGTTCGTTTGTAGTGTTCGCTCCGTAAACGTCGTTGATGTTGCGTTCCGCTTTGCTGCCACGACGGTACTCATACTCCATAATTACTCGAATTTTTAACTTATCCATGATGACGAAAAATGTTCGAATGCGTTGAAAACAAAACACTAACTATTAAACAAATGACGATTTTAGAAAAATAATTCCATTTTTGTCAAATAAAATTAATTTGAAATTAGAATTATCAGTCAAAAAAAAAAATATTTTCATTTGAAATGGCCAGTACGGCAAAACGGCAGTTTCATAGGTAAAGACCTATTATTTGGCTTTGGCTTATTAACCACATTAAAAATCCTTATCGATGTACAGAACTACTAACATGATACAAACCAAGATGACAAATAATTCTCAAGACCTTCAAAATACAATGGCGTATTACCATCGGCGAGCTGCCCCGGCGTAATATCAAACTTATAAAAGCATGAGTATTTGCTTTTTGTGTGCACAAATACTTACTCTGGATCCTTATTAATAAATCCCATGCAGTGTGTTTCTAGATTTCACATTTGTTATACAAGAAGCACGAATTGCAATTCTGGATCAATATTTACTGTTTACTAAGCATGGTCCATGTGAATATCACAACGCCCTTTAAATAAATTACATACATTTAAACGCAAACAGTGTTTTCGCCCACGATCCAAAAAATAAATTAAAAACAAAATGTTCAACAGCAGCGCATAAAACACATCAGTGCCTATTACATTGAGTTGGAAATGCTAGAGACATAATAGCTACTTATTTCTTTTTTTTATTGAAAAAGAAGGACGTTTCTCTTATATCTTCAATTAGGTTTAGGTTTAAAGAACTTTATTTCTCATATGAACAAATTTATAGTTCACTGAAAATGACATAAAAGTAAGTTTTTTCTTATAACTAGATAAGATGAAGGTATTTTTTTTTCCGTCTCTGACGTCTTGTATAAAAATTAATTACAAAGTTGGTTACATTTATATATATATATATATATAAAAAATGAGATAATATGCTAATTGTTATGGAGATTATGGACATGTTCTTTTAACTTAAGTTTATACGACTCAAAAGAGTCCATTTCTTTTAGGTAATTTGGTAATTTATTATATAGTTGTGCTCCTTCAAATAAAACAGTCGCTTTTCCGTAATTTGTGCGAATTTTAGGTAAATGAATATTGTTTTTGTTTCTTAGAGTGTATTTACTTAACTTTTTATTAAATTGTATACTAGATTGGATTGAGTTAGTCATAATATTTCGTATAAAGATGCAAGTTTTAAAAATATATAGCTGCTTTAAATTTGAAAGTTTTGTGTTTTGATATATCCAGAGACTAGTAAATAACTATAGACGAACCATGTCTAACAAAATTTTGTGACTTGAAAAAAAGTTGTTTTTAAGATAGAGAGATGGCGTTAGCTGTATTAGATTTACAAGTCATTTAAATTTAGTAAAAATAATACGTAAAAAAACTTAAGATGGCGCTGTTTACAAAATCATTTGATATTTCATTGCAAGTACTATCCTTAGGTATCAGGCGACAACAGACGTTGCCAGCTAGTGCATTATATTATTTGATGCTATGTTGCCGCTCTTATAATTCAGTAAGAGAAAACTTTACACCACCCCGGATATAATTTGTAGTGTTACTGGGTTACTGTATTGCCAGTATATAATTTTTCCCACAAAAATATAGCATTCATCTCCACAGTTTGTTCTTATCTGCCTTAACATAATAAAACGAATTTCAGTGCATTTAATTAACAGGTATATAATATTTTACTTTATTTCTTGATATCGATAAAAATTATGTCTTAATAAGTGCATAATTTTTATTTATAATGCATAAAACTCATAACTATTTTGCAGTAGTGAAAAAAATTTTTTCTAGCTGGATTATTATTAAAAAATGTTCTTTATCCATCAACATTTTTTGTTCTTTTTATCACAACATTTTATTTGTTTGACAATTTGAATTTTTTGTCGTTTATTGTTGTTGCTATGGGTGTGTGTTTGTTTTGGAACTTTTCCCGGCATTTCTTTAAATTCACAATATTTCTGCTCGCCTACTGTGACTCGTGCAAATTGTATGGACCTTGATTAAGTTTACGTTTTGGCTGCTACATATATCGTATAACATGTGCGTTTATCACAACTGTGATAATAAAAGCTTTTAAAAATAGGTTATTATGGCAATTAAAGTAAAGAGGATGGTAGTGCCCAGGCGTCTCTGAACAAAATAAACTTATTCCATTATGTTTATGGTCTTTTGTAGTTGTTATTTTATCATCTATAAAGTAAGAATAAATTACTACCTACCTATTTTTATTGAGTAAAATTATCAAAATCAATGATATAAAACGATGACATTTTCCAATTTCAGGAAAGGAATAAATCCTACTTGCTAAGGTTTCAGGTTATTTGACAACGCCATCTAGCATTTGCATTACGTTTCTTGTCAATAATTCATATAAAAATTAAAGACGACAAGGTTGCTCCAAGCTATTTGAAAGTGACATCTAGTAATAGCTTGGATTTTGAGCTTTTTCCGAGTCACGAATTTTTGTATGGAGATGGTCAGTCTATAGTAATTTACTAGTCTCTGATATATCTGAACAGATGGAGTAAGATAATTATAGTGGAACAATACTTTAATGATTTTATTTTGTACCCTCTGCAGGGGGTTCAAGGTCGTTTTCGCAGCTGATCCCCAAATTTCGATAAGATATACGATATGCGATTTTACCAATGAGTTATAAATAATGTAGCGAACTTTATTTGGAATGCAGTGGGAAACCTTTCGCAGCGCTCCTAAGAAGGATAATAGTTTTGATTTAACATTTGTTATGTGTTGTCTCCAAGTAAGTTTGTCATCAATCCATAGTCCGAGGTATTTTTCAAGATGAGAACGCTGTAATGTAATATTGTTAATAGTAAGAGGTGTGAATTCCGGTATGTATTTACTTTTAGCAGCAAAAATCATGTAAGATGATTTTGCCGCGTTGATTGTTAGCAAATTGTATTTAAACCAATCATTAAGTATTCTAAGGTCTTTCTGAGCAGTGTTTATTATGCTATGTACTGAGTTTCCAAAGTAAAAGAGACATGTATCGTCTGCGTATAGTGTCAGCTTTCCTTTTAAGCCTATTCTATTTATATTGTTTACGTAAATTAGGAACAGCAACGTTCCGATAACCGATCCTTGAGGTATAGCGTAAGTGATGTTTTGTGTAGAACTGGTGTAATTATCAACTTTAACTACTTGCTGTCTATTTTCTAGGTAAGAGGCAAACATTTTTAAGGCTGTTCCTGTAATTCCGATATTTTCTAACTTTTGTAATAGCTTAGGATGGCTGACTGTGTCAAAATATTTTTTGAGGTCAATAAATACACCTAGTCCAATTTTTTTATTATCGATGTTAGTTTTTATTGTGGTAACAAGATCTATGGCCGCGGTAAGAGTACTAGAACGAGGGCGAAAACCAGACTGTTAGTCAATTAGAATATTTTTTTCAGTTAGGTAATTAAATAATCGGTTGTAAAGAACTCGCTCAAATATTTTTGAAATTATGGGTAATACAGATACCGGCCTATAGTTACTTGGGTCTGTTTTATTGCCGGATTTAAAAATTGGACTCACTTTAGCAATTTCCAATGAGTTAGGGAAAGTACCATGTTTTAAGCACATATTGATGCAATCTGTTAACCCATCGATAATTAAACTTTTTATACATTTAAGTGCTTTTGTACTAATTCCATCCAATCCAGTGCAGGTGTTATTATCAAGTTTATCAATTATTTTAGAAATTTCACTATTAGTACAAGGTGTAGAATCTTTTAACATGTTTTTATGCGTGTAGGTTTGATCGAACATTAAAGTATTACCCGTGTTGACATGATATAAAGTAGGTATTTAATTTGCCAAAGCAGGCCCGATTGAAGAGAAAAAGTATTAAATAGTTCACAAATTTCATTACCTTCTGTTATAAGCCGCGTACCCGAAGTAAGAGTTGGAGGAGCACAACTGGGTTTCGTTTTATTCAGCGACAAGGTATTTTATAATTTTCCACATCTTTTTGGGTTTATTGTAACTATTACAGAACAGATCGTAATAATAAGATTTTTTGCTTTGTTTAATTAAGTTGGCGACATATTTCCTTTTTTTTTTTTTTTTTTTTTGCTGCCGAGGCACCCTCACGGGAGGGAGGTGGAAGGTGCGTCATGCATACCCGCCCGCAGGTAAATTCCTCTGCGGGGGGGTTATGTGGGACTCACCAGAATGGCACCTACCCACTAAAAACCACCTGTTGGCTGTAGTTATTACCGTTAGCCTTCATCGGATGCGACACCCGTCGGGAAGTTGGGCACGCTGGCGGAGACCCGCTAGCGGGTCTTCCGCCTGTAGTGAAAGTTGCACTGAAGGTGCTCAAAGGGACATGAGTTGGTGGCCGTTCTGGGCAGCCTCCGGTGAAGCCGGGGCTAGGCAGAGGTCAGCCGAAGCATGATTTAGGGATCAATTCATTTAAATGAACCTACAATGAATTGAGAAGGGAACTATGCTCCGCCAGAGCTAGCAAACGCTCTGTCGGAGTACGTGAAGCCCTAAGTTTACGGGCTAAGACTGCGATTTCACTAACATCGACATTTTTAATAGCGTCGCAGACGATACGCATATCGTCTGCTACGGAGGATTGAGGAGTGGGTTTGTATGGGCGAGGAGCCGGGATGGGATTCGATGCGGGACGCTGCCTCCAGTTTTCTGGAGCAGGCTTGGGCTGAGTAGGCTTTGCAGCCGGAGGAACCCGGCTACGCAGCGGCGGAAAGTTTTCTTGAGAAAGGCGCGGGGCCTGTTTGGGAGCCGCCCTTTTGAAATTGGAGCGCATACAACGGGGTGCACGAGGGCAGCCCCTGTAGTTTGCGGTGTGGCCGGACTGGCCACAAAGCACGCAATCGGGAGGAGAGGGAGTTTCAGGAGTGCGATTGCACTCCTTAGTGAAGTGCGGGACCAGGCACTTGACGCACCTGGGCGGTGCGCGGCAGTTGGCTGCCGCGTGCCCGTACAACTGGCACCGATGGCACTGGCCGGGATGACCGCGGCGATGAGGCGCCTCGATTGAGATCCCAGAGAGGCCGCAAATAGAGCTAACCCCTTTCAGGATCTCTCTGGACTTGGGGACGTTGGCGAGAATCACCAAAGCGAGAGGGTGTTGCCTCCCGTACTTGCTGTGCATTTTATGCACCGCGAGTGCCGGGAAGCCTTGGGACTGCAGATCCTCCAGGATGGCCTCGTTCGATAATTCGAACGGGATTCCCCTGAGTACCGCTCTGATCTTACGCTCTTCTCACAGAGCATAAGTGTGATAAGCATATTGCTTATCGGTGAGGAGCTTAGTCAAAGCTCGGAAATCGTCTATCGACGAGACAGTGATTTTAATAGATTCACCCGAGTTTACCGCTCGGGTGTAAAGGATCTTGTGCTCATTGCACAGTGTCGAGACCTCAGTCTATTTACCCTTTTCCCGAAGGAAAACGGGTGGTGGGACCTTGGCCTTGACAGAAGTTGGGGCCGGAGTGGGTGTTGAAGACACCGGGGCAGCTGGCGTTGAGGACGCCGCAGGGGGTGTAGGGACGGGCGTGGAGGGCGCCGGGTCTTGTTTCGAGCGCTTCTTAGAGCGCTTCTTAACAAGGGTGAAAGAGGGAGGCTCAGGGGCAGTTGGGGTGGCGTCCGAGGAAGACTCAGTCGCGGGTGCGCGCTTGCGGCGCAGAGGGGCGTCTACTTCGCACTCCATGTCACTGGAGGAAGGGGACGCGGGAGGGCCTAAGACCTGAGGGGTCTGGGGAACTGGGGTGGCCTGAGGGGCCATTGTGGACATTATCGTCATGAAATGAGGGATGAGAGAATCTAAGAAACGGAACTTGTCAGCATTTATATGTATGCCTTCAGCACCGGTACTATCAACTAACTTCTTCCTAATCTCATCAGAGCTTAGGGAAGCCATTGCGGAGGGGTTGGGGAGGGACAATATATGAACCTAACAACGATGACTAACTTCCTAAAACCACCCTTCACGCAGTAGGGCGGTTGAGAACGACGCGGATAACTTACTCGAACACGGCACTTGAAGTCCTGGAACAACAAATTCCCGTCGACGAAGCTCTCGTTCCACGAAGTACGGTTAACAAGCCACTATTCGCCGTGAAAACGGCGTTAGAAACTTATTAGAAGTAGGGTTAACGAGCCACTGACCGCCGTGAAAACGGCGTTAGAAACTTAATACTTACCGTTTTACTACAACTATGAAATTTGGGTGCTCAATTAGCGCGGGGGCTAAAAGAGCGGGAAGGCGTCAGCGATCGACGTGCGCTCGAGAACGCACGCAGACCGAGACTGTTTTTTGACATATTTCCGTGACTCACTATATTTTAACTGTAAGCTTCTGTCTTCCGGGTGAAGTTTCGTTTATTTCCATAAGTTGTTTCTTAAATCTATAGTGTTCATTTCGAACGCCGATAGATGGCGCTACTAGTATTTTAAATCGCGCAGTGTGTTTTTGTAATCATTTTTTGTACTAAGTTAGTTGATAATGTAAAATTTGGTCGTTTTGTTTTTGGCCTGACGGGGCAATATATCAACAGTATAAGTTACATGTGTGTTTCATTTCTGTGTGTTGGACGTAAACGTACATGGTGCCGAAACCCGGGAATTGGATTGCAGTGTTGGGAACAAACAGTGAGTGATTGATTGAGTGCATAATTGGACCTTTAACTGTAATTAAAGTGGACTAAATTAAGTAACGATCAGTGCATGAGAAGTAAAGTGTTAATTCTTGGACTTAGAAAAATTTAGTGTAATTTGAACTTGTAAAATTTTAAGTGATTCAATGGACTTAGAATAATTTGGAAAAAAGTGAACATACATTGAATCTGTGCCGGATTTTTTAAAGTGTCGGAACAGATTTAAAGACTTAGAAAATTTTGCTTAAAATTAGAACTTTGAAAATAATTGAAGTGCTTACACGGCTTATTTTGGACTTTGAAAATCTTTGACTTCATACAAATTGCTTTGGACTTTCGAAAATATGAGAAGTGTAATAATTATTACAAGACTTAACAGACTGTTTACGTTGGACTGGTGTTAGTTGTTTATTTGACTGAGCTTGTGGGTGTTAGACATTTAAATTTGGTTGCATATGAATCATCGAACTATATATATATATATATATATATATATATATATATATATATGCTTGGCTTTAATATATATCAGTGAATTCGGATAGTTTTTCTATATCTTTTGAAGATATTTTGCACAGTTCATACAATCATGGAAACTATTATAGCATATTTGTCACTCCAAGATGATAGATTTTCGGTTGATCGCGAGTCTCTACGACAGTGGGAGATGAAGATTGGTGAATCATCATCGAATCACTTGCCAACATGGAAAGAGTTGCGTGAGTTTTTGGAAACCAGGTTCCGTACGTTGGAGATGATCGATTCGACTAAGTACCCAAGCATTTCGAATTGTAGTCGTAGACCTGAGAAGGTTCGTGCATTTGCAGTCACCAAATCAGATAAATTGAAGTGTGCCATGTGTGAAGAAGATCATTATCTGTATAATTGTAAATAGTTTAGCAAATTAACGCCTGCCAGACGCCACGAGTTCGTTCAAAATAGCCGATTATGTTTTAACTGCCTAGCTCCATCACACTCTGTAAAAAATTGTAAGCAATCAACGTCATGTAAAAGATGCGGCAGGAAGCATCACTCATTGTTGCATTTTCAAATTGAGAACCAGGTAGAATTTGAAAACAGAAAGGAGACGCACAACTCAGTTGCAAAGCGACCCGCTGAGCATGCGAAAGGATCAAGTGATATGAAAATCATCACAAATTTTGTGGAGACACCTTCGCAAGTGTTACTTGCCACAGCGGTGGTGAAAGTTCGATCGCGTTTAGGTTTAAGACTTTTGTGTAGAGTTTTAATTGATCAAGGCTCTCAAGCCTCTTTTATCACCGAAAATACCGTGCAAACACTTGGATTAAGGCGTACACCAGTAAGTGGTCACGTGTCAGGATTGCGTAATGGTGAGTTGAGTATTAAATATTGTGTATTGTTATCGTTAGAATCACGCCATAATTCAAATCATACAATTCAAGTTAATGCATTTGTGTTGGGATCGTTGACAGCTCTACTTCCTTCTAGGTACATCAATATGCCTGATTGGCTAGATATTAAAAATCTAACACTAGCTGATCCAGGTTATACAACACCAGGCAAAATAGATGTTTTGCTTGGAGCTGAGGTTTACAGTGAATTGTTGTTGAGTGACATGATTAAACACCCCCAAGGACGATTATTAGCGCAGAATACAATCTTTGGTTGGGTTATTTCAGGGAAATTGCCACAAACAGCCGCAGCAAGTGACAAGATAGTAAATTTGCATGTACGTGCAAATGAAGATCACCTATTGAAGAGATTTTGGGAAGTAGAAAATGAGCCAAATAGAATAGAGAAACGGTTAAATAGGTCGAAAGAAAAATGTGAAGAGATTTTTAATCAAACTACTACTAGAGATGAAAGCGGAAGGTTTGTTGTAAGGTTGCCATTCAGTGATGACGATCCTGAGTGTCAATACGGAAAATCGGAAGGAATAGCAGAGTGACGTTTCAAATCATTAGAGCGGAAATTTACAGTAAATCAAAAACTTAAAATAGCGTACAGTAAAGTTTTAGAAGAATATTTAGATTTAGGTCATATGGTACGTATTGACAATTCTAGAGTAAAAAATGGCTTCAACGCGGTTTATCTTCCACATCACGCGGTTGTCCGGGAGGATAAGAAAATAACAAGGTTGCGAGTTGTCTTTGATGCTTCGTGTAAGGGAATCAATGGGGTATCACTCAACGACAACTTACTTGTAGGTCCTAAAATTCAACAAGATCTTAGGCATTTGTTAATGCGATGGCGTCTCCATCCTATATGTATTGTTGCTGATATTATTAAAATGTTCAGACAAGTGAGAATACATAGCGATGACACTCGGTTTCAGCGAATCCTGTGGAGAAATTCTAAAAACCAGCCATTTAATCACTACGAGCTACTTACGTTGACATTTGACACAGCGTGTGCTCCGTACCTTGCAGTTAAGTGTTTACAGAGATTGGCTGAAATTGAAGGCAGCAATTTTCCGGTGGCTGCTGAGATCACTAAAAACGATTATTATGTTGATGACCTGATGACTGGGTGCGAATCTAAGAAGGAGGCATTGATGATATACGAGCAAATGAACGGCCTGTTAAACTTAGGAGGTTTTCAGTTGCAAAAATGGAGCAGCAATGACTCTGATTTTATGATACATGTAGGGCAAGGCGAGCAGTTGGCAGAGGAGTCATTAGTTATACAGGAGGATAATTTTGCAAAGGTATAAGGAATACAATGGAATCGCGATACTGATACATTTCATTACTGTGTGAACTTATCCGAATTAGATAGAACAGTCACAAAACGGTTGGTTCTTTCAGACATTGCGCGCATCTACGATCCCCTAGGGTGGGTGGCGCCGGTGGTAGTGATAGCTAAAATATTCATGCAGAAGTTGTGGAAATCGAACCTTTCATGGGATGAAGAACTGCCCCGCGAACTGCTGAACGAGTGGTTCCAATTTCGTAATCACCTCGTGTATCTGAAAGATCTCAACATACCTAGGTGGGTTCAGTTTAGAAAGAGTTTCAAAACAGAGCTTCATGTATTTGCAGATGCTTCGCAATCTGCTTATGCTGCAGTTGTATATTTAAAAACAATAAACGCTGAAGGCGCAGTCAATGTGTTGTTGATTACAGCTAAAACTAAGGTTTCACCAATCGAAAAGGAACTGTCCATTCCAAGATTGGAATTATGTGGAATGGTTTTAGCTGCTAAATTAATTTTTGAAGTATCACAGGTCTTGTCTATCCCAAAGGAAGATTTGTACGCATGGTCGGACTCAACTGTAGTCTTGGCGTGGTTACGAGGGCTGCCGTCGAGGTGGACTACCTTTGTTAGTAATCGCGTGTCTGAAATTTTAACAATTTTAGACTCACAACAAATCAGGCACGTCAGTACACAAATGAATCCTGCAGACATCGCCTCAAGAGGTATGTCGCCCAACCAACTGAAGCATCAAACTCTTTGGTGGCACGGACCTGAATGGCTGCACCAAACAGTGATAGAGTTCTGTGAACCGAATTACACGACTAAGGAAGAAGAGAGAGGTAAGAGAGAAATCGAAATTCAGTCTTTGGTTGCTGTAAATCAAGATTTAGTCATGAATAGCTTAGAAGAAGAAAACCAATTTGTTTATAGTAAATATTCATCACTTCAAAAAATGTTAAGAATTGTAGCTTACCTGCGAAGAGTTATAAAATTTGTGAAGTCTAACAAAAATGAGAAATTGTCAAAGACAATATCACCAGGGGAGAAGGAAGAAGCATTATTAACATGTATCAAGCTATTGCAACGAAGTAGATTTCAAAACGAAATACGGCAACTGGAGGCTAATGATGGCAGAGGCACCGTTGCTAAATCAAGAGAACTCCATTCTCTAAATCCTTTCATAGATATAAAGGGTATTTTGAGAGTTGGAGGACGCATTCATTTGGCCAATCTAAGTTACGATAGTAGACATCCTATAATTTTGCCCGAGGTAAGTCATCTTACCCAGGTTATTATTGCAGATGCTCACAACGCAACAATGCACGGTGGACCTCAAATAATGCTTAACTTCATAAGAAGCAAATTCTGGATTATGCATGCTAGGAGACAAGTTAAAAAATATTTTAGACAATGTATCACTTGCTTGCGTTACTCTCAAATTAAAAATACACCCTTGATGGGACAAATACCGGAGGTAAGACTCAAACCGAAGAAACCGTTTTTATCTTCTGGAGTGGATTACGCGGGCCCTATCGATATTCGTTTTTCACCAGGTCGTGGAGCCAAATCATATAAGGGATATATTTGTTTGTTTGTTTGTATGGTGACCCGCGCAGTCCACTTAGAAGCGGTTTCAGATTTAACTTCTAAGGCATTCATCGCAGCATTTCGTAGATTTACCAGTAGGAGAGGTCGTTGTTTACACCTGTATAGCGACAACGGCACAAATTTCGTTGGTGCTGAAAAGAAGTTGCAAGACATGTTTCGTAATTCCCAATCGTCTATCAATGTCGAATTAGTTGAGCTACTCAGTACACATGACACAACTTGGCATTTTATTCCACCACATAGTCCAAATTTTGGGGGATTATGGGAAGCGGGAATAAAATCTACAAAATTGCATTTACGTAAGGTTGTGGGTAATAATACTTTAACTTTTGAGGAGCTGTCAACGGTTTTAACACAAATAGAAGCATGTTTAAATTCACGTCCTATTAGTTACATAAGTGATGATCCAAATGACCCACTCCCCCTCACGCCTGGCCACTTTCTGGTGGGAGAACCGTTAATTAATTTGGATGATGTAGATTATTCTAATTGTAACATAACTGGATTGAATAGATGGAAACTTGTTCAACAACTAACTAATCAATTTTGGAAGCGCTGGTCAAAGGATTATTTATTGTATTTAGAAAAAAGATATAAATGGACAGTTTTAACACCTGAACCTAATATTAATGATGTGGTCATAGTTCGAGAAGATAATGTGCCACCTGCGAAGTGGCTGTTAGGAATAATTGTTTCTAAAATTGTTGGCAAGGATAATGTAACCAGAGTTGTTGAAGTTAAAGTTAAAAATAAAATATTAAAGCGACCTATCAGCAAAATAATTGTATTATGTAAAGACTAGATTTCTGATTTGTATTTGTATCTATTTCCCACGGTGGGTGGTATGAGATTGTAGGTATTCATGCATAACTTACCGTTATTCTGATCTTTCATGTTTTGTAAGTTTAAATTTATTTACACATATTTTTATTGAGAGTTATATTGTGAAGGACAAGTCCTTGGTGGGTGGAATGTTCATTTCGAACGCCGATAGATGGCGCTACTAGTATTTTAAATCGCGCAGTGTGTTTTTGTAATCATTTTTTGTACTAAGTTAGTTGATAATGTAAAATTTGGTCGTTTTGTTTTTGGCCTGACGGGGCAATACATCAACAGTATAAGTTACATGTGTGTTTCATTTCTGTGTGTTGGACGTAAACGTACAATAGCGTTGATTATTTCTTTATTTATCCAGTCTTTTTGCAGTGTATTCAAAATCTTTGTTTTCTGTATCCTGCTACTGTGTAGTTGTTCCAATATAACGCTTTCTAACTTCTGATAATTACCGTCCACCTCTTCAAAGTTAGCTGTCAATGCACTTTTGTAAAGTTTGTTGTAGTCAAGGGCTTGATAATGAATCTTCTGTGGCTTTTCCTTAGTTGGAGTACAAATTTGCACAAATATTTGTTTATGGTTTTTAGAGTGATGACTCAATTATTGTTAAAGTAAAACACTGGTTATTTATGTCTGTGCAAACATGATCTAGTATTGTCTTTGAAGTGTTTGTCTGACGGGTACAAAACTTTGGGCTTATTTTATTTAGTATAACGTAACCATTCTCACTCGTTATATTCCTATATTCACGAACATTCTTTGTATAACACAGCAAATCCACATTAAAATCACCGAAAATAATTGCTCGTCGTCGTTTTTCTAACGCATTAGAATAAGTTTTTAAAAAGTCATTGAATTCCGTTTGTGATTCATTCGGTGGATTATACACTGTCCCAATATTCAATGACAATTTATTTAAGGAGATCCAGAGATAGTGGCTTCCATTTTCAAGAAAATCATCAGTTACTTCGTATGTTATAGTTTTATGCACGTAAATGGAAACTCCACCACCTTTGCTCTTGGGTCTGTAATTGTAAATGTGATTGTAATTTGGTAGGTTATAAAGCTGTGCATCACTTTCTGAGGTAATCCATGTCTCTGTGAAAACTAGTATGTGTACAGTTTTAGGAATAGCTCTTAGTATGCATTTAATTTCATCTAATGTTCCGGTCGTTCGTATGCTGCGTAAATTGGCGTAAAAGAATCTTAGCGCGGACGCGTGGAGTGATAGGTCTTCATAATTTTCTATTATTCCATGGCATAAAGTAGGTATTTTTGTTACAATTTTATTTTCTGTATTACATGTTACTAGTTCTTTTCATTATATTTTTGTTTTACAATTTTTGGCACCGACTTAATGTATTTTAAAGTAAATGATAATTACGAGAAATCCTAGTTTAGACGTCACCCCTTTTAAACATCTCCATTTTTTGACAGACTGAAGTTTAATAATAATAATATATCCCCAGACAAACATACCAACTGTATGGCCCCAAAGTAATCAAAGCTTGTATTATGGATGACCATACAGCGAACTGGGGGGAATCCGGAATAAACATACATATATAAATATGCACAACCATGATCCGAGATCAAACAATTGTGTTCATCACAAAAATGAATGCCGCGGCCAGGACTCGAACCTGGGACCTCTGGCGTATGAGGCAGGGCTACCATCCACTACGCTACTCGGCCGTCTCTTATTTTCAATGAATTCATATATTTTTGGTTATTTTATGCCGTAGATATGGCTACTGCATGCGCTACACAGCGTTGGTTTTAGTTTTGTATCAATTCTATAAATGTACGGGCGGTAGAAATAGAATTTCGGAAAGGCTGATAATTGAAAAAGTTGTAAGAATAATGATAAAAATAGTTTATTTTCTCCAAAAATGTACAATTTAAAACTTAATCTATCGTTTGAATTCAAGGAAAAACTAAGCTAGGAAAAACCTGCGTTTTAGGTCTCCAGGTGACCACTAAATATGCAATATTGAGAAATTCGTCTTTACACAGTTTACACATATTAAATAAAAAATTACAAATTTTTACAAAAGCACAAAATAGATCAAAGAGAAAACAATTAACTCAACAAATAATAAAAATATGAAATTAAAATGTGTGTGTGTGTGTGTGTGTTTGTGTGTGATGTAAGAGGAAGGTTGACTAGTGGATAATAGTTAACATTAATTCCGTCGTATCGTAGTCTAATGTAAGGAGAAAGTTTTGCAAACTCCTCTTACAACCTGGTTCAAACCTGATCGTATATTTGTAGTTATTTTTTTTTTTTGTTGTACAAATATGGTCCTAAAAAGTAATATAACTTTGGAGCGAAACTAGTAGAAACAGCTTTCACTGTACAGGGGTTAATTCGAATTCGCATTCGAAGTGTCTTTTTTTAATTTTTTCCCCAAAGAAAAAGGTATTTTAAGAGATCAATTTGAATATTTCTAGTTTCTGTGCAGTATTTAATTCTAAATGAATTAGTAAACAATTTCCTGTGATGACGTCACGGAGTAGTAATCTTTTTAAAATCGCATTACAATGTTTATTATTATTATATAAACCACTGTAAAATTTTCCATGGATTCTTGTAAACATTGACATGACCGATTAACCAAAGAGTAATTAGAAGTAAATGCTACTCGTTGTCCTACGGTATGCAGAGGTTGAACAAGAATCAATTTAATTTGTTCATTGTCTTTAAAATAAGCTAAATCGCTTTATTCTGCGACTGTTGTGTTGTGTTGTGTTACTGACAACATAAATTATAGAACAGTGATATCTCGTACCAGTTTTCGAGTTAGAATCTGAAATTGTTTCTTAACATACCGAATTAAGAAAACCAATTCCTAGAAAAGTATACATATTCAATCGTTCCGGATGTTTAATATAAAATACATGGCTACACAAATTAATGAAAAGTTTTGTCAGGGCCATCCACGAAATAGCGCATGCTACCTTTTTGCTCTTCTAGATATGCACTAAACCTTACCTGAATAGTAATAGAATAGAAATTACCTGTTCGATGCTAATTCCTTAGCTAGATATGTAGCAAGAATAGATAAGTCACAGGAAAGATTATATCAAAATTGCTTCATAATCGTCCATGGAATATAATAATAATAATAATATTTCTAACAATCACACCACATTATCTAGCCCAAATTAAGTATCATTAAGAACTTGTGTTATGGATACCAGATAACGGATAAATAAACTTAAGAAATATATAAGCACAGATAGATATTTTTTTTTCATGTATAATAATTAGAAATAAACTTAAATAAACATACATACACATCCATGACTAGAAAGCAAATATAATAAAATATCTGCCTCTACCAGGATTCGAACCCGGGACCTGTGGCATGGAAAGCAAGGGTACTTACCACCACACCAACAGGCCGTCTAATATAAATTAATTATTTTGGAAAAAATTATGAGAAATAATATATATGGCCAAGTTTATAATATTTTATAAAAATACCACTCCATACATTGTTACTCCGCACTCTTACCCACAGATCAGGGCGAATTGTGAGCCAAATGTGAATTGTGCACAGCAGATAAAACTTACCAACATCCGGATTTGCACTTTCAGAATTATTATGAAAAAAAAATATTTTTCCACTGTCCTCTCCTTTGCATTAATAGGATTTATGTAAATTATGGAATGAACAGGTATTTATGAAAGACAATTTCGTGCCTGCAGTTTTGCAGATTGCTACGATAAAGGTTTTGATTTTTGGAACGGAGAGTGTCGAGAGGTTTTTTTCCAACGCCTTTTTTTTCTTTCAGTCACTTTAACTTTCCATTATTTAAAGCCAATGTTGTTAAATTCATCAAGTGAAACAAGTTTTCCTACGAAGAAACGAAATATGTCGAATTTTATTCATATGTTATTGTATACATTTTAGGAAAGTAAAATTGAATAAATATGAATTATTACTAAGATTAAAATTATAAAGGTACATTCATTTTTATTGCAGAATGTTAAATTTTTTTCATTATATTCTTTGTAGATTTTAAATCAGGTACTTCATTTTTTAGTTTATAGTATAAAATTGTTGGTTCTTATTCATGATTTTTGAATATATTGTTATAAGCACAAGTTAATTATGAATAATAGTTAATTAATACGCCATAATAGCAACCATCAATCATGATTTACAAATTCAACAAATCCTAACAAGTGAAATTAATATCAATCAAAATATCTTCTTATGATATATTCAATCAATAATGTGATCATTGTTGATTGAATATATTATCCACTTTACAGGATCTTACACTATCTGCCGCCAGCTGTCAACGCTGAAGCGTGAATAGTAAGCAGTTTGCCAGATCCGCTGTCCGTGAGCTTGCATAATGTCTCAAATTTCTATAACTAACGAACATTCAGCCATCTCAAAACATTAAGAAAACGAAGAGTAAGAAAGACAGCTGTATCCAATCGCGTAGTATCCATCTTTATCTCTCAATTGTTTAAGATGTAGCTGAGTATCTTCTTCAGGAAGTTGAACCAGATTTCTATATAAAGGTTTTCTAAGCCGATGTGTGAAGTCCTGTGGTTTGCTTAAACGGAAGTTATTACGTTAAATAAATATTATGTTAGTACTTTAGATACATTGGGGCAATTGAGCTTTCAATTAAAATAAGCTTCGTAGTTCACCTTGAAGGATATTTTACAATAATATATTTTGTTAATGATTGTTTATGGAAAATATTCGAAGTAGTGGCCGTTCTGCCGAATGGCGTAGTGGGTAGAAGCCATGCCTCATACGCCGGAGGTCCCAGGTTCGAGTCCTCGTTGGGGCAATCATTTGTGCGTCGAACGATGTTCGTTCTCGGGTAGTGGTTGTTAATATTTATATATACACGATTATATATGTTTATTCTGGGCTCCTACTCGGGCTCCCCCTTCGTTAACACAAGCTCTGCTTACTTTGGGACCACACAGTTGATGTGATTGTCTGTGGATTAAAAAAACAACGGTCTAGTTAACAATAAAAAAATATATGTTACAAATCGTTCTCTGGGATTTGAGTTTACTCAATAAAAAAGTGAAGCGTAATGATATAAATATTGAGTATAATTGAAGGCCACCATATAAATTACGGGGACGTTGTGAAAATCCCGAAAGGTGTGAAGCCGCAATTCAAAGTCGATCCCAATGGAAAGTTATACATTCAGGGATTACTCGGTTTGGTTAGAGGGTTCTGTACTTCAAGTGATGATATTAAATTCATAAACAACAGTGATAGAAAGTACGATTTATATCTATTCAACTACCAACTTCACTATCTCCTCTGGTAAGGCCAGAGGACTTTGGTAGTTATTTCAACACTTGCAGGAGTCGTAGAAGAGTCTTTCAAAGTTTAAGTGATTTTAATAAACTAAGTCCCAAATACGAGTATGTGCATCAAAGACTAAGTAATCAAATCCTGTAAAATTTTGATTGCCATAAAAATATTTCATACTGATTATAACAAAAAAATCAACGCAATCCTACTTAGGAGAACGCAGTTCATTTAATTTATAACCAAGTTATCTTATCTCTTGAAAGGATCGTGCTGAGGTAAATCAACATTCTTAATAATTTGAGAAAGTCTTGTGTAACGACGCGATACTCAATCAACCAATGACGGCTCGAGTTCTACATTGAAATATCAACAATTTTCATTTAACTACTATCAGACACCAACTATCGAGCCGGGGTCGCTGCCTGCTCCCCTTTTTCCATGACCATTAATTGACCCACATCTTATAGAAAACTCATAGGTCACTGAAAGTAGTTATTTAGTATTTACTTTATTAAAAAATATTAAACTTCTCCAGTCATCAATGGACCCTAAACAGTAACAACATAAATACACATCGACACGTTTTCCATACTTTATCCTTTTTACGAGGCAAGACGTGGTTTATACCTCTGAGGGGTTTTTTATCAGCCCTTAACCGTCCCCAGGGGTGCCTTCTAGGTAGCCGCTCAGTAAATTTGAATCTCAAACCCTGCTTACAATGATATTTATTGGGATTTCTATAAGCAAGTACCTTTGTATTGGTTTTGAAATTTTGAGTCCAAAAGTGAAAAGGACAGGAATGTAAGCAGTTTTGTCAAATTGTTGTTTGAATTAATTATAACCGTTCATTTTATTGAATTTTTGTAATTTGAAAGTAATTATGACATATTGTATGGTTGAAATTCATGAAAATGTACTAACTTCTATAAGCCTTAGCCTTAAAATTCATTTTTATTGATAGTCTGCGCCTATACGCAACTCTTGAAAGACGTCACACACATGGTTCTACCTAAGTAATGGCTTTCATCTGATGATGAACTTTGGCTGCGGAAACGGTATAATTTATCCACCTCCAACGTACGCTTGTCGTAAGGAAATATAGCAACGATAGCTTAATGCACACAAAGGCTTATGCCACAGGCCTGTACTCTATTTTGGTATAAAATAATTAAATCGGTTAGCACATACAACGTACCTGAAGCCTTATTCTGAACGAAGGAACAATATATTTTCGATGATACGGCTTGGTTAAAATACTTTTTAGTAGTTTCAATATGGAGGTGGCTAAAAATGCTCTGACGGTGTGACGGGGTGATGTCGCTCCGAGCCTACCAAAGCAACTACCCACTAAAAGCCACCTGCATGACTTTGGTCTTTAATTGCCTCGCAGCCTTCATCTAAGGCGATGGAGAATAGGCCGCACAAGTGGGGACCCTTCGGGTGATCCGCTTGGAAATATCACAGCACTGAAGGTGACCAAGGAGAATTAGAGATATCTCTTGCCTAGATTTACGTCGATACACCATTTTTTAAACCATTCCCCAAGGGCGTTGACGGCCTTTTGGAGTTTGGTGATGAGACACGGGACACGTTTGCTTTTGGTGTAAAAGGCGGAGACATCGGCAAAGAGGGCGAGTTCGACACCTTTTTGCGGTAAGGGTGTCTATTTTGAAACCTTGCAATATGATTTATTTGTTTTTGATAATTCTTTATTTTATATAACGAACATTTGTTGATAATCTGTACATAAATTAAAACTGTAACGAAGCCGAGTCTGAACATAAAAGTTTTCTTGAAAGTTTTTATGTGTATTAAGTTATTCTTATAGATACCAAAACGACACTTTATTAAATTCTTGTCTGTCTTTATGTATGTATGTCTGCGCACGCATGACGGAAAATGTACTGGACCGATCTGCTTGAAATTTGGAATTTTCCACGTTCCAACGTTTCCTAGAAAATCTACGTAAGCGTAAGATTAAGTAAAAAAATCACTCAATGCAGTCTAATACTGAATTTTGCCGTCAATACGTAGATAGATTTGCAAAGTTTTCGATCGTCTACAGTTTTATAGTTGCAAACAATGTGGTTAGATAGATTGCACCAAGAAAGCGAAGCCATGCACAAAAGATCGTGAACACTAACTATACCTAAACATATAATGTAATGCTTTACAAACTTTTATAGGAATATTTTAACATGTGATAAATTCTAGGCATTCTAAGCCTAAACTCTGCACTCATTGTCTTAGTTCGAATTATGCTTCTTATACATATTGGTTTGTATGCTTTCGAATCCATTAATTATCTCATCAATGTTATTAGAATAGTTTTCGCAGTCACTTACACGTGTTATGTAGGACAGGCCTCTGATATATTTAGCATATCAGCGTGCTGTAGAGCCGTGTGCCTAGAAACAAAATATTTTAATTGAAAGTTATTCGTAATGTCATTATTTGCTGAGATTTTGAATACATCTCCAATTACGAAGAAAAAATTGTATATTTAAAATGTTTTGCAGTTTATAGTAATGATGGCATGGCTTTTAATCTTCAAATGAAATCATCTACGCTTATAAGTAGAACCAAACGCTTCAAAAGCAAATTACTTTTGCTGAATAATAAAGACATCTCGTAGTAATTAAGTACAAGTACCTTTAGGTGACA
Source organism: Marasmarcha lunaedactyla (assembly GCA_923062675.1). Classification (NCBI taxonomy): domain Eukaryota; kingdom Metazoa; phylum Arthropoda; class Insecta; order Lepidoptera; family Pterophoridae; genus Marasmarcha; species Marasmarcha lunaedactyla. Next base: position 24,185,668 of record OV281345.1, read on the forward strand.
CACAAGTGTTTACTTTTTCTATTTTTTTCATAGCCAGCCAACGATGCAACCACCAACCCACCTGATTGTTAGAGACATCCGTGCCCATGCACATCATTAGTCGTGGATGAATGTGATTATCTGTGATTATTTTTATGTGATATTTAAAAAATACTATTCTCAAGCATTACAAGTTACTATTATATATAAAAAACCTCATTAGGGCTTTTATTGAAGTGTTTTGGAAAAATGACTAAGTTTATTGTATATGTATCTTTTATTTCATTTCATTCATGTCATATTTATTAATAAATAATTATGTTTGGTGATTTGTTTTATATATTTATTGCGTTTTTATCCGTGTACGCCTAGTTTATTTTTGATTTTTTGTTATGTTATTTTGTGTCTTTAATGAATAATTATGGACGTATTATTTAGAGTGTACAGTGGTGGCGCAACTTCTTGGCCGTAACTGAAAATCGGCGCTTTGTAGTCTTAAGCTACAGTAAAGCTCAGTTACTCAGTAAAGCTGAGTTTGTTTCGGCAACACCGGTTTCCTAACTAGGTTAAGTTTTTTGTTTTCTATTTTTATTTGTATTTCTGTATGCTGCTGTGACAATAAATAGATTTTTGCTTTACTTTTTTTACTTTATTATATTTTAAATAAATTAATGTTATACAAGTTTATGTCTATACAACTATACAACCGAAAAAAAGTAATAATCGAAATGCGTATTTTAATAACAAGCACACGTACTTAAAATTATTTATGAATTGTTAATGTACAACATCATAGTATTTATACCTCAGTTAGCATCCATGGCTGCGAGTAGTAGTTTGCTAACAAAGGTTCTGTACGCATTTATTGGTCTCGGATATTAAGAGGTCATTAGCCCCAGCACGACAGCGTAAACTTTAATAACCTTTTAGTAATTGGGTTCTTTATAGTGCCCCTGCAATTTCCAACTGAGTAATTTTTGAACAGCTTCCACATAAGCCTTTTGATATCAAAGAAGCTTTGATAAATTAACTAATCGGTTGTGTTATAAAGTTTTAGTTAAGGTTCGGTTACGAAATATTAATTACGTTTTAGCTTTTGAAACTATGGAATCAATGAACTGCGTTAGAATGTTTGACAATGTTAATTTGCTTTTATGTACGTATTCAGTTAGGTTTGATATTTGAATAAATGAATATGTGTCATTTCAATGGGTTCCAAAAGCTTTTGTACTTTAGGACCCTTGTTTAGAATGCTAAATTACTGGTCTTTAATTACTGGACGGATTGGACTTTATTAAAGCAAAAAGGTTTTTGGGTTTTTGGAAATTCCCTGAAAGGGACACAACATGGAATAGTATTCGTGCGAAAATCCATCATATTTTACAATTTCATCCACATAGCTATAGAAAATTATTGTAAATTATTGTTGTATAAAGAGCAAAAGTATTGTCTTTCCTAAAATGTTTAGAATTGATCATTAATCCTTTTGAAAACTTTTTGCAGCGTTGTAAACTAGAAAGAGAAAACTTTTCCGAAACATATATGATGGTGGCACAAATAACATGTGAAACAATTTAGAACATATTCAATACATTTCATTTTGTTATCCTTCAGTTAATATGTTTCGTTATGGTCAGTAAATATAATTACTTATCTATTTCTTTTTTTATTGCACCATATTTTTTCCTTATAGTGAAATGAAGTGAAATGAAATGAAATGAAATATTTATTTCTCAACATTGACAATTACTTGTTCTTATTGACGTCAAATAAAACATTACTCTAGCACCAGTTCGAAAAAACCTTCGTGAAGAAGAACTAGCAAGAAACTACACGGGTATATTTTTTTCAAAATAAATTTATAGCGTCTCTTTATGTCTATACAAAATTATTCTTATCTGCATCTGTTAACTCAGCAAGTCTCCCTCCCCCCAAGTATCCAAACGACGAACACCCTCAAACGGCAACCGTTCACGAGTTAACGCGGGATCCAGCCATCCCAGTAGAACCCATTAGAACCCATTCCAGTGCACAAACTCTCCTTCTTTTTTTAGTTTTCCGTCCACACACAGGTTGTCTGGAAAAGATCGCTACTAGCGATAAGGCCGCTTTGCCCACTTTAGTTTTAAGTTTTATATTATTTTTATATGAGTTTATTTTAATTATATATTATAAAATATTTATTGTTTTTATGTTTCGATCTGTAAGAGTGGTAGAGACCAAGCCGTATCAAACTAGTTAAACAGACTGAATGCACGCGAGGTCGAAAATCAATACTAGTCTATCAGAAAATCAGGAACAAAAAATACCAATTTATAAAACACAAAAAAAATCCTCTTTTAGGTGTAGGTCCCTGATGTAAAAGGCGAGGCTTTTTCCATGAAAACGTCAACATGTAATACGAGTATACCTAAAAGTGTCTTCAAACATAGGTTAGATTAATCTTTCTGACAAGAGCAAATTTCGACCTTAAAGAGGCGATAATGAAACCGCACCCTCAGATTAAATTAACCGGATTACCCGATAAATTGATGCTCCACTAAATATTTATTTTTCGCGTAAATTTGACTTGGAAATTTCTAACTAAAGTATGGAAATTAACCAGTTGAGGGATATTTGGTCTATGGGTCGGCGCCGGCTGTGGCCGCTTTGCAGTGTCCGGTTTCCCAATTAGCAGGGTACTAAAATTTTAGTAATTATTAGATACTTGCAATATTGCCAAGGGTTAGTGAAGGTTCTGGAAGTGTGGAATTGACTTGGGAAAGTGCTTGGGTCTATTGATTTTTTTTACTCGGGCCGTAAATGCAACAGATTAAAATACTAGGTTCAAATCCTGGAGCAAATACGAGCAGAAGTTTGTGTAATGAACCCAGATAGCATGATTGAGTGACGTTTCTTTATTGATTTTAAAATAAGGAATGTTTCTAAGTAACACCTCAATAAGCTCCACGGTCATCCTGGACACAGGCTTTATTAATTTTTGGTTTTATAGCTGGGGACTACGTTATTAAAAATAATGTTTCCAAAATCGGCTTTCAAATTAGCGGACCAACGTTTTGTGTAAAGCAAAGTGAATTTACACGGAATATGAAATCCATTTCCAAAAATGTTAAGCCAATGCAATTAGGCAGTTTCCTCCATTTTCTGGATTAAACTGTATTTTCTGGATTAAAATAGTTTTGATTTCCTTATCAAAAATATATCCAATTCTTACTTGGTTATCTTGTTATCTACTATTATTATATACTTTAACTACTAGTTGAATATACTATTATAAAATTGTTAGAACGCTGAATGTGAATTGATTGGAGCGTCAGAAAAGTTACTTTAAACTAATCGGAAAGGAGAACACAGTGCCAATAACCCTTATCTCAATTTAGAAACACACAAGTTTCATTAAAAATGATTCAGTCGAACAGGTATTGTAGCTTGATATTATTGAAAATATTACCAAAAATTTTTGCAATGAGACCAGGCGTCCTAGATTTGAATCTAAGGAAATCTTATTAAGTTTTTATTTTCATTTTTAAGTTAGTTGTTTTACGTGTTTTGTATATTTTAATGATTTTCCTACAGTTGTTTTTGCGCTTTAAAGTTGCAGACCGAATGCTATCATTGGGTTCCAGGTTTGACACCTGAGCGCGATTAAAGTATATTTTTTCAATATTTGTGTATTATTTTTATATGTAAATATTTATTTACAGAACATACACAACTAACTTAAAAAAGCTCATTATACAAAAAGTGTGTGTGCATGAATAAAACAAATCATACGAAGCATTTTAGAATGACATGGCAGAACATTACAACTTTCTTTTAAATTAAATAAGTGCTTTTCTTATTGTGCGTTGATCACACGCAAGAATGAAATGAAAAAGAAATCCACAATCAAGAATGTTTTGTTTAGTTCTGATTAATTATTTGATACATTTTATTTGTTTATATTCACATTTGTCTAATAGAAAGTTATTACCCAGTTAAATTTCATTTCCAGTGGAATCCTTAGCTAACATGACTTGTGGAGTACAGGCAGCAAGCTAATCAACGTGTTAATGATCAATTATACGTTGATTAGCTTATTTATGCATGTTTGTTTTGGGTTTACCCCAGTTCGCTGTATCCATAACACATGCTCTGCTTACTTTGGTCTGTTCACGCTTGCTCTCGTTGTCAAATCGGTTCTAGGTTGCTGACTATTTCTATTGACCTCTCCGATATATATTTGATGGCTGAGTGCACTTTAAATTCGTACTACTGTTAGCTTAGAAATCATTTTATTTTTTTATTAAATCATTTAAAAAATTCGTATATTAGGTCTTATTATTATTATTTCTTTACCTATGAAATTGCCGTTTTTCACGAAATAAATGAAGCGTAATTTTTTATATATTTTTTATTTCTATTAATCAAAATAATCACCCATGCAATCAATGCATCTTTGCCAACGCATTGGTAGTTTATGATGCCTTTCTTGAAGAAATCAGCTGGAAGGGAGGCAACAAATTCTTCAAAGGCATTTTGTACTGCCTTTCGGGTATTGAATTTTTTTCCCGCCAAGAAGTTATCCAAATTCTGGAAAAAGTAGAAGTCTGTAGGCGCAAGGTCTGTACGGCGGATGACGGAGAACTTCCAACCCCAACTCTTGTAGCTTGGAGACCGTCTGCTGTGCAGTATGAGGTCGCGCGTTGTCGTGCAGGCGCAGTGGAGCCGAACGATTGACCAAAGCTGGTTGGAGACGTGCGAGCTTCTCCATCATTGTGTTCAGTTCTTCACAGTACACATCTGCAGTAATGCTTGTCCCGTTTGGCAAAAAGCTGTGATGAATTACACCCGCGTTAGACCACCAAACAGTGACCATCACTTTTCTAGGGGTAAGTTTTCGTTTAGGGCATTGTTTGGGTGCTGAACCAGGCTCCAACCAACTTGCTTAGCGCTTACGATTGTCAAACAGGATCCATTTCTCGTCACAAGTAACAATGCGGTTCAGAATTCCTTCATTTGTATGCCTGCTGAGCAGTGCAATGCACGTCTCCACGCGTACTTCGCGCTGGCGGTCATTGAGTTCGTGGGGTACCCATTTGTCAAGCTTTTTTACCTTGCCAATTTGACGCAAATGGACCAATATTGTTTTGATGCTAACGTCGAAAGCTGCTGCTAATTCAGCCGTGGATTGAGTTTCATCAGCTTCCACAATTGCCTTTAATTCGTCATTGTCGACCAAAGTTTTCGGACGACCACGGGGTTCATTTTTCAGGTCAAGATTTCCAGAACGGAAGCGGGTAAACCAATAACGATTGGTGCGTTCGTTTGTTCGCTCCGTAAACGTCGTTGATGTTGCGTGCCGCTTGTGCCGCTTTGCTGCCACGACGGTACTCATACTCCATAATTACTCGAATTTTTAACTTATCCATGATGACGAAAAATGTTCGAATGCGTTGAAAACAAAACACTAACTATTAAACAAATGACGATTTTAGAAAAAGAATTCTATGTTTGTCAAATAAAATTAATTTGAAATTAGAATCAACAGTCAAAAAAAAAATATATTTTCATTTGAAATGGCCAGTACGGCAAAACGGCAGTTTCATAGGTAAAGACCTATTATTTTAAACTAAAATATAAAATAACTAATAAATATAATAATAAAATAATAATATAATAAAATATAAATATAATATAACAGATAAAATAACTTTCTAAATTATCTAAATAACTTTGTACATAGAGCGAAGTGGCCAAAGGGCTGGCGTTGGATTGCTTTTGTTAATTTGTGAAGATTGTTGTTGATAAACAGATGTTTTACTGCTAGAAGTTAAAGTGAAAACCACGGAATAAAGAACTACGTATAACTTGGTGAAAATAAAGTACTTTTTCATTTGAGCAATTTTAAATGGAAACCTTCATGGTCGTATCGCGCGATGTCATACATGTCTCAACAGTATCGCTCGAGTATATATTTTCCACGTTTCGCACTCATCATACGTGTGAATGCAAAATAATTCTATTTGAACAGTAAAATACGTCGCGTGACAATAATAGGTTTCTAGGGAGTTGAATGAGGAAGTTCGACCTATTTCTATTTGATTTCAACGTTTGTTGACTCTATTTGTCATTGTACCTGTATCGCTGGAAGTATTTAAAAGTGATTTGAAAAGAGATTGAAAAGCGTGATGAAGAGCTTGAGGACAGTAGGGAGGCGATTAAAAAACTGAAAAATGATGTATTACAAATTTGTTTTATTTTCATGTTCTATTCTTTATTTTGAAATTTGAAATTATTATTTCTTTTACAGTCTAAGAAATCTTTTTTTATAGAAACAGCAGAGACATTCCAATGTGCTTGTAAGGCAAAACCGCCACGGTACCTCCACACGTGTTTCGCTACTGAGCAACGGACCTGAAACAAAGTCTTATAATTAAAACCTAGACCAAAAACCAAGCACAACTAACCTAACCTAGCTTCTACGTTTAACAAACCCGAAGAATTTTCCTGAGAAAAGTAATAGTTTTTATACTCAATAATGTAAAAACAGGTATGAACTTCCCGATACAGGCTGTGCCTAGTGCGATGTTTATAGATATTGTAATAATGTATGTTTGCTTTTGGAAATAAATTTTATTATTATTATTTTTCAAAATCTTCGAAGCTCGACTAAGGTAAAATAAACACAGATTAAGGGCTATGCCCAGTACTCTGGTTAAGTCATGAACCTACTGCAGGACTGTTAGTGTATCGTGAGCTGTTGCTTTCAGGAGAGTGTAATAGCAGAGATTAGATTGGGTTTAGGAAACGGCGAACTATGGAGCAGGTGTCTAATATTATAGACTTTTGTAAAGCGATGTATGTGGTTGCTGGCAGCTCCAGTATTCTTAAAGCTGTATGTAGGGATTTCGGGATGAGTCCTGTCGATGAAATTGTTATTGGTATGATTTGAACTGTTAGAGGTATATATTTTTGGACGCTTTCATTATATTTTTGATTTAAATTGTGTGAATTGGGAACAGCAGTGTCTATCAGATAGGTAAATTTTTATATTATTATTATTATAACCTACAGTTAGGAAGCGTGACTAATCATCATGTCCTAACACCACCCCTTTGATGAGTGATAGGCAATCAATGCTGAAAAATTATGCATACTTGTCACGTAAAAAAAGGCAGGTTTCTTCAGTTGCAGGATTCAGAGACAGTAGACAGCATCATATTGCGGCAGCTTCAGTATCAGGATCAGCAGCTTCAGCATCAGCATGAGTTCGAGGACTTCGAGAGTTGCTTGCAGTAGGCTGGTTTGTTAAAGACAAGAAATGTTATGATCAAAATTGTAATCTTCATTCTACCTAGTCTTTTTAAAGAACAATCCCGTTTCCTGATTTAACGAAGAATTGTAAAGTAATACCTTTATAAAAATTTTAATTAGTAAACTTTTTTTTTTATTATATTTTAAATCAACTGTTGGCTCATTTCAGTAAGTTAACGTTTCCAAAATTGAGGTAGCATGTAAATCGTTAATTGGAATGTCAGTACGATGTTACAATAAACAAACAAAAATGAGTTCAATCCTCGCCCCTCAATAAGTTCAAGAAAATTATTATGGAAACACTATGCCAAAAAGGTCTCTATAAGATCAAAGATTATTTGGATGACAAAAGGGCATAAGATTTAAGTCCACACAGGCTATTTCTGTTTCTGTTTATGAAGAATAATATCTATACATACATATTACGTCACTAACTTCGCTGCGGCATTTCATTAACACGCACACTTATTTAGCTGTCATGTATGTGTTTCTTTCATGTCGTCGTCAAGTTGCATACTTGACTACATTTTTTCACCCATGATGAAATAAAATATTTAGAATTTTTTTATGCATAACTCTTTTTATTATGCGAGAAATTTAACGCCAAAAATATTTTTTTTTAAAAGGAAAAGAACAACAGTTGCCCAAATTCCAAACCTCCAATTACCATAAAACAGCATCCAAAACATAAACTTAAACAAAGGAAAGCTAAAACTCTTGGTCTCATAAAACACCTCATACTACGGCAAAATGTGTCTTCAACATTCCCTTGCTCCGATATTACCCAAGGTATGTGCACTCTGCTGCTTGAAAAATATTATAGCTTGGTTCTTTAAAGCTGGTTGAGTTATGAGTAGTAAACAAGTTGTATCGCTTATCGCAGCACCTCGAGTTGTAATATGAGGCTTAGATATTTAACTAAGGCTTTGGTGTTAAACTGAAGCGGAGATTTTGTATATTTTCTTATTAAATAGAAGTTTGATATGGTCTCTCTCGGAAACTTCTATTCTAGCACATTTATAAAACAATCTGTAAACTTATTTTGTATAAATATATACTTAGAAACTTACAAGAATACACTACATACTAATAATATTATCAATAAAATAAAACAAATAAACATACGATAAATAATACATGGCTTAATATGATAGATTAATGAAAACTACAGTGTATATTGTGGGAGGTAGTGATCTCTTACATTACTTTTAAATATCGCCAGTGATTTTGCCTCACGAACATATGAGGCGAGGCGTTCCACCGCAGCCTGACACTGTGAATGAGTGTGTGTCAGAAACAAAGACTCAATTTTGCTTCATATCCACCAAAAATCTCCAGTTGTAAATAAATTTGTGCAGCGCGAGTAAACCCCGCACAGAAAGTATTTAAAAGCACCACGGTTTGTCCACTCGGCGAGTCATAACTATTCTTAACATACTGCAATTTTGTGTCAAACTATAATCCGCACTTTTCCTAACATAACCTCACCCTTAAAGTCAGTTTCAGTTGTTATCTCTTCCAGGTTCTGCAGAGTACCGACAGCAGAAATGCTCTTGTTCTTTTATACGCTTTTGCTAATAGTATTCTATAAACGATTTAGATTTTACTTTGTTGTGTTAAATATATTTTTAGAGAATTTCAATCAAATCAAGATTGACATAAAGATAAGTAGGTATCTCATTGATCTGGGATTGAAGAGAAAGCAGGAGCGGGTATGAATTACGTTATAGAACCAGAATATTGGCAGTATCAATCACATGAAACGTAAGAAAAAAGTTACATTAATGTTTGGACATTGAGATTTCCGTGCGTACCTATAAAGTAAAGATCGACTTTAAAGTTTGATATCAAGATTGGTCAGTTCATTATACTTATTTCGCAAGTAAATAAAAATACACTTAAAATAATAAAAATATATATCAGAATTCTTCTAACCGTACATTCTTAGCCAGCCGCGTCAGAATGTATGACACAGAGAATTTCTGCTAATTTGTACAACGTTCGTTGTTGTTTCCACATTACCTGATCGCCTCATGGCGTGACGCCATTTGTCACCTCTCATGAATCAAGCTTTCTTGCCGTGTAAGCTTTATTTAGTGTCGTATTTAGTGTGAGGGTTTTGATTTTCATTGTTTCTACATTTTGATACAAATTTTGAGTCGTTACTCTTGAACTCGGTAGCAAAATAATATATTTGATAAGTTGATATATATGATAACAACTGTATACTACCAATTTACCTTTTTTATAGATAAAAAAATCTAGATACATTAAATGAATCTACTAAACATCTTCACTCTTTGTTGAAAAGTGATAACATAGGGGACTTGAGGTACTTAATATTATTAAATACAACGATAAATGGTGAATATACACACCTATATATTGAATTCACGAAATAAGTGTCATCAATTTAAAAAAATCCTCAGCCGCAAAATTATTGTATAAATGTTTTGAAGAAATGTCTTTGCTTGTAAATTTGTAGTTACACTGATTTTACATAAAACGTAATACATGAAAATTATTTAAGGAAGACTTACGAAAACGAACTTAATTTAAACTTCATTTATTTTCGTCAGCAGTAAAGATCTCAAACTCTTTATTTTAAATAAGTAGATTACACACACGTTGCTGTTTATCAACTTCGGCAAAACCCACTTTCAAAATCTATCTTTGTAATTTTTGGTCGAAACTGAAACAGTATACGTAAATAGTTTCACATTCTAAATCGGAGTAAAAACATTAATTACATATGTTTGCTACAATCTTAAAACTTTCAACATGAATTTTTTTGAACTTTTCATATCCTCAACCCGTTTTCCAATTTATTTCAGTGGTTTCAATCAAAATCTCTATTGAATTCATAAGAGCCTAGGGTTTCATGCAAATTGCTAAAACACCGTCATAATTGAAGGGTCTGCTGTATACAATAGAAGATTTAATTGGCGTTGGTAAAACAAGACATATGCACATACACGAGTATTTCATCCGGAACACTTGTACCTTGAAACGTTTGGTTACAATTCAATACTCAAATTGCATGTTTTCTGAGGCTTGAAAGGTTTAGCTGCGTTATCAAATCAAATCAAATGAAATGAAGTTCTACATTTTTACTGTTAAAAAGCGTGCAAATATTTATAAGAAGCTAATTACAAAATGATTTACTATTTAAAAACCTTTCTTAAATACCTAATATCAAAATAGTGTTATGCCTAAAAAATTACGATTCCTAAACTAATACAATATAGATTCGGTTAATTACAATTCAGTGTCTTTAAAATATTCATCAATTGTGTAGTAACATTGTTGTATCAATAAGTCATATTTTTCGTTTGTGGTGATTAAAATTTAAGTTTTTATAATTAAAGGGCAACGTGTTATATGTATATATCGATAGCCATACTATAAACATTTCTATTAAATAATGTTAATTTTCTAGGCGGAATATACAGTTTTTTACTCAAAATATCTTTACTTCTAGTTCTTAAAATCATGACATTACCTAGCTTATTAAAATATTCCTTATGTTTTTTTACAAACAATAACATTTCGAATATGTACAAACGCGGCAAAGTGAGTAACTTTGAAAGAGCAAAAAGATGCCTGCACGGATCTCTGAAATCTGCTCTACAAAGCGCTGCAAAACACATTTCTTCTGACACAAAAATACTTTGTGGATGTCTACAGAATTTCCCAATAAAATTAAACCATAGCGCAAGATAGATGAAACATAACCATGATAAGCTAATTTTGCTGCTTGTTGACTTACATTTCTTGATAATCTACCTATGACGAAAACAAAACTATTTACTTATTTACATAAATTACTTATATGTGGTTTCCAGTCACAATACTTATCTAGAGTTATTCTTTAGAGTAGTTCTTTTTCCGTGCGTCGAGATATTAACCGAATTACATCAGCTCTACTTATGTATGTCTGGTATTGCATAAAGTTTGTATTATTCATTTTAATGACCAAATTATTTTGATTTAAATAATTATTAAAAGAGGTGAGTGCTTTATTAGATTCATATTCCAGAGATTTTGTATCTTTCGATGTTATGCTTATTGTTATGTCGTCAGCGAAAAGTACACATTCATGTTCGCTAACAGTAGGAAGATAATTAATTAATAAAATAAATAAAAACGGCCCTAACACACTACCTTGGGGGAGTCTGACTGGATTTTGTTTTTGAAACGATGACGAACTCTTTTAACCTATTTCCACACATTTGTGACGCCTCGAAGCATTGACCCCGAGTTATGTGATTCTGTCACATGTTTCATAAGAGAAAAACAGGAAACATTAGTGTTTCTGTTTTTTTAATCCGAATTGGTTATTATCCAAAAGATTGAAATCAGAGAAATAGCTTTGTAACCTTTCTAATATCACTTTTTCAAAAATTTTAGATATAACTGACGTTTTGCTATAGGCCGATAATTATTGATATCAATAGTAGAACTTTTTTTATGTAATGGCCTGACGATAGACTTCTTTAGATGATCCGGAAAAATGCCTTCCTTTAATGTTAAATTAATCAAATGTGTTAAAAGTTTGAATAATAATAGGGAGCAAATTTTAATAATTTTTGTATTTATGTTATCATATCCTGTCGGATTAGTATTTTTAACATGTTTGATTATCCTATGTATTTCTTCAGGAACAACTGGCGATAAGAATATGCTTTGACTAACAGATGGGAGGGTATGACAATTAATATTATAACTATTAGTTTTGCAACTAGTATTAATAAGAAATTATTAAATATTTTAGCAATTTCTGCTGCGTTTTTATATAATTGGCGACATGTCTGTTTTCCAAAGTAAGTAAATTCCAAAAAATTAAATTCCACGCAACTTTACACGTATTTGACGCATTTCTAATATAGTTTGTATTCGCTGATGTTTGAGACTGTGCTATAATTTTTTTTAATATTTTGGTATATTTTAAGTATTAAATTTTATTTCTTATTTTATTACAAGGATACAATTTAAATTTTAGATAAACTCTCTTTTTGATACATATTTATTTGGTACATTCAAGCACATTGTTGAAAACTTTTTATCATTGTTTGCCTTTCAAAGACCAGATCTGCCTTGTTTAGAAAATCTCCATTTTGCATGCTACATTCGATAAAAAAAGCAAAAAAAAGGTAAACACCTACGTTGTTAATCAGTAGCGCACTGTGCCTATTATGGGTGTCGATACACCCGGGAGTGTGGCAAAAACTGCGCGTGCGGGAGATCGTTCCCCCCGCGCGTCCAAAGGCTACTGACAACTTAGGAGAATACAAGAAAGCGCAAAGCACTGTGACAGAAATTCAAGAGTGTAGCGGCTAAAAACTAAATGAACCTGGGTGTTTTTACACCCATATAGCATTTAAGATTTAAAACAAAAATATTCGAACGATAATATACGCTAACAAAGCCACAAACAAAAACCTGGCACCTATGTTCTGAATTCTAATTTCTAACTGAAATAGAATCCTGTACTAAGTTAGTTGCCCACTTTATACAGGAGCCTATAAACCCACCAGACATTTACGTACAAGCTACATATTGCTTGAGGCGTTCGTTTACATGTATTACGTGTGACGCTCAAGGCTCGATGTATTAAAGATGATCTACAGTATCAGAGTTAAACATTCCATGTCACATATATAAAATCAAATATATCTTTTTGTTTGCTGTATTCTTACGTAGTTGAGTAGTTGAATTATTAAAAAACTATTACTCTCTTGAGTGTGGGACTTAATTTGGGTGAATTCCCACCCCGTAAGTCAGTCAGCACAATAATGTTTATAATAACTTATATCTTTTTATTTTGTTATATATATATATAATATTTTGAATATTACCTTATTTAAAGGTCAACATATAATCTAAAAGATAATTTTTTTATTGATTATATTATTTTGGAAATGAGCCATTGAATGAGTTGAATAATATGCAATATATTTAAAAATTGATTATTTAAAAACATTATTACAATATTTACTATTTTCAAATTAAAAAAAAACTAGTCATTCAATTTCCACTGTGTTTACTAGTGTTATCAGTTTGTATGGGGTACCTATAGCGGGCGTTGTACGCAAGACTGCTTGCATTTTTATTATTACGCGACAGTTTACACTCATAAATCTTCCTCTCGAATCACTCTGTCAGTTCGTGAATGCCGTATGAAAATGTGTAGGGCAGGTTTGAGTTTATATTGAGACAGACAGACAGTATGAAGCGACGACGTGGGTACTTTCTTATACAGTCTGGAGTGATTTGTAAATAGCCCCTCACACATGAAAACAACAGAATGAGTCAGAGAGGTCTATAATCAATATTGTTTTTCTTGAGTATGAATACTATTGACAATAGAACAAAAAAATTCCCACGACTTTACATTTAAATTCAAGTTTTATAATTGCTCAACATATTATGACATATAATTTCAGACCATTCCTGGTTATGGCGAAAAATTTTATGATATACTAAATTCTGAGGAAAAAGTTTTTGAGACAAAATAATTAACCTTCACAAATAGATCGTCTGACTACACGAAATTTGGCAAGTAACTAAAAAGTTACCTTGTGCTCGTATATGTGTGTGTCGAACACTTATAAAACGAAAATGCTTTTAAACCAAATATTTCGTGTTAATTTAGGTGGTATATCTGTGAACTTTATTTATTTAAATACCACTAACTAAACATATACATTTACATGTACATTCTAGAATGGTAAACATTTTTAATAGATTGTAAATAGATATTAATAAAATAAAACAATTACTTGCCGAAAAACAAAATTATAAAATTGTCTTATTCACTTTATAATTCGCTAACACGACTAAAACCAAAGCGTTTAAACGCCATCGAAACGACGTTACGCCTCCACCAGTCCCTAATCAGTTTAATTAATTACCTCCCGGTGTACAATTTCGCACGGAATCGAACCGGCGAACGGCAAATCAGGGTACAGTCGTGAGCAGCCACCGCGCCACTAATGCCGGACCTGATTTATTCGCTACAGCGTCGCGGTTTTGCAGCTGGTATAATTTAGAAGTTAGAACGATAAATGCTGTTTGGCTTACAAAACTATGATTATAAAATGTTTAATTCATTTCTTGCACAGTGATAAAAATATGGGTTTGTAAGTCATCTAAGATCTAATTCACTTGAAAAATTAATGCGCAATTGTGTATAAATTGTTTTTTTTTATATATCTGAAATACTTTTCAGTAAGAGTGTTATGGCAGGCTATATACTTTTATGAATTCATTGATTTCAATTGAAGATATTGTTTGCGCTTCTTAATTAAAAGATTTCAAAAAAATTATACAATTGAATATTTTAATTATTTTTGAAACTTATTGAAAAGTATCGCTATTAAATCACGTTAAATATAAATCTTCATTTGCCATGTAATATGCAGTTGATTTAACATTTTATATCTTTTAGTTAACCATAGACTAAACATGGGTACCTTTTAAGAAATTGCAGTAAAAGGCAAGCAAAAAGGTTTTGTTTATTTAATTTCCATTATCATGCACAACTTCTGATAAAAACACCTTCACATATGCAAAACAAAGACATACGCTGTCTTTAAAAGGCGATCAAAGCGACTTTTATCGCCAAAGTTTATAAATCGTACGCGGCAGTTCCGCACACCTGCGACTAACTTTCGATATCCGAACGCGAAAACGATAATTGGTTTCGACTCACCCGTTTGTTTGCTCAAAATGGCGACCAATTAAATTTTGTTTGAATATGACGTAAGTGGTTCATCCTATGGTATTGTGTAACCGAATTTGATTGAAGCGCTGTAATTCAATTGAGACTTGATCAATTATATTTTATGTTTTAATCGATTTAAGAGTATGCACTTTAACTGTTAATTAGAAAATCCAGTTTTATGACTAAAATAAGTTTCAATTTCAATATCTTTAAGACAAATATGCATGTTTTATGTCACATTAAAACAAAACACTTATTTCGTTTTTCGTTTAGAAGCTATAACGCCACATCAGAAACTTATATACAAATTGGGGTTCAGAATATTAGAAATTAATAAAACCATTGAGAATTTTAACTAATCTCGTGGCCAAGTGAATAACTTAAAAACTGGGGGGCCATATATAAATAATTCTATAATTTCATAACTGTCGTACAGGGTCAAAAGAAAAGATACAGATTGCAGCCCGATTCGATATTTATTTGAACTAAAACCCTTGTCCCTCCTTTATTCGCCACTAAAACAACATTCAAACTTAACATTGTTCCGTTAAAGGTTTTATAACCTGAGCAATAACATTAAGGAACAAAAGAAATCCACAATCAAATCAAATCCAAAAGTTACCTACGAATAAATATTTATTTTTACTTATTTCTACACTACAATTTGCGAGCCTAAAAATGCAAGATTTTTATAGATTCGTAAAAATTCGTCGGAGTCCTTATACCAATCATTAGGTGACACCCGTGCTCATTGGCTTATTAAAAATAGTTGGAAACTCAGATAAAAAATTTTCTTAAGATCCCAAAGAAACAAATCTCCGATACAATATATTAAATATTGATAAACAATCTATTTTATAAATGGTAGAGAATTTACATTCATTAATAAATAGTACCTATTCAATTATATTGATTTGCTGTCGAGTTTCTGAAACCCGAGATTTCGAATACTAATGAACTTCCGTTTTTCTGTTTACGTTCGTTCTCGTATTAATTAATATAACTAATTACACAATTAATTTATGTCAAGTGGTTTGTTTTCATTCCTTATATATGTTTGTGCTACGAAATTTGGACGAAAATCGATCGTATCGGTCGATTTATTTCTTATGTGAAAGTGAGATTTTCTTTCTTTGACATAGTGGTTTGATCTGGGTGGTACATAAAATTTACGCCCTTCCCTTCACCTTTCTTCAAAACTGTTTAATTACTTGACTTTCTTGCACATTTATTGTTCCTTTCACTTATTTTACGACATTCCTAAGTATACATAACGTACATGCCAAATGTTAATATTTTTGGGAAACTGAAGGCACACTACTCGTTTAGCACTCACTTTATTATTTGCTAATTTTGAACGCATTAGGTTAACGATTATTGTTTTGCTATATTTACGTAATATCCGTGACTTGGCAACCATATTTGATCTAACTATTTTTGTTTCTTAATTGTAATGGTTTTACAACGAGATTCCGATGAAAAATTGTTACAACCATTAAACCCGTAGTACCCGTTTACGGAGAGGTATCAAAACGGCCAGCACGAACACGCCAATGGACTTCCATTCTAATACAATTCTGTTTTACCAACAGAAACAGCGATAACCAATTTAACGATTCTTTAACA
Organism: Marasmarcha lunaedactyla; assembly: GCA_923062675.1. Lineage (NCBI taxonomy): Eukaryota > Metazoa > Arthropoda > Insecta > Lepidoptera > Pterophoridae > Marasmarcha > Marasmarcha lunaedactyla. Next base: position 24,202,295 of record OV281345.1, read on the forward strand.
CGAATGCAAATTCAAAAAATCTGCAAACATATCTATGAAACTTTCGATCAGTCCTGCTCTCGCACGACCCGTACGGAATTCATTGAATAGTCACTCCTGATTCCATTACACAAGCTAGGTTGCTAGGATGGAGACTACAATATGCGCTAACAAGGACTTCGTATTCACTTCAGTGAGAGAACATTTTTATTTGAAATTCCTTATATTCGTCCATTTTTATTCGTATCTTGTGAATTGGAAATAATATGCAGATTTCAGAAATGCTATGTTTATTAAACGTTCCGTAACTTTTTTGTATTGAGTTTGTTCATTATTTTAACAGAACTAGGTATTAAAATATTTCATGGTATGAAATTATAGCACAAATTTGATTTGGTGTTACTTATAAAATATGCTTACTATATATGTAAATACTTTCGCCCCTGGGTGACACAATGATTAAAGGACTGGCTTCGTGTAAAAACTATGAAATATTGAAATACTGAATCAAATTATAATTTATTTAATAATTTATGTACACATAGAAAATCACAACAATAAAAATGACCTGTAAACTAATAAAGTACAAAGGTACAGCTAATTTCTAATAGAAATTTCTACCAGTAGACCTATTACTGGAGAAAGTTGTAAAATATTAATAATTTTATTTACTATTAACAACTAAAATGATTCGTATCTATCTTCGTTAAAATCTAAATACAACCAAGCATTCAAGGAATCTAAATAAATCCAAAGAAACAAGAAAATCTCTTAACTAGAAAATCTATTTTCTTTTTACTAATTTCATACTCGGCAAACGAACAAGCAACCTACCTGACTGTCAGTAACATCCACACCCATATACATTAGCCGTAAATATTCTATTTTTCAACATAGAATAAATCGATTATTGCATCGAGTAATGATACGTTGCCGATCGTAGGCATCGGCTGAAATTGCCTTTTTTTTTTCAGTAATTGCTATCGCCGTTCATACCCTGTGATTGGAACAAAACACGTAAACGTGATAGTTATGGTGATCTTAATAAGAAGGAGTGTAGTACCACCCCAGACGATATCTTAACAAAAGACACTCTATTACTGTACCGCTAAAGTTCTAAACTTACTGTCGTAATTTTCTTCGTTCCTGTTGTATTTGTTTACTAATTTTATTCAACTCTCTCAGTATTCTATACGATTCTTATTTTCGAGTATAACCACAAGTATATTTGTAATTTATTTTTAGTATTTATTATATGTATAGTTTTTAGTACGCACAAAATTTGCTGATATTCACACTCACCAGTCTCAGGTCTGCTGGAAGTGATTTATTTTAGAACTACACAGTACCTTTGTTCGTTATTTACTTCTTACTTCTTCTTTTATTTTCTACACCTAATTATGTTAACCACAGATGGGAGGATAGCAGTCTTAGTTTAAGTAACCTAGGTGTAAATGGGTGCGATGTTCGAAGCACATTATTTCATTTTAATAAACAAAATTACAATATGATTTATTGATGTTGCAGCAATATGAGTATGAGCCTATCACAGATTGGCACATGCCTTCTATTGCTGCGATTATAGTTTTCCATAGCTCATTCTTTAGATGACGTTTGCTACTTGCTCAGTCGATTCGGCAGACCCGACCTGCGTCCGGACCCGTTCGGACGTGTTGAAGGTCACTCCTGGCTGCCGAGTCACGATTGTTGTCTCACGACTTCTCTCGTAGCAATACTCAAACGCCACTCTCAGATCCATTCTGCGTCCGGCCCCGCTCGGACGCGTTCGCGGTCGCTCCAGCTGTTGAGTCACGATTGTCGTCTCACGACGACAACTCGTAGCAATACTCATACGCCGGATTCGTACAAATCTCGCTTCGTCCTCGACGAATTGAGATAGCCTCTGTAGGGCTTACGCTGCGGCCGGTTTCGATCGGCTGCAACTAAGTCGGTCTCGCAGCAACAACAGAGCTGAGCTTACCGCGGTCGATTAAATTCGATAGTGGTTCGCGAGGCTCGGGCTGTTTTTCTGGCTGCGTACTAGACACTTGACACTTGGCGCCTGTTACGCAGTCAGCGACTCACTCTGCGGCCGGCCCCGGCCGGTCGTAACGTAGTCAATCCCGCACTCTGTGCACCCCTCGAATTAAAATCTCACCTCGGTGAGTGCAGCATCAACAGAGTTGAGTTACCACGGTCGATTAAATTCGATAGTGGTTCGCAAGGCTCGGGCTGTTCTTCTGGCTGCGTACTTGACCGTTGGCGCCTGTTACGTAGTCAGAGACTCGCTCTGCGGCCGGCTCCGGCCGGTCGTAACGTAGTCAATCCCGCACTTTTAGTGCAACCCAACTTCGTCAGGTCTACGGCCGGTTTTTGTTGTCAATTTATTGACAACACACTCCGTAGAAGACTCGCGTTTGATCAGGTGGATACTTAACGGTGACAACTAAGCCTGATAGCGTTGCCCCGGTGCGCTTCCAAGGCCCTTCAGGCCAAGGAGAAACCGGCTGACCCGATCCCATTGCACTTGGGCCTTCCCAGGGTGACGGTACAGTGCTGTCCGAATTAGGGGCACCACTTCGCGTCGTCCCCATACCCCCTACCGCGGGTAGGGAGGTTTAGGTGCTAGGTTTGCTAGGGAACCTAGGCATTTTAATATATTTATATATCATATATTGTAGTACCAAGCCCTCCAATGGACCAGCAAAGCTTGGTAAACTTTGCTAGGTCGTTCGCCCAGGCGCTCGCTGCGTCCGGCATCCCCATCCCAGATGACGTACTAACGCAGGCCTTACAGGCTTTTATCGCGTCCCCGGCCCCTCAGGCCTCAACCCCAGCCCCTCAGGCCTCCAACGTCCAGACCCCTCAGGTCTACAGCTCTCCCGCGTCTCCCGCCTCGTCCGAGATGGACTGCGAATCGGTCGCATCCTCTCACGCGTCGCGTCGCAAGCGTACCGCTCCCGGGAGCGACTCCGGTCAGATGCCGTCACCTTAACCGGCTCTCCTGAGCCCGCGTTTCAACTAGTCGCCAAGCGCTCCAAGAAGCGCTCGAAGAAAACCTCGGTATTCTCAATATCCGAGCCCTCCGCGGTGTCTTCAACACCAGCCCCCGCGCCATTAAAATCGCTCGAAGTAACCGCGTCTTCGTCGGTCCCATCGAAGCCAGCGACGCGCTGCGCTCCCGTCCCACCGAAGCCTCAGCTCCCTCCGCCCGTCTTCCTCCGCGAAAAAACGCGATGGACAGTAGTATCTAATCTTTGCAAAGAGCAAAAAATCAACTATCTTAAAGCAACCAATGCAGGCGATTCAATTAAAATCCAGGTCGCGACCATCGACGACTTTCGCACGTTCACCAGGTTACTTTCATTAAAACAAATCGCATATCACACCTACGCCCTCCCGGAGGAACGTAAGATCCGCGCAGTACTACGGGGCGTCCCGTTCGAGCTCGCGAACAAAGAAATCCTCGAGGACCCAGGGTTTCCCGGCCAAAGCAGTGCACAAGATGCACTCCAACCGCGGTAGGCGTTTTCCTTTAGCTCTAGTTATCCTGTCCAATAATCGCAACTCGAAGGAGATCTTCAGAGAGGCTCGCACAATTTGCGGACTCTCGAATATCTCCGTCGAGCGTCCCAACCCCCGCGGTCACCCTGGGCAGTGCCACCGCTGCCAGCTCTATGGTCACGCAGCGGCTAACTGTTCAGCTCCCCCCAGGTGCGTAAAGTGCCTGGATCCCCACTTCACTAAGGAGTGCACTCGCACTCCCGAATCCACTTCCCCCCCTGCCTGTGTGCTGTGCGGCCAGTCCGGCCACACAGCTAACTACAGGGGTTGCCCGCGCGCTCCGCGCTCCACCACCAAGAGGGTCGCGCCTAAACCGGCGCCGCCGCTCACTCCTGCCAACTTCCCGCCGCTGCGCAACCGGGGTCCCCCGGAAGCAAAGCCCGTTCAGCTGACACCTACTCCGGCTCTGTCTTGGAGGCAGCGTCCGGCCGTCCCGCCTGCACCTTCCCGACCCATCCCAGCTCCTGTAGCTCCCGTAGGGCCGCGTCCCGCTCCGTCTTCTGCACCTCAGTCGTCGTTGGCTGAGGACATGAAGACCGTGTTCGACGTCATCCAAAACGTCGACATTAATGTGTTTGCGTGCGAGTACGGAAATTCCGTACTCGCACGCCAACTGCGAGCCGCCCGCTTTCCTCAAGAGCGTTTATTTGCGTTAGCCGAGCATCACTCGCTTCTAAGTTCGTTATAAAATTTACTTTTTGTATAAATTCGTAAATAAGTAAATTATAATGTCTAGACCCGCAAATCCCGCGTCCGGTCGTATCAAACCCAAGGGCTTATCCCTAGTATCTTTTAACGTTCGTAGCCTTAGCATCAACCTTCCTGAGCTCAAACTGTTCCTTCAGAACAACGACCCAGACTTATTACTTCTCCAGGAGACATGGCTCACTCCTAACCGCACCAGGGGATTCGCTATTCCCAAGTACGCGTTTACTCGTAATGATAGGCCCAACTCCGACGGTTTCGGCGGCACTGCTATATACTAAAAAAGAGGATTCCATTCTCTCCCTCCTCTTCTCAACATGGAAGCCACTGTATGTAGATTGGCTATGACTCGTCATCCGACCATCATCATAGCTTCAGTCTACATACCTTGTGGCACCAGACTTATCCGCAGCGACTTTGAGAACATTCTCGCCCTCGGCCGTTCAGTCATTATGTTCGGAGACTTTAACTCTAAACATACTGACTGGACGTGCCTATCAACCAACCAAAGCGGTATCGCTCTCCTCGACATCACCAACTCACTCGACTTAGACGTCGTCTCCCCCATCACTCCCACTCACTATCCCGACAACCCGAACCACTCTCCTGACATCCTCGACTTTGCAATCGTCAAACATATCAACCTCGACCTCAGGTCTATCGAACCGCTTGATGACCTAGGTTCTGACCACCGCCCCGTCTCCCTCGTGCTAGGACCGCCTTACGTTAACGCCACTTCTCCTTAGACCTTTACCAACTGGAAAGGTTTTAAAAATACGATAGTTTCAGCCTTAGAGGCCCCGAACTCTCCGCTTGCGATCTCGCCCGATCAATTAGGTAGCCCGGATAAAATAGATTCATTAGTAAAGTCTCTCACTGATGCTATCAACTCAACCATCAGTGTAAACGAAAAGGTTGCTAAGAAAGGCAAACCCACGCTTCCCTTAGCCATAAGAAATCTTATTAAAGCTAAGAACGCGGCTCTCCGGAGAGCCAAGAAATATCCCACGCCCGCATATAGAACAGCTGCGAATCAGCTACAACGCAAAGTTAGCTCTCGCCTTGCGCAACTCCGAGACGCCCAGATGAACTATCTCATGGCGAATATCTCCCCGTGCCACCAAGCGTATTATAGTATGGCCCGAGCTTTACGCATAGACGCCGCCTCTCACGTCCCTCCTCTCACTCGTCCCGATGGCTCTATCGCCTTCGAAGACGAAGAGAAAGCGAAATGCTTCGCTGACAGCGTTGCATCTCAATGCTCGCCCAGCACGCAACCCGCAAATCCCTCTCACATCAAAGCGGTGGAGGACGAAGTTCTCCGTAGAGACTCTCTCCCCATCACCGGCGACCCCGTCACAATCTCTAATAATGAAATCTCGCTTCGCATCAAAAGTCCAAAAAGGCTCCGGGTGCGGATGGTATTTCCAACCACGCACTTAAGGGGTTCCTGCCTCAACAGGTGCCTTGTTAGCTAGCAACCTTGTTAGCTATCATTTTCAATGCCTGCTTCGACCTTAGCTACTTTCCAAAAGCTTGGAAAGAAGCACAGTCATAGGCATTCCCAAGCCGGGTAAACCTCTGAATATCCCGGCTAACCACAGACGCGTCAGCCTCCTCAAGGCAATGTCTAAACATCTCGAGAGAGTCATACTCTCTCGAATGCGGAACCATCTGTTTCCAACGGATGGCGATCCTCTCATATTTCCCCATCAGTTCGGCTTTCGCGCTAAGCACTCCTGCCCTCAGCAAGTCCATCGAATCGTCGAGTACATACTCGAAGGTTTCTACCCGCGGCGTTTTAAAATGATCGCAGTTTTCTTTGACGTAGCCAAGGATTTCGATAAAGTCTGGAACAGCGGCCTCGTTTTTAAACTCTACAAAATAGGCTTACCGGATGGACTAGTTAGAATAAACACGAAGGCACGATTTCCGCGCCCCATCTCATAAAGTCTGGAGTCCCTCAAGGCTCAGTCCTAGCCCCTCTATTATACACCGTGTACACTAACGATATCCCCGTCCCGTCGAAAGGCGTCGAAGTCGCACTCTTTGCCGGCGACACTGCCCTTTACACCAAAGGCCGCAGAGTCCCGGGTCTCACCACCAGACTCCAAAAGGCTGTAAATGCCCTCGGTGCATGGTTTCAAAAATGGCGTATCGATGTGAACCCAGAGAAGAGTTCTGCGGTTTACTTCGACTACAAACGCAGTCGTATCGCCGACAATCTCCAAGTTAGAATGTTAGGCACTTCCATCCCCTGGAAGCGCACTACCAAATATTTAAGCGTCACCTTAGACCAGACGCTTTCTTTCAACCCTCACGTCGATAGAGTAACGAAACTCGCACGTTTTTACCTAGGCCGGCTTTACAGTATGTTAGGTAGAAAAAGTAAAATGTCCTTCAGAAACAAACGTACGCTTTATAAGGTCTGCGTTAGACCAGTCATGACAAATGCCTCGCCAGTCTTTGCCCACGCCAAACCCTCCGTCCTGCACAAACTGCAGGTAGTTCAAAACCTCTTCTGCCGCAGGGCCACAGACGCACCTTGGTACGTGCGCAACGCGGACCTGCACAGAGATCTTGAACTACCTACAGTGCAACAACATCCAAAAACACTCTCAGAATCGTTCTTCAAACGCGCCGAATCTCATCCAAATCCTCTAGTTCGAGATTCAGTCTCATATACTGCTCCTGTCTTAGATTCGGAATAAAAAGTCGCTAGACCGAGAAACGCGCACACGGGCGAACCCACGCAATAAACTTTAGATCTCGATCTCTTCGTTCGTCGCCTGCAGCCCGTCGTCGCCGACCTGCGTCGCCGTTGCCTCTCCGGCAAGCTCTGCGTTCCAGGACTTCGAGTCTTCGTGTTCGAGTAAGTTATCCGCGTCGTCCCCAACCGCGTGTAGGGTGGTTTTAGGAAGTTAGTCATCGTTGGTAGGTTCATAGAATATATATTTTTATATTGTTGTCCCTCCCCAACCCCTCCGCAATGGCTTCCCTAAGCTCTGAGGAAATTAGGTCCAAGTTAATAGATAGTATCTATGCTCAAGGCATGAACATGAAAGGTGGTATGGTTCGTACCCAAGAAACTTTTATCCCTCATATCATGGCATTGATTCTCACACTGGCCCCTCAGGCCACTCCAGTTCCCCAGACCCCTATGGTCTGAGGCCCTCCCGCGTCCCCTTCCTCCAGTGACATGGAGTGCGATGAAGAGGCCCCTTCGCGCCGCAAGCGCGCACCTGCGACCGAGTCGTCCTCGGACGCCACCCAAACTGGCTCTGAGCCACCCTCATTTACCCTTGCTAAGAAGCGCTCTAAGAAGCGCTCGAAACAAGCCCCGGCGTCCTCAACGCCCGTCCCGGTGTCTTCAACACCCACCGCGGTGACTTCAACGCCAGCTACCCCGGTGCCTGCAACACCCGCCCCCGGCCCCATTAATGTCACTCAAAGTGACTCCACCCCCTACCCCGGCTTAAGTCAAGCCTCAGGTTCCACCACCCGTATTCCTTCGGGAAAAGGGAAAATGGTCCGAGGTTTCGACTTTGTGCAAATAGCACAAGATCCATTACACCCGAGCGACCAACTCGGGTGAGTCAATTAAAATCATAGTCACGTCGATAGACGATTTCCGAGCCCTAACCAAGCTCCTCACCGATAAGCAATATGCTTACCACACTTACGCTCTTCCAGAGGAGCGTAAGATCAGAGCGGTACTCAGGGGAGTCCCGTTCAAGTTATCGAACGAGGCTATCCTAGAGGATCTGCAGTTCCAAGGCTTTCCGGCACTCGCGGTGCATAAAATGCACAGCAAGTACGGAGGGCGTCACCCTCTCACATTGGTGGTTCTCGCCAACGTCCCCAAGTCCAGGACGATCTTCAAAGTGGTCAGCACCATGTGCGGCCTCTCTGGCATCTCAATCGAGATGCCTCAGCGCCGCGGTCATCCCGGCCAGTGCCACCGGTGCCAGTTGTACGGGCATGCTGCGGCTAACTGCGCCGCCCCGCCCAGGTGCATTAAGTGCCTGGTACCTCACTTCACTAAGGAGTGCAATCGCACTCCTGAAACTCCCTCTCCTCCCGATTGCGTGCTTTGTGGCCAGTCCGGCCACACCGCAAATTACAGGGGCTGCCCTCGTGCACCCCGTTGTATGCGTTCCAATTCTAAGAGAGCGGCACCCAAACAGGCCCCGCCCCTTTTTCAGGAAAACTTTCCGCCGCTGCGTAGCCGGGTTCCTCCGGCTGCAAAGCCTACTCAGCCCAAGCCAGCTCCAGAGAACTTGAGGCAGCGCCCCGCTGCACACTCGAAACCTATCCCGGCTCCTCGCCCATTCAATACCACTCCTCAACCCTCCGTGCGACGCTATCAAAAATATTGATGTTAGGGAAATTTCAGTCTTAGCCCGTAAACTTAGGGCTTCACGTTCTCTGACAGAGCGACTGCTCGCTCTGGCGGAGCATAGTTCCCTTCTCAATTCATTATAGGTTCATTCAAATGAATTGATCCCTAAGTCAAGCTTCAGCCGACCTCTGCGCAGCCCCGGCTTCACCGGAGGCTGCCCAGAACAGCCACCGACGGCGGCATAAAAAAAAATCGATTAGGTGGTAGTACCGATACGTATAAACTTGTATAAATACTTGTGTGTAAATAAGTTATTAAATAAAAGTAAATAAATAAATTTTTGACGTACGCTGAGTTGTATCTTTGCACAATATTATAATTTTCTCAAGCAATGTTCTTCAAGAGTTTCTTTTCCGAAAACTGTTTATATCATTAAATAAAACACAAATTAAGCTTGAAAATTCAAAGAAACGTAATATCTCCAAATGATTAAAAGAAACAGGAATTTCTAAAGTGGTTCTTGAGTTTCTCAAGATCTAATTGCTATAATTGATATCCAAGTTTAATGGCATTTGTTCTATTTTCTTGGGGGAGCCCACAGCGGTCTTGACATTGATATTAACATATTAGAAATGCAAGTAGAGTGTGTGTACTCCTAGTTTTATTTTGTGATTTATTCTTAAAAAGTGACTATTTCATATTAAAATCATTTACGTATTTTAAGAGTTTTTTTTTAGTCTGTTGAATTTTGCAGAAGTTTTGTTAATCAACTTTTGTTTCCGACTGCCCTTCGATATTCCTTTTAGAATATTTGGATTTCGCTGCTGACAACTTTTACGGTATTATTATTTATACAATTTCAAAGAACATAAAAAATGTAAATTGAATATATTTATGAATACCTAACAAACAAAAACCCTCAATTTAGGAGGAAAAAATATCTAAAATCTATTACAAGAACCCTCTCATTTATTTTGAAACAAAGATCACAGCTCCGGAAGGGGAAGTCATTCGAAAAACAAAAGACACAAAAACAAACAACACTTCACACTTTTATACAAAAACTGGTCAATCGTGAGTTGGCCTATATTTTGGGGATCAAAACGGTATCAGTCAATATTTTGTAGCTCTTTGTTGTCTTAAGACTTTTGCACTGGGCATTCCTGTTCTATATCATCTGATGAAAAGTGTCAATGAATAACTTTATTTAAATGGAAAAAAAAACTATTTAAACATAGTTTTTGTACATGTGTCACATATGTTTAAATTGACATTCAACTAAATTGCTAACCGGCTAGCCATAATGTAGAATAGTTAATTACAAAGAGAGAAAGATGACTGTTTATTATTTTCTTACAAACTTCATGATATCTCGCTATTGCGAGCTGAAAGAAAAAAGTGAGCGTGGTGCCATAGTAACGGAGCGTCATTATGAAAATTGAAGACTAAAATTAAAGCATAAAACGTCTAACCAAAGGGCTAGCTGAAGTACAAACAAATTATTCGTCTTTACAACAAAAGTATAAACTAGTTAATCAGAAGAAAGCTAAAGCGTGCTCAAACTTAGCCATTTTTAAATTACCACAATCGGGGAATTCTGATCTAGGAATTCGCCACACGTTGATGTTCGCGTGGTATGTTCACGCAGAAAACTTTAAGTGATATGTTGACAATTTGAAACTGTGAAATAGCGTTCTTTCAATCTAGTAATCCATTACTGTAACTAGTACTTTTATAAATAAAAAAACGAACACTTTATGGTATGTCTTTTGATTTAGTTTTACTGTTGGAATTAAAATATTTGATGAAAAAATACTTGAAAATATACCGAATATGATTGCCAGTGGTTTTGCTAATCAAAGTAGTAATCATTTTTTTAAATAATTCTGAAACAAAATCAGATAAACTCAACAAAACGGCTGGATACAATTACTAAAAATGAACAATGTTTCAACATTAACAATAATAGTAGACACAAATAAAAATCAAGCTATAATTGGCCATTTCCACAACGAAACCCTAAAATTAAATGTTGTAAATACCACAAAGTCATAAACAAGGCATCGGGGAGGGCTGACGGATAGTTACGCCTCAAAAAGACATGAATAGACTAAATTCAACGACCCTAGCCCTCTTAATTGCTTTTCCTTATGATCGTCGAAAAGAAAACTTTAGCTTTGAAATTTCTGTTCCTGTTTGATTGTGTGTGTTAGAAATGTGCTGTAAAATACCGGAACTGAGACTTCGATTTGAAATAAGAAGTAAAACAAAATGGCAGCTGCAGTATGTGGCTGCCAGTCTTATATGCAGAGACTAAAATTCTAATTCAAATACTCTTTTGAGATATCACTTTTCTTTAAAGTATTTTGTAACGGCTCGCAGAAAAATGTGATGAAGATTTTTGTAATCGATTATGAGTCAAATATTTCGTCTATCATTCGACCTCTATATGACGTCATCTTTTAACTTTTCTTTGTCTTGACAACGTTTGCAATAGATTGTTAATTCTAGGGAAAGTATCAACCTCGTAAAGCAATTTTAAAAAGATAACTACACCGTTGCGGCACGCCCTTGTTTAAAAATTTATTTAATTTGTACATAGCAAATTAATTGTAACTTCTGAAATTGTTTTCAAAATACGTCATGGTTCCAGAAAAAATATATAAAAAATCCTTGAACACAAAATAACTTACAAAGTAGATACATACAAAATTTCTATCACATTTAAAAACGCCTCGCGCACACTAGCATTATATAGGTATATTATACAATGTTATAGACGCAAGATTTGTTTATTTTTATGTTTATGTGTAACGGATTACCTTTTAATCAAAACTTAAGCTTAAATTTAAAAAATCTCTCAGTATTATAACAGTATCCCTATTTTTTGCATGGAATAAGATAAAACGTGGATAAAACTGCGATTTAACATGATTAAATTCCACTCTATTAAATTATTTATATCACCAATGCCTTAAGTCAGAAAGAATTTTTGATATAATATTTCATATATATGTGAACTAATATATATATATATATATATATATATATATATATATATACATAACTATAATAGTTCATATTATATAGTAAATAACATCTCAATTTGTTTGAAATATGAATTGAGTGACAACTGAGTTTAGATATTTTATATTTGTGAACGTTTAAAAAAATACCCTCTTCAAGGTTTTTTTTATTAACTCAGTGAGCTTATGTCTCATAGCATTATCTGCGACCGGCTTAAGTTTTCATAATTTCTCTTTCAGGATTGTTTTTGTTATAACTTATTTTCTTAATACTACAAACCATTAAATTAAGAACAAACAAAACTCTTTGCCGTTCTTTTGTTACAGAATAACAAAAGTTGTGCAAACTTAGCCAAGTGTAACTCTATCTACAAAGGCAACTAAAATAAAATATATTGAGTCCAAATGAGAAATGACTAAACAATAGTGCTGTATAAAAATAAACGACCACCAGCATCCTACGAATAAGTTTTTGTGAGTTCATCGGAAGATCTTTAGAATGAGTTTTCTGAGTGTACAGTTAGCAGAAATAATTAAGTTACTTAAAATTGTATCTGATTGATTAATAAAACTAGTAATGCATCGTTTTGGTACTATTTTTGTGTAATCTTTTGGCACGCGTCTTTTTATAACTTCTAAATCCTATAAAGCTCCTAGGTAGCCATTATCCTTGTTGTTCTTGTAGAAAGTTCATCATAGAAATTAATCAAAAATAAGTATTCTTGCTAGATTACTACTTGACCTCAATACAGCAGAAACGGTTCTTTCTGCGCGCATTAAATATACGGATGCTAGCTTTTTTTCGTACGTCAGAACATTCTTTTAACGACTAGTTTCTAGAGCAAACACACCTACAGACACAATATATGAGAATTTTTCACTCTAACTCTTTTATGCTCCGTCACCGTCTCAAAGCCTTATAAAAAATTTACTTTTTTGCGGCCGGTACACCCGTATCCAGTCCGTAAGAAACAAGAGCAGGGAACTTGGAAAGTGGCAGGAGGCTCCGCGAGGCCCTGATATCCGGCGCGGCGCCACCGCGGCTGTGCTCTCATAATGAGGCTTTTGCCAATTTGCCCCGATAAATCACGGCTCTTTGGTGGTGATAGTAAAGCGGGATGGATTTTTTTATCTTAATTATATGAACAGGCGATCCACCTGGTGCTAAAAAGCCTTGTACATCATTGATGATAAGTGTTTCAATGATTTGTATTTATGAGTATATTAAAATATCGATTAGTGTATTATGTGTTGCCAAACACGAGTACTTTAAAGGTTTAGTCAGAGTTGCCTTTGTTCAAGTAATTTCACTGGCTTTACCTTCCCGTCGATCGAAATATAAGCGCTAGTTATTATGTCGGATACCATATCCCGCATGTCCTAATTTGAATAAAACAGTCTGCTACCACTTTTTTATGCACTAATAGTGACAAGGTGAAAATATTATGCTACTAAGCAGATCTTATATGCTCATTACGTATAAACATATAAAAAGTACTTATACGATACAGACAGGTATTGCTTTCGAATCTAAATACGTGAATACGCATCTGTATTTAAAAGTACGTCGTATATTTGGTGCTTTTTTTTCCTTTTTCTTCTTTTACCCTATAAATATTTACTGCAAGAAGATTTACTAAAATCATTCACATACTTGAAAAATAAGTTTTTATATTGATCTAAGTTATTCAGCAGCTTATTATTGTAATTTTAAACTATAATAAAAAAAATAGAACAAACATTAATTATATTTTTAATTTTACAAAATAAAAATCTAAACTGCAGTAATATTTCTAAAAATTTGGCTTTAAAAAAGTGTCATAATTCATATTTTAAGTACTTGCACTAAAACAACGTTACAAAAGCTCGTGTTACATTTTGTTACTAACAAACCAAGATGAATGCACTCAAAAACATTGACCCAATTAAGCACAGGGCAATTTGCCACCTAACCCTAGAGCTACTCTTCTGTCAACTCAATTACACTATTATTTGACACTGAGGCCCACGTACATACTATATTCGGACGAGGGAAAAATAAAAATGAAGCACTGGAGCAAAAGTTGTAAAATATAGTGTTATTGACGTAGTAAAATATTTTAATTTTTCATGTTTTTTGTACACAAAGTGTTTTAGTCCGTAGTTTATAGTTTGCTGTTAAGTAAATGGCAGGCGACCCAGTTGTGTAATGGCAATAAGCTACGCTCATTCGTATATTATTAATTTTATTGAACACTTTTCTTACTCATATTGTGTAATAGCTTGGCTGCAACAAATAGCTTGTTGTCTTGTGTTTGTTTCTTTCATTTCGAAATCAAATTGTTTACCTAATATTTCATCTATATAAAAGTATTACCAAAAAAATGTCGAGAGAAATTTTTTGCCGTGGGCTTTTTTCCTCTCTGTCTATCCATAATACCTTTGAAAAGCCAAAATTAAGGGTGTATTTTCAATACGAATACGAAGACGATGGTCAAGAGGAAGAAAAAAAAAACTGGCATCAAGAGTTTTTTTTACCAATGAAAAATTAATATTTTGAATTTTTTAATTTCACATGATTCAAATTATCACTATTGAATGGTGTCAGTAATAATTATAAATAGTAAAATTATTTTGTGACACTTGATTTTGAAAAATAACTATGTAAGTGGAACCAAAATTTAATCCATCACACAATAGTTTAAAGTATTCTTATCTCGTTAAGTAAACAATATTTAAAAATTAGAATTGATGTAAAACGAACCATTTTAATTATTTATGAGGCCGAAATACAGGATTTAAAAAAATCCTCTTAAATAAATGAACCAGTATAGTTTAAACTAAATCATAGTTAACTAAACACAACATTTCATAATTTGAACTAGTTTTTTTAGACAAAATTCTATGTAAAGATATATTTTTGATCAAATTAACAAACACGTTTCCAAATTAATAATGGAACATCACAAACTTTTTATACAGGTTACACTCATTGCGCAACTTAAAATTATTTTTAACTTTTAACATAAAATAAAATGAAGTTAGCAAAAACTGGACCACAAAGGAAGTAATTATGAATTATTTATTTTAAAGACTTTAAAGTTTATCTCATAATTACTGTTTTAAACTGCAATTTGTTGTAAAGACTCTGAGCTTTAATTTTAGAACTTGCTTTTGGAGTTTTATTTTTCTGTTCCATTAATGTGTTTTTTTAGAAGTGGTAATTAATCTTAAATATTAAACGGTTACTAACATTTTATCAATTATTATCATGGTTTAGAAACCTATGGCATTAAATTGGTGGCAACTCCTCGTCACGGTACCCACTTTTATCAGCAGTCGCTCACGGTGAAAGCAATTTCTCTTTGGAACTCACTACCCTCTCCTCTTCACCATGTTAAAGGAATAGATTCTTTTAAAAATCAGTTAAAGAACTTTTATCTTTCACAATGATTCGTACAATCTTTCATGATTTTCCTCAAAGTTTATGCATATGTATGTATATCTATGTAAGTATTGTATTTTTATGTAAGTATATGATATAATTCTGTATGTATTTTATTATTTATGTTTATATATATACAATTTTATTATATATGATGTGTTTTTTTTGGTTTATTTTAAAATTGCACTGCCCATCAGTCTGTAATTGTTTAAAATATTTCTCTTGATTTAAGCAGGGTTGCCTGGAAGAGATCGCTCTGTAGTGATAAGGCCGCCCAAATTGCATTTCTGTATTTTTTTACATTTTGTATATTTTATTTTTTGCTGTTTTTTCTTTTTATTGGCAATAAAGTGTTTATTATTATTATTATTATTGTGTGATGAACTCATATGTTTGTTCTCGCGTCTAGATTGTTGATATTTATATAGGTACGTATGTTTATTCTCGGTTCCCCCCAGTTCGTTGTATGGTCATCTATAACAAAAGATTTGCTTACTTTGGGGCAATACAGTTCGTGTGATTATCTGGGGATTTATTTAGCATAATTTTGAACAAAAGCTATTTTGAGAGGCTTATTTTTAGTAAATAACCGATGTTGTGTCAACTTGAAAAGACTCGTAAATAGAGTAACGGCAAAAGCATTAAAAAACGATTTTTCAGTACGTTGGCTATTATTTTTACGGACATTAATTACATAACAGAGACAACCATTTTCAAAGATTGTTGGTGTTACAAATAATTTCATTTATAAACTGCATCCATAATTGAAAAATCAAACGACCACTAAATAAAAGAGTTATTTAACCAATCTACAGTGGTGACCGCGGTTCATGTGAAATAATGTGGTTACGCAAATGGTTAATTGTACAGTAATTATTAGTTTGCATTCGCTTTTTGATAAAACTGAAACAAAATTATTTCATATTTAATTCTAACATATTTACTTGATAAAACGTTTAATCGGATTATATCCGTCACAGTTGGCACAGCAAGTTCTTAATTCTATAAAACACTGGTAAAGCTAACTGAAACTTTTCACAAAAATATATTCCTTTTCGTGCTTTGCGTTTACAATTTCACATACCTACATTTCAATAAACTTTAGTAAATAAGAAAGATCTGATAAAATTGATATTGTTTTAATTTTAAAATGTGTAATTATATATACATCAAGTATAGAAGAAATCCGCTTCGTGAACCCAAGACAACTCGTATTTAAAATTCGACAAACAAGCAAGTGATCTTTGACTTTACAAAGTAACCGGAAGGATATTCTTAAAGCTCAACCGCGTGGAAATACTTTGTTTACAGAAAGCTTCTTTGGGATGGCCCCTAGAATATATAATAAATTACCTACAACTATTAAAAATTTAACTAATTATGATGAATTCAAATATAATTTAAAATCATTTCTATTAAATAAATGCTATTATTGGACATATGAATACTTAAATGACAAATGTATAAATTGAGTAAATTGTAATTTTAAACGTAAACCTTGTACACGCCGCAATGGCAGAATATGGCTGTGCTATTATTTGTATGACATCTTTTTTTAGCTATATTCGTGCAATAAATGATTTGATTTGATTTGACTTTAATTGCATTGACTAATGATGCGTTGCCGACCGTAGGCTTTTGGACTGGCCTTTGTTCCAGTAATTACACTGCCTATTCCTTCCCTTCTACTGGGACACAGCTACGTAAACATGGGTATAATGGCGGTCAAAATGGAAGGACTGTAGAACCATAATCATGAAAGCGTAAAATACAAATATTGGTAAAAACACAGTGCCGAAATTTAGAATTGAGCCCACAACTTTGAAAAAGGTGGACAGTTTAAGCAAGAAAACTTGCTGCAAAAAGTTAATTATATGTTTCCGTGTGAATAAACTGTAAAATTACACAACCCGTTAACCAACTAATTGCACATCACAATCAAGTCAATTGCTTTAAAAATCTTAAATACGTTTTACGCTTGCTCACATTTAACATCCTTACGACGTAATCAGTTTATTACCAGAGAGATTGTAATTTCTGAATTCATATTTTCTTTCGCCAAAACTTGAAAGCGCACAAAAGGTGCCCTAGTAAGGTACTGCATACGCTCATAATTAGGTGGAACTGAGCAAAGGCAGGAGAGCTATTTCAAGCCAATTTCCTCTTCTTGAAAGCCTTCTGAATTCCCGGCGTGTAGAGGCGGTTTAAATTGTGCCTTTTAATGAAATAACGTTATGAAGAAAGCCTTTTTTGACGTAACTGTGCTGTAAGGTTGTCAGGCTTTAGTTGTTGAATTTTAAATGTCAGCGTTACGTAGTTGTGGTAATTTTGTATTGTAGTGGGATTAGGTCTGTTTAAATTTATATTTGACTTTAACAATAGGTACACATTTTCTTCTTAAATTGCATTAATTTTGAATAACGAATGTAAACTATTTATGAATATAAAGTATTTGCCATAAAATTTAATGTAGATAATGTTATTTATTTATTTATTTTACAATGTATGTACACACAACATATAACTAATCATAAATGGGATAAAATGCTTGTACAAAGGTACTACTTACTACTAAATTACTACCAGTAGACCTGGGACTGGAGAGTTTGATTAAAAACTACAAAATTAGTGTGCTTTCTATACTAATTCAAAATTTATACATGAACACATCATATAATTACATAAATAATACTTATGGAATAACAACTAAAATCATGTCTGAGAAAATAATGCTCTTTCACTCTCTTTTTAAAAACTGACAAAGATTTCGACGTTTGAATTGTATGTGGTAAGGAGTACCTAACTGCATGTACTGTGAAGGAGTATGAGTAAAAATCAGTTCTGTGTGGAGGCATTCGTAAAGAAATCGTTTTCTTGGTCTTACTGATGCATTCACAGAACGAATGTTGTGTAAATGTAATAATTTGAAATGTAAAGCGCTCACGTAGATAGGATGGAGAAGCTGAGGAAAACAAAACTTTAAAAAGGAGTCAGAGTATCCTAGTGTTCCTGCAAAGGTGAACTGAGCTCGAAACTGCTCTTTTTGGCGGAGAATAAACATGTGTTTTTGACGGGTTAAATTTGACCAAGTTAGACTCGCCCCAATCGGACACTTTCTTTAAGGCCAAATCGGTTGATTTGACTCAATCATGGACTCTATTAACTCTCGGATTTCTTGAGGACTTGCTCGCGCATTGGACTATCTCTCTACAACGGTGCTGTCAATAGCGTAACCAATAGTACCTCGGGTTAGCAGGTCATTAATGTGCAGCAACAATAACGTTGCAGAGAGAACAGATTCCCTGAGGTACCCCAGCATTAATTGCCATTAGATCATAAGAGCAGCCGTCTAAGACTACTCGAATTGACCGTTCCTTCAGGAAATCAGATATCCAGTCGCAGAGCCCATTAGGTATTCCGTACGCTGGAAGCTTACTCAAGAGACCATCATGCCAGACCCTATCAAAAGCCTTGGAAATGTCTAAGGATACAGCTAAAGCTTCACCGTGACCCTCCAAAGCTTTGCTCCATAAGTGAGTGGCATACACAAGAAGATCTCCAGTCGAGCGTCCCCTGCGAAAATCATATTGGTTATCACTAAGGAGCTCGTTGGACTCAAGGAATGTCTGAATACAATTGTTCAATACACGCTCCATAACTTTGCAAAGTATGGAGGTGAATGCAATAGGTTGGTAGTTGATAGGATCTGCACGGCTTCCCTTCTTTGGTACTGGTAGCACGTTAGCCAGCTTCCAGGATTTAGGGACCTGTCCAGATTCCAAAGAGAGTCGATACAGGCGCGTTAGAATGGGAGACAACTCGGCTGCGCAGTGTTTTAACACAACTGCAGGTATGCCAACGGGGCCGCTGGCCTTATTCACGTCTAAATTCTGCAAGCAATTAAGAACCTCCTTTTGGCGAATATGAATGGTACCCATTTCGGGTCCGAACTGAGGAAACTCGGGTGGGACTTTACCTTGACTATTTAGACGTGAACAATCTGCAAAAAGATTAGGAAAAAGGTCTGCTTTCTCTTTTGCGGTGTGGGCCAGTGAAACGTCAGGCTTCTTCAGAAGTGGCAGCAATCAAGTCAAAGCGAGCTTTCCTGAACACCTTTTTAAAAGACTTGGTGGCAGCATTGTAGCTTTTCTTCGGTTCATGCGAATCCACGGCTTTGCTACTGCGAGCGTCAGCCCAGGTTTTGTACGCTTCTTGCTTAAGATTTTCAGCTGTGAGGCAAGCAGCATTAAACCATGGGCGACCTTTGGTTTCAAGGAATAGGTCAGCGCAAGGGATGAAATAGTCCATTGCTTGGCCTATCACACTTGATACAGCATCAGCGCAGCACGATGGATCGGTTGATGTAAAACAATTCTGCCGCCAAAGAGTTGCGGATGAGGAGAAAGTGCAGTTACGGACACCGAGTACCTGTACCGAGTACGAGGATAGGCAGAAGGTCCAAGCAATATGCAGTGTGGCCAGCAAAGTCGGGGTTGTGCGTGGACTCGTGCACAAGCTGTGAGAGGCCTTGAGTCACGGAAAATTTGAAAGCCTCTTTTGCAGCGTGGTCAGTGTCCTGATACGGGTATAGCCATTGCCCATGATGAGCGTTAAAATCCCCCAGAAACACCAACTGTGCTGAGGGAAAACGTTGACGAACCTTATCTGCTGCATCGCTGAGATACTCCATAAGCCTCGTTGTCTCCTGATCTCCGCTATGTGACCGGTATTTACTAGCATAGACTGAATTGGTCGTAGAATTGTTCAAGGCACTGAAAATTCAATGCTAACATTCAGATTTTGTATCTAAAACGGGTATATATTTATTAAAAATTATAATCTAAATCTCCTGTGACGCAATTTAAAATTAATATGGCACATTTTGAAATTACACAAATTAGGCGCGACGACAAGCGAAGCGAGGAGGTACAGTTAGTCTGTATGTAGATAACGCAGCGCGAGCCAAGCGAGCGCAACGAGCGTGTCGCGGATGCGGCCGGCGATGCGCCAAAAAGGGATTTGCATTTTAGTACATAACCTACTCAAGAAAGAACTGGGTACAACAAACTAAATAAACTTTCTCATTTCCAGCTGAATACTTGAATGCTCGAACGTATAAATTGATGTGCTTATGCAGTTTTACAAGGCTTTTGTTATTGTAACTAATATTATTCGAGATTCGTATTTATGATATTTCGGATTATTCATATTTCGGATTTTTTATGGTGCGGTATTTTCAAATTCGGCATATTAATTTTCGTAATTTTAAACGTTCAGAATTTTGAAGTATCGAAGAAGAAAAATTAGGAATTATGAAACTCGGAATTTTTTGAACCATTCGGTGTTATAAAATTCGAAATTTTGAAATTCGTGATTATGACTATCGGAATGAAGTTTTTCGTATTTATGTAGTGTACCCAATTAAATCGGTGGTTTTGTAAGTATTCAAAGAAAAAGCACTCTTCTGCAAACGCAGCGGACGCGGGTAGTTTCAAAAGCGTCATGAGTTCTGGGATTGATAGTTATATACAAATAATAAATAAATAAATAATAAACCTCTGGTGCTTCAAATCAACTCATTTATGCCTATGCCGTAATTTAAATCACGTATATAATGGCAAATCGTTTTAACTCGCACTGTACACGTTCCAGTCACATTGATTGAAACTGATTTCAGCGTGAGCCAGGTTTCACCTTAATCGTCGTAAATTCCAATTGCGACCCAGTTTTGTCAACATGCACCAAATTAAACATAAATAGTACGCTGCTTGACACACGAGTTTCAGATTCAGTAAATTTGTGTATATTAATTATACATACACTTCAGGAAGCAAATGTTATAACAATCCAAAGTTTCCAGAATTTTTATTTTGCAATCCCTAATGTTTCATTTTCGGTATCTTATTGATTTAGTCAAGCTATTTGATGGGCATTCGACTCTTTTCATCAAAAGATGATACTTGCTCGTTAAAAATGTTTTTTTATTCTGTTGCTTAGTGACGAAATATCATTATAATTTTTTTCAGATATTGATTACATAGGAAAAATTTATTTTGTTATTTTATTTCAAATTAAAAATGAAATCTAAAAACATTCTTACGATATTTTGGCATTAGGTATATACTGGCCTTATTTAAAGGAAACGAAGTAAAGCGTCATTCAAAACTTGTTTTGTTTTCTAATGTCGTAAGATATAATTTATCAGATAAGTTTGTTTCAGATTTTAAACAAAAACGAAAATGTTTACAAAAAGAATAGCGGCGAACCAAAGTTTTTTGAATGGAGGAAAATAATTTATAATTAATAATAATTTTAGAGACTGTGGCTGTACTGAAAAGGTATTAAAGACTGTCTTTATTTCTGAATTGATTAATCATGAAGTAATATTGCCTGGAAAACAGCAACAGAAAAGCAAAATCTTTTTGGTTGTTGCACCAGTATTGGACTTGAGTCTGAGTTGAAACATTGAGTCTATAGTGGTGCATATTCTCTAATAGTTATCGATGTACCAAATTCAAAATTCAAATTCAAATTCAAATATTTATTTCTCAACATTGACAATTACTTGTTCTTATTGACGTCAAATAAAACATGATTCTACCACCAGTTCGAAAAAAAACCTTACTTACCAAACACATTACTATTAATGTACAGAACGGTACATTTCCGTTTACTCTACAGTTTTGATGTTAAAGCGTTTACAACTTTTTAAAACGTTTTGAACTCTTTTTGAATGAACCAGGAAATTAATATTATTTTACTGAATGTCCAAAAATATTTTTATTTAGTTTTTCATTAAAAGTTGAGCCTAATGCAAAAGCATGAGTTTGGGAATTTCGGTTATAAACTTCTCCTAGCTAGTATGTATGAGTAATTATGCTTTTGAACGTTTTAAATTATATAAATTTAAGAAAGGTACCTTCATATTTTTACTGTGCAAAACACTATTCCAAGCCCATATTGCAATTTTTAATATGGAAAGCAATAAAATAAATCCAAAAAAATGTAACAAAGAGTTTGTTCAAAGTCAAAACAGAGCATATCATTTCCAGGTCTCGAAATCTTTTAAAAAACTCAACGAGCGCTTAAAACAATAATACACTTTGAAAAATAACCTTTCTGTTATTGACACAAGGCTCGCATGTCTGTTCGACTCACTGCACTCATGAGCTACAGAAGGCTTTATTGATGTGAACTTCAAAGCTTTCTTTATCTGAAAGCCTCCTTTCTAATTCATTTCCGATATTCTTTTAGCAAAGAAATCAAAAGAGGCTTAATTTTTTTTGTACACCGTATGATTTTTGAAAAGGTTTTTGTGTCTGCTACATTTTGGGGTGATTCACGTATGTATTAGAATGGTTGAAATGGCTATAGTATCAACTTTTATTATTATTACATATTCAATAATACAATATATAATATTTAATTTCATTTAACAACATTATGCAGCAGTAATATTTTCCCATATTATTATCTTTCGCTATCTCTCATAGTTTCTGCCTTCTCCATACTGACCCATTCAGATTGTACACCCGGTATATGTTTGGTTGTATTATCTGTTTCTGGCTATATTGATACCATAAAAGAAATTTGAACGAACGAGCGTCGGTAACCACTTAACTACTGTGCGGTTAAGGAGCTGGCTTCCCGATCTGATGTATAAGTCTGTCAACTCGCAGTTGGCAAGCATGGTGGACTACAAATTGCCTAATACCACCCCTTAGTTGGGTGAGGTTATGTCGGTGCAGTGGAACAATAAGGGCTTTCGTAAACTCTTATTTTTTTTAAATTTTGTTTAAAAAACTTTCCCGTAATTTTTCAATTGTTTTTCTGTTCGATCAAATGAGCCAGTTTAAATGCCGCTACATGGCCGATACAATGCCGTCGAGTGACTTTGAACTTCAAATCTGAACTGGGGGACGAGACGGACTCTCGAATTAAATGATTAGGATGGGTTTCGGAGCGTTTGAATTACGCTTCTGAGAGTGTTTAGAGATGTTACTGTACTGTAGGTAGTTCAAGATCTCTGTGCAGGTCTGCGTTACGCACGCACCAGGGTGAATTTGGGACTCTGAGAAGAGATTTTGAATCACCTGCAGTTTGTGCAGGACCTAAGGTTTGGCGTGGGCAAAGATTGGCGAGGCATAAGTCATGATGGGTCTAACGCAGGTCTTATAGAGCGAACCTGTTGAGGCAGGTGCTAAAATGCATGGTTGGAAATTCCATCCACACCCGGAGCCCTTTTGGACTTTTGACTTCTAATGAGAAGAGAGATTTCATCATTAGACACTGAGACGGATTCGGCGGTAATGGAGAGAGAGTTCCTGCGAAGAACTTCGTCCTCCACCGCCTGGATGTGGGTGGGATCCGCAAGTTGAGTGCTGGGCGAGCATTGTGAGTCAATTCTGTCAGCGAAGCTGAAGTTCGGCTTTCTCTTCGTCTTCGAAGATGGTATTGCCGTCGGGATGAGTGAGAGGAGGAGTGTGAGTAGCGGCGTCTACGCGTAAGGCTCGGGCCATTCTATAGTAGGCTACGTGGGACGGAGAGATATCCTCCATGAGATCGTTAATATAAGAATCTCTGGGATTCGCGAGGCAAGACCTAACTTTGCGTTGTAGCTGATTCTCAGCTAGTAAATGCGGAGCAAAGAGCACAAAATTAAATCAATTAAAGCGTCTAACGCAGGCTAAACAAACAAAATACAAGTCGCAACTATCGACGACTTCCAGTCATTTGCTAGGTTATTATCGGTAAAGCAAATCGCGTATCACACTTACGCCTTCTCGGAGGAGCGTAAGATCCACGCGGTCCTACGGGGTGTCCTATTTGAACTAGCGACCAAGGACATCCTGGAATACCTTAAAACTCAGGCCATCCCAGTTGAAGCAGTAAGTACATAAAATGCACTCGAATCGGGGAAAGCGTTTCCCTCTCGCCCTTGTCATCCTTGCCAACACTCCCCACCCAGGTCACCCAGGGCAATGCCACCGCTGCCAGATTTACGGCCAAGCAGCGGCTTACTGCTCAGCTTCTTCCAGGTGCGTCTAGTGCCTGAATCTTCACATCAAAGAAGTGCAAACGCACTCCCGAATCCACCTCCCCCGCTGCTTGTGGGTTGAGTGGTCAACCGGCCACACAGCTAACTACAGGGGTTGTCCCCTTGCTCCTCGTTCCTCCGCCAAGAGGGCCGCGCCTAAACCGCCTCCGCCTCCCGCTAACTGCATGCCACTGCGCAACCGGGCTCCCCCGGTAGCAAAGCCCGCACAGCCAAAGCCGACTCCAGCTTCGCCGCCGTAGAGGCCCCGAACTCCCCGCTTGCTCTGACATAACATCAGTCACGTTTTTTATCCGTTTACTTAGGCCTCCGTAATCCGTAACGTCTGTGGTAACCTCACTCCAATCAAGCGTCACCTCAAGTAGCGAAACATTTATAATTTATACAATCTCAAACCAATTAAAGGGTACAAAATAAACATAGTAAATATATACTACGATCGGGTATTTAGTTGTCTAGGTTTATCTTTTAGGTTTAGTAAGTACACAAATCAGGTACAGATTATCCAAAAAATATTTTACTACTAAGACATCGAAGACTATTACAATTTAATAATAATCATTATTGGGATCCCATCATGTTCATTGAACGTATAATCTATGTTTCAAAATCTTACTATCTTACCAATGGAAAAGCGGTCAACGAGATTGTTTGAAAATCTACAATATCCAGATAGTAACTTTTGCTTTACTGTATCAAGAGCCAAGGTACCAGGAGGTACGAGGAGGAAACCACACAAAGCTTTGATGTCATTATAAAAGTACTAATGTAAAATATTGTGATTCACTTCTACTTATTATATTAAATTAACAAAAACTTTTCATAGAGCCAATTTGCACTCTACAGAATTCCATAACAATATCAGCGTTTGAACTAACAACGCCGATGCTTTCAATTACCTTTCAAACACAAGGCTACAGGCGGAATGATCTAAGCCAATTGGCGTTGAATTTAATACTAAAATTGCAATCTAAAATCCTTTGTATTCAGTTTGCTGTGAAATCACGCGGTTACATTTTGAAAACCAATTTTAGTTTATGTTATTAGTTTCTTAACTTATTTTTACAAAATATCGTACTAAATAATAAATAAATAATTCCCTAGACAAACACACCGACTGTATGGCCTCAAATTAAGCAGAGCTTGGCTTATGGATAGTCATACCGCGAACTGGGGGGAAAACTAGAATAAACATACAAAGAATATTATGGTTGTCCATAAACATAGTCATATTTATGAACAACCATGACCCAAGAACAAAAATAATTAGTCAGTTCAACAGTTCATCACACAAATGAACGTCTCGACCAGGGGTGGACCTTGGGACCTCCGTTCTATGTGGCAGGATTATCATCCACTACGCTTCTAAGCCGTCGGTACTTACAATGTTTTACAGTGGTCGAATAAAATATTTAATTTCCGGGTGAGAAGTTGAATATTACAAAGAGCAACATTCTATAAATTTAGTTTTTATTTTGTATTATTTTTTAAACAAGTCGCAAAAGAAATGTCACAAACTGGGCTAGGTCTTTGTACACCATCTAAAAAAATAGACAAATTAATGGTAATTATAGGAAAAATACAAATAATTTGATTTAATCAGTAGTTAGATGGTAAGAAAATAAAAAAGTCAACATTATTTGTGTTCGTTTTAGCGGGCAACATTGACAATGAGTCTTTTCTATGGCGGAAGTTGTCAAGTGAAGTTAGTTCACTAAGCAGAGGGTACAGCCACCTCACTCATGGCACACTTCACTCACATCACATTGATAGTTGTCTGTCTGTTTCTTTTTAACTTTACAACTGTTAAATAAGCTAAAAATACACAAAACAATTCAATTCAATTCTGTAATGGCAACCAGCCATCGATACTACTCGAAACTCAAAAAAAGATGCAAGTAAACCTTAGCTGTCAAAATGACATTTATTCCGCCATTATGTTTTTTGTTTGTGTTGCACACTAATAATGCACAATTTCATTTCCTACCAAAAATAAAGTGTTTTAATAACAATTTAACGATCGAAAAGTGTTTTAAGCATCTTAAACTATTTTTTGATAAAGTGTACAAAGACCTGGCCCAGACTCCTTGCATTTTGGGACATTTCTTTTGCTGGCACTGCGTAGGTGCGTTATGAATAATCATCAAATCGGCATTAATAATTTGAATGCAAGTTTTCAGGTACCCAGTTCCACCAATGTTCACCCAGATCTTTGAACCTCAGATTAAACCAGTGATTTTACTATTGCACTGCCGAATTTTCAAACAATCTCTTGTTGGTTAGAATTACAAATCGCATTAAATTTGTAAGTTAATATTTATGCTATTAATGAGGGTGTAGAAAAGGCAGACCGAAATGTATTCAATTATATTTTAATAGTCGCTTCTGCGAAAAGTATTATTTGGATTTGCAATTTTCGTTTTAATGGAATCTCTGTTGTTCGGTATTCTACAGGATTTTCCTTAGGACAGGTAAAATTTTATTATTCTAATAAACTGTAAGATAACGAACCTTTTGACTTTTTATACATCTAAACTTGAATAGTTGTTTCTTGCAGTCATCATACAAACAATTTGGACACGTCAAATAGATTTACTAAATGAGTGCCTATGTTTAGATTTGATTAGCAAATTTATACTTTCTCTATATTTATCTCTAGATTTACTTAGCAAGAATTGACTGACGGCCTGTTTGGTGTGGAGGTAAGTAGCCTTGCCTTCTAAGCCAGAGGTCCCGGGTTCGAATCCTGGTAGGGGCTGATGTATTATTATATTTGCTTTCTAGTCATGGATGTGTATTTACGTTTATTTAAGTTTATTTCTAATATATTTATATATAAAAAAAAATATCTATGTGTGCTTATATATTTCTTAAGTTTATTTATCCGTTATCTAGTATCCATAACACAAGTTCTTTAATGATACTTAATTTGGGCTAGATAATGTGGTGTGATTGTGATTGATTTTTGTTCATCCTAGTCAGTGTCCCTACTATTTTATGTTAAGAACATTTTTGACAAAAGAGTGTCAAATGGTTTTTTTCTGGGGCTTTTATCCCCTCGCTCAACCTATAATACCTTTTAAAAGCTGAAGTGTAAAGATGTAACTTTACACTTTACCTTTACTAAGTATACAACTACTTGGTTTAGGTACGGTGAACAGCTCATGAGACTACCACAGAATGTCAAATTTCCACATTTAATTATGAAGTCTTTGTTGGTGAACTTTAGGTTGAACATCTATTGAGACAATTTGACATTTTGTGGTTGTCTGATGATGTGTTGATTGTACATTGAAATAAAATATTTCCTTTTTAGATTTGATTTAAAATAAAAAATAGAGTAAAAAGTAAATAAATAAATAAATTTATATTTTTTTTGAAAACTAGAATCTATGTTCAACATTTAAACCAGGATTTAAACCCGAGTCGACATGTAAAGAAGACTGTTTGCTACTACCGCCTCTATTACAAAATGGCGTCGCCTGAAAAATTGTCCTTCACTTTAAAACTCAAATTAAAGCTGAAATATTCGTGAATCATTTATTAAACATTAATTTTCGTAACTGTGAAGTAATATTGTGACAAGCAAGCTCTATTGACTGAGCCATTTCAGATTAGTCTGATAATATATGACTGTGGGCTGGCTGTAGGTGTGTCTATCTCGAGACAATGTCTTGTATGTTATCTTGTAGACCTACATCTTAGTCCTACGAGTTAAGGTGGGGCGGACAATCTATAAAAATATTACTATACTTATCAGAGAATTTCTCATGTCAAACAATTTAATGAAAGATCCATCAAAGCTTTGCTTCGTTTGAACTATTCGTTTAATTACAAAAACACTGTGGTATTTTTATTTATTCCTAGAGTTGTTTTTCTCAATCTTTCATCTTTACAACTCTAGTATAAATTGTAAATTATAATTTATATTCTGTAAGAAGCCATGTATCATATTGCTTTGCATGATTTTATCTAAGTATAAATTAATGACCTATACTAAGGACTTTCACTCGCAGTAATTCGCCGTAGAAAAGAAGCCTGTGTTTACAAGTTTAAGGATAACTATTAATTAAGGAATAACGAAAACGCAATTTACGCAAGTCTTATTAAGTTGTGTATAGTCAATTCGGATACCATCACAGTGGACGCCCGGCTTTTGGTCAGTGCAAACAGTAAGAGGCTTAGAGAGTAGGTGAATTATTACATGTACGTCGCGCCCGACAGCATTCCTCGTCATTTTTAAAATTGTTTCTGTTTAAACATACTAAATTATAGAGCTTTTCAAAGTCTACTTAATGTGTAGCTCTAGGATAACCATTTACACGATTGCTTCTAGCAGGTGCGGTGAAATAATATTCACCTATTCTGCCTAATTTGTCGTGGTGGAACACTTTTGGATAGATATAAAAGTTTTGATATATATCCACGGGGTGAACCGGGTCGAATGCTGAATTTGCGGCCTGGAATAACTCAAAGTTACTGAAATATACATCCATGACTAGTAGACACACCGGTGTTTATCACACAAATTTACGTCCCTACAGGGATTCGAATTAGGGGCATCTGGTGATAGTCCAACATTATTAGTAATAGGTACAAATGGTTATTAGTAATAGGTACTGCAACGTTTGCTTGTGCCGTATTTATTAAAAGAGGTTATTGCACAAACAAACTTGCCGACATTTATGACTGGCAACTTATAAGTCTGTCAATATTTGGTTTTATTTGTGAAATGTAAAATATAGAGAATATCGAAGATTGTTCTAGATCATTCCTTGACAGGATTCCTTAGAGAATTCTATTGCGGGCTTCGTCCCCAAAATAGTCTAATAATTATTCTTATATGCTATTTATAAATAGATTCATTTTAAATAAAAAGTGTATTAAATGATATATGTGTTTTGTCCTTGATAGTTAGGAAGACCTCCCTAGAGTAGAATTATCTCATCAAGGGTCCCGGACCGCTTGATGGTGGAGGCGCCGGGTATACAATTGCAGTGATATAAAGTGTAATGCTGTGTTGTATATTTTATTTCAGCTATATTCCCAACTAAGTATAGCGGAAGGAAGATTTTGGAGGGCAGGAGCCATCTAAAATACCAGGAGTAAGGGAGAAACTCTAGAAGGTGATTCATCCAACGGACGAGGAAGGAATTTCCCAAACTTCAACCGGCGTCGTTGGGACAGCTTGAAACATTGTAGATGCCGATTGATCAAGATAATGTTTTATTGAAGCTAATAAAGAAGGTAAATAAAGATTTATATAATTTGCTTATCATCGAAGCTATGATAGTGCAGCTGAATGCGGCGAAATTCTGCGCTGATTTGGATTTAAACTGTGCCTATTGGTAGTTATCGATAGCGGAGAAGGATAGACACGAAACTGTGGAAGTCGAAAACTTGGTCGACCATATAAAGGTTTATTTCGAGTATTGCGATATATAGGATGTGACAATTGTCTTGTGAAAAAATACAAAATGGCCAAGAATGGATTGTGCATGTGAATAGATTGGAACTATATAATGTTCGATAGAATGGAATTAATGATGAAATTGTGTCTGTATTTATATATGTAAAATGGGGTTTTTGTGGATGCGTTTGTTTCTTGAAATATTATTATATTATTATAATTTCTTTATTTTTAGAATTAATAGAGTAATAGTACACATTTAGGTGTACAAATATGTATATCGTTCATTTGTAGATATGCAACGATTAGAATTTCGTTGGTGTTTTAGAATAATATAACAAACTAATATTTTTTTTTTTCTCAAATTCTATGTACACTTCACAACGCAATGCTCCGAGATGATATATCCTGCAAAGCCGATCCAAACAGCATCACCAAAAAGGAGATGCAATGGATGGACGATGCAGATAAAAGAAAATAAGGAAAAGGTTTTTACATAAAATATATTGAGATAAGAGGGTATTTTATTTAATGGTTTAATAAATTAATTTTAAATACCCGAAAAGAAACCTCTAAGGGGCGGCAGGTACACGCGGCACGTATTTACCGCGTTACATTTTATTTACGAATCATAAATATACGTGTGGTGCCAATGCTCTAAAGAAGTCAATTTTCAAAGACTAAAATAACACTATAGATAATGTGCACGTTTAATTTGAGCCACGCCTAATAATCTCCATAAGAGAGAAGGTGATAGCCGATTTAGCTATGCGGCCAAAGTTTACGAGTATATATAATATTGTGATATTGATGTCTGTGGGTCAACACGCGGATGTAGAATAGGATCCTCAGTGGGGTTAAATAGTAAAAGGGTTGTGATGGAATAGGTAATGATTTTTTTTTGAACGTGATTGGTATAGAATTTTGTCAGGTGTATTTCGGTGCATTTTGAAAAAGTTCTCTGCATTGCGTTGTGAAATATTAATTTTTAATTTATAGGTATCATTCTGGGTTAAGTAAAATACTTTGGATCCGATTTTATGATCTTTTCATAGGAAGATTTGTCCGGTAATAGTTAGGCAGGTAAAATCTTAATATTTAGGTAGGTAATGTTTAAATTTTCGAAAGTTACAAACTTTCAAATAAACTTTTAATCATTCAGAAAAGTTTAAAGTTAATATGACAGTTCATGTCAAACGTGTTTGTTTTGCCAACTGAATGATAATGTTTGATAATATAATTTGATTAATTTAGTATTAATTTTAATATAAATGGGATTAATTAAATTTACTTTTATTGGGATATTAATATATTTATTACTTATCAATTAATTATAATTATAATTTGGTTGTATTCAATGGGTTATTTTAACAATTGTTGATTAATTTAATAATAAATATTGGTTATTTGAATTTGCATATGATTGGGTAACGTAAATAATTAATATGGGGTTGTTGATTATTCATGAATTGTATGAGAAATTAAAATAATTTACACTGTTTTATTTAGATATTAATTAACCAGCCGGGATCTTGGCTGATTTTCATCAGGTTTTGTGGCTAAGGCTCTATTGATGGAGAATAAATACTATAAGATCAATTTTGATGTAATAAGATGTTGTAATTTAAACATGATCAAGTATATATATTCCTATCGGTAGGGGACTCATCTGAGAGTAATCCCGATTAATGTATATGGTCCTGATTTAGGTAGGGTCGTTATTTAAGAATGAAATGTATATAGGAATTTATTTAATTAGCTTCACTAATTAAATAAATTAAACAAGAGGGGCGATTGCAACGTTTGCTTGTGCCGTATTTATTAAAAGAGGTTATTGCACAAACAAACTTGCCGACATTTATGACTGGCAACTTATAAGTCTGTCAATATTTGGTTTTATTTGTGAAATGTAAAATATAGAGAATATCGAAGATTGTTCTAGATCATTCCTTGACAGGATTCCTTAGAGAATTCTATTGCGGGCTTCGTCCCCAAAATAGTCTAATAATTATTCTTATATGCTATTTATAAATAGATTCATTTTAAATAAAAAGTGTATTAAATGATATATGTGTTTTGTCCTTGATAGTTAGGAAGACCTCCCTAGAGTAGAATTATCTCATCAAGGGTCCCGGACCGCTTGAGTACCTACTAATGGTACCGGTCCAGGGTAAATACTTCTGCGTCAAATAATTATAAACATATGCTTTCAACATTGACAATGACATAACCATCAAAACTGAGATTCACAAGCGTTGAGAGTGTATGGGCGAATTCATATTGCGCTGTAAGCGTCAGGTTCGTGTAAGAAATCTAATACATGAATATACTCACAGCGTTATTCGCTATAATTTATAAGGAATACAAAAAATTATAAACTGTTTTAAAAGTTTTAAGAAATCACTTTATGCCCGAGCATAGTAAACTTGATTTATTAAAATTCAGCTGCAAATTTTTGGTTTAATTGTGTACCTACATCACACACATGGGTTATTACTGATTTCGTTAAAATTAGGTCAGATCTACAGAATTAAATGATATAATCTAGGTTATTGTGAAACTTTCCGATATATTCATTGCTCAATAGAATTTTTTTACTTAGAGAATTCTGGTACAACAGTTAAATTAACTAGAAACATGATCATGTTTTTTTCTACCATACCATACCATACCAGGCCACTCAGAAAGTGTAGTGGAAAAAGTTTGTATGCGTGGAACGCGAAAGAGTTATAATTTATTATGAAATTCGATTATTAAAAAGTTAAAATTGATTTCCTATAAACTTAAAATTTTCGTCTAAATTGTTTTACCAGCATTATGCAACTATTGTGGGTCATAGGAAAAAGTATCTGCGTCGGGAAAATTTTAATGCAATTATTATTTACGACTTCAAGTCCAACTTGAAACCTTTGAATCGCTTTCAATTAGCTTTTATGAACAAGACGTTTTCAACGAGAACAACGAGTTTAAGTGCGATCACTTAAATTTGAAGGATGAAGAAATAAGTATGGTTCTAATATGGTTGAGGAAGGCGATGGCTGGATCCCGCGTTAACTCGTGATCGGGTGCCGTTTGAAGGTGTTCGTCGTTTGGATACTTGGGGGGAGGGAGACTTGCCCAGCTGACAGATGCAGATAAGAATAATTTTGTATAGACATAAAGAGACTCTGCAAATTTATTTAGAAAAAAATTTGCCCATGAAGTTTCTTGCCAGTTCTTCTTCACGAAGGTTTTTTTCGAAATGATGGTAGAATCATGTTTTATTTGACGTCAATAAGAACAAGTTCCGGATGAAAACGTGCTACAAGTGGAAACTTTGACTGAACAAAAGCGATGAATCACATAAGAGGATATTCAGCACAATCTGCAGACTGGATCGGGAATAGTTCATATTATTATATATATTATTTCATATACTACACAAACACTTTGCGTACCCCACAACCTCACCGATGCTCAGAAGCAAACACGCCATGGAATGGTGCCATGAAATTATTGATAAATTCAAAGCAGGTTATTTCCGCCGTGTTCACGATATCGTAAAAGGTGAAGAATCATGGATTTATCAATATGATCCAGTAACATAGCGCGAGTGAACAGTATGGCTGTTTCAAAACGAACACCTACGGAAATGAAACAATCGAGAAGCGCTGGAAAAATTTTGATCGCCATTTTTTTCTCCTTTACGGGGTATTTATTATCAATTCCCTTATGAAAACAAATTTGCATCAATGCACAGTGATGCACTACCAAATAATTGCAAGAAGTTTTTGCTGCTGCGAGCAACAAGCGTCCGAAGATTGGACTCTGAGGCCTTTTGCTCCACCACGACAACGCGACCGCTCACTCCGTGATAAAGACAAGGGACTTCCTAAACACCACACCGGTAAAACTGTTGGGTCATCCGCCTTACAGCCCTGATTAGGCACCGTGCGACTTCTTCTTGTTCCCTAAAATTAAAAACCACCTCAAAGGGATACAATTTTCATCACCAGAAGAAGGGCTTAGTCAAATTACTTTTAAGGAATTAAAATGTACCAGTATTATAATACGTATGAAGTCTAAAAAAAATATTTTGGAATGTACCTCTGTCCAAAAGTTAAAATTAGTAGATGCAACGTAGGCCTATGGTAAAATCATTTAAGGTTAAAAATACACAAAATACTATATAGGCTTTAAACAAAATTAAGATCTGTATTCAAATCTAAACTGAGATACTGTATGTCTTTTCAGAAAGCGATTTCATAAAACATTGACAAGACATTACGAGATGATCTTCAATTCCAGAAATAATGAACAAAGAATCTAATTGAATTCATTAGCTTGACTCGATGCACCTTTCTCTAACAAACTATATAAAATTACGACTAAAGGGTGTCTAGCTGCACTCCTAACTAATTGCAACTTCGTGACTTCGTCTTACCTCGTTTGTTAGCCAACTTTTACTAAGAAAAATCAGAGAAAATCCAATCTAACCAGACTTTGAAAGACATTGCGGCTTTTATTTAAAGTTGAGATTTTTTAGGTTGGTGCGTAAAGAGCAATGTATGGTATAAAGTAATTTTTTGTGATTTATTATTGCTGGTAGTCTATCAAAAGATGACACATAGGTCACGTGGGCCCATTACAGTCTAGAGTCTAGACTCTAGACTACAACCTTCTGATTTACCTTTTGATTTCTTATTCCTTTGCGCAGATAAGGTTCACAGCGATTTTATCTGGAAACACGTAGTTTCTTTGAACTAGAAATTAGTTGAAAATAAGCAAGATAGATTTAAAATAAGATTTTCATGTTTTTATTTGATTTCTACGACGTCAACAAATTCAATTAGGTAATTGAGGCTTATTTTGTTGCTTTTCGTATCAGTACAAGCAATAATAAATTAATAGGGCCATAATATATTAAACTTTTAATAATATATTATTAATGTTTTGTTTTTCTACCCAGACTTTTGGCAATTTAACTTTGCCAAAAGTCTGAATCAGAATATCAGAATAATATATGTTAATTTTATACATCGCGCTTACAAAAATAAACGAAACTCTCAGGATTTATTTCTAAAACATCTTTCACAGAAACTTTCAAGCTTATCTAAAATATTCCAAAAATGTGTATTTCTAAATGCTACACAAAAAATAAATCATGTTCCCTTGCTCTAATATCCATTGGAAATACAATAATATCCCAGATTTAATATAAAAAGGAACTTTTCTCGCATCACGACAGCGACACCTAGCGACAAATTCACTTTTCCTGTTGTCACTTGCTCGAAACGAATTCTAACCGCATAATATGCCATAATAAAATTCCAGTTTGCAGATTAAAACTGGGGATTCCCCTCAAGAAAATCAGTTTAAGGACCATGCCAGAATTTAAGAATGGAAGATTCGAAATGGAATTAAGAAATTAGATTTTGGAACCTGTTTTGAGGGATACCAGCTTTAAATGAGATAAGTTTGTTTTGTTTTATGAATGTAGCGCAGTAGTTGTGGAGCTGGTTTCTCGATCTAAAGGTTCCAGGTTCAGTCTTGGAAACAGCTAAGTAAATCAAGGAGTTTTAATAAATTAAGTACATCAAGTCGACTGCGAAGTACTACAACTAATGGCGAAGTGCAAACCTACATACTTTAGAAATTATTTCAAAGCCGGGTGAACAGTACACAAGTTTGGTGGACAAAATATATATATATATATATATATATATATATAAATATGATAATATGTATATATATATATATATATATACATATATATTATAAATTCCTGGCACTACCCCTTAGTTGGGCGAGGCTGATATGTTTGCAGTTATATCAAAATTTTTAAAATTTAGAAAAAGATATTGTTAATTTTGATGACAATATCTTTTTCTATGTTTTATGTGCAATAGAGAGAAACTACATAAACATATTTACTTTTTAAATCTACGGGTATTGAAGTGAAGTAAACCTAACAGTTAGGTTTTGAGATAAATGAAAAAAAAACTAATGAAATCCCATTTGTGTAATTCTGATTTTGCTTGATATTGTTTTGGTAAACTATTAAGAATTTCATTTATCAAAGTCTTCAATCAGACTTCCAAATACCTACTGACAATTTTGAAAATTCAACAAAGATCTTCAAGATCTAG
This sequence comes from Marasmarcha lunaedactyla, assembly GCA_923062675.1. Classification (NCBI taxonomy): domain Eukaryota; kingdom Metazoa; phylum Arthropoda; class Insecta; order Lepidoptera; family Pterophoridae; genus Marasmarcha; species Marasmarcha lunaedactyla. Next base: position 24,237,928 of record OV281345.1, read on the forward strand.
GACCCCACAATCAACGGTAAATTATACAATTTCAGCTCGTTTATACCAATTAAGCGGTTCGCACATATAATTATGTAAATCTCAAGTCAAAAGTCCTTCGCGAATTTCTGGCAAACACAAAATAACGTGTTTAATTAACTTTGTTGCTTCATCTAACAGAATTAGGCAGGCAAACTTTTATTTACCTCGAGTTTGGAATTCTCACATGACGATGTAAGTACAAGTCAGTTAATCACAGAGACAAGAAAATTAATGAACATAAAAAATATAGGTTTCTTGTTAATTTTACTTCAAGGCAAATGATGATCATAATGATAACGATATAAAACGTGTTTTCCATAATGTTAAGGCTTATTCAAAACTGTTTTATTTATTTATTTAAACTTCTCATGTACTTTATTGTACAGGAAAGCTTAGTAGCTTAAACTACCAGTAAGCAGTTTGGTCGCTGCTAAAAAAATATGGGTCAGCAGTAGTTTAAATAGTATCGAAATATGGGTTTAAATATTCGTATACAGGTACCTATATTACGATAACCGATTAGCGTATTGGTTAGTAGGCCTGCCTCATACGCCTCATTGTCGGGGCACTCATTTGTGTGATGAACATAGATGTTTGTTCTCGGGTCATGGTTGTTTGTAACTCATTTATATATATGTGTTTATTCTGGGTTGAAATGAAATGAAATGAAATGAAATATTTATTTCTCAACATTGACAATTACTTGTTCTTATTGACGTCAAATAAAACATGATTCTACCACCAGTTCGAAAAAAACCTTCGTGAAGAACTGGCAAGAAACTTCACGGGTATATTTTTTTTCAAAATAAATTTACAGAGTCTCTTTATGTCTATACAAAATTATTCTTTTCTGCATCTGTTAGCTCGGCAAGTCTCCCTCCCCCCAAGTATCCAAACGACGAACACCCTCAAACGGCACCCGTTCACGAGTTAACGCGGGTTCCAGCCATCGCCCTCCTCAACCATATTAGAGGGAAGTGAGCGACCCGTCACCCGACGCTACCATAAGAAGACGTACTTTAGTGACAATGACGCTTTAGATATTCATCGGGACGAAGAACTCATCGCACATACAGACACATTACACATGCTTTGTTACAAATACTGGTACAATCCTGTTAATAAGGGGATTATACCCAAGGGCTTTTATCATCCAAATAATCGAATAGTTTATAATATGCTCTAGCACACAACTTCTCCTTTATAGTTTCTTTGAATTTGTCAATAGGAAGACCTTGGATATCCTCAGGAACCCTATTATAAAAGCGTATACATTGACCCATGAATGAGTTAGTGACTTTATGAAGCCTACTATTATGAGCTGCCAGCATATTTCTTCCTCTTGTGTTAACATTGTGCAGATCTTTTTTTCTTTTGAACAAGGTTCTTTTTAACATACATTAAATTTTCTAAAATATATTGTGAATAGTCAATTTCTTGTCTTTTGATTTTAAACAAGAAGGAAGTATCGTCAGCAAACAATATGACCTCGCATTGATTCTTAACGGCCGATGGCAGATCATTAATATAAACTAAAAATAGGAAAGGACCAAGAACTGAGCCCTGGGGCACACCCATTGTCACTGCCGATCCTGATGATTTTTCTCCATTTTATTGCAACTTTCTGTTTTCTATTAGAAATATATGATTTAATCAAGGCAAGCGCTCGGTTTTTAATGCCGTAATGGTGCAGTTTCATGAGTAGTGTAGTATGATTCACACAGTAGAACGCCTTGGACAAGTCACAAAAGACACCAATAGCATCACACGACTCCTCCCAGGCGCTGAATACGTGTTTTATGAGCTCAACACCGGCATCGGTTGTTGAGCGACCCCGCGTGAAACCAAACTGCTTAAAATTCATTAAACTATTACCGTAAAAATGGGAGAGTAATTGATTTAAAATGAATTTTTCAAAAATCTTACTGAGCGTTGGTAGTATAATTATAGGTATAAAATTATTAGGGTCAGACATACTACCTGCTTTGAATATTGGAATGACCTTACTCAATTTCATTAAATCAGGAAAAACACCATTATCAACACAGTCATTAAATATACTGGCTAAGTACGGGGCTATACCATCAATGACAGATTCAATAATTTTAACAGAAATCCCATCTAAATCGGCAGTATTTTTTACTTTAATGCTTTTAAATGCATTTAAAACTTGTGGAACAGTAACATGTTTAAAAATAAAATCAATATCGCATGAATTTACATTTTCCGTTAGCAGTGACTGTGCAAGAGTGGAACATGAATTAATACTCGAAGTAGTTGACACAGGGATGGCAGTAAAAAAATTTTCAAATGCTTCAGCAACTTCTTTGTCAGTTGACAACACTTTATCATTAATTTTTAAATTATATTTGGTGTGTGGTTCTTTTGCTTTCCCAGTTTCCTGATTGATTATATTCCATGCAGTTTTTGAAATGTTAGTACTATATTTAATTTTATTATTAATGTAATTAGATTTAGCTACACTGCAAACTCGTTTAAATAATTTTGAATACTTTTCAACATATTCATAAAATGTCTTATTATGATTATAAGTTCTTTCACTGTACAATTCATATAATCTATTTCTACTTCTGCATATTCCCACTGTTGCCCAGTCACTAAACCTAAATAAATTATTATGTATACATATATTCTTTTTTTGAAAAACAGAGTCATATTCATTTCTAATTATATTATGAATAGAGTTATATTGAGTAATAGGATCTCCACAGTAATCTAATTTAAATGTTTTTTCAAATACATTTTTCCTAAATGTTTCAAGCCTTCTCTCATTCATGGATATAAAGGTAATTTCTCTTTTTAGAGTCTTTTTTAGCCCAATATCAAAAGTGGCCAACTGCCCACTATGATCTGATTGTAGTTTATTAATTACTGACTTTGTACATGGCATTAAATTTGTAAAAATGTTATCAAGACATGTGGCTGAGGTCGCTGTGATTCGCGTAGGCTCTAAGAAGAGATTTTTTAGGTTGTAACAATTAAAAAGATTCAAGAATCGTTTACTTTGTGACGTCTCTACTAATAAATCAATATTAAAATCGCCACAAATAATTATTTCTTTGTTTTTGTTATTTACTCTATGTAAAACCTCATCCATAGTGCTCTCAAAGACTTCAAATGGTGAGGATGGGGTCTGTATACACTTATTATAACAATATTCCCTATCTCAATACAGGCTATTTCAACTGATCGCTCAACAGACAGACTTACAATATCAGTGCGTTTTTTAAATGTTAGGCTCTTATGAGTGATGATCATTGAGGCGGGCAAGTTGTTTGTTCTCTGTTGAATGAACTAGCAATTACATGATTCTTATAAGAAGACATAATTTGACACTGTGTGAGCCAGTGCTCTGTGATACATAGTATATGAATATTTTCACAGTTTATGAACAGTTCAATCTGTAATTCCTTACCATCAATGCCCTGCATATTTTGATGGACTATGTTCAGAAAATAATTTTTTACATTTTTAATGCTTAAATTACTACTTAGAATACTCATGCTAGATGTATTATCTATTGTCACTAACTTATGTTTAAATTATTTCTAATACTATGTTTTGGAATATTACATTCCAACGGGTCAAAAGTATAAAGTGACTGCTCAATAGAAGCAGCGGTTGTAGTCAACGAATTGACTGTTATGCATAAAATATATGATAGCGAGTATGCTATATGTCGTAGGTCATTACTGTACAAATTGTACCTATCATTGGTCATATATGGCTTGTTAATAAATGTATTTAAATCAATAAACTGAAACTTTTCACTATGACGACATGTCATATTTTGTACATCTATATTTAGTCGATGCTTCATATTATTTTCTGAGGGGTTCTGGGTAAATACCTTTCTGTTCGCTGTGTGGTCATCTACAACACAAGCTTTGGCTTACTTTAAGGCCATACAGTTGGTGTGTTTGTCTATATATAGTATATTATAGGAATATATATCGATAAATACATAACATAAAATATTACACAACTAATGAAATGTATGCAAAGTTAAACATTAATATGAAGTCAATATAAATAAGCCTACTTTTTTGATTATTGCCGTCATTCGGATACAGTTCCCTTATTTGTTTTTTAAAGCCAAGTTTATCGAGTGTTTATAAAGCCTCGATTGTTCTGTACAACTTTTTGATATCACCAGAGTATCAGTTCTTAGTGATGTTAAATGAGTATTTAAATGAAGAAATGATGAGACTGATGATATTTTTGACTTTTAATAGAGATATATGAAGGAGGGGGAACCCAGAGAGAACACATATAACAGTACACATATACAACTCACACATCTCGGGCATTTTTCTATGAGGTGTATATGTGTTTTCTCTGGGTGCCCCCTCCTTCTTTATTCACTGTACATTCGTCCTCGCCACATCCAACCTTGTCTCACTTAGACATGCAATTGGTCGTTAAATTATTATTCTATCTATTACGGTTCTAAGCTAATCAATCGAACCCAGCTCTGCGTTCAATTGTTGTGAACTCAAAACTCGCAAATTTCGAGATAACGCGTCCTTTTCATAAGTAATAAGCGAATAAGCACCAAGTTGTTTGTCTGCGAGATAGCGTCACGTGGCAGCATCTTCGATTGTTGAAAACTGGAGTTAATCGAGTTACTGGCTGTGTGTATTTTTACTTTGTTATTTTTTTAGCCTAATAGTTTTTCCAAAGTTTCCTATTTACATTTCTATGGCTATCAAACGCTTGCATATCATCGGAAGATATGTGCTCCCGTGAATTTTGACGTCATTGATCGTAAGTTTGAATTGATTTGCCTGTAATTTCCTTCACCCCCCTTAGACCGGAACCCGGAACGTAAATTTATTTATTAAGTACAGAAAAGATTCGTTCCGCATTTCAATTTATGATCAAACCTCCGGCCTATGTTCTTAGTGAATAAAAAATTCATCAAATATTTGACAGACTTCGGCTTTGGGCTATTAACTTTTCTCCTGAGAATGACGTAAACAGCTACATTAAAAATATACTCATTATTAAATGATGACTTGGAAGATTTAATTATTCTGGGTTTAAAGGTCACATAGCTGTACTTTAGGTACAACTCATTGCATTTAGAGCAAAAACCTGGTTAGAAATTCACAATTAAATCGACCGGGTGATCTATAACTTGAACAGTCAGTAACTAGACACCCCTGTTAGTTAATAGCTCAAAGAATGAAATGCGTTTATTTACTGTTTCTTTGGTATTGATAAAATAAGCCATTTTGAAAGATGGGAACAGCCATACCAATCAATTTTTACAAATGAAATATGTATCATATCTGATATATTTAACAAGCGTTTTTAAACTGGGACGGCATTAACTGAATACGTATTTGATTATAATGTTCATGATCAAAACATAATTTGTTTGAAAATAAATTAAATGAAGCCGTATTTTAAATCGAAAATAAATTGTTTCACCATAAATGTCGCATATAAAAGCCTTTTGGTACCATTTTGACCTTGGCTAATAAAATGCTTAGAGAAATTAATCATACGATGTAATTAACAAAATTCAAGTACTTTCACCGCCGAATCAAAGTAAAAAGATCAAAGAATGCTAATTTACGAGGTGGCCTCAAGTACAGACAGCAGGAGAAATGAAAATTAATTAATTTCCAGTGGCCGAATAGTAGTTGAAATTATTACAGCTTTGGTTCTCGTATTATGTTTTTCATTATAAGTTTTGAAATCAAAGATTTTATTGTGCTTGGACATATTCTTACTTATATTTATTTATTCGTTTATTAATTTTTGGTAAGTAAAAACGAAGCTGTTAGATAATATAAATTGACATATAATATATATTTAACTGGACGCTAAGCAAGAGATTGAAATACTAAAAGTAGTCCATTAAAAAATGCTTATGCGAAGTCATTATGATCATTAATAATTATAATATGTCACCGCTTATTTCATTTTAAATAATGGCCGAATTTATTCGCATTGTACAATGTTTATATTAACTACAGAAAACAATGAAAACACAGGACACAAAACTTTAATAAAACGTCGAATCAATATAACTAAAACTTTACGAACTCATCTCATGGTCTAAGATATATTGTCTTTAATAATAAAATATTGTATATGAATTTATCGTATTAATGTTTTATTAAATAAAATTCCCTTGCCCTGTGTACATGTTGTACCTTCCCTGGATCCCCAGGGGAAAGTGTAATTATGCCTGATTTATTTGATTACCGCCTTAATTTTCCCTGAAAGCAAAATGAGATTAGGAAGCTCAATGTACTTAAATTGTCGGTTGCAATCCGTTCCAGCAGAACCCTTGCCCTAAGGGTTTTAGAGAGCCTATTATCAACATTTTTGTTAAGAATTTTAAGAGCCCTTTTTTGTAATAAAGTAAGGGGCCACGCTAAACTTTTATCGGAAAGATTGATCGTCGGCGATTTGAAAAGTTACTCCGCCAAAGTTTATAGCCATTTTTCTTAGTTCTTTGCCTTATTTAATTGAGTGGTTTACAAAGTTTATGCTAGGGTTATTTCGAAAGTTGTTTTGTGTGATAATTGATTATATAATTAGTGACAGCTAGTAGCTTGTCTTGGATCAAATATTTTGAACTTTTTAAGTAAAACTCTGTCAACATCAATAACAATTTTATGTGTTTGTTACAAAATTATCTCTATAACATAAATCTATCTTAACCATAACATCTAAGTATTAAAATAATTGTTAATCTAAGAAGGTCATATTTTCAAATTAAAATGTTCAATTAAACAAAGTTGATAAATACGTGAAAAAGATTTCACACTAAGATCGAATACTATGGATCTAGGCTTCATAAAAGGGTCTTGCTCTTCTTCAATTAGTAAATCTTCTCATATTTATTTATTACATTTACAATGCACTTCACTTTGCAATCAACTTCTTTTCGTGTTCCTGAGAAATTCAAAAGATCTTTAGGCATGGAATCTTTGACTCCATCAATTTTAAATACAATATTATTTCAAAATGTATTAAGATTAACAAAATTGAACAGAACGCGATCCAAAATATAATTCGTTTCATCTCTTTCAATGAAAGCCCGAATGTCAAGTCCAATATTCAAAGGAACATATTCGTACCGTCGTATTCTTTACGAGCTGCACTATCAGGCAATTCATTATATCTGGAGTTTATCTGGAAATATCCCGGTTTTTGAGCCTAAACGGTTCATTCGCTCTCTGGCTGGGGTACAACTGGCCCGTTTCCAAAATAATTACATTCCGTGCTATCTTATTGCACCTACAGCTACTGTGGGGTTAAGTCGTAGTTTTCATAGTGTTGAGAATTTGATATACAATTGCTTTCTTTGTTTCTATGTAGCTTTAGAACCCTTGCAACCTTTAGTTCCAACCCTTGAGAAACTTACTCATCAATGCAGTACGTACTTGGGCGTCCTTGAGTCAAAACTATGGTTTGATTTACCACTTTCATTTCATAGTTTAGATTTAAAATTGGTTCTACTTAGAACTGTCAAATGTAAGAATTTACCTTCACATTCACCAGTTGATGAATATAAATAAATAATAATAAATATTTCTATAAAATGACGGCCGAGTAGCATAGTGGTTATTGGCCCTGTATCATATGCTGGAGGGTCCGTGTTTGAGTTCTGGCCGGGGCATTCATTTGTGTGATGAACACAATTGTTTGATCTCGGGTCATGGTTGTGTATATTTATATATGTATGTTAATTCTGGGTTCTCCCCAGTCCGCTGTATGGTCATCCATAACACACAAGACATTGGTGTGTCCGTCTGGAGATTAACTATTACTATTATTATAAAATGAAATCAAAACGGCAAGCTTATAAATGTTAAAAAAACATTGAAACGAAAAAGAACTGATAAAAATTTCAGATCACATTTCAGATACATTTGGAACTTAACACTACTACGGGTGAACGTACAAACTAACTAAAAATTGTGTATGTTTATCGAATGTTTCAACAAAGCGTTATATTTGTAAGTTGATCTCAAGAAATACAAAACCGAGTAAGTATTTTAAATAAGGACATTGTAACAAATTTGTTCAACCAAAAGTATTTTCTACAAGCGAGTACTAACCGACCACCTAGTAAGTTTATTGCACTGTGAGCTAGTAATATAGTTACAAAGTAATACGACGGTAAACTGTGGTCTGATAAAATAGTCTACTCGACTCACATGCTCGTATCTTAAGCGTTGTGGTTGTGTGCTTTGGTCTCGAAGAATTTTGTATACCTGTTGGGAAATGCAAGTGGGTGTGGAGAACCTGGAGAAAGGTTAACTTAATAGGTCTGATGAGGTTTGAAATTAGTACAAAATCGTTAACTTTTTTGGCATTTATGTAGATATAGATATATAAGAGCTATTTTGTTATTATGTGCGATCGAAACCACAAACACCTAACCTTAACAAAAAGCTATTTTCATTTAACGTGCTCCCGTCGCCGAACGTATTGGCGCCGCCGCATTTATATTCAGTCAGTAATAACAACAGGGTTAAAGCAAACTGTAACTAATTTGTAAATTTTCGCCGAAAAATATATTTTTTGAGTAATAATTATCAATGATTTCTTATTGGTTCGAGATTATGCTACGATTGCGATCTTGTGTAAGCAAAATTGATTTTAAACTTTATGGGCTTAATGTATGATTTCTTATTAGTCCAACGAAAAGGACGCGCGCCGAGATTAGTTATACCACGTGCAGTCCTGGGCAAGCGATATAAAATGGTTAGGCGCAGTTGAACTTGATGGTATACAAATTGTAAAATAAAGAAATAGATTAAGACTACCTCAGTATTTATTTTTCTAATCTTGACATTTAATTCATGAAAAACGCGTGAAAATGTTTATTTTATGTTATGACTTTTACTGTCGGTATTGCAAATACCGTACATTAATTAATATCCTTTTAAACTTTAAAAACCCGTAATTGTTAAATTTCTTCATTAATCTTCTCATAAATACCAACAGCTACAAGTAGACAGTTGACAACAGCTTTAAAAAAAAATTAATACTTTTGTTACAATTTCCAAAAAAAGTCCCGTCAATAAACTAAATCCCCCATCGCAGGTTCCTGAAATTAATACGGAACAGAATACCCTTGGGATTATTGCTACCGGCAATCCCTAGTTTAGGGGATTCTCAAACAAATATGTGATGAGCTGAAGCCGGCCGGGATATGTAAGTCGTCGGCATTTCTGATATACGCCCGGATTTCGGGATTTCGGAATGTCGAACGCGCAAGGATTTGAGGCATAGTTTTCTACTTTTATTTTAGATTGTGTTTTACATATTTCTTTTTGAAATATTGCTGAAGATAACGGGTAGAGGGGATACAATTAAAAACCAAAGTCTATACAATTCATGGTTGTAGGTTTGCAACGTAAGCTGCTTACATAATGGATGACAAAATAGCTTTAACTAGAGGGAAAATTAGAATTGCTTATATGCATCCCGTTAGCGAAAGTAATAAATACAAATTTAGCGGAAGAATTTTTTTACCGTTCGGGGAATTGGCACGTGGGTTCAGGCCAAAATTCTCAGCTTCTTTTACCATGTAGCGAAAATGTAAAAGACAATCAACTGTTCATACAAATTGCCAGCTTACTCGCAGGATTTGTATGAGAATTCGTTTTACTGAAAGTTTCTTAGAACGGGATATGAGGTACGCAAGGGGAACCGCATATAGATATTTTATTAATTCATCAAACCTCTAAAGTGCAGAAGCACATAAAAATTTTAAAGTATTATTTTCCTGTCGTGAATAAGAAATGAAACCAGAATTTAAATCCTTATCTTTCTATTAATAGTCTTCTCATTGGTTGTAGTCTATTTAATAAAAACATTGTCAGTTATTTCCAAAACATGAATTCAATAAATCACTTATTCTTACGTCATGATAATATGTCACCAATATTTTCGCCTGGTTTTCAAACGTTATCAGAATCCTTTGTAAAGTATCATTATAAAAAGAACTCCTCAAAATATCGCAACGATATTCAACATTTTCCAATTTCTGCTCACGTAGTTGCCCCTTCAAATCGGATGACAGAATTCGGGCCGGCAATTATAAATCTTTCACGCTCTTCTTAAGAACAATCACCGTAGTAAGCGAAGCTATACATGGGACCCTCAGCAAGTATTGTGAAAAAAGAATTGTTCTATAGTTATGCTCGTATTATTTTTTATTACATATTTTCAAAGTCCTCTCCACCAGGCTTTATACAAAGTTTCATGCGTTTGAACCAATTTTCAAAGCATATTTTCCAGTCTGCAACAGTTACTTTCTCAACGGCCTTTCCAAACGCAGTGAGTGCATCTTCCGCCGATAAAAACTGTATCCGTTTGATTTAGTTTTTAACTTAAGGGAACAAGAAGAACTCACACGGTGCCATATTGAGACTGTAAGGTGGATGACCCAAAAATGCTAAAGGTGTGGTGCTTAGGAAGTCCTTCATCTTGATCGCGGAGTGCATGGTCGCGTTTGTGTGGCGGAGCAAAAGGTCTCGGAGACCCGAGTTCGGTCACTTGTTGCTCGCAGCAGCAAAAACTTCTGGCAAGAATTTTGTACTGTACCACTCTGCATTGATGCCACTGTAGTTTCTTAAGGGAAGCGACACTCAATACCCCGTTAAGGAGAAAAATCTGGAGATCTAAATTTTTCTAGCGCTTCTCGATTATTTCACTTTCGTAGGCGTTGGTTTGTTTTGAAACAGCCATACTGTTGACTTCATTGAGATTCGTCACCTGTTATAATATAGTAAACACGGTGATAAGAACCTGCATTCAATTTATGCATCATATCATGGCACTCGCTCGCCTGCCTCTGAGCATCGGTGAGGTTGTGGGGTACCCAGCGCGTAACAATCCTCCTTAAGCAAAGGTGGTTGTGTAGAATATCATGAATACTTCCCGATCTAATCAAAAAATTATGATGAATCTCATGTGTCTCATGTGTCTCATGTGTCTCATGAATCATATGTGATAAACCAGTTTTCTTAAATTCAATTTTTCACTTATAGCACGTTTTCTTCTGTAACAGCAGTCAAAGGACGACCATTTCATTTTTTAATCCTTCAAATGCAAGCGACCGCACTTAAATTCGTTATAACAGCGGAACACGGTTGCAATAGAAAGCGCCTCATTCATAAAAGCAAATTGAAGTCGATGAAACGATTCATCAGGTTTCAAGTTGGACTTATATTTACTTTCAAATAATCGTTGTCATAAATAATTCAAAATATTAAATAACTCGCTAGCTTTCCATACATAACATTTTTTTTTCCTATAACTTATGAATTGTATGGGCTTTTGATTTTCATATATCTTATTCCTTTTTCAAGTAGAGTCACGTTTCTATGATGATTTTCTAATAGTTTATTTTAAACTCATCTAAACACTTGCGTTATAGATATCTTTAATGTTCAGTTTTCGATAAGTTACAGTTTTATGATATGTATGATTAATAATTGGATAATACTCGTAGATGATAATGCAATCAAACATATAATATAATTACAAAATATTATACAATAAATATTAAAAGAATTTTTTCTAGTATTAACTATTTTAACTATTGTATACTTAAGTCCACCGAAAGGTTTCATAAATAGTAATGAATATTCAAACATTTTAGCATGAATAATTTAAATTAAAAAAAACAGCTTACAATTTATTTATTTCTTATAGTCCAATAGTATAGATCACCAGAGCTTCGTGATGGCTTTTCCCCTGCCATCAACTGAGGAATTTTACAAACGTGCCTTAATCGACATCCTAAAATTTCAATCAAAAGTATTAAAATTATAAGGGAAGCAATGAAGACTAAATATTGGCTTAGCTTTGACGATTTTTTAATTTCAATTACATGGGTGAATCAGAATGTTCGCAATTGAAATCCTTCAGCAATTGAACAAAACGACCATCCATTATAATCGAGAAGAAAAATAGTCTGAAAAAATGTAACACATATTATAGCATCGCAAGCAGCGCTGCTATACCTTAACGTGTTAACTTCTTTTAAATGTAACGAATTAAAAGCCTTTCACGACATTTTGTGAATCGATGTTACATTTAATGGAATTGATATAAAATACCCTTTCAATATACAATAACGTTTCCAAACGTAATTCACCAGAGATGAAAGCCGCCTGTAATTTTTTTTATCATAATTTAGAAACACAAGGTCTTTGGTATTTAGTGTAGTGAGTTGAGAGATATTCAAACATTTTGTAGAATTGAAATTTAATTATATTGATTATTTGGGTCGATAAATTAAACTACAAATATTTGCAAGAAGTTTTTGTAACATTTGTAGGTAATATTCCCAAGAAATATTAAAAGAAATAAGTTTAGACCTTACTCTATTGCTAAAGTTAAGGACTCCCTCTCTTTCTAGGGAAACGAATGACCGGAATTTGGGGGCCCATTAAATTTTAGTATTAGTCGCCAATACAACAAATGCAGATGATGTTAATAAATATCTAAGGTAAAATAGTTCTCTCCACGCACCCAAAAATCTTATAGTATAATAATACTTGTCTTGGAGAATATAATATTCCCCTTCAGCATAGAATTCTTCCCAGAGCAAACAAGTACTGTGAACAAATATTGATCTGCCAAAAAATCGCCCAAAGGCTCTTTTGTCACCGTATCGCCATATTAAATTACACCATCCCGAGTCACGCCACGCTAAGCTTTCTGTGCTGGACGCCACAATTAGTAAACGTATCCATTGATTTTTGTTTTTTTTTTCGGTTAAAATGCTTTGAAATCTGATAAGAGTGCCAAAAAAGATTAAAGCAAAAATTATAAATAAAGAACAAACACACTAATGAAGTGTAATAGCATATTATGTTAAATGCAATAAAAAAATATAAACAAATATTGAATAATTTTCTAAGAAAACGAAATAGTTTCCGATGGAATAAAGTAAAGGTTTAACATGACTTTATTTATTTTTACAAATTGATGATTTTAATAAAAATTTACATGGATAAAATTAATATATAAAGCTTAAAGAGGAAAGCTAATCAAGTTGCTGAAATGTTTGTTTTTTTGCATAGAAAAATATCAATCCGTCACTTGCAGTGTACCCTGCAAGTAGTACAAGTGTACAAAGACAGAAAGCAACATGGAAACGCGGTCCCGACGCGCACCCGGTAACTAGTTGCCACTCTCACCACATCAACTAAGTAACTAAAATGCTGCTTTTTTCATGTTCAAAGCATCCAACATTTATTCATTACTATATCTATATGGTAATTTACCATAAGAAGTACCAAGTTTATAGTATGTGAGAAGTAAGTTCTTAGTTTTCTGTTGTAATATATATATTTTATGAATTTACATATTGACGACCATTTTATGATTTTCATAAGGGAGAGCATATAGTCAAATATAAGGTATTAGTCTTTGTCATATCCTTGACCAGTAATTCAAATCGTAGATTAAAAAATAACATTCAAATAAATGAAATTTCGATAAAAATTAAATGATAAAAGTGTACAAAACATTATTTTATAAATTGTGACCTCAAGTGAAAAAGTTAAGCGGCAGCATCTTATAACTCTGAACTCTCTGGAGATAACCAAGTTTCATATAAAATTATTATCTCTATCATTCATTTCGCACCAAGATTCTTTAGCTCAAATCTTGTTAAAGTGACACATTTGATACTGTTTGGGAAATGTTTGTAAAATTTATTTCATATATACCTATGCCTTAGTAAACGACAAATGCTTTTGCAAGAGTTGAATAACTATGTAGATGTCCTTCTTTGAAGCTTTACTATTTATCTGCATGATCCAATTACACGTTGTAATCATAATGCTTTTAAAACAACTTTGATATAAAAATGACTACGTATTTTATGATAGTTTGTGCAAAAATTCTTCGATACCGGAATTATTCTAGCAGCTAAGATAATAAATAATATATAACAGCCGAAACCAGTCGTATTTGCTTGACCTAGAAAGGGTTTTTAGCTGAACGCAATACATAATTTGGCCTAAACTAGCGCGCCCAGCTAACGTTGTCGTTCCCTAAAATCCTTTTGTGAATCTAATGATGTCATCCAACCATCTTAAACTAAAAAAATAAGCTCAAACTAACGTACAGACTATTTTATATTTGTATAAATAGATGAAAAATAAACTGAAGATCGCATTATTTATTATTGATATCAACAAGTAAATTAATTGAAAAAACAGAACTGGACAAGAGAACCTATACACTTTCATACCAACGAAAATCAAACGCTAACGTATCTTACCCGCTAAACTAACATCTCTCACAGATCAAACATGTTATCATAATTCAAAGAGCCCAATTTTCATATCAAACACACTTAGCATCTTACAGAGAACAAAGGAAAGTAGCATCAATTATTATAAGCAGTTCATTTGGTATTCGTTTTGGAAGCACAACCTACTTAAAACGCTTTTAAATAAATACGCAATAAGATGAAAAGATAGAAGAATATAAAAAAACGTTGACTTCATAAACAATTCTCACTGTTTCTTTGTTAATACAAAAGAAAATAATTAATTAAAGCGTCCAAAAAGGGAGATATCACGCCTGTGAACTAAACAGTGGTTTTCAGGAGGCGTCGTGAAAAATAATATCAAAACGGTAATAAAGGAAAGGGTGAAGATATCTCGGTTTATTTTGATTTATGATTATTCCGATTGAAAAGAATATTTATTTATAGCATATTTTGCCAATGGTTTTGTATTTTTTGTTTTCAGATAATTTTGTAGATTTTTTAAAATGAAATGTGTTCTTACTTACAATTGTAATCTTTGCCCCAGCATAATGTTGTGAATGAAATAAACTAGTCATGTCTTTAATAAAATATTTATTTGTAAGGTTGCACACAGCGCTAATTTAACTTATAGTCATTTTAAATGTCATCAAAATTGATGGATTTTCAAACAATTCTTGATATGGTTTTTCAGCCTTAGGGGATAATTAAGCGTCCTTAGATGACAGTTTCCTAACTGTGTACAGTCTTATTCATTTAAAAATTTAAATTTACGTTCATGGATCAGTAACATCGCCAGTCTATGCCTTTTACTTCCATTAAAAAGCACTCAATGCAATTCCTTACTCATAAAAACTTAGAAGCTATAATCACCAAGTATTACAAAACTAAAAAATTAAATTGTTCAATTCCAATAAAGACTTTCGTCCATTCCATTTCAATTTGAACCACTCGAAAATTCCAATTTGATAGACTTACAGATAGAAAAACTTTTTGTAACTCTACAGGAAGTCTTCTTCGCAGATTAATTAAAAATTTGCTTAACGAATTGAAAACCGGCCATTCAACGTCGCTGGGATATATTTGATTTATATTATTACTTGTAGTTTACTTTTCAGTATCAATTCGCCATTTTTATTTATTATTGAGATGGGGCTTTTCTGATAATAAAGTCTGTACTGAAAAAGATTCGTAGGTACATTTATGAAAAAATATACCTCGTGAATATTTAATATTCATCGTCCCAGGACAAACCAAACAATTCGTGAAAATTTGTTTTCTATTTATTTGTGACCTTTGTGAGACCATAACCTTTGTGAGAATCCTAATAAAATAAAATATTAAAACCCAAATTACTACACATCTGTAGACATAAATTTTATTTTGGAATGACACTAATTAAAAAGTTTTGAGGATACTTACATTAAAAACCTTACACAAAAATTACACATTCAAAGAATTTCTCATTACTGTGCAAAGATTTTTCATGAACTATTCTGTCATTTATAAAGAAGCTTGTCACCTTCGCAAGACATTTAAAACTTTTCTCATTATTGGCTAAGCGGAGGTGAAGAAGCGAATAAAAAGACAGCTCGAAGTAATCTCAGTTGGAGCGTTGGTAAAATGGTTCTGTATACGTTAAAACGATTATCGTAAACTGGTTTATATTAAAAAGATTATGCAAAGTCCAGTACAATGTGTTATACAATTTTGATGGAAATAAAATACTTATTACAATATTTCGTTTTTGTAAAGAGTTTTGAAGTCTTCCACAAAGGTTATCACTCTATCAACGGGTCTCTGCCTTTCCGCTGAAAATTGTTTGGCCAATTATCTCTTGCCAACTAACGTTTCGAAGAATTTTATTTCGCCAAATAATCATTTGCCTACTTATCTTATAATTTTGTTTTATTTCCCAACATCACAGTTACCAACTGTATGTTTGGTCTGCTTTTTATAATGACACTTTTCAAAATACCATCTTTCAAGTAGCGAATGTTTTAGTTAGCGTAATATTCGTTTAGTTGTTTATTGTTTACCAAATATGTTTAATGTAACCTAAACTTACATAACTGATTTCTTTTGCAAAATCGATTCGCTTCTGGCACTTCGCCGGCCGCTGCCGCAGCACGCTCGCTTCGCTAGCTCGGCTCGTGTGTTGATTGTCATACTCTAACATAATCTAGTTAGATTTCTGTTGCCATACTTATTACAAAATTTTTATTTGTTTCAGGCAAGTACTATAGCGAAGTTTGGAATTCCTATGATCTTGTCTTTTTTTTTGTTTTGAACTAAAGTCAATTTTCGTGAAAAGCTGGAAACTGTACTTAATTTGGTCCTGGCGCTTCGCCGGGTGCTGCCGCATCACGCTTACTTTGCTCGCTCGGGTCGCGTGTGTATTAACTACACACAAACCTAACCTAACCCAATTGAATGTCGCCACAGTGAACTTTTGAACTAATGTACATCGGAGTTCTATACTTTTGAACTTACATACATCGCAATTTCATAATTCGAAGTTCAGTAGCGGAGTGTAACCTAACATTTGGTGGCCATTTATCCATTTTGATTAACAAAAAGAATATTTGTACAAAACGTCCAATTATTCTGTTGTGTGTTTATTTTTTTTGGGCCATAATATCATATACGTTTTTTTTTCGGATGTATATATTTTATTTGGTACTTAGGCTTAGGGTCTTAAAAATATTTTTGGTGACTGTTTAAATTATACCCAATATGAAATGCATGTAAATATAAGTTTATTTTTTAAATAATTATATCAATGAATGAAAAGGAAACTGTTACACTGACAAAACGTTATTCGTCTAATAGTTGTTTGGCCTTGTGAAACATTTGACAAATGATAAATACCCCAAACGTTTTGTGTCATTATAATAATCAGCTTAACAATAATTCTACCAAATGAAACGTTGTCATACAAGAATTTGATAATCGTCAGTTGTCAAAGTAAAAATAGGTGAACCGTTGGTTGGCAAGTGATAATCGGCCAAACAATTTTCGGCGAAAAGGCAGGATACCCTCTATCAAAAAAACAAGCGTTTGATATTTGGTTGTAAAATAAAACCGCAAACTTGTAGAGATATCGATTTTACCCAAATATAGTGTACCAAGTAATTAGACGAATAGTAATGTTGTCAGTTTACATCTTATTAACAAAAAAACGAAGCGAAAGAAATGTCTCCCAAATGTTAATGACCGATAATAATTTTATCCGACTAAATGTATTTAGGAAAAAAAAGGCTAGTCTTATCCAAAAACAATTGACTTCACGTTTGAAAATCTTTGCTGGCTTGGAAGAGTAGGTATTTGTAGTAATGCAATTTAAATTCCTCTCAAAGGTAACTTTCTGTTAAGCTTATTTTGAAGAAATGCAAATGTTTTTTGTCATCATATTTTACCAAATGCCGGTAGATTCAGCAGTGTGCTTGGAAAATGTCCGAAAACGCTTAACTTCATTAATTTACAATCAACATTTATCTAATATTTAATTTATTGGTAGGAGAGTTTCTTTTGTTAACGTTTCACCTGAATCGGTTCTACAGCCCTTTCTATTTTAACCAACATAATACCCACGTTGCCTTGGTAGTGACCCGGGTAGAGGACAGAAATAGGCAGTGACTAAAGTACGTCTTCTTGAGGTAGCGTCGGGTGACGGGTCGCTCACTTCCCTCTAATATGGTTGAGGGTGGCGATGGCTGGATCCCGCGTTAACTCGTGAACGGGTGCCGTTTGAGGGTGTTCGTCGTTTGGATACTTGGGGGAGCAAGACTTGCCGAGCTATCAGATGCAGATAAGAATAATTTTGTATAGAAATAGATAAAGAGACTCTGTAAATTTATTTTGAAAAATATATACCCGTGAAGTTTCCTCCTTGAATTTGTTTAAATTTCACAGTCATACAATATTGTAATCCGGAATGTGAGCTACTATTCGCAGGATCCCTAAAATTCTGCCGAAGGAATGTAATTAAAAAAATGTCGAAAATCCAATATTTTGTTTTCCAATAATTCTCGTTTTTCTTTTGATAACTAAGTTTTTCGAGGAATATGAGAAGTTCTTGTACTAACTTTATCTTGTTGTTTTGCTTTTTCAATATTTCTAGATTTACGAGTACTTTAACCTAAATAAATATGTAAGTAATAATATCAAATAAAATTATGTGGCTAAATAAACAAGCAATTTTTACCAAAAAACGTATCTTGTTATTGAGATAAAAAAATATTTACTTGAAATAATAATGTTAGAGAAGCATCGGTGGTAAAAGCGCAATTGGTAAAAGTCCTGGTTCGATCCTGACGTCTCAGTCCGGTTAAAAAAAGTCTGTTATACTAAAAAGTTATTTGGAAGTCATGTGTTAAGCCCGCCAACCAGCAGTTGGCAAGTTGGGGCAGTGTCATTACTGCTGTAAGACAATAATAGTAAATCCCCAGACAAAAACACCAACAGTACGGCCCCAAGGTAAGCAGAGCTTGTGTTATGGATGACTACACAGCGAACAGGGTGGAACCCAGAATAAACCTTCATACATAAATACCAACAACCATGACCCGAGAACAAACATCTGTGTTTATCACACAAATGAATGCCCCGGCCAGGACTCGAACCTGGGACTTCCGGCGTATGAGATACAACCACTACGCTACTTGGCCGTCAAAAGATAGTCTTGGATTACATTATATGCAAAATAACCTCTTAGGATTAACCAAGTTCTTAATTAAGTAAATGATTTGTAAGACGTCACCAAACCGCTGATTAGTTCGAAAGAAAATCAACTTATATTGTGTCTCAAGACCAAAGCACTAGGTTTTCAAAAATTCTTAGTTGCACCGACAGCAACATCGGCCCTCTAGGACAGAGTTAACATTACAAGTTGCATCCCTTTTTTGAAGAGAATTAGATAAAAAATCTATCGACCGTTTATTGAATATGCATGAAAGTAGCGGACGAGGTATCAAAAAGCTTACACATTTCATTTCGCCTGTATCTTTTTTAGTTTTAGGGATCCCTATACATATCGTGTTTTACAATATAAATGCAAAAAATACATACATCTACAGCACAACTTTCTAATTACGAAAAAATATTAATATATAGTAGTAGTCATACATATCCAGAAATTTGAGTATTGAGTATAGTGTATAATGTTCCTAAAGGAAAACTTGCTGGTTTTGTATATCTCTTAGTATCAAGTGCCACGAACCAGACATCATCGCTCCTTCCAATATCAGCAGTAAATTGAATAAGCAGCCGTTTTAAGATGTATAATAATTGTATGCTTAAACGCATGTTAATTTGTGCTCTAGAAATATTTGTTTGTTAAACACCTGAATTTATGTTAATGTTTTCAAACAATGATAATGAACATTTCTATTCCTAAAAAGACGATGCCAAAGAAACTTACTTTTCCCATTTTAGTCAATGTATACCTTAATTGAACGGAACCATCTGCGATTTATTTTTCCCGTCCTCAATATCTGTAAGCCATCCAGTAGCCAATTCATTAAAATTCCGCCGCCGGCCGTTCGAACATCCGCACTCAAACAGGCAAATCAAAAACTTTTTTATGCCATGCAGAATTTTTTTCTATATTTACAATTCGATCCTAGAGAAACATTTTCGTTGGTTTTGTATTGCGCACCGCCGTTATTTTTATCATTTGTAAACACTGTTTCAATTCCTGATCTTGCATTTTGGATTGCAATTATTTTTGTGTGGGATGTGATATGGTATGATTTTTGACCATTTTTGAAGACGTAGAATTAAATAATAAAAAGCATTCTTTTAAACTTATGTTGTCTTATTCATTGATATCAATTTAATATAAAACCTGAACCAGTATTAATAGAAGGGCTGCTACCAAAATACAACAAAAAAGCTGTTTGACTTATTTGAGAGGGGTTTTCCAAAGTTCGTCGGTGCCTAAACTCAAAACATCCATAGTCGCATTCCCGAAACTTGCGCCTAAACAAATAAACATAATAATCAACATTGAAAATGAAGGTTCCAAATTCTGGCGTGGGTAGATTTCAGCAAAAAATCTTCACATTTTTTAAAGTTTCATTATTTCATATTTATAGTTTCATATTTTTGTTTATGTTTTAATTTATTTATTAACAAATTTTTTAAATATTAAAATTCCTGAATGTACATTTAAGTGTATATGTAGCTTATTTTTACTTCATAATTATTAATTTTGCTTTAATTAATTCGTAATATAAGATACACTCATTCGTTACTACTTCATTTTTGTCTATGAAGTAAATATGTATCCCAGATTCATAAATGCAAGGTAAATTCATAATAAATATGGTACATTAATAAGAGTATAACGCAGATGTAATTAAAATGAAAGCTGCCTTGGTGTTTCTAGAAAACTAAAGAGAAGCACCAAGGATTTAATGTTGTGGGATATATTTATACTCGTATTTATAGTGAAGTTAAGGTTATTCTTAAGCAAAAGTAAACTTACAACTTACAAAAGTAAAGACTTTAGCAATTACTTTTATTTCATTCTATAGATAATTTATAGAGACATAGATATATTTATAAGACATAGATAACTTTGATATGCAAAATAATCAGGACATGTGAAAGAAAGAAAAACGATTTACAACCAGTAATAACTGCCAAAATAAAGAATTCTCGGGCGATAAACATCACTTTTTGGTTTCGCGCAGCAATGCGCAATAAACGCGTATTACTCGACTGAAATATAACTTTGTTTTCTAAAAATTCTAGTAGAAAAATAATAGACAATTTGGTTCAGTACAAAGTCTGTGTTTATATAAAGTTCGAAAGATTAAAATTTACCTTGCGCACTGAATTGTCGCGCTCCTTTTCAATGTGTCGTATTGGTCGCCTTAGTTTGAACACGAAGTTTTATAAGGACAATCTTCGACTATAATGTGGCTAAAGATTACAAAAAAATATTATATTCGACTCTTTATACAATATTACATTCGAAAAAATATATAAATTAAAATACTCGTATATAGATAAACGCGACATTTCTCATGATGATGTTATGAATTTGCAAAATGTGTAAGTAATGTGACAACAGAACAACCTATGTATTACCTATTTTCATGAGATTCTGAATACTTTATTACTGCTAGTGTCGCGGTGGTGCCACCGTCCATCCCCCTTGATTGCTTTTTGGCAGTAAGTAATTATAAAATGAAAATGAAAACCAAAAGTGTTCACTTGCAATGTCGCCCTGTGACGTACCTTTAAAAAATTTAAAAAAAAAAAAGCTCGTTTATTATAGGTATAGACGCAAGTAGGATTCTCAATTTTAGATATCATTCCCAGAGAACCGTAAACTTATATAAAAATGAAGCACTACTCCTTCTCATTGAAGGTATTGACAAGTGATGTCTTTTTCTCACAATCGGTAATAGCTTCATACTTATCATATCAAATCAAATCAAATCAAATTTATTGCATTATAGGTGGTAACAAAAGAAGTAATCAAGATTAAAGTGTAAGTAATCTAATTCGAGGGATAACATTTTAAAATTTGCTGCAGAGTAACCGACAAATGAAAATGTTGTTTGTAATCATTTAGATAATTTGAATTACTAAGCTTTGAGTTTAAGCAATTTTAAGGTGTGGTTTCATATGGTATTGAATTTTTTTGTCTTCACAAAGTATCAAAAAATAAGAGTTCAGTTACATTGTAAATTTCATACAACCGCATTAGTTATTTATTAGGCCTTCTTTTAATCAAATCAACTAATTAAATAATTTTACTTGTTATATTCGTTTCCCATAACATACAAACGAAACCACTGATATAGTATGATAATAGTTTTAAGAAAAAAAAAGACGCTGCTACCGTGGTATTTTTCTTGGCCTACTGTCCAAAAACCGTAGAAAATTAACTAAAAATAGATTGCTACAGTCGTGACTGAAACTGTAATCTACGTTATGAAATAGTTAGAAACTTTGTAAATAGTACATTTTCGACACTGTAACTTTATGAAAATGTTGAAGGTACTTTCATTAGGCGACTCGAGCTTGTATAGAGGTCAAGAGGTTTGTATCTTACATAATATCTTAGGGCAAAAACTAATTTTACATAAAAATACGTCTTTTTTAATATGAGATGCTTATAGTTACTTTAAAAAGTAAGTATATGAAATATCTCGGTGATACATGCAGATTTTTTACTATCGCGGTAATGCCTGCATTTATCTTATAATATTAGTTTCAATGTTTTAATTATTTAGTTACAAGTTTCACCGTTTATTTACTTAAAAATTATATCATCTTGTTTGTCTAAGATATATAAAGTGTTAAGAAGTAGCCAATTACAACTACTAACCTGTAAAATTACAAATTATTTCGCTATCCAAAGAGAAGCTACATAAAATCAAATATCAATAAAATCCAAACGAATCTATGTCGTTTCGAACAAACGTCGCTTTAAAACGTAAAAAACGCATCAAGTCTGATTTATTAGGAAGCGGTGTGGTTAAGTACCATTTATTAGATGTATGGATTTACTGCTTTTTCGATCAAGGTTTGTTTAACATCGATTTTGAGTTTTTGAGAGAGTTAAACAAAAAAGTTCATTTAATCTCTGGTTTTTTTAAAATATTTACTGAGTCATATGCCGATTTGGTTAAAACTACAGTAAAAAAACTAAGAATAACTAAACATTATAAACTAAACTAACAATTTACATAAAATTACATTTAAAATGTTTGGTTTTAATCAGGTATGACATACTAGGTGTGTATCGTAAGTGAGCTTAATCAAGAGGGTATTGTTAGCGCCACACTATCATGATAACGCGAACATTCGCGTCTTTTGCGACTCAGGTGGCCAAGAGGTTTGACGTAATGGCCATTATCGTGAATTTATCTCTCTCATTACCTCTTCGCACTATAGTTGGTAAATGGCCGCACATCAAAGGATTTTATATAAAGTTCGATTGGGTATACTTCCGTTTTCCTGCAAAAGAATAAAATTTACCTTGCGCACTGAATTGTCGCGTTCCTTTTCAATGTGTCGTATTGGTCGCCTTGGCTGGAACACGAAGTTTTATAAGGACAATCTTCGACTATAATGTGGTTACAGTTTACAAAAAAATATTATATTCGACTCTTTATATAATATTACATTGCAAAAAATATATAAATTAAAATACTCGTATATAGATAAACGCGACTTTTCTCATGATAATGTTATGAAATTCATAGAATGTATAAGTGGCCTAAGTTTTAAAGAAATTTACACCATCGACGATCCGAATACAGCCTTCAATATTTTTCATGACCACTTTATACTATTTTATAATCTTTGCTTCCCAAAAATCCGAAGCCAAATAAGAAGCCAAAATGGGTCTCAAAAGGCATTAAAACATGCAGCAAAAAAAGGCGACAGCTTCTGAGGAGGTATCATTTATTTCCGACGGAAACCAATAAAAACATATCTAAAACGTATACTAAAAGATATAAAAGAATTATAAATTGGACTCAAAAGGCACAGAATGACTACTTTTTTAATAGCGCTCAGAATAAATCAAAAGCAATATCGAGAGCTATTAATAAGAATAACAACTCATCGAAAGAAAACGTTTCTTGCATCTTACAAAATGACAAAGAAATATCAGATCCGACCGACATTGCAAATGCTTTTAATGATTTTTTTATTGACACAGTTAAGAATAAAGAAATTAAATCCAAATCAAACAATCACGTAATAAATATTCACGCTAATTCTTTATTTTTATCGCCGACTACAACTTTTGACATTATAAAAGTAATTAATTCTCTTAAAAATGTTAACAGCGTAGGGTATGGCGATATTTCTATGAAAATTGTCAAATCTGTAGCAAATATTATAGCACCTGTAATAAGCCACGTTATAAATTTATGTTTAGAGCAAGGTATTTTCCCAACAAGATTAAAATTAACAACTATTATCCCTTTTTTAAAAAAAGTGATAAAAAGCTTTTAGAAAATTTTTGCCCGATCGCACTCATCTCTTGTTTTCGAAAATTTTTAAATATGTCATTTATAACAAATTAATCCACTTTTCTGAAACAAAATGAGCTACTCAGTAAAAAAACAGAACGGATTTCGTAAAAAGAAGTCAATAAAAAGTCATGGCAGTATACGAATTTTTGGAGAAAGTTATTACTAATGTAGAAAAAAGTCCAACAACAGCTTTGTTTATGGACATGTCTAAGGCATTTGACAATGTAAATCATGACACATTGATTAAAAAAGTTAAATCTAACGGGGTGAGAGACAACGCCATTAAACTCATGGCATCATATCTTGGTAATCGAAGACAGATCACGCACATAAACAGAATGGATCCCAATACTGGAATAAACATTACTTATGCATCTAAAAATAGGTCCGTACACACGGGTATCCCACAGGGTAGTGTACTGGGTCCTTTATTATTTACATTAATGATCTCTTCAATGTGACTAATCATCATATGACTGTATTTGCTGATGACAGTATGGTATTATTTAATTACAACACTTTTGACAATTTTGAAAATGACGTTTATAATACACTTTTATCTTTGATTAACTGGCTGACATTTAATAATTTAATATTGAATTCAACCAAAGCCAATTTTATAAATTTTAGACTAAGAAATGAGAATGCCTTTAAATTAAATATTAATTATCTTGACAATCCAGTAACGGAAGTAAATTCTACCAAACTTGCGTTTGAGTTTAGATAACAAATTGACAAGATAAGCTCATATAGACCATTTTATATTTGATTTTTTTTTGATTAGTTTTTCAAGTTGATTGAAAAACTCAACAGATTTTCATACGCACTCTATAAATTGAGAGATGTTGCTAATATTAACACACTTTTTACAGCGTATCACGGATACGTTGCATCAATTTAAAGATAAGGTATAATGTTCTGTGGTTGCCAAACATCAAAAGAAGAGAGCGTTCTTAAAGCCAAACACGGGTGCCTTAGGTCAATGTTTGGATTAAAGCAGGTTGACTACTGTAAACCGTATTTTAGAAAGTACAAAATTTTGACATTACCTTCAATTTATTTAAGCGAAATTACTAATTTTGTCAGGAAAAACTCCCACTACTTTTAGGCAATCCCAATAGATAGTCGTCGTGAGGGCACTCTCAAGGTCACTCACACACGTAGAACTCTACTAAAAAGAGTTTGCATCAACAGCATGGCACCAAAGTTTTACAATAAAATTCCAAAGTCCATAAGATCCATAACAAATGACAACTTATTTAAATCTTCATTCAATGGTTTCCTTGCTGAAAAGGCATATTATAATAATAGGTCTTTATATTAATTGATTTTTTTTCAAGACATGACATGTAAGTAATGGCAGTATTGTTTTTATTTGTAATTATTAAGTATTTTTTCATTTTATTTTTTGACATGTTATGTGATTTTTTTTATTGTTGCTCCATTATTGTTATATTATTTAAATTTGACTACCATTTGAGGTTTATTCCTTGTTTCTTTTTGTCTCGACATGAGCAATAATAATATGTATTGTACAAAATTTCGATACATTTAACTGACATGGTTATAATTTCAAATATATAATTTCATATGCTACTTTGGCGAATCATAGCTGTACTCATTATTAAGTTGTCTACCACCTTTGTGTTACGTATAATTATGAATAAATAAATGATTTGATTTGATTTGACTCAAGTAATGATTCGATATTTTCTTTAGCGGTTAGCCTTCAACTAATTGATAATAATAATAATAATAAGTAATAAATATTTCTAACAATCACACCACATTATCTAGACCAAATTAAGTAGCATTATATACTTGTGTTATGGATACTAGATAACGGATAAATAAACTTAAGAAATATATAAACACACGTAAATATTTTTTTTTATATATAAATATTAGAAATAAACTTAAATAAACGTAAATACACATCCATGACTAGAAAGCAAATATAATAATATATCTGCCCCTACCAGGATTCGAACCCGGGACCTCTGGCATGGAAGGCAAGGCTATTTACCTACATACCAAACAGGCCGTCAAAACAATTATAAATAAATAACAACCAAAAAGCGATAGAAATGACTTTATCCTCTACGAGTTATTATTCAAAATATCTATAAATAAATTTACAATTACGAGATAAGGGATTTTCAATCGTATCTATTCTAAAAGCTAACAAAAAAATCACAAGTGGGTGACCTGCGAACCTTACCAAAAACTAAACATGTGTGCAGTTATTTCTACCAAAGCTTGTCAGACCACATTACAGTTCCACGTTAGACCTTACGTAGGGGGCGTGCTAGAAATCTACTTTCTAGCAATCAAACAGGAGCGCCTAAAATAGACACGCTTGCTCTTTGCCTTTACGTACTATTTACATATGTGTATTTACGTCAGTACCTTTAATCGACTTCTAAAACTGAAGGTTATTCTTGTGTGTTCATAATATTGTAAGGTAGATACTTTGATAGATTACTTAAAAAACAATATAAGTTATCCAGGTAAATCATGGTACACGCACCTAGGAGTACGTGCCTACATACAACATATCTAACAATGTGTAAATTCAACTTAATTAATACGAATTATTGAATAATATCAGTCGTTTTATAAATACTGAAAAAGCTAAATTTATTTTGATAATATTTCCACCATCCAAAAGCTACATTATCAAGAAATACGAGTAGTGTAGGGCTTTATAAGTATATAGTAAAACCGTATAAAACACTCTCTAGCTTGTTCACCTAAAAATAATATATACATAAACGTGTGACGGTTGTCTATTTCGACCTCTTTTTGTCAGTAAATTTTATTTTTTTGTCGTTCCCGACGTAATTTTAAACTACGAATTACGTAGTGTCGGAGAACGGCAATGTTTTGATTTGACAAGCGAGTCACGAAAAATTATCCATCATAACAACTAGAATCTATTTATTTATTATTGTTTCCGAGTTTATTATTCAAAATTACATGTTTATCAATTTTTTATTATCTACAATCAAAGTTTTCATGAAATCAATAATTTATTTTTACGTACACGAGTGTGCGTAGCCAAAATTTTTGGCATTTTTGTATATTTTTAATTTTACTGCAAAATAAACATAGAAGAGAGTTTTGGTATTTCCTTTCTGGACCCTCAAATACCACTCCGCAAACAACGCGTCACATACTGGCGCCGACCATTCAAACGCAGTTTATGGAGAAGAGAGGAGGAACAATATCAACAGAGGAATAGCAACATTAAAAATAATTTTTTTATAATTATTATTGAGGTCAGGCATAAAACTTTATTTGTTACCATTTTCAACCATTAACATTCACTAGTTAGGTTATATATCTACTATAATATATCAAATTACTACTAAATTATTCAGACATTTAAGTTTCTTTAGTTTCTTTCGTTATAATATCTTTGAAGAAATTTTCTGAAGGCACAACATTTATTCTATAACCCAATAATTTCACTATTTAAATAACATTTTCTATTCATTTTCATCACTTGAAAATACGTATATTTTTAAGGCTCTTTTCTGCATAACGACTATTAACAAATTTATTTCACTTTAACATTTTTTTTTTTTGGATTTTGCAATGAATTTTTCACAACTAAATAAACCTGAAATAATTTATGAATTAAAAATCAGAAATATAAACATCATCAGAATTTAGAATTTAATAACGGTGATATTGTTTGGAGGCGAAACCATGTAATAAGTTCCTCTAAAAAACATTTTTGTGCTAAGTTTGCACCCAAATTTATTAAATGTAAAGTTTCAAATAAAGTTTCACCATTAATTTACGATTTAGTGGATATGAATAATAACCCATTAGGTCGTTGGCATATCAGAGACATTAAACCTCTACCGCGTTTAACTTCTTCTTTGAGTGACTAGATTGGTTGTTACCAATTACTTTATATGAATTCATATATAATTATTGCTAATTATCTCACGGCGAGCATAAGCCGATTCTTTTTGTCTTATTTTTATTTTCTATGCACCTCATTATCGTTTGGCTATACCATTAACATTGACGTTGGTCAAAACTTATAATTAATTATCATCATCGTAGTATTAGGTTAACTTATTGTGTAATTTATTTAATATTTGCAATTCTAGGAGTGTAAACTCTTATTTTCAATATCTGTATTATACTTTATAGTATAATTTGTTAAATGTTATCAATTTTTTTTTCTCAATTTTTTTTCAAGCGGTTTGCAACTTGTAAAATTAAGCCTTCTGCACGAGCGTTTATTAAGGTAACTCGTTAAACTAAACCATACCTATGTGTATTATTTATACGCTTGAATCACTTTCCCGTGAGAATTATTTTCATATGTTTATTACATAAGTATTTTAATTACTTCACAAAAGACCCTTGGATTTTATTTAAAAGTCAATGTTTCACGACTGGCTATGATTTTCTTTTCTTTCCGGCATATTTATTTCAGTCTTTAACTGAAACTTGTTTATAGTAATCACCGTGCGGGTGTTAGCGACACGTTAAAGAAGCCATAAGCTATTAATATTTTCAGCGGATGGCAACTATTAAAGCCTTTTGCCGTTGCGTTCAACTCTGTTGAGTTGAATTATTTAGGATACGATTCCTCATAAGCAACTCTAACTGCATGATGTTTTATTTCCAGTAGTTGGAATAAGACTAGTATGAAAGAGAATGTATGTTGTAATTATAATGTACGTTGATGGAGTTGAACGATGTATATTAACATTGTATATTCCAGGAACATGTTTAAAATTTTATCATTCATGAACCATGTAATTTAAGATAATTATTTAGGATTTTTTTTTCTCTCTCTCGTCTGTTTTGTTTTCTTTTTCTATTAAATAACTTGTTGATATGCAATATATCAATATTATTTTTTTTTTTTTTTCATATATACAGGATGTTTTTTCAGAAAAATTCTTCTATAGGATGTTAATATTAATTTTCATTTTGCTTTTAATTATTATTTTTTTTTGATCGTTCTTTCATTTGGCAGATTAAATATTAAAATTCTTAAATATTAAAGATTTGGTTTGAATATTTTTTTTTAAAAACTATACTGAAAAAATCTTTCAGATTTTTTTTTCCCGGCCCCCGGGGTATTGTGACGGTTGTCTATTTCGACCTCTTTTTGTCAGTAAATTTTATTTTTTTGTCGTTCCCGACGTAATTTTAAACTACGAATTACGTAGTGTCGGAGAACGGCAATGTTTTGATTTGACAAGCGAGTCACGAAAAATTATCCATCATAACAACTAGAATCTATTTATTTATTATTGTTTCCGAGTTTATTATTCAAAATTACATGTTTATCAATTTTTTATTATCTACAATCAAAGTTTTCATGAAATCAATAATTTATTTTTACGTACACGAGTGTGCGTAGCCAAAATTTTTGGCATTTTTGTATATTTTTAATTTTACTGCAAAATAAACATAGAAGAGAGTTTTGGTATTTCCTTTCTGGACCCTCAATTACCACTCCGCAAACAACGCGTTACAAACGATTATTTCGCAGAAGGATGGTTGCATTTAATTTCAGCCATTTAACCAAACAACTAGCCATTTGATAAATCGGATTAATTCGGCTAACCGGCTAGCCGTAATGTAAAGTAGTTTACTATGAAGCAAGGAATATGCGATTTGTTAATTATTTTCTTACATATTTGTTGATACCCTGCGAGCAAACGAAGTTAGCGTGGTGCAGCAGCACCCGGCATATGCCATCATGAAAATTGAAGACTATACTAAGCATAAAACGTTCATCCAAATGGCTAGCCGTTTATATAAATAGCTAATTCAACTACTCGACTGCGACTATTTTGTCGTAATTGTCAAGGAATATTTTTTTTTATATAAAAGTTTTGCACTAACGTTTTTTTTAAAAACTCAAGTACATTTATGTAGGATAGGTTAGGACAAGTAAACCGCAGCAATAAATATATGAGCATAAATAATGTAAGGTAGTAAAATATCTGCAATTTTATATAAAAATACAACTAAATATAATAATTTCTTTTTAAAATCCATTCCAGTCTCTTATTGACACAATCAAAGGTCCGGACATCGGGAAAACGTTCCACAGCTTTCAGCGATGTAAGATTTTACGGCTGGGGTTAAACGGTAAGTATTTCCGTGTTTCTCCCTGATTGTTTTATGTCAACGATCAACCAACGAATGGAGACTTCGTTAAAATACGTCACATCTTATTAATGAGTGATAGGAAATAAAACAGAATGTATGGGGTAATAATATTGTAATAAGGTGACATAATGCAACAACAACTATCCACTGAAAAATATAGATAAATAAAGAAATGTATTTTTAATATCTCAATTGAATCCATAGAGTATGGTTTGATTTGTATTTTAGGTCTCCAGATCGGGTCATGTCCAACGTTGGGCAAGGTTGCAAGGATATTTGGTACATGCCAGATCGACAGGACATTTAACTTTACGGATTTTTACTCGATTCTTAGTGTTGTCCTTTGGATACAACGGTATCATAGTAATAACATTCGTACAAGTAGAGATTAGAACCCATAGCCCCAAGATCTTTGGTGATTTATTAAAAACAACTTTAATTCCGCTTCTACCGCAAATCCACCAAAATTCTAAAAAATAAGGAGAATTTGTGGAAAATGCATTCTTTTATGCCAAGTTTTACCATTCACTAAGTTAATAAAAAAATATATCTAGTACCTATAGGAAGCGTCCAGTGAATGTGTTGTCGTTGTTTTATATCTACCTATAAGGCGAAAGTTTTTCTTTACCATTCACTAAGTTAATAAAAGAATATATCTAGTACCTATAGGAAGCGTCCAGTGAATGTGTTGTCGTTGTTTTATATCTACCTATAAGGCGAAAGTTTTTCTTGATGGCAAGTAAAACAGTTTGATAAATGGACGTGGCGGGAAAGCAATAGAACCTCCCGGGGAAAAACTCAGAGTCTTCATGGAAGCTTTTTTGTAAGTTTTTACTTCAAGCGAATGGACTTGTACTTGATGTACGATTTTCATATAATAAATGTGTTTATATTTCACTCTTGATGATCTCGAAAATTCTTTCGCCGTTAGAAATGGCGGGTGTAACATAAGCTTATATTATTTACCTGAATTTCCTCTGGCACCAAAAGTTACGCGGGAAATTTTTTTTGTCAGTTTAGACTATTACTTTATCTGCGTTCGACAAAATTTATGTACCCAATACCGATGACAATACAATAACCTCATGATGGAACTAGAAGGTGAGTTGTGAAACTTCAATATCTTCCTAATTTTTAAAAATTGTTGCTGTAACTAAGCCCGTTGTTAAAAATAAAAACCGTGCAGATTGCTTATTTAAAATCATAGTGCTCATACTGTAAGATTACACTTCAAAACAATTGCAATCGAACGGAACTCAAATTGCTTTTTTTTGTGATATTGGCTCTACAATATAGTATAGAAGTATAAATATTAAAACTAATAATGCAAAATAATTAAAACGTATAACATTACAAAAGAAAAATTAATCAAATACAACCAATTATTTTAAGTTTCGAAAAGCACACCCCGTGCCCTACCAGACGCAAATGCACAAGACGCAGCGTTACCTCGTTGGACAGCTATGGACAGCCTTTGCATCATGTAAGACCCGGAACGCGCATTTTTACCGACATAATATGTCGACGGCCCACTTCTTTACAGAAGCTCAAAGCTTCGGACCCCCAACAGCCTGAAGTTTCAAATGCGAGCAAAAGTTAAATTCGCAGAGTGACGCTCGCTTAGCGGTGAGAACACTCGCTGAAAAACCAACTAGCGCTGATTCTACTCTACGATGCGAGTTATAGGCTTTAATTATTTATTTAAGTCTGCCTTATCGCAAACATATATGGTTTTGGAAACTGGAGGAACAGGAAAATAGAGTCAAAAATTATTTTAATAGACATGGAAAAAGTTACACAAAAATAGACTGCTAAACGGTGGTCCGAGGGAAGACCCTTTCAGAATTTAGGAAGTCCGAGTCACTCCATATATGAGACCCGGATTTTTTAGTTTATAAGTGATGAAGCTTTTTTGACATTTCTTTCCCTATTAGTTAGTTTAAGATTAGGGCCTTACCAACATAAGCACTATATAATTCAGAAAACAAAATCACACTAAAAATCTTTACCATTAAAACCTTGTTCAAAAGAAAAAAAAGGGAACTCTGTGAAGCTATTAATAACAAATAACGTAAATTATCTTTTTAATCATATTGTCTTGGAATTTTTAAAAAGAGAGAAATATATACGAAATTTATACAGCTGCCCATATATAATGTTTGTTTTTTTACATAATAATTCTTAGATATCATTTTAACCAAATACGAGTTATTCTAAAACCAAACAGATTAATCAGGTACCGTTATAAAAATTACAAAAAAAACATATTTTGGGACGCTTTATATCAAGCTCAACTCACATTTTTAATCCTAACTGAGGCCATAAATAAAATGATATGTTTACGAAAAATGCAGATAAAATAAGCGGAACAGGTAATTTTTACTGAAAATAAATTGTAGGCAATATTTCTTTGACCACCCAGATCGTTATCGAATGTACTTTAATATCAAGTGACAACCTAAAGGCCCAAAAATATGATATTTTTCGGAAATACAATACCGTCCAGTGTGATCTAATTAACACTGGATTACATACCGCAGTAGTAAATTTTTAGAGATATCAATGTAAGAGGGAATACAGACTCTCCTATTTGGACCGCCATAATAACCATGTATACGTTATTGTGTTCCGGTCAAAGGGAAAGGCCAGTCCGTGTAATTACTGGAACAAAGGCCAATCCCACCTACGGACTATGAACTAAGATGCCTTCGGCCGACAACGCATTATTATCTAAGATGATTACCAAGATACGTTTAATAAATAAATGCGACTAATGATGGGTATCAGATGCCACTTCCCATCACGTGGGTCAAGTGCTTGTTTGCCGTCTATGGCTGCAGAAAAAAAATTCAAATTTAAAGTTGATTCATCAATCAATTAGTTAACAAAAACTATTTGCTTGCTTCTTAAACGACTTGACGACCGAGAGGTGTAGTAGTAAGTAGACTTGCCTCATACGCTGAAGGCCCCAGGTTCGAGTCCTGGCCGGGGCATTCATTTGTGTGATGAACACAGGTGTTTGTTCTCGGGTTTTTTTTTTTTTTTTTTGTTCCCCTCCGCGGGAAGGGATAAAAATGCCCTGACGCATACTCTGGCGCGATTCCAAAGTTATGTGGGACTCGTCCCGACGCCTACCAGGACCATACCCACTAAAAACCCCCTGTCGGCTCGTGCATTTTTGCCACTCAGCCTTCATCTGAGCGACGGCCAATTGGAGAAAGAGGCCGCGCTAGCGGGGCCCAGAAGGGGTCACCCACTGGGATTACATAGCACTGAAGTTGCTCAAAGCACTGAAGGTTAATACATAGCACTGAAGGTGCTCAAAAATGAAAATCAATAATTACAAAAATTAAAAATTGCAAAATAAAATTGAGTTAATTCGCATTTACGTTAGAATTAGGATTTGAGTTAGAATTAGAATTTACGTTAGAATTAGAATTTGCGGCCAGAAGGGCCTCGAGATCGCGTGACAGTCTGGTGGATGAGTACGCTTGCGCATTTCTAGGCCTAGCGACTTTGAACTTCGAGTCTAACACAGGAGTAGTATATGAGACTGAATCACGAACTAGAGGATTGGGATGGGTTTCGGAGCGTTTGAAAAACGCTTCAGAGAGTGTTTTGAGATGTTGTTGTACTGTAGGCAGTTCAAGATCTCTATGCAAGTCCGCGTTACGCACGTACCACGGTGCGTTTGTGGCCCGGCGGCAAAAGAGGTTTTGAACTACCTGCAGTTTGTGCAGGAGGGAGGGTTTGGCGTGGGCAAAGATTGGCGAGGCATACGTCATGACGGGTCTAACGCAGACCTTGTAAAGTGTACGTTTGTTTCTGAAGGACATTTTACTTTTTCTACCTAACATGCTATTTAGGCGGACTAAATAGTGACGAGCGAGTTTCGAAACTCTTTCGACGTGTGGCTTGAAAGAAAGCGTCGGATCTAATGTGACGCCTAAGTATTTAGTACTGCGCTTCCAGGGGATGGGAATGCCTAACATTCGAACGTGGGGATCGCCATCGGGACGACGGCGTTTGTGGTCGAAGCGCATCGCAGAACTCTTTTCAGGGTTCACATCGATGCGCCATTTTTGAAACCATACACCAAGGGCGTTTACGGCCTTTTGGAGTCTGGTTACAAGGTGCCGAACACTGTGGCCTTTGGTATAGAGTGCGGTGTCGTCAGCAAAAAGGGCGAGTTCGACGCCTTTCGGCGGGATGGGAATGTCGTTGGTGTACACGGTGTACAGCAGAGGGGCGAGGACTGAGCCTTGAGGGACTCCAGCCTTTATGGGACGAGGCGCAGAAAGCGTGCCTTCGTGTTTAAATCGAAACGTACGGTCTTTGAGAAACGACGCTATTAACCTGACTAGATGATCCGGTAAGCCTATCTTGTAGAGTTTATAAACGAGACCGCTGTGCCAGACTTTATCGAAAGCCTTGGCTACGTCAAAGAAAACCGCGACTGTTTTATAACGACGCGGATAGAAACCGTCAAGTATATACTCGACGATTCGGTGGACTTGCTGAGGGCAGGAGTGTTTAGCGCAAAAGCCGAACTGATGGGGAATAATGAGAGGATCGCCATCCGTTGGAAACAGATGGTTCCGCATTCGAGAGAGTATAACTCTCTCGAGAAGTTTAGACATTGCCTTGAGGAGGCTGATGGGTCTGTGATTAGCCGGGACGTTCAGAGGTTTGCCCGGCTTGGGAATGCCTATGACTGTCGCTTCTTTCTAAGCTTTTGTAAAGTAGCTATGGTCGAAGCAGGCATTGAAAATGATAGCTAACAAGGTAAGCATCTGTTGAGGTAGGTGCTTAAGTGCGTGGTTGGAAATTCCATCCGCACCCGGAGCCTTTTTGGACTTTTGATTTCTAATGAGAAGCAAGATTTCATCATTAGAGACTGTGACAGGGTCGGCGGTGATGGGGAGAGAGTCTCTGCGAAGGACTTCGTCCTCCACCGCCTGGATGTGTGAGGGATCAGCAGGTTGCGTGCTGGGCGAGCATTGTGCGGCAATGCTGTCAGCGAAGCATTCGGCTTTCTCTTCGACTTCAAAGGCAGTAGTGCCATCGGGACGAGTGAGAGGAGGAACGTGAGAGGCGGTGTCTACGCGTAAGGCTCGGGCCATGCTATAGTACGCTTGGTGGGACGGAGAGATATTCGCCATGAGATCGTTCATCTGAGCGTCTCGGAGTTCCGCGAGGCAAGACCTAACTTTACGTTGAAGCTGATTCGCAGCTGTTCTATAGGCGGGCGTGGGATATTTCTTGGCTCTCCGGAGAGCCGCGTTCTTAGCTTTAATAAGATTGCTAACGGCTTAGGGAAGCGTGGGTTTGCCTTGCTTAGCAACCTTTTCGTTGTCACTGATGGCTGAGTTGATAGCATCAGTGAGAGAATTTACTAATGAATCGATTTTATCCGGGCTATCTAATTGTTCGGGAGAGATCGCGAGTGGAGAGTTCGGAGCCTCTAAGGCTGAAACTAACGTATTTTTAAAACCTTTCCCGTTGGTAAAGGTCTTAGGAGATGAGACGTTATCGTTCGGCGGTCCTAGCACGAGGGAAACGGGGCGATGGTCGGAGCCTAGGTCATCGAGCGGTTCGATAGACCTTAGATCAAGATTGATTCGCTTGATAATTACAAAGTCGAGGATGTCAGGAGAGTAGGACGGGTTGTTGGGATAGTGAGTGGGAGTGATGGGGGATATGACGTCTAGGTCAAGGGAATTAGTGATGTCGAGGAGGGCGATACCGCTGGTGTTAGTCGATAGGCACGTCCAGTCAGTATGTTTGGAGTTAAAGTCTCCGAACATAATGACTGAATGGCCGAGGGCGAGAATGGCCTCAAAGTCGCTGCGGATTGGTCTGGTACCACTAGGTTTGTAGATTGAAGCTATGATGATGGTCGGATGACCAGTCATAGCCAATCTACACACAGTGGCTTCCATGTTGAGGAGAGGAGGATTAGGGAGAGGACAGCAGTGGAAGCCTCTTTTGTAATATATAGCGGTGCCGCCGAAACCGTCGGAGTTGGGCCTATCGTTACGAATAAACGCGTACTTAGGTATAGCGAATCCCCTGGAGCGGTTTGGAGTAAGCCATGTCTCCTGGAGAAGGAATAAGTCAGGTTCTTTGTTCTGAAGGAACAGTTTAATTTCGGGAAGGTTGGTGTTAAGGCTACGAGCTTTAAAAGATACTAGGGATAAGCCCTTGGGTTTAATACGACTGGACGCGGGATTCGCGGGTATAGACATTATAATTTATTATTTACGAATTTATACAAATATAAAAGAATTTACAACGAACTTAGGAGCGAGTGATGCTCGGCTAAAGCAAATAAACGCTCTTGAGGAGAGCGGGCGGCTCGCAGTTTGCGTGCGAGCACGGAAATTTCGTTAATATCGACGTTTTGAATAACGTCGAACACGGTCTTCATGTCCTCAGCCAGCGACGACTGAGGTGCGGATGACGGAGAAGGACGCGGCCCTACGGAAGCTACGGGAGCTGGGATGGGTTGGGAAGGTGCAGGCGGAACGGCCGGACGCTGCCTCCAAGACAGAGCCGGAGTAGGCGTCGGCTGAGCGGGCTTTGCTTCCGGGGGACCCCGGTTGCGCAGCGGCGGGAAGTTAGCGTGAGTGAGCGGCGGCGCCGGTTTAGGCGCGACCCTCTTGGCGGTGGAACGCGGAGCACGCGGGCAGCCCCTGTAGTTAGCTGTGTGACCAGACTGGCCGCACAGCACACAGGCAGGGGGGGAAGTGGATTCGGGAGTGCGAGTGCACTCCTTCGTAAAATGTGGATCCAGGCACTTAACGCACCTGGGGGGAGCTGAGCAGTTAGCCGCTGCGTGGCCATAGAGCTGGCAGCGGTGGCACTGCCCAGGGTGACCGCGGGGGTTGGGACGCTCAACAGAGATATTTGAGAGTCCGCAAATTGTGCGAGCCTCTCTAAAGATCTCCCTCGAGTTGGGAGTATTCGACAAGATAACTAAAGCTAACGGAAAGCGCCTACCGCGGTAAGAGTGCATCTTGTGCACTGCTTCGGCCGGGAAACCCTGGGACTTAAGGTCCTCGAGGATTTCTTCATTCGCGAGCTCGAACGGGACGCCCCGTAGTACTGCGCGGATCTTACGCTCCTCCGGGAGGGCGTAGGTGTGGTACGCGATTTGATTTAACCCGAGTAACCTGGTAAACGCGCGGAAGTCGTCGACGGTCGTTACTTGAATTTTGATTGTATCGCCAGCGTTGGCGGCTTTTAAGTAATTAATTTTGTGCTGTTTGCACAAGTTAGAAACCGCGGTCCAGCGCGTTTTTTCACGCAGGAAGACGGGCGGAGGGAGCTGAGGTTTCGGCGGGAAGGGAGCGCAGCGCGTCGCTGGCTTCGAAGGGACCGACGGAGACGCGGTTACTTCGAGCGATTTTAACGGCGCGGGGGCTGGTGTTGAAGACACCGGGGTTGGCTCAGGTGTTGAAGACACCGCGGCTTTTTTCGAACGCTTCTTAGAGCGTTTGGCAACTAACTGGAACGCGGGCTCAGGAGAACCGGTTAGGGTGGCGGCGACCGACGAAGCTTCGGACGCGGCGGAGTCTGAATCGCTCCCGGGAGCGGTACGCTTCCTGCGAGATGAGCGCGAGGATGAGACCGACGCGCAGTCCATATCGGATGGAACGGGAGACGCGGGAGAGCTATAGACCTGAGGGGTCTGGACATTAGAGGCCTGAGGGGCCGGGGTTGAGGCCTGAGGGGCCGGGGTTGAGGCCTGAGGGGCCGGGGACGCAATAGATGCCTGTAAGGCCTGCGTTAGTGCGTCAGCGGGTATGCTTACGCCGGATGCAGCGAGCGCCTGGGCGAACGACTTAAGAATATTAACAAGGTCCATTGGAGGACTTGGAATTACAATATGTAATATATAAATATATAATGTATGCCTATAATATATAACAAATGCCTAGGATTCCTAAATAAAAACCTAGCGAACCCTAGCGGCAAACCTCCCTACCAGCGGTAGGGGGGCTGGGGAGAATAACTTAAAACTAACCGTAGTACGCCGAAGGCCGCTACCTAAAAACCTAAAAAAGGGTACGCAGGTAAAGAGTTGACCGCGTTAGGGTCAACCTTTACCGACAGAAAGGACAAATACACACGAAAACACACAAATATGATAAAAATAAATATGAAAATAGGAGAAAAATAAATAAAATAGAGAAGAGAAATAAATAAAAATAAAAAGGACCGGTTCAGTACAATTTCGTTGTCACCGTTAAGTATCCTTTGCACTGAAACCAGACTACTTACGCTGGGCACAACACTGCACTCAGCACAAGCACAACACTACTTAGCACAGCACTTTGAAGACTAAGGGGCTTAGTCGCAAAGAAAAATCGCACTTCGAAAGCACTCAGACGGAGTAGAAAAACCTTGAAAACCGTAGCACGGAACCAACACGCTATACTGTGACGTCAGTAGACTGAGCGCCACGGAATATCGGGAGGGAACCGACCAACGGAGAACTGGGTCTTGCACGTCCGCACCGCGTGGCGATCGGAGCGAGAATGTGTTCTCGGGTCTTTTTTTTTTTTTTTTGTTCCCCTCCGCGGGAAGGGCAGGAGGATAAAAATGCCCTGACGCATACTCTGGCGCGATTCCAAAGTTATGTGGGACTCGTCCCGACGCCTACCAGGACCATACCCACTAAAAAACCCCCTGTCGGCTCGTGCATTTTTGCCACTCAGCCTTCATCTGAGCGACGGCCAATTGGAGAAAGAGGCCGCGCTAGCGGGGCCCAGAAGGGGTCACCCGCTGGGATTACATAGCAATGAAGGTGCTCAAAGCACTGAAGGTGAATACATAGCACTGAAGGTGCTCAATATGAAAATCAATAATTAAAACAAAAATAAAAAAATTGCAAAATAAAATTGAGTTAATTCGCATTTACGTTAGAATTAGGATTTACGTTAGAATTAGAATTTGCGGCCAGAAGGGCCTCGAGATCGCGTGACAGTCTGGTGGATGAGTACGCTTGCGCATTTCTAGGCCTAGCGACTTTGAACTTCGAGTCTAACACAGGAGCAGCATATGAGACCGAATCACGAACTAGAGGATTGGGATGGGTTTCGGAGCGTTTGAAAAAAGCTTCAGAGAGTGTTTTGAGATGTTGTTGCACTGTAGGCAGTTCAAGATCTCTATGCAAGTCCGCGTTACGCACGTACCACGGTGCGCCTGTGGCCCGGCGGCAAAAGAGGTTTTGAACTACCTGCAGTTTGTGCAGGAGGGAGGGTTTGGCGTGGGCAAAGATTGGCGAGGCATACGTCATGACGGGTCTAACGCAGACCTTGTAAAGTGTACGTTTGTTTCTGAAGGACATTTTACTTTTTCTACCTAACATGCTATTTAGGCGGACTAAATAGTGACGAGCGAGTTTCGAAACTCTTTCAACGTGTGGCTTGAAAGAAAGCGTCGGATCTAATGTGACGCCTAAGTATTTAGTGCTGCGCTTCCAGGGGATGGGAATGCCTAACATTCGAACGTGGGGATCGCCATCGGGACGACGGCGTTTGTGGTCGAAGCGCATCGCAGAACTCTTTTCAGGGTTCACATCGATGCGCCATTCTTGAAACCATGCACCAAGGGCGTTTACGGCCCTTTGGAGTCTGGTTACAAGGTGCCGAACACTGTGGCCCCTGGTATAGAGTGCGTTGTCGTCAGCAAAGAGGGCAAGTTCGACGCCTTTCGGCGGGATGGGAATGTCGTTGGTGTACACGGTGTACACAGAGGGGCGAGGACTGAGCCTTGAGGGACTCCAGCCTTTATGGGACGAGGTGCAGAAAGCGTGCCTTCGTGTTTAAATCGAAACGTACGGTCTTTGAGAAACGACGCTATTAACCTGACTAGGCGATCCGGTAAGCCTATCTTGTAGAGTTTATAAACGAGACCGCTGTGCCAGACTTTATCGAAAGCCTTGGCTACGTCAAAGAAAACCGCGACTGTTTTATAACGACGCGGATAGAAACCGTCAAGTATATACTCGACGATTCGGTGGACTTGCTGAGGGCAGGAGTGTTTAGCGCGAAAGCCAAACTGATGGGGAATAATGAGAGGATCGCCATCCGTTGGAAACAGATGGTTCCGCATTCGAGAGAGTATGACTCTCTCGAGAAGTTTAGACATTGCCTTGAGGAGGCTGATGGGTCTGTGATTAGCCGGGACGTTCAGAGGTTTGCCCGGCTTGGGAATGCCTATGACTGTCGCTTCTTTCCAAGCTTTAGGAAAGTAGCTATGGTCGAAGCAGGCATTGAAAATGATAGCTAACAAGGTAAGCATCTGTTGAGGTAGGTGCTTAAGTGCGTGGTTGGAAATTCCATCCGCACCCGGAGCCTTTTTGGACTTTTGATTTCTAATGAGAAGCGAGATTTCGTCATTAGAGACTGTGACAGGGTCGGCGGTGATGGGAAGAGAGTCTCTGCGAAGGACTTCGTCCTCCACCGCCTGGATGTGTGAGGGATCAGCAGGTTGCGTGCTGGGCGAGCATTGTGCGGCAATGCTGTCGGCGAAGCATTCGGCTTTCTCTTCGACTTCGAAGGCAGTAGTGCCGTCGGGACGAGTGAGAGGAGGAACGTGAGAAACGGTGTCTACGCGTAAGGCTCGGGCCATGCTATAGTACGCTTGGTGGGACGGAGAGATATTCGCCATGAGATCGTTCATCTGAGCGTCTCGGAGTTCCGCGAGGCAAGACCTAACTTTACGTTGAAGCTGATTCGCAGCTGTTCTATAGGCGGGCGTGGGATACTTCTTGGCTCTCCGGAGAGCCGCGTTTTTAGCTTTAATAAGATTGCTAACGGCTAAGGGAAGCGTGGGTTTGCCTTGCTTAGCAACCTTTTCGTTGTCACTGATGGCTGAGTTGATAGCATCAGTGAGAGAATTTACTAATGAATCGATTTTATCCGGGCTATCTAATTGTTCGGGAGAGATCGCGAGTGGAGAGTTCGGAGCCTCTAAGGCTGAAACTAGCGTATTTTTAAAACCTTTCCAGTTGGTAAAGGTCTTAGGAGATGAGGCGTTATCGTTCGGCGGTCCTAGCACGAGGGAAACGGGGCGATGGTCGGAGCCTAGGTCATCGAGCGGTTCGATAGACCTTAGATCAAGATTGATTCGCTTGATAATTGCAAAGTCGAGGATGTCAGGAGAGTAGGACGGGTTGTTGGGATAGTGAGTGGGAGTGATGGGGGATATGACATCTAGGTCAAGGGAGTTAGTGATGTCGAGGAGAGCGATACCGCTGGTGTTAGTCGATAGGCACGTCCAGTCAGTATGTTTGGAGTTAAAGTCTCCGAACATAATGACTGAATGGCCGAGGGCGAGAATGGCCTCAAAGTCGCTGCGGATTGGTCTGGTACCACTAGGTATGTAGATTGAAGCTATGATGATGGTCGGATGACCAGTCATAGCCAATCTACACACAGTGGCTTCCATGTTGAGGA
Organism: Marasmarcha lunaedactyla; assembly: GCA_923062675.1. Classification (NCBI taxonomy): domain Eukaryota; kingdom Metazoa; phylum Arthropoda; class Insecta; order Lepidoptera; family Pterophoridae; genus Marasmarcha; species Marasmarcha lunaedactyla. The sequence continues at coordinate 24,279,870 of OV281345.1, forward strand.
GAGGAGGGGTAGGGAGAGGACAGCAATGGAAACCTCTTTTGTAATATATAGCGGTGCCGCCGAAACCGTCGGAGTTGGGCCTATCGTTACGGATAAACGCGTACTTAGGCGAATCCCCTGGAGCGGTTTGGAGTAAGCCATGTCTCCTGGAGAAGGAATAAGTCAGGTTCTTTGTTCTGAAGGAACAGTTTAATCTCGGGAAGGTTGGTGTTCAGGCTACGAGCGTTAAAAGATATTAGGGATAAGCCCTTGGGTTTGATACGACAGGACGCGGGATTCGCGGGTCTAGACATTATAATTTATTATATACGAATTTATACAAATATAAAAGAATTTACAACGAACTTAGGAGCGAGTGATGCTCGGCTAAAGCAAATAAACGCTCTTGAGGAGAGCGGGCGGCTCGCAGTTTGCGTGCGAGCACGGAAATTTCGTTAATATCGACGTTTTGGATAACGTCGAACACGGTCTTCATGTCCTCAGCCAACGACGACTGAGGTGCGGATGACGGAGAAGGACGCGGCCCTACGGAAGCTACGGGAGCTGGGATGGGTTGGGAAGGTGCAGGTGGAACGGCCGGACGCTGCCTCCAAGACAGAGCCGGAGTAGGCGTCGGCTGAACGGGCTTTGCTTCCGGGGGACCCCGGTTGCGCAGCGGCGGGAAGTTAGCGTGAGTGAGCGGCGGCGCCGGTTTAGGCGCGACCCTCTTGGCGGTGGAACGCGGAGCACGCGGGCAGCCCCTGTAGTTAGCTGTGTGACCAGACTGGCCGCACAGCACACAGGCAGGGGGGGAAGTGGATTCGGGAGTGCGAGTGCACTCCTTTGTGAAATGTGGATCCAGGCACTTAACGCACCTGGGGGGAGCTGAGCAGTTAGCCGCTGCGTGGCCGTAGAGCTGGCAGCGGTGGCACTGCCCAGGGTGACCGCGGGGGTTGGGACGCTCAACAGAGATATTTGAGAGTCCGCAAATTGTGCGAGCCTCTCTAAAGATCTCCCTCGAGTTGGGAGTATTCGACAAGATTACCAACGCTAAGGGAAAACGCCTACCGCGGTTGGAGTGCATCTTGTGCACTGCTGTGACCGGGAAACCCTGAGACTTAAGGTCATCGAGAATGTCCTCGTTACTGAGTTCGAACGGGACGCCCCGTAGTACAGCGCGGATCTTACGCTCCTCCTTACGGAGGGCGTAGGTGTGATACGCGATTTGGTTTAATCCGAGTAACCTGGTAAACGCGCGGAAGTCGTCGACGGTCGCTATTTGAATCTTGATTGTATCGCCAGCGTTGGCGGCTTTTAAGTAATTAATTTTGTGCACTTTGCACAAGTTTGAAACCGCGGTCCAGCGCGCTTTTTCACGCAGGAAGACGGGCGGAGGGAGCTGAGGCTTCGGCGGGACGGGAGCGCAGCGCGTCGCTGGCTTCGATGTGACCGACGGAATCGCGGTCACTTCGAGTGACATGAGCGGCGCGGGGGCGGGTGTAGAAGACACCGGGGTTGGCTCGGGTGTTGAAGACACCGCGGCCTTTTTCGAACGCTTCTTAGAGCGTTTGGCAACTAATTGGAACTCGGGCTCTGGAGAGCCGGTTAGGGTGGCGGCGACCGACGAAGCTACGGACGCGGCGGAGTCTGAATCGCTCCCGGGAGCGGTACGCTTCCTACGAGAAGAGCGCGAGGATGAGACCGACGCGCAGTCCATATCGGATGGAACGGGAGACGCGGGAGAGCTATAGACCTGAGGGGTCTGGATGATGGAGGCCTGAGGGGCTGGGGTTGGGGCCTGAGGGGCCGGGGACGCGATTGATGCCTGCAAGGCCTGCGTTAGGATGTCTTTTGGGATGGAGACGCCTGCCGCAGCAAGCGCCTGGGTGAACGCGTTAATAATGATTAGCGGATCCATTAGGGAGGGTTGGGACAATAATATGTAGAATAGTATAATAAAAGATGCCTAGTTCCTAAAAACCTAGCAAAATCAAAGCGGCAAACCTCCCTACCAGCGGTAGGGGGGCTGGGGAGAAAAACTTAAAACTAACAATAGTACGCCGAAGGCCGCTACCTAGAAACCTAAAAAAGGGTACGCAGGTAAAGAGTTGACCGCGTTAGGGTCAACCTTTACCGACAGAAAGGACAAATACACACGAATACACACAAATATGATAAAAATAAATATGAAAATAGGAGAAAAATAAATAAAATAGAGAAGAGAAATAAATAAAAATAAAAAGGACTGGTTCAGTACAAATTTGTTGTCACCGTTAAGTATCCTTTGCACTGAAACCAGACTACTTACGCCGGGCACAACACTGCACTCAGCACAAGCACAACACTACTTAGCACAGCACTTTGAAGACTAAGGGGCTTAGTCGCAAAGAAAAAATACGCACTTCGATAGCACTCAGACGGAGTAGAAAACCTTGAAAACCGTAGCACGGAACCAGCACGCTAGACTGTGACGTCAGTAGACTGAGCGCCACGGAATAGCGGGAAAGGACCGATCGACGGAGAACGGGGCTTGCACGTCCGAACTGGGCGGCGATCGGAGCGAGAATGGCGATTCTCGGGTCATGGTTGTTTGTATTTATATATGTATGTTTGTTCTGGGTTCCCCCTCCAGTTCGCTGTATGGTCATCCGTAACAAAAGCTCAGCTTACTTTGGGGCCATACAGTTGGTGTGTTTGTCTGGGGATTTATTTTATTATTATTAAAATTTACTGTTTAATAAAAGAAAACCAGTGTAAACCAACATAGCAAAAATATACAAACAAGACAAAGTACCGAAGAACACAAGCAATAAAAAAACTGTAACAACACAAAACAACTGTAAGATACACTTTTTCTTTTTTATTTAACTTTCTTTATCTATTAAATGGGTAGTATCCGTGAGATATTGGCCTACCTCGGTAGGGTGCCGAAGTTAAAAATAAATCTCCCAGATAGTTAGGGTTGGTTTAGATTAAATTCAAATAGCTGTATCGTGAAATATTTAAAAGAAACTTTGGCATTTATTCATATATGACCGAGAGAGGATTAAAAAATAAGCAAGGATCGTAACTTTATATAGACACACTTACTGTCTTGATAGTATTAGACGAATTATTTCAATTGTGATTTGTTAGTGAGAATTTATTCTTTAATTTTACTCAATTTCTTTATAAACATATCTTGATTAGTTATTTTAGGCTTTGTCTATTTTCTATGAAAAATCTAAAGAGGCCATATAAGACCCATTTATATGGCCTCTTTAGATTTTTCATAGTCACATAAAATGTACGAAACAAAATTGAACAAAGAATAACGTCTTGCAGATTTTCTTTGCTTAAAACTGAAAACAAGTTAACGAGTCCTAATTAAGCACTGATTTTAAACTAGCTGATACTGTTCCCAAGTTGAATACTCAAAGTTTTGAAACTGAATTATAGAACTTCAGAAACTTTTTTTTACTAAAACGAGAAATAACCTCATTACCAAGGTAAGTATTTAACTGCATTTTCTTTGGTTAATGCCACCGTTTTCATGTAACTGATTCAGGCTATACAGGCAACTCAGAAAGTTTTGGGAAAAAAGTTTTCATGTACGGAACGCTGGCGAGTTATAATTTATTTTAAAAATTCGATTATTTAAAAGTAAAAAATATATTTTATATTTGTTCCAAATTTAAATTTCCTTCTAAATTTATTTTACCAGCTAATGAAACTATTGTGTGTCATAAAAATGGATCTGCGTCGGGAACATTTTGTGCAATGATTTTTTACGAATTCAACTTACGTGTACGTCTACTACGTCGAACTTGAAAACTGATGAATCGGTTAATCGTTTTTTATTAGCTTTTATGAACAAGGCGCATTCAAAAGTAACTGTGTACCACTGGTATAACGAGTTTAAGTGCGGTTGCATAAATGTAACAGATGGAGAAAGAAGCAGTTGTCCTTTGACTGTTGTTGACATGGATTTTTTCGCACAAACTCAGCGATACCAGAAGCAGGCGTGCGTGGAATGGTGCCATGATATGATTGATGAATTCAGAGCAGGTTCTTACCAACGTGTTTACGATATCATAACAGGTGAAGAATCTTAGATTTTAAATATGATCAAGAAAAAGCACCACTCAACAGTTCGTATGTTTCAAAATTAACCAACCCAACCAACCAACGTGAAACGATCAAGAAGCGCTGGAAAAATTTGGATCGTACGTTTATTTTTTTCAATTTCTCCTTATCGGAGTATTTAGTATCAATTCCCTTAAGGAGCCAAACTAGTATCATTGCAGAGTGGTGCAGTACCAAATGCCTTCTAGAAGTTTTTGTTGCAACAAGCGACCGAACACCGAAGCCGTTTGCTCCACCTTTATGCAAACGCGTTGTCTTGACATCGCTTCCACGCACTCCGCGATCAAGAAGAAGGAATTCCTAAACAGCACAGCGGTAAAACTTTTGGGTCATCTGCCTTACAGCCCTGATTTGGCACCGTGTGACCTCTTCTTGTTCCCTAAAATTAAACACCAGCTCAAGGGTATGCAGTTATCACCAGAAGACGCGTTTACTGCGTTCGAGAAGGTCCTTGAGTAGTACCTGTAAGTACCTGTTGCAGACTGGAAAATGTTCGGAATTCTGGAATTTGGTTCAGACGCATGAAACATTAAGAACATTAAGAACATTTTTTTTTACATTACCTTCCGAGTGTCTGTTCAAAATATTTTCTTTAAATTTTGAGCAAATATAATCAACGTCAAAAAATTTTACAATTTTCGAAAGTTTCTACTTTTTCAGTTCCTTGAATCACCATGAAAAGAAAAGATATGATAACGTAAGATACATTTTATATCACAATCCGTTTTCTTTACATGAGCATTGCATACAATCAACAGTCGTTAATCACCAGCTCACAACTTGTCCCAACTTGACCATTCCATCCATTTTTCCACACAAATAAAATAGCATTACATCTGACATAGATTGATTATAATATTTATTGTTCATATCGGGTTTCATCCTTAATTGTGCTCGCGAAAATATAATTATCGTTTTTGCGTTGCTTCATTGTGGGAGAGAAATTATTTGCTTTTTCAGGGAATATGGAGATAAAAATTGAATCACGAATGCTGTTGTGATCGTGTGGTTTTTTGGTAAAACCGTTCAATTTACTGTTTAACTTTGATGGTAGATTAATTTATCTGGATTCTCGGTAATTCCATTCAATGTTGATTAAGGGTTTGTAATCAGCAGATTCATTTGATTGTGTTACGTGAAGAGTAAATTTTTATCATATTGAGTTTATATTTGAAACTGTTATGGTAAAAACAAAATTTATAACTATCAAATACATTTAACGTATTATCTTAGGGTCAATTCGCAGGAAGTCAATTTCAGAAAGAAAAGACTTCATTTTCTGTTCTAATTTATAATTTATTTTTCTGTCCTAACGTGCAGTCTTGGAGTCTTCGAGAGTAAAGTCAATAGGCACCTCTTGGCGTTAATATCCTCGTCTTCATCATCTTCAGTCATCCTCAATTACTTTCAATCAGTTGAGTTGGAAGGCAAACGCAAAACCAATTCACAATAAAAAATGTTTAGAAGACAACGTGAGTATCATTTTGTTTTTTTTTTCGGTCAAACAGTACGCAATCACTTAATTATAATGGCACCACTGCCCACGGAGATCATTAATGGTAGGTGATAGTGATAACTTATGCATTACCGACTGTATGTTACACTTAGAATTAACTTTCTAGCTATCGATCAGGCAAGATTTAAGACAGAAATCATAATATGATTATGATTATACTAGAAAATCTTCTGACAAAAATAACGATTTTGGTAGCCATTCTATAGATCGAAGACCTTGTATTAAACTTGTGTCATCATTCTGCCATCCTTCACCAAATATTTGAAAAAGTAAGTGTATAAATATATTTGACAAAACATCAAAAACCTGTTTCCGATTGGATGATTTCAAATTAATAACACGCTCGTTCGAATTCCCCAACGTGTGTCGGTAAATATTGTAATCGTGCGTGAAACAATTTTCCCGTGTAAATACATTTTACACGAGAAATTCTTTAGGAGATACGTATTTTACTTTGAGAATATTTAGAATGTTTAAAAAACCTGTATGACAGCTTCGCCTCATTATCTCAAAGTGCTAGGTTGCTTTTTAGTTAAAACTGTGCGCGAAAGGTTTGTGAGGAAAAATGCCACCAATCCGGATTACTTACTGATCAATATAGATAAAAGTTATCTTTTTCTCGCACCGCTGGGCTTCAGCGTACATGCGGTAAAATATAGTGAACGGATAAATGTTTTTCTGTTTTTGGAATTTGGATGCGAATATTCGGGGAACTTCTGAGTCACTTTAGACTTGTGGTGTCCCATGGTTTTACTTGCATGCTTTGTTGACTCTATATAATAAAAAAGTTAAGAAAGTTTTTTTTTGTAATTTGATATGTTTAGCCATAGCTTTGCCAGCGTATACTACGGTAAGTAGTTTGGTTCAGTCATTAAAGTATACCCAGCAAATTCACTTTTATAAAACATTTGATTGTATTGGTCAAGATAATTACAAAGAATATTAATTATTCCTGCGCCGTTAAAAAATTAATTAAATCTGTTACCACAGCACTCATTATTTTAAAAATTCCTGCGAGATCAAGATGTACGAGTAAAATCAGGCAAATCTCTTATTCTGTAATATTTGCAGAGTATAAAGTTAACAATATTAATTTCAAACAAGACAAACCCGATCTGCGTCCAGACCAAATATAATGTCTAGACCCGCGAATCCCGCGTCCGGTCGTATGAAACCCAAGGGCTTATCCCTAGTATCTTTTAACGTTCGTAACCTTAGCACCAACCTTCCTGAGCTCAAACTGTTCCTTCAGAACAAAGAGCCAGAATTATTGCTTCTCCAGAAGACATGGCTTACTCCAAACTGCTCCAGGGGATTCGCTATTCCCAAGTACGCGTTTACTCGCAACGAAAGGCCCAACTCCAAAGGTTTCGGCGGCACCGCTATATATTACAAAAGAGGCTTCCATTGCTGTCCTCTCCCTACCCCTCCTCTCCTCAACATGGAAGCCACTGTGTGTAGATTGGCTATGACTGGTCATCTGACCATCATCATAGCTTCAGTCTACATACCTAGTGGCTCCAGACCAACCCGCAGCGACTTTGAGGCCATTCTCGGCTTCGGCCATTCAGTCGTTATGTTCGGAGACTTTAACTCCGAACATACTGACTGGACGTGCCTATCAACCAACACCAGCGGTATCCGTCTCCTTAATATCACTAACTCACTCGACGTCATCTCTCCCATCACTCTCACTCACTATCCCGACAACCCGAACCACTCTCCTGACATTCTCGATTTTGCAATTGTCAAGCAAATTAACCTCGATCTTAGGTCTATCGAACCACTCGATGACCTAGGCTCTGACCATCGTCCCGTTTCCCTCGTGCTAGGACCACCTAACGATAACGTCACCTCTCCTAACTTTATCAACTGGAAAGGCTTTAAAAATACGTTAGTTTTTCGCCTTAGAGGGGGGCCTTAGAGGCCCCGAACTCTCCGCTCGCGATCTCGCCCGATCAATTAGATAGCCCGGATAAAATAGATTCATTATTCAATTCTCTCACTGATGCTATCAACTCAGCCATCAGTGACAACGAAAAGGTTGCTAAGCAAGGCTAACCCACGCTTCCCTTAGCCGTTAGCAATCTTATTAAAGCCAAGAACGCGGCTCTCCGGAGAGCCAAGAAACATCCCACGCTTGCCTGTAGAACAGATGCAAATCAGCTACAACGTAAAGTTAGGTCTTGTATCGTGGAACTCCGAGACGCTCAGATGAACGTTCTCATGGCGAATTTCGACCCGTCCCACCAAGCGTATTATAGTATGGCTCGAGCCTTACGTCTAGACGCCGCCTCTCACGTCCTTCCTCTCACTCGTTCCGATGGCTCTATCGCCTTCGAAGTCGAAAAGAAAGCCGAATCCTTTGCCGACAGTGTTGCGTCTCAATGCTCGCCCAGCACTCAACCCGCGAATCCCTCACACATCCAGGCGGTGTAGGACGAAGTTCTCCGCAGACACTCTCTCCATTCTCATTAAAAATCTCATAGGCATTCCCAAGCCGGGTAAACCTCTGAATGTCCCGGCTAATCACAGACCCATCAGCCTCCTCAAGGCAATGTCGCAGTTTTCTTTGACATAGCCAAGGCTAACGATAAAGTCTGGCACAGCGGTCTCGTATATAAACTCTACAAAATAGGCTTACCGGATCGCCTTGTTAGAATAATCGCGTCGTTTCTCAAAAACCGTACGTTCCGTTTTAAACATGAAGGCACGCTTTCCGCACCCCATCTCATAAAGGCTGGAGTCCCTCAAAGCTCAGTCCTCGCCCCTCTATTGTACACCGTGTACACCAACGATATTCCCGTCCCGCTGAAAGGCGTCGAACTCGCCCTCTTTCCCGATGACACTGCCCTTTACACCAAAGGCCTCAGTGTCCCGGGCCTCACGACCAGACTTCAAAAGGCTGTAAAGGCCCTCGGTGCATGGTTTCAAGAATGGCGTATCGATGTGAACCCAGAGAAGAGCTCTGCGGACTGCAAACGTCATCGTATCGCCGACAAACTCCACATTAAAATGCAAGGCATTCCCATCCCCTGGAAGCGCACTTACAAATATTTAGGCGTCACCTTAGACCAGACGCTTTGTTTCAAACCTCACGTCAATAGAGTAACGAAACTCGCACGTTTTTACTTAGGCCGTCTTTAAAGTATGTTAGGTAGTAAAAGTAAAATGTCTTTCAGAAAAAAAACGTACGCTTTATAAGGTCTGCGTTAGACCCGTCATGACGTATGCCTCGCCAATCTTTGCCCACGTCAAACCCTCCGTCCTGCACAAACTGTAGGTAGTTCAAAATTTCTTCTGCCGCAGGGCCACAAACGCACCTTGGTACGTGCGCAACGCGGACCTGCACAGAGATCTCGAACTACCTACAGTGCAACAGCACCTAAAAACACTCTCAGAATCGTTCTTCAAACGCGCCGAATCCCATCCCAATCCTCTAATTCGAGATTCAGTCTCATATACTGCTCCTGTCTTAGATTCGAAATCGCTAGACCGAGAAACGCGCACACTGGCGAACCCACGCGATTAACTTTAGATCTCGAAGCCCTTCAGGCCGCAACTTCCAATTCTAACGTAAATTCGAATTAATTCAATTTTTATTTTTTAGTTTGAGCACCTTCAATGCTATGTATTCACCTTCGGTGCTATGTACATCCCAGTGGGTGACCCCTTCTGTGCCCCGCTAGCGCGGCCTCTTTCTCCAATTGGCCGTCGCTCAGATGAAGGCTGAGTGGCAAAAATGCACGAGCCGACAGGGGGTTTTTTAGTGGGTAGTGGTTCTGGTAGGCGTCGGGACGAGTCCCACATAACTCTGGATCGCGCGCGCCAGAGTAAGCGTCAGAGCATTTTTTATCCTCCAGCCCTTCCCGAACGGGAACAAAAAAAAGAATCTTAAGTACCCACTGAACAGGATAAAATATTTAAAGTGGTCGAGATCGGAACAACTTATTTACGTATGTTCCCTGAAAGGATTCACGAAAGCCTGCCTTTCCGAAAATATTTCTTGGAAACCGATAAATTTGTGGAGTTCGTGGTGGATTTTTATAAGAATTTGTTTGAGGGTATACTATGTTAGTATATAAACCGCACGGTTTTACGAGTATTAAGATTTTTCTGTTTTGTTTTAAGCTACATAGTATGCAAATGTTCACTTTGATTGAAATAATATTTTGTTAAGTCGATGTTTTGATTTGGTTTTAAAAAATTAAATAAGAAATCTCTCGAATTTTTTGCCTCTAAGTTATTCTAATTATCTATTTATTGAATTCAAGCGCATACATACAACTGAAATATCTAAATTATTTTCATCAAATGAATATTACTATTACAGACAAGCAAGACTTCATCTTCTTTTTAAGAAATGAATAGATATCCAAGGAATTTAATTAAAGTAGCTACTTCCAAAAGTGAGTCTTAATACTTAGTGTATACGGTTTTAATTTCAGTTTGTAGCGTAAAAGAAGATAATCAAATCGATAGTTAGAAGATTAGCGATCGTCAATAGAGGCAATCCTATAAGTGCTTTCTTGATGAAACATAAACACGCATTTTATTACTTACCAAGATAATTGGTGTTTTTCATTCGGAAGAACTTGTTACTTAATGATTTGCTAACTCTATGCGGACTAAATGAAGTTTGTTATTGTATTAATACATAGTTGGTACATTTTTTTACAATGTATACAAAAAAGAAAACATTTATACATTAAATGTTTTCTTTTTTGTATACATTGTATAGTAATCGAATCAAACTATTTCGGAAAAATTTAATATTAATTTATATTGTTAGGCAACATTAAATAAAAAATTCACTAGTAATTTAAGCCGCACTTGTATGCATAAACCGAACAAACAAAAATAGAACTATCTTTTTATACTGTTTTATAGCAAAAAAAACTAAAAGGTAACAAACAATAAGATTCAAACTACATACGTTAAAGTGTAAAATTGTTGCAACAAAGCCTTGCGTCGTACGCTTCAAGTACTAAAGTTTCATGAGATCAAATAACTTCAAATATTTACTTTATAACAATTTTTTGTATACCTAAACATTAAGTTAACTAAAAACGGGATACAATTTTAAAGCGGGATAAATATTTCAACATTAAGGTACGACTGATGATAACTACACCTACAAAACATAAATAAACTAGAAATACTGAAAATATTTTTTTTTTCTTCAAAAAGTGGAATTGTAAAACTTATTTGATTTTCCACTCTATGTTTATTCATAACAGTTCATAAATTAATGTTTTTTTTTAAACTGGTTTCTACAGAGAAAATGACTGGGCGAAGTCAGCTTGCGATTTGCAATGATTTTTTCACTTGCAACTTTTTGATTAATTTACTTCAAGATATTGGATTTCAAGAGGTTTATTACGATCATTTATTCTCCGCGCATCGTTTTTAAATTTTTGAATCGTAATGGAAAATTTCTTTCATAAAATATCGTTACGGTACGTTAGTATAAGGTATCGAACCTTTTGGTAAATTTCAATAGTAAATGAAATAATTATGAATGAATTGCTAATTACTTCATGTTTTCATACATGTGATTTAATTCAATGGTAAAACGAAGTTAAAATTTACTTTAATACGATATTTACATTTGCCACAAATAAAAACTGCCAAAAGGCAGAATCGGGTTACGTTGTGAAAAGCAGGAATTTTACTTCCCAATCACCTCTGAATGTTTGATACTCAAGAAGCCTTAAACCATGATTTTGTGATAAGTACTTTATAAAAAAAAAGGTTGGCATGTTCAGATCATCAAAGTACTTTCTCAAAAACACAATATAACTTCTTCTTTTTTACTCAGACCCTCATCTTCTACCACTCTTTTGTATCTGCTCAAAAAAGAAAACCTTCGTGGAAACATTTCAATATGAAGCTCAATGAGGAATAAATCAATCCAAGCCGCCAGCAAAACTGTATCACCATCACAAAAAGAAAAAGTAGTTTCTCGTAATAATAAAACCGGGCAACGAAGCGACTCGCTGCTAATTAATGTGCAACGGGCCCATGGCTAAATGATTTTTAAATCCCGGCTGCATGGCAAGTTTCCGGTTGGAATAGTGTGCGAAATACCCGTCTAGATGCCAGAATTGGCGTCGGGATTTTTCGCACGTCTTTCATTACGTATTTAATAGAGTTTAAGAATTTTTGTATAATCTGTAGTCGTCTGCACATATATGTACTTCCATAAATACATAATGAATAAAATCAATCATTTTGTCCACATAAGAAATGTATATAATTCTAATTTGGTTTTTTGAGTATCAAATAATCTTTTGTTATTTTTCTGATTATATTAGACTGTACAATATCAGATCGGATGATAAGAATGTGAATGACCGCGTCCAATAATCCATGCAGGGGATGTAAGTGAGACCGATTGTTAAAGCCACTGGGCTACCACACCGAAGACAAAAAATCCTACGAATCTTCGCACCACATAGCTTCCTACTTCATAGCATATATACTCGATGTCGACTTGTGACAAATTTTTCAGTTACATTTTCATTTCATTTATGAGTTTCTGAGCATCAAGGTTTTAAGTATTTTCTCGTATGACAAATAAAATAATAAACGCTTGACTATTCGATGTTTAGAAAAGTAGTGAAGTCAAGATTTTTTAAAGTAAGCTAAATATTGACGACCGAGTGTTGTAGTGGTACCCAGGTTCGAGCCTGGCCGGGGCATTAATTTGTGTGATGAACACAGATTTTTGTTCTCGGGTCATTGGTGTTTGTATTTATATATGTATGTTTATTCTGGGTTCCCCTCCAGTTCGCTGTATCCAGGTCATCCATAACACAAGCTCTGCTTACTTTGGGGCCATACAGTTGGTGTGTTTGTCTGGGGAATAAATGAAAAGAAAATAACAATATGTAAATATCAGTTTTAATGTTGTCTGATTATATTGAAACAAATATCTGTTACAGTTCCTTTCACCTTTTAAAAGTACCGACCTTATCGACCACCTTTAGTATCTACAGTACTTGTCAGTGCAGGTAACTGATCAACACCTGTCATTTTGGGTACAAAATCAAACAATGGATAATCCAGATTTGCTTTATTTCTTCACGACAAATTATCCTTTCGTTTTTAATTATATTTTGGCATTAATAATTAGGCCTTTAACGTCATTTCTCACACCTAGTCAGGCAATCAATTTGTAGCCAAAATTGTAGCCAATTTCGTATATATCCTTTTTAAATCATCAGCCAAAATTCAGTATCTTCTTTTCCAATTTGCAAATAAACAATCTTTTAATATTCTGAAAATTTTGTCAAAAAACTTTTAACGATGAAAATTGTAGATAATTTTTTCTTTGTTTATATTCGGTTCGTTATATTTTTATTTTTCGTTACAACAACTTTTGTTTTGGTAGATCATTTTACTTAAAAATTACAATTTGAATTCAGAACATTGTACAGGTGACAGGGACATTCATTTTAAACCTAACTTAAAAAGTATTTTATACTTTGTTTTTCCATGTTACTATAAAGAGGGAAGATATCTTTGTTTGTTTAAATGTTTGTAAGTGAATCAATAAAGTCAAAAACTAATGAACTGACTTGAAAATTCTTTCACCATCAAAAAGGTGCATAACCCAGAAGTAACAAAAGTTATTTTTAAGTAACAAATTTCTCACGGGATAAGGACTTGCGATGAAAGTACGGCAAAAATGCGCTATAGGATTTAATCCCACTGGCAGGCATAACACGGGCGAAATAAGACTCACGTCGCAAGACAAACAAATCGTCAGAAATTTAAACTCCTACCAATAATTAAAAGCTCTTCTTGGTTTTAACATAAATTATATTGTTTAGCAAGTAACAATTATGCTTTTTATATTTATCGCTTTTCATAAGATTCTGTTTTTTATATTATATAAATATTATTTTATTTGCCACACCAGTAAAATTATGCAAATTTATATTATAAAATGATTGTGATGATTATACATGCTTGTCATGTCTTGTTTTGGTTTGACTTGTCGAGGTTTACCAATAATGTAAAACAGCATAAGACAGAAACGCAGCCTTAGAATTCAGAGATTTTCGAACAGCGCTCCGACAAAAGTGGTCCTTCCAGTACTGTGTATTAATTCCATGAAAACCCCTGATGTGATCCACGACATAAGTCTCGTCTTGTCATGCCATGAAAGACGATGTCAGAAATACTCATTCTTACTGAGAAAGAGGCTGTTGTAGGTTACGGCTTCATACGTCAGAAGACAAAAGTGCAAAAAATAAAGTTGTTCGATCATAGCTCATAAATGTCTTCTTTTCGTGTATCACTCAAAACACTTCGCCAATTCAGTCAACTGTCTACAATATCTTCGATCTTTTAAAACTAACAAGTGCAAGCAATGACTCGTTAAGCCTTCCAACTCTTCCTACTTGAAGTAATTGTATAATTTAAGCTGCATATAATCTTCCTTAAGATTCAATAAACATATAGATCTGAAAATGTTGACTTACCTTGGAACGATTACGATTGATGATTACCTGATACTAATACCTGATCTTAAGATTACATTAGATATATTTTTATTTGAGAGCAAAGCACAGTACTGGCATATTTAGTACAAAAGTGGTTAATGCCGAGTGAAAAATTATAAGTTACTTTTACCTCGTGTACCTAAAACTGTACAATGTAAATATTCATTTAGGAACTATACAGTTTTGTAGTTGATAGAACCAGGCGTTACTTTGCGGCAATGCATAGCAATTGTTATGAAATAAGAAAAGCCTCCGTCGGTCGTTGTACCCTGATGATACCCCTGTCTGGGCCACTTGTTGGTGGTGGAAGAATTGTGTGTTTGGAGCTTTCTGCAAAGAACACTGCATAAAACATTAGTGCAAAGAATTGCGGTGCTATTCTACGCTTGAAAGGGGAACACCCAAAAATTCCGAATTATGTAATTCTGAATTTGAATATTCCGATTTTTTAAATTCCGAATTTCTCAATCCCTGAGAGACTACATTCCGACTATTCAAAAACGCGATTCTTATTTTATCGAAATTCATAAATATGAAAATGTATGAATTAAACAAACTAAAATTAATAAGGCGCATTTTGACATTATACAAATTAAGAGTATGTGGACATCCACATCGGAGTTATGTGGGACTCGCTCCGAGCCTACCAGAGCCCTACCCACTAAAAACCCCGTGAATGACTTGTGCAATTTTTTGCCACACAGCCTTCATCTGAGCGACGACCAATTGGAGGAAGAGGCCACGCTAGCGGGGCGCAGAAGGGGTCACCCACTGGGATTAACATAGCACTGAAGGTGCACAAAGCACTGAAGGTGAATACATAGCACTGAAGGTGCTCATACTAAAAAATAAAAATTGAATTAATTCGAATTTACGTTAGAATTGGAAGTTGCGGCCTGAAGGGCTTCGAAATCTAATGTCAATTGCGTGGGTTCGCCAGTGTGCACGTTTCTCGGTCTAGCTACTTTCAGTTTTGAATCTAAGACAGGAACAGTATATGAGACTGAATCTCGAACTATGGGATTGGGATGGGTTTCGGCGCGTTTGAAGAACGATTCTGAGAGTGTTTTAAGGTGCTGTTGCACTGTAGGTAGTTCAAAATCTATGTGCAGGTCCACGTTGCGCACGTACCAAGGTGCGTTTGTGGCCCTGCGGCAGAAGAGATTTTGAACTACCTGCAGTTGGTGCAGGATGGAAGGTTTGGCGTGGGCCGAGATTGGTGAGGCATATGTCATGACAGGTCTAACGTAGGTCTTATAATGGGTACGTTTATTTCTGAAAGCCATTTTACTTTTTCTACCTAACACACTATAAAGACGGCCTGAGTAAAAACGTGCGAGTTTCGTTACTCTATCGACGTGAGGTTTGAAACAAAGTGTCTGTTCTAAGGTGATGCCTAAATATTTGTAAGTGCGCTTCCAGGGGATGGGAATGCCTTGCATTTTAACGTGGAGTTTGTCGGCGATACGACGACGTTTGCAGTCCGCAGAGCTCTTCTCTGGGTTCACATCGATACGTTATTTTTGAAACCATGCACCGAAGGCATTTACAACCGTTTGGAGTCTGGTGGTGAGACTCGGGACTCTGGGTCCTTTGGTGTAAAGGGCAGTGTCATCGGCAAAGAGGGCAAGTTCGACGCCTTTTCGTGGGACGGGAATATCGTTAGCGTACACGGTCTACAAAAGAGGGGCGAGGACTGAGCCTTGAGAGACTCCAGCCCTTATGAGACGGGGCGCGGAAAGCTTGCCTTCATGTTTAAATCGGAACGGGCGGTCTTTGAAAAACGACGCGATTATTCTAACTAGGCGATCCGGTAAGCCTATTTTGTAGAGTTTATAGACAAGGCCGCTGTGCCAGACTTTATCGAAAGCCTTGGCTACCTCAAAGAAAACTGCGACCGTTTTAAAACGCCGTTGATAAAAACCGTCGAGTATGTACTCGACGATGCGATGGAATTGCTGAGGGCAGGAGTTCTTAGCGCGAAAGCTGAACTGATGGGGAATAATGAGAGGATCGCCATCCGTTGGAAACAGATGGTTCCGCATTCGAGAGAATATGACTCTCTCGAGAAGTTTAGACATTTCCTTGAGGAGACTGATGGTTATGTGATTAGCCGGGACATTCAGAGGTTTACCCGGCTTGGGAATACCTATGACTGTCGCTTCTTTCCAAGTTTTTAGGTCGAAGCTTAGGTCGAAGCAGACATTGAATATAACAGCTAACAAGGTAAGCACCTGTTGAGGCAGGTGCTTAAGTGCATGGTTGGAAATACCATCCGCACCCGGAGCCTTTTTGGACTTTTGACTTAATAAGAAGCGATATTTCATCATTAGAGACTGTAACGTGGTGATGGGGAGAAAATCTTTGGGGAAAGGACCTGGATGTGATAGGGATTCGTGGGTTGCGTGCTGGGTGAGCATTGAGAGGCAACGCTATCAGCGAAGCATTCGGCTTTCTCTTCGACTTCGAAAGCGATAGAGCCATCGGGTCGAGTGAGAGGACGTGAGAGGCGGCGTCTACACGTAACGCTCGGGCCATACTATAATACGCTTGGTGGGAGGGGGAGATATTCGCGATGAGATCTGAGCGTCTCGGAGTTCCACGATACAAGACCTAACTTTACGTTGTAGCTGATTCGCTGATCTGTTCTATTGGCACGCGTGGGATATTTCTTGGTTCTCCGGAGAGCCGCGTTCTTACCTTTAATAAGATTGTTAACGGCTAAGGGAAGCGTGGGTTTGCCTAGCTTAGCAACCTTTTCGTTATCACTGATGGCTGAGTTGATAGCGTCAGTGAGAGAATTGACTAATGAATCTATTTTATCCGGGCTATCTAATTGATCGGGCGAGATCGCGAGCGGAGAGTTCGGGGCCTCTAAGGCCCCCCTCTAGGGCGAAAAACTAACGTATTTTTAAAGCCTTTCCAGTTGGTAAAGGTCTTAGGGGAGGTGACGTTATCGTTAGGCGGTCCTAGCACGGGGGAGACGGGGCGGTGGTCAGAACCTAGGTCATCGAGCGGTTCGATAGGTCTGAGATCCAGGTTGATTCGCTTGACAATTGCAAAATCGAGGATGTCAGGAGAGTGGTTCGGTTCGTCGGGATAGTGAGTGGGAGAGATGGGAGAGATGACTTCTAGGTCGAGTGAGTTAGTGATATTGAGGAGATGGATACCGTTGGTGTTGGTTGATAGGCACGTCCAGTCAGTATGTTTGGAGTTAAAGTCTCCGAATATAATGACTGAATGGCTGAGGGCGAGAACGGCCTCAAAGTCGCTGCGGATTGGACTAGTGCCACTAGGTATGTAGACTGAAGCTATGATGACGGTCGGATGACCAGTCATAGCCAATAAACACACAGTGGCTTCCATGTTGAGGAGGGGAGGGAGCGATGGAATCCTCTTTTGTAATAAATAGCAGTGCCACCGAAACCGTCGGAGTTGGGCCTATCGTTACGGATGAACGCGTACTTGGGAATAGCGAATCCCCCGGTGCAGTTTGCAGTAAGCCATGTCTCTTGGAGAAGCAATAAGGCTGGCTCGCTGATCTGAAGGAACAATTTGAGCTCAGGAAGGTTAGTACTGAGGCTACGAACGTTAAAGAAACTAGGGATAAGCCCTTAGGTTTTATCGCCTTTGGGTTTTTATATATTTGGACGCGGGATTTGCGGGTCTAGACATTATATTGTTTTATTTAACGAATATATACGAAAAATTTAATTTATAAAGAGCTAAGTAGCGAGTGATGCTTGGCTAACGCAAATAAACGCTCTTGAGGAGAGCCGGCGGCTCGCAGTTTGTGTGCGAGTAATTTCGTTAATGTCGAAGTTTTGAATGACGTTGAACACGGTCTTCATGTCCTCAGCCAACGACGACTGAGGTGAAGATGACGGAGCGGGACGCGGGCCTACGGGAGCTACGGGAGCTGGGATAGGACGGGAAGGTGCAGGACAAAGCCGGAGTAGACGTCGGCTGCTCGCTTTGCTGCTGCTGCTTTGCTTCCGCGGACCCCGGTTGCGCAGCGGCGGCGCCGGTTTAGGCGCAGCCCTCTTAACTGAAGAACGCGGAGCGTGCGAGCAACCCCTGTAGTTAGCTGTGTGGCCGGACTGGCCGCACAGCTTACAGGCAGGGGGGGAGTGGATTCGGGAGTGCGAGTGCACTCCTTTGTGATGTGTCCAGGCACTTAACGCACCTGGGGGGAGCTGAGCAGTTAGCCGCTGCGTGGCCATAGAGCTGGCAGCGGTGGCACTGCCCAGGGTGGCCGCGGGGGTTGGGACACTCGACAGAGATATTCGAAAGTCCGCTGATTGTGCGAGCCTCTCTGAAGATCTTCCTTGAGTTGGGAGTGTTAGTTAGGATTTTTTGAGCAAGTGAGAAACGCCCACGTCGGTTGGAGTGCATCTTGTGCACTGCTTCAGCCGGGAAGCGCTGGGACTTAAGGTCTTCTAGTATGTCGTCGTTACTGAGTTCGAACGGGACGCCCGGTTATACCGTGCGGACCTTGCGCTCCTCCGGGAGGGCGTAAGTATGATACGCGATTTGTTTGATTGATAGAAGCCTAGTAAAAGACCGGAAGTCGTCGATGGTCGCGACCTGAATTTTAATTGATTCGCCTGCGTTGGCGGCCTTTAAGTAATTAATTTTGTGCTCTTTGCACAAGTTAGAAACCGCGGTCCAGCGCGCTTTTTCGGGTAGGAAGACGGGCAGAGGGAACTGAGGCTTCGGTGGGACGGGAGCGCAGCGCGTCGCTGGTTTTGACGGGACCGACGGAGACGCGGTCACTGCGAGTGACATTAACAGCGCGGGGGCGGGTGTTGAAGACACCGGGGTGGGCTCGGGTGTTGAAGACACCGAGGCTTTCTTCGAGCGCTTCTTAAAGCGTTTGGTGACTAACTGAAACGAGGGCTCAGGAGAGCCGGTTAAGGTGACGGCATCTGATGACGCATCAGACGCGGGTTCGGAGTCGCTCCCGGCCGGCGAAGCACCAAAAAGGGATTTGCGTTTCAGTAAATAACCTACATACTTCAGAAATAACTCGGTACAAAAAACTAAATAAACTTACTCATTTCCATCTGACTACTTGAATACTCGAACGTATAAATTTACGTGCTCATGCAGTTTTATAAGGCGTTTGTTATTGCAACTAATATTATTCGGAATTTTGATATTCAGGATTCGTATTTTTGATACTGCGGATTATTCATAATTTGGAATTTTTATGGTTCGGTATTTTCAAATTCGGCATAATATTGATTTTCGTAATTCTAAACGTTTGGAATTTTGAAGTTTCGGAGAAGAAAAATTAGGAATTATGAAACACGGAATTTCGGAATTTTGAGCCATTCGGTGTTATAAAATTCAGAATTTTTAAATTCGTGATTATGACTATCGGAATTAAGTTTTTCGTGTTTAGGTAGTGTACCCGCTTGAAGGTCTTGCACCCACAACCGTCGCGCAAGTAGCGAAGTAATTTCATAACAATTACTATACATTTTTGTCTGCGAAATCTACCCTTACAAATCTATTTAAAAATCATTATTTTCTGCTTTACCGTGTTCTTTTGTGTAATCAAGATAGATGTAGACCCTCTGTTAATGTAGTAGACTGTCCTCCTACGTTCTGACCTTAAATATACTTATTTATTTTAATTCAGACGAACGAATTTAGTTTCGGTTTCTCAAAGTTTCTGACCTCTGTAGTAACGTATTTAATTTTATTTTACTCGTGAGGCACTGACCACCACGATGTTTCATTGGATATTTCTAGAAAAAAAGATAGTATTTTCATAATGATAATACGTCCAGTTAAATACTTTAGCTACTTAATAACTAAAGTATTTAGCTAAAGAACGGACCGAAAAGACTACATTTTTTTCTTCATTCGATTCTATCATTATGTATTTGGTAAATTGCTGTGGTGAATTGTCAAATCTCGCAAGTAGTAGCAATATGGTCTTTTTTTGAAGAGCTTTACGTAATTGGTATTTAAAAAATATTGAATATAATAAATAAGATTCGCGGTATTGATATTAACTATTAATTTTGTATTTTATTGTAGATATATACATATTTGAGAGCTTTGGTTAGTTGGCAAAAACCTATGTACCTACTTCCAAACGTATCAATAAGTTTTTACAATATTATGTACTTTTATTAAGTTTAGCTTAAGATCTGACGTTTGAGGGTGTTCGTCGTTTGGATACTTGGGAGGGATATTTTCTGAGCTAACAGATGCAGATAAGAATAATTTTGTTTAGACATAAAGAGACACTGTAAATTTATTTTGAAAATAATATATACTCGTAAAGTTTCTTGCCAGTTCTTATTCACGAAGGTTTTTCCGAACTGGTGGTAGAGTCATGTTTTATCTGACGTCAATAACAACGAGTCAATGTTGAGAAATAAATATTTGAATTTGACGTTGAAGGAAAATGTCGTAGGCAACATACCCAAGAAGTTATTTTGAATGTTTGTAACACAGTCCATCATCCCGCCATCAGAAACCATGGTAGACTATAATATGTCCTGATAGGTTGTGGTCTCCTTAGTTGGGTGAGTCTCCCGTACTGGCAGTGATAAAGATATTATATTGTATAACAGCATTTCAAGTGGTATGAAAAAAAAAATAAGAAACATATAAATGTTACAATTATTGCGTCTTCTTTCATATGGATAAAATTAAAATAGAAGTTATAATTCTGTTAAACTTTCCTTTCAACTTCATCATGGTTAAGAAGTGCCCTAAAATATTTATTTTAACGGTAAAACTTTAGCGTACAAGATGCTTACAGAACCTAAAATATATATTTCTTGAATTTAAACAAAAAAAACAGTAAAACACACTATCGTCTATCGTCTATTTCAAGACGCCGCATGCTAAAGCGATCGGCTTCAACAATCGAATTACAAATCGATAGATAGGCAAAAGTGTACGATCGTCAATCATTCGCAGTTCGAATCGAATAGTCGATGGTTTACGAGTGTTTTACGATTTCTTTTTATCTACAGTTATGAGGGTAACACGGCCATTTGCATTGCAAATATTTTTTATGACAAAGTCGTAACAATTGGACGTAGTTTAGCAATAACGATCCATCCCACACTGACTATGTTTTGAGATATTCAAAGTTTAAGAACAAATCATGTTTTTAAATAGAAGATAGAATATTATTGTAATTGTAATTGTCAAAATTTAAGGATTGGTTGCTGAATTTTTACATACACGCAACACTTTTAGAATTGACTGCTTAAAATTTTTTTTTTTTTGATAAAAATGTCTTTGGATCCTTTTTATTAAATTCTCTTTGTTCACAGAACTCATTCAAATTCAGTTTAACTTAAATGATCCAATGTTTATAAAATAATTTAATAACAGTTATGTATTAAACAATTAAATATATATTTAATCAACAATCTTCACTATAGGTTAGGGATTTAAGATGAAACTCAAATAGTTTTTATTAATTATATAAAATGATGATTTTCAGCTTGATGTAACTCGATTTTATTCAAGACGTTTCTTTTGGAAGATGGTTTGTCGTTTCGTTTAATGGAATATTAAGCTACAATACATATCAAAATTAAATCTTTTTGGACAATATCTAATACTGTTTCTTAAAAAATATAAACATATGTAGTCAACAAGTAACTTAAACAATAATGATGTCAACAACAACTTCTTAATCATCGACTTCTTCAGCTATGATGTCGAAGTCCAACTGGCTACCGTAGCCATCAACATCGTCAACCAAATTAGTGTTACCTTTTAAAGACTTATAGAAATTAATACAATCTTTTGGTATTAAGTCATACATAGATTCGAGATCCTCTAGTTTTGCCTGTGGGATTTCTTTCCCATTAGGCCATAGATTTACGAAATCGTTTTCAGACAACTCAGCGACACATCCCTTTACAAGCTTCTTTACATTAAGCTCTTGAAACTGCTCGTCTTTTTTATTTTTCATAAAAATAGAATATGTTTCTTCTTTCTTCAAATAGATTTCTTTTGTATGTAACCAATTAACTTTTATTTTATTAACAAAAACTTTTCGATTGACAATTTTTTTTTCAATATTTTTGGTTCCTATAAAATCATTTTTTGCCATTCTGTAAACTTTCAAAGGTTTTTGTTTTTTACTACTTTTTATAACATTAATATATTCTTCAGCTGTATATATTCTCTCATGATATTTTAACTGTGTTTCTATTTTGGAAAAGTCTGTATCATTTGGAAGGAAGGTGTGTCCAGATTCTAGGTATTTGAAAGTTATTGTTTGTAACGTTGGGTGATTGTTTAATATTATTTTCATCATAAGCACTATTTTAATATTCCGGTTTTGACCACCACAACAGTCACTCCATAATACTAAATGTTTAACGTCTCTACTTAGTTGATTTTTAATAAAATGAACTAAACACGATCCTACTTCTTGGGCCCCACGACCAGCTTCACCTTCCACCCAAATGTAACAGAATCCATCTCCGTTTGTGCCAGAATGCACTCCACAATTATAAAGCCATAATTGTCTTTTATAAAAGACAATACTTGTAGGAATACGTGGTAATGGGAGTGTCTTTTCTAGATCGAAAGTAATGCATTCGAATTCTGGATCAGTTGTAGCTCGTTTTAAATCACAGTTCATGTTATTCCTTAGACCTTCTGCCAGTTTCAAGTGGTTGCTTTTCTCTTCTATATGTTTTTCTTTTTCTTGTTCACTTGAATTCTTAATTTTATTAGTGAATGTATCGCACCTACTGCACGTATCTTTTTTTAGGCTTTTACATTTCAAGTTAAAGTGTTTATAAAATATTTGTTTCAATACAGTAAAAGATACTGGTTTTTTAGTTTCTCCGAATAACTGCACAAGTTTTTCTACATATAAATCGTAAATTTTTTGTATAGTCATTCCTAGTTTAAGATATTCACGGGAATTATTTGTTTGTCTCCTGTAATGTGACTCGTACTTGGGCAAAGACTCTATGATGTTTATTATAAATTGAACGTCTTCTTCTTTGGTTTTATTCCAGCCAGCACAAGCTTGTCCTCTTTTGTCTTTAATGGATTTTCCAGTTCGATGTTTTTTCATGCAAACATCTATCTTTTTGGGAGTAATCTGGAAAGTATTTGTAAACATTTCGCGACAAACTATTGTTTTATCGATAAAATATTTTCTAGAAAACTGTTTAGGTGCTATTTTTCCAGTTGCGTTGTTTTTGGTAGTATAAGATCGTTTTTTGGGTATTTCTTTAACGCAATTAACAATGAATAAAAGTTGAGCTTCATACGTGTCTAAATTTATATATTTTTCGAACTGGGCTAGCCTTGTTGCTTCTAATACTTTCTCATGACATTTATTTTTACATTTGCAGGTATAATTTTTGAAAGATTTTGACTCTATAACTTTTTTTGCAGTATTATAAGGCAAGTTTTTATATTTTCTGTATTTTTTTTCAGCTAACGTATACTCCGGGTATTTTCGTTTACGTCCTTTTTTAGGGCGACCTGTTGACTGCATATCATTATTTTGTATGATATTTTCCCTTTCGTCAATTCCTTGTGTATTTGGGATTGGGTTTGGTTGGTCTTGATTGTATATGGTTTCATTTAGTTGTTCGATATTGTGAATATTTAAATCTGTTTTGCTGGTCTGAGTGTCAGTAGAAATATTCTTATATTTATCTTCGGGAAAATTTTTGCTATGGACTAAAGCAACTACTTTTAGTTTTTTAGACCTACTTAAATCTTCTTCGCTGCTATCACTGTGGCTATTGGGAATAAAATCTGAGTCGGTATCACTTTCAAAGTCACTTATTTGGTTTTCTAGCTGTTTGTCGTCAGTTGAAATTAAATTAAGTTCAGCATCTAAATCACGGTCATGACACAAAGTTCTATAAACTTCATATGTTTCCGGTGTCATGGGCCGCAAAGGTGAAGTCTTTTTTATATTTGTTGCCACCAAAGGAGTGAGAGGTGAGTACATAGGCGCAAGCGGAGAATCTATATCCAGATTTTCTTCACCTAAAATTGCCGTCTGACGACATGTATTCTCCTTATTATCATTGACTGAAATAAAATTAAATATTTATAAAACATGCAAACCATAGCCCAGAAAGGAAATAATAATAATAAATTTCCCTGACTATCACCCCAAAAAAATATGGGGTGAGAATAGTAAGCATAGGCTTGCGTTATAGGATACCATGCATTGGAATAGGGCGTTCCTAGAATGAACATACATAAATAGATAAAGGCCCAGATCCGGAACATTTTTTTAATGCTCCGTGCGAGAATCAAACCCGCGAACTCTCGATCCGAATGGATAAGGTTTAACGCCTTCGTAATTAAGCCAAAGAGGCCGTAAAAAAATTGCATGTTAAAGCAACCCTTACACATGCTTGTGTTCCTATCATTCACCCTATTTTTTCCTGCATCATCTTTATCTGAAACAAAAGATAAAACTTTGATAAATAAAATACTAAAACGTTGCTGCATTATTTCATAGTACTTGATAATATATTCTGTGCATACTTTTATGTAAATTATCCACGTTCAAGTCATCACCGCATATTTTAAGAATATCCGGCGATTCGCATGAAGTTGAAGCTTCTTCATGAGTAACACCAATATCTGAAAGATAAAATGTTTGAGTACCTTATACCGCTCCGCAACTGTTAATTTAGTTTATAGAAGAATAACAAATTATCATCAATGTGATCAATATATTCTGTGTTTATAACCTTAAACACTGAAAAAATTCTAATCTAATGACCGACTTAAAGTCCGCAATTTATTTTATAAACTTAAATTAGGAACCAAAACATAACTTGTCATTATTACGTGACTTATATATTATTTATTACTATAAGACACGTGGATGTAGGTTTTTGGTTATAATTAAACTAAAAATTCGACTTACCAGCATTAATTTCTTCATTTTGTCTTTGAGTTGGAGTTTCCCTCAAAACATTTGATAATATTCTGTCTATTCTTCTCATATTACACGTTCCTTTTGCAAACTAAAAGATAACAATTAAAAAACAACCAATAATACCGTCTCACACCTTGCTCAAACGCAAACTAAACGAATGAAAGGTAAATACAAAGAGTAGTAAAGTAATATAGTGTTCTACGACGACGACGGCACAGACAACATATTATCAAAATTAATGTTAATACTTACCTACATTAAGAACTTATACCTAAGCACTGCATTTATGAATGACTACATCTGCTTACAGTAAGCAGGTTTGTTATATGTTGGATTTTTGAAATGAAAAAGAAAATGATGAAAAAAAGCAATTATGAAAAATAATCCAAATAGCTTGGCTCTTTTTTGATAAAGAGTTAAGGAATATAAAGCAAATAAGCTGAATTATCAAAAATGATCCATACAGCTAGGATCTTTTTTGAAAAATTGTAAAAGAATGATAACAAATAAGTTCAATTATCAAAAATGATCCAAACAGTTTGGATCTTTTTTGATAAATTGTAAAAGAATAATAACGAAAAAGTTCAATTATCAAAAATGATCCAAACAGTTTGGATCTTTTTGGTCATTTTGAATCGCAAAAAGTATAAAGTAAAATTTAATATTTAAAAAGATCCAAGCGGAATGGATTATTTTTGATAAAAGTTTTTTGTGACTGGCCATATATGTGGAATGGTATCGTAATAGTTTTTGTTACGTCATTTTTTATATTTTTCTTTGGGTGTTTTTACTAAACCATAGTATTATACTCTGTGGCTCGTTCTGCATACTTAGCGCGTTTTTGACTATTTTGTGGGTTGGATCCTTATTGCTAAACTACGTCCAATTTGTAGCAGTCGCGTTCTTTCCAAAGTTGAAAGTGCGTTTCTTTGCAAAGTAAGTGAAATAAAATATTATTGGGTTTTCTCGGGTTTGGTTGACTTAGATGAAAAATAAAGTTTTTCTTGTTTTGTTTGAATCATTCTCTCTGATAGAAAATAATACTCTAGTCTGGCTCCTTCCCCTAGTTTCTAAAAGCAAGTTGTGTAATTTTTTTTTATCATTCAATAACTTTTAAATTTTCAATAAATTAATATTAAAGAGTCACGATGATTTTCATTCTTATTTGACTAAAACAAAGTGTCACTTGAAAGATTTCAAAAATATTTACTAGAACTTTTTTCCTACACAGTTAACTGAACTCGCAAAAATCTTGCGGAAACTTTTTTCTTTAAACGATTGTGCCAGATGCCCTTTTCAGGGAAATGCCAATCACAGCCCGTTTTATCACGCATTGCTGAACTTCCTTCAAATCTTCACACTTTGGGCAGTAACACGCAGTAACGGCCTGTAACACTGTTATCTTAGAGCTCTGGACTGGCGTTATACGTCTATCAAGTGAAGGAGGGCACGCCCAATCAATCAAATGCGGACGTATCATAGAATTGTTCGAAAGCTTGTGCTGGGATGCTAATGCATGAAATATTCCTGCAAATGGGGATCGTGGGTTAGTTATTTACAATATTCTAAATGACTATATATAATAAATGGTTAATTTTATAGAATTTATTATAAATCTTTGTAAATTTTATAAAGTATTATATATATATATATATACATTGGTTGGTTACATTAGAAAGGCTAGTTTAAGAACAAGCTGCACCTTTGTACTTTTTTTGTTTCCATAGTGAGCTTCTTATTCATTTTGTGTGTACATACCGGGCCAGTCAGAAAGTTTTGCGAAAAAAATTCTTACGTAAGGAGGTTATTATTTATTTTGGAAATTGAATGGTTTAAAAGTCAACATATATTGGTTACAAATTGATATTTCCCTATAAATGTTTTTACCAGCATTATGAAATTATTGTGTGTCAAGAAAAATGGATCTGCATCGGGAACATTTAAGGGCAATTATTTTTTACGACTTCAAATCCGACTTGAAACCTGATACATCGTTTAATCGACTTTAATTAGCTTTTATAGACAAGGAGGCTCTGCATAACGAGTTTAAGTACAGTCGCTTTAATTTGAAGCATGACGAAAGAGGTGGTAGTTCTCTGACTGCTGGTACGGAAGGAATCGTGCTACAAGTGAAACGTTTGATTCAACAAAACCAGTGAATCATATATGAGGAGAATCAACACAATCTGCAGATTGGATCGGGAAGTGTTCATGATATTCTACACAACCACCGATTGCGTAAGGAAGATTGTTTCACGATGGGTACCCTACAACCTCACTGATGCTTAGAATAAAGCGCGCGTAGAATGGTCCTATGATATGATTGATAAATTCAAAGATATCATCACAGGTGATGATTCTTAAATTTATAAATTTGTTTCAGAAACAAAAAGCCAGTCAACGCTATGGCTGTTTCAAAACGAACCAACGCGTACGAAAGTAAAACGATCGAGAAGCGCTGAAAAAATTTTGATCGTCAGTTTTTTGTCCTTAGTGGAGAAATTGAGTATCAATTCTCTTAAGAAACCAAAGTAGAATCAATACAGAGTGGTACACTGACAAATGCTTGCCAGAAGTTTTAGCTGCTGCGAGCAGCAAGCGACCGAATACCGCACTCCGAGGCTTTTTGGTGTACCACGACAACGCGCCCTACCACTAAAATTAAAAACCAGCTCAATGGGATATAGTTTTCATCGCCAGAAGAAGCGCTCACTGCGTTCGAGAAGCCGTTTAGGAATTACATTTTGCAGACTGGAAAATGTGATTTGAAAATTGGTTCAAACGCATAAAAATTTGTATAGGCGTTGGCAAAGAGTTCTCTGAAAAGATGTCATAAAAAATATAAAGTATAGAAAATTTAATTTTTTTTCTGAAACTTACTGAGTGTCCCACGTAAATATGTAAATAAAATAAATAAATTTTACTTACAATTCAACCTGTTTTGCTCTTGTTCTAAATTTGTTTTGTCTACAACTACGTGGAGAGCCGAAGATTTTGCGTTCCTTTCTTTCTTTAATAAAAATCTAATCAAAAATATAATTTATGTGAAAAATCTCATCAACGATAACAACATAAGTCCCAACTCCCACGGAAAATAAAAATAAAAAATCCGATAGTGTATTTGAGATCTGCTATTTCGTTAAACAGAATAAGCAATTGTTTGAAACTAACAGTGATGTGGTGAGTGGTGACGTGTAAGAGATAAGAGAAATCTGCATAATCCACATTAGAACTTGAGCCTCTACAGTATTAACTTACATGTATACAATACATTATCAACAAAATATAAGGAGCTCCTAATAATATGATGTGAAAAATTATTTGAATGATAAACTCGTATGACATCCAGTTTAATCAATTGTTTCGTGACTTAGACACCGTTTGATTTAATTTGCGGCGTTAACTTATTTTTATTTAGTTTATTACATTAGAGTCGGGCCATTTTAATAGGTAACATTAGACAATTCATCAAAATTCAACAACGTAACCTTGTAACGGCGGGAATAAAATAATATATTTTTTCGATTTGTTAGAACTGCACAATTGCTTAACTTTTTTCAATTACGAATACATATTTATTGTAATAATGACCGATACAAGTAATTATACGAGTTGCTTTCACTAATAAACCATTCTAAACATAATAAACAATTTCTGATCTAAAGTTGTTGCGTCAGTTAACCCTTTTTCTTTTTAAAACACTTGGATTGTTACTCTAAAAATCGAAAGCTGATAAGTTGAATCGAATGCAATGATTAATTGTGAAGAAATATCACCATAAATTAATAATCACGTTGTGATTATAATAAAACATAATTATATTTATTATTCTTTTAATCAACTATAAAAATACAAAAAATAACTAAATAGAAAAATCATTGATGTTAGGTACAATTTAGGTGGAATGTTGCTGGCAACATCAGTGCCTGTCGATGACGCCATGTCATGTCGTCATTACATGACGCAGTCTTTTGTCGTTGTGCCAAGTGACTGTGCGTTTTTGGTGTGCTCTCTGTTATTTTCTTCTGTCCTGGCTTTTTTATTGGACTGATCTTACTGACTACGTTTACCTGGCTATGATTGGACTCCGATTGCTTAACGATTAGTAAACAAGAACAACATTACAGTCTTAGCATGTCGAAACGGGGGAAGACGCTAAACAGTTAATCTATCGAACTAGTACTGAAATTGTACAATTATTTTGAACGTGATTCAGTTAACGATGGGCCTCTTTTACCATTGACACAACCGAGAGAACGCGTTGCCAAAGCCTTGGGAATAGCGAAGAGGACAGTAACTCAAATTCAGAAAGCGAAATACAGACCATCAGGCTCAAAAGATAATACTTTCGTACACCGAAAAAAAGAAAGAGGGACAAAAAAATTTTTGGCGTTGTAATTTTGATGCTGCTGCAATTCGCAACCACATTTATGGATATTACTCGAGAAAAGAATATCCTACACGGGAAAAGGTAATGAGTTCGTTAAAAGACGTGGCCTTATTTTTTGGCAGTAAATCGTATCTATCAAAGGTTTTGAAATCGATCGGCTTTAGACTTAAAAATCTGATAAGCGGAAAATCCTGCTAGAACGCTACGATATTATTTTGAAGAGAGAAACATTTTTAAGTCAAGTAAAGAAAATAACAGATTAGTACAGTGTTGTGTTTATTGACGAAACATGGTTTAATGCGAACCATAAGGTTTCGTGGACATGGACCGATGATACAGCGGCCTCAAAAGTTCCATCGGCTAAAGGAGCCCGACTTATTATATGACACGCGGGATCAGTTTCGCAAGGTTTTATTCCAGACTGCCTCCTTGCATTGGCCTCTAAACTACAAATGATTACCATGAGGAAATGAACTTGAGGTTCTTAAAGAGTGGTTTGAGAAGCTGCTAGTCAGCTTAGAAACCATTTCGAAAATATAATGGACAATGCACCGTATCCTTCTGTACAAGTTGATAAACCACCAACTTAAGCAAATAACAAGCAAGAAATTGTCTCGTGGCTAGTAAGAAATGGTGTGGATGCAAGTCCAACTTTATTAAAAGTTGAGTTGTTAAATCTGGTAAAAGCAACTAAGCCGTCCAAGCTCCGCTCAGTTATCGATTAACTAGCCCTAGAGCATGGACACGAAGTTATTTGATTGCCTCCCTACCGTTGCCAGTATAACGCCATCGAGCTTATTTGGGCACAAATAAAGGGTCATGCAGCGCAGAGCAATACTGAACCCCCCTTCAGTACTGCAACGTTTGCTTGTGCCGTATTTATTAAAAGAGGTTATTACACAAACAAACTTGCCGACATTTATGACTGGCAACTTATAAGTCTGTCATTATTTGATTTTATTTGTAAAATGTAAAATATATAGAATATCGAAGATTGTTCCATGGTATCCCTTCATGGGAATTCTTTACGGGAATTCCTTTACGGAACTCTATTGCGGGCTTCGTCCCCAAAATAGTCTAATAATTATCATTGTATTTTCCTATAAAATAGATTCATCTTAAATAAAAGTAACTTAAAGTTAAAAGTGTGTTATTTTTCCTTTGTGGATTAGGAAGACCTCCCTAGGTTAGATTAGGTCCATCCCGGGTACCGACCGCAGATGGTGGAGGCGCCGGGTAGTGATGTAATGTGGTAGTGTTTTACTATTTTTCAGATTAATTCAGCTATATACGTCACTGAGTACGGCGGAAGGAAAATTTTAGAAGGCAAGAGCCATCTGAAATACCAAGAGTAAAGGAAAGACTCTAGAAGGTGATTCATCCAACGGGCGAGGAAGGAATTTCCCAAACTTCAACCGGCGTCAGTAAGACAGCTTGGGACATTGTTGATGCCGATTGATCAAGACAATGTTACTTGGAGATAAATAAGAAGGTAATTAAAGATTTGTATCATTTGCTTACCATCGAAGGTATGATAGTGCAGCTGAATGGGGCGAAATTCTGCGCTGATTTAGATTTAAACTCCGCCTATTGGCAATTATCGATAGCGGAGAAAGATAAACACAAAACAGCATTCATCACACCGTCTGGATTATACGAGTTTAACGTATAACCTTTTGGATTAAAAACTAGTGGAGTTTTTTTTCAAAGGACAATGGATGAAGTGTTAGCAGGTCTTAAGTATAAAAATGTGATAGTTTTTATTGACAATGTGATCGTGTATGGTGATTCGTTTAATGAATTTATAAGTGCTTTAGAAGAAGTGTTTCAACGGTTGAGTGCGGCAAACTTGACACTCAAACCATCAAAGTGTAATTTTGGATTCAAAGAAATAACTGTGTTAGGACACACTATTTCTGGAGAAGGTATTTTACCAGACCCAAAAAATATTGAGAAAATAAAAAAAGTAAAAATACCAAGAAATATTAAAGAATTGAAATCGGTATTGGGTTTATTTTCATATTATAGAAAATTTATAAAGAATTTCTCTTCATTAACTCTTCCTTTAACAGATCTATTCAAGAAGAATACAAAATTCATTTGGTCACAAGTACAACAAGAGGTATTCGATAAAATGATATCGTTAATGGTTGAACCACCATTATTACGACATTTTGTTAATGACAAAAAAATATGTACAAGATTATATGTAGATGCGAGTGATTTAGCTCTGGGAGCATGTTTGATGCAAGGTCAACAAGAGAAATTGTTACCGATATGCTTCGCATCACGAAAATTAACAGAAGCAGAAAAAAAATATTCAATAACTGAAAAGGAGTGTTTAAGTTTAGTGTGGGCATTAGACTATTTTAAACATTATTTATGGGGACTACAATTCCAGTTAGTAACAGACCATAAGGCATTATGTTGGTTAAGGACAAGACGAGACATGTCTGGAAGACTAGCCAGATGGGCCTTGGCGATTCAAGCATACGACTTTGAGATTGTACATTGTTCCGGAAAACAGAACGTTGTAGCGGATTTCTTAAGTCGAAACCCTCTAATAGAAGATGAAACTAGTACAGGAAAAGAAATAGAGGACGGTTTACAAGTGTTCTCGATTGAGGTGGAGAATTTATCACGACATCAAGAGGAAGATAGTTTTTGCCGAAGGTGGCGCGAAAATGTATCGATCAGTCGACGAAGTGTATATAAAGGTTTTATGATATCAAATAATGTGTTATATAAATGTATTAGAAGTGGAAATATAATAAAAAATTTAATTGTTTTACCTAAGTCGTTATTTAGTGAAATCATGAGACAATTACATGATGACGCACGTACGGGAGGCCATTTCGGGATGATGAAAACTTTAGCAAAGTTCAGGGCAAAATATTTTATGCCGAACGCACCTAATGAAATCGAGAAATATATTAAGAGTTGTATACCTTGTCAAGAAAAGAAAATATATAATAAGATAGGGCCATTACGCCCTATAGTAACGGATCGTTTATTTCAAAAGATAGAAATTGATGTACTAGGTCCTTTTAATCGTTCAGCAGATGGTAATAAATATGTAATAACATGTATAGATTGTTTTTCAAAATATGCTATTTGCAAAGCAGTCCCACAAGTGACAGCTCAAATAGTATATAATTTCTTTATTAATGAAATTTTAACAAAGTTCGGGACGGTATGTGAAGTATTGTCAGATAAAGGTTCCATGTTTACGTCAAGGTTAATTAAGTCGTTATTAAGGCAATATAATATAAAACATTATGCACCACTATGCACCATCAAACATTAGGTTTAGTAGAAAAATTGAATCAAACCATTTCATATTCACTAGCTAAATATGTAAACCAAAGTCAAAGGGATTTGTGTGAAATTTTACCTTTTATAATATA
The DNA here is from genome assembly GCA_923062675.1 of Marasmarcha lunaedactyla. NCBI lineage: Eukaryota > Metazoa > Arthropoda > Insecta > Lepidoptera > Pterophoridae > Marasmarcha > Marasmarcha lunaedactyla. The sequence goes on from OV281345.1 coordinate 24,312,721, forward strand.
TGCCTATAACTGTTCAAAACAAGCTTCAACTAAATTTTCTCCTTATTATTTAATGTTTGGTAGAGAACCTGAAGTTCCGTTTGATGAAAGGTTGAATCCTAACTGTAATATGACCGTTCAACAAAAAAAAGATACTTATATAAGTGCAGTGAATCAAGCCAGAGAAAATTTAGGGAAAGCTCGTTTAGTACAAAAAAGATCGTATGATAAAAAAGCTTCTAATATTAAACTTCGTGTAGGACAATTAGTTTTGTTACATTGTCCAAAAAGAATATCAGGTAAAAGTCGAAAACTTAGTCGACCATATAAAGGTTTATTTCGAGTATTACGATATATAGGATGTGACAATTATCTTGTAAAAAAAATACAAAATAACCAAGAACTAATTGTACATGTGAATAGATTGAAACCATATAATATTCGATAAAGTAAAACTAATGATAAAATTATGTCTATATTTATATATATAAAACAAAGTTTTTGTATATACATTTATTTCTTGAAATATTACAATAATATTATAATTTCTTTATTCTTAGAATTAATAGAGTAAAAGTACACATTTAGGTGTACAAATATGTATATCGTTCAGTTGTAGATGTACAACGGTTAGAATTTCGTTGGGGTTTTAGAATAATATAAGAAACTAATATTTTTTTTTCTCAAATTCTATATACACTTCACAACGCAATGTTCCGAGATGATATATCCTGCAAAGCCGATCCAAACAGCATCACCAAAAAGGAGATGCAATGGATGGACGATGCAGATAAAAGAAAATAAGGAAAAGGTTTTTATGTATTATATATTGAGATAAGAGGGTATTTTATTTAATGATTTAATAAATTAATTTTAGATACCCGAAAAGAAACCTCTAAGGGGCGGCAGGTACACGCAGCACGTATTTACCGCGTTACATTTTATTTACGAATCATAAATATACGTGTGGTGCCAATGCTCTAAAGAAGTCAATTTTCAAAGACTAAAATAACACTATAGATAATGTGCACGTTTAATTTGAGCCACGCCTAATAATCTCCATAAGAGAGAAGGTGATAGCCGATTTAGCTATGCGGCCAAAGTTTACGAGTATATATAATATTGTGATATTGATGTCTGTGGGTCAACACGCGGATGTAGAATAGGATCCTCAGTGGGTTGAATAGTAAAAGGGTTATGATGGAATAGGTAATGTATTTTAAACGGTATTGGTATAGAATTTTGTCAGGTGTATTTCGGTGCATTTTGAAAAAGTTCTCTGCATTGCGTTGTGAAATATAAATCCTTTAATTTATAGATATCATTCTGGGTTAAGTAAAATACTTTGGATCCAATTTAATGATCTATTCATAGGTAAGTTTGTCCGGTAATAGTTAGGCAGGTAAAATCTTAATATTTAGGTAGGTAATATTTAAACTTTTGAAAGTTACAAACTTTCAAATAAACTTTTAATCATTCAGAAAAGTTTAAAGTTAATATGACAGTTCATGTCAAACATGTTTGTTTTGCCAACTGAATGATAATGTTTGATAATATTATTTGATTAATTTAGTATTAATTTTAATATAAATAGGACTAATTAAATTTACTTTTATTGGGATATTAATGTATTTATTACTTATCAATTAATTATAATTATAATTTAATTATATTCAATGGGTTATTTTAACAATTGTTGATTAATTTAATAATAAATATTGGTTATTTGAATTTGCGTATGATTGGGTAACGTAAATGATTAATATGGGGTTGTTGATTATTCATGAATTGTATGAGAAATTAAAATAATTTACACTGTTTTATTTAGATATTAATTAACCAGCCGGGATCTTGGCTGATTTTCATCAGGTTTTGTGGCAAAGGCTCTATTGATGGAGAATAAATACTATAAGATCATTTTTGGTGTAATAAGATGTTGTAAATTAAACATGATCAAGTATATATATTCCTATCGGTAGGGGGCTCATCTGAGAGTAATCCCGATTAATGTATATGGTCCTGATTTAAGTAGGGTCGTTATTTAAGAATGAAAGGTATATAGGAATTTATTTAATCAGCTTCACTAATTAAATAAATTAAACAAGAGGGGCGATTGCAACGTTTGCTTGTGCCGTATTTATTAAAAGAGGTTATTACACAAACAAACTTGCCGACATTTATGACTGGCAACTTATAAGTCTGTCATTATTTGATTTTATTTGTAAAATGTAAAATATATAGAATATCGAAGATTGTTCCATGGTATCCCTTCATGGGAATTCTTTACGGGAATTCCTTTACGGAATTCTATTGCGGGCTTCGTCCCCAAAATAGTCTAATAATTATCATTGTATTTTCCTATAAAATAGATTCATCTTAAATAAAAGTAACTTAAAGTTAAAAGTGTGTTATTTTTCCTTTGTGGATTAGGAAGACCTCCCTAGATTAGATTAGGTCCATCCCGGGTACCGACCGCAGAGTACTGCTAAAATGATGACTCTACTACAAACTGCGTATGCAGAAGTCACTACAGAAGACTGGAGAAAAGTCGTAGAGAAAACAAAGAAAATAATTTTACAACATTTTCAATGAGGTGTGAGAATAGACAATATTATTGAAAATGAATTAATAGTATCTCTGAGTGCTGACAGCAGTGACACTAATTACAGTTCCGATAGTTCAACTGAATAAACGCAACTTTTTTGTTACATTATGCACTTGTCTTATTTTGCTTAAATTTACGAAAGAAAGAATAATAATGGGACAAGGATTCGCTGGATGATTTTTAAAATTCACATATGTTTCAAGTCCGTATCGAATCATTCACTTTAATCGATGTTTTAAGCAGGTCACCTCACTATGAAGATAAAACTGACAGACGTCAAATGTTACCTTTTCAAATGCCCTGACTATAATTGACATATATATAACATACATTTACTTTTTCTTATTTTCAATTTTAAAATTATTCTCAAAGCTTTCGAATTTATTTGAAATTTAATTGCACTATTTTTTATCAGTAGTATGTCAACGGATTGTTTTAGACATTTAACATCACATTGTATCGTATATACTGTATATTATTACTAAAAACAAATTAAGGACAGCAACTTATTACAAAAATAATCGGATAAAATAACATCATATTCGGCCATAATCTCTTTTTGATGAATCCTATACTCCAAATCTCAATAGTTTATCTTCCTTCGTTATTTATTTTACGGAGGTTCGTACCTAAATCATAATAAGTGGGTCTTTTGTGTATTTGTCAACGTTTGTATGGGGGCACTTGAATGATGTCCACTCATTATTGAAAGACTTCGTGGGTCATTTCGGATTTCTTGAGGCGTAATTTCTCAGGGCTTTTTCCTGAAGGGATCTTTGAAAAATTCCTTTTTAATTTTTTTTTAAGAATGACGTAAAAAGTCATTAAATGATTGAAGTTTTACAGGGTTTCAGATCCCGAGGGAATTCTCGGATAAAATTATCTGCAGTTACTTGTACCCACATAATGTGTTCTACTTGAGGATTATTATCTTAGCTTGCTAATGGCGTAATTATAAGTAATATGAAGAAAAAGAAAACCATTTATTGGCTAACACATAAAAAACACATACCTACCCAAAAGTAATTAGAAAAGTCACTTGGCTTATTTTTTTACATACAGTACTCGATTAACAAAACAAACGAGCGCAATATATAAAGCCCTGCCTTAGCATAATATTGTGTACTGGAACAAGTCCAGCAACAACGCTGTTGATTCTGCCAGGACCTGTCAGAATACAGTTCTACCACAACAACACTTCCCAAAAGACAAAAACAAACAAAAGAATTGAAAAATACGCATACACATCTGATTTTGAATAGCAAAAAGAGACAACTTTTGTAGGAATCGTTGTGCAATAAAAAGTTTATGTCGAAAGAGTTTACTATTTAAAATATTGGAGCCACAAAAACAAGTATTCGGACTAGCGAAACTACCCTGCTATGGAAATCAGTACAATGGGTTCAAAGTTTCACTGTGAAATTCGTTTTTAAACGGCTTCAAAATATAAGGTACTTTTAAATTAACGTGTATTTATTTTGGGTATGTAGTTTGATGATTTTTTTGCGATAAGTTGAATTGAGCGCCATGGGTTTCCTCAAAATCAAACAGAACGCACTTAGTAATAGATGTTTTTTTAAGTTAGCGGCATTCCTAGTCACATAAGGCAATTATCTATGGTTAAATATACATAAGTAGACCGAGAAGAAAAGCAGCCGGCGGAAAAAATACCTCTCAAAACTCATTTTTTTAAATTGTTATTTCAATAGGTATTTAGGTATGCAATTGACTATGATCGTCAATAAATAACATAAGTAAACAAAAACAAAAAGCCTTTGTTACTGCTGGATATGTAACTTTCTCTAATTATTTTGATGTTTCTGATTGACGCAAAGTAAAATAGCTATGAAACAATTAAGTATATATATAGGCTAATACTAGGTATTGGTAAACGTGAAGGTGGTATATAGGTTAGGTAATCGTTAAGATAAAATTGTACAACAAACAGACCATGAAAAAAAAAGTTAAGATTAAATTTCATATAAACATAAAACATAATACATATTCGCAAAATGTCAGTGAGAACAATGGCAAATTCAACAGAATTTCTTTCAAACTGTATGTTTGTATCCTGTGCATATTATGAAACGTCGGTATCGAAATCACCCTGCATATCCTAAGATGCTTTGACAAATTGAAGCAGCATTGTGAATGGCAAGAAAAAGTATGATGTTCGCAAAATGGATCTCATACGTTGATATGGTATTAGTACTTTATTTTGGTAGGTACATTCTATGAAATATATTAACTGCTAGCTTTTTCCTGCTGTCTGGTTTAACGCAATGACATGGCTTTTCTTCTCGAAATTGAGTATCATTTGTTTTCCAGCTCACCTAATGAAGTGTTGATGAAGAGTAGATCTTTTCACTTCAATCGATTCATGAAGTAAGACCTATTAACCTATTAGAGACATTTATTGTATTTTACAATTTCAAGAGAACTGACCTCAGTAATTTTTTTTTAATAGAAATAGTTTTATTGTTTTAAGCGTTACTAAATACTGCAGGTAACTAATTTCTCTTCTTGCCATTATGAATTAAATCGGAGCTAACAAAACAGACGTCAGTACTCACCAGATCTTTAATGTGTCTAGATTAGTACATATATAGTTTTCATCTTAAACCAGTGTTTTAGGTGCAAATCCTTACTTATTACTTAAAAATTGATATGCTATACTTTTTCAGTTGAGTACACTAAATAATCCATGAAATCGTTGTTCTTGGTTTGATCTAAGTAAATTGATATTACTTACTCGATAGAAATTTAAATTACAAGTAGATAACTATTTAAATTATGAATACAATTTTGATATCACAATTTAAATATTATAATTTCGATTTGATAGAAATCCTTTTTGGATTTACGAGTAAATTCTCCGGTGAGAATAATGCTCGCCCTTTGCAGTTTTACGAAATATTGACTTGTTTTGCTAATCTTTCAGCCATCTGATCTAATCTTGACCTTCCCTTTATTACTATTTTAATAAGTTGTCTGTACTTATATATTTAGTTAAAGTTAGGTAATATAGGTAGTAAAAACTGTCATCACGAAATGTTTTATGGAATACAATCACAAAAACCTACGTTTGCCAATAACGCGTAAGCAACTGTCGGAGAGTACTAAAGTACTGGGTACTGTAGAGGGTACATACAATAAGTTCTCGGCGGTATCCCCTGAACCGTTCTGAGCAGAGAATTGACATTTTAACAGAATATTTATATTTTCACTCTAATTAAAACTAATCGTAATTAAATTTAATAAATAAATTCTTTCAAATTATTTAGTTTAATTGTTTAAATGCGTTTTAATGATGAAATGGCAAACGTTATCTTGTCCCGTCGTTTTCTATGCGTTTCAATTAATAATTTAAAATAAATTGTAATTAAAAATAATAAACTGATGAGTTTTAGAAGTTGAAAAAATGAAATTCAGCTAAATTAGTCTACGTCATAAATACATGATTGTGTTCCGGTGAAAGGAAAGGATTTTCTAGTGCACTTACAGGAACTAAGAGACAAACCGACTAAAGTCTGCTATCGTCAACGTTTTTTTTTTCGAAATGGACAGTTTATTTATGGCTCTACGAGCCTTTTAAATTTCACCGGACTTTGTAGCTTAGCGCTGACGGCGCTTAGCTGGAACTTAAACTACTCCTACATACGATACGCCTAAGGGCACCCTAGAGGGCACAGACCTCGGCTTAGGACGTCGTATATTGAAACTACCACTGGTTCGGAAGATCGGCAACGCAACCTAAATCAATATTGCAATTATTAGTCCTGTTTATGCCTAAACAAATAAGATAAATTATATTCAAGGGAAAACACGGGATTTATTATTTGTTTAAAGTGCAAAATAAATATAGCGACATAACTCTTCTTACCGCTATTTCGACACTTACAAAAAAGCTCTACAGAAATAAAAGAAACCGAGAAGTTTGTCTATAAATCACAGCATCGAGCTTACTGGGAAAGAAAACTTAAGCTCTGCCTGCAGCTTATCTAGCAAAGCTGCGATCTACCGAGAGCTCTTAAAGCTGACCGGCGAATACAATGGAAAATCAAAGCTTTAGTACTAAATGTATACTAAAAATAGCGAAGTACAAAGAAACTCAAATCTTCTAATATTTTTGTGGGTCGAAAAGTATTTTAATGGTGTATTTTTATTAAGTTGTTAGTAGGAAAAAAACTTGGTAACCTTTTTTATAATATATATATTATTGTGAGGTGTTTATATTTTATTGATACCTTATCTATACATATAATAAAATTGAAGAAACATGTTTTAAAATAACTTTGAACATTTGAAAATAAAAAATAAAAAAATAGCCGGGATTGTTATGATATCGATGCCGAACCCAAAACTGTAATTATTATTATTATTTTTGTCTGTTTGTCTCTTTGTGTGTGTGTTTGTGCACGCTAATCTCAGAAATGGCTTATCCGTATTAGATGCGGTTTTCATTAATATACTATGGTAAGTTTCACTTAACATTTAGTGTTTGTTTCACATCAATCGGTTCAGAAATAAAAAAATTATGTCAATTTTTAGAATCACGTCGAACATTTTTTTAACTATTCTGTATCTTTCTTCTATCTTTTTTTCTCTGTTAATAGCATTCTTGAAGGTGGACAAAGGATATACTTCGACCCCGACAGTGTAACGGAGCGTTTAGCAAACACAAGACGAACTAGACTGCTCGCTTTCTTTAATCTATGCGAAACAGACGCATATGCTAAGTCCAACGAAGTTCCATCGAATTATACCTTTTTAGTAGTAGGTGAACCAGATATTTTTTAAGATTACGTCATTGGTAGGGTTTATACGGTACATCCGAAAAACTCCGAATGCTTTTCACTGCGCCTACTTCTACACGTTGTTCGAGGGCCTACTTCTTTTGCCGAGCTCCGCAAGGTTGATAATATCGTACACCCTACATACCTAGCGGCATGCCGGGCACGTCACTTACTAGATGGGGATCAACACTGGGATGATGGTTTGTCCGAAACAATTATTAGCGAAAGTCCTCAGCGATTGCGCTATTTTTTGCAGTCATACTGGTGTTCTGTGCACTTTCTGGTGCTTCACAGTTGTTGCATAAGTATCAGAACAAATTAGGTGAGGACTTTTTCAGGCACAACTAAATGATGACAACCCAATTAGTGAGAGATTACGTGGAAGTCATTTGAATCGTTGTTTGTTGGCTATTCAAGATATAGTTATATCTATTGGGGGTAATCCTATTTCTCAATATGTCATGCCCGAGCCAACATTCGACGGTGAACGTATTAATAGAGATTACGCGATGGAAATCAACTATGATGCAGTAGACCTGGCCGTAAATTTACAAACTGATGTTTCGAGACTAATTGAAGAACAGCGTTTAATATTTGGTCAGGTGTGTCGCAGCGTTAACAGCGCTTTGGGAGAAATGATATTTGTAGATGCTTCCGGTGAAACGGGTAAGACATATCTTACGAAAGTGATTTTGGCAAAGGTACGAAGCCAAGGTAAAATTGCGCTTGCTGTCGCTTCATCGGGCATAACAGCCATTTTGTTCCCAGGAGGGAAAGCTGCTCATATAATATTCAAAATTCCGATCGACTTAGACCGCAAAAAATCCCTGTCAGTAATATTTCTAGAAACATCGATAAAGCTAAGGTTCTTCGTGATTGTAGCCTTATTATATGGGATGAATGAGTGCACAATGGCAAACCGAAAAGCAGTTGAAGCAGTAGACAGAACGTTGCGTGATGTCAAGAAAAATAACCAACCTACGGGTGGCATTACTATGCTTTTTTGTGGTGATTTTCGTTAGACTCTCCCTGTAATACCACGTGGAATAAGGGCTGATGAATTTAGAGCATGTCTAAAGAGTTATCAACTGTGGCATTACATTATCCCTTTGCATTTGACATTAAATATGCGAGCTCAAATCGGAGGCAACGATAATGCTCAAGAGTTTTCAGATTTGCTACTTCAGATCGACACAGGAACAAGGAAAAGTTGTTCTTAATGAAACCCATGCTGCTAAGTTTCATTAATGCGAGACCTCATATCATCTGTGTATGGAAACGAACGCAAATATCAACTTGCGGAAATTCCTGGCTTTGCGAAAGAGCTATTTTGGCTCCACGAAACGACCAAGCAGCAGCATAAACGCTGAAACTTTGAGCTTTATAATGTAGAGTATATCTCCATTAACAGAGTTATGGAAGAAGAAGAATCTACCAGCTACCCAGTAATATTTTTAGGAACCCTCAGTGCTCCTGGACTACCAAGCTCACAAAATAAAATTAAAAGTCAGCGTACCCAAAATGCTCCATAGAAATTTAAGCCCACTAAAACTTTGCAACGGTACCAGATTAATAGTGATCAATTTACAACGAAATCTGATAGAAGCCGAGATTTTAATAGGTGAAAGTGTTTTTATTCATCGGATTCCAGTTTCCGGTGAGGCTATGTTTCGCAATGACAATTAATAAAGCACAAGGTCAGACGTTAAAAGTTGTGGGTGTGGATCTAAGCATTAGCTGGTTTTCGCACGGTCAGTTATATGTGGCTGTGTCACTGGTTAGTAATTCTAGCGGCCTGTATGCTATCATCCCTGATGGCCAAGTCGCGGGCACAGCTAGTAGTAGTTAATAAAAATATACTTTAAATTTCAATTACAATTTCAGAAAAAAAATTGTTTCTTACTAATTCAAATTCATTTCCTAACATTGACAACTACTTGTTCTTACTGATATTAGGAAAAAACTTTCGTGAAGAAGAACTGACAAGAAACATCACGGGTAAAATTTTGTTATTGAAACCCGTGTTACTGAAATGTGCTAATAATAATTATGTATAGAAGAAGCCTGCAAATTTTCATAAAGTCAAAAATTGTATCAATTTTTTTTTTATGATTTCATATGGAGTGTTGGTGGCATAATGTTTAAGATGTTGTCTTCTCCATCTGATGTCCGGGTTTTATATTATACAGCGAAAGGTTTGATATTAAGGAGCTCGTTCATGTGAAATTTTTTGCAACAAGTACGCTCACCTATGTTGTGGCTTGAATATTGCCTTATACTAATCCCATTGATTGCTGCTACCGCTCATTTACCTGAAGAAGGATAATGAGGAAATTCGCAGGCGAACCAAGGTTACCGACATTGCCTAGAGTTTTTGAAGGAGTAATGGGCAGGGGACCTAGCTCGCAGAACTTATAGTCATTGGGCCAGCAAAGTTCTGGAGTAACGACCAAGACCCGGAAGACGCAGCATAGGTAGGCCCTGCTGGAAGGCAATGGACTTTCAGCTGAAAGAAAGTTGATGAAGGTTCTTATGAACAATATACATAATATCCATTTTCTCTAGGAGCTCACACTCTAATATACTCATATTTGAAACACATTTTGGCGAAGTGGGTAGTAGCCCTGCCTCATACGTCGCCTGCCAGGTTCGAGAGTGTTCAATATATCCATAACACAAGCTCTCCTTACTTTAGATACAGTTTGTCTGGGGATTTATTATTATTATATCGGACAAAAGGAAAACTTGTAGTCACAGTTTTTGTCTTTGAGACAAAGCAGTATTGGGATAAAATTGCACATAGACTCTTAAGTGAAACGATTGGCGAGTGAAACTTGTGACCTTAAGGCTGGAACTTTTCATTTTGCTCAAAGTTTATTAGTTCGTCATCGTTAGCAATCCAACGCAGCAATTCTGCCAGCATTTTGGCCAATTTACCCTACGTACTAAGTCTTTTAGGCGGTGTATTGTATCTTTAATTATTTTCTGTCCTTGTTTCTCTTTATCTATTCTTCCACGTCAGATTATACAGAGGCGACTTAGTCAACTCTGACACCAGAGGTTGCTGCTCTAAAACGATAAGAAAGAAGGATGGTTATTTAGTAGATATTCTTGTTTGTTAATAAATGTACTTTTTAAATTTAGTAAACATCTGAATGAAGCAGTTATTAATATTCTTGGGCATCTTGGTCATATCAGTCCTCTTGGTCAGGTCAGTCACTCATATTTATCATGTTACCCTCGCCCATGCTTAACAAATCTATTAAAACCCGGTGAAGGACTATTTTCAAAAAGTTTTAAAATCCTTGTTTCAGATCGATTGTGTCTTTTATTCAGAATATTTTGTGCAAATTAATTAATGGAATTTTGTTTTTCTTTCAACTTTCTGTAAATAATATTTTAATAATAATAATTTGAACAGAACCATCCCGTCTAAATATTATTTCCGTCATTTACCGGCTCTACGTCAATTTGCGTGGATAAAGATAACTCTTAATTTTAAACTTTAAATAAATTTGTAACGTTTTGGCTATAGCTAAAATATTGAGCAACAAATAGTTGGATTATTCAAAACGCAAGCCCAAGGATATGGCAGAAATGAGCGCATTACGCACAATCGGACTAGTAATTAGGGATTTAATTATTTATTTACCCTTTAATATAAGCCTCAAAAACAGGAAAACATGGTACAAAAAATTCATTTACACTATTAATAAGATATAATTTGGCGATCTCATCTCGATCTAGGTTTACGCAATCGCTATAAAGCTCAAATCCTCGATTACGACACCTTTTTTACGTGGTTCTTACAAAACTTTAAAATAATGAGATATAACATATTATATGGATAAAAAATTTTGTATTCTAAAATCAGTAATGGCTAAAACTGACTTATCGTTAAATAAAACGGAGAATAGCTGCAAACGAATGTAATTCTAAAATAAGATCAAATAAATTATTAAACCCGTGGAATATTGTTCATATATTAATTTTCACTCACGAAAATTTCCTATGAAAAATAATCCGCCCACTAAACACATTTTCACAAAAAATATTCCTCCTAATAGTTATGAGTTTTTAAAGTTAGTAGGAAGCAAACTTTTGTAAAGAACTGGTACTGCGAAGATCTATTTAAATGTGATTTTTAAGAATCACAAATACAGGAGACAAAAACAAATTTTACAAAAGCGTTGACTGACTTCCTAATACAAAATTACGTAAACTTAATTACTTGACGCGAAAAACAATAACGTTTCATTCAAGTAGGTATATGCCTATGTACTCTGGGGTACTCTGGGGGGGTACGGGACCCTAGATGGACCTAATCTAACCTAGGGAGGTCTTCCTAATCAACAAAGGAAAAACACTTATAACTTCAAATTACTTTTATTTAAGATGAATCTATTTTATAATAAAATACAATGATAATTATTAGACTATTTTGGGGACGAAGCCCGCAGTAGAATTCCGTAAAGGAATCCCGTCAAGGAATGCCATGGAACAACCTTCCATATTCTCTCTATTTTACATTTCACAAATAAAATCAAATAATGACAGACTTATAAGTTGCCAGTCATAAATATCGGCAAGTTTGTTTGTGCAATAACCTCTTTTATTAAATACGGCACAAGCAAACGTTGCAATCGCCCCTCTTGTTTAATTTATTTAATCAGTGAAGCTGATTAAATAAATTCCTATATACATTTTATTCTTAAATAACGACCCTACTTAAATCAGGACCATATACATTAATCGGGATTACTCTCAGATGAGCCCCCTACCGATAGGAATATATATACTTGATCATGTTTAAATTACAACATCTTATTACACCAAAAATGATCTTATAGTATTTATTCTCCATCAATAGAGCCTTAGCCACAAAACCTGATGAAAATCAGCCAAGATCCCGGCTGGTTAATTTATATCTAAATAAAACAGTGTAAGTTATTATAATTTCTCATACAATTCATGAATAATCAACAACCCCGTATTAATCATTTACGTTACACAATCATACGCAAATTCAAATAACCAATATTTATTATTAAACTAATCAACAATTGTTAAAATAACCCATTGAATATAATTAAATTATAATTATAATTAATTGATAAGTAATAAACACATTAATATCCCAATAAAAGTAAATTTAATTAATCCTATTTGTATTAAAATTAATACTAAATTAATCAAATTATATTATCAAACATTATCATTCAGTTGGCAAAACAAACATGTTTGACATGAACTGTCATATTAACTTTAAACTTTTCTGAATGATTAAAAATTTATTTGAAAGTTTGTAACTTTCAAAAGTTTAAATATTACCTACCTAAATATTAAGATTTTACCTGCCTAACTATTACCGGACAAACTTACCTATGAATAGATCATAAAATCGGATCCAAAGTATTTTATTTAACCCAGAATGATATCTATAAATTAAAGGATTTATATTTCACAACGCAATGCAGAGAACTTTTTCAAAATGCACCGAAATACAACTGACAAAATTCTATACCAATAACGTTTAAAATACATTACCTATTCCATCACAACCCTTTTACTATTTAACCCCACTGAGGATCCTATTCTACATCCGCGTGTTGACCCACAGACAGCAATATCACAATATTATATATACTCGTAAACTTTGGCCGCATAGCTAAATCGGCTATCACCTTCTCTCTTATGGAGATTATTAGGCGTGGCTCAAATTAAACGTGCACATTATCAGTAGTGTTATTTTAGTCTTTGAAAATTGACTTCTTTAGAGCATTGGCACCACACGTATATCTATGATTCGTAAATAAAATGTAACGCGGTAAATACGTGCCGCGTGTACCTGCCGCCCCGTAGAGGTTTCTCTCCGGGTATCTGAAATTAATTTATTAAATCATTAAATAATATATATATATATATATATATATATATATATATATATATATGTATATAGAGAGACCCTCTTATCTCAATATATAAAAACCTTTTCCTTATTTTCTTTTATCTGCATCGTCCATCCATTGCATCTCCTTTTTGGTGATGCTGTTTGGATTGGCTTTGCAGGATATATCATCTCGGAACATCGCGTTGTGAAGTGTACATAGAATTTGAGAAAAAAAATATTAGTTTCTTATATTATTCTAAAACCCCAACGAAATTCTAACCGTTGCATATCTACAAATGAACGATATACATACTTGTACACCTAAATGTGTACTTTTACTCTATTAATTCTAAGAATAAAGAAATTATAATAATATTATAATATTTCAAGAAATAAATGTATTTACAAAAACTTTGTTTTATATATATATATAAATATAGACATAATTTTATCATTAGTTTTATTTTATCGAATATTATATGGTTTCAATCTATTCACATGTACAATTAATTCATGGTTATTTTGTATTTTTTTACAAGATAATTGTCACATCCTATATATCATAATACTCGAAATAAACCTTTATATGGTTGACTAAGTTTTCGACTTTTACCTTATATTCTTTTTGGACAATGTATCAAAACTAATTGTCCTACACGATTTAAATCCAAATGGTAATACGTTAAACTCGTATAATCCAGACGGTGTGATGATTGCTGTTTCGTGTCTATCCTTCTCCGCTATCGATAATTACCAATAGGCACAGTTTAAATCCAAATTAGCGCAGAATTTCGCCCCATTCAGCTGCGCTATCATACCTTCGATGATAAGCAAATGATACAAATCTGTAATTACCTTCTTATTCAGCTCCATCTCACATTGTCTTGATCAATCGGCATCAACAATGTCCCAAGCTGTCTTACTGACGCCGGTTGAAGTTTGGGAAATTCCTTCCTCGCCTGTTGGATGAATCACCTTCTAGAGTCTTTCCTTTACTCTTGGTATTCAGATGGCTCTTGCCTTCTAAAATTTTCTTTCCGCCATACTTAGCGGCGTATATAGCTGAAATAATCTGAAAAAAAGCAAACCACTACAACAGTACGCGGCGCCTCCACCATCTGGGGGGGTACGGGACCCTAGATGGACCTAATCTAACCTAGGGAGGTCTTCCTAATCAACAAAGGAAAAACATTTATAACTTGAAATTACTTTTATTTAAGATGAATCTATTTTATAATAAAATACAATGATAATTATTAGACTATTTTGGGGACGAAGCCCGCAATAGAATTCCGTAAAGGAATCCCGTCAAGGAATGCCATGGAACAATCTTCCATATTCTATATATTTTACATTTTACAAATAAAATCAAATAATGACAGACTTATAAGTTGCCAGTGTAAATGTCGGCAAGTTTGTTTGTGCAATAACCTCTTTTATTAAATACGGCACATGCAAACGTTGCAGTACCTATCACAGAACTTCTAATAGGTACAGAAATGGTACGGGAGCCAATTATATGGTATAAAGCCATATATTTGATTTTCGAATCGTACATTTTGATTTTCATTGCTTGTTGGACTTTAGTATAAAGGGAGCTGACGTTATTTGCGAATGTGGGAATTCTCGCTCCGACCGCCGCCCAGTGCGGACGTGCAAGACCCCGTTCTCCGTTGTTTGGTCCCTTCCCGATATTCCATGGCGCTCAGTCTACTGACGTCACAGTTTAGCGTATTGGTTCCGTGCTACGGTTTTCAAGGTTTTTCTACTCCGTCTGAGTGCTATTGAAGTGCGATTTTTCTTTGCGACTAAGCCCCTTAGTCTTCAAAGTGCTGTGCTAAGTTGTGTTGTGCTTGTGCTGAGTGCAGTGTTGTGCCCAGCGTAAGTAGTCTGGTTTCAGTACAAAGGATACTTAACGGTGACAACGAATTTGTACTGAACCAGTCCTTTTATTTTATCTTATTTCTCTTCTCTATTTTATTTATTTTTCTCCTATTTTCATATTTATTTTTATTATATCTGTGTGTTCTTCCTGTGTATTTGTCCTTTCTGTCGGTAAAGGTTGACCCTAACGCGGTCAACTCTTTACCTGCGTACCCTTTTTTTAGGTTTCTAGGTAGCGGCCTACGGCGTACTACGGTTAGTTTTAAGTTATTCTCCCCAGCCCCCTACCGCTGGTAAGGAGGTTTGCCGCTAGGGTTCGCTAGGTTTTTATTTAGGAATCCTAGGCATTTGTTATATATTATAGGCATACATTATATATTTATATATAACATATTATAATTCCAAGCCCTCCAATGGACCTTGTTAATATTCTTAAGTCGTTCGCCCAGGCGCTCGCTGCGTCCGGCGTAAGCATACCCGCTGACGTACTAACGCAGGCCTTACAGGCATCTATTGCGTCCCCGGCCCCTCAGGCCTCAACCCCGGCCCCTCAGGCCTCTAATGTCCAGACCCCTCAGGTGTATAGCTCTCCCGCGTCTCCCGTTCCATCCGATATGGACTGCGCGTCGGTCTCATCCTCGCGCTCATCTCGCAGGAAGCGTACCGCTCCCGGGAGCGATTCAGACTCCGCCGCGTCCGAAATTTCGTCGGTCGCCGCCACCCTAACCGGTTCTCCTGAGCCCGCGTTCCAGTTAGTTGCCAAACGCTCTAAGAAGCGTTCGAAAAAAGCCGCGGTGTCTTCAACACCCGAGCCAACCCCGGTGTCTTCTACACCCGCCCCCGCGCCGCTCATGTCACTCGAAGTGACCGCGTCTCCGTCGGTCCCATCGAAGCCAGCGACGCACTGCGCTCCCGTCCCGCCGAAACCTCAGCTCCCTCTGCCCGACTTCCTGCGTGAAAAAGCGCGCTGGACCGCGGTTTCTAACTTGTGCAAAGAGCACAAAATTAATTACTTAAAAGCCGCCAACGCTGGCGATACAATCAAAATTCAAGTAGCGACCGTCGACGACTTCCGCGCGTTTACCAGGTTACTCTCGTTAAATCAAATCGCGTATCACACCTACGCCCTCCCGGAGGAGCGTAAGATCCGCGCAGTACTACGGGGCGTCCCATTCGAGCTCGCGAATGAAGAAATCCTCGAGGACCTTAAGTCCCAGGGTTTCCCGGCCGAAGCAGTGCACAAGATGCACTCTAACCGCGGTAGGCGCTTTCCGTTAGCTTTAGTTATCTTGTCGAATACTCCCAACTCGAGGGAGATCTTTAGAGAGGCTCGCACAATTTGCGGACTCTCAAATATCTCTGTTGAGCGTCCCAACCCCCGCGGTCACCCTGGGCAGTGCCACCGCTGCCAGCTCTACGGCCACGCAGAGGCTAACTGCTCAGCTCCCCCCAGGTGCGTTAAGTGCCTGGATCCACATTTTACGAAGGAGTGCACTCGCACTCCCGAATCCACTTCCCCCCCTGCCTGTGTGCTGTGCGGCCAGTCTGGTCACACAGCTAACTACAGGGGCTGCCCGCGCGCTCCGCTCTCCACCGCCAAGAGGGTCGCGCCTAAACCGGCGCCGCCGCTCACTCCCGCTAACTTCCCGCCGCTGCGCAACCGGGGTCCCCCGGAAGCAAAGCCCGTTCAGCCGACGCCTACTCCGGCTCTGTCCTGGAGGCAGCGTCCGACTGTCCCGCCTGCACCTTCCCGACCCATCCCAGCTCCCGTAGCTTCCGTAGGGCCGCGTCCTGCTTTGTCATCTTCACCTCAGTCGTCACTGGCTGAGGACATGAAGACCGTGTTCGACGTCATTCAAAACGTCGTCATTACGGAAATTTCTGTTCTCGCACGCAAACTGCGAGCCGCCCGCTCTCCTCAAGAGCGTTTATTCGCGTTAGCCGAGCATCACTCGCTCCTAAGTTCGTTGTAAATTTTTTTATTATTTTTTTTTTTTATTTTTGTATAAAATCGTAAATAAGTAAATTATAATGTCTAGACCCGCGAATCCCGCGTCCAGTCGTATTAAACCCAAGGGCTTATCTCTAGTATCTTTTAACGCTCGTAGCCTTAACACCAACCTTCCCGAGATTAAACTGTTCCTTCAGAACAAAGAACCTGACTTATTCCTTCTCCAGGAGACATGGCTTACTCCAAACCGCTCCAGGGGATTCGCTATACCTAAGTACGCGTTTATTCGTAACGATAGGCCCAACTCCGACGGTTTCGGCGGCACCGCTATATATTACAAAAGAGGCTTCCACTGCTGTCCTCTCCCTACTCCTCCTCTCCTCAACATGGAAGCCACTGTGTGTAGATTGGCTATGACTGGTCATCCGACCATCATCATAGCTTCAATCTACATACCTAGTGGTACCAGACCAATCCGCAGCGACTTTGAGGCCATTCTCGCCCTCGGCCATTCAGTCATTATGTTCGGAGACTTCAACTCCAAACATACTGACTGGACGTGCCTATCGACTAACACCAGCGGTATCGCTCTCCTCGACATCACTAACTCCCTTGACCTAGACGTCATATCCCCCATCACTCCCACTCACTATCCCAACAACCCGTCCAATCAATCTTGATCTAAGGTCTATCGAACCGCTCGATGACCTAGGTTCCGACCATCGCCCCGTTTCCCTCGTGCTAGGACCGCCGAACGATAACGTCTCATCTCCTAAGACCTTTACCAACTGGAAAGGTTTTAAAAATACGTTAGTTTCAGCCTTAGAGGCTCCGAACTCTCCACTCGCGATCTCTCCCGAACAATTAGATAGCCCGGATAAAATCGATTCATTAGTAAATTCTCTCACTGATGCTATCAACTCAGCCATCAGTGACAACGAAAAGGTTACTAAGCAAGGCAAACCCACGCTTCCCTTAGCCGTTACCAATCTTATTAAAGCTAAGAACGCGGCTCTCCGGAGAGCCAAGAAATATCCCACGCCCGCCTATAGAACAGCTGCGAATCAGCTTCAACGTAAAGTTAGGTCTTGCCTCGCGGAACTCCGAGACGCTCAGATGAACGATCTCATAGCGAATATCTCTCCGTCCCACCAAGCGTACTATAGCATGGCCCGAGCCTTACGCGTAGACACCGCCTCTCACGTTCCTCCTTTCACTCGTCCCGATGGAACTACTGCCTTTGAAGTCGAAGAGAAAGCCGAATGCTTCGCTGACAGCATTGCCGCACAATGCTCGCCCAGCACGCAACCTGCTGATCCCTCACACATCCAGGCGGTGGAGGACGAAGTCCTTCGCAGAGACTCTCTCCCCATCACCGCCGACCCTGTCACAGTCTCTAATGATGAAATCTTGCTTCTCATTAGAAATCAAAAGTCCAAAAAGGCTCCGGGTTCGGATGGGATTTCCAACCACGCACTTAAGCACCTACCCCAACAGATGCTTACCTTGTTAGCTATCATTTTCAATGCCTGCTTCGACCATAGCTACTTTCCAAAAGCTTGGAAAGAAGCGACAGTCATAGGCATTCCCAAGCCGGGCAAACCTCTGAACGTCCCGACTAATCACAGACCCATCAGCCTCCTCAAGGCAATGTCTAAACTTCTCGAGAGAGTCATACTCTCTCGAATGCGGAACCATCTGTTTCCAACGGATGGCGATCCTCTCATTATTCCCCATCAGTTCGGCTTTCGCGCTAAACACTCCTGCCCTCAGCAAGTCCACCGAATCGTCGAGTATATACTTGACGGTTTCTATCCGCGTCGTTATAAAATAGTCGCGGTTTTCTTTGACGTAGCCAAGGCTTTCGATAAAGTCTGGCACAGCGGTCTCGTTTATAACTCTACAAGATAGGCTTACCGGATCGCCTAGTCAGGTTAATAGCGTCGTTTCTCAAAGACCGTACATTTCGATTTAAACACGAAGGCACGCTTTCTGCGCCTCGTCCCATAAAGGCTGGAGTCCCTCAACGCTCAGTCCTCGCCCCTCTGCTGTACACCGTGTACACCAACGACATTCCCATCCCGCCGAAAGGCGTCGAACTCGCCCTCTTTGCTGACGACACCGCACTCTATACCAAAGGCCACAGTGTTCGGCACCTTGTAACCAGACTCCAAAAGGCCGTAAACGCCCTTGGTGTATGGTTTCAAAAATGGCGCATCGATGTGAACCCTGAAAAGAGTTCTGCGATGCGCTTCGACCACAAACGCCGTCGTCCCGATGGCGATCCCCACGTCCGAATGTTAGGCATTCCCATCCCCTGGAAAGAGTTTCGAAACTCGCTCGTCACTATTTAGGCCGCCTAAATAGCATGTTAGGTAGAAAAAGTAAAATGTCCTTCTGAAACAAACGTACACTTTACAAGGTCTGCGTTAGACCCGTCATGACGTATGCCTCGCCAATCTTTGCCCACGCCAAACCCTCCCTCCTGCACAAACTGCAGGTAGTTCAAAACCTCTTTTGCCGCCGGGCCACAAACGCACCGTGGTACGTGCGTAACGCGGACTTGCATAGAGATCTTGAACTGCCTACAGTACAACAACATCTCAAAACACTCTCTGAAGCGTTTTTCAAACGCTCCGAAACCCATCCCAATCCTCTAGTTCGTGATTCAGTCTCATATACTACTCCTGTGTTAGACTCGAAGTTCAAAGTCGCTAGGCCTAGGAATGCGCAAGCGTACTCATCCACCAGACTGTCCGCCGATCTCTATTCCGCCGATCAAATTCTAATTCTAACGTAAATTCTAATTCTAACGTAAATCCTAATTCTAACGTAAATGCGAATTAATTCAATTTTATTTTGCAATTTTTAATTTTTGTTTTAATTATTGATTTTCATTTTGAGCACCTTCAGTGCTATGTATTAACCTTCAGTGCTTTGAGCACCTTCAGTGCTATGTAATCCCAGCGGGTGTCCCCTTCTGGGCCCCGCTAGCGCGGCCTCTTTCTCCAATTGGCCGTCGCTCAGATGAAGGCTGAGTGGCAAAAATGCACGAGCCGACAGGGGGTTTTTAGTGGGTATGGTCCTGGTAGGCGTCGGGACGAGTCCCACATAACTTTGGAATCGCGCCAGAGTATGCGTCAGGGCATTTTTATCCCCCTGCCCTTCCCGCGGAGGGGAACAAAAAAAAAATTTGCGAATGTGAGCTAATGGCAAGGAGCGGGGAATATTTTGGCATCAGTGGTTAATGAAAGTGAATTCAAACATAGGCATTATATTTCTCTATAATAGAAGTTCTGTGAGAAAACATGGTATATAGAAAAACCATCAGAACCTTGCTCAGACAAAAAATTACTACCAAACATTAACTTTAAGCACCCGTCTAGACTGCACGATTCTCGGTCTGAACACACTATCTCACATATTATATGACTCTGAATTCGTAATGTCACAAACAAGTTAAGAAATTAAACTTTTATCTCCTAGTCCCTTAAGTTCAAAGTTAATTATAGTCGTTGTGTTTTCATTACAAAGACGCGCATTGTTACTAATTTCACCACTTTACGGTGTCGGTTCACTAAGTACTTACATACCTGTGGAAGATTTTATGCATAAACTTGGGGACTTAATAAAAGAAATGCTGTTACTAGACTGCTTAATTTTACTGGAGTGATACACACGGCTCATAAGAATAGAAGAAATGATGTTTAAGGTTTAAAATAGAGATTACTTAGACACATTTATGGCATTATTTGTCATTATAAACTTACATAGCCTGTTTTTTAAAACAGTCACAGCCCGTATCAAATTATACATCGCCCTGAGAGAAATCCAATCGTACAAACCGCCAAATGTTAAAAAAGATCCAGTTATTTGTGGACTAACTTGTGTTTTTTCACAAATGTTTCAATATTAATTTAATCGAATATAAACATATAAACGGCCACGCAATCCACCTTATTTAAAGTGGCTCTCATTCTCATAGACACCATTTTTTGTAAATATTTTATATGTCAATATTTGTTGTTGTGGCTACATAAGATTATCAAAAAATGATGCGATACCTACTCTAGGCTTCATTTGGAATTGCCTGAAATAATTGCTTTCATTTCCTTGGCTGTGCTTCTTTTTGCTTATTATGACATTCAAAATAGAAAGGACTGTAGTACCGCCTCAGACGATCGCATAACAAAATAAACTCTATTACCATAAATATTCAGTAAATTTACTGACCAAGGGTTAACGGTGCTACGCAGCCGTATGTAGGTGTAACATCACGGTACACTTCTCAACTTTTCCAATAAAATCGAAGTGAGACGAAATTTCAATTTTAGAATCGCAAAGGTAAAGAACACCCGTTCTTGTAGGTTTTAGAAATTATTGGAAATCACCTTGGTACATTCAGTACAGAATTTGACTTAATACTTTGTAGGTACTAACATTTTACTTGGTATATTGGTTTTTTTGGTATATTGGTTTATATGTCGCAGACGAAGGGTTTAATTATCCATTTAACTAAACAGCAAGCTATTTGGAAAAACGTTTTTCGTACTTTACATTATTTAATCTTCATAATGGTGCTACGCTCATTTCGCTCGCACGGCTCTCACAAATCGCAGGATGTCAACATGTATTAAAAAAGAAAATTGATAAATCTTATATTCCTTGCTTTATAATTGACTACTCTACATTACGGCTAGCTGTTAGGCTAAGCGGAAGTTTTAACCATCGGCCTGCAAAATATACCTAAATTTTTTCTATGACCTGAGGTGCACTATTTTGGTATGTACTTATTTACTAGTTATAGTTATAGTTATAGTTATAGTTACTTTTAAAAAAAAAGCTGATAAAATTACAAAGTGTTATTGAAGTTATATCGACTAGTAATTGCATTAAGTCTTTCAATAAACGTCTGACGAATACTTAAATACAGTACTATTAGGTCATTACGTATGAAATTGCCGTTCTGTAAGGGAGGAACATAAAGTAAATTTTTTTTTAAATATTATACATATATTTATTTAGTCAAAGTATGTACCATTTCTATCTATGCACTTTTACCATCTCATAGGTAGTTCATTGATCTCTTTACAAATAAAACCATTCGGACGGGAATCAATTAAATCTTTGAAGGCGCTTTGGACTGCCCCATCGGTGTGGAATTTTTTCCCTTGCAAGAAGTTATCCAAATTTTGAAAAAAATGGTAATCTGTTGGAGCAAGGTCCGGGTAGTACGGTGGATGTCTTAGACATTCCAATTAAGCTCCTCGAATTTGGTAGCCCTCTGTTGTACAGTGTGTGGTCTAGCGTTGTCCTGAAGCGGTAGTGGTCTAGAGCGATTGACCAGCCTCAGTTGTTTAGCAGCTAGCTTTTCCATCATGGTTTGCAGTTGCTAAGAATAGACATCTGCCGTAATCATCTGGCCATATTTAAGAAAGCTGTAGTGAATGACACCGGCACTAAACGCCACAAGTAACTTTTTTTGACTCAATTTTCGCTTGGGGCACAATTTGGTTGGTTCGCCAGAATTCAACCATTGCAATGAGCGTTTCAGATTGTCGTACAAGATCTACTTTTTTATCACAGTTATTGATTCGTTTAAAATCCTTTCATAATGTATGGTTGAGTAATGTAACGCAGCAGTCGACGCGCGTTTGTCGGTTTGCTGCATTCAATTTATGAGGTAAAAGCTTGAGAGGATGCTCTCAAGCTTTTTCACCTTCCCAATTTACTTCAAGTGGATTAAAACAGTTTAGTCACTAACACCACAGCCAACAACTAACTCGGACGTGGTTTGCGATGGATCCGCTTCCACAATAGCCTTCAATTCTTCATTATCAACTTTAGTCTCCGGCCGTCCACAGGGCTTGTTCTGCAGGTCGAAATTTCCAGAACGAAATCGTTGGAATCAAAAACGCACTGTGTTTTCTTTTACGACACCGCCGCCATACTTCGAGACGTTTCCTCAGCACTGGTGCCACGGTGGAACTCGTTCTCGTAAATAACGCGATATTTCAAGTTTTCCATTTTGTAAACTATGTGACGCAAAGAAAAAACCAAAAGATGCAAAAACTAATGAATTACGGTTTTCGAAACACAAATGCGTGAGTAAATAGCTGTATAAATTTAAAATTCGAATTCTCAACCAAAGAGGCCAGCACGACAAAACGCCAATTTCATATGTAAGGACCTAATATATGGAACTCTGTTTTGTATTATACTTTCCTAAAATATTTTGTTGTCTTGTACCTTGAAGACATGAACAATGATCGCTCGCAGACTTAAAACGGTGTACAAAATAAAATCCAGATTTAGTATCTCGAGTTTCACTTACACTGTGACATTTAAAGTAAAATTCGCTGAGCACCCTGACTCCAGTACAGTAAAAGTCTCAAATAAAATTATATTTTTGCCCATAGTTCACAAGAATATGAGGAATAAACGTTTCCATCGGATTAAATGAATAAAGTTTTTAAAGCTAAATAATACAAAAATTGCTGTGACAGTGAAAATTTGTTCAAATACTTGATGAATTGTTTCAATCAAGGATTCGCTTCCTAAAAATCTAATATTTAATCAACACATCGTAAATACTATGTTAGCAAGGCAAAGTATTTACTTGATAAGTTTTCTTATCTTAATTGACAATATTTAATTATGTTAAATAACTCATTTAAACATTTAACATTTTATATAATTGCCACATTGCCACCAGATAACTATGTGATTGGATTAGAATAGCTCTTATATGTAACAAAGATCCAATATTTGAATACTAATTTTATTAAGTGTATATTTTTAAGATGTTTGAAACACTCTGTGTGTACAAAAAATAAACGTAATTGACTAGAAAGATATTGCATTTTTTACTTCCGACTCGATTTCGATCAGTCAAATTGCGACGAGCTAAATAAATCCGCTCGTTAATATGATTCGTCTTCTCGCTGCGTTTATTTAAAAAAATATATTAAATTCAAAAATATGATCTTTCTACAAACTTTATTACATCACAACGTACTATTTTTGTAATCTACTGCTTCATATATATAAAGGGAATATAATAGGATGAACCATTTCTCGCTCCGATCGCCACGCGGTGCGGACGTGCAAGCCCCGTTCTCCGTTGATCGGTCCTTTCCCGCTATTCCGTGGCGCTCAGTCTACTGACGTCACAGTTTAGCGTGTTGGTTCCGTGCTACGGTTTTCAAGGTTTTCTACTCCCTCTGAGTGCTATCGAAGTGCGTTTTTTTTTCTTTGCGACTAAGCCCCTTAGTCTTCAAAGTGTTGTGCTAAGTTGTGTTGTGCTTGTGCTGAGTGCAGTGTTGTGCCCAGCGTAAGTAGTCTGGTTTCAGTACAAAGGATACTTAACGGTGACAACGAATTTGTACTGAACCAGTCCTTTTATTTTTATTTTATTTCTCTACTCTATTTTATTTATTTTTCTCCTATTCCATATTTATTTTTATCATATCTGTGTGTTTTTCGTGTGTGTATTTGTCCTTTCTGTCGGTAAAGGTTGACCCTAACGCGGTCAACTCTTTACCTGCGTACCCTTTTTTTTAGGTTTCTAGGTAGCGGCCTTCGGCGTACTACGGTTAGTTTTAAGTTATTCTCCCCAGCCCCCCTACCGCTGGTAGGGAGGTTTGCCGCTAGGTTTCGCTAGGTTTTTATTTAGGAATTCTAGGCATTTGTTATAAAAATAGGTGCTAGGTTTGCTAGGGAACCTAGGTATACATTATATATTTATATATTACATATTATCCCAAGCCCTCCAATGGACCTTGTAAACATTCATAGGTCGTTCGCCCAGGCGCTCGTTGCGTCCGGCGCCAACTTATCAGATGACGTAATAACGCAGGCCTTACAGGCATCTATCGCGTCCCCGGTCCCTCAGGCCTCAACCCCGGCCCCTCAGGCCCCAACCCCGGCCCCTCAGGCCTCAACCCCGGCCCCTCAGGCCTCCAACGTCGAGACCCCTCAGGTCTACAGCTCTTCCTCGTCTCCAGCCTCGTCCGAGATGGACTGCGAATTGGTCGCATCCTCTCACACGTCGCGCCGCAAGCGTACCGCTCCCGGGAGCGACTCCGAACCCGCGTCTGATACGTCGTCAGATGCCGTCACCTTAACCGGCTCTCCTGAGCCCGCGTTTCAACTTGTCGCCAAGCGCTCCAAGAAGCGCTCGAAGAAAACTTCGGTATCATCAATACCCGAGCCCTCCCCGGTGTCTTCAACACCAGCCCCCGCGCCGTTAAAATCGCTCGAAGTAACCGCGCCTCCGTCGGTCCCATCGAAGCCAGCGACGTGCTGCGCTCCCGTCCCATCCAAGCCTCAGCTCCCTCCGCCCGTCTTCCTGCGTGAAAAAGCGCGCTGGACCACGGTTTCTAACTTGTGCAAAGAGCGCAAAATTAATTACCTAAAAGCAACCAATGCAGGCGACACAATTAAAATCCAGGTCGCGACCGTCGACGACTTCCGCGCGTTCACTCGGTTACTTTCTCTAAAACAAATCGCTTATCACACCTACGCCCTCCCTAGGAGCGTAAGATCCGCGAAGTACTACGGGGCGTCCCGTTCGAGCTCGCGAACGAAGAAATCCTCGAGGACCTTAGGTCCCAGGGTTTCCCGGCCGTAGCAGTGCACAAGATGCACTCCAACCGCGGTAGGCGTTTTCCGTTAGCGCTAGTAATCCTGTCCAATACTCCCAACTCGAAGGAGATTTTCAAAGAGGCTCGCAAAATTTGCGGACTCTCGAACATCTCCGTCGAGCGTCCCAACCCCCGCGGTCACCCTGGGCAGTGCCACCGCTGCCAGCTATATGGCCACGCAGCGGCTAATTGTTCAGCTCCCCCCAGGTGCGTAAAGTGCCTAGATCCTCACATCACTAAGGAGTGCACTCGCACTCCCGAATCCAATTCGCCCCCTGCCTGTGTGCTGTGCAGCCAGTCCGGCCACACAGCAAACTACAGGGGTTGCCCGCGCGCTCCGCGCTCCACCGTCAAGAGGGTCACGCCTAAACCGGCACCGCCGCTCACTCCCGCTAACTTCCCGCCGCTGCGCAACCGGTGTCCCCCGGAAGCAAAGCCCGTTCAGCCGACGCCTACTCAGGCTCTGTCTTGGAGGCAGCGTCCGGCCGTTCCGCCTGCACCTTCCCGACCCATCCCAGCTCCCGTAGCTTCCGTAGGGCCGCGTCCCGCTCTATTATCCGTACCTCAGTCGTCGTTGGCTGAGGATATGAAGACCGTGTTCGACGTTATTTAAAAACGTCGATATTAACGAAATTTCCGTACTCGCACGCAAACTGCGAGCTGCCCGCTCTCCTCAAGAGCGTTTATTCGCGTTAGCCGAGCATCACTCGCTCCTAAGTTCGTTGTAAATTCTTTTATTTTTGTATAAATTCGTAAATAAGTAAGTTATAATATCTAGACCCGCGAATCCCGCGTCCAGTCGTATTAAACCCAAGGGCTTATCCCTAGTATCTTTTAACGCTCGTAGCCTTAGCACTAACCTTCCCGAGATTAAACTGTTCCTTCAGAACAAAGAACCTGACTTATTCCTTCTCCAGGAGACATGGCTTACTCCAAAACGCTCCAGGGGATACGCTATTCCTAAGTACGCGTTTAATCGCAACGATAGGCCCAACTCCGACGGTTACGGCGGCACCGCTATATATTACAAAAGAGGCTTCCATTGCTGTCCTCTCCCTACCCCTCCTCTCCTCAACATGGAAGCCGCCGTGTGTAGATTAGCTATGACTGGTCATCCGACCATCATCATAGCTTCAGTCTACATACCATGTGGCTCCAGTCCAATCCGCAGCGACTTTGAGGCCATTCTCGCCCTCGGCCATTCAGTCATTATGTTCGGAGACTTTAACTCCAAACATACTGACTGGACGTGCCTATCGACCAACACCAGCGGTATCGCTCTCCTCGACATCACTAACTCCCTTGACTTAGACGTCATATCCCCCATCACTCCCACTCACTATCCCAACAACCCGACCTACTCTCCTGACATCCTCGACTTTGCAATTATCAAGCGAATCAATCTTGACCTAAGGTCTATCGAACCGCTCGATGACCTAGGCTCCGACCATCGCCCCGTCTCCCTCGTGCTAGGTACGCCTAACGTTAACGTCACACCTCCTAAGACCTTTACCAATTGGAAAGGCTTTAAAAATACGTTAGTTTCAGCCTTAGAGGCCCCTAACTCTCCGCTCGCGATTACGCCCGACCAATTAGGTAGCCCGGATAAAATAGATTCATTAGTCAATACTCTAACTGATGCTATTAACACAGCCATCAACGACAACGAAAAGGTTGCTAAGCAAAGCAAACCCGCGCTTCCACTAGCCGTTAGCAATCTCATTAAAGCCAAGAACGCGGCTCTCCGGAGAGCAAAAAGAAATATCCCACGCCAGCATACAGAACAGCTGCGAATCAGCTTCAACGTAAAGTTAGGTCTCGCCTCGCGGAACTCCGCGTCACTCAGTTTAACGATCTCATGGAGAATATCTCCCCGTCCCACCAAGCGTATTATCGAATGGCCCGAGCCTTACGCGTAGACACCGCCTCTCACGTTCCTCCTCTCACTCGTCCCGACGGCACCATTGCTTTCGAAGTCGAAGAGAAAGCCAAATGCTTCGCCGACAGCATAGCCGACCGACGACCCTATCACCGACGACCCCGTCCCAGTCTCTAATGATGAAATCTTACGTCTCATTAGAAAGCAAAAGTCCAAAAAGGCTCCGGGTGCGGATGGAATTTCCAACCACGCACTTAAGCACTCGCCACAGCAGGTGTTTACCTTGTTAGCTATCATCTTCAATGCCTGCTTCGACCATAGCTACTTTCCAAAAGCCTGGAAAGAAGCGACAGTCATAGGCATTCCCAAGCCGGGCAAACCTCTGAACGTCCCGGCTAATCACAGACCCATCAGCCTCCTCAAGGCAATGTCTAAACTTCTCGAAAGAGTCATACTCTCTCGAATGCGGAACCATCTGTTTCCAACGGATGGCGACCCTCTCATTATTCCCCACCAGTTCGGCTTTCGCGCTAAGCACTCCTGCCCTCAGCAAGTCCATCGAATCGTCGAGTACATACTCGAAGGATTCTATCCGCATCGTAAAAAAACAATCGCGGTTCTCTTCGACGTAGCCAAGGCTTTCGACAAAATCTGGCACAGCGGTCTCGTTTATAAACTCTACGAAATAGGCTTACCGGCTCGCCTAGTCAGATCAATAGCGTCGTTTCTTAAAGACCGTACTTTTCGATTCAAACATGAAGGCACGCTCTCCGCGCCTCGTCCCATAAAGGCTGGAGTCCCGCAAGGCTCAGTCCTCGCCCCTCTGCTGTACACCGTGTACACCAACGACATTCCCATCCCGCCGAAAGGTGTCGAACTCGCCCTCTTTGCCGACGACACCGCACTCTATACCAAAGGCCACAGTGTTCGGCACCTTGTAACCAGACTCCAAAAGGCCGTAAACGCCCTTGGTGTATGGTTTCAAAAATGGCGCATCGATGTGAACCCTGAAAAGAGTTCTGCGATGCGCTTCGACCACAAATGCCGTCGTCCCGATGGCAATCCCCACGTTCTAATGCTAGGCATTCCCATCCCCTGGAAGCGCAGTACTAAATACTTAGACGTCACATTAGATCCGACGCTTTCTTTCAAGCCACACGTCGAAAGAGTTTCGAAAGTCGCTCGTCACTACTTAGGCCGCCTAAATAGCATGTTAGGTAGAAAAAGTAAAATGTCTTTCAGAAACAAACGTAAACTTTACGTTAGACCCGTCATGACGTATGCCTCGCCAATCTTTGCCCACGCCAAACCCTCCCTCCTGCACAAACTGCAGGTAGTTCAAAACCTCTTTTGCCGCAGGGCCACAAACGCACCGTGGTACGTGCGTAACGCGGACTTGCATAGAGATCTTGAACTGCCTACAGTACAACAACACCTCAAAACACTCTCTGAAGCGTTCTTCAAACGCTCCGAAACCCATCCCAATCCTCTAGTTCGTGATTCTGTCTCATATGCTACTCCTGTGTTAGACTCGAAGTTCAAAGTCGCTAGGCCTAGAAATGCGCAAGCGTACTCATCCACCAGACTGTCACGCGATCTCGAGGCCCTTCTGGCCGCAAATTCTAATTCTAACGTAAATTCTAATTCTAACGTAATTCCTAATTCTAACGTAAATGCGAATTAATTCAATTTTATCTTGCAATTTTTAATTTTTGTAATTATTGATTTTCATTTTTGAGCACCTTCAGTGCTATGTATTCACCTTCAGTGCTTTGAGCACCTTCAGTGCTATGTAATCCCAGCGGGTGACCCCTTCTGGGCCCCGCTAGCGCGGCCTCTTTCTCCAATTGGCCGTCGCTCAGATGAAGGCTGAGTGGCAAAAATGCACGAGCCGACAGGGGGTTTTTAGTGGGTATGGTCCTGGTAGGCGTCGGGACGAGTCCCACATAACTCTGGAATCGCGCCAGAGTATGCGTCATGCACAAACTCTAGTACTTGTGACTTGGCACAAATAGATATAAACAGGGATCAAGTCTACATATTTCTTAAATCGTTAGACATCAATAAGTCGGCGGGTCCCGATCAAATATCTCCGCTATTTATTCTAAAATGTGCCAAAATTCTGACGTTACCACTTAGCCTCCTTTTCCAAAGATCGCTTCAGCTTGGTCAACTGCCGCATGCCTGGAAAAGTGCGTTTATTACACCGGTACAAAAAAGTGGTTCAAAAAATGTAATAGAAAACTACAGACCCATATCGAAATTATGTCTTTTCTCGAAAGTTTTTGAAAAAATTATAGTTGAACAAATGTATTCTGCACTTAAACATGTAATTTCGGATAATCAACATGGGTTTGTCAGGGGTAGATCGACGGAGACTAACCTGATGGTTTGTACAGAATTTTTGTCTGAGTACATGTCCAAGCCATCCCAGGTGGACGTGGTCTATACGGACTACTCGAAATTTTTTGACAGAATAGACCACGCCCTACTGTTGTATAAGTTACAACGAGTTGGAATAAGGGGAAACTTGCTGCGGTGGTTTTCCTCTTATGTAGAGAACAGAAGTCAAATAGTGGCACTTCATGGATACTGTTCCCGGGCAAAAAACGTCCCATCTGGTGTTCCCCAGGGATCATTACTGGGACCTTTGCTATTTAATATATTTATTAATGATGTGCAACTGTACTTTCAAGCTTCGAAGGTCTTGCTTTACGCCGATGACCTAAAGATACTGTGTCCTATCAGTGGTCCTTCAGTTGCCCAAAGTCTACAGGAAGACCTGGAACGGTTTCAGCAGTATTGCAAGCTCAACAAGCTTGATTTAAATGTTTCAAAGTGCTTCATTTGCTCTTACACTCGAAAACCGAAACCACTTGAATTTGATTATTATCTTTTTAATACCAAAGTTACAAGAGTGACTTTTATTAGGGATCTAGGTATTATTTTCGACACAAAATTACTGTTTGACAAACACGTAGAGTCAATAGTCAAAAAGGCCTCAAGAGCTTTAGGTTTCCTTATAAGAGTCTGCGCCGAGTTTAACAATATAAAAGTTTTATAGATCCTATACTGTGCTTATGTCCGTAGTCACCTGGAGTATGCTTCTACTGTATGGAATACAAATTATGATATTTATATTAATAGAATAGAAAATATTCAGAGGAAATTTATGAGATATGTGCAATTTAAAACTGAAATATACGATTCCAACTACATTACCCGTTGCAAAAGACACCACATTCTACCTCTTTATATTCGCCGTGATATAAGTGATATATTACGATTATTTAAAATTTTAAATAACGATTTGGACACTCCAGAGCTTTTAGCAAAGCTGAGTTTATGCACGCACATTAAATCTTATAGACAGCCGACATTGTTACACGTACCATTCGCGAGAGCTAGCTACCGACAGTAGTCGTACCTGCTACGAGCAAGCAACCTGTTCAACCGCTTGAATCACGATCATCCCAATCTAGACATCTTTCATACCAGCCTTCCCAATGTTCGGACGGCGCTCGCTAGATCGTTTTTCATTTAAAAGTTTATTATGTAGTTTGAATATTTTCCTTTTTTTTATCTTCTATTTGTTGCCTTTTGTATGTGTATTATGTATATGTTATTGTACCACTGTTCTCTTTCGTTTGTAACCTAGCTGCATTAGTTACAACTAAAAGTGAAAACTTGTAATTAGCCCTAACACACCTATTTTCCATAATCATGTATAAATTAGCTGTAAGTTTTACAAAAAGTGTTAAATAAAATAAAATAAAATAAAATAAAATTCTCGCCCTCGGCCATTCAGTCATTATGTTCGGAGACTTTAACTCCAAACATACTGACTGGACGTGCCTATCGACTAACACCAGCGGTATTGCTCTCCTCGATATCACAAACTCCCTTGACTTGACGTCATATCCCCCATTACTCCCACTCACTATCCCAACAACCCGACCTACTCTCCTGACATCCTCGACTTTGCAATTATCAAGCAAATCAATCTTGATCTAAGGTCTATCGAACCGCTCGATGACCTAGGCTCCGACCATCGCCCCGTCTCCCTCGTGCTAGGTACGCCTAACGTTAACGTCACATCTCCTAAGACCTTTACCAACTGGAAAGGCTTTAAAAATACGTTAGTTTCAGCCTTAGAGGGCCCTAACTCTCCACTCGCGATTTCGCCCGACCAATTAGATAGCCCGGTTAAAATAGATTCACTAGTCAATACTCTAACTGATGCTATTAACTCAGCGATCAACGACAACGAAATTATTGCTAAGCAAGGGAAACCCGCGCTTCCCTTAGCCGTTAGCAATCTCATTAAAGCTAAAAACGCGGCTCTCCGGAGAGCAAAGAAATATCCCACGCCCGCATATAGAACAGCTGCGAATCAGCTTCAACGTAAAGTTAGGTCTTGCCTCGCGGAACTGCGAGACACTCAGTTTAACGATCTCATGGAGAATATCTCCCCGTCCCACAAAGCGTATTATCGAATAGCCCGAGCCTTACGCATAGACTCCGCCTCTCACGTTCCTCCTCTCACTCGTCCCGACGGCACTATTGCCTTCGAAGTCGAAGAGAAAGCCGAATGCTTCGCCGACAGCATAGCGGCACAATGTTCGCCCAGCACGCAACCCGCGGATCCCTCCCACATCCAGGCGGTGGAGGACGAAGTTCTCCGCAGAGAATCTCTCCCTATCACCGACGACCCCGTCACAGTCTCTAATGATGAAATCTTACGTCTCATTAGAAAGCAAAAGTCCAAAAAGGCTCCGGGTGCTGATGGAATTTCCAACCACGCACTTAAGCACCTGCCACAGCAGGTGTCTACCTTGTTAGCTATCACCTTCAATGCCTGCTTCGACCATAGCTACTTTCCAAAAGCCTGGAAAGAAGCGACAGTCATAGGCATTCCCAAGCCGGGTAAACCTCTGAACATCCCGGCTAATCACAGACCCATCAGCCTCCTCAAGGCAATGTCTAAACTTCTCGAAAGAGTCATACTCTCTCGAATGCGGAACCATCTGTTTCCAACGGATGGCGACCCTCTCATTATTCCCCACCAGTTCGGCTTTCGCGCTAAGCACTCCTGCCCTCAGCAAGTCCATCGAATCGTCGAGTACATACTCGAAGGATTCTATCCGCATCGTAAAAAAACCAAGCCAAGGCTTTCGACAAAGTCTGGCATAGCGGTCTCGTTTTTAAACTCTATAAAATAGGCTTACCGGTTCGCCTAGTCAGATTATTCGCGTCGTTTCTTAAAGACCGTACGTTTCGATTCAAACATGAAGGCACGCTCTCCGCGCCTCGTCCCATAAAGGCTGGAGTCCCGCAAGGCTCAGTCCTCGCCCCTCTGCTGTACACCGTGTACACTAACGACATCCCCATCCCGCCGAAAGGCGTCGAACTCGCCCTCTTTGCAGACGATACCGCCCTTTACACTAAAGGTCAAAGGATCCCGTATAACATCACCAGACTCCAAAAGGACGTAAACGCCCTCGGTGTTTGGTTTCAAAAATGGCGTATCGATGTCTACCCAGAAAAGAGTTCTGCCATTCAATTCGACCACAAACGTCGTAATCGCTACAACGATCCTCACATTCGAATGTTAGGTATTCCCATCCCCTGGAAGCGCAGTATTAAATACTTAGGCGTCACCCAAGATCAGACGCTTTCTTTCAAGCCACACGTCGATAGAGTAACGATACTCGCGCGTTTCTACTTAAGCCGCCTAAATAGTATGATAGGTAGAAAAAGTAAAATGTCTTTTAGAAATAAACGTACGCTTTATAAGGTCTGCATTAGACCCGTCATGTCATATGCTTCGCCAGTCTTTGCCCACGCCAATCCCTCCGTCCTGTATCAGCTGCAGGTAGTTCAAAATCTCTTCTGCCGCAGGGCCACAAACGCACCTTGGTTCGTGCGCAACGCGGACCTGCACAGAGATCTTGAACTACCTACAGTGCAACAGTACCTCAAAACTCTCTCAGAATCGATCTTTAAACGCGCCGAATCCCATCCCAATCATCTTGTTCGAGATTCAATCTCATATACTGCTCCTGTGTTAGATTCGAAATTCAAAGTCGCTAGGCCGTGAAACGCGCACACTGGCGAACTCACGCAGTTAACTTTAGATCTCGAGGCCCTTCAGGCCGCAAATCCTAATTCTTACGTAAATTCTAATTCTAACGTAAATCCGAATTAATGCAATTTTATTTTTCATTTTTAATGTTTTTTTATTTTACTTTTCATTTTGGAGCACCTTCAGTGCTATGTAAACCTTTCTCCAATTGGCCGTCGCTCAGATTAAGGCTGAGTGGCAAAAATGCACGAGCCGACAGGAGGTTTTTTAGTGGGTATGGTTCTGGTAGGCGTCGGGACGAGTCCTACATAACTTCGATCGCGCGCGCAGAGTATGCTTCAGAGCATTTTTTATGTCCTCCTGCCCTTCCCGTGGAGGGGAACCAAAAAAAAAAAAGGATGAACCTCGTAAGCAGTCAGTCTCGGTTTGCGTGCGTTCTCGAGCGCACGTCGATCGTAAACGCCTTCCCGCTCCATTAGCCCCCGCGCTAATCGAGCACCCAAATTTCACTGGTTGTTATCGTAATAAGTAATTTCACAGTTGTTACCGTAAAAAGTTTCTAACGCCGTTTTCACGGCGGATAGTGGGTTGTTAACCGTACTTCGTGGAACGTGAGCTTCGTCGACGGGGATTCGTCGTTCCAGGTGCCTCGAATCTTCGTGTTCGAGTAAGTTATCCGCGTCGTCCTCAATCCCCTACCGCGTGTAGGGTGGTTTCGGGAAGTTAGTCTTCGTTGGTAGGTTCATTGAATATATATTTATATATTGTTGTCCCTCCACTACCCCTCCGCAATGGCTTCCCTAAGCTTTGACGAGATTAGAAACAAGTTACTTGAAAGTACTGAAGGCATGACTATAAATGCTGATAAGTATCGTTTCATGGATTCTCTTATCCCGCATTTCATGGCGTTAATTCCCTTTATGGCCCCTCAGGCCACCCCCGTCCCCCAGACCTCTCTGGTCTTAGGCTCTCCAGCGTCCCCTTCCTCCAGTGACGTGGAGTGCGAAGTAGACGCCCCTCCGCGCCGCAAGCGCGCACCCGCGACCTAGTCATCCTCGGACGCCACCCCAACTGGCCCTGAGTCTCCCTCTTTTAAGAAGCGCTCTAAGAAGCGCTCGAAACAAGCCCCGGCGCCCTCGACGCCCGTCCCGGTGTGTCCTACACCCCCTGCGGCGTCTTCAACGCCAGCTGCCCCGGTGCCTTCAACACCCGCTCCCACCACCCGTTTTCCTTCGGGAAAAGGGTAAATGGACTGAGATTTCGACATTGTGCAATGAGCACAAGATCCATTACACCCGAGCGGCCAACTCAGGTGAATCTATTAAAATCATAGTCTCGTCGACAGACGACTTTCGTGCTTTAACAAAGCTCCTCACCGATAAGCAATATGCTTATCACACTTATGCTCTATCAGAAGAGCGTAAGATCAGAGCGGTACTCAGGGGAGTCCCGTTCGAATTATCGAAAGAGGCTATCCTGGAGGATCTGCAGTCCCAAGGCTTCCCGGCACTCGCGGTGCATAAAATGCACAGCAAGTACGGGAGGCGTCACCCTCTCGCTTTGGTGATTCTTGCTAACGTCCCCAAGTCCAGGGAGATCCTGAATTGATCCCTAAGTCAAGCTTCGGCCGACCTCCGCGCAGCCCCGGTTTCACCGGAGGCTGCCCAGAACGGCCACCAACTCATGTCCCTTTGAGCACCTTCAGTGCAACTTTTTCTACTTTTTTTTTCTTTTTTATCTTATTAGCTGACCCGGTGTCCCGAATAGCAGAATAAGTATTTAAAAAAAATAATCGACTGTTAGGCGGTACGAAGTTCACCGGGTCAGCTAGTTAATATTAAAATACATTTTTATGTCCTTCTTTTTTTAGTTTAAATAGACCACAAATTCTATTGTAGAATATGCTAAATCAACATTCGAATGTCATAAAATTCATATATTGGTTCAAACTACAATAAGACTTCACTTCTGTATGATAATTATGTCTGTTCACTATTAGGTATTAATCGAAATCTAAAAATATACTAATAACAAAAACTTTGTGTTTAAATTTCAACACTCGAAAATCAATTATAAAAAATAAAAAGCATAATAACATAAAAAGTATAAAAAAATAGATTTAGGTATCGTGTCTTTTTTTAATTATGTACACATAAAAAATTACAAAAATTAAAATAACATTTAAACTATTAAATTACAAAATTAGAGTGTCATCAGTTAGAGTAAAAAATGAAAAATACATTATTTTTAACCAAAATATACAGAATAAAGTATCAGAAACGCCCAAACTGGGATGCTCTGGGCTGCTTCCCGTATTTTTATATCATAGACTTCAAACGATAAACCAATGACCAATAAAAAGAGCGAAAACCAATAAATTAATCTGCAGGCTATAAATCAGAAACTTCAGGAATATACTACTTTCTCCATAAACAAAGTAGACCGCCCCAAAACTTCAAAAAAAATTTAGCCAGTAAGTTTCGAAGTCCCGAAACCATCCCCTCCGGGGCCGGCATACAATATAAAATATTTTTTGCATGACAAGAGTTACTTTTTATTTACTTTTTCGGGTCTTGTGAAGTTTCTTATAGTTTTGGAGGTTTCACATTGGTGGTTTATTGGGTACGTTGGCTAACAAGTTTTAAAATAGGCCTGTTGTTAAAAATATTGCAATGAGCATTACATTAAATGAATTTGATATCGTAGAGATAAAGATGTGTGTTTGCGCTGATGGCGCCGAATTTGTATTTCTTATGGGTTAGATTCCTTTTAAAATGAATAGACGACGTTTAAAGTATAACGTTTTAATGAATATAATTACAATAAAAAATTACAAAGGTTTAAGCGCGTAGGTACGTTGTGAGTGTTGCGAATGGTGCCCGCTGCCGTCGCGCCTCGCGCCATAGGTTTTATAGTAGTCGCCGCCAGCGCCCCTGGTGATGCTCCGTGGAACTTCCGTCGAGCTTGTGCGTATAGATGGCGCGCACAATGTGTCTTTATCGACGTGATAGATGAGTGCCTTAATGAACTTAAATTATTAAAATAAAATATCATTGTTATGAAATTATATACTATATATATACTGAAATTATATTATATAATATATATAATTAACACAAAACATGTTTTCTCGTACTTAAATATCTTTGAAGATCCTTTCATTATAATCTTCGGGTTGTTTTCAATTTATGTTTGCTCATATGTAACACTAATTTTACTTAGTTTGGGGTCCTCCAATCAGAGGGTAGAACGAAATATTTTATTTTAAAAAAGAACGAAAGACATAGAAAAAGGCTTTTTGCGTGTTCGTTTGTCTTCATCGAATATTTCTACAATATAATGTAACTTGTATCTTTATATATAACGTTTAAAATATAAATGCCTGAATAGTCGAATTCACTTATTCTGAAAATAAGTAAAATTCTCAAACCTTATTAAGTTACTAACAACCAATCATAGAACGATGGCTTACGGGCTTACAAAGAGAAATTATACATTTAATTAATATCTATTATGGGACACACAGAGCTAATTACACACAAGTCGAAATGGAAGATAACAAGCCAACCTCTGACCAAATGTACTGGCTTAGGACAACATGTTTCGATGTTAAATGATTAATATCAGGTATTATGACCCTTTCTATGTAATGTCAGGATAAATAAGGTTATATTGTGTGGGATAAGTCGAGATTACAGAAGACGTGGAATCAGTTCCTGATAGTTTTGATTCTAATACAGGATGTTAATGAACATTTGATCATAGCATATAGTGAATGTATGCAAAGTTTATTTAAATTCAAACTTTTCTACTTCACAATTTCTTTAATAAGTGTAGCTTTTTAAGACGCAGACACAACGAGCTTTTTTAATTATTTTTATTTACACATTTTCAGTAGTAGTACTCCAGTGGTGATTTCCTGGAATGCCTCTCAAGTTTAAATCTAGATATAGAAACATCTCAAGGCGCATTACAAAAAATTTGAAAACCTACGTGAAACTGTATCTAACAATTATAATAATAAATCCCCAGATATACACTCCGCCTGTATGGCCCTAAAGTAAGCAAAGCTTGTGTTATGGATAGCCATACAGCAAACTGAGGGGGTACCCAGAATAAACATACATGTATAAGTATACACAACCATGACCCGGGAGCAGACATCTGTGCTCATCACACAAATGAATGCCCCGACTAAGACTTGAAGCTGGGACCTCCGGCTCATAGGCAGGGCGATTTCAAACTTCGCCGCTCTGCCGCCAAATGTTGATGACGTTAGTTACATTCATAATTTATTATTAATTAATACATTGTCAGCTATTTAAAAAGTAATTATCTATTTAAGCAAATTCTATTTTATTTTGATAATTTTTTAAACCGACAAACACTAACGAATAGTCTTCAAAAACGGACGTCTTTTCAAGCCAATGTCTGTCTCCCAGCCATACATCACCCAGAAACCGGATCCCGAATAAGTTTTGATTGCTTACCGAAGCACAGTCATACGCTGACGTGCGACGATGTAAACTCCACTTTTGCAGTCGGCCATCTTTTATTTATGAATACACGCCTTTACACTCGATCAGGGTTTTTTATGGAATTTGCAGACATCTTTTTTAGTTCTGAATTACTTTTCTGCTAGCGAGATGTTGGAGGAAGTTTTGTGTTTCCTTGTCTGATTTCGAATTGATATGTTGGTGATTTATTTATGGCTTATCTAATTTTAATAAATATTATGACGAGATCAGTAATTTATCTGTAATTTATCTAAAATAATACAAGTCAGTCAATGCTAAGTCATTTTCTAGAATGAGAATGAAAGTTCTGTTTCCGAAGAAAATATTTTTGCTATCCAAAAAAAAGGAATTAATCCATATAAACAACCTTTAATTACGTTTGAAAATTTAATTAATAAAGAAAACAAACGTCTTCGAAAGCTATATACAACACTACAATCCCAAAGTCCGAAACCCAGCTCTTTTATTCCTAACAAATATCAAAGCACTAACAAGGACCCAAAACCAATAGTTGTATCTAACGTACTCGTGTATCGTCATCTGCCAATAAGAGGGACGCAAAGTCACGTGGTCGCCAGATGGTACCAAGGCATCCAAACTGTTCGGAACGTGCTTCTGGCCCACCGAGAACGGACGATATAGTGCTAAACCGGCAATATGTTGCAAAATGAATTGATATTTTGAGAAAGAGAATTAGTTTGACAAGGGTTTTTTTGTCTTAACCTTTTCACTTGAGGTATCAGATGGTATTGCCTCTAGGTTTATATAATAAGAGAATATGGGGTGAATTAATTTGAACAGAATTACGCAACGGTTTGAAGAAAGAAAAGGTTCTGATGTGCAGGCGAAAATAAGAGAAAACTAGCGTCACTTACTTTTATAGAAAATGTATCCTCTCTTAGACTTTTCAACATGTTTTAGCTTAGAATCTGCCCGCTTTTAACTATCTCCTGATACTTGATTGGGGGTCTATATCTGCTCACAAACCCAATTTGGGATTTGTTTTATATACAATTCAATGTGGTAAACCTTTTACAATAGGCCACAGTTTTTCAATTGGATTTAGGTCTGGAAAATTTCCTGCCTGACCTTTCACAGCTTTTGTCAGTTAAAAATTTTTTTTTCATTATATACCACGGTAGTGGGTAGAAGCTCTGCTGCTAGGGGCATTCATTTGTGTGATAAACTTAAATCTTTGTTCTCGGGTCTTGGTGGTTTATATATATAATATAAAGATATATACATGCATTTTAATACCGGGTGATAGGCTAGGTCATCATACTTGAATTACTGAGCTTCGAGGGAGTTTAATGGAAGCAGTGGATTTCGTCAATAACGGACGATTCGCCCGTCAAGATTTTTTTAAGGAGCTGTTATTCGTGTATTGTGGCTGAAGGAAGACTATTTTTTACATCTTTTGTAAATGCACGAAGATTAAATGTTATAATTAAAACGAAACTGACAATCTTTCGAAAACCTTTTTTTTTTTAATTTAGGATCTCTACTGATCTCACTCACACTTTATGGAATGACTCACACTGTCTAATTCAAACCAGAATCTGAAATTTACGATCGCTTTGGGTACACTAGAATCATTTTAAGTAAGTTAAGTTCGATTTTTGCAGGGTATATTTTAAATATATTAGGTCTTTACCTATGAAATTGCCGTTTTTCACGAAATAAATGAAGCGTAATTTTTTATATATTTTTTATTTCTATTAATCAAAATAATCACCCATGCAATCAATGCATCTTTGCCAACGCATTGGTAGCTTATTGATGCCTTTCTTGAAGAAATCAGCTGGACGGGAGGCAACAAATTCTTCAAAGGCATTTTGTACTGCCTCTCGGGTATTGAATTTTTTTCCCGCCAAGAAGTTATCCAAATTCTGGAAAAAGTAGAAGTCTGTAGGCGCAAGGTCTGGTGGGTACGGCGGATGACGGAGAACTTCAAACCCCAACTCTTGTAGCTTGGAGACCGTCTGCTGTGCAGTATGAAGTCGCGCGTTGTCGTGCAGCAGCAGTGGAGCCGAACGATTGACCAAAGCTGGTTGGAGACGTGCGAGCTTCTCCATCATTGTGTTCAGTTCT
The DNA here is from genome assembly GCA_923062675.1 of Marasmarcha lunaedactyla. Classification (NCBI taxonomy): domain Eukaryota; kingdom Metazoa; phylum Arthropoda; class Insecta; order Lepidoptera; family Pterophoridae; genus Marasmarcha; species Marasmarcha lunaedactyla. The sequence continues at coordinate 24,353,043 of OV281345.1, forward strand.
TCACAATACACATCTGCAGTAATGCTTGTCCCGTTTGGCAAGAAGCTGCGATGAATTACACCCGCGTTAGACCACCAAACAGTGACCATCACTTTTCTAGGGGTAAGTTTTCGTTACGGGCATTGTTTGGGTGCTGAACCAGGGTCCAACCAACTTGCTGAGCGCTTACGATTGTCAAACAGGATCCATTTCTCGTCACAAGTAACAATGCGGTTCAGAATTCCTTCATTTGTATGCCTGCTGAGCAGTGCAAGGCACGTCTCCACGCGTACTTCGCGCTGGCGGTCATTGAGTTCGTGGGGTACCCATTTGTCAAGCTTTTTTACCTTGCCAATTTGACGCAAATGGACCAATATTGTTTTGATGCTAACGTCGAAAGCTGCTGCTAATTCAGCCGTGGATTGAGTTTCATCAGCTTCCACAATTGCCTTTAATTCGTCATTGTCGACCAAAGTTTTCGGACGACCACGGGGTTCATTTTTTAGGTCAAAATTTCCAGAACGGAAGCGGGTAAACCAATAACGGGTGGTGCGTTCGTTTGTAGTGTTCACTCCGTAAACGTCCTTGATGTTGCGTGCCGCTTGTGCCGCTTTGCTTCCACGACGGTACTCATACTCCATAATTCTCATAACTCTAAAACTCATACTCGAATTTTTAACTTATCCATGATGACGAAAAATGTTTGAATGCGTTGAAAACCGAACACTTATTATTAAACAAATGACGAATTTAGAAAAAGAATTCCATGTTTGTCAAATAAAATTAATTTGAAATTAGAATTATCAGTAAAAAAAAAATATTTTCATTTGAAATGGCCAGTACGGCAAAACAGCAGTTTCATAGGTAAAGACCTATTATTACAGCTGGAAATAGCGCTTGATCTGATGGTAAATGCATAAATCGAAGGTCTTAGGCGTATACTGCAATTGTTAGATTTATAGATTGATGGTGCGATGCTGACCGTAGTGTTTGGGAAAAAAAATAAAAATTTTGTAACGGTTATATTATTATCGGATCAATGCTTAAATTAATAAATAAATATAATTTTATTACATCTTTTCAAAGAACTCTTCACTCTTCTATACAAAGTTTCATGCGTCTGAACCAATTTTCAAAGCACATTTTCCAGTCTGAAGCCTCGGCGGCCTTCTCGAACGCAGTGAGCGAATCGTGTGGCGATGAAAAGCGCATCCCCTTGAGCTGGTTTTTAATTTTAGGGTCAAGAAAAATTCACGCAGTGCTAAATCACTGCTGCAAGGCGAATGATCCAAAAGTTTTACCGGCGTGATGCTAAGGAGTCCCTCATCCTGATCGCGGAGTGCGCGGGCGCTTTGTGATGGTGGACCAAAAGGCCTGGGAGTCCCATGTTTGGTCGCTTGTTGCTCGCAGCAGCATACACTTCTTGCAGGTATTTGATAGTGTACCACTCTGTGGTACAAATGTTGCAAGCGACTCATTATACCAGCGGTACACAGTTACTTTAGAATGCACTTTATCCATAAACGCTCATTGAAGTCGATTAAAATATCATAAGGTTTCAAGTTGGACTTAAAGTCGTAAAAAATCAATACACGAAAATGTTCCCGACACAAATCCATTTTTCTATGCCACAAAATAGGTTCATGACGCTGGTAGAAACATTCAGAAGGAAATTTAAATTTGGAACAAATATATTTTTACTTTTAAGTAATCGAATTTTCAATGTACGCAAAGAACTTTCCAGCGTTCCATACATAATATCTTTATTTATTTTTATTAAATATTTTATGTACACACAAGAATAAAAATACAATGAATGAGACTTAGAGACTAAAAATGTACAAAGGTCAGCCTATTTCTTAAAGAAATTTCTGCCAGCAGACCTGAGACTGGAGAAATAATACAATGCAAAGTTAGTGCGTGCGTACTACTAATAAAAATATTAAAAACTTATTTCCTAGTATAATATTACAAAATATACTTATACATAAAATACGTATAATATCATATATACAATAAATATATAAATCTATATAATTAACATCATTTAATTTGCATGAAAAAAAATTTTTATGACAGCTAAAATATATTTAAGATAAGTAGTATTCCCTAACTCTTTTTCTACATATTGTTAGAGATTTTGACTCGCGTATTTTAAAATTTTCCACAATCGAATAGGAGAAGAAATCGGTTTTATAGGGTTTTAAGTACAAGAGAGTACGCTTATGTGCTCGGCATGGCGTATCTTCAGAATGAGTAAAGGAAAAACGCTCGCTGAGTTATTTTGGAGAATTTGGGTTATAGAGAACGTTAAATAGAACACAAAGAATGCGAGTATTTCTATGGAGACGGATCGGAAGCCACTTTAGTTTTTTGCGATGTTTTGAGACATGGTCGTACTTCTTGAGGTTAAAAATAAAGCGTATGCAGATATTTTGTAAGCGTTCTAGCTTACGCAAAAGCTCCTCAGTGGCGTCTAATTAACAGACGTCGGCATAATCAATTATGGGTTGAATAAGTGTTTGCGCAAGGGATAATTTCGTTTGAAGTGGTAAAAAGCTATGAAGGCACTTTAATGTGTGAAAGGAGTAGTGTACCTTACGACTGACTTCATTTACGTTAGCACGCCAAGTTAAATTTGAGTCCATAATAACTCCTAAGTTTTTGGCAGTGTCGGTAATAGCAATCTGTGTGCTATCCAAAACTACAGGAGGGAGATAAGCGAAATCGAGGCGCATGTTTCGACTTCCCAGTATCATGGCTTGAGATTTACCGGGGTTCACGAGTAATCCAAATGATTTGGCCCAGTTACTGATACAAACTAGCTCATCGTTAATAGCTGAGATAGCTGAGTCAACATTGTCTACTGCGAAATGCCGGTAAATCTGCAAGTCATCGGCATAAAGGTGGTATTTACATGAAAGAAATTGGTGATACAATATTAATAAATATAGAGAAAAGTAAAGGAGAGAGAACGCCACCCTGAGGTATGCCTGCAGCTAGAGCACACCAGTTTGAGTAAGACTCATCGAGGCGGACCCGCTGAGACCGTCCCCGAAGATAGGAATTAAACCAAGCTAATGCAGAAGAAGAGACATTAAGTGATTTCAATATTCCAAGCAGGATATCGAAATCTACAGAATTAAAAGCGCTGCTGAAGTCTAGCAGAACAAGCAAGGTAAGGGATCTTTTCTCCATGGCCCATCGGATATCATCAGTCACGTTGATGAGGGCAGTCACGGTACTATGACCTGGTCGAAAACCAGATCGGAAATGACTATGAAGATTATTGGTAGTTAGAAATGACATCAGTTATTTGTGCACAACGTGCTCAAGAACTTTGGACAGGAAGGACAGAATTGATATGGGTCGAAAATGTGTGAGAGAGCTAGGATTTGAATTTTAGGCAAAGGGATCACGTGTGCAAGTTTCCAGGAAGTTGGAAAAGTACTTGTGGATAGGGAATAATTAAAAATGTGTGTGAGGATAGGCAACAAATAAGTAGGAGCGTAGTGATCATTTTTGAGCACAAGTTGTCATTACCAACTGCGATCGATGAGATTGAGAGAACAAACTCCCTGACTGCGTCTTCAGAAATGGAAATTAAAGAAAATGGAGGATGTCGTACTGTTGGAACATTTAATAAGGAATTTAAGGTGTCGGTTTTAATATTTGGATGCAAAGTAACTGGCAGTTGTGAAAATTGTAAGTTCAGCGCATTCAAGTCAAAATTATTATTAGAATTTGTCGGAAATTTACCGGTACCTACAGACTTCAGAAATTTCCAAACTTCTGCAGAGCTATGGTTGACGAGGGACTCGTGGCAGTAGCGTCTCTTGGAATCACGACACAGGCGGTTACATCGATTACGAAGATTTTTAAAATAAATAAAGTTACGTTCGGAGGAACATTGCTTGTATTTTCTCTTGGCTTTATTTCTAAGAGCCATTTATCCTTCAATAGAGTCTGCCAACCAGGGAGCAGGATTATGTTTAATTTTGACTGATTTGATAGGAGCGTGACGGTCATACAATTCTAGGAGTAAGGAATTAAAACAATCAACTTTTTCATCTATGCTAGGACTGTTAATTATCGGTGACCAGTCAACAACACTGGCATCGTGTTTCAAAGACTCGATGTCGATGTTTTTATAACTGCAAAGATGCAAAACTTTGGGTTTTTGTTTAGGGAGACGTATACGATAACTAAGGAAAATTAGGTCATGATAGGAGAATGGCGCAGTAAGTTGTCCATGATTTGTTACATTGCTAGGAGAAGATACTATTATATGATCGATTAAAGAGGGGACACACGTTGGAAAATGGTGAGCAGGATTAAGAGGTAAGGTGGTTAAATTATATGAGTTCAAGAGAGATTTTAGTTCACGAGAATAAAAATTATTCTTGATCAAACACGTATTGAAATCGCCCAGCATAAGAAAATGATCATATGAGGGGCAGACATTATGGAGAAATGAATCCAAGACATCAAAATAATCAATGTTCATATGGGGATTGTAAAAAACTGTGAGTAGGATTTTGGTATGACGTATTGTTATTTCGATAGCAAGGTATTCAGCAGATTTTGAGTACACAGGTGGAGAAACGGTTACAGTTTTGTGAGGTATATCTGCTCTAAGGTAGATTGCTACTCCACCACCACCCTTACCGGTTAACTTTCTGGCTGGCCTGGTACATGCTTGTTATGGCAATTATAATACGAAGGACCGTAGTACCACTCCAGATGAGATCTTAACATAAGAAACTCTAATACACATAAATTTTTTGTCATTGTTGATTTTTGTTAACAACAAAAACATCATTGAATAGGTTTATCTCATAACAGCTTTTACTTTTATACAACTATCAGAGTCCAGGATAAATCAATATCTTTAAAAAAGGTAGGTACTTCATTGGAAAAGAAATCTTTTTTATTCTTATTCCAAGAATTTTATTATACAACCGCAATAATTTAAAAATACAAAGAAGTTTCTGAAAAGCAAACTTCTTCATATATATTCTTATGATATTTCTTAAGTAGTCCTAAATATTCAATAGTTAGTGGAATCCCGTGGAATCCTTTTAGCCGTCAGTACCTGAAATTCTTGGAATTCTGGCGATTTTTCTGAGAATTTCCACAGTGCTGTTTGCTTTTGCACTGCGTTTCTAATTAAAGTTATATCGGTAGTCAGATATTCAGATATTCTGAAAAGCAAACTTCTTCATATATATTCTTATGATATTTCTTAAATAGTCCTAAATATTCAATAGTTAGTGGAATCCCGTGGAATCCTTTTAGCCGTCAGTACCTGAAATTCTTGGAATTCTGGCGATTTTTCTGAGAATTTCCACAGTGCTGTTTGCTTTTGCACTGCGTTTCTAATTAAAGTTATATCGGTAGTCAGATATTCAGGTTTTGCAGAGTTAAGGCATGAGGGATGGCGATAACAGGCAAGGAACCTTTGCTTTTTATTCATTCAAATTCATTTGTTCTTTGTGGACTTATTCCACTGAAAAATATTTTTTATGAATCATTTATTTTGCCGAAACAAAGTTGACCTTCTCGAAGGATCTGTTGAATCCTAGGTTCTTCAATCTTGTCCAGATTTTCGATTATTCTTCTTTATCCCTCAGCCAAGCGGTGGCTTAATAAATACTCGAATTATTTTTTAACCATATTAGACAAACGAATATGCGATCTATCTGGTGGGATGGACATCATTACTCCTAAGTCATTTATTTTTAAATATTAGTTGTGATACTGATATAGCGTTTAATGTGGTATTGTCTCTCACTTTACAGTAACAATATGTAATATTTATACCACGATCGTCATTTAATGTCTTTCTGGACACCTTTTTGCAATTCAGCAAGGTTTTCGAAAGATTGTTTGTATCAAATTATCAAAGAAAAAGTTTACCAATTATTCTATCTTCTAACCTCTAAAAAGTTGGCCCCCTTAGAAAGCAGTTGTATTTACTAAATAAATAACTTCCACATTTATAAACCGATAAAAAAACTCTTCCTCCTGTGAATTATACATTCATACTTTGGAAGCTTTTATTTGGCAGTTCAGAATGATAAATGGTGTTTCATTAGAGGCGACCGACCTAGCTTTGAACGGACTTAAAATTATTTTTACTTACCTTTTATATCGGAAATATATTCTAGAAACGTATAATTGGAACATTTATTAACTTTGCAAGTAATTTATTTTTCGTATTTTGTTAAGATTGCCTGTTTGAAGTCGGCTTTATAGTGTATATTTTATTAACTTTGTTAACTTTTTGAAAATTTTATTGGGCCTAGACAAGTGGCATTTGACCATGGAACAGAAAAGTGAATTGATAAAACAGGAAAATTGACTGAACGATGCGTACGCTTATGTCAGTCTCATAGATTTATCATTCTGTTAACTTTTTCAAAGAATTGTTGAGGTTTTTTGTTTTTGATATCAGTAATGTATTAGGTACACAAATAAGGGGTACATTCCAAGCCATTTCTTCCATGTTGGTTTTGAATGCATTTTTTACGAAAGTAATTTTAAATAAAGGCAATAAAATCTTTACTAATTGACAACTACGTGAATTAAATCGGCTTTATCTCTATAAATTTATTTTAGATGTTTCATTAAAACTTTAAACCCTTTTTGTACAGACTAAATTTAAATAAAAAACATTTTCAAAGTTTGTCTTAGAATAGCCCCCAGTCGACGGACAATATATAATAATACAATACTGTATTGTGAACTTCATTGCGATAACTTAATACAAAATTATAGTTTACCCTCAGGAGATACAAAACAAATAATTTTGGCTGCTTCAAAATTAAGCTTTTCAAATTACTTGTCATATGAGTTTCGCACTGATAAAAGTCAGTAAGTCTTTTGTTAAAATATTGGTTTCATAAATTCTAAGTGTAATTCTCGATGCTGATTCTTTTTTCTTGCTTCCAGCAATTTTATATATAATCGATTACAAATATATAAAGTAATCATCAAAATAGTGTTTTGTCCCAAAACCGTTTCAAGAGCGTTGGCGCAATATTTAACGACCCGCGATATATAACGAACGATCCCGTATAAATACAAACAATCATGATCCGGGAACAAACATCTGTGTTTATCACACAAATTAATACCCCGACCAGGACTCGAACCTGGGACCTTCTACGAATGAAGCAGGGTTACTTATCACTATACCGCTCGGTCGTTAATTCATTAAGTACAAAAAATAAAATTTCCTGACACCTTCCCTCAGTTGGTTGAGATTTAAAAAAACAATACTTTCAATGTGGCCAACAATTGTTTATTGAATTATTTTCTTAGTGGCTAAATGCAAAGCTAATATTATACCTATATCACTATATTAACCCTGATTTGATAAACATTTTAACTGTGAAGTTTTGTAATCCTCTGCCTAGCTCATGAAGGAAAACTTTATTGTAAAGAAATTTCGTAACCCTGCCAACTTTGTGCATTTTTGACTGACTTCAAAAAATTTGAGGTTTACGGGTCGATTCCATATTTTTATGACACATAGGTTTATTATTATAACTCTCCAATTTTAGATAAATTACTATTAATAACCTGCATCATATTCTCACTAGGTTGGTGAGTATGGTTGCAAAGGAAATTATGAGAAAAATCTACAAACGTTTGTTCGAATCAGTCGTAAACTTTCATACATATACATCGGTACCTTATTAAAACTGCTTTCAATTGTCAAGCACCTAGCATACCAAACAAAGACTTATGACAATGTTTGTGTACTGTGACCATGTGAGACAAAGAGCATTGTCTTGTATCAGCCTATCCAAGTGTGCCGTGACATTCAACCGTCACAAACAATATGAACATTCTAACGCTAATTAGTTTATGTCGCGTCATTCTAATGGAGATGCAGAAGTTTGTTTAAGAAAGTGTTCATGGCATGTTTCATTGAATAAACCCACGTTCGTAATGAAGAATGTCTTCAGTCCTTTATGTTCAGAAAGCGTTAAACTTGATGTTGTAATGAACTGTGTTAGAAATGAGGAAGAAGATAATTTTTATCCATAATAGTGGTAAGTTGTTTTCTGGAGTCATTCTGTAGCTTGCTACTTCAATATAAAGTGCAATTACCAAAATATTAGTTGATACTAAAATTTTGTATCGGCATCAATCTGCACTCAAACAGAATATACGAGTATATAGATGCATATTTGGTGAATAAGTCGCCAAGCTTGTTTTGTTCGGCGATCGATACAATCGGCACTAGCCGAATATATACGTAATGGCTTCGCCCCAATATGCTACGGCTTATAGTTCAACAGATACTGCCGAAACGAATGTGCTGGCCCGAATATGTAGGCACATGATTCATAATGATTCGTATATTTAATTAATTAATATTTTTTGAGAATAATTACAGTGATATAGTCCTTACATGACTAAGGCCCTATTAGTAAAGATTATACTAAAAAAGCCACAAAACATTACTTATATTGAATAGAACCTTTTATTACAGTATTTCATCGCGTTAAATAATAATTTTTAATTCAACATACAGACCATAAACTCAAAACACTGTCAGCACCAATACAGTCACGCTCGCAGACACAGAAACTGATGGAGATGCTTGAATGTTGTCATAACTGTCAAGTGGACGCGTCACCTTATTATTTCGTGACCACCTAGGATTACGGAAAATGAAGACTATAAAAAATCAAAGAACGTTCAACCAAAATCAAAAATCAAAAGCGTCGGGTGACAGTTCGCTCACTTCCCTCTAATATGGTTGAGGAGGTCGATGGCTGGATCCCGCGTTAACTCGTGAACGGGTGCCGTTTGAGGGTGTTCGTCGTTTGGATACTTGGTGGGAGGGACTTGCCCAGCTAACAGATGCAGACAAGAATAACTTTGTATAGACATAAAGAGACTCAGTAAATTTATTTTGAAAAAAATATACCCGTAAAGTTTCTTGCCAGTTCTTCTTCACGAAGGTTTTCTCGAACTGGTGGTAGAGTCATGTTTTATTTGACATCAATAAGAACAAGTAATTGTCAATGTTGAGAAATAAATATTTCATTTCATTTGACTTTCAACCAAGCAACTAGCTGTTTAATTAAATGGCCAATCTGCCTGCGACACCCAAGTTACACAATCTTAACAATGATCCAAAGATTTAAGAACTGGACAACCCAAAAAAAACTTTTAACAAATCAAACTGCTATTACTAAACATAACATAATTACCCTAACATGTAACCATCTAGATAAGAAGAAAATGGGGTCTCTGGGGTAATGGGATCTTATCGGGTGAATAACTATTAATATCTGATTTTTATTGTTTGATTTTAACTACAATTCCTGAAAGCCTTTACAATAAAAATACATTTTCAAACTATAGAACAAATTTAGATAAACGAACTATACCTAGTTATAGAAAAAAAACTTTTGATTTGTCGGGCTATAAGGAAACCTGTGGTGTTGGATAGCAAATACACGATTGGTAAAAATAAACTCTGCTACTGCTAAAAGTAATATAATTATCCTAACATGTAGCGATCTAGATAAGACGAAAATGTTTTAATATTAAATTCTTATTATTTGATCTCAAGTTCAAACACTGAGTACTATAATAGTGAAAATATATTTCCAAATTTCTCGAGAACAGATTCATACATACACACTATATGTATATAGTTTAAGGTAAAGTGGATAAAACGGTATATTATTTGCTGAAACTTTTGATTCCTGAGGCTATGAACCAACCTGTGGTGTTGGTTCGCAAATAAAGATGGGTAAAATGAACTCTATTGGTCATGAGCTTTCCTTGATTCTGGTATATTATATTCATTTCATTTAATATGTCAGCGATGATTGGTTTTATTGCTTGATTTTAGAACAATAATTGTTACAAATCAAATTTAAATGAATTTTCAATCTTAATAGACAGTCATCAAAACGTAAACTAAACACATCTAAATTAAATTAAATTTTTTTTACAGATGATTGCTTATAAGTTTAATTTTTATGCCGTAAATAACCTGTATGAGCTTGGGCTTGCTGCGACTCCGTTGTAAACAATAGAAACACCTAAAAATGCCGCAAATCATACAATTTTGCCATTTTGTTTCCATCACCTGTAACGTTTTCAATGCTGGATCTAAAAATATTTTTACCTTCTGAAACTGGGAGACGTTTATGGAGAAGAAAGAAATAATTTAAAATATCTGTTCAGTATGTAGTATATGAATTCTTAACAAATAAATTATCTTATAGGTAAAAAAAATTAAATCATTATTATGTAAATAAATATATAAAGTTATTAAAAATCTGAAATTAGTACGCGTTGTATATCTTAAATTGTATAAGGAGGTTTAAACATGCGATTCATAGAAGATCATGTCGAAAATAATCGTACGTCTAGCTATTTTATGTTAGTGATGTTGGTAATAAATTAATTACTCCGAGCCTACCAGAACCGAGACTAAAAAATCCCCTGGATGAAAGTGAAATTTTTTGCCTTCATCTGACCGACGACCATTTGGAGAAAAAGGCCGCGCTAGCGAAGCCCTTGGAACATTCGTCCAATTACCACCTGGAGTACTTGCTTAAAAAGTCTAACAAGTCTCTTTAAACATTTGTATGTGAGGTTCTATTAATTTTAATTGAAGCAACATATTTTTTATGGTCAGCTGATAAATACCCGATTGTTCTACTATGGGACAATTAAAATTATCGAAGGCATACAGAACTATTAAGTCCATCAAATTTCGAGATATTTACGCTCTTTTTTCGAGATTCATTTAATAAGTGAGAATTGATTGTATTGATTGATTGAACTGTATTACCTGTACTCTAAGCTTTGTCATCACCAAATAGTCTTTGGAGTAATTGACAAACTGTAAGGCCACAAAAAAATATTCTCATACGTAATAGTTACCTATAAAGGAAGACGAAGGGAGGCCACGTGGCCACGGCCACCCGATCGTGTAGTTGGCTTAATTCTGATTCCATCTCGGTATATAACTGTTTGGGCCATCCATAAAACCATGTACAGTGGACTCTATGATATATAATAAACGTAAAGACAAATGAATTACAGAAGATTAGTTGGGAAGGCACTGTTTATTTTAAGATTACTAATTATTGAGTTTAAATAATCAAAAAAACTGGCCTAAAAGTTAAAGTTAAAGCCTAAAAAGTAAGCAAGGTTTACTTACTTAGTGTTTATTATATTGGTTTGTTGGGTATTGTATGTATTTATTACAAAACCCACAGCTCGTATAAAATACATAGGACATTTACAAAGTGCTTATTAATTCTTAAAGCCAATTTTGGATTAAATTTTTCCTAAGCTATACAGACAAAACAAAAAATATAAAATCGAGTAACATAGTAGATTTGTTTGGGTCATTGCATGTACGACAGTTAGGGTATTTCTGGCTTGTTTTGATAGTTACTACAGTGTACTAATTACACTGTTACTGTTAAAGATAGAATAAACGTTTCTTTTCATGCGTAAGTACTATTTTTTTATAACTATCTTATTTATTATTTTATTTTGCTATTTGAAATGACGTTTTAAAATTGACATGGCTATTCGTTTCAACAAACTCGAAGAGCGAGATGTAATATGATTTTGTATGTGAGAGTAAAAGAGACAACGCTGTAGAGTTTCGACAATTTACGTACTACGTCACGTACGCTCGCGACCAATTAGTGCGAAGCAACGTCACGAAGTACATAGGTATCTCTTTCTTACAACAAGTGAACCGTATTATTATTTCATTCTCCCACAAATTATTTTACTCTATATACCGGGTAGGTATAACATGGTCCATTAAAAAAAGGAATCATAAATGGCGGCTTGTATTTGCATTGACAGGTAGTACAGTTAGCATAAACATTTTCAAAAGATTTTTTTAATTCAGAATAATAAAGGAAAATCGGGTTTTCAAACTTGCTTCTGACAGCGGCTTCGTCGGCGTGAAAGTAACGTTTTTGTTGTTTTCATCGGAAACAGTGCTTTTTTCGGGATGAAAGGACCTTATGTCCATTTTTGTACATCTGACAAAGTAAATAACAAAATTTCAGAAGAATCCTTATTATGATGTTGGTTAAAATAAAACACGAATATTATTTAAATCAAGACTAATATTTTTTTTAATTACCGTACGCGCGAGAGTGAGTATAGACGGCACTAGCGTGCGAGCGAGAGAATATGATAAGCACCGCCATTTTCAATTCTTTTTTTTAATGAACCCTGTTATATCTATAGTTACGTTGACGGCGTTTTTTTGTGCGGTAATGTTTGGGTATGACTTATCTATAGGTAATATGTCATTGCGTTTATGTGGTTGTGTCCCGGTCAACGAGAAGGAACAACCAGGAAAACACTGGAACAACGGCAACTTCAACTTAAACCTACGATCGGTAATGATAAATCGACATCATTAATCGATAAATCAATAAACAGCAAGATGATCAAACAAATCACCTACCATAATAATGTCCACTTACCATTAGGTAAATCGTAGACTAAACTCAAGACAAAATTATAAAACTACACGTCAAACCTTCCATCAATAACTAACGTCTTCAACTCTGAACAAACTCTTCTTCCGAACACAGAAGTACAACACCAACTATATTGGCATGTCAAAGTTGTAATGGCCGGCGTCTGTTTGTGTTAGCGTCGCGTGGAGCATTCATGGGGTACGCTGCGAATCCTCTGCGCGAGTACTTCGGAATAATTGTCTGAACCTTGGAGTTGTCCGTTTTCGTAGATAGCAAGGATAGTAAGTAGGATGTGGTAGTGTTTTTTTTAACAAATTCAAAGAAACTATAAAGGAGAAGTTGTGTGCTAGAGCATATTATAAACTATCCGATTATTTGGATGATAAAAGTCCTTGGGTATAATCCCCTCATTAACAGGATTGTACTAGTATTTGTAACAAAGCATGTGTAATGTGTCTGTATGTTCGATGAATTCTTCGTCCCGATGAATATCTAAAGCGTCATTGTCACTAAAGTACGTCTTCTTATGGTAGCGTCGGGTGACGGGTCGCTCACTTCCCTCTAATATGGTTGAGGAGGGCGATGGTTGGGTCCCGCGTTAACTCATGAACGGATGCCGTTTGAGGGTGTTCGTCGTTTTGATACTTGGGGGGAGGAAGACTTGCCGAGCTAACAGATGCAGATAAGAATAATTTTGTATAGACATAAAGAGACTCTGTAAATGTATTTTCAAAAAAATATACTCGGGAAGTTTCTTGCCAGTTTTTCTTCACGAAGGTTTTTGCGAACTGGTGGTAGAATCATATTTTATTTGATGTCAATAAGAACAAGTAATTGCCAATGTTGAGAAATAAATATTTCATTTCATTTCATTTCATTTATTTCATTTCATCTATGCACGTTTGCCATCTTACAGGTATTTCATTGATCCCTTTACTAAAAAATCCATTTGGATCAATAAAATATTTGTAGGCGCTTTGGACTGGGGTTAATTTTTTTCTTGAAAGAAGTTATCCAAATTTTCAAAAAATGGTAACCGCAGCCTACAGCTAACACGGACGTGGTTTGCGATGGATCCGCTTCCACAATAGCCTTCCATTCTTCATTATCAACTTTGGTCTCCGGCCGTCCACGGGGCTTGTTCTGCAGGTCGAAATTCCCACAACGAAAGCGTTGGAACCAAAAACGCACTGTGTTTTTTTTGCGACACCGCCGCCATACACAGCATTAATACTTCAAGCCGTTTCTGCAGCACTGGTGCAGCGGTGGAACTCGTACTCGTAAATAACGCGATATTTCGAGTTCTCCATTTTGTAAACTAAGTGACGCAAAGAAAAATCCAAAAAAAGGAAAAAACAAATGAATTAAGGTTTTCGAAACATGAATGCGTGAGTAAAAAGCTGCATAAATTTGAAATTGGAATTCTGAACCAAAGAGGAGATAATAGAGATTAAAGTTGCCAGAACGCCAATTTCATATGTAAGGACCTAACATATAATTTAGTAGTATAAACCGTTCATGGTGCAGTGGTTAAGGCTGTGGCATGTCGATGCTGGCATTTCAATCGATTTCTCAGGACTTTTAAATGCGTATTAGCTTAAAACCCCTACTGTACTACGTCACCGCAGAGACAACGAACGGGATGAAGGTATCCAGCAGATCTAAACGCGTATTACCGTAGAAACTCTGCAGCACTATATCATCCAAGACCTATTAAAGTAGCTTAACGCGTGTTACTGATTAGAAATGCTAACTCAGTTCGTCACAGCCTGCGGGGTTGTATTAAAGCAGCTCCCGGGATAAATTCCAGTGGCTGGCAAATGTTCCAATTAGTATGTACAATTTGTACAAAACAAACGGAAAATACCTTGTTAGGAGAGGCGCAATGAGATTATTAAAACTGTCATGAACTACGGTATTCTAAAAATGTGGTAACCAACAACCAACCAGAAAAATATTTTTCAAGACATCAACACTGTCTTACTTACTGTCTTTCATGCACTACCTCTCGTTTTCAACTTACTAGAGAATATGAAATGGGGCAAATAGAGATGGCATCTTAATTGTGCTTATATTGATATTTGTATGGTTATATAATTGCTTCAAATGCAGCCAAGAGCTGTTCGAATGCTGGCAATTTCTGTAACTATTATTTGGATAGTGATATTGTTTTAATTAGGTTCAACGTGAAATTTGAGGTTAACGCAGGTAAGGTTCGGTGAGCCTTTTGTGGGTAGTCTTAGGGGAGAGTAGGGAGGATTGTAGAAAATATTATTGTTTGGTTAGTTTAAAAATAATTAAAGATTGTTTTCGTAAGCTACGTTAATATTTGAAAAAGGAAATACAACTGATTTGAAGATTTGTTTTTATGATGTAACAATGTGTAAGTACCTGCAGATAATAAAGTGATTTTTGCACAGCTATTCAACGAATTTTTTTAAAGGTAAATTGGATCTTTTATTACTAACTTTGTTCAATTGTAATAATAACTAAAGAACCAACCCCTACTGACCCCTACGACGACTACTGGTAGTTGATCCTTGCATTATAAAACTTCAACAATGACAAGAAAATATATATGTTGAATAAAGAGATTTTAGTTTGAAAGTAACTTCAATATAAAATTAATGAATCTATGAGCATTTAAACAGGAGATTTCTGATATAATATTAAAGCTAATGTCGATCTAGAGATAGAACATATTATCCTTGTAGAACCAGCAACTAACACAAGCATTGGCGACAAAAAACAAAACAAATAAATACAAACAAGCTACTGGATTTGAGAAAAACATTATCCCGACAGCTAAGTTATTTTCGTGCGTAATTTCTATTCGCATGGGACTTCCGGGAAAAACTTACCCTATGCCAATCTCACATCTAAAATGAATCTAATGACATCTTTAATGTTGAAATCCGTCAAATGGTTTAGGCTGTAGAGAGTGCCAAAGAAATACATATACATACATATACTTATACTTTAAAAACAAAACCCTTCTTCTAACAGTCGTTTTTTTTTTTTTTTTTTTGTTCCCCTCCGCGGGAAGGGCAGGAGGATAAAAATGCCCTGACGCATACTCTGGCGCGATTCCAAAGTCATGTGGGACTCGTCCCGACGCCTACCAGGACCATACCCACTAAAAACCCCCTGTCGGCTCGTGCATTTTTGCCACTCAGCCTTCATCGGAGCGACGGCCAATTGGAGAAAGAGGCCGCGCTAGCGGGGCCCAGAAGGGGTCACCCGCTGGGATTACATAGCACTGAAGGTGCTCAAAAATTAAAAGTAAAATAAAAACATTAAAAAATGAAAAGTAAATAATGAAAACATTAAGAATTGAAAAATTAAATATGCATTAATTCGGATTTACGTTAGAATTAGAATTTACGTTAGAATTAGAATTTGCGGCCAGAAGGGCCTCGAGATCGCGTGACAGTCTGGTGGATGAGTACGTTTGCGCATTTCTAGGCCTAGCGACTTTGAACTTCGAGTCTAACACAGGAGCAGCATATGAGACAGAATCACGAACTAGAGGATTGGGATGGGTTTCGGAGCGTTTGAAGAACGCTTCAGAGAGTGTTTTGAGATATTGTTGTACTGTAGGCAGTTCAAGATCTCTATGCAAGTCCGCGTTACGCACGTACCACGGTGCGCCTGTGGCCCGGCGGCAAAAGAGGTTTTGAACTACCTGCAGTTTGTGCAGGAGGGAGGGTTTGGCGTGGGCAAAGATTGGCGAGGCATACGTCATGACGGGTCTAACGCAGACCTTGTAAAGTGTACGTTTGTTTCTGAAGGACATTTTACTTTTTCTACCTAACATGCTATTTAGGCGGACTAAATAGTGACGAGCGAGTTTCGAAACTCTTTCAACGTGTGGCTTGAAAGAAAGCGTCGGATCTAATGTGACGCCTAAGTATTTAGTACTGCGCTTCCAGGGGATGGGAATGCCTAACATTCGAACGTGGGGATCGCCATCGGGACGACGGCGTTTGTGGTCGAAGCGCATCGCAGAACTCTTTTCAGGGTTCACATCGATGCGCCATTCTTGAAACCATGCACCAAGGGCGTTTACGGCCTTTTGGAGTCTGGTTACAAGGCGCCGAACACCGTGGCCTTTGGTATAGAGTGCGGTGTCGTCAGCGAAGAGGGCGAGTTCGACGCCTTTCGGCGGGATGGGAATGTCGTTGGTGTACACGGTGTACAGCAGAGGGGCGAGGACTGAGCCTTGAGGGACTCCAGCCTTTATGGGACGAGGTGCAGAAAGCGTGCCTTCGTGTTTAAATCGAAACGTACGGTCTTTGAGAAACGACGCTATTAACCTGACTAGGCGATCCGGTAAGCCTATCTTGTAGAGTTTATAAACGAGACCGCTGTGCCAGACTTTATCGAAAGCCTTGGCTACGTCAAAGAAAACCGCGACTGATTTATAACGACGAGGATAGAAACCGTCAAGTATATACTCGACGATTCGGTGGACTTGTTGAGGGCAGGAGTGTTTAGCGCGAAAGCCGAACTGATGGGGAATAATGAGAGGATCGCCATCCGTTGGAAACAGATGGTTCCGCATTCGAGAGAGTATGACTCTCTCGAGAAGTTTAGACATTGCCTTGAGGAGGCTGATGGGTCTGTGATTAGCCGGGACGTTCAGAGGTTTGCCCGGCTTGGGAATGCCTATGACTGTCGCTTCTTTCCAAGCTTTTGGAAAGTAGCTATGGTCGAAGCAGGCATTGAAAATGATAGCTAATAAGGTAAGCATCTGTTGAGGTAGGTGCTTAAGTGCGTGGTTGGAAATTCCATCCGCACCCGGAGCCTTTTTGGACTTTTGTTTTCTAATGAGAAGCAAGATTTCATCATTAGAGACTTTGACAGGGTCGGCGGTGATGGGAAGAGAGTCTCTGCGAAGGACTTCGTCCTCCACCGCCTGGATGTGTGAGGGATCAGCAGGTTGCGTGCTGGGCGAGCATTGTGCGGCAATGCTGTCGGCGAAGCATTCGGCTTTCTCTTCGACTTCGAAGGCAGTAGTGCCGTCGGGACGAGTGAGAGGAGGAACGTGAGAAACGGTGTCTACGCGTAAGGCTCGGGCCATGCTATAGTACGCTTGGTGGGACGGAGAGATATTCGCCATGAGATCGTTCATCTGAGCGTCTCGGAGTTCCGCGAGGCAAGACCTAACTTTACGTTGAAGCTGATTCGCAGCTGTTCTATAGGCGGGCGTGGGATATTTCTTGGCTCTCCGGAGAGCCGCGTTCTTAGCTTTAATAAGATTACTAACGGCTAAGGGAAGCGTGGGTTTGCCTTGCTTAGCAACCTTTTCGTTGTCACTGATGGCTGAGTTGATAGCATCAGTGAGAGAATTTACTAATGAATCGATTTTATCCGGGCTATCTAATTGCTCGGGAGAGATCGCGAGTGGAGAGTTCGGAGCCTCTAAGGCTGAAACTAACGTATTTTTAAAACCTTTCCAATTGGTAAAGGTCTTAGGAGATGAGACGTTATCGTTCGGCGGTCCTAGCACGAGGGAAACGGGGCGATGGTCGGAGCCTAGGTCATCGAGCGGTTCGATAGACCTTAGGTCAAGATTGATTCGCTTGATAATTGCAAAGTCGAGGATGTCAGGAGAGTAGGACGGGTTGTTGGGATAGTGAGTGGGAGTGATGGGGGATATGACATCTAGGTCAAGGGAGTTAGTGATGTCGAGGAGAGCGATACCGCTGGTGTTAGTCGATAGGCACGTCCAGTCAGTATGTTTGGAGTTAAAGTCTCCGAACATAATGACTGAATGGCCGAGGGCGAGAATGGCCTCAAAGTCGCTGCGGATTGGTCTGGTACCACTAGGTATGTAGATTGAAGCTATGATGATGGTCGGATGACCAGTCATAGCCAATCTACACACAGTGGCTTCCATGTTGAGGAGAGGAGGGGTAGGGAGAGGACAGCAATGGAAACCTCTTTTGTAATATATAGCGGTGCCGCCGAAACCGTCGGAGTTGGGCCTATCGTTACGAATAAACGCGTACTTCGGTATAGCGAATCCCCTGGAGCGGTTTGGAGTAAGCCATGTCTCCTGGACAAGGAATAAGTCAGGTTCTTTGTTCTGAAGGAACAGTTTAATCTCGGGAAGGTTGGTGTTCAGGCTACGAGCGTTAAAAGATATTAGGGATAAGCCCTTGGGTTTGATACGACAGGACGCGGGATTCGCGGGTCTAGACATTATAATTTATTATATACGAATTTATACAAATATAAAAGAATTTACAACGAACTTAGGAGCGAGTGATGCTCGGCTAAAGCAAATAAACGCTCTTGAGGAGAGCGGGCGGCTCGCAGTTTGCGTGCGAGCACGGAAATTTCGTTAATATCGACGTTTTGGATAACGTCGAACACGGTCTTCATGTCCTCAGCCAACGACGACTGAGGTGCGGATGACGGAGAAGGACGCGGCCCTACGGAAGCTACGGGAGCTGGGATGGGTCGGGAAGGTGCAGGCGGAACGGCCGGACGCTGCCTCCAAGACAGAGCCGGAGTAGGCGTCGGCTGAACGGGCTTTGCTTCCGGGGGACCCCGGTTGCGCAGCGGCGGGAAGTTAGCGTGAGTGAGCGGCGGCGCCGGTTTAGGCGCGACCCTCTTGGCGGTGGAACGCGGTGCACGCGGGCAGCCCCTGTAGTTAGCTGTGTGACCAGACTGGCCGCACAGCACACAGGCAGGGGGGGAAGTGGATTCGGGAGTGCGAGTGCACTCCTTTGTGAAATGTGGATCCAGGCACTTAACGCACCTGGGGGGAGCTGAGCAGTTAGCCGCTGCGTGGCCGTAGAGCTGGCAGCGGTGGCACTGCCCAGGGTGACCGCGGGGGTTGGGACGCTCGACGGAGATATTTGAGAGTCCGCAAATTGTGCGAGCCTCTCTAAAGATCTCCCTCGAGTTGGGAGTATTCGACAAGATTACCAACGCTAAGGGAAAACGCCTACCGCGGTTGGAGTGCATCTTGTGCACTGCTGTGACCGGGAAACCCTGAGACTTAAGGTCATCGAGAATGTCCTCGTTACTGAGTTCGAACGGGACGCCCCGTAGTACAGCGCGGATCTTACGCTCCTCCGGGAGGGCGTAGGTGTGATACGCGATTTGGTTTAATCCGAGTAACCTGGTAAACGCGCGGAAGTCGTCGACGGTCGCTATTTGAATCTTGATTGTATCGCCAGCGTTGGCGGCTTTTAAGTAATTAATTTTGTGCACTTTGCACAAGTTTGAAACCGCGGTCCAGCGCGCTTTTTCACGCAGGAAGACGGGCGGAGGGAGCTGAGGCTTCGGCGGGACGGGAGCGCAGCGCGTCGCTGGCTTCGATGTGACCGACGGAATCGCGGTCACTTCGAGTGACATGAGCGGCGCGGGGGCGGGTGTAGAAGACACCGGGGTTGGCTCGGGTGTTGAAGACACCGCGGCCTTTTTCGAACGCTTCTTAGAGCGTTTGGCAACTAATTGGAACTCGGGCTCTGGAGAGCCGGTTAGGGTGGCGGCGACCGACGAAGCTACGGACGTGGCGGAGTCTGAATCGCTCCCGGGAGCGGTACGCTTCCTACGAGAAGAGCGCGAGGATGAGACCGACGCGCAGTCCATATCGGATGGAACGGGAGACGCGGGAGAGCTATAGACCTGAGGGGTCTGGATGTTGGAGGCCTGAGGGGCTGGGGTTGGGGCCTGAGGGGCCGGGGACGCGATTGATGCCTGCAAGGCCTGCGTTAGGATGTCTTTTGGGATGGAGACGCCTGCCGCAGCAAGCGCCTGGGTGAACGCGTTAATAATGATTAGCGGATCCATTAGGGAGGGTTGGGACAATAATATGTAAAAATATAAGTATAATAAAGATGCCTAGTTCCTAAAAACCTAGCAAAATCAAAGCGGCAAACCTCCCTACCAGCGGTAGGGGGGCTGGGGAGAAAAACTTAAAACTAACAATAGTACGCCGAAGGCCGCTACCTAGAAACCTAAAAAAGGGTACGCAGGTAAAGAGTTGACCGCGTTAGGGTCAACCTTTACCGACAGAAAGGACAAATACACACGAATACACACAAATATGATAAAAATAAATATGAAAATAGGAGAAAAATAAATAAAATAGAGAAGAGAAATAAATAAAAATAAAAAGGACTGGTTCAGTACAAATTCGTTGTCACCGTTAAGTATCCTTTGCACTGAAACCAGACTACTTACGCCGGGCACAACACTGCACTCAGCACAAGCACAACACAACTTAGCACAGCACTTTGAAGACTAAGAGGCTTAGTCGCAAAGAAAAATCGCACTTCGAAAGCACTCAGACGGAGTAGAAAGACTTAGAAACCCGTAGTACGGAGCCAACACGCTAGACTGTGACGTCAGTAAACTGAGCGCCACGGAATGGCGGGAAGGGACCGATCAACGGAGAGCTGGGTCTTGCACGTCCGCACCGCGTGGCGATCGGAGCGAGAATCTAACAGTCGAGTAAAATTTTTTTTTTTATAAGTCCCCAGACAAGACCACCAACTGTATGGCCCCAAACTAAGCACAGCCTGTGTTATGGAGGACCATACAGGGAACTGGCGAGGAACCCAGGATAACCATACATATATAATAATAATAATAATATAATAATACTTATGTGTTTATCACACAAATTAATGCCCCAGCCAGGACTCGAAGAGCCTAACCACTATGCTACTCAGCGGTCAATTAAAACAAAACGAAATATATTCCTATTACCTTAAAGAAACACATAACTGCCATAATATGAACGTTTCATTTGTTTTTTTCAAATAGGTATGTCTAATACTACAATATAGTAATTAGTATTGATAATGTTTACCAAAGTACAGTGCAGTACATCAAACTGCATTATATCGCTGAAAGCATTAATTAGCCTACGGCGTTACTTGAGACTAAGTTACGCCTTGCGTTCTAATAGTTCAATGGCTGTGAACATTCAGGATAATGTGTTGATTATATGATCTACAGGGTCAGAAAGATCAATGTACTTTGGTTAGCGGAAACACTATTTAATTCAAACCTATAGATTTTCAATATATACCTACGTAGAACGCACAAAGTTTAGGCGGTGCGCAAATTTGGATACATTTGAATTTTGTGCCGGACACAACACTCTAGTAATTATTTTACTTTTATACAATCAACATGAAATCAAACATTCCCTGCGCACGAGTTTATACTATTTGTGTTCAGTTGCTGTGTGAAGGTAACTAGAAACTGAAAATTTATCAGTTGAAGACACAAACAACCTTTACTTTTCAAACTTTTGTTCTTCACAAACAACGGTATCTTGAGGTGAGCCATGTCGGTAACAGGCAAACAGCGACTGTGTCCAATTACCGACACTCGACACAGCAACCACGGTTTGCTGTGTCAGCAAAAAAAAGTGTCAATGTATCTGCAGCGCCTTAATGTACTAAAGCCTGTCAGATTTTTACGGAATATATTTTTGTGTAGTGAGCACCATGAATTTTTAGGTTTAATTTTATTTAACTTTATACTTTTTAGAATCAGTAGAAGATACATTTTACGTGTTGTTCCGGGTGAAGAAATATTAAATTATGAGATATGTTTGATGTAAACATCTTAAACTTCCCTTCATTTGTTCAATCCCCAAAAAACTAGATATTACTCAAACTTTAGTTAGGTATCTTAATAATAAAAATAAAAAATGAACTTTACAAAATTAAGTAGGTACATATTACACTACCTATCTTCACTAATCTAAAGAAAGGTGTAAAATAAAACACAACGAGATACCAAGTAAATAAAGGCCTTTAATTAATTTATAATATTTATTATTTATTGGCACAAAGAAATATATGTCAGCATTCATGCAAGTATTGAAACTAAAAGAAAACATCACTAGCAAATTGAATCGGCCACAGTTCAGTTATTTTCTCACAAACAGATGAGTCACAGCGAAATGAGTTTTTCGTATAAAAAGGCGGAATGCTGAAAACTAATAGTTCTGGAGGCGTCCTCACCAAAACGCATTTATGAAAGATCTTTCTCCTCTTTCACTAAAACGTTCGCGCACTAACTCCGAAGACATCACAGAATTAAATTACAGTGAATTGCAAGAATAAGGCAACAAAATTATTTTGTAAAAACGCTAACCTTAGTTTGGCTTTGTGAACGAATAAAGGAGGAGAAACAAACGGAGAATTTCGAATGGTATTTAGTGAAATTTTCAATCGAGTTACGATCTTTGACTTTTTTTAGATAAAAGAAGAAAAGAGAATAAAATATTCTCCTTTAGAATAAACTTACTTACTTTACAGTAATTATGAATCGATATTGCAATTGAAACATCAGGATTTGCCAGACAAAATTAGGATATAATAAATTTAAAAAATTATAAAGTTTGATTTTGTTGATAGAAGCTATATTTAAGTTATCGCGTAGTTAAAACATGACAACAATTAAAAATGACATTGATTTTTAAAAGCTAGCATCTTCCTATGAAAATTGGTCCAAGTAATTTACATTACAGAACGTAAACTATTGCCATGTTCATAATATTTTCGCTTCTTATGGACAGAATACTGTGAATAATAACATTTCCTAAAATACGTCTCAAGTTATATGTCCCGAAGTGGAACCCCGAGTTTCAATTCAAAGGAATACTTTGATGTCTGCCGTTTGTGTTTTTCGCGTGTAAATGTGGGGAGGCGCCGCTCTTACATGATTACCATATTATATTTGTGTTCCCTTTGTATGCCACTAATGTATGTCTGAGCATTTTTAATGTGAAAATATGCTAACACCAGCTTTGTGGCCAGTAGGTACGTACGTTTTTGGCCGTCCTAAAAAGGGTCCGTTTAGTTTAACTTGGTTAAGTTTCAAATGTAGATACTTTTAATTAGGAAAATTATAGATACTCTAGTGCACTTGATTAATTTATTTAATTAGATTTATATACAGGAACAACATAGTTTATATATTATCTAGAGTTGCTCAGGTAAAGTCCCCCGAAATTTCTAGTAAAGACCTACCACGGCATTTGTTGAACTCGCCTGTCATACTAAAATTTAATGCCATTTTTAAAGTTTATAAGCAGTAGTCACCATAGCTTTTTTCGAATGAGTATATGTCGCAGGGATATGACAAAAACAGAGATTTGGTCAAATCCCTAAGTGATTTGAACAAATCACGGAGGATGTTAAAATAACAACACAATTTTTTCATTTCCCTAAACAAATCTAGTGAATTGATCAAAACACAGAACTGCTTCTAGTGAAATGTCGAAAATAAGATGGTATTTCTTAGAAAAAAAAAGTTTTCTATGGTATTTCAAAGATTGATTTGGTAAGACACCAGAAATCAATATAAAAATACAAATATGAAAGAAATTAACAAAAAGATCTTAAAAAAAATTTAGGTTGTATTCATTTATTCAAACACGTCTCAGATTTGTGGCATCTTGAATTACAAAGACATTTGTTTTTTTACAGGCACATCTGTTGGTTTTGCACCTTACTTTGGATTTTTCACAGGAACACTTTATTAACCCTTGACCTCGAAATAAGGATAATTTTCTTGCAATTTCAAGCAAACTCAGCATAGTTGGTGGAATCTGAATCTGTAAATGTAGCTGTAGATATTTAAAGAGAGTTTCTAGGAAACCAATCCTTTATGATACCCACTGACGTGCCAATTTAAAATTAATCGTTTTTCTTATCTAATATTATCCCTGTAATATTGTTTGCATCTAGCGGACCTCTGTCCACCTTAGACACATCAACCAAAACGGTGGAATCCACTAATACCTTTTTGAATTTCTTCGAACAAGTTTCTTTCATTTTATCCGCAGATCTTTATAAGTTTTGTGAAGTATGTTCCCCTTGTGTTTAATATTTTCTTCTTTTTGGCATAAATAACATAGAACTCCTGACGGATATTCTTCTTCACCTGTTGTATTGCCACATATTTCGTGCACATAGTTTCTGCAAATGTCACATGAATGCGCTTCAGTACGTTTTTTTCCACAAACTACACAAACCGCTTAATCTGCTCTCTACTGATTCGCTTTCTGATACGACAGCTAGTCTAGCTGATGATTCATGTGTAACCTCTTCTTCTTGTTCTAATGTTAAGGTGTCATATTTAATCGGTGATTGTTTCTATGAAGTTGTAGCGTCGTCGTTAATGAATTCTGCTGCTGGTATGTTTTGCTGTTAAAAAAACAGCTCCAAATCCTCTTCAGTAACTAGCTTGTCAAGTAATTCTGTTGAAATATGAGTAGATCGGAGTCCTGTTTTTAGTTCTGTTCCAAATAGGGCTTTGTAAGATGATCTTTTAATGGAACGATGAAAAGAAGATTTTTTTTTAAATTGAATAAAGTAA
Source organism: Marasmarcha lunaedactyla (assembly GCA_923062675.1). NCBI lineage: Eukaryota > Metazoa > Arthropoda > Insecta > Lepidoptera > Pterophoridae > Marasmarcha > Marasmarcha lunaedactyla. Next base: position 24,377,888 of record OV281345.1, read on the forward strand.
CAACCGATTACCCAATTTTTTGTGTCATTGTCAATAAGCCAAGCCCGTAACATAGTTTCGACATCTTGGTTTGCACGCTTAACCGATCCTTGGCTCGCTGGATGTCTAGGTCTACCATTAATAATTTTGCATGTTGGCCACATAGAATTGGAATGACTGCAGCAGTAAATTCACGACCATTGTCGCTTTGTAATACATGAGGACAACCTACTTCGAGAAAGATTTTTAATACTTCAATTGCTACCTCAGCTGATCTTTTCGAAGTCAATGGTCGCAGAAAGCTGAATTTTGTTGCGTGATCCTGGTAATGTAATAGCCATTTATAATATCTGTCTGGGGTCAACTGCAAATCAGTTAAATCAACCTCACCACGATGATTGAATTGCCTAGAGACTATTGGGCAAACAACAATTCCTTTCCTTGGGAATTTCTTTTTAGATTGACTTATCGTACATTGTTTCAAAAATTCGAGTACCACAGAAGTGGGGATAAAAAAATCTGGATTTCAAACTGTACAGCATTTTATCTCACCCTCCGTGACCCGTCGACTGATGAGTGTCCCAAAGTATGGGATAAAATTCTTCTGGGGGTCAGACTTTCTTTATAATATCAAAAACTTTGTAGTACCTACTGCCATCACATCGTATTTGTTACTGTAATAATATTGCTTGTTTGTCCTCTTAAGGTTTAGTACTGGTGCCGATTTAAATTGTTCAATCGCTGTAATTGCCTCTTCTATTCTTTCGCGAGTCATGCAGTTGGTGTGTTTGTCTGGGGATTTATTATTATTATACTTGCAAATTGTAATTTCAGTGACAAATGATTCATTTTTCCTTAAAAGTTGTAAACAGATTTCCGTGTCAAATTGACATAAGCGATCGAAACATTTTGCTAGACCCGCACTGCTCACCGAAAGACATGTTCAATGAACCTGGTAGTTAAGGAGGGCGATGGCTGGATCTCGCGTTAACTTGTGAACGGGTGCCGTTTGAGGGTGTTCGTCGTTTGGATACTTGGAGATGTACAGTCCGCCTGATGGGCAAACTGCACAGGATAATTTATGTGACAGGAGAAAGACCTAAACCCTAGTAAACCTAAACCCTACGAAGCCTAAGTCCCTAGCCCTACATATAAATATGAAATATATAAATAAGTGCGGGATATCTACGCCGTGAGACCTAAGGGAACAGACGGATGGGGGGAAGGATGTAAGGGGTGTGTACGTCGTGCAATGTACGCAGGATAGGGTTGTCTCACTGCCGGTCAAGCAGACTCACAAGGCCGATCAACTGATGGCTAAAGGTGTCTTGGCCACAGTGAGAGGATGCCACAGCAGGAGATCAGTAAGACTCGACTGCAAGTGGAAGACAAATTTATTTACAATTTTCATCATTATTTATTGTAAATATATCACACTCACACTATAACAATATTTACGAAAGAAAAATCTTTGTATTACGTCCGTGTATTTAGCTTCGTTACACTGTCTTGCGTTCTTCTTATTGCGTGTTTATTTGGTACGATCGAAGGTTGTGGGTATTAAGGTTGCGCATCAGCGTTTCTGTGGGTCAATCACATTTTCGTAGCTGAACAGAGGCAGGGAGACTTGCCGAGCTAACAGATGCAGATAAGAATAATTTTGTATAGACATAAAGAGACGCAGTAAATTTATTTTGAAAAAGAAATATACGGGAACACACAAAAATTTCGAATTATGTAATTCCGATTTTGAATATACCGATTGTTAAAATTCCGAATTTCACAAGCCCGAAAAGTCTTAATTCCGACTATTCAAAAACACGATTCTTATTTTACCGAAATTCATAAATACGAAATTTTAATTTTCCGACTTCCAGTACGAAGAAGTAAAAACTAGTCCGAAATATGGTATTTCGAATTTTAATTTTCCGAAAACTCAATGCTAACATTCAAATTTTGTATCTTAAACGGGTATATATTTATAAAAAATTATAATCTAAATCTCCTGTGACGCAATTTAAAATTAATATGGCACATTTTGAAATTATACAAATTAGGCGGGACGACGAGCGAAGCGAGGAGGAGCAGTTAGTCTGTATGTAGATAATGCAGCGCGAGCCGAGCGAGCGCAGTGAGCGTGCTGCGGCAGCGGTTGGCGAAGGGCCAAAAAGGGATTTGCATTTCAGTACATAAACTGCATACTCAAGGAATAACTCGGTACAAAAATCTAAATAAACTTTATTTATTTATTTATTTATTTAACAATTTATGTGCACACATTAGAAAATTTAAAAAATAAACTAAAAATAAGTGAAAGATAATGTTCAAAGGCACAGCTTATTTCTAAAAAAATTTCTTCCAGCTAGCCTGAGGCTGGAAAGTGTGACAGATTAACAAATTTAGTGTGTACTGCATACAAATATTAACAAACATAGTGCGATTATTAATTATTACAATTATAACAATATTAAAAATATAAATACATTCAAACATACATAAATATACGTATATATTATATAATATTATTACATACAAAATAACAATGAAAAGATAAACATATTCGTTGATACTGAAATACAAACTTAAGTTGTTGGTCATCAGTGATTATCAAGGAAGGTACATTAAGAACACAAGTTGGAAATAAAATGGTAAAAGTATAGTAAGTCTTAGGTTTGAGACAAATAGTGTTCTTTAACTCTTTTTTTAAAGATTGGTAATGATTTTGACTCGCGTATATGGTAAGGTAAAGAATTCCACAATCTGACAGCATGAACAGTGAACGAGTAGGAGTAGAAATCAGTTTTATGAGATTTAATTTGAAGGAGAGTAAGTTTATGTGCTCTACAAAACACATCATTAGAATGGGTAAACGAGAACCGCTCACACAGGTAAACTGGAGAGGATAAGTTAAAAAGGACATTGAAAAGGGTACAGAGGATACGGGTGTTTCTACGCAAGCGGACGGGGAGCCACTGAAGCTTTTTGCGGTATTCTGAAACATGATCGAATTTTTTAAGCCCGAAAACGAAGCGGATACAGAGATTTTGTAGGTGTTCCAATTTATCCAGAAGCTCTTCAGTGACATCCAGGTAAGATACATCAGCGTAGTCGATGATAGGTAAAATCGGTGTTTGTGCCAAAGAGATCTTGGTTTGTAAGGGCAGAAAAGTCTGAAGGACCTTTAATTTATGCAATGAGTAGTGTACTTTACGGCTGATTTCACAGACGTTATCACGCCATGTAAGATTTGCGTCAAAGAGTACACCTAAATTCTTCACTGATTCTGTGAAAGCAATGGGTATATTGTCCAGGGTCAAAGAAGGTAAATTAGAAAGATCAAGACAACCGCGCACGTGCCGACTGCCTAAAGTCATTTCCAGCTGAATACTTGAATGCTCGAACGTATAAATTGATGTTCTCATGCAGTTTTACACGGCGTTTGTTATTGCTACTAATATTATTCTGAATTTTGATATTCGGGATTCGTATTTATGATATTGCGGATTATTAATAATTCGGAGTTTTTAGGGTTCGGTATTTTCAAATTCGGCATATTGATTTTTGTAATTATAAACGTTTGGAATTTTGAAGTTTCGAAGAAGAAAATTTCGGAATTATGAAACACGGAATTTTTATTTTCGGAATTATGAACCATTCGGTGTTATAAAATTCGAATTAAGTTTTTCGTATTTATGTAGTGTACCCAAAATATACAAGTGAAGTTTCTTGCCAGTTTTTCTTCACGAAGATTTTTCTGAACTGGTGGTAGAGTCATGTTTTATTAAATTTGACGTCAATAAGAACAATTTATTTTTTTCAATATTGAGAAATAAATATTTGAATTTGAATTTGAACCTAGATGTGAATCCTTTTTTTTAAACTTATATAAGAAATTACAAACTACCCTTTTTATTACACATGAAAAATTAAACAGTAAATAACACAAAATATTTAGGTACCTGCAACCATCTTACCAAAGAGCACATACATGTAAGTTCATAAAACGAACCAAGCTTGAGCAAAATATAAACAAAATGTACGCTTCTAGATACAGTTGGGTCCATAAAGGCCACTTTATACTGCCGTGTATTATGAGCAGTCAACGGCAATAACAATTCGAGTTGCAATCAGTTAAGTATACAGGATTTTTATGTACTTTTAACCTCTAAGGTAGCATACACCAAGTACTTGGAAGAGTTCCAAAGAAAAATACTCATTTGGTCCAAGTAAGAGGCTGTTATAAGCGTTTTGATGTTTTAAAGTTCTTACGACGATGAAGTGCCTTTATCCAAGTCGATGAATAGCCGATTTGTTGAATTGTACAGTGATAACAAAGGTTTCAACTTAAGGGCCTTAGACGCCTCTGTATCTTTGGATCTACCATTTATCTAGATTTACCATCTTTATATCACCTATCAAAATTCTATCGATTCTATATAAATAAATATTGTAAAATTTATAATCACTATCCGCACTTCGAAGTAAGTTGGCAAAATTCACGTACTTAATTAAAATATTTGTACATAATTTCTCTTGTTTGTGATGACTGTAAAAGACCGCACCCAGCCAGATCTAGGTATATGTAGTTTTACCGTTACATCAAGGCAAATTTAAAAATCCATAATTAGGCATCACAAACTCTAGATGAGATGAAGCTACAGATTTATAAATATTACATAAAATACGAATGGTACCAATTGAACTATATTTTAAAACAATTAAGTGCCTGCTGGATAGATGTGGGCCATTGTCTTTGTCGTCACTTTCAACCAGGTGATATGGAAGACTAACGCCTGCCCATTGCTTTTCTGTTCTATTATAGGTCAAGGATTACTTACTTGGTGATAGTACTAAATGGTACTTTCACATTATCTATAAAAAACTGGCTATAATTTATCCAAGAATTCTCATGGGACCAGGACCAGAACAAGTTTCCAGTATAGTTTGAGTAGATGGTATTCAATTTAATGATAATTTAAACAATTAGTGATTACCCTTTCAATGGACCATTCAGCACATTTTAAGATCTCATAACATTTAGAGAAAGATAAGAAGACAAAATATCTAAAACAAAATAAACCCAGAACTGATAGCAGAAATCAGAAAAAAAAAAACTTTTCCAACATAACTGAAAAGGTGAAATCTAACTTAAGTGCGAACTTTAATTATCGTTACCGATGTCAAACTATAGAATCTCATCAAACCATAATTTACATATTTTGGTTTTAAAAATATATTTGAGCACGAGCAAAAACAGTAATCATAAAACTAAAACCCACGCAACACACTTAAACACTTGCACCACTCCAGTCCCCTGATTAGATTGGAGTCACGACAAGCTCTCTAAACTAAAAAGCCATACTGTCTTCAAAATCGGTTTAGTTTAACTTGACTCGAGTCCAGACTCATTCGATTTTCCACTCGATCCAGACTAAGGTTTTGTACCAACCTTTGTTTGGTATAAATCGAATCGATTCGAAATTTTGTATCGACGATAGACTCATGAATAACATTTAGATTTAGTATCGCTCGCCTGTTTTCTTAGAACTTTTCGATTTTGGCGCGTGTTTGAATTTTGAGAAAATAGAAAATGCAAAGTAATAGATCATAGCAGACTGTCTCTTTTTAAAATATGGAATTGTACTGAGAATATAAGGTATCTGAAATATATTTTTGGTACCTACAGGAAAGGTTTTGATTTTAAAAATTCGAATAGTAAGTATCTAGGAACATTTAAAAATGTATATGGGTTTGATTTTTCATTGAAATATATGGCTTTTAAAAGCAATATATTTTGTTATGACGAAATTTATAGGGACAGATAGGTAGAAATGTTATAGACACAATATCACTTTGAAAAATGCCTACTACAGTAGTTCACTTGGTCCATTAATTGGTGTATCAATTATCCAACAACTGCAAGCGTTTGCCCGACCTACCTAGTGAAAAGTGGTGATAAAAACGACCAAACATGATCAAATATGAGGTTAAGCTCCATTCAAGAGATAAGTACGTATTCGCTCTGAACTTGAAAACGTAGGATATATCTAATTGATGGAACAGCTCATTTAACCTTTACCTTGTCAAGTTACAACGCTTCCAAATGATTAGTTGCTTAGTAGGTAGGCGTAGATTTAGGCTGGTTTCCTACAGGAAATTCATTAATTCATTAAATAATTTCCTGTAAATTACAATTTCTCAGGACATTCACTGCTTTTGACAAAACTACGTAAACGTGGTGGCTCAAATACAAAAATATTAAAAAGTTTTGTTCAGCTCAAGGCCAATCTCACCCTCTTTCCTTTTAAACGAAATGGACTATTTATTCAGCATAAGAATTTCAGAAAAATAGAAAGGTCAAATAGAAAGAACTTCTATCTGGACACCCACACTTCTCCGGCCAGTCACCAACCGTCTATATACGCCCACTTACTGCATGTCCATAAACAAAATGGCGTTAGTTTTTCATAAATGATGAAAAATAAACAACTGATTGAGTGAATGACAACAACTGAAGCTTTGATTTATTTCTTTGTTTCTACTAACGTCAGTAGGTTTCTAGGTTTTAACTCGGTTAAGAGCTTCTTAGCTCACTTTTCACTCCAGTTCACAAAGCAGGACCACACATTACAACAAACATTTCATGCCTCCATTCGTCCAAGAGACTAACAAAAATAACCACAAATAAGTTTTAAGTGTCCATAAAAACATTTTAAAGCCCCTAACCAGATTCAACGTTATCATTCTATTTACTATATCAATCTAATAAAAGTCTGGAACTTATTTATTGTAGAAATAGCAAATAACCATAACAACTGTATTGCCGTTGCGAGAGTATCCATAAAATCTGCCCGTATTTTTTATTCACATACGATTCTTGCAAACTTCATGTTGGATAATGTGCCTTATTTCTTTTAATGTAAGGTTGAAATTTTGTTGGCTAGCTAAATATTATTTTGCACGAAGTTGTCTGTTATATGAAAGCATTGATTGCATCTTAGAAATTTAGTGAGCGAGCGATGGACAGTTCTATATAATTTATTGATAAAATTTTATTCGTAGATATGAAATATCATAGCTTTAATCAATATTTTATTGTTGTAATACTCAGTATGGATATATAATCGTAACGCGGCGAGCTGATTGACGTCACACAGTAGGCATTCGATGTTTGAAATAATGACTTTAAAGAACTCCTTAATGTGTTTGTTAAATGGACGACCCTGGATGGAAATTCTTATTCAGGGACATTATTTCTCGAATCCGAGATATTTTGGTCTTGACTGCAGACGAATGGCTGACAAGCAATCGCTGCAAGTCGATTCGTAAACTTTGAAAATGTCAAAATTTAAATCTCTATCGAAAATACTCTAGATTCGAGATATTTCGTTAACTTCCGAAACTATCTCGAAAAGGAGAATAGACATCCTTTGCGTTAATGCCGTGTGTCGTGTGCAGATATAGACATATAGTGTATCTAATGAAAGAAATTTTAGGTACCGCAGAAAAATAACGGTAAACGAATACAATCATGGCAAATCTTGAGTAACGTTTATAAATGAATGTTTTAATTTATGTGGAGAAACAATATTAAAATTAGATAAATACTGTCACTCAAATCTGAAGATTGATAGCAGATATGTTCACATTTTATTCATGAATCTTCAAGATTGTGAACGAGTACAGATAAGGAAAGTCAGAAGAGCACCAAACTTAATTCTGATTTTACTTGACCTGTCTAATCTTAAGTTACATTCAAGCTAGATCTGGATATGTATTATCTATACCAGATTTAAAAAAAAACTTTATAAACAATGAGACGCCAATGACCCATTGCAGGCATTTTAGTGAGGTCACCCATACTAATTATTGATATACTAAACCTCGACAAATCAACAAAATTATTTTCTTGTCAAAAATATGATTTCTTCTTATTATTTTAATAGAATAAACAATCAATCAGTCTTGTTTATATATTTAAAATAGTAGAAACAGACTAAACAAAAATAAACTAAATGTTATGTTTTATTTCCAGATTACGCAATCAAAACAAAAAAAATAAATACACTTCTAAAATCAATTTATACATTTTTTATTCATATTATATAAGAGTTACTCTTTAATCAGTCTTTGTATTACTCAGAATCAGTCACATTTGCTACATAATTAGTATGTTATTCCTCAAAACAAGCAGGACAGTGACGATTTTTGCAAATCCTATACCTAAACCTCGTCTTGCGCTTTTTCTTTTTGCTACACAGAAAGCAATAAAAGTATTTAATGTTCCTTTTTGAATTTTCTGAAGTCGGAATGTCTTCAGGCCAGTGACCATTGTAAACTCTCTTTGCTGGATGGTGCCTTGGCCCTTGTCTTTCGATTGTAGCACTATTATTTGTGCGTCTACTGGAATAAATACTTCCTGTTGTGATAACATCTTTGCCCTTTAAGTTGCAATCGACTTTAGTCATCTGCATAATAAGCTTATCCCGATAGCTCTAAAAGTTTGCCCTTCTAGGTAGTTTGCGATCAGGCAATGAAGCTGACCCCCCTGCGAATGAGGTATGCGTAGGTACGCGCAACAGATATGGGTTTGCCATCATAAGCCAATTTAAAGTTGCCACATAAAAAATAACATTTTAAATTAATATTAATGTACAATGATATTTTATGAAATGGAATTAAAAAATATAATAAACAAATTTTATTTAAAAAAAGATATTTTTCCTCCCAATTGGACTTACTGTACCAAAAATACAAAATAATAAATTATGTACCACTAGATTGTGTCGTACATTCTAGTGGTACATTAATTCACGGAACTATAAGCAGAACGAATTATGCTCAAAACTCACCCTATAAAAGATTACCACAGATTATATACAGAGAAAGAAGAAATAACCTCAATTTTTTTTATCTAATTCTATTTTTTTCAGTTTTAGCTCCAATTACTACTTAAAAGTTGTTTAATAAAGGCGGCAGTGTTTTCTGAGTTACTGGTATGCAATTTTAGGGTCTTGGAAGTGGGATTCTTGATGAAATTGACGAATTTATATCCGGCAATGGTTTGTTTACAAATTTGCTTTTTAATTTGGTATAGATTAAAGTTACTTGCTTCATTTATATGTAATAGAAAAGATATATATATAGATATTCCTATGAAAACCATAGGAAACAATGCATTTGATGTAACTTGCAAGAAAATATATTATACTGAAGCCATTCTTGGAAAATTCATAACACTACCTATTTTTAGAAACTATCAACTATTCTACGTGATGATTGTTCTTTCATTTTGATTTTAATTTTGTGCGAAGACACATCTTTGGTATTGCAGCTTCACAAGTATTACAGCGATAACAATAATATTAAATCCCCAGACAAACACACCAACTGTATGGCACCAAAGTAAGCAGAGCTTGTGCTATGGGTGACCATACAGCGAACTGGGGGGACCCTGGATAAGCACAAATGTAAACAACCATGACCCGAAAACAAACATCTGTGTTCATCACACAAATGAATGCCCCGACCAGAACTCGGACCTGAGACCTCCGGCGGTTGAGGCAGGGCTACTTCCAATGACACTCGGCCGACAATGTTCGTAAAAAGTATTTTCCTAAGTATGCACGATCTAGGCTATCCCATATCTAAAAGGTAGAGTTTACAAAAAAGAAAAAGTTATAGTTTTGTTTTTATTGGTCAAATACATTATTACAAAAAAATACAGATTAATGCACCAATTAAAGCTAAGACAAAAAAAATATAAATATACATAGATATATTACAAATTATATTTACACATTTAACTATTTTTTTTACATTTAATCTTTTTACGCCACCAATTATTTGAACACATTTTCAATATAAAAACAAAATTAGTTTGATATATTTACACATAATGCATTACAAAAACATGCAGAGATATAAATTTTTTAATGTAAAGCTCACTTTATGCCCAAAAGTCTGTTATTCATCAGTCTGTTTGTGCTTATAATCAGATTAAGACGTTATATTTTTGATCAATTATAAATACTGGGTGATTAACAAAGAGAATTTTCAAATTTAATTAAATTAGGTTACAATAAAAAGAGTTTCTCCTCAGTATTTATTGCCAGTAAAATACATATGTTAGCGTTATTCATGTTTTGTATTTAAAAATACAAAGTCAACGTTATAAAAATGTATTAACACTAGCAATATATCACATTTCAATAATCGCACATTTCATAAAATAAAATTAGACTACAAAAGCACAATATTGTCATTTTATTGCCGACGCCATTTGTAACAAACTGACTCATTTTAAGACTATATGCGCAACATTTTATTCCTTTTTAAATAGTAAATTGTACTTATGTTCTTCTACATGACCAAACCAAGGCTATGAAATTATTATAAAAATATATCTGCAATTTTTCACTTTATTACAGTGGTTTAAAATTCAATTTTGGCGTGCGGGATATTTTTATATCGCGTAATATGATTAACGTTCAAATTAAGACCAAAACAATAGTGAGAACTAGAGTAGAAATAAAAAAAAAACCTTTTTTAATAACAAGGCGAGCCGCAATTATTTAGACTGAATTAAAGGTAATAAAGGTAACTACACACTTTGACTCGTAAATCAATCATTGTATTTATCACACTGCATCGAGTCTTTCTAGGAACTCAAAACCTCTGGTAACGAAGGCAGAGCTTCTACCCCTAGCATCAAGAGTAAGCATCATACCATTATACAATTTATAAGACGGAGTTCACGTTTATATTATAGTGTTAAACGAAACCTACCTACAACTGCTACAAAACTGTAGTGCCATTGTGTGAATGTAATGAAGTTTGTGTGAGTAAATGTGTATTTGGTAGCACCAGAGCCATTTTTAGGTAGGAACATATAGGAACGTCGCCTATCTTATGCTATTATACTTTAACATAGCTCAAACGCCAAGCCAAGAACCTGTAAACACCTCAGCAATTAATAAAATAATAATACGGAATACAATACCACGCACGCCATCTTAAAACTAATCTATACAAAAACTACATACATTATATTGTACAAGTATAATTATAACACGATGATTCTTCTTGATCGCGCCTCTCTTCATTTGTGATTCTAATATTCGAAGACGGCTTCGTTTCCCACAACCCTGGCGTCTCTATTATCTAGGGGATAAGACATACAATTGATTGATATTTTTGGCGAAGAAAATGAATTATGACATAGATAATTGGGGATACAATGAATGGGTATTTTTGTGTTTGCTGGTGTAGGCGAATTGCCTTTGACTATGTATTGGCATTGATGTACTTGATGTACTAAGTTATATTATACATATATAAATAAATGAGATCCCAAGCATTACAGATGACAAAAAAATATTATTTCCGTGCACTGACATGTGCGAAAAACATTTGCATTTACCCAAAAAAAATAAAAATTAATAGAAAATGGTATTGGGTTGTAACGCCACAAGTACAACAATGCGACTATCTCATGGAAGAGTAGGTAAAGTGTAAGTAAACTTAACGAAATTACAAGAGGAAATGCGAGCCAAAAACAATCCACAAGTAAATTTTATACAAGCATAGATACAAGTTAAAGATAAGTATTGTTTCGAATTTTATTCAATAAAAATACGTAACTAAATATTAAAGCAAGGACGAGAACCAAAACATTTTTCAATGTCAGTAGTCTGTGAAATTGGTCAGTAAAAAAAAATTCTAAAAATGTTTCTCGTCTTTTGAATAAAGTAATTGAATAAGGAATAATATTATTTGATCCTCTAAAAAACTAATTGATTTATTGTACATGAGCACTAAGGTTAGGTTTGTATGTAGTTAATACAAGGACCAGGATCAAATTAAGTACCATTTCCAACTTTTCGCGAAAAGCGACTCTGGTTTAATATGGTTAAAACAAACATTTCGACAAGAAAGAAGATCAATTACTAAAATAGATGACTTTTTTGCAAAATTATAAGGATCATTTAAATAGATGCCATTTAATAATACATGAGTTATTAGTGAAAATTTCTTGTTAGTCTTAGTACCTGCTATTTTAATTAAAAAAAACTTATTGTATCAACAACACTGTAAGTTTTCCTACGATAAAATAATAAAATTATCTATTGACAAGGCCTCACGACCCGTCAAAATAGGTTTAATTATCCACTCTACAGATAAATTTATCAGTTACGATAATCTAATTTAGAGTTGACTTAAACTGCAGCTTTTAAAATCATTCAAACTATATAATTTAAACGGTATAAAGTTATGTTGTGTTTCGTCCTAGTTTGACAAGTAAAGCGCTGCGTAAAGGTGAACCCAGTCGCCGGTCGTCTGCTGTCGACAGGGCTCGCCATGCCGCAGCTTGCGCCGTACAACTGATTGAAAACTTAATGCTGCTCGTCTTCAACTGACAACTTTACTTTTTCAAAGTGGATGCAACTGGACACAGAAAATACCTGCGTCTGCGTGGAGACTGATTGGTTTTTATATAGGTTATATTAATATGAAATTTTCACTGAGCGCTGTGCCCACAAAGGAAACAAAAATGTCTACGTTTGCGCAATGCTTTGAAGTGGAATCTGACAAAACAGGGAATATCTTTATACCACATTTTATAGGTCTATATATCATAAAAACTATTACCTTCTGTACAAGCTCTTCGAACGCCAGACTGATGCCCTCCTGGGTCTTGGCACTGCTTTCGATGAACAGCATGCGGTGCTTCATCGCGAACGCTTGCCCTGCCTCGCGCGGTACTGCTCGAGGCTGTACAAGACATCAGAACTAATAAATAAATAACATGGATGTACTGACATTCCAACTATACAGGGTGATTCTCTTGACGTGTCAAGCCGATTCTAGATGATAGGGGATCATACCATAGCTATCTATTGAACTCCCACGTATTATTTTATTCATGAAAATACAATTTATAGTAACACAGTTAAATAAAAAAAATCCAATAAATGGCAATCCAAAAATTCTTTTTTATAACACTTAGTCACACTAATAACAAACTTAAAAAGTTAAAATAAGTGATATCTCCAAAACTACCAAAAATCGTTAATTATATATAGGGGTTACGTAGATAGGTATGGTATAGTAGAACCCGTCTATTTGACACGTTATGAATATCACGAAATATACCCTCTATATCACGAAATAAGCCGAGGTGAACCAAAAAAAAAAATGGGCCCGATGTGGCATATACTTTTCAGCATCACAAACAGACATTAACATACTAAACTCAATGACCCGCTTAAAATCAAAATCTCCTAGTTGAGGACACAGAGCTACTATCACTAAAAGAAACGAACAACTGACTTCTGTTACTAATCCTACGCCGTAATAGGCTGCCGCTGTCTGTCCCTGTACAGATAGGTAGGTATTTCATTTTAATAATAAAAATAATAATGGGTAATAATATTTTGCCAACGCAGCGCAGGCGCACATCAAACCAATTTTAGGTAATGCCTAAAAATCAAACCAAATACTTTAACAGTTTCTTTTTGTTTCGCTAAAATGTAGAATGCAACAGATAAATGCCCGAGTTCATTATTCTAAATACTGAAACTGTCATCTTCACTTACAATAAGCTGAAGTGGAAAGCAAAAACATGATGATAACGACAATAATAATAAATCCCCAAACACACCAACTGTGCTTGTGTTATGGATGACCATACAACGAACTGGGAGGGGAACCCAGAATTAACAAACATAAATATCAACAACCATGATCCGAGAACGAAGATCTATGTTCATCACATATATGAATGCCCCGGCCAGGACTAGAATCTGGGACCTCTGGCGTATGGCTACTAACCTACTCTACTCGGTCGTCATAATCATAAAAATAATAAAGAAAAGTTGTAAATTGTCATGACTGAATTCCGTTGTCGGGATGATAAGGTCTCCACGCAAATTTTTATATTTCCTTTTTATACTGGGTACGTTACATAGTTGGAAAGTCAGGAACAAATGTTTAAGATCATCATCACTTTTCATCAGGCGCGATTAAACACATTATACCTATTTAACAAGAATAAACAATGATGTAGGAATCCAATAAAGCATTAATACAAAATACAATATGATTCAATCATATTGTATTTTACGCCACTAATAGCCACATTCAATTACTTTAATCAGACCTTATCAATTTTATTTCCAACAACGAGGCACACAATATTCTTCTTAGTGGAGTAAACTTGTAATTCTTCGACCCATTCCTTCAGTTTTGTCAAAGTTTTCGGATCTGATGTGTCATAAACTAATATAGCACCATGCGCATCCCTAAAAGAAAAAAAAAAGATTTTTAATGAGCATCTGAAATAATTCTTGAAGAAAGTTGTTAAAGAATAGAGTTATAAAAGAAAAGAAAGTGAAAAATTATTAACGAGTGTCTCGAATCGAATCTAACCTTAATTTTTAAAAAATGTACAAAAATACTAGTTATTGAAATATTTTTTTGTAGTTCCGTCTTTTCCCGGTTAATAAAGTTTTAAATAAAGTAATTAAAGTAAGTAAGCAAGTAAAGCTTTATGTAAAACTTAATTCAAAGATATTTGAAAATAAGCATGGCACGCCCAGGAATCGCACAATTAAATCCGAAAATATAACATCCTGTATTTTTATAACATCAATCAATAGAGTCAATCATACCGATCAAAATCTCTGTAATTAAGAAAAACGATGAAATCTTAACTTATACATACAAAAACAAGAACAAGACAAAGCACCTTTACTCAGTGGTGCATTGGATTACTTATTTTAATAACTATTTTCTTTAAACATAATTACAACTATCTGTACAAGTGTTCGCAATGTAGACTTTCATCAAAAGCGCCATAATTGGATGAGACTTAGTCCAAAAACCTATGAAAAGTCAGGTTTCAAAAGATATATAGTGTCCAGCTTATAACAGCAAACGTTCCACAGCCTACTTTACTAACCATTCCAATATCGTATAGTACCGAGTATAATGTAGTAATAAGTACCGAGATGTAAATAAAATAAATAATCAACACAAAAAGGAATTAAAAGTTAAGCAAAATAAATTCTTTAAATGAATAAATTTGTGTCTGCAACAAAATAAAGCTCATTTCGAACAACCAATAACAATTTTGATCGTTTTCTATTAGTTTTTACTATAAATTAAAATAATGGTCATTTTCATCGTTCTTCTTTAATTAAAATCACCGAGTATGTTAAACAGATTTGATCCTTATTATTGACTATAGATTGATGCCATAAAAATACAGTGTTAATTTTTCAGATTTTAGACGGTTCGATTTCCTGGCGTGTCAAGGTTATTTTTAAATATGTTTAAATGCAGCTTTTTTTCTATTTAAAAATAAAGAAATGTGTCCAAAGAGTAAAACTTGCTATCTCCAGTATTTAGAGTACTTTCCGTCCAGGTGGAATCACAAAATTCCACTCGAACCCCCTGTATATTTGACGTTACTGTCAGTTTGTTCACTACATAAACTAGCTTGTAACTGCTAGGTTTCTAGGATACCTAATTATTTATAACTGAACCGGCACTGGATCCAAGACACTGTGTATTTATTCCGTTTCTGCATGTGATCTGTATATTGGTTTGCCTTGTGAATAATAATAAGTGAGAATTTCCTTGCTTGGCATTTTGATTTACGAAACCTATTGTGTAACTTACCTAGATCCAAAAAAATACATAATTTTATATAAAACATATTGTCTATACTTCAATCTGTAATAAATTGTTTTTGTTTCACACTACCTACAAGAACTTCTTTGATTTGGTAAACAATCTGGTTAGAAATTTTACTATAGTAAAATACCATAGCGCGGAGTAACAAGCGAAAATATAAACAATCCTTGAGCAGACTTTTGAAGGGAAGAAAACAAGGTTAATCTCCTGACGGGTCAAGTCTAAATGAATCGCTGATTGCTAAATGGGCACTTGTCCATTTTTAAGTCATTTTTTTTTATCGTAGGATTTGTTTGAGAGTGCTATTTTCAATCGTTTAGTGAAAAGAAGACACTTGTACTACTAAAATCACTTCATATTTTGAAGGCGTGTCAGCTTCCCTATAGAAGTCAAGGGTGGCGGATATAAAATACCTAAGATCCCTAACACCCCTTGAATTGGTTGAGGCTTATGTATGTGGAGAGTGATTCTGAGGGCCTTTATGTGGTAATACTGCAGTCCTTCTAATTTTAATGGAATACCCAGTAAAATTATTTGCTAAAACTGGCATTGACCAGATCATCTTTTGCTTTTCTTCATGACATTAATGTTGTGCAAGGTCACGAAATCCTCTTAACACCACATTGAGGCGAATTTTTGGTGGCAAATTAATTAATAAAAAATACTTGCTTGTTAGAATAATAAAATAACATTACTGAAGGTTTGTTTTATTTTCGATACAAGCTCGTAATAAACACTGACACTTTATTCTCATCCTTAGGTATCAATTTCCTCTCAATGTTTCCTGCAGTTTTTATTTTCTTGTTTTATTTTGTATCGAACATGGGACTTCATATCTAGGAGCCAATGACTTAGCCACTGATCCTCTTACTACTGTACCACCACAAAATGTTTTCTAGCATGGCCCTGTGTATGTGCCAATATTACTATAAGTGAAGAATTAAGTTTTTTAAATTAGAAAAGTAAGGTAGGTAAATTAAATTCTAGTGATTTCAGATATAACCTCAAAATGTATAAAACCTTTGTATCTTTTATCCAACTAGTCCCAGACTAAAAATGTATACCCTTCAATTAAGCAATGTATGTTTAATTATACAGAATTTTTCATCTCATGACTTATAAAATAATTTTCAAATAAAATAATGTACGACAGTTTGCCATGGTGCTTTAGAACTGATGGCAGAATTCAGAATCCATCTTTTCAATCACAGTTTAAAAAGGGAAATGTTATTTAAGTTTTAACTTTAATCGTCACTATCCACAAAATCAAACGGTATGATCTGATCAGTTCATGTTAATTCACAATTTTTTATATTATTATTATAATAAGGTCATAAGAAGAGAGCCAATAATAGACCAATAGCACTAAGCATTTGGTAAAATGGTCGTTGTTTTTCAAACATAGTAAATGTTTGATGATACTTATGTATTTACTTAAAGCTGTTGTGTTATGTCAAGATATTAATTTTGTCTTGTTTCTTGACAAAAATTTGTAAAATGTGGACAAAGGTTCATCATTCGTATCGTAGGATAAAATAGCAGTTTTTTATGTTAGTTTTGTATTTTGGAATTTATCATAAACACGGGCGTCGTCAATTCGGCGATTTGGGAAGTTTTCCACATACAAACGACGGGCCCCATCGGCACTCCTTCTGGCAGCCCCATAATAATAAACAATATCAGCGTACTCTTGGTTTGTTAACGAATGTCTCCTCTGTCTTTCAGCCATAACTAGTAATAACACGCGAAGCACTGCACAGAGCACAGTTTTAAAGCCGGGTCGTCAGAAGAGTAATCATACACGAACGTCCATAAGCCAAGTCGTAAGAAAAAAAACCGAAATAAGAGCAATTGAACACATCCGAACGCAATAAATCCCAAGAGCGGACTAAGCACATGGGCGCGGGGTGAGAAACAATCCCGAGTTATTTGCCTAGTAACGGTACTCTTTGTGCAAGCCTGTACCTGCGCCTGCGCTAATTGGCAATTATCTTTATAATTATTTTGCCGATTTGGGATTGTAATACCTCTTTCGAAAGCCAATAACAACACAGATGTTTTTAAAATAATCTGCACGAAAAATGTTATATGTGAGTTTTTGTTTTAAAATCACTCTTTTCTGTAAATTACTTAGAAGAAAATGTAAATTTTCAAATGTTTTCGAGCACAGTGCCTTTTTTTTGTTTCGAGGGGGAAAATGCGTTACGCATACCACCTGGGCGCAGGGGGCACCCGAGTGGTTATGTGGGACTTCCGTATAGGCTAATGAGACCCACGGTATACCCACTAAAAACCCCCCCATCTTCCTTCTCGCCGCCTTGTGACGGGGTTACGGGAACGCTTTCGCACACATCCGCGACCCCGCCGACGGCAGCCGCCCACAAGCGGCTCCATCGCGAAAGCCCGAAGGCCCTCCACGATGGGCGCACCAGATTGTAAGGTGCGCCTCCCTCCTCGGCCTCCACCAGTACTGTAGCAGACTCCCCCCGAGTCTGCTACTAGGAGGCTATGGATACCAGATAAGTGGTACCCGGTGGCAGATCAGGTCTGTGGTTCTGCCACCAACCACACCTCGGCCGCAGAGGATAGGGCAAGCGGCGCACCGCAATACCGACATGCCTCTTTCTCTGCGGCTTCACCAGTGCCAATTCGAAGGAACGGCCCCGCCAGCTGGCAGGGGGTAGGGAGAGTGGCGCACCGTAATACCAACACGCCTCTCCCCCTGCGATCTTCCACGGCCGCAGAAGATAGGGAGAACGGCGCACCGTAATACCAGCACTCCTCTTCTTCTGCGGTCTCACCTACAAGCGCGTCCTCAGCGGACTTGTTCAGCCTGCTGGGAGCGCCCTCCTCGGGCCAGCCGGCGGCCCAAACAGCCCGACCCTGGTTGCCTCTTAGTTCACCGTGGGTGATCAGTCCACGGCTACTAAGCCCCCCCGCCACGACAAGGCAGCCATCCATCGGGGGGATGCCCGCCCCGACCCCGACCCTCCCTGCCCGAAGGTTTGCCAAAGAAGTCTGAAGAAAACATACATTTATAACTAGAGAACAACCCAGGAATTGTAAACATACATAATTCTAATTCTTGACATCAATGTTTGGGGCAAAAAATCTATATCATTATTAATAGGTCTTTACCTATGAAACTGCCGTTTTGCCGTACTGTCCACTTCAAATGAAAATATATATATTTTTTGACTGATAATTCTAATTTCAAATTAATTTTATTTGACAAACATGGAATTCTTTTTCTATAATCGTTATTTGTTTAATAGTTAGTGTTTTGTTTTCAACGCATTCGAACATTTTTCGTCATCATGGATAAGTTAAAAATTCGAGTAATTATGGAGTATGAGTACCGTCGTGGCAGCAAAGCGGCACAAGCGGCACGCAACATCAACGACGTTTACGGAGCGAACACTACAAACGAACGCACCACCCGTTATTGGTTTACCCGCTTCCGTTCTGGAAATTTTGACCTGAAAAATGATCCCGTGGTCGTCCGAAAACTTTGGTCGACAATGAAGAATTAAAGGCAATTGTGGAAGCTGATGAAACTCAATCCACGGCTGAATTAGCAGCAGCTTTCGACGTTAGCATCAAAACAATATTGGTCCATTTGCGTTAAATTGGCAAGGTAAAAAAGCTTGACAAATGGGTACCCCACGAACTCAATGACCGCCAGCGCGAAGTACGCGTGGAGACGAGCCTTGCACTGCTCAGCAGGCATACAAATGAAGGAATTCTGAACCGCATTGTTACTTGTGACGAGAAAAGGATCCTGTTTGACAATCGTAAGCGCTCAGCAAGTTGGTTGGACCCTGGTTCAGCACCCAAACAATGCCCTAAACGAAAACTTACCCCTAGAAAAGTGATGGTCACTGTTTGGTGGTCTAACGCAGGTGTAATTCATCACAGCTTCTTGCTAAACGGGACGAGCATTACTGCAGATGTGTACTGTGAAGAACTGAACACAATGATGGAGAAGCTCGCACGTCTCCAACCAGCTTTGGTCAATCGTTCGGCTCCACTGCTCCTGCACGACAGCGCGCGACCTCATACTGCACAGCAGACGGTCTCCAAGCTACAAGAGTTGGGGTTGGAAGTTCTCCGTCATCCGCCGTACTCACCAGACCTTGCGCCTACAGACTTCTACTTTTTCCAGAATTTGGATAACTTCTTGGCGGGAAAAAAATTCAATACCCGAGAGGCAGTACAAAATGCCTTTGAAGAATTTGTTGCCTCCCGTCCAGCTGATTTCTTCAAGAAAGGCATCAATAAGCTACCAATGCGTTGGCAAAGAACATTGATTGCATGGGTAATTATTTTGATTAATAGAAATTAAAAATATATAAAAAAATTACGCTTCATTTATTTCGTGAAAAACGGCAATTTCATAGGTAAAGACCTAATATGTTTGCTTGTATGTACATTATTAAACTCCAAACTAATGCACCATATTTAAAAATTCTTACACAATCAGCGACCTACATTATTTAGCAGAGCTACAGCTCTTATAATCCAGGAATTTCCAACGGATCAGGAGCTATCATTATAATCTTTCAGTTCACAATGAGGAATCAATACTTCCCCAAAAAACCAAATATCTAACAATTCTGAAAACACGGCAAATATGTGAAAGCCGGGAAAACATGGTGAATATCTAACAGCTGGGAAAACACACATATATTTTAGATAACTCAGAAATAACATTACCTGTAAAAACTTGAAGTTAATGTCCTATACCGCTCCTGGCCAGCCGTGTCCCAAATGCCAAGCTTTACCTTTAGTCCGTTGACCTCCATGACCTTGTTTTTATAGTCAACTCCAATTGTAGCAGGATATTGTGCATGATAGTCACCCGTTGTAAAGGCCAAGATTATACTGAAACATATTACATATATTTAACTACTTAATTACCTGAGTGTTCCTTTAAGAGTCATGTCCTAGAATGTGTCTGAAGCATTGGACATGTCTCAACTGTACTTTTTGAAATTGTCTAACAACACAGGTCAGATTCTTTTCAGATCCAGTTCTTGTCAGATTTATTAAACTAATGCCTAACACAAGCTTTGTAACAGCTAGGCTTATAACATGGGTCTGAAATATATTCCACTTGCTGCATGCTTCAAATAAATAATAAATCTCCAATCAACCATATGAACCAACCACAATTTGACAACATTTGAAAATGCAACATTTTACCATTTATTGAGAAAATACAAGTTATTCTGACCCAAAATTTATTTTAAAATAAAATATTGAATGTTTCTAAAGGAAAAGTCTCTTTTTTTTTCAAAGATAATAACAAAAAATTATATTGAAATTATATAATTAACAAAGCTTAAAAAAGGACCAAAAAAAACTAATTATAAAATGTGTTAAATTATAAATGTACAATGTTAACTTACTGAAATGAAGTATAATAATTTGTATTAAGACTATGCATGTTAACACATTATCTATGTAGCTATTATAGATATATTTTATCCAAACACTCATAGAATTTTTAGTATAATTTTCACATTGTGACATCACAACTCACTACCGTTTTGTATGGAGTGTTTTTCGGTGGAGCAGCAGCTCCTCAAATATATTGCTGTATCTAGAAAACTATTGACTGTAAACATTCTGTTGCTTCAGCAATATTTCTTTACTTACTGTTGAAAGTATTTAAATATACAAAAAAAAAATATTTTTGGCAATATACAAAAATATACAAAAACAATTGATGGCTTTGGCACACTCTAAAATGCACCCATTAGAAAACCCTGGTTTATAGTAATGCAATACATATATTACAATTTTGACATTTAATTAATTAAAGCTTTTATAACAGTTTCATATGAGTACAATGTTTCTATTTCAGATGTAAGAAAAACAAAATTTTTATTATGGATCCTTTAGTAAATAGCATAGTACTGTTTTTAAAGGCTTTAATTAGACCATAGCGCAAACAGGCATACAATTCAATTAATTATAAATGTTAGCTGTGCCCAAAGACATAACTAATCATAGGTACAACTACAGAATACACTGACTTAAAGGGATTTTTATTGTTTAATGAAGTTTTGTTGACCAAAGTCTTTAGTTGGGATTGTTTTTGTTCCTTTGATTACACTAGCTCTGCTTGTAACAAAAGAAAGTCTAATACTTTCATTGCAGTACTACAGTATAAGCCTTAATTTATTTATTTGTATAGTAACTTATACATTTGTATCACCCAACGTTATTATACACTTTGATTAAGTACAACAATAACTAATGCCAAATGATCAATGCAAATAATTTTTTTTACATCATAGTGCAACATGTATAAAATATTTAACAATTTTTTTCATGCTTTATTATTTTAAGACTTTATCAAGGCACAGTACACCAGAAAACCAAGTTATAATAGTTTTGATATTGTTTTTGTTCTTTTATAAGGCCCAGAAGCTTTCCCACTGTTCAATTATAAACTTATAACCAAGATAAATAAAAATGTCTTGCTTAAGATGTTTACTGTTTTATATCCATTAAGTAGTTAACGCAATGGTATTTTAGGTTATACACCATTGTGCACATGGTTGTTAATACATAGGAATCCATGTCAGCCACTATCTTTTGGCCAGATATTTGATCACTTTTTTTTTTATTTGTACCAAGATTCTGTAAACAAAATTTTTGGTCTTTGATACTACACCAAAAGTAACCTTAGTAACAAAGTTGTAAGATTTTTTAAAAGCCCCTAATAATGCTGTTCTTGGTTATGATATTGATCCAAAGATACGACTTTATGCAATAAGATTAATTTGTGCAAATACGTAGTAAAATAGGCAGTATGACTCATTTATTATAGTGACTTGCTTATAAAAATGTATCTTACCTTGATTTACCTACACCACTTTCTCCAATAACAAGAATCTTGAGCGTAGTAACATAATCCATGTTTGATCAATTATGCACTTTGTTTCGCTTTTGTTCGTGTTATGCAAAGAGGAAGCAAAGTTCTTATCAAAATGTAGCTAAGAATATAATCAAGTCTAGATATATTTCTTTCCCTTTTTACACTACGCAGTTTATGGAAGAAATATGAAGGAGAAATATTCCTCAAAATACCAAATACCACGTAATAACACCTATTTCAATATAATTCCAATATTTATTTTGTAGAACATTCGTAACTTGAACAAAACAATCCTTCACAAAACTGGTTCAAGAGTCAAACTGACAGTGACAGATGGTCATTCATTTGCTGCGTTCCGTTTGCCGATTACAGCGCTCACAGCGCTCATATACCCGTTCCGTTTGCCCGTGAGCGCGCTCACAGCGATATCGATACGTCATCAATAACGTCATAAACGCCGCCATCTTCCCGCTCACAGTGCCAACGCTACGGAGCATGGTCGCTGTGAACGGCCTGTCAAAACTGACACATGACGTTACTTTGTTGATGTTTTTATTAGTCAATTAAAGATTTTAAAAGCTTGCTTATTAATTTTCTTTTGTAATAATATAAAAAAATGGCTCCTGCTTCATTCAGGGTCAAAGATCTTAATGCAATTGTAACTTTAGACTTAAGCGACGAACAATCAGAATGTTAGCGCAATATTTACCGTTCCGATTGCAATAGCACTAATAACACTTTTAGCGCGCTCAAACGAATCGGAACGGTTTTGAGCACTTTTAGCGCTGTGAGCGCTGTAATCGGCAAACGGAATGCAGCAATTGTGGTGATCTGTCCATGGACGGCTTGGATTTAACCTGTGGCTCCTTGTTTTTAGTTAGTTAATTGAAAAATAGCAATCAGCCGCGATTAGTGTGATTAGTGATTAGATTACTATAATTGATTTTAAGTACAACAAAACCACCACTCTGGGGAGGTCAAAAATAGTACCAACCAACTATCGTAACAACTATCGTCTACCTGAAACTAATCTAACAATGTCATTGAATGGTACGTACGTACTTATGTAGGGTCCCAAAATACTTGAAATATGCAATTAGAAGTCTAAAAAAACAAGGGTTCAGTGCGTGACATTTGTCGATCGTATGATATTGATATGTTAGGTTACCACAGGTTCAGTACAGTGCCCACTGTTGAAATTAATTCTTTATTTTTACCCTGAGGGCGGGGTACTCTCGAATTTAAATAAATAAATTTAAATACATAAAGGCAATACACCCAAACTTCATACAACTTTGGACATGGCATTACAGAAATAAAATTAGGTAATTAATTGAAGCAATCAAAATAGCAATAGCCAAAAAAATTGCGGTGTTAACCTGTTTTATTATTTGCCCTGCAGACTAAAAATATTCTTATAAATACCTATAGTTTAGCATCTTCACAAGATAAATGATGAATTATTTCTTAAAATTATAATTCAATTTTGATAAAATATTCACGAACAAAACTATTGCTCGTTTCGTAGGTATTTCAAGTAAAAATCAGATTTCAAAAATACTTACTCTCAGTACTTACTTAGTAATTTAAGTATTTTTTGAAATTCGTTAATCAACCTTAAATACAATTTTTTGTATGTGTTTCCTCTGTGTCTACCATACCTAGAACCGAGTTTGTCCTTTAAAATAAGATAACAAATATTTCAGTTCAGAGTCAAAAACTATATCAGAGTACTCGCTTCAAATTGTAATAAAATATTTTCAAAAACTGACAAAGCCTGTCCAGTGTTCATAAAATATTATACAGGTCAGAGACATTATCGGTCTTACAAAAAAAGTTAACTTTTTACTAACTTACTACTTTTACTTAAAAATCGGCCATGGTTTCTAGCAAGTCAATTTAAATGTTAATATACAGGGTTGTATTGAGATTAACGCCTAGAATATATAAAATAAAGTAAACATGCGGAAGTATCTAGTTTTTATTACAGTGAATACTGGGAAAAATATTTCCCTCTTAATCATTTTTGTCTTCGATATTAATCGTTGATTTTATTTCCGGTTTTTAGAAAAATAAAAATGAAGCTGGAAATTATCTTAATGTTCTGAAAATAAAAGAAGTGATATATATATAGGTCAGCGAGTCGTGGCAGTCGAATTTTTATGGATTCTGAATCTGGCAACATTGTTTTCTTGTCAAATGAACTGTTATTATATTATTTCCTTTTTTTGATGAAAGTTAATTATCTACCTATTATTGATTTTGTACATAGTTACGTACATAAAAACCTAGTTTCAAGCAAACTCATTAGAATGAATTCAAAGCTACAAAATTATTTTACACAGTATTTTCAGTGTTGATAGCCTATTTTTTTGTTAATTACCCACGTTTTGCAACTGCTACAATTGGCTGGACACTAATATGGTTATGATACGTACTTTATAACGAAAGAAACAAACAAGGCTTGTTTGTGAATCAGCAAATATTTTTTTTTAAGTTCTACGTTTTTGCCCGACTTTCATGTGTTTGTAATGTAAACCAATATTTAAATAAAATAATTTGATTTTTATTTTTGTACGCATCGAAACATGACATCAGCAACATTTGACGTTGGTTCTATTTTCATATTCTTTTGTGCAACAAAAAGGACTCGTTTTGTATGTTTTGTCTTTAATGAGCATATGCGTATCCGATATTCCAAATAATTGAGCCCGAATGACCCCGTGTTTCAATATCTGACGACGGCCCGAGGTGGTAGTTGGGGCACCTCGACAGGGACTTCGCGAAGCAAGCTGCAATCGTGCAATCCTGGGTGTCCGCGTCCTGTGGGCCCCGTGGTGGTGGAGGACGAGGCGGAATGGTTACGGGGCGCGTTATCGCAGGACTGCGACGCGTCAATGCCCCGTGCCAGGCATCGTCCTTTGAAGCCCCAGGTGTACTGGTGGTCCGCCGAGCTCACGCTACTGCGTGCAGCTTGTGTGGTCGCACGATTCCAGATCACCAACTACAGGCGGCGGCGGATGCGGGAGGAGAGTGTAATTGCACTCCTGCATGCTTCCTTCAAGGAGTCCCGGTGGCATCTGAAGGCAGTGATCGGCAGGGTTAAGGTTCTTGCAAGGAGTTGCTGGGGACGTTAAACCGCGACCCGTCGGGGAGGCCGTACAGGTTGGCGATGTGCAAATTTCGCCCCTGGGGACCCCCTCTTACGCGAAGTCTTTAACCGCAAATCCTGGAAAGAGTCGTTGTGGCCCTGTTTTCGCGGACGGGGGACCATCCCAGTCCCCTCATGATGCCTTGCCGATGGTTGCCACGGAGCCCGGCCCGAATGTGGTGCCGTCAGTGACCCCGGGGAGAGCTGGGAGCTGCGGTGTTGCGGCTGCGAGCCAAAAACACCATCCCCGGTCCTGACGGCATACCCGGCCGGGTGTTGGTCATGGCCATGGATGCCCTCGAGCCTTGCGTGAGGAGACTTTTCGACGCCTGTCTGGCCCTGGGCCAGTTTCTACGGCGGTGGAAGACAGGTCGTCTCGTTCTTCTCAGAAAGAAAGGGCGTCCTGCGGAATCCCCATCTGCGTACCACCCGGTAGTGATGCTCGACGAGGACGCCAAACTCTTTGAGAGAGTTGTGGCCGCCCGGATCGTCGAGCACCTAGAGGATGTTGGACCGAATCTGGCAGACTGCCAGTTTGGATTCTGCAACGGTAGGTCTACCGTCGACGCGATTCAGCGGATTAAGTCCTTGGCGCAGGACGCGATCACCCGGGGTGAGGTCGTGTTGGCGGTGTCTCTGGACATCGCTACAAATTTAACTCCAGCCCCTGGAGCTGCATCTGGGAGGGGCTCCGATACCACGGAGTTCCTCCGTACCTGCGCCGGGTCGTCGGGGACAACCTGTCTGGGCGTGCGTTGGAATATCTCGGTCAAAACTGGTGGTGTCGGCGGGAGATGTCGTGCGGCGTTACTCAGGGGTCGGTACTAGGCCCACTCCTCTGGAACATCGGCTACGACTGGGTGATGCGAGGAGCCATGTGCCGGGTTTCGGCGTAGTCTGCTACGCGAACGACACCTTGGTCACTGCCCGAGGCAAATGCCACAAGGACGCTTCCTTGCGCGACACCGCCGGCGCGGCATTCGTGGTGGGCCGCACACGGCGATTCAGTATGCGAGTGGCACTCGAAAAGTCCGAGGCCGTGGTTTTCCGTGGCCCGCGGAACGCGCCGCCCCGGGGTGCCCATATCGTCGTATCCAGAGTCCACATCGACGTGAGGCCGATGATGCGCTGCGTCTGGATAGACTTCGGCCCCACTTTGAGTGCCTTGAGCCTCGGCTGTGGAGGGCGGCTGCGGCCTTGGGAAGGCTGCTGCCCAATCTCGGCGGACCTGAGACGTCGTGTCGGCGTCTCGACGCGGGAATCGTGAGATCGAGGGCCCTGTATGGTGCCCCTGTGTGGGCCAACAGCGCCATTACTCGCAGCAATTTCGCCCGCTTGACGCGAGTCCACCGGGTGATGGCAATCAGGGTGGTACGGGGTTATCGCACGATCTCAGTTGTGGCATCTTGCGCGCTGGTGGGTACTATTCTCTGGGACCTGGAAGCGAGAACTCTCGGGTCACTCTACGAGTGGCGCGTGGAGGCGCTCCGGACCAGGGGTCACCCGCCTGCACTGCAGGAACTGAAGGGGCACAGAGCTGAGTTGCTGCAACGGGCTACCGAAGTGTGGGAGTCCAGGCTGGCGTTTTCAAGCGCCGGACTCTGGACTATCAAGGCAATTCGTCCGGTCATCCAGCGATAGTTGGGTAGGCGATTCGGTTTCCTGATCTACCGTCTGACTCAGGTGCTCTCGGGACATGGTTGTTTCGGGAACATGGTTGTTCTCTGTATTGGGTCCCGACATCTCGCTCCCGACCGTGATTCGAGCTATGGTCCAGGGTGAGAGGTCGTGGCAGGCGGTGCGAACCTTCTGCGAGACCGTAATCCTCGCGAGGGAGGCTGCGGAGAGGGCGAGGGTAGATGATGTCTCCTCCCTTCCGCTTCGTCGCTGTCACACGGGACGCTGGAGGGTGGCTTTCATTGCCGAAAGCTTCCCTCCCCCGCAGTCCCATGAGCCATCGGTGTCGGTTCAGGGGAAACCGCCTCCGGTCCAGGGTTCGAGATGTCGCGTGCGCTTCCTCCGCACCGTCTCATGAGGGACGACTAGAGAGGAACCCCTCCCTCTCGGGACGTCGCCAGCACTCTGTGCAGCACTGTCGGGCCACGAACGAATGCGCAAGCTCCTCGTGACCCGACTCAGTGCGTAAAGACGGAAGCCGCAGGTTTTTAGCCGGTAGGAGTTCGACATAACCCGACTACGGCCACCGCTGGGTTGGGTGCCGATAAGGATTATCCTGCGTCAAAAAAAAATTGTTTCAATATCTAAATCTTCATTATCAAGAATAACTTCTATGTTTTTTCGGAACACAAAAACAGGAAATTGAATTTTATTTGTAAAAAAAATAAAAAAGAACAAACCACTTTCCATTATATACGGGTAAAATTTCGCATTCTTATGTACAAATGTCTTCTGTCTTCTTAAATTCTTATGTCAAAGGGAAACAATCTCCCACTTAAATATTTCATATACGACTATAGGCTAATCATTTCCCACTACTTCTAACTGAGAAGATAATACATACGTACGGCTTTCATACAGTATTTTCTTCATTATAACATAATGCCGTTGTTCAACTATCGGCAGTAAAAATATAGCATACTTCAAGACATTGCTGTTGCTGTTCGAAAACTCAAACTTCGGGAGAAAATGGTTGCTATAAGTAAATAAGCGTCGTTGTAATGTGACAATATATAGCCTGTCAGTGTTACTAAAAAAAATACTTAGGATGTCAGTACTAGTACTAGAATGTAAATCTACAGATTGGTTGAATATAAGAGGGAAATATTTATTTGTAAGCATCTATTACAGACAACCACCATATTTACTGCCAGCCTTATTTTTGAGGGTATCGCTATGTTTATACCAAAGCTGTGAGAGCAAGCTCAGTGTGGCTGTAAGTGAAGAAACATTCCTTCGATTCCAAGTAAAAAATAAGTAATCCTATTGGTTAATGTTTGGTCACCTTTACTCGTGACTTTGCTCGCGTAAAATAAAAGGCACATATTTTTACTTAGTTCTGTAGTGCTGACTGGTCTGCAATGCGTTTCATAATCCTTTATCATAAAAGTTAACAAATAACTGGCATGGTCAATATTATAGGGCTATATAGGTTCGCAAACCTTTTTTTACGATTATAGATACTTAACAATGAAAACCAAGAAGCGTCTAATATCAGCAAAACATTAACATATTCAAGTTTAGCAACACCCAAAAAAATTGAATCTAAAAGCGAAGAGAAATCCTATTTATAAGGTTTGTTTGTTTTTGTAAGATTTATTTATCCCGGATGTTGGCTAAAAGGCTGGGAACCGCTGTAGAAGTTACCCCCTGGTAAACGTCTAAAGATTTAACACTAAAGTATACTAATTAAATAAGTATTGTAATAATTATGTTGCAACTTAAATTGAAAATGAAATAAAAATGTAATTCTTTTTATATTTGCAATCGTATTTATTTTAATAGTAGGTACATATGAAGGTCTTTATAATTTTGGTATAATGTTTACTACAAGAACACCATGATTTAGATAAAATGTCAATTAAAAGAACAAATCATGATAAAAATAAGTTTTTTAAACCAAAAAATCGTTCTCATTGTTTATTAACAATAGATGCAATGCTATAGCTTTGATAAAAGTGAGCATTACAACACTTATAAGAAATTACATCACATAGTAACATTTATACATTTTATTACCCATTAAACGTCGGTACCTAGTCAAAAAGTCGTAATGTCTGTAATGCCGATGTACTGTCCGCAGCAACACGTATGGCTGTCCCCGCGATCGCGTCACACAAGCTACTCGAACTTTAAACTACCCGTATCTCAGTTAATAAACATGCACCGTTGACTGCTAGCCGTGTTTGCTGATCTATTTATATAGTATAAAAAAGTAAGTATATATTTCTATATCATATAATTTAAAAAAATTTCTACTTTCTTTAAAAAAATTAATAAGGTATAAGCTTATTATAACTTATAACTAATAGGTATAAGCTTGTGTGTGTGCGTGCAATAACAAAAGTAATAACTTAAAATCTTGAATACAACACAACCCGACACAATTTTGTCACGATTTTACTCTTGTAAAAGTAACAAAAATATATTTTCATGATACAATACAACCCCTCAAAATTCCTTACATTACTGCATTACTCATTCATAGATCTCAATTACCTAATGATATCACAGTCCAAAGTTCAAGCGTGAAAGAAAAAACTTTTCCCGAATATGGATTCCAATACGCTCTTGCCATTACCAAAATTAATCGACGGAAGTAGGTACATACTGCTACTAAATTATTAACAGAGTTTAGAAGTACAGACAAGGTTCCTAGTCGTTATAATGAATAGCGATAGTTACGAACTACGGCCGTGTATAGTTTGTTTTTTTTTCCCTTATAAATAGAGGTGTACGAGTGTGTGTTTGTTTAGTATAAATTATATTTTCCCTCGTATTTCTGGAAGGAATTTTCTGAGAAAGTTTGGTTGTGAATGGTGGGGATTTATTCTAGAGATTGCGTAATGAAAGAAAGATTAAGTATAATTAATTATTTATCAAATCAAAGTTTTAAGTCTCATAAATTAACGTTATTAATTTGTTTTTTTTTTCAACAGGATCAAATAAATCATATTTTTTTTTCGTATTTTTGTAATTTATATTTATAGTTCCGATTAAACATCAAATTTATTTTCTTTTTATTTATTTATTTCTTTTAACAAACGCAATGGTAGATAGACGAAAAAGCTTAACATCGATTTAAATATAGCATAAATGAAACTGTATCATCAATAAATGAGTTATAGTAAATGTTTCAACAAAATAAAAAATAAAAAAATTCATTCGCTGATTCATAATGATTGTTTGAATAATTTATCAATAATATATTTGTATAAAAAGCCAACAGCGTAACATTAGGTGTATATACAGGGCAGGATTTAGAGGTCTGGAGGCCCTGGGGCAATAAAGGAGTGGAGGCCCCAAAATAACTTCCGAATAAAATAAAAAATAAATCAATTAATACGAAACAAACTCAAATTATTAGAATTAACACGTTAATAAAACATTAATAATAGTTTTGGACATATATGTGTAAGTTTTTACTTTGTAGAAGTTTTAATGGTTACAAACTCCTTTTTTTTTTAAAACAGAAAAGCTTTGCGAAATCAGTTTTCTTATTAATCTCTATTGTGGGGGCCCCATTCTCGTGGAGGCCCAGGGCTGCAGTCCTGGTTGCCCGCCCTTAACTCCGGACCTGTTTATATAGTTATATATGATGTATAAGCGTAAGGCCAATTACAGGTTTTCAAATAATATAGTTGAATTCGGATCAGTTTTGTACTAATAGAAAATTGTAAAACGTTATATGCGGGTAAATTAAGTAAATAATGAAAGCGAGCAGGGGTTGGGGTAATGTATTAATAAAAAGGTTAAAAAAGAAAAACAGAAACCAGCGGGGTAAATGAAAGTGGGTGTATTATATAGTATTACTGTGTAATATATACTATGACTTTTGCGCGCAAGTTTACGCAAGTAGTGTAGGTTAATATTAAGTAGTACCTAGTAGGTGTTAAGAAAGGCGTAGTGGTAAGGTTTACTTACATCTTCTTTTTTTGTGTTTCGAGTAGTATCGACGGCTGGTTGCCATTAAGGCCACAGAATTGAATTGAATTGTTTTGTGTATTTTTAGCTTATTCAACAGTTGTAAAATTAAAATGAAACCGAAAGAAAGAACTCAAGCGCAACTACCTATCAAACACACAGACAGACAACTATCAATATGATGTGAGTGAAGTGTGCCGTGAGTGAGGTGGCTGTACCCTATCCTTAGTGAACTAACTTCACTTGACAACTTCCGCCATAGAAAAGACTCATTGTCAATGTTGCCAGCTAAAACGAACACAAATAATGTTGACTTTTTTATTTTCTCACCATCTAACTACTGATTAAATCAAATTATTTGTATTTTTCCTCTAATTACCATTAATTTGTCTATGTTTTTAGATGGTCTAGCCCATGTTGTGACATTTCTTTTATACTACCTTTATCAAAACAAGATCAGGCGAGTGAAAAAACTAATAACTGAAAAATATTCACCTCTAAGAACAACGTCTTCTTAGAAACCAATCTGCTTGCATTTGAATCGAATAAGAGGAATTTGGAATTTGTATGATAACCATTACTAGCCGAATAAACAATATATTATTAAAGAGTTTGTGTTGACTCACTCTAAATTACGTTATAAATACTCGTAATGTTTGCACTTTCATAAGTGATTAATCATGACATCGTGATCAACAACTGTACACAATAAAGTGAGAAGAAGAAAGAAATATACTTGTAAATTTTTCAAATCAGCAAAAAATGTATTTTCTTCCATAGATAAATAAAAACTTTTATTTGGAAGTACAAAAACGATCAAGAATCCGGATAAAAACACAAAGAGAAAATGTGTTTTATTGAGTGTACGTACACAAAAATCATACCTTTTAAGATCATTAACAATCTAAAAACAACACAATCTCTATTAACACGTGCAATCAAGCCATTCGTTCAGAAAGCTCAAGCAATTACACAAAACTCCACTAGCTCACATCGATCCTGATATTCAGTTCCATTCAATGTGCAGGTCAAAATAATCCACCTCCGAAGGTGTGTCGAGTTAGCAATTCTATTTGAGTCTCTGGCTGGACCCATTCGATCTAAGAGAGAGTTCGGCGCAGTAGAAAAAGGTATAGAATGGAATGATGCAAGCGTGTGCAGTCATGCATGTCGTTGCGTCGTTAACTCTTCATTACTTTTTGTTTCACTGTATCACATTTTTATATTTTAATGATATAAATTTTTACTTAAAGACTTTAATGCGTTGATGACAGCTATGTTTTTCAACTCATTACTATTAATCTGGGGTTTTGGATAATTTTTAGTCCTAAAGAACTCTTAAAACATTAATTTATAGATATGTTGTTGGAGCTTTTCTGCGTTTTCTGAAATGCAGAATAACAAAATATATTTTATCATTTAAAACGATACAAATGAAATTTTACAGATACAAAACATTTTATCTTGCTCGCTGTTTTGCATCCCTTTTATGTCGGCGAGCTATATAATTGAGTTTGTGTCAGTTAATGTAACTGTGGTAGTACCAGGGACATTTTTCAGGTATATAACATAAAATAGTCACCTTTTTTTCGCTAATTTACTTTAAATAAATATATATAAATATCCAGCTTCTATCCAAAATCTAAAAAAATTATACATTTCCCCATATACATAGTAAAGAATACAATCTATTTTATTGTTACCTTTAAATGTTATCTTGATATAGTGTGAAAATATACGAATAATTTATTTATCTTCCCAAAAACAAAATCCAACTTACTGCCATTCCACTGCTACTTGTCCAGGTTTACCCGGACAAACTGATCGTATTGGACGGCTCATTTGATACGCTGACTACGGTCAGTATTTGTCTTCAATTCAATACGTTTATCTCGACGGCTGTATAGTTTGAATCGTACGACCGTTTTGGATCTGTCGGAGGGAGATTAACGTGGAGGCCCCTGGGTCTTGAAAAGGTTATGGGTTATAAATTATAAAACCTTTTTGTAGGTGATATTTTATTTATAGTTAGTTTTTTTATGTTGCTGAGGTGGGTATGTAGAGGTATTTGTGTGTTTCACAGGCGCTGCTCAATATTCTGGGTGGCAAATTCGGTTTGCCAGTATTTATTACAGGACAAGGCCAGCCCAAAGCATATAGGTACTACACAAATTTAGCTAGTGCCAATCGGGTGGTCAATTCAAGCTATATAGGATGACACGTTCGGATCATCATGACAAAACCTAAAAGGCACAAGCCGGATGGCATTTTACTTGAACGTTCATCCACATATGTAGATTCGCTGCTGAATAAGGCCCGCGCCGAATATGTGGCGAAGTATAAGTATTTATGTGACTAGTGATTATGAAGAAAACCATAATGATAAAATACTACCCAAAAGATATCAATTCATTTTCAAAAGTATCGTAACTTTACTGATCATATAGACATACTGCCACGTAATTAAAGCTTTTATTAAAAAAAAACTGTCACGGACATGAATTAGTCGGAGGGGTCACCGCGAAGGCTTCCACGGTGAAGGCGCTTAGGCGCGTGCAGGGTCAGCGGCAGACGCTCGGGCGGCGACTGGCGCTCTGGCGAGAGCAGGAATAGAAGGAGCAGGTTGGATCATCAGGCAGGAGGAGGTGGTAGGCAGGATCATCAGGGTCAGCAGCAGGAGCAAGATCAGGCGTCAGTGTCAGGGTTTTCAACATGAGGCAGCTTCAGGTAGCTTCTGAATGAGGCAGCTTCAGCGTCAGGTAGCTTCAGCGTCTGTCAGGTAGCTTCAGCATGAGGCAGCTTCAGAGTCCGGTAGCTTCAGCGTCAGGTAGCTTCAGCATGAGGCAGCTTCAGAGTCCGGTAGCTTCAGCATGAGCATGACTTGGAGAGCTGTAATACTTGTAATAGACTGAAGATGTTATCGGTAGGATGGCTTGAAATAGACTCGAGATGTTATCGGTAGGATAGCTTGAAATAGACTGGAGATGTTATCGGTAGGCTCGCATTCCTTTGGCACCGCAATTTGAAAATTTGAATTTAATCTTATTAGCCAGGAATCAAGTATATTTTCTTACAATAGTTTTTTAAGAATCCGTGTGTTAGAGGCTTAGTTTGTTTGGCAGCCTCCATTGCTGTCACAAAAACACTGAATTGACATGATTTGTCAAAAAGTAAAAAACAAAAATAGAAATAATAAAAATGAAGAAGAATGATTAATAAGAAAATAGAAGGATTCCAGAAACGTAGGTAAGTATTACTTAACAATACTATGCAGTAGTATGCAACTTTTCGTAAAAGAATGGAACACTTACAACATCCTCCATTATCATTAAAGTGAAATTGTATTTCTTTTAACATTTAAAACATTACAAATGATTACAATTGAACGAAACTATATAACAAGGAAGATAAACATAAAGAAAAGGTGTCAACATTATGTTATAAAAATGCTCACAACCTAATATTGTTTCTAATTGTAAGATTTGCAGGTACGCTCTGTTATTGATAGATTCCACAATAGATTTTTTAATACCAAAACTAATTTATTGTAGGTGTTAGATGGAAAATAATTTATATAGAATTAACAGAAAATGCTTAAGCTGTTAGTTGTACAGATATATTAAAAAGAAGAAGGATTTTCTTGTGAGAAATTCCCACGGGTCTAGATTTGTTTTAATATTATTTATTTACATTGATGGCGTTATATATAAATGGTGCAAACAAATTAAATTTCTTGAACAGTGTTAAAAAATATAATGTAATTTTTGTCACCGAAATGAAAACAAACGTTTTGATGATTTCGCATTTACTTCTCTTTTTAATCGACTAAGTAAATAATGAGTTCTTATACACAATGCACAAATTCCAGTTTTCAACCAACTTTATTTAAGTAGCCCTTACCTCTATTCAAACACATAATCACATCCAACCTCAACGCTCCGGAATCGCTAGTAAAATTTTAATGATTCCATTTGAACCAATGCTACCACAGCAAATAAACTTATAACTGTAAATAAAAATTTCATCACCAACCCAAGGGTCTAACTTGGGAACCTCTTGAAAGTACGAGGTTAGGTACTTACCACGAGAAGGCAAGTACAAAGTTCAGACTCGTAAACGGAAAAGCTCGGAACTAAAAATTCATTTCGGAATATTTCGAGAAGTTGCCTTCAAAGAGTTCGTAAGTTTGGAAATAACATAAGTTGTGTCTGTGGCGTTTTAGTTATCATTCTCGCTCCGATCGCCACGCGGTTCGGACGTGCAAGACCCAGCTCTCCGTTGATCGGTCCCTTCCCGCCATTCCGCGGCGCTCAGTTTACTGACGTCACAGTCTAGCGTGTTGGCTCCGTGCTACGGTTTCCTGAGTCTTTCTACTCCGTCTGAGTGCTTTCGAAGTGCGATTTTTCTTTGCGACTAAGCCTCTTAGTCTTCAAAGTGCTGTGCTAAGTTGTGTTGTGCTGAGTGCAGTGTTGTGCCCGGCGTAAGTAGTCTGGTTTCAGTGCAAAGGATACTTAACGGTGACAACGAATTTGTACTGAACCAGTCCTTTTTATTTTTATTTATTTCTCTTCTCTATTTTATTTATTTTCTCCTATTTTCATATTTATTTCTATCATATTTGTGTGTTTTCGTGTATATTTGTCCTTTCTGTCGGTAAAGGTTGACCCTAACGTGGTCAACTCTTTACCTGCGTACCCTTTTTAGGTTTCTAGGTAGCGGCCTTCGGCGTACTACTGTTAGTTTTAAGTTTTTCCTCCCCAGCCCCCCTACCGCTGGTAGGGAGGTTAGCCGCTAGGATTTTTGCTGGGTTTTTTTTTTAGGAACTAGGCATCTTTTATTATACATTTTTTTATTAATATTAGTACCCAACCTTCCCTAATGGATCCGCTAAGCGCTATTAACGCGTTCACCCAGGCGCTTGCTGCGATAGGCGT
This sequence comes from Marasmarcha lunaedactyla, assembly GCA_923062675.1. Taxonomy (NCBI): domain Eukaryota; kingdom Metazoa; phylum Arthropoda; class Insecta; order Lepidoptera; family Pterophoridae; genus Marasmarcha; species Marasmarcha lunaedactyla. The sequence continues at coordinate 24,414,141 of OV281345.1, forward strand.
CTACATCCCGAATGACATCATAACGCAGGCCTTGCAGGCATCAATCGCGTCCCCGGCCCCTCAGGCCTCAACCCCGGCCCCTCAGGCCTCAACCCCGGCCCCTCAGGCCTCCAACGTCGAGACCCCTCAGGTCTTAAACTCTCCCGCGTCTCCCGCCTCGTCCGAGATGGACTGCGAATCGGTCGCATCCTCTCACGCGTCGCGTCGTAAGCGTACCGCTCCCGGGACCGATTCCGAACCCGCGTCTGACACGTCGTCAGATGCCGTCACCTTAACCGGCTCTCCTGAGCCCGCCTTCCAACTTGTCGCCAAGCGCTCCAAGAAGCGCTCCAAGAAAGCTTCGGTATCTTCAATACCCGAGCCCTCCCCGGTGTCTTCAACACCAGCACCCGCGCCGTTAGAATCGCTCGTAGTAACCGCGTCTCCGTCGGTCACATCGAAGCCAGCGACGCGCTGCGCTCCCGTCCCGCCGAAGCCTCAGCTCCCTCCGCCCGTATTCCTGCGTGAAAAAGCGCGCTGGACCGCGGTTTCGAACTTGTGCAAAGAGCACAAAATTAATTACTTGAAAGCCGCCAACGCTGGCGATACAATCAAAATACAATTAGCGACCGTCGTCGACTTCCGCGAGTTTACCAGATTACTCAGTTTAAACAAAATCGCGTATCACACCTACGCCCTCCCGGAGGAGCGTAAGATCCGCGCAGTATTACGGGGCGTCCCGTTCGAACTCAGCAACGAAGACATTCTCGATGACCTTAAGTCTCAGGGTTTCCCGGTCACAGCAGTGCACAAGATGCACTCCAACCGCGGTAGGCGTTTTCCTTTAGCATTAGTAATCCTTGCAAATACTCCCAACTCGAAGGAGATTTTCAGAGAGGCTCGCACAATCTGCGGACTCTCGAACATCTCCGTCGAGCGTCCCAACCCCCGCGGTCATCCTGGGCAGTGCCACCGCTGCCAGCTCTATGGCCACGCAGCGGCTAACTGTTCAGCTCCCCCCAGGTGCGTAAAGTGCCTGGATCCTCACTTCACTAAGGAGTGCACTCGCACTCCCGAATCCACTTCCCCCCCTGCCTGTGTGCTGTGCGGCCAGTCCGGCCACACAGCAAACTACAGGGGCTGCCCGCGCGCTCCGCGCTCCACCGTCAAGAGGGTCGCGCATAAACCGGCGCCACCGCTCACCTCCGCTAACTTCCCGCCGCTGCGCAACCGGGGTCCCCCGGAAGCAAAGCCCGTTCAGCCGACGCCTACTCCGGCTCTGTCTTGGAGGCAGCGTCCGGCCGTCCCGCCTGCACCTTCCCGACCCATCCCAGCTCCCGTAGCTCCCGTAGGGCCGCGTCCCGCGTTGTCATCTTCCCCTCAGTCGTCGTTGGCTGAGGACATGAAGACCGTGTTCGACGTCATCCAAAACGTCGACATTAACGAAATCTCCGTACTCGCACGCAAACTGCGAGCCGCCCGCTCTCCTCAAGAGCGTTTATTCGCGTTAGCCGAGCATCACTCGCTCCTAAGTTCGTTATAAATTCTTTTATTTTTGTATAAATTCGTAAATAAATTAATTTAATGTCTAGACCCGCGAATCCCGCGTCCAGTCGTATTAAACCTAAGGGCTTATCCCTAGTATCTTTTAACGCTTGTAGCCTAAATACCAACCTTCCCGAGATTAAACTGTTCCTTCAGAACAAAGAACCTGACTTATTCCTTCTCCAGGAGACATGGCTTACTCCAAACCGCTCCAGGGGATTCGCTATACCTAAGTACGCGCTTACTCGCAACGATAGGCCCAACTCCGACGGTTACGGCGGCACCGCGATATATTACAAAAGAGGCTTCCATTGCTGTCCTCTCCCTACCCCTCCTCTCCTCAACATGGAGGCCACTGTGTGTAGATTGGCTATGACTGGTCATCCGACCATCATCATAGCTTCAGTCTACATACCTAGTGGTACCAGACCAATCCGCAGCGACTTTGAGGCCATTCTCGCCCTCGGCCATTCAGTCATTATGTTCGGAGACTTTAACTCCAAACATACTGACTGGACGTGCCTATCGACCAACACCAGCGGTATCGCTCTCCTCGACATCACTAACTCCCTTGACTTAGACGTCATATCCCCCATCACTCCCACTCACTATCCCAAAAACCCGACCTATTCTCCTGACATCCTCGACTTTGCAATAATCAAGCGAATCAATCTTGATCTCAGGTCCATCGAACCGCTCGATGACCTAGGCTCCGACCATCGCCCCGTCTCCCTCGTGCTAGGCGCGCCTAACGTTAACGTCACACCGCCAAAGACCTTTACCAACTGGAAAGGCTTTAAAAATACGTTAGTTTCAGCCTTAGAGGCACCGAACTCTCCGCTCGCGATTTCGCCCGACCAATTAGACAGCCCGATTAAAATAGATTCGATAGTCGATAATCTCACTGATGCTATCAACTCAGCCATCAGCGACAACGTAATCATTGCTAAGCAAGGCAAACCCGCGCTTCCCTTAGCCATTAGCAATCTCATTAAAGCTAAGAACGCGGCTCTCCGGAGAGCCAAGAAATATCCCACGCCCGCATATAGAACAGCTGCGAATCAGCTTCAACGGAAAGTTAGGTCTCGCCTCGCGGAACTCCGTGACACTCAGTTTAACGATCTCATGGAGAATATCTCCCCGTCCCACCAAGCGTATTATCGAATGGCCCGAGCTTTACGCGTAGACACCGCCTCTCACGTTCCTCCTCTCACTCGCCCCGACGGCACCATTGCCTTCGAAGTCGAAGAGAAAGCCGAATGCTTCGCCGACAGCATAGCGGCACAATGTTCGCCCAGTACGCAACCCGCGGATCCCTCCCACATCCAGGCGGTGAAGGACGAAGTTCTCCGCGGAGAATCTCTCCCTATCACCGACGACCCCGTCACAGTCTCTAATGATGAAATCTTGCTTCTCATTAGAAAACAAAAGTCCAAAAAGGCTCCGGGTGCGGATGGAATTTCCAACCACGCACTTAAGCACCTGCCACAGCAGGTGCTTACCTTGTTAGCTATCATCTTCAATGCCTGCTTCGACCATAGCTACTTTCCAAAAGCCTGGAAAGAAGCGACAGTCATAGGCATTCCCAAGCCGGGTAAACCTCTGAACATCCCGGCTAATCACAGACCCATCAGCCTCCTCAAGGCAATGTCTAAACTTCTCGAAAGAGTCATACTCTCTCGAATGCGGAACCATCTGTTTCCAACGGATGGCGACCCGCTCATTATTCCCCATCAGTTCGGCTTTCGCGCTAAGCACTCCTGCCCTCAGCAAGTTCATCGAATCGTCGAGTACATTCTCGAAGGATTCTATCCGCATCGTAAAAAATCAATCGCGGTTCTCTTTGACGTAGCCAAGGCTTTCGACAAAGTCTGGCACAGCGGTCTCGTTTTTAAACTCTATAAAATAGGCTTACCGGTTCGCCTAGTCAGATTAATCGCGTCGTTTCTTAAAGACCGTACGTTTCGATTCAAACATGAAGGCACGCTCTCCGCGTCTCGTCCCATAAAGGCTGGAGTCCCGCAAGGCTCAGTCCTCGCCCCTCTGCTGTACACCGTGTACACTAATGACATGCCCATCCCGCCGAAAGGCGTCGAACTCGCCCTCTTTGCAGACGATACCGCCCTTTACACTAAAGGTCAAAGGATCCCGTATAACATCACCAGACTCCAAAAGGCCGTAAACGCCCTCGGTGTTTGGTTTCAAAAATGGCGTATCGATGTCAACCCAGAAAAGAGTTCTGCCATTCTATTCGACCACAAACGTCGTAATCGCCGCAACGATCCCCACATTCGAATGTTAGGTATTCCTATCCCCTGGAAGCGCAGTATCAAATACTTAGGCGTCACCTTAGATCAGACGCTTTCTTTTAAGCCACACGTCGATAGAGTAACGAAACTCGCGCGTTTCTACTTAAGCCGCTTAAATAGTATGATAGGTAGAAAAAGTAAAATGTCTTTTAGAAATAAACGTACGCTTTACAAGGTCTGCGTTAGACCCGTCATGTCATATGCTTCGCCAGTCTTTGCCCATGCCAATCCCTCCGTCCTGTATAAGCTGCAGGTAGTTCAAAATCTCTTCTGCCGCAGGGCCACAGACGCACCTTGGTATGTGCGCAACGCGGACCTGCACAGAGATCTTGAACTACCTACAGTGCAACAGCACTTCAAAACGCTCTCAGAATCGTTCTTCAAACGCGCCGAATCCCATCCCAATCATCTTGTTCGAGATTCAGTCTCATATACTGCTCCTGTGTTAGATTCGAAATTCAAAGTCGCTAGGCCGAGAAACGCGCACACGGGCGAACCTTCGCAGTTAACTTTAGCTCTCGAGGCCCTTCAGGCCGCAAATCCTAATTCTAACGTAAATTCTAATTCTAACGTAAATCCGAATTAATGCTATTTTTATTTTTCATTTTTAATGTTTTTATTTTTACTTTTCTTTTTTGAGCACCTTCAGTGCTATGTGAATCTCAGCGGGTGACCCCTTAAGGGCCCCGCTGGCGCGGCCTCTTTCTCCAATTGGCCGTCGTTCAGATGAAGGCTGAGTGGCAAAAATGCACGAGCCGACAGGGGGTTTTTTAGTGGGTATGGTTCTGGTAGGCGTCGGGACGAGTCCCACATAACTCCGATCGCGCGCGCGGAGTATGCGTCAGAGCATTTTTTATGTCCTCCTGCCCTTCCCGTGGAGGGGAACCAAAAAAAAAAAAAAAAAATTTTAGTTATAAACAACAAATAATAGGTCTTTACCTATGAAACTGCCGTTTTGCCGTACTGGCCATTTCAAATGAAAAAATTTTTTTTTTTGACTGATAGTTCTAATTTCAAATTAATTTTATTTGACAAACATGGAATTCTTTTTCTAAAATCGTCATTTGTTTAATAGTTAGTGTTTTGTTTTCAACGCATTCGAACATTTTTCGTCATCATGGATAAGTTTAAAATTCGAGTAATTATGGAGTATGAGTACCGTCGTGGCAGCAAAGCGGCACAAGCGGCACGCAACATCAACGACGTTTACGGAGCGAACACTACAAACGAACGCACCACCCGTTATTGGTTTACACGCTTCCGTTCTGGAAATTTTGACCTGAAAAACGAACCCCGTGGTCTTCCGAAAACTTTGGTCGACAATGACGAATTAAAGGCAATTGTGGAAGCTGATGAAACTCAATCCACGGCTGAATTAGCAGCAGCTTTCGACGTTAGCATCAAAACAATATTGGTCCATTTGCGTCAAATTGGCAAGGTAAAAAAGCTTGACAAATGTACCCCACGATCTCAATGACCGCCAGCGCGAAGTACGCGTGGAGACGTGCCTTGCACTGCTCAGCAGGCATACAAATGAAGGAATTCTGAACCGCATTGTTACTTGTGACGAGAAGTGGATCCTGTTTGACAATCGTAAGCGCTCAGCAAGTTGGTTGGACCCTGGTTCAGCACCCAAACAATGCCCTAAACGAAAACTTACCCCTAGAAAAGTGAAGGTCACTGTTTGGTGGTCTAACGCGGGTGTAATTCATCACAGCTTCTTGCCAAACGGGACAAGCATTACTGCAGATGTGTACTGTGAAGAACTGAACACAATGATGGAGAAGCTCGCACGTCTCCAACCAGCTTTGGTCAATCGTTCGGCTCCACTGCTCCTGCACGACAACGCGCGACCTCATACTGCACAGCAGACGGTCTCCAAGCTACAAGAGTTGGGGTTGGAAGTTCTCCGTCATCCGCCGTACTCACCAGACCTTGCGCCTACAGACTTCTACTTTTTCCAGAATTTGGATAACTTCTTGGCGGGAAAAAAATTCAATACCCGAGAGGCAGTACAAAATGCCTTTGAAGAATTTGTTTCCTCCCGTCCAGCTGATTTCTTCAAGAAAGGCATCAATAAGCTACCAATGCGTTGGCAAAGATGCATTGATTGCATGGGTGGTTATTTTGATTAATAGAAATAAAAAATATATAAAAATATTACGCTTCATTTATTTCGTGAAAAACGGCAATTTCATAGGTAAAGACCTAATATTATTAATTATTTTTCTAACGTCTTTGTTAAAAACAAAAATTGCTTTTATTTGTATAACTTACTTGCTTAAAATATGTATACGAGTGTATTGTATTATAGCACCTTAGTAGATGAAATTTAGTTAGTTATTAAACACTAAACATATTTATAAAAGTTTTTTAAAAATGAATTTAAAGCGTTTACGACCATAAAGTTTGTTAATATATAGATTGATATCGCTTTTGATATGAAAAAATTATTTAACCCAGTCACAAAATCATCACAGCTACATTTTCTATGGACTCATGTGCCATCTCGAAGCTCACGCGTCTTTATAAATACAATTTTTCACTCCCTACTGAAAATCCAATTGTTAAGAGTTAAATAGGTCGCCTGCATTCTCCTCATATAATAGAAGTAATAGTCGATGAATACATCTAATGAAATGAAGAAAGGCTTTGTCCGCCATTCGTGGCTGCGACCTGAATGGGAGGCTCTTTATGTGAGTGGTCTACTTTTATGTATGGGGTTTGTTCTTCGTTGTGATAAGTGCAACATTATCAATTTTTTAGCATCTCTGATAATAATAAGTTAAGTTAGTATATAATAAGTAAAAAGTATTAATTAAACAATAGTACGCAGAAAAACCTAAACTATTTTCCAAATAGTCTTTGTGATATGGGAAACCATCATGAGGCATGCGTTGAAGCATCAGACTGTTCGGTCTCAAAGTAAGAGTGCGGTCTCAAGCAGTGCTTGTTACCATATGCCATTATAAAATACTATTACTTATTAATAAATACCTTTGTTTGTGTGTATCTTTTGTTTGCCTTATATTGGAAGATTTCGAGTAGAACAATCTTTTAAAGACTTGCCATCGTGAGTGCCATCCACGTAGACGCGTACAGTCCTTTTTGGTGCTATATGTCTCCGTGGATGGCACCCAGAAAACAGTCAATATACAAACCACTTGAGACAAAACCACTTTTCAACTCCACTTTTTTATAAGCGTTTATTATCCATTTGAATTTGTGAAAAGTGATGAAGTAGATGAGAGTAATACGCGCCACCCAAAGAAATATCAGTGCGCTTACGAAAAAACGGAGGTTAGATTTTTCTGAAAAACCAGAATTGTTCCATAAAATTCCGGTAGCTTGCGCTGCTTAAAACACGTCCCGATTTAGCCATAGACCTCTAGTCCTTAGCGTATAGTCTTGCTGTCCTGTCGATTCCGGTCGTTCGTTGCACTAGTAATTGTAGTTTTAGATCGTAATTTTTAGATCAAATGTGAGCACTTAATTATGTGCAACAACTGGAATATGGTTCCAATTTTAAAAATAATTTATTATTGAAGCATTAAAATGCAGGAAATTTCTATCAAACTACATTTATTTCTAAAAATAAATATTCTGAATTTTATTTCGCACAAGTTCGAGCTATCGTAAAGTGTAAGATACTGAATGACAATTTGTACAGTTTAAAGTCGAACGGGCGGAAATAAACCAACAATTGTGATTTACTATTCACACACTTATCACTTTGATGTAAGAGTCAAAATAGAACCAAAAATTTGCAGCTCGTAAAACTGCATGACAACTTTAACTTTACTCTTGATGTAGACGATTTTGTATTCTAGAAGCATTCCGATAGAGTTCCGTAACAGAAAAGTTAAGTTTGTTTGAATAAAATTGTCCCGAAACGCAACGGACGGATGTATGACAGCGGGGTGACTGTAAAACTATAAACTTGGTGATGTTCAACAAACTACTGGGAAATATTTTGTTTAATTTAATTAAAAGTATTTTGTACTCAGAAACAGGCGTAAATTTGAAAAAACTCACTGTAACGGTATTGTGTCACTTTTTAGCAAATGACGGGTGAACGGTTGAACGGGTTTTGCTGCTCACCGTGAGCTGTCGAGCTGCTTATTTAGCTGCCTGTTCCATTATTTGAACTGCCATTTATTGAATGCACCGGCTGAGTATTTCTCTAATAATTGCCGTTCAATATGTATGTCACACTGATTTACCAGCCGCCGAAAAATAAAATGTCTGCCTGATTTTTGATAACTGTACTGATCATAATAACATCTCTAAAGGTTCAATAACATTATACACACATTACTCTTCACACAAACGATTTCGGATGGTTTGATCGTTTATTAACAAGCCTGAAGAGCTGTGAAGCCTCGTAACCAACATCATGGCGGTCATGGTACGATTCCGTCGAGCAGTATTTTGGATGTACCGGGCCTGTCTGCGAGTAGTAATGTGAGATCGTCCTCCGTGTCGCTAGGCTCACAACAATCTTAGTAGTGCCAAGAGCAATAGCCACATTACGTTGCCTGGCCCCCAACTAGCCAACCAGCTTCCAACATTCCGATGACTTTCATCATCTCTTCTCGGGTTAAATGACGTCGTCGCTCCATATCAGTGTTATTTTTACAGTTTTGATGCGCTTGCATTGTTGTGATTTTAAAAATGTCATGACACAGCATTATAGAAATGCTAATTGACGGTTCTCTTTATAATCGAAATATAAACCAAATCTTTATTTATATTGAGAAATAGAATCAATCGTGATCCAAAACAATCAGTATAATAAACCTTATATGCAGAAATACTCTAAAACGTACTTGATCTCTAGACACTTTTGATGTGTGTAGTATAATAGGTGAAAAGTAGAAAAGAGTACGATTTTTCTAAACTTTTATGAAAATCGAAATGTTATTTTTTAGTTTCTCAAGGTAAAATTGTATAAGCTGAATAAGATCCATTTATTGATAATGCAATGTAACAGCACAAAAGTAGAGTTCTAAGTCCTACTTGCTGCTACATAATTACGATTGCCAGATATTAGTTAGCACATATTCTTGTTTAGTAACATGTCTTGAGTTGTCTATGTTTGCTTTCACTCCTCTTCTCATTAATAATCGTCGTACTCCAGGCATATTTCGTATCTAGCTTGGAATGTATCTTAGTTTGAGCTAGAAACAACTAGAGCAAGAAATACCTATGTCCCAATTAGTTATGAATACATATTTACTATTATACAATACATTCCAATTTTTACATATTTATTTCTTAACTCGTCAAAATGAAAAGTTCTTTAACTTGCAGAACAGTTTTTATATTAATTATTTATAATAAGTTTCAGTTTTTTGACGGACCCGCCTTACGGTATGTCGTCATAGTAGATAGTCATAGGAGTTATCTTAAAAAAAATAAAATGTGATAAATTCATAAAAAAACTTTTCTACGACTGACCGTGAAGGTTCAAGTATTTCAAATATTATGCTTGGCCTCGTATAACTAATGAAAATTGTTTTATAAATAATAGAATAAAACAGAAATATATAGTCGTATTGTAACAACGATCTTCGCAGCCTCTAGAATTGAGTTCGCCGAAGCAATGAAACTATATGGACCATGAAATCGATCCTATTTTATCCAGACCGAAATCATTTACTTCAAGGTTTTGAAGTGACGGGCCTTGCAATTTTTTTAGATTTCTTACTGTCTCTTGTTAAAATATCTAAATTATAATAAAAGCCTTTATATCTTCTTGATAATACGCGTACTGGATCTCTACCTGCAGACGATACCGGAGTTCTACTTATTGATAGTTCAGATAACAGTGAGCTAATGCTTGAACTAAATAATAAATAATCTAATTATAACTCATGATTACTATCACCTAATAGAAGTTTTACTCTCCAGTTCACCATATAGAAATCTTCAGAGATACAGAAAATATATCCTGTTTGCCCTTTACACTTAATATTCTGAAGGCTGTTTCACCAATAAAAAATCTTCTTAGCACGTCTCGGTTCCATGTGTGAGCTCCCTTAGATCACATAAAGTCGAAGTTTACGGCGTTGCCGGGACGAATCATCGGATATTTTACACCGGTATTTCACAGCCGAAAATACCGGTTTTTATCTACGCGTGAAGTCGCTAATCTATGTTGGTTTATTATCGTGAAAAAAAATATGATTTGGTGAATGTGAATAGGCCTAAAATTAGCTTAACTGGATTCCCACAGGCGGTTTGATCAATTCTGACACTAGATGTAGCCTGTAACCACACCTTACTTACACAATAAGAAATCCTTTTTGTGAACATTCGTCAAACATGTTAAGTCATTCACTTATTAGCTCTAAATTCAAATCTACCATTATTGCTTTGCATTGTTACATTCATGGTATTTTGTACGTGGTTGTAATATTCTTCAAGATAATAGTTAAGTTTAGAATACATTAAGCACAGCCTTGTGGAAACTTTTGTTAAAATTATTTTTAGAAATGCATAAATAGATTTTTTTTTACCTTTATTATTTTGTTATGTAAATGTATCTTGTATCAAATATGGGAGTGAGGACCTGGTGTTCCGTAATAAAGGATTTAACCTTGTTCGGGCACCAGTTTCTCACATACACTAGATTGTAGTAAAATAGCCATACATGTATTGCTTACGAATTGTTGAGTATTTGGTGCAGAAAAAGTACTTGTTATTATTACTGTTCAGTTCGTTCGTATTTAATTTTGTTCCTTTCGTTAAACATTCTTGTAATCTGTAAATTCCTACCTAGAAGAATATCGATTTAAATTATTATAACATAACGCGCTAAAAATCTATAGCAACTCTACCAATTCCGCATTATGCAGATTGTCTCATTTCAGCATTTCCACATTAAACGAATTGTCTGTAAATAAAAAAAAACACAATCAAGAACATTAAAAAGTGAATAGAGGAGAAAACGTCTGTAAGTATGTGTATACTTAATAAAAATGACAATAATATAAATAAACCAACGGAATTATAAACTAATATAACATTTTACAAAATACACTCCTATATAAATATGTTATATCAATAACAACTACGAGCACATTTAAACTAAAAATCCCGTCCAGTAAAAGCAGGACCCGCATCTAACCCATTTGTCGCCGGGCTTAGTAAATCGTCCCTCTTTGTTAAAGCCAAAATAAAACACTTGTATTTATCTTGGATAGTGTTAACCCCTAATGTACCCGTTTCTATTACGGCCCGGTCTCTGAAACCTGTTTGCGGTGGGGCGCTATTTCCACCCAGCCTCTATTAGATCCTTCCTAATAAAGAAAATTTATTTTGTATTAGGCCTTATTTTACTTTACCTAATTGGGTATGGTGTAAGATCGTGGGTTTTGAGCTGTTGTCTTAGGGCGAGTTGGGTTCGTCAAGGTATGGGTAGTTTTAATACAGAGCTTTTAGTGTTTCTATGAATATCATTGTTATTCATTGTGCCTTTCGCGTATAATAATGACAAGACCTAGTATCATTTATGTATTAGGATAAATAATTACTGTTAAGGAGACGAACTGTTAAATCATATTTTATTCGACCCAACGATAGCGATGTATAAATAAATGTAATTTTAATCTATAAATTAAAGATTATATTAATGTTATTCTAATCTATTTTTTATTTGAAAAACAAAACTTATTGTTCAATTTTTATGGGAAAAATTTTAGATAATGATAAATTCTTACGTTGAATACAAATTTTCTTGTCAATGTTCCTCGCACGTCACTAATTTATTTATTCAGAGTGCTGAAATGTCCTTAAACTCGGCTTCCTATGCACCAAAAAGATGTCATATAAATGACATCCGACACTCCCTGACATGAATACATGATTACAGTACAGGGTGTTGTACACAGGAAAAAAATACTGGACAGAAATTTGGGAAAAGGGTAGGTACAGATCATAATTTTTTCAGTTGCTCATGATTATACTATGATAATTCGCTTTTAGGCAATAGCTTAGTTGTGGGTTATAAAGGATTAATTTAATAAATTTATTTATAATGTAGCTTTTGAATGCAGCAAAGTGACTTTAACACCCGGTATTTTTGTACTTGCCTAATTCTTGTTTTGCTCGACAAAGAAAACACACATTCCATATAAATAAATCCTAAGGTTTTTGAAATCATTCCCAAGTAAGTAAATAATAAAATAATATAGGCATACTAATGTCAAAACTATCACCATTTGATTTGTGGTGACTACTCGTAATATCTTAATCTTAAAAAAAATTCTTAAAGTTATAACTTTAATATAGTATTCGTGACCAAATATGTATTTATTTATTTTTAAATCAATATGTTGATTGACAATAATTTTTCTGCCACCAATGAACTGAAATAGATAATTTGTATTAAAATGTCACACAGACGTTTAAAAAACTTTCTTGACTTCTTCTTGAGTCAATTATAACGACCATAAAAAAACTTACGACTTTTCTGCAACCCATACAACTTTGAACACGCTGTATACCATGGACGTTAGTTACTGTAAGTTTTATATTTTGTCAAAACGTATAAAAACTTGTTATTCATACGAAACGGAATCTCTAGTTGACCCACACGATTTTATCTTGGAACTTTTTATTTGCATATTAGAGATAGACTGAGATATTTTTTACATACATCTGTCTTGTTCTGTCTGTTCTTTTACTCATTGACTGCGTGATTGGGAAATTGGGTGCAGACGGGTTTTTGGAGTACAACATGGTATATTTTAAAGGTGTTACGCTACGATTCACTTCGACCACCAACCCCCAGTCCCGACGACCTTCATGTCCGAATGCTAGGTATTCCCATCCCCTGGAAGCGCAATACTAAATACTTAGGTGTCACCTTAGACCCACGCTTTCTTTCAAGCCACAAGTCTTTATCTAGGTCGCCTTAACAGTATGTTAGGTAGACACAGTAAAGTATCTCTTTAGAAAACAAAAGAATGCTCATGCGTCATGACGTCTCGCCAATCTTTGCACATGCCAATCCCTCCCTCCTGTACAAGTTGCACGTAGTTCAAAATCTTTTCTGTCGCAGGGCCGCAAACGCACCCTAATAAGTGCGTAACACGTACCTGCACAGAGATCTTGTACCACCTACAGTTCAACAGCATCTCAAAACACTCTCGGAAGCGTTCTACAAACGCTCTGAAACACATCGCAATCATTTAATTCGCAAGTCCGTCTCGTATACTCCCCCAATCCTAAACACGAAGTCCAAAGTTGCTAGGCCTGGGACGCTCTCGCGTACGCAAATCAGCTCACAGCCGATCTTGAAGCCCTTCTGGCTACCCAGGCCCAGGTCGTGACTAACTCTAATTCTCCTTGAGCACCTTCAGTGCTATGAGAGCACCTTCAGTGCTATGAGTACCTTCAGAACTATGAGAGCACCTTCAGTGCTATGAGTACCTTCAGTGCTATGAGAGCACCTTCAGTGCTATGAGTACCTTCAGAACTATGAGAGCACCTTCAGTGCTATGAGCACCTTCAGTGCTATGAGAGCACCTTCAGTGCTATGAGTACCTTCAGAACTATGAGTTCACCTTCAGTGCTATGAGTACCTTCAGTGCTATGATATTTCTTAGCAAATGACCCCATCGGCAGTCGCTTCAGATAAAGGCTGTGAGGCAAATGATTGCCAGAGTCATACAGGTGGTTATTCAGGGGGTAGTTGGCTCTGCTAGTCATTTCTTGTATCACGAGGTTTTAAAAAAAACGATCAACAGATTGATACTACAAATTTATACATATATATCTATTTACCTAGTTCTAAATTCTCTTTTATGGGCCCATAATAAATGTAGTGTTACGATTAGTACTGATTTTATTGAACGTAAAGTACCTTGTAGCATGTTTGTATCGTCCATTTATCTGAATGGATGACAAAGGCGTTCCTTAGGAACAGGGCTTTTGTTGCTAGATGTTCTTGTGCGCGCTAAATATTTACCGGCCGGCGGGTCGCCAGTGGCCTATACCAAAGAATATTGTCTTATCGCGTTAGTGTCTAAGTTCATTTTTGCATGCAGTCGTCAGCGCGTGAGAAACTATAGGTTTAGTTAAAAATAAGGAATCGCCATTTATATACGGAGTCATTTTTCTATAGAGATTTAGTTAGGTGAGTCAACAAACCCCTTTTTTAAGAAACTTACGTCTTTTAAAAATGATTTTAGGGAGTGACTGAACCATACTGTGCCAAAAGTTGGGCTGCTTTGGTACTATAGGCGCACTCCCAAGCTAAGGGTGAGAGCTTGCTTGAACACTGGAGGGGATTCGATATTGTGAAACCAAACCTGCCACTTCACATTCACCCGACTGTACCATAAAAATAAAGTATTTATTTATTTATGGCCATCAAGTATTATTCTTTATTTCTTTACCTTCTTGTTATTTATTCATAACGTCTTAAAGTTCCGTTATAAAAAAGCTAATCGAAGGTGCATTATCTAGCATGTATAAGCTAGTAACAAAGAACTAACATGGCTACTCTCGCAGTTAAACTGCTCGTCTTTTTACAATAAATTGAGTTGTTACTTAGACAAATGCGTAGCGATTTCGGATGCAGCTCTAGGAATAGGTAAAAACGTTGCAAGTTGAGTACTGTGGCGAGATATGGTTTTTGTTTTTATGCCGTTTTCAAATTGATATCCAAAAAATTTTGTGTAAGAACTACTTGTTACAGCTTGAGCGCTTGCTTCGCCACTGAACAATTCTAAACTTCCACATTTGTTCTATTGACAATTCGGGAAAATTACACGAAATATTTACCTTCATCATAAACCGGAACTGTTCAGCGCCTAGGTTCTGTTAAAGTATTTTATTTAAAGGCGAAAGTAAATAGTTGTAGAACGAGAAAGAACTTACGAACTTGCCTCTCTTATAGAACTTAATGTCATTCTGTCTATTCGCATTGAATATTCTCTGTATGTAAGTAGTCCATGCCTTAAATATGTTAATCTTCATGACAGAATGGGGACAAAGACGTAAAGTTATATTTTTCTACATGTTATCATAAAATCTATGATTGTTATATATGAATACTTTTGTTATGTTTTTAGCTAAAAGGATCAGCTCATAATATATAATTTCTGATATAAACTTAAGGACTTTATTGCAATCGTTTTTAAGAAATCAATACCAACAGTAACATTGATATGAGTTTTTGAGTAAAAAAAAAGTGATCTACATTTGCTATTTTTTTACGTAATGCACAAATTAAGAGGGAGTATACGGATTTTCCAATTATATATTTTTAACTTGAACAGTAACTAAAGATTCATTCTACGGTTGTTCCATCAACTGTGAGTTAATTTGTCTG
Source organism: Marasmarcha lunaedactyla (assembly GCA_923062675.1). NCBI lineage: Eukaryota > Metazoa > Arthropoda > Insecta > Lepidoptera > Pterophoridae > Marasmarcha > Marasmarcha lunaedactyla. The sequence goes on from OV281345.1 coordinate 24,429,318, forward strand.
CCGCCTTTTTTATTTACCTACAAAACTTTCGCTTCCAACTTGGTCCATACTCAACAGAACGTGTTTGAATCTGGCAATACCGATGGATACGGATCGAGTCGCGACTGGGATCGACGACGACTATACGCAACCTAATGACGCAATACGACACAACACGACGCGACGCTTCACAGGTTAGTATTGCCAGCTGTAATTATTCCGTACAATGGATTTCAGATAGCGATGAATTGATGGAGATTCAAAGAGTGCAATGGCCTTTTGTTTTTATACAGGTGGGGGAACATTACGAGTGTGCTTAAACAAAGGTCATTATTATATCCCCAACTTTTGAAAAAAGTTTTCCCAAAGCAAAGCTTTCAGTGCCCATGAAAAGATAAAGACCAATATATGAAGAGTGTTGTACTATTATAAAAATTATGCAATAAACAAGTTTTCAACCCTTCTTTTCAACTATTTTCGAAAATCTTGCTACACAATATAAGAAAGCCCTGTACAAATTTTCATGATTTATAAATCCGCTGATCTAGACTTTGCGTTATCTGTCAATCTGACAATCTTGAGTTTAATTCGGTAAAAGATAATAGATATCTCTATAAAATACCACACGATAGCCTATAGCAATTTATTACAGTCATACGAAAACGATCGCCGGCAGTTTGGAGTTTAGAAAAGTAATATCAATCGTGGATGAAAAATCTTATAACATGAGACCAGGCTAGAGGAAAATGTACAATAGGCGAGCTTATCTCTAGATCTCTAGGAAGCCAAACTAATTGTTCGCCAAGTGTTATCTTTGTGTTACGTTTTGATTGTAATATTCTAGGCATTTTTATTCAATTGCCCTTAAGTTAAAGTTTTGATATAGTAACTTATACAAAGACAGTAAAAACATTTAATAATATAAATTGTTCGATCTAAATCCATATCAATTGAATGTAACTAATCTGTTAATCCGAAACAATATCAAATAATTACTTAACATCCGCTAACAATGTAATGAAATAACGATATAAGAGCGAATAATAGTGAACCACTTATTATCTAACAAACATGCAGTGGGCTCATTACAAATATTTGGAAATTAATTTGTATATATTGTCACCACTAATAGCCTGTCTACAGCCGCAACATTCAATTTACGTAATACTCGTAATATGTTGGCTTTTAGATTGTTGAAGGTTTTTTCAGAATGTGAATTTCTATTGCGTTTGTAAAAAGAGGTAATAAACATAATATTTATACGGATTAATTCTGTCTAAACATCCTTGTTAAAGCTTGTATTAAAACAACAAAACAAACCACCATCTTTTTCAACTTAATGCGCATTTTTGTTCTCCCTTACCTGTACTTATCGATTTTTCAACGTTGTAATATCTATGGCATTTGTTATCTTGGTGAAGAAGATAATTTTCCTCATGTGAACAAAAGCAGATTTCCCTTAGTAAAATCATTACCAAGTCGATCTAAAGCTTTTTTTTCTAAGTTGACGGTATATTTAAGGCCCTTTAGGCCTTCTAAATTTCACCGGACTTAGTGGCCTAGCGCTGAAGGCGCTTAGCCGTAACTGAAGCCTAGGACGTCGCATACTGAAACTACCACTGGTTCGAAAAGGACATCTACTGTCAGTAGATCTAAAGCTTTATTACGGTTATTATTAAAAGTGGAATAAATCCTTAATCGTTTTCATATTTCAATGTCTGAACAATTTCTCACCAAATGTCCAAGTTGATAAGTTAATTTCTAGGGATCATTAACATTTATAGTTTACGGTTTAAGATACGGGCTATCGAATAATGTTATACCATGTCATATGTTATACCTTATTCTCGAATAGACAAGTAAATACAATTTCACTTATTTATTAATGCTCCAACGTACCTCCCAATTAGTAGCAGTACTTATAATCTACTAGTAAAAAACACAGGAAATGTTCTCCCAGCTTTGTTATACATATAAAGAAGTTTAAACAATTTTAGCAACCAATATTCAAAGGGCAACACCAGGTGATTGAAAATCCATTAAAAACCAATAAGACATTACGTAAATATCATTGCAGTCACCAGCGGATCCTTTCTTCGCTAACTGAGTTACGCAGGCCGACTTCAGCCGGGGTTCCACGACGTAATTGTTAAATTGAGTTGCTCCCACTTTGGTGCGCGTTTCCACGGTAAGTGGACTAGGTCCTATCATTATTTTATCGGTAGTTGTATGTATATATGTTTGATAGAACCAGGCTTTACTTTGCGGATCGATGTTATAAAATTACTTAGTAACTTGAACAACATTTAAGTGCAGTGCATTTGTGCAGTATATTCATACATTTAGTAATATTCTGCTCTCCCTTCAAAGTAACATTCCACGCAGTGTTAATGAAAAAAAATTCCTCAATACTATGCATGTTCATTTGATTTGCTAAAAAAATTTGGGTGCAACATCTTGGCTCGTAATTATGTTTGACATAAAGGTAAGGATTAGCTAGTGAGTTTACAAAAGCAAAGGCAATTTAAATTGAAATAAGTTGGCAACAGATACTTCATATATTAAACCTTAAATCATGGCCGTTTTAATTTATAACTAGTCAAATTGGGCACTTGTTAGTATTTTTTTTTGTTTGCTGTGCCACGCTACAGTAATAGCTTTGATGTACATTTGTTGCAAAGTTACATCCTCTTTTGCTTTTATTATGGTGGGCAAAGGCAAAGTTTTTCCTTTTGCCTATCTTCGGCAGATAAACTTTATATTAATGGAAATCCAGAACATTAGAATGAAGACTAAAAAAGGCCAACTTTGAAAGAAAAGAACTAGATTTATATGGACTCTTGGTTAACCTTATATAGTTATTACTACAAATTCATAGGTACAACATATCGTTAATTCTAACTTTCGTTATGAGACCACTTACAATTTGAACAATGGAAACAGTTCAAACGGTCACTAAGTACGGGAGCCAAACGTAATAATATTGATGAAGTTACCAGCTGAGTTTTTGCTATTGGTCTTTTTAAATGTTAGACGTTTTGTGTAACGAGGTTTTAGTGGCTGTAAATCCTTATTTTTTAAAATTCTACGTTGTAAGTTCACGACAATTTTGTTCTGCTCTTGTTCTGGTAGTTAAATTCGAATAAAAATCTTAAAAAGATATTTTATATGAGTATTACAGTTTATTTAATTCTATAATCTAGTCTAATCTAGTCTACAGCGGTACAACAGCCTTTCTATTTCAACCGCAATAACCACTTTTACTTGATTGCGATCCTGTTAATAAGGGGACAAAACAACCTGTGCATTAAAAGGAACAAAGTTCATTTTAATCGAACTGTGGTACACCATTAGTTGATAAATCAATCAATCAATATTATAAATAATCTCATACACCTACGAACTATAATATTGGACGTGGACTGTACTTACCATCACGAGAATTGCTTGCTCGTGTGCCGGTTATGATGAAGTAAAATAACTTATATTAGATATTTTATTAGCTTATCATTTCTCAGTTCAACATAGACAATTTAATAAATTTTAATTATATTTCAACTGAATAGAGAAAATTTATTCGCAGATAATTAAGCTAATTTGACTTTTATTCTCACCTCATTACAGTATTCTGCTTATTTATTTGGAAATCGAGGTATCATTAAGTGTCAACCAGTAAATATATTTTTGTATTTTTGGTGAATAACAAACTTGATTTAGCCATTTTAATGTTCAAATTATTGTAAGAAAATTTTCAAAGAACTCTTAAATGATTAGTGGAAAATGAAAGTTTCAGTTTGGTTTCGTAGGACATTTTCAGAAACACAAAATATATCTCAGTAAATATTACTTAAGCTCTGCTTAAAATTTCTTACTAAGAGTATTTGCTCACTTACCGCCAATTTACCCTTCAAATATCACAAAAAACAACATTATAATAATGTGTAACATATCCTAAGCAAACAGGTCTAATAGCAGATCGCGTTTGTTTGTTTTTGTGTTCGTGTCAAACATGACCGTAGTGGGATTATCCGACTCGAAGGACTGGTCGACAAAATGGCGTCAGAACAAAACTGCGGCAACATAATAACGCACTGGTTTACAGAAAAATCCTAAAAATTAATTTATTTTTAGGGTTCTACGTCAGAATGGATTAAATTGTTAAGATTGTTACTAGATTTAGCATGTTGTATTGTTGCTTTGTAATTGTGTTTATCGGTTTTATACGTAAACTTAATTAGATTTCTCAAAATCTTGACATTTAAACAAACGAAGCTGCTTTGGAATTATATCTAAATGTAACTAATTAACGTCTAATCCTTTTTCAATAAAAAAAAAAACGATTATATAATAATAACTCGTAGCATGCTTAAACACATAGTTTACTTCTTACTAAAAGGGATTCATATTCATGAAAAGAAGTCGCGTTAAAAAGCTACTCGAAGTCAACGAATAAAGTTTTGACAAACGCAATGAGTTCATTTGATGTAAAGCTTCGAATAAAGAGATAACAAAGGAATAATTAACTCTTGAAGAACTGTGTTGTAGCTACGTTCTATCGTAAAAATGTAAATACGGATCAGGACTATTCCAAATCATCCATGTGACGAAGTTGGCATCAGTTTGAAATCGTTTCTCGCATTTGAGTTTTTATAAAAACGAAAATATAGAAGTTATTATTATTTTAATTAAATTTGCTATTATGTAAAATAATAGTTATAACATTGCTTTTCTCATGAATAATCTTACAAAAATATACCGCAATCACTCGTTCACGTGGAATAGAAAAAACAAAACTACAAGATGAATGATAAAGAAATATATTTATTTTTGTTTCGAACATTAACACCGTAGAGTCTTTTTTTAGAAATTGACTGTTTATTTATGGCCTTTAAACATTCACCAGACTATATGGCCTAGTTCTGAAGGCGCTTACCCGAAACTAATCCTACATGTTAAAAGTTTCATGGATTCGTCTGCTTTTATGTACAAATATTGAGCAGTTACACAAATAAAGACCGCTTCAGACAAGGTCACCAAATCGCTCTGACGAAAGCTGAAGAAAATCAAACTTCAACCAACACAAATCGGGAATAACAACTGTTTTAAACTATCGCGGTTATTTTCACTATAATTTAATGAATTTATGTCCGATATTTCGATGCTGTTGCAAGCACAAGTCCGCGATCATGGTGCTTCCAACAGCATCGAAATATCGGATATGCGACATAAAAATCGAAAATCGTGGTAAGAATCCCGTAAATTCATTAAATTACAAATCGGGAAAATAAAAGGAGTGAAATGTGTTAAAGCATAACAATTAAAAAGGCCTATGTCCAGCAATGGATTGCGATAGTTTCATTGTTCTGAGGTCCTAGTTATGGTCACATATATCACAAGGCTTGCATACCTTTGGCCCTTTAAGTTGGTGTGGCTCATTATAATAATCACGATCGACGTAAACCTAAGCGAAACTGTTAAGGCGATTTTAATGTCCAGTAAATGTTTTTGTCTCTACATGTTATTAACTCGCTGGATCCCAGAAACAATCAAATACATGCTTCTCTTAGTTTCTCTCTGTCGTGTTCAATCAGATAAATATTGTTTTACAAATAATACAACTTTTTCCTCTTCCGACACAAGTTTTTGTGCTACTTGTCATAGTAATGTCGAGTAATGCGCGGTTTGCACGTATTAAGTAGTTAAGTTGTTAACAAAATTTTAAGTGACTTCGTGTCACTTGTGTGTTTAAACGCATTAAGTAGTTAAGCTCATAAGCTCAGTTAAGATGACCAGTGATGTAAGTCAAGGAATTCGTCATTTCTGTACTTAGATTTGTAATTAGCAAGATTTTGGATAAATTCACAGAAAAATTGGTTTCTGAAATTAAAATCTGTAGAAGATTTTGTGTTTTTCGTAAATTTTATTTGGTATATTCAACAAGCATTCTTATTTCAAATATTTTTCAACAAATTTAAAAGTAGTTAGAGTCTAAACTCCACACTAATACTTAAAAAAAAAAGGAAAAATATGTGAAATAAGTAAGAGCTCTTGCCGCCAACTGCTTCGTCAACTTATGCACGTAAATAAAAAATCATGTCCAAACGTAAAAAGTGAGAAGCCCTCGCCCACCTACTTATACAAAAAATAGAACTAATCCTAATGTACTAAATCACTTGCGTACAAAACTTTTCTTACTACTTGTCACTTAACTGACTATTTACACGTCATTTTTAACTTAAAATTTATTTACAAACTTAACCACTTAACGCGTGTAAACCAGCCATAGAGGGCGCTTCCAACTTATTCGGGACGGTATTAATCGGCATAGGCAAATCTTGCAGCTGAACGTTTAGGAAAAATGTCGCTCGGCCAATGCTATTCGGGGTTTTTATTTAAACATAGAAATATACACATGCATTGGCTGAGCGGTTGGCGATTTAGTGTGTACTAATTATTTAGTATATATAGTTTATTTAGTGCACTAAATAATTAGTACACACTAAATTTGCTGATATTCACCCTCTCCAGTCTCAGGTCTGCTGGAGAGATATCTATTAGAAGTAGTGCAGTACCTTTTTACATTATTTATAAGCTTTATTATGTATTTTATATTGTAGTTACAAAGACGATAAAATAAATACATAATACGTCGACCTGAATGCGGATCGGCACTATGTGTAGACTGCACACATAGTGCAGTAGTACACAAGTACTGCCGACTTGAATGTGCTGGCCCAAATATGTGGGTAGCGATTTTAAAGTATTTGTTTCATACTGCGCACACTCCATCGTAATGGGTGATTTCAAAACAACTCACATCAAGTATTCCGTAATTTGCACGTACCCAAACTAAATGCCACGCATTTCTTTCCAAACTGTACCCCTTTTCTGTTAGACCTCGTGTTTGTCTCATCGCGAAATCATATGGATAACCATAGCCAGTGCAGTGCAGAAGCATTTTCGTATCACGATCTCATATTTCTGTCGTACAAGGTAGGTCCACCGAAAGCAAAGCCTAAAATTCTTCTGTGTCGTAATTGTGGTGGTATGGATGGTAGACAAACTTCGCTCTGATGCAACTAATATGAATCGGAACAGCATTGCTGAAGCGAATGACGTTGACGAACAAGTTTAGTGTAGGAGTACTAAACAAATTGCTCACTAAACTTTACGATCGCCACGCTCCGATTCGTTCAATAAAAGTTAAACACCATCCGGCCCCGTGGCAGATCTGAATAAGGAGCGTTACAGAATTATTATATCACTGCAATAAGGTGTGTAGGGATGCACAGCGACTCCATATTCATTCCTCCGTAAAAAAGGGTAACCTAGCCAAAATCTGGAAGTTTCTTAAATCTCTAGGGATTGGCAAATCGAATTGCTGTTTATCTTCTGATGTTAATCTTGACACCCTCAATGGGCATTTTTCTTGTAAAAGCAATATGGATGGACATCTAAAAGTCCATACCTTGCGGTACCTTTCTACGTTGCCAAAACCTAACATCCCTCCTTTTACATTTGATACATTCACTGATTGTGGTGTTTGACAGAGTATACTAAATGTCACATCCAATGCCGTGGGCTGTGATAAAATAAGCCGTAATATGATCATTCCTATCCTTGACATCGTTATACCAGAGATAACCAAGATCCTAAATAACTCCTTAACATCATCTACACTTCCGCCTGGATCTTATTCCCTTACCTAAAAATCCAATGCCGATGATTTATGTGACTACCGTCCTATATCTATTCTGCCTTTCCTATCAAAAGTCTTCGAGCGTCTTGTCCATCAGCAACTTTCTGAATAAAAACAATGTCCTCAATCCCTTACAATTTTCTGTCAAGATTACAGATGATGTGGGACATGGTATGCAAAATCAACAGCTCACATTACAGACACTGCTAGATTTTAGCAACGCATTTAATACCGTTGATTTTGATATACTGTTAGGCATTTTAAGCTCTGTTAATATATCTCCAACAGTGATTTTGGTTGGTTTCATGGAGCAATACTATGGCCGGCGTGCCACAAGGCGGTATGCTTTCTCCTCTACTATTTTCTACTTTCATTAACAGTATAACAAATTCTCTTTCTTCTTCCTACCACCTTTATACTGATGATCTTCAAATATACACGCAAGCTGGTTTTGATGACATTGATGACGCTGTTGGTACTATGAATAAGTCCTTCGTCCTTTCTTGAGCGGAGCTATAGGCATGGCCTAAAACTAAATCCTAGTAAAAAGCAAGTTATCTGTATTGACATAAGACCTATTATTTTTGATGGTATAAATATTCCTTATAGTTCCGTTGTTAAAAATCTAGGCATTCTAATATATTCTACAATGTCATAGAAGCCACAATTAGAAGCAGTAGGTAGAAAGGTATTTTCTGCGGTAGGCTCTCTTAGAAGACTTCGGAATTTTCTGTCCATACCTACCAGAATTGCTCTAGCTAGCGCAATCACTTATACTTCTTATACTGGATTACGCCGACATTAGCTATCTCCATCTCACGAAAGAGCAATTAAATAAGCTTGAGCGCCTCCAAAATACTTCATAAGATTCATATTTGGCTTGCGTAAATCATGTTTCCGATTTCCGCACAAAGCTCAAGTGGCTCACAATTCGATTTCGAAGGAATGCTCACATACTTAATCTGTTATTCGGAATACTGTTCAACCCTATCCTGCCCCACTATTTAAAAGAACGATTTAGTTTTCGGCATCAACACCCTGAACGTAACATGCGATCGGCCAGTAACTTTCTGCTGACTACTCCTAGTCACACATCCCGTTTTTATCAGCAGTCGTTCACAGTGAAAGCCACGTCTCTATGGAATTCGCTTGGATACATTTAAAACTAATTTAAAGAATTCTTATCTCTCTCTATGATAATTAATTGATATAGGTACTTTTTGAATATATTTTATTACAAAGGTCTAAATATGTGATGTATGTATTAGTTATTCATTTATATATTTATGTACATGTGTGTGTATGTGTATTTATTTTTATATGTGTATCTATATTGGCTAATATATCTATACAAAATGCACTGCCCTACAGTAGTTACGAGTCACTATTTTCAAATTATTAATTTCAAGGTTGCCTGGAAGAGATCACTCAAAACATCTGTGCATCATTTTTTTTTTGTAAAACAGCACGTCGTCTGCTACGATTACTAGTGTGGTATTACTATAATAATATGATCGCAGAATCATCCCATATTATCATGTTTCATATTGAACCCCATTATCCGGGATTCTCAATCCATTACAAACGATAACCTCGGCACAGACTAGCATTTTCAGTTAGTCAAACTCTACAATTGCATTTTCTAGGCTGTATTTGTGGTAGGTATAAAGTAGACGTCTTTTGCATTATTGGTTCTAGGTCAGTTGTATTTATTGATAAAGTGTGTATGCAAGGTGTATAGTCTTCGTCAATACTATATAACATGCACAATAGTAATTCATAATTCAGTTGCTATATTTTACAAATTTATAATTCTGCTTGCTGGTTTTATAGCCTGGCATTGTGTAGTGTTAGTTCCAGGCCTTTGTGTTAATTTAAATCACATCCAATGTCTACTTATATGCCACATGAGTTGCTTTGTAAAAAACATATATCCATATATATTCCTGATACATCTAATCCATTCTATTTTAGATAAGTATTAAAACAATAACTAGAGAATATTGAACGAAAAATATAAATTTAAATATATTGTTAACTTAGAAATTAGGTCACACCAAAAAAACAAATAAGAACCTTGGTGGCGCAGTAGCTAAGGTTCTGGCATTTCGATCTGAAGGTCTGAGGTTCCATCCCCAGTCACAGCCAAATGTTTGGTACCTTTGGCTGTGAAGTTTTGACAAAAGACATCAAGCCGACTGCTCTAACGGCGAAGGAAAACACCAGGGCAAATATATATATTCTGACAGGTAGTATAAAGTAATTTTGAGGTTAAATTTTTTTTAAACTAGTTAATATATTTTAGGAAATCAATCTGAACATTTCTGATTTCAGTACACTATTTAATTTAAAATTATTTTTTAAACATACTCGTGCGGTGACTTCGTGCAAGAGTTCTCTTTTAAAAATCTCACTGAGTTCTTGATGACAGATATTGATTAGATTATTTTTCAAATACTATATAGCTACATCTTTTTCTCATTATTATTTAATATGTTGTTTATTTTATTGCGTACTTAACTTCATATACCACACCATAATCTATATGTGAAAACTTCTCTGTGGCCCTGTTTATTTTATTCCACTTATTATAATTCTGTAACTAGCTGTTAGTTTTCTTTGTTTATTTTGTATACTTATGTACATTTTATTTATTTATACTTAAGTAAAAATAAAACTAAATAAATAAATAAAATAATTAATTAATTGGTGATTCGGCCAGCCTTTTGGCTACGTTGCCCTCAATGCATTCAAGTTTAGATTTGGTTTTTTATTTGTAGTATAATTGTAACGTACAATTATTTATTTAATTTAAATTTTAAATTTGTCATTCCACAACTAAATAAAATAAATAAATAAATAGAAGTAAGAAAATGACTAAATGAAAATGCTACTTTATGACGTCATGTAGAGGTTGACTGTAAGTCAAATTATTTACCGCACTTTTGTCAAAATAGCTTACTCGCTTTTACTATATAATAAGGTAGGCTTATTAAATAGTAAAAGCTAATAGGTATATTATAAAAGTTGTACTTATTTTGAAATGGTTTTTGCATTAGAATCAGATTTTTTTTCTTTACATACGTACCGAATTGCCTTGAGACAGTGGGATTATTACTAGGACTGTGGCGATGGACGGCTTTAAGTAAATTAATATTACTTACTTGCGGTAGGCTGTTATATTTAAACTGTAAAGATGATCGACGTTTTATGGTTATATATTATAAGAGTGTAGCCATTTTCGGGTCGTTATTATAGTCCCTGTGTAATAATGACAACCTTAATAGTGCAATGGACGAAACGCTGGTGGTCGCAGATTCGTGTGCAACTGAACGAGCAACGCAAATATTTAGTAGAGTAGCTAGATAATGCATACACAGGTTCTCATTTTAATAATAATAATAAATAATAATAATAATAAATCCCCAGACAATCACACCAACTGTATGGCCCCAAAGTAAGCAGAGCTTGTGTTATGGAGGACCATACAGCGAACTGGGCGGGGAATCCAGAGTAAATATACATATACATATAAATACCAACAACCGTGACCCGTTAACAAACATTTAATCCTTTAGTTTAGCATACAAATGAATGCCCCGGCCAGGACTCGAACCTGGGACCTCCGGCGTATGACTCAGGGTTACTGACCACTACGCTACGCGGTCGTGTAGTGGTTGGATGATGCTTGGAAACATGTGTTCAAACAAAATTGCAGTACTTTCTGATGATAGAGATGTATGTAATGAAAGTTTGTTTTGGATTCAGGTAAATGAGATATATAGAAGAGCAGAGGGCAATCTGTGTTTGAGACTCAGTGCGATAAATTGTCACCAAAACAGATTTTAATATTACCCAGTTAGTTGCCTTCAATCTCACCGAACCCAGATTAAACTCCTAGGTTTATGTAAATAACTTGTAAATACTCATTTGTAAAGTCGACTGAAACCGGCACCTCAGGTCGGGTAGCCAGTCCCAGCAGCAGGCAGGCATCAGCTACGCATGTACGCTACATGTATTTATAAACTTACTCACAAGATTATAAGCGTAGTAAGTAATAATAAGTAAAAATGTTTTCCCGCCAAATAGTTAATATTTTGGAGACTGACTTGAGGGCTAAATATATTTTTTCCTGAAGGTCTTGGGACGGGATATTTAGTAAAAACTGGTCATCGTGTAAATGCTGTCAAACAATTATTAATAATAATAATAAATCCCCACACCAACTGTATGGCCCTGAAGTTAGCAGAGCTTGTGTTATGGATGACCATACAGCGAACTGGGAGGAACCCAGAATAAACATACATATATAAATATAAACAACCATGACCCAAGAACAGACATCTGTGTTCATTACACAAATAAATGCCCTGGCCAGGACTCGAGCCTGGGACCTCCGGCATATGAGACAGGACCACTAACCACTACGCCACTCGGCCGCCTGTAATATAATGTTTGTTGTGTACATTTCGCAAGCGACTGGGGCGATGCCAATGACATATTACTAATAGACAAGTCATACCCAAACATTACCGCACAAAAAAAATCGGCGTCAACGAAACTATAAATACATAGAGTAATATAATTTGTGGGAGAAGGAAAGAATAATACGGTTCACTTGTTGTAAAAAAGAGATACCTTTGTACTTCGTGACGTTGCTTCGCAGTACGTGACGTAGTACCTAAATTGTCGAAACTCTATAACGTTGTCTCTTTTACTCCCACATAGAAAATCATATTACTACTCGCTCTTCGAGTTTGTTGAAACGAATAGCCATGTCAATTTTAAAACGTCATTTTAAATAGCAAAATAAAATATTTAATAAGATTGTTATAAAAAAATAGTACTTACGCATGAAAAGAAACGTTTAGTGTAATTAGTACACTGTCTAAAAACACAGGAAGGCATTGTACGGTATTACAAACACAGAATAGTGTAGGGTTCTTTTAATGGGGTAATTTTTAAATTGAGTTTTGAAGTATTTTACAAGTTATTGGTCATTTTGGGACTTACAGTTTGGGAACACTGGGCGTGGCGCAAAAGCGTCAACTAATATGAATTCGGGGCCATGAGGCAGTCTAGTTTTGGCTTCTGTTCGAGCTAGTCGTTCCTGGAAAATATACTTTACTTTGTGAGTGTATTCATTGGACATCTTAAGAATGAAAGTAGATCTGAAATATAATTGTGTTTAGCGGTACCTACTGTTATTTTGTTAGCTAATGATTTGATCAAGCATTGTATTTGTTCTCAATCATTTTCTTAAGAATAATAATATACCCGTGGAGTTTCTTGCCAGTTCTTCTCCACGAGGGTATTTTCCGAACTGGTGGTAGTATTCTTAAAGTAATTAAAATAGAAATATCTTTAACTGAGTATCACAGGTGTTTTATTTCGAGAGTTTTTCCTTACAATAGGGAATAAGTTTTGTTTGATATTTAGCCGTGACACTGGGTTGCACAAGACTGAGTCAAATAGCCGGCAACTGCCTTGCATTTGCGTTGCCATTTTTTAGAGCGGGTAACTTGTCATTGGGCGATGCGGTTTATCGATGACCCATGCAATTAGTTGAATAAAGATATTTGTAAAAATTGTATTAACTCCACCCGTTTATGATGGCTCAAGTATAGCTTTTTAGTGATAACAGTGGGTGAGTTATTTGATCATTAAATTCAACCATTATTCATTTTAAAAGCACACTAAGTAACAGGAGCATAAAGTAAAATAACAGGATCGGTCTATTACAAATTAACCCTTTTAGATTAGAACCCCCATATTTCTCACCGTTATTGGCTCACTGCCCAGAGCATGTCCATAGTATGTCCAGGGTTTGTTGATTGGCTCACAAAAGCTTCCAAAATTTTCTAATGAACGAATTATACAAATATGATTCCAGACGAACAGAATTATTAGTATTTCGCTTTTCTTTTGTAAAATCCCCGTTTAGTCATAATCAAATGGATAATTAAAGTCATTTATTTGAAATACTGCTAGGATAAAAGGTAATAGTACAATGTCTACCTAGACTTATCGCTAAGTTTTTATGCGTAAATAAATTAAATTGTGCGTAATGGCTGACTGACAATACTTTATAAGTAAAAGACAGTGTTCAAGTGGAGTGAATTGATACCTCTGCGATTGGCATGTAACATCGTAAAATTCATTTTCAGGTTCCACCTAGTGAAATGAAAATAAAGGTAGTCGAATGCCAAATCAGTTTAGCAGTTTTTTATTCAACAATTATAATAAACAAAGATGTATTTTCCAAAATCTAAGTGTCGTTATTTTGAAAATTTTACATGAGCATCAAGTCAACCCGAGACATTAACTATACACCGAACAAAATATATTATAACACTCCCGATATTAAACTTACTTGCAAAAAAGTACAAAAAAACTGTTAAGCTATGTTCCTATATCAAGATTACTCTGGATTCCTCCCTGTCTGTCTCAAGTGACAACTGTCTCATTTTAACTGTGATCATCTGACAGACAGACGTGTGAAGAAATTCCACGTTTTATATTGAATACAGTTACGTATGAGCCAAGCTGAATTATTCATAGTTCTTATTTGGTACCTAAAGTAAATATGTGGGTATGATTAGTCAACAGTCCCGAGTGCGCGGCCGGTTCTAGACTCACCTGTAGAAGCACGAAATTTGAAGTTATTTCGCATCGACCGACCGCGACCATCTCGACAAAAATCATTGTAACATAAAAACAACTATGTCTATATCAAAATAATATATATATATATATATATATATATATATATATATATATATATATATATATATATGCGGTGAACTTAAATTATGCAACATTTAACTCAATAAAATTAACATAACACGATTGAAATAAAAAGTGTGAACAAATGGCGTGAAATCAGCGAACCCCATAAAACTTAATATATTTTTTTTATTATTGAGTTATACTCCAAAACGAAACATTATTTTAAATATCTACTTTTTTTATGGAAACGCAAATATTTTAGAAGAGTTAGGACAAGTAAAAAAGTTTTGATTTCTAGTGGAAAAAAGTAAAATTATCTAAATAATCCTTACAATGTCATCGGATCTCGGTTTGCTTTTTAGTGTAATCTAGTCGAACCTCAATTTTTTTTACTGTTACTGGTCGTACACATGGTAATAGCGTTACATCATCTTAAACTAAGCATTTATTTTACAGAAAACTTTTACGATTTACTAGAAAATAAATTTTATACCATATTGGATTGAATAACAAGCGCACGACAATAACGTACTTTTTCAAGTTGTATTATTTTATTTAAACGATTTGAGACTGTTGTAATCGTATAATATATACGATTTACGAAAATACTCTTCAGAATTAATTTGATATACGTTTTTATACCTACGTAATATACTGTGAAACAGAGCACATGTGCTATTTTTAACAGAACATACAGAACCAAAACTCTAGTAAACACCAAATGGCAGACTAAATTTTGTATTCTTTTTTTAAATATATTGTTCGCTATTTTTCAGAAAATTATTACCCAAATACATTACATATTTAATCAAGAGCAACCTAGGAACTTTTTGTAGATCGAATAAAACCTACATTCAAAGATAAATGAAGTAAAACGAACAAAGTGTTTTGGGGACTCTTAGTCACCGGGACCGCTGAGTGGGTAGAATTTGCGTTTTATTGGTTTATATAGGTTAGTTGCTAGAAGTCTGGAATCAGCATTGTAAGCATACAGAAGTTAATCAAGGGCACAGTTTAGGGAATTGTAGTTATTATAAAAGAGTTTTTGGCTACTCAGAAATCAAGTTTACTTGCTTGCAAAACTGTCAAATAATTACAAGAAGGAAACAGAAGAACAGAAGAGTCTTTTTTTACCGCGTTCGGAAAAATAGCACATGGGCGTAAACCACAACATAACACACATTGTGCACAACTTTTCCACAGAAACCTAAAGCAAAAACTTTAAGAAAAACTCTACTCTCCACGCAAAAATTTTTTTTGCCGGTATATTTAGGTATATAAAGTCAAGTTTATAGGGAGCCTACAAAATATCCTTCTATTTTCAAACCTAATTTATTCTGTTTACGAACAAGGCTCAACCATCCCACCGGGTCAGTTATTGTGACCCTGCCCTGTACTTTACGGATTAACAGAATAATATGCATTTCAAAACGGGTATGAATTTAAATATTCCAATTATTTGCGCGCCGCCGTCGTGTAATCTGGTTCAGATTGGTAATCATTGTAAACTGTGAGCTCCAATTTGCAGTTTACTTATTTTTTGTATATATTGTGAAATAAAATGATGAATGATTGGTAGGTTTTATTGGTAAATCATTGGAAAATTAATTGCTTATTATTAAAATTTAAGATAAAACACGTAAAATCACAAAAGAAAGAAAATAATTTTAGGTAACATTTTTTTTACAGACACAACGTCGTTTACTATATAAAGAACAGATTAAGTACCTATTTGATCAGTAATCGAAACCAGTTTCTAAAAAATAAATATAATTCATATATGTATATGATAACTCACATAAATTCACTCTACGTATTATATATTTTTCTTTGATATTTGGATTTGGATATTAAAAGGATGATTTTAATCCATGTATTGCAGAGTTCAAACAGAAGAATGTTGCGTTTGAAAAATGTATAAAAATTTCAAAATTTTACTTTTCACCAGTTCATATTTTCATATGTCAGAAACTCTTCGTGATAAGAAGTCTCAAAGATTGCCACATACGTTTTAACTTTTTTTTAACATGAATAAGCTAACTATTTAACTTGCACTCTTCTCTAAACTTATTCTCATAAATCAAACCAGAAGAAAGCGCAAAGTGCCAACTTAAAGTGAGAACTAAGTAAGTTCTTAAATAATTCTTTAAAAAAACATCCCAAGAAAACAAAATTTAGCTTCGAGAGTCTTTGCTCTGTATCTACTTAAGAAAGGTGATTTGTATGCTGAGCAGGGCCTCTCACTATGTTTACACTCTGAAATTCACTTTAAAAAACTTTTAGCGCAAAGTGACGTTCAGCGTCGATGTATTAAAAGTATAGTTTGAAGGGAAAAGTGGAGAACTCTTTGGGATTTATTTTTTGTCTCAGTCTTGTTTGCAGAGTTTTAGTAGAAAATGCTTGATAAAAAAGCTGGGTTCCATATGTCTTTTAAGGATATGTACTTTAGTACTTAGGCCTAAGATAAACATTTTATGAATGGGTCCTAGGGTGGAGAAAGCATGTGTAAAGGAAATAAAAACTGTAGAGAATCCCGAACATTATTTTGAATATTATAAAATCTAGAAATATATTACAACTAAACAAATAACATTGATATTCCTTTCACAAAGTGCTTGTCCGAATTATGATGATATCCCTGATACCCATCCTACCTACAAGCTCTCTTCATAGCACTCTATGGCACTCTTCATAGTTCAAAAAAAACTGATGCGTATTTTAGTTAACATAGACCCAACCAGTAGTTGTAGACCACATTTCCGTCAACAATAAAATATTAACACTACCATGTCTCTAGAAATTTGTATATTTGTCCGTAAATACCCAGAGCTATACACAAAACGCACCTTACGACAGCACAACAAGTTAACGCTACCTAGAACCAGACTTGAGTTACACGCAAAGAGCTCCTATGTGATGTCTATCAAAATATATAACAAGCTCCCCGATTGTCTGAGAAATACTACGGATTATAAGCAGCTTATTAAAAAATTAAAACAATTACTCACAGAAAAATGTTATTACTCAGTTTATGAATGTTTCGAAGATAATAAATTAAATAAGTAACAAATAAACCATAAAATAACTTAAAATAATGTTTTTTTATTTTCGAAACTTACAAATCAGGTAAAATATCATTTCTCAAATAATAACATACAAGATAACATATTATATAAAAATATTAATTTATTATTAAATTATTGATATAAGCCCCTCTATCCCCTTTCAAATTGTTGTACCCAACAGGGTCCATGATGTATGTACCTACTATAATATTCTGTCACATGAATTTACCATTGTGGAACGCAATAAAAATTTGAATTTGAATTTGAACCTACGAATCATTCTATATATAGGTTGAAGATCTGAAATTATGAAATAAATTTGTATTTCAGTTTGGCTCTAAGAAATCAAATATTTATTTCTCAACATTCACAATTATTTGTTTTTATTGACGTCAAATAAAACATGACTCAACCACCAATTCAGAAAAACTTTCGTGAAGGAGAATAGGCAAGAAACTTCAAGGGTATATTTTTTTCAAAATCAATTTACAGTATCTCTTTATGTCTATATAAAATTATTCTTATCTGCATCTGTAAGCTCGGCAAGTCTCCCTCCCCCAAGTATCTCAATGACGAATCCCCTCAAACCGCACCCGTTCACGTTCACGTCCAGCCCAATCCAAAAAGATTTTTTTTTTTCCCCTCCACGGGAAGGGCAGGAGGATAAAAAAGGCTCTGACGCATACACTGGCGCGCGCGATCCAGGTTATGTGGGGCTTGTTCCGACGCCTACCAGAACCACTACCTACAAAAAGAACCCCTTGTCGGCTCGTGCAATTTTTTGCCACTCAGCCTTCATCTGAACGACGACCAATTGGAGAAAGGGCCGCTGTAGCGGGGCCCAGAAGGGGTCACCCGCTGGGATTTACATAGCACTGAAGGTGTCAAAATGAAAAGAAAATAATTATAAAATTAAAAATTGAAAAATAAAATTGAATTAATTCGGATTTACGTTAGAATTAGGATTTACGTTAGAATTTGAATTTACGTTAGAATTAGAATTTGCGGCCAGAAGGGCTTCGAGATCGGCTGACAGTCTGGTGGCAGAGTACGCTTGCGCATTCCTAGGCCTAGCGACTTTGAATTTCGAATCTAAGACAGGAGTATATGAGACTGAATCACGAACTAGAGGATTGGAATGGGTTTCGGAGCGTTTGAAGAACGCTTCAGAGAGTGTTTTGAGGTGTTGTTGTACTGTAGGCAGTTCAAGATCTCTGTGCAAGTCCGCGTTACGCACGTACCACGGTGCGTTTGTGGCCCTGCGGCAAAAGAGGTTTTGAACTACCTGCAGTTTGTGCAGGAGGGAGGGTTTGGCGTGGGGAAAGATTGGCGAGGCATATGTCATGACGGGTCTAACGCAGACCTTGTAAAGTGTACGTTTGTTTCTGAAAGACATTTTATTTTTTCTACCTCACATGCTATTTAGGCGGCCTAAGTAGTGACGGGCGAGTTTCGAAACTTTTTCGACAAGTGGCTTGAAAGAAAGCGTCGGATCTAACGTGACGCCAAAGTATTTATTACTGCACTTCCAGGGGATGGGAATGCCTAACATTTGAACGTAAGGATCGCCAACGGGACGACGGCGTTTGCAGTCGAAGCGCATCGCAGAACTCTTTTCAGGGTTCACATCGATGCGCCATTTTTGAAAATGCTTGAGTCTGGTTATACAGTGCGGAACACTGTGGCCTTTGGTATAGAGTGCGGTGTCGTTGGCAAAGAGGGCGAGTTCGATGCCTTTCGGTGCGATGGGAATGTCGTTGGTGTACACGGTGTACAACAGAGGGGCAAGGACTGAGCCTTGAGGGAATCCAGCCTTTATGGGACGAGGCACGGAAAGCGTGCCTTCATGTTTAAATCGAAACGTACGGTCTTTGAGAAACGACGCGATTAACCTTACTAGGCGATCCGGGGAGCCTATTTTGTAGAGTTTATAAACGAGACCGCTGTGCCAGACTTTATCGAAAGCCTTGGCTACGTCAAAGAAAACCGCGACTGTTTCATAACGACGTGGATAGAAACCGTCAAGTATGTACTCGACAATTCGATGGACTTAGCGCGAAAGCCGAACTGATGGGGAACAATGAGGGGATCGCCATCCGTCGGAAACAGATGGTTCCGCATTCGAGCGAGTATGACTCTCTCGAGAAGTTTAGATATGGCCTTGAGGAGGCTGATGGGTCTGTGATTAGCCGGGATATTCAGAGGTTTACCCGGCTTGGGAATGCCTATGACTGTCGCTTCTTTCCTAGCTTTTGGAATGTAGCTATGGTCGAAGCAGGCATTAAATATAACAGCTAACAAGGTAAGCACCTGTTGAGGCAGGTGCTTAAGTGCGTGGTTGGAAATTCCATCCGCACCCGGAGCCTTTTTGGACTTTTGATTTCTAATGAGAAGCGAGATTTCGTCATTAGAGACTGTGACGGGGTCGGCGGTGATGGGGAGAGAGTCTCTGTGAAGGACTTCGTCCTCCACCGCCTGGATGTGTGAGGGATCAGCAGGTTGCGTGCTGGGCATGCATTGTGCGGCAATGCTGTCAGCGAAGCATTCGGCTTTCTCTTTGACTTCGAAGGCAGTAATGCCATCGGGACGTGTGAGGGGAGGAACGTGAGAGGCGGTGTCTACGCGTAAGGCTCGGGCCATACTATAGTACGCTTGGTGGGACGGAGAGATATTCGCCATGAGATCGTTCATCTGAGCGTCCCGGAGTTCTACGAGGCAAGACCTAACTTTACGTTGCAGCTGATTCGCAGCTAATCTATAAGTGGGCGTGGGATATTTCTTGGCTCTCTGGAGAGCCGCGTTCTTGGCTTTAATAAGATTGTTAACGGCTAAGGGAAGCGTGGAATTGCCTTGCTTATCAACCTTTTCGTTGTCACTGATGGCTGAGTTGATAGCATCAGTGAGAGAATTGACTAATTAATCTATTTTATCCGGACTATCTGTTTGATCGGGGGAGATCGCGAGTGGAGAGTTCGGGGCCACTAAGGCTGAAACTATCGTATTTTTAAAACCTTTCCAGTTGGTAAAGGTCTTAGGAGAAGTGGCGTTATCGTTAGGCGGTCCTAGCACGAGGGAGACGGGGCCGTGGTCAGAACCTGGGTCATCGAGCGGTTCGATAGACCTGTCGAGGAGAGCGAAACCGCTGGTGTTGGTTGATAGGCACATCCAGTCGGTATGTTTGGAGTTAAAGTCTCCGAACATGGCATTAAAGTCGCTACGGATTGGTCTGGTGCCACTAGGTATGTAGATTGAAGCTATGATGATGGTCGGATGACCAGTCATAGCCAATCCACACACAGTGGCTTCCATGTTGAGGAGAGGAGGGGTAGGGAGAGGAATGCAGTGGAAACCTCTTTTGTAGTAGATAGCTGTGCCGCCGAAACCGTCAGAGTTGGGCCTATCGTTACGAGTGAATGCTTACTTGGGAATAGCGAATCCCCTGGAGCGGTTAAGCGTGAGCCACGTCTCTTGGAGAAGCAATAAGCCTGGCTCGTTGTTCTTAGGGAACAGTTTGAGCTCAGGAAGGTTAGTATTAAGGCTACGAACGTTAAAGGAAATTAGGGCTAAGCCCTTGGGTTTGATACGACAGGACGCGGGATTTACGGGTCTAGACATTCTATTTATTTATTTAATTTATACAAAAAATGGAATTTTTAAAGAGTTTAGTAGCAAGTGATGCCCGGCTAATGCAAAAAGACGCTCCTGAGGAGAGCGGGCGGCTTGCAGTTTGCGTGCGAGTACGGAGATTTCCTTAATGTCGACAGCAGGAGTTTTTGGCAGGAGTGAGCAGCGGCGCCGGTTTAGACGCGGTCCTCATAGTGGAGGAGTGCGGAGCGCGCGGACAGCCCCTGTAAGTTGTTGTGTGGCCGGACTGGCCGTACAGCATACATACAGGGGGGGGAAGTTGATTCGGGAGTGCGAGTGCACTCCTTTGTTATATGTGGGTTTAGGCACTTGACGCACCTGGGGGGAGCTGAGCAGTTAGCCGCTGCGTGGCCATAGAGCTGGCAGCGGTGGCACTGCCCAGGGTGACCGCGTGGATTGGGACGCTCGACGGAGATATTCAAAAGTCTGCAGATTGTGCGAGCCTCTCTGAAGATCTCCCTCGAGTTGGGAGTATTAGTTAGGATTACTAGAGCGAGTGGGAAACGCCTACCGCGGTTGGAGTGCATCTTGTGCACTGCAGCCGGGAAACCCTGGGACTTAAGGTCCTCGAGGATTTCTTCATTCGCGAGCTCGAACGGGACGCCCCGTAAGACTGCGCGGATCTTACGCTCCTCTGGGAGGGCGTAGGTGTGGTACTCGATCTGCCTAATTGAAAGCAGCCTAGTGAACGCGCGGAAGTCGTCGATAGTCGCGACTTGGATTTTAATAGTATCGCCTGCGTTATTTGCCTTGAGATAATTGATTTTGTGCATTTTGCACAAGTTAAAAACTGCGGTCCAGCGCGCTTTTTCGCGGAGAAAGACGGGCGGAAGAAGCTGTGGCTTAACCGGGACGGGAGCACATTGCGACGCAGGTTTCGACAGGACCGACGGAGACGCGGTCACTTCGAGTGTCATAAGCGGCGCGGGGGCGTTGTTGAAGACACCTGGGTGGGCTCAGGTGTTGAAGACACCGAGGCTTTCTTTGAGCGCTTTTCAGAGCGTTTGGCAACTAATTGAAATGGAGGCACAGGAGAGCCGGTTACGGTGGCGGCGTCCGATGACGCATCAGACGCGGATTCCGAGTCGCTCCCGGGAGCGGTACGCTTACGTCGCGACGTTTGAGACGATGAGACCGACGCGCATTCCGTATCGGATGGTACGGGAGACGCGGGAGAGCTATAGACCTAAGGGGTCTGGACGATAGTGGCCTGAGGGGCCGGGGTTTGGGCCTGAGGGGCCGGGGACGCATTAGTTGCTAATAAGGCCTGCGTGAACTGCTCGCTGCGTGACGCAGCGAGCGCCTGCGCGATCGCTTTCGCGAAGTTAATAATGTTTTGCGAATCCATTAGGGAGAGAATTATATAAATATATAAGTATATAAAAAAAATAAAAAATAAAAATGCCTAGAGTTCCCTAAAATAAACCTAGCGAATCCTAGTGGCTAACCTCCCTACCAGCGGTAGGGGGGCTGGGAAGAATATCTTAAAACTAACCGTAATACGCCGAAGGTCGCTACCCTGAAACCTAAACAAGGGTACGCAGGTAAAGAGTTGACAAATACACACGAAAACACACAGATATGATAAAAATAAATATGAAAATAGGAGAAAAATAAATAAAATAGAGAAGAGAAATGAAATAAAAGGACTGGTTCAGTACAAATTCGTTGTCACCGTTAAGTATCTTTTGTACTGAAACCAGACTACTTACGCTGGGCACTACACAGCACTCAGCACAACCACAACACAACTTAGCACAGCACTTTGAAGACTAAGGGGCTTAGTCACAAAGAAAAATCACACTTCGATAGCACTCAGAGAGAGTAGAAAAACCTTGAAAACCGTAGCACGGAACCAACACGCTAAACTGTGACGTCAGTAGACTTAGCACCACGGAATATCGGGAAGGGACCGATCAACGGAGAACGGGGTCTTGCACGTCCGTACCGGGCGGCGATCGGAGCGAGAATAATCCAAGAAGAAAAACATTGTGTCCCATAAAGTTTCTTGGAGGCTAAAAAAATTCAATTGTATGAAGCAGGTAAATTGATCGGATCTGATACAGTTAGATTCAGCCAGCGTCCTAACCACTGCGCATTAACGCTTTTTATATACGATTCTACTGACACCTTATATGCTGAAACGAGTCCAACAATTAAGGCTGTAGAGCGTGCCAAAAATAATATATAACAGCATGCACGCATACATACACTCGAAAAATATAACTCTTTCTGCAAGTCGGGTAAAAAATCCGATATAAGGATTAAAACCCGCTACATTGGTGATTGCGGCACCACTTACGCTATAAGACCTTTCAAAATAAACTCTTAAATTACGGAGGCAAAAATAATTCCGTTCCAAACTCACTCAGTCGTCTCAATTCAAGTTTATTTTGACAGAGAGTATAAATTACAACTCGTTAAAGTTGAACTGTTTGTTTTCAATTTATTTTAGTCGTACTATTTTCTGTTTGGGTTCCTCCAAAATATTCCATTTCACATTGAACATTGAATTTCACGTTGCCGTAAACTGCTATTTAATATAATATATGTTTGTCTAGACAGATAAATAATTTAAATATAGAAAATCTTTGAAAAAATAAGTGTACTTAATATTTTGAAACTGTGTAAACTACCCTTAATGAAGATGAATATAGAATAATACGTGAGTGGCATCCGTGCCGACAGATATTATCGATTAAAGATGTTGCCGTAGGCAGGCTTAAGTTTTAATTGCCTTTGTTCGAGTTCACACTGAGTTAATTACACTGGCTGTTCATTCTCTTTATCCAGAACATAACCTCGTAAATGAAGTTACTATGGCGGTTATAATAGGAAGGCCTGTAGACGGTCCAGGACGAGATCTTAACAAAAGGAACCATACTACTAAATTAATCGTTTTGTGAGAGCTAATTTGATGAATAAAAAATTACATCTTTCAACACCTTAAGCACGTATTTATGATTAATAACGAATACGATAAAGATTGTAACTTCGTCCCAAATGAAACATTTGCTAAACTTATAAAAAACTTTAGGTTGAAATAAAGAGATATGAAACCTACGCCGTGCTTTATCGCCAGCGGGCGAGTTATCGCGATCCGACCGTAATCACTTATTCAGCTTTTAGCTGCGTTTTATTGACAATTTTATGATGGTTGTAAAACGTTATCCTTCCACACAGTTTTACTGGTAGCCGCTTACATCATTTCTTAAATAAACTGCCGCTCAAACTGTGCTTTAAATTCAATTTGCTTTGATGGATGGCAAATTGCTTAGTTTTATGTTCTAACTCTTTTTTATGTAATGTCTTTATCTAACTGTAAACACGTTAAAAAGCTGGTTTAGTTAAAAAAAGATGAGGTAAGCCAGACATTGTATATTTGCGTTCGCCACATATGCAAATGTAAAAATATGTTCACATGTTTATTTACACGTGCAGAAAACTTTGAATTTTTGAAGAGAAAAGTTAAAAACAGTATCTATTTTAATTTATCGTTCGAGTATGTAATCATCAGGTTATCATTTTTATGCGCACAATAATATTATGATCATTCACCTTTTAAATTTGTAAAATTCAATGTAAAACTCATTGGAATAAGCTATATTTTTATTTAACTACTCGATTTGCGATGGGAATCGCTTCTTTGTTTCTAGAAGTGCATTATATAATGTAAATAATTAGAGCTTAGAAGTTTCTGTACTAGAATGAAACGTGCTACTTTAACTTTGTACTGTATAGTTAGCAAGACACTTCCTTGGTAGCCTCGTTGTATCAACATAAATGTGTCTCATTATTTTATTTTATCAGCATTAGATTAAAAGTTACCTCTTGCCATTTGTCACTGGAACCTCGCTGGCAAAGTTGTAATTTTCGATCTGATGTCCTGATTTCAATAACGGTAACTAGCAAATGTATCAATTAGATTTTACAAAATCGATCGCAAACATAGTGTAGAAACTACGTACCTACCTACAGTTAAGTGCAATAC
Source organism: Marasmarcha lunaedactyla (assembly GCA_923062675.1). Lineage (NCBI taxonomy): Eukaryota > Metazoa > Arthropoda > Insecta > Lepidoptera > Pterophoridae > Marasmarcha > Marasmarcha lunaedactyla. The sequence goes on from OV281345.1 coordinate 24,454,426, forward strand.
AGCTAAAAGTGTAACTGAAAATCAGAAAAATAATAATAATTAAATGTCTTCAACAAACAAACAGGGCAAAAAAGCATAGTAGCACCCCATACGAGAATCTTAACAAAGAAAGTCTAGTTCATTAAATCTGATGACAAATAAATTGAAAAAGCTTACTTCTTTATAACAAAAGATATTTTAATATCATAATTTTTCAACAGCAAGGCGCTACGCAAACGTGTGCACTTTTGTGTTTTGTGTCGCACACAACACACCAGCGACTATTTTATTTTCATATAGACGCTGCACAAACGTAGATCCTTTTTGTTGCTGTCACAGCACACCATCCAGGGACCGTGGTTACAGTTTCTTCTAGCAACAATTGCACACAGTCACCAGTTGACTGTTGTCAACTCGGCACATCACGAGATACTTTAGTTTGCGCCGTACAATGGTTTGAAAAGTTAAAGTTGTATATGTATTTATATATCTATTCAACTGTAAACTTTTAGTTTCCAGTAACCTAGATCGGACACTTTTTCCAAATAAAAGGAGCTGGACACAAATAATGCTAGTTGCTCTTTGAAATGAGACCGTTATTAGCCATGTTTCATGAAAATCGACTCAGCATTTCAAAATTGGATTCTGTGTTTTTTTTTTATTGTCGGGTGTCAACAAGTATTATTCGTAATAGACTGCTTTGTGATGTTAATATATGTGCAAATTTTGATTCTTTACTATAATTTTTGGAACACTGACATAGTTTTAAAGTTTTGTAATTGTAACAAATGGGCCTAGTTGCCACAATAAAGAAATGTATCATTATAAAAGTGCATTTTCTGTCAGTCGGGAGCTTTTTAATAAGTAATTACAAATAACTTATATTTTTAATGTATTTTGACCACTCGGTCTGACTTACCAGATAATTTAAAGCCATTATTGTAATTGAAATTACAGTTAAATAACCAACGCAATCTCTTGTTTAGTGACTAGAAACACAAACTACCAACATCCACGACAACTCCACATCCGTATATTTCCACAATGCACGTGTTTGTAGCGCGTGACTTCTGGACAGCTCTTAATACGACCTCAAGATCGAGTTTCGCTCCGAGGAATTGCGATCCACCTCGCTTTGATTAGAAGTACTATCTAATGGCATTGTGAAGCATTTAGCTGACCTCTGGCTTACTAAGAATATTGCAGTTAGCAGATTTGAATATAATAACCATTAAAGGTGTGACGGAAATCTAAGAATTTGATGAATGTTTTTTTTAGATAGTCCGTTTTTGTCGTGGTATGTCACTTTTATCTATATTTGATTGTATTTATTTTAAGGTGCTAATTATACATACTTCTTTTTAATAGCATTATTTGCCTCTAAAAATCTACATCGCCTTCTAAATTACTACGTCAGCCACTATTTGCGAGCGTCTGAACGATACTATCTTAGCCACTAAAATATGTTGTTGCATGATGTTTTTGCTATAATATATAGAATATAACTGTGATTATTATGGCTAAGTTTAATGATAATTTCCAGAAATTATACATCCATGTCAATACAAAATAATTAGAATCGGTCACTGTACAGAAATAAAAATAAAAATATAAATTTATCAACACGAATGTCAAGAAACAATTAATGTCAATAAGATGGTACATAGTCATTATAATCAATAATAATGAATAATTAACTTACCCCTGTACATGTAGGTGACAGCAGTGAGATATGTACGGAGTGTCGAACCTATTAGCGATCGATCGCGGCCAGCATGGTGTCTTAAGAGCTTTGCTTTTGTCGGTTAGGGAATCGTCATTCTATTCTATTTAAAAAAATTTTTAAATTTTTATATTTGAAAATAACGAAACTAAATTATTTCTCATTGATGCAGCTGGAAAAGACAAAACAAAGTCTACAATAATTTGTAAAACAGAAATTACACTCTCAAATTATATTTAGGCGCCACTAATTCCATCCAAGTACATCTCTTTTCCTTTATGTTTAGATATTTCTTTATTTGTATGATATGTACTTTTATAAGTCTATACATAGATTTGTTTTTATGAATTTTGAGAAGGTAATTTCAACTTTATTGTTTTTTTTTTTTGCTTTTGTTTATATTTATTTCCGTATCAGACAACGACTTTGACAAGTTTGACAGTTAGTAAATACAATCGTTCATAAACCTTAAATTTTGATTGATATGTTTTACAATCGCAAGAATTTTAATTGATGTATTGGTAAATTAGCCTTTCCAACAACTTGTGAGTGGTGAGTAGTGCATGTGATTTCATAGTAGTAATATAAATATACATTGATATTCTATTTTATTTATTATAACTTATTCATATTCATATGAGTAATAATGATTTTAACGACAGCTTTTTCTCTTGTTCTTCTTCATCGTGCAGCTTTACAAGTGCAGATAGCTTTCTCTCACAGCCACAAACTTTGCATGATAGAATTTCTTCTTCCTTTACTGATCCCCTTAATTTGAAGATTATTCACATAAATGCGCAAAGTATACCGAAACATCACTCTGACCTCTTAGCTTCTTTCAGTAGTGTCAATGTCGATGCTCTTCTCATCTCTGAATCTTTCCTCAAACCATCACTACCCTCCACGCATTACTCTCTTCCAGGATTTGTCCTCATTCGGAATGATCGCACTGGTAAGGGAGGCGGAGGGGTAGCTATCTACCTAAGAGCAGATATTCCGTACAAAGTCGTAAGCGTTTCCCCTTCTGTGTATTCTGCTTCTGCCGAACATCTCGGAATAGAAATAACTGTGCGTAACACCAAAATTCTTCTAACGGTTTTTTATATACCTAACATGTACATTGATTACCTTAACTCCCTTGATGCCTTTTTAAGCGACTTTAGACCCTGTTACGATCATGTGATTTTAATGGGTGATTTTAATACCTGTCTTATTAAAGACAACTTGCAGGCCCGTGGCCTAAAAGCTATCCTTTCTTCATTTAATTTAAGTATCCTACCTCTCTCTCCCACCCACAACTTTCCAAATTCAGCTCCTTCCCTTATCGATCACATGATTGTGTCCTCGTCCTCTAACGTTGTCGACTACGGCCAACACAGTGCACCCTTCTCCTATCATGACTTAATATTCCTTTCCTACCGTGTTCGCATTCCCAAACAAAAACCCAAAACTTTGTTACGCCGATCTTATGGGAACATCAACTTACAGTCTCTTCAGCATGATGCAAGTGTCACTGATTGGTCCCCAGTGATAAATAGTGCCACAATTGACGAGAAAGTTGAATGTTTCAATACTATACTTCTGAAATTGTATGATCATCATGCTCCACTTAGACGAGTAAAATTTAGACACTACCCTGCTCCTTGGTTGTCCGATTCTATTAAAAAATCTATGTCTCAACGAGACAAAGCCAAGGCAAAACTCAAACGTAGACCAAACGAACAAAATCTTGTATCTTATAAACAGCTACGCAATCATTGCAGCCGCCTTTGTCGAGATGCCAAAAGACGCTACTTCCATGATTCCCTCATCAATCAAAGCTCTGCAGAAGCCTGGAAATTTTTGAAGACTGTGGGTATAGGCAAAACACCAACGACATCTCCAAACAACCTTGACTTAAATGCCTTAAATAGACACTTTACCAATTTATCAACAACTTTAAATACAAACATTAAACTAAACACTCTAAATTCTCTATGCAATACCTCATCAACACATCTTCCATTCAATTTATCAACAGTCTCAGAAGATTATGTGAGGAAGTCCATACTGTCCATTTCATCAGCCGCTGTTGGAAGTGATAACATAAGCTCGAGAATGATTACTTTAATCTTACCCCCTTTAATACCTATCCTTACACACATTTTTAATTTTTCTTTATCTACCAGTACTTTCCCTGCCGTATGGAAACTTGCCCACATAATTCCCTTGCCTAAAGTTCCAAATCCCAGTTCTCCATTTCAATTTCGTCCCATTTCTATCCTATCCTTCCTGTCCAAAGTTCTCGAGCATATTGTCCATGAACAATTGTCAAAGTTTCTCATGGCCAACAATCTGCTCAGCCAGTATCAATCCGGTTTTCGAGCTGGACACAGTACTGTATCTGCTCTTATTAGTGTGACTGATGACATACGCTGGGCGATGGAGGGTGGATCACTTACATTACTTGTATTACTAGATTTTAGTAGCGCCTTTAATTCGGTTGACTTCGACATTCTACTTCGTATTTTGGAATCTGTAAAAGTTTCATCTTCTGCAGTAGCTTGGTTTCGTTCATATCTTCGGGGGCGCTCTCAGCGTGTCTATCTTGAGGAGTCTTACTCTGACTGGTGTGACCTCGCTGTGGGTGTACCTCAAGGTGGCGTTCTTTCTCCATTACTCTTCTCCGTGTTTATAAACACTGTCACCAATGTCCTTTCATGTAACTACCATCTTTATGCAGACGACTTACAGATTTACCATCACTTCTCAGCTTGTGATATTGGGTCAGCCGTTGCCGCTGTGAATGCCGATCTTAGTCGCATCGGTAAATGGGCTGAGTCTTTTGGACTGTGCGTCAATCCCAACAAGTCCCAAGCGTTAATAGTTGGTAGTCGATACATGCGCGGTTGCTTAGATTTGGCTGATCTCCCACCCGTGTTACTCAACGGTACTAGGATTGATTTTACCAACTCGGCTAAGAACCTAGGTGTTATACTAGACTGCAACCTGCAATGGCACGCTAATGTTAACGAGATCAGTCGAAAAGTGCATTACTCCTTACATTCCTTAAAGAGACTTCAGGGTTTTCTGCCTTTTCGCACTAAAATCAGTCTTGCGCAGGCTCTCATACAGCCTATAATAGACTACGCTGATGCGTGCTACCCGGATGTTTCGGAGGAACTTTTAAATAAGTTGGAACGCTTACAAAACTTATGCATACGTTTTATTTTTGGCCTAAAATAGTTTGACCATGTATCAGAATGTCGAAAGCAACTCCATTGGCTTCCACTCCGTCTCCGCAGAAATTGTCGAATACTTTGTCTTTTGTTTAACGTCCTTTTCAATCCATCCTCTCCAAAATACCTGAGTGAGCGCTTCTCTTTCTTATGTCCAACAGACGTTCATTGCAGACAGCACAAACGCACACTGCTACGCACGAAGCCTCACAAAACAGACTTTTACGCCAAATCTTTCACAGTTCAAGCTGTTAGACTGTGGAATGCACTTCCTCACGAAATCCGTGAAGCAAAATCACTACCAGTTTTTAAAAGCAGAGTAAGAGAACACTTCCTTTCTCAGACCTAAATTATACTGTTGTCGTCGTACATCATTATTTTCCGACGTATTACTGATATTATTTTAAATTATATTGTTGTATTTGTGTATGTTTATGCATGTATATATTTATTTATATGTGTATATATGTATATTGTATGTTTATGCATGTGTATTAAGCTAAGCAAGTATGTATTTATGTGTTTTGTAATTAGTTACACTACTAACTCAAGTACGCACTAACTTTGCTCAGCATCACTATTTCCAGTCACAGGTCGGCTGGAAGAAATTTCTAATAGAAATAAGCTGCACCTATGTACAATTCTGAATATACTATAAGCTTCTCACTCATTGTGTGTGTACATAAATTATTAAATAAATAAATAAAATAATAAAATATATGAATGTGTTATATTTAATTTTAATTTTGAAAATTAAAATATTAATGGTAATAACTATGAATAAAAGCAATGATAAAATGTCAAAAAATCAATCTGTTTTAAATAATACCGGAGCAGGACTTCTTCACACCAAAATCTTGTAAACTGATAATCTTAGAATAATTTAGTCTATATTTTTACCCTCATGGTTAAATATTTCGAACAATCTGTAAAAATAAAAAAGTATAAACCTTTATACTGGTTTATTCCTATGAATTTCCAAAGTGTTTGCGAGAGGCGAGAGTAGTAAGTAATACGATATAAATACAGATATCTCTTAGATAATAACGAATTCTCTAGTAGAAAATTATTTATATAAATAAAATATTTAAGCAAACGATAGTAAGTGTAACCTTGAAACCGGCTAACTAAATTACCTTAGTTTACGTTAGTTCGTATAAATAAAAGTACAATTTCGGAAGAATCGTAAAAATTTTATTATTATATTAAAAATACAATTTTATTATCGGTTTCCGATACGAACTGTTTTCGATTTTGATAAATGGTGTATAAAGTTGCTCAAACGTCAAGTGAATTTTATAAATGAGGTTAACTGCACTTCGCACGAGATATTTTAACATGATTCGGTTAGCTTGCTCTTAGAAGCTACTTTATAATTAAAAGTTTATGAGTTTCATAATAAAAATACGGAATAATTGATAAAAAAATATTTTTTTAAATCTTTATTTATTAAGGGATTTTTTTCCATCTCGATATGTCAACCCCATTAAATTTCTTAAACGAATACATTTTATTAATACACAACTTCATTTATTGTCTATGCGACGCGATGACCATGTCACATATAGCCTCGCAGCGTCCGAGTTGATTCTGCCAGAAGAGATTTAAATATGCCAACGCTCAGTAGTGTCATGTTCATCGTGCCCAATAGAGACTGTCTCTCTGTAAGATTTTTGGTGCACTCCACCAGCAGGTGCACATCTTCTACTTTATCACAAGGATCACAATTTAGGGAGTTATGTTTTTGATGAAAAAAGATGCTTATTTTTATCACTGTATAAGCAACTGTTATAAGCTTAAGTCATGAGCGACTTATCTACTTCAACTGTTTGGCAATTGGAGGCGCTTCCCACACATTCGGACCGGCATTTGTGCCGGGCGCGAACTTGAATATATATGTAGACAAACGTTCGCCTAAAATGCCGCCTAACCAATGTTCGAATTTTGGAGAGATGATCCAAGTGCGCCAACATGCATCACCGATAAGCATTAGCCGAATAATTGTAGTAATTGCTTCTGGCTGTCCTTGTCTTTCAATAAATACTACCAATCTGAGAGTGCCGATCATGTACCCACGTGACGACCCGATTGACGACGTGAGTTTTCAACCATCAAGTATAACAAAGGTCGTTAAAGATATGTAAAAAAAATTTTTACCGCACAATATACGCTCAGTTTCTCCTTGTTATCTTCGAGAAGATGAATAGTGTTCTGTTCAGGCACTCGATTCCCCTGAATTTCTAGAGTTATTTCAACAAAGTATTTGTGGTTCAAAACTCAAGGGCTAAGAGGAACAAATTAAAATACCTAGGTAATCCCCAGACAAGCAGATGAACTGTATGGCCCCATAGTAAGCAGAGCTTGTGTTATAGATGACCACACAGAATAAAAATACATATATAAATATTAACTATAATGACCCAAGAACAAACATCTGTGCTTATCGCACAAATGAACTCCCCGACCGGGACCCTAGAAACTTCGGCGTATGAGATAGGGCTACTAACCGCTACGCTACTCGGCCTTCGAAAAATATGTTGGTACAGTCACGAGATCTTGAGATGTGACAGCCGGTAGAGGTAGAAAAAAACTTTATCTTCAATCATATTATCCGTTTATTTATCTACTGTTCTAAAAACAACACTGTATAAGAATACTTTGAGATACTATCACTAACTTTGAGCGAGGTTGGAGTCACAGTGCGGCAAGAGCTCAACAGTATATTTCTTGACCATTTATTTTGTTGTCCATTTATACCTGTGTATAACCACTTTTAAATATGTTTACAAAGGTTTTACTCACTGAAAATTACGATCTTAAAAGAATATTCAAACAAATACAACGGTTATACCTAAAATATTAAGTTTACAAAACTACAGAACGCAGCTAAAAAATCTCAACATCCCGAGATGCCAACAACAAATCCACAGTTTTTTTAACCTCTGACATAAAAGTGGAAAAGTCCCCGACACAGGAAGCAGCTAGCCACATATCAGAGGCTTTATTTCTGTTGCATCCGATGGCTCAGTGATATAGGAGCCGGCCCTCCCACTTCCGTGCGAGGTTCGAGTCACGACCAACCTCAAGTGGTCATTGCCAATATAAAAAAATTGGATATTTTTCAAAATGGGCAAAGTTTTGCTTGATCTTATTTATGGTTCTTGTTGGGTGAATAACAAGAGACTGGCTGGAGAAAATAATATCTGTGAAAATAAAGTATTGAAATTGGAGCTTTTGACTAAAATACGGTTGGTCTGAAACGATTTTTAATTTTATTTCGCTCTCGAATCTCTCAAAAACATTGTTCTGCTTAGCTGCCCATGAATATTATCGTGATAATTTTGTAAATTGTTGTAGTAATAAAGCAATATTTTAAGTAGACATAGAATACGGACATGTCTTCCTCTGTTGCAGTCAACCTAAGTTATGCTGAAACAGTTTATGTATCCATTTTTCGTTAGTAATTTTTGAGTGATTTCTACATATATTTTGTAAGCAGTTGTACGAAAACATTTTATTGAGAAGTTTCCTGGAGATAAGAGTGAAAATAGCTCATCTATCAGTATTCTTGTTCTGCTAACTCTATTTGGTTGCTTAATTTTAAGTTCCCATCTACATATATTCATTTATATAAATCACTTATTCGATCACAACTCGAATATACCACGATAGTATGGTCCCCTTTCTATTCCAAATACGTAGATAAAATAGAAAAGATACAAAAAAAGTTTTTGAAACGTATACACTTTAAATGTTACCACATTCAATCATCATATATACAGTTACTTGAAAAATATAATTTAATAGACCTCAAATCCAGACGATTACAACTTGAAGCAATTGCAAACAGCAATGTTTTTGTATGATCTTTGTCGTAACAGATATGACTGTGAGCAAATTATTAGTAATATTTGTTATCGTGTACCAGTCAGATCTCATACTAGATCTTGCCGTGTAAATCAATTATTTTCTCTTCCTTTGTGCCGGACAAATGCAGGAAAGCGCTCACCACTACATCGCCTTATTGACACAAACAACAAGTATTTTAATGAGATTGACATTTTTGCGACTCTGCCTAGTGAATTTAGATTATCTGTTATTCGTAAATTAAATGGACCTGACTTAAACTCATAAAACTTTATTATTCTCAAATATATAAAAAAACCCTAATATACAAGCAATTAAAAACTACGCCAATTTACAAATATTTAGTAAGACTGTCATTCAAATTGACTGAAAAAAATTATAATGAAAAAATGTAATGAATATGTACTACTCTCTTCCTACTTGTACCGATACTAAATTAATTTTGTATATTCAATCCGTGGTTAACGGTACTGGTGTCACGATTATATATAAATGTTTGTACTATAATATTTTTACTTTTATTGTAATAATGTTTGTTGACCTCAGTAAATGGAAAAAAAAAATAATAATAAAGGGAAGGGCGGGTGTTGCTGTCACTGAAAATGTAGGAAACAAGGCTGATGTATTAAACAAATGATCCGTCAAGCAATGAAGATATGTAACAGGGTTGTTCGTTTTTTGTAATTAAATGGTTTTTTGTATATAAAACTTATTTCTTTAAATGGTTGAGGAGGGCGATGATTGGATGCCACGTTAGCCTATGAACGGGTGCCGTTTGAGGGTATTCGTCGTTTTTGATACGTAGGGGGAGACTTGCCAAGCTAAGCTAACAGATGCAGATAAGAACAATTTTATATAGAAAAACTCGTAAAGAGGCAGAATAAATTTATTTTAAAAAAATATACCCTTGAAGTTTCTTGCCAGTTCTTCTTCACGAAGGTTTTTTCGACCTGGTTGTAGAGTCATGCTTTATTCGACGTCAACAAGAACAAGAACAAGTAATTGTTATTGTTGAAAAATAAATATTTAAATTTGAACCTACTTCCTCAACGGCCTTGTTTAACGCAGAGAGCTCATCAGCTGGCAATGAGAACTGTGATTTCCTTGAGGTGATTTTTAATTTTAGATAACAAGCAGAAGTCGTACGGTCCCAAATCAGGGCTATAAGGTGTATGATCTAAAAGTTTTACCATTGTGGTGTTAAGGAAGTCCCTTGTCTTGATCTTGCGCGGGCGTCAGAGTCTTGCGTTCGATTTTTTTTTTAATAAATAATTAGCAGGCGTTTGTCTTCCATCTTAAAAAAATTTTTAAAAAATTTGGTAGTATACTACTTTCTATTGACACTAAGCTAATTGATGCTAAATACCCTGTTGAGCAGAAAAAGCTGGCGATAAAAACTTGACCAGCGCTTCTCGATCGTTTCACTTTCGTAGGCGTTAGTACGTTTTGAAACAGTCATGCTGTTTAGTGGCGCTTTGTTTCTGGATCATATTGATAAATGCAAGATACTTCACCTGTTACGATATCGTAAACACGGCAGTAAGCACTTATATTTAATAACTTTAGAGTTCTAAGCTATTTTCATTCTTAATTTCAAAACATATATTATATGAATGTAACTTTTCAGTAAGGCAAAACTACGCACGCAGAACGAATGTAGTAGTAGAACAAATTGCTTGCAATTTATTGTTTCATCGTTTAAATGTTTTTTTTTAATTAACGTATGCGTTGTTACTGATATTACTCGAATAAGTAACGATCGATGTTTTTAATCTATTAAGAATGCTATGTTGTTAGTTGTGATCGCAAAGTCTGATAATGATTTGTTTATTTCCTTTTTTTTACGAAGAGTTTGGCGATTTGGTAATCTCAGACAGACGTTTGATAACAGGTCGTCAAATTGAACGTGATTTTAGCAGATTTAGCATAAAATATATTAAAAGATTTTTCGGTTTTTCTGATAGATTTTACTAACATTTAAACGTTTTCCAAACAAATTCGAACACGGAAAAATAGAATTAGCCAGATCCAAACGGATTTTCCGTCGTACATTTCAGCATTTATAGGTTGTACATTGTTAAACAATTGATATTTGATGTATAAAAAAATATACTATTTCTACAACGCAAAGGAGTTTTAATTTTATTTCGCTGATACATTAACATACAATACCCATCATTGAATTGACCATTCTATATGTATTATGTAAACAAATAATATAATTTACATAAGTAAAGTATAAACTTATGCAATCGTACCTAAATAGGCATCAAAAACACTTGTCTACGGAGAACCTTGTTTCGACATTTATTTTCTTTTGACATTTTGAATATCCTACATAAATCGTTTACAAGAAGATCTCGAAGCGAGTAAACAAAACATCAATGGAGCTTACATAATTACCTGGTTCCAGAAAATACATACTTTTTCCTTGTTTATCTGTATCATTACCTTAAAAAGCCTATTTTTGCCCTTTATATCCCTTTATTACCATACTACGTAGAATTCCCGCTATTTGGCCCTATTCTCACAGAAACAGGCTTTCTGTATGTAAATACTGACTTTGGACCCTTTTACTATAGAAAACAATTTCGACTCTATGTAGGACCTACAGCTTAAAATACCTATCAAAGGGATGGCTAAAGATAAGCGGAATAAGCCAATTTGTGTCTTATTTTGTAAAAGAGTGGTGATACAATTGAACGAAATGGAGAATTCAAGGCTGTTAAAATGGTCTTTAGATTTCGATTGAGATAAAATGTAAAACAATCAAAGACCTGACAGAAGTAAGGCTCCAGTTGTGTTACGTTTCTTCTAAATATTTGTAAATATGTACCAAGTATCATTAAAATAATTTTTTGAACAAGATACAAAAACATTTTTGTCAATAACAATCTGCTTGATTAAAATCTATTAGCAATCGCAAATTGTCGCAAAACAAGTGATAAAAATAAGCTCGAACGTATTCTATTTGTCAGCGCGTATCGAACGAAACATATTGCAATTTATTATGATCTTCAAATCAAACAGTATGCTCAGTCTAAACTTGAAACTGGCCAAAATGTTGGTACACTGAAAAATTTACCTTATTTTCAACTACCTAAGATCCAACTCCCTTTTAAGTTTTGTTATATTATTAACCAAGCAATATTAAACTTTACGATCATGAAACTAAGGTGTTGAATTCCGTAGATGATAAGTAAATACCCCTGAACACGTTTGGTCAGTAAATTTTCATCGGCCGCCCGGACGGGATTTGTATTTCAATGAAATAGATGTGTGACACCCTATGAAATTGATATCAAAATTTGGCAAACTAACATTTTAGTAGGTATTCGTCTACGTGAGTGGCTCTTGCTGATAAAATACGGCTTATTTGGAGCTAACGGAAAATTTAGCAGGTAAAATGAGTTTGAAGATAACTGCACGCTTGATTTTATGGGCTGCAAACTTGAAGTTTGGCTAGTAACTTAATGAAACAAAGCTGATAAAAAGAAATGAAAAAAAATCATGACCATGACTAGAGTAGCGTAAAAGATATTTTTTTTTTGACATGCGTATACAATTACTTTGTTTTCAGACATTTTAATTTAAAAAATCACTGTTCTTCCTTATTATACATGTGACAATCGCATTCGTAAATCTCTTTCGCAAAACAAACGTATCTGAAATTTGACATAATTTATTTTAGAATCGCCATTATCAGCAGGAGCTCTCAAAAAGGTTAGCATTAAAATAAAATAGCTCAGCCGATAACCATTCAGACAATAGGCACGAAAATTGATTCCGGTCGTCAGTCGCGATCCCACGCCACGAGCATAGTGATGTGCTTGTGTTTATCGATAAACTGTCATGTTTGTATGGTCTAAACTGCGTGTTTCAAATTCTTAAACTACAAATACTATGGATCATCTCATGCCTATGTTATCTCCTATGATCTCTGTTTATAGAAATTAATTTTAATTAATTAACATTTTAAAATTATACCAACCACGCTGTCAGTACCAAAAGTTAATACAAATTAAAACATGAGGTCGTATATTATTTCTCGCAATAAAAAAAAATTCAACTATATTAGCTTCAACAAAACTTACTTATTAGAAATACAGTTAAGCAGTTATGAATCGAAGCCAGTTTTTATGAATCGGGACGAAACAGCTTGATTTTCTAACCTAACTTTAAATATGATAGATTATGTGTATATTTGTTCTAGCAATTTAACTACTTATATGATTGTAATAATGTCTAAAATGTCATTTTCACTAAAGTACGTCTTCTGCGGTAGCGTTGGGTGACGGGTCGCTTACTGCTCTCTAATATGGTTAAGGAGGGCAATGGCTGGATCCCCCGTTAACCTCGTAAACGGGTGCCGTTTGAGCGTGTTCCTCGTAGATAGTTGTGGTGGGAGGGACTTGGCGAGCTAAAAGATGCAGATAAGAATAATTTTGTATAGACATACAGAGACACTGTAAATTTATTTTGAAAAGTTGTACTCGTGAAGTTTCTTGCCAGTTCTTCTTCACGAAGGTTTTTCCGAACTGGTGGTAGAGTCATGCTTTATTTAAAGTCAATAAGGATAACTAATTATCAATGTTGAGAAATAACTATTTGAATTTGAATAAATTTTGCGTATGTATCAGGGCAACATAAAAGGACAAAACATTATTTTCTTCACTTTCGGACTATTTTTCTGACATTCGAGCCGTTAGTTTTAGTCCTGCTTAAAATGATTTGACGTTGATACAACGTTTAAGGGATAAACATGTGCCGACGCGGCCTAGTCTAAAGAACTGTGAATTAAATGTGAAAGTTAAAAAAGTTAAAATTTGAAATAACGAACCTATCCAACTTAAATTCATCGAGACCTATTGTGGTATCGATGAATTCACATCACAACCATCCTTAGCAGACTAATGTCGCCATTACAGAGACAAATCCGATTCGATTCAACGTCGACGAAACGTATGTTTCTACATCGTTCGCGAATTAGCAATAATAGGGATAGTTGTGCCTCTGATTGATCGCACTCGTTTAGTGCAACGACGTATGCTTAGCTGCCAAGGGTTACGGACACGAGACTTTAGGGACCGATCACTAGTCTTGTTCTGGGATATGTATTGAGTTTGAGTTACGTATTCGGACATTTCCAAAGTACTAAACGACATGTTAGATGAGACTTCAGTGATACATCACAGTGTGACTTGTTCTAGTTTACATTTAGAGTTGGAACTGGTTTAGTTGGACTGTTTTAAAAGTTTGATTCTACGTAACTCATCACCCGACCGCTTAAAGTACTAAAAGAAATTACCTATATAGTTATTTTATTTAATACAATACATATAAAAATACATATTTCAAATAACAATTCGCATGGAATGGCTACGTTGAGGATGTAATTGATTACGTATTTGTATCAACAGACATGTAAAATAGCACAAGTAAAAAAAAAAAGTAATATATCACTGGATGACACTAGTGCTAGAGTGACAGAGTAAGCCTAGTTTGAGCACTAGAATGTCATTTAATGATTATAACATGTAATATAAACAGGCAATATATAAACGTTGTACCGTCTTAGTACAAAGGGGTGAGTTCAAAATGTTCGTGCCGTCGGCCACTTATGTTTCAGTAAAATATACAGTTATAATTATTTTTATTATTATAATCAATAAGGTTAATACCATATTTTATAATCACATGAGCTTTATACTAATTCGTTTTTTTTTATTTTTAGTGTTAAAATAGCCATCGTTAGAGTAAACTTATAATAACTATATTGTATTGCACCACAAATTCTTTAATCTAAAAATATTTGCTACTTCATTTAAAAGGGAAAAAAGGAAAAATAAACAATTAACTACTAATTAATTATTTATTTTGTTAGTTTGCTATCTCATTAGCAAGTATGCTGCATTCACTTGTTGCACAAAAACAGAGCAAATGCTTTTTTTTCATTGAGGGTTGCCGATCAAAGAAAATAATTTCGCACATAAAGCCAAGCAAATAAAAAGCACAAAAATAAAATGTTTGACTATAAAGCTGACATAAATATATTTTTTGTGATATTATTTAATATGTTATGATTTCGACATTCGTCAAAGTAATTAATTCAACTGAATATCTATGTCATCTGTTTTAAGTCATAAAGATTACCTCAAGTATTTCTTTTTGCATAATGATTAACCTATAGTTCGAGAACCTTGTCTGTGCCGGTAAAGATGCACGCAGATACATGTTATTTGATTTGCTTTATGTCTTTTATATATTTATATACATAATTTGGTTCTGATTTTCTTTTTAGTAATTACTATAAAATGTTATAAAAATTAAAGTATGGTCATTTTTTGCGGAGGGCCGGGAATGAACTCAACTATTTACATTAGGGACGATTTTAAACTTGCTGTATACGAACATTTTTTTGTTGTATTATTAATTTTCACCTATAGTTTGTTTTACAAAAAATATAATTTCGTATTATGGGTTTAAACAAGCTACGGAATTAGACAAATTAAATGTTTATTTTTTTTATTTTGTTAAGGTATTTTCCAGTGTATTCCCGTGTATTCCCGTTGGTATACTTTCGTCATAGGTAGATTATCAAGAACTGTAAGTCAACAAGCAGCAATATTAGCTTTTCATGGTTATGTTTCATCTATCTTGCGCTATGGTTTAATTTTATGGGGAAATTCTGTAGACATTCAGAAAGTATTTTTGTGTCAGAAGAAATGTGTTAGAGCACTTTGTAGAGCAGATTTCAGAGATCCGTGCAGGCATCTTTTTGCTGTTTCAAAGTTACTCTATTTGCTGAGTTTATACATATTCGAAATTTTATTGTTTGGAAAAAAACATAAGGAATAATTTTAGGAGCTAGGTAATGTCATGAATTTAAGAACTAGAAATAAAGATATTTTGAGTAAAAATCTGAAGATGCCGCCTAGAAAAAAACATTATTTAGTAGAAATGTTTATTGTATGGCTATCGATATGTATATAATAAGTTGCCCTTTAATTATAAAAACTTAAACTTTAATGACTATAAACGAAAAATATATGACTTGTTGATACAAAAATGTTACTACACAATTGATGAAATACACTAAATTATAATTAATGTAATCTATATGTATAAGTTTAGAAATCATAATGCTTTGTATTATTTTTATAACATTTAAATATTAATATTTGTAAATACTATTTTGATATTATTTTGGGTTTTTAGGTAGTAAATCATTTCGTAATTAACTTCTTATAAATATTTGCTCGCTGTTTACAAGTAAAAAATATAGAACTGTCAATTTTTATTAAGAACTATTTGTACACATTTTTTCGCAGATAAATTCATTTGATTTGATTGGATTTGGAATTCCGGGAAATAATATCGTCTTTGTCACTACCAAAACGGAGTCGAATCTAAAGACACCGCATATGTCGAAATCCATCAAACGGTTGAGGCTGTTTAACGCGCAAAAGAAATAAACATACATACATACATACATGCCCTCGAAAAACATAACCCTCCTTCCAAACGTGAGTAAAATAAATCAAAGATAGACGGCAAGAAATTTTCTAAACATAAATGGTTCTTAAATATTTTTTCGACATTCCCAGTATGGAAGTGAGGCTCTTACTTGCAGGCATTATATTGCTCAAGAAGCCGTCACGTTTTACCTTCAAAAGCAGGTGTCTATCTTTTTTTCATATGCCCGAAAGGAAACATATACTTTTTTTTTATACTTTTATTTATGAACAAAACAATTTTTAACAATGTTGTGGGACACCCTTGTTAAGCACGCAGACCTGTATTAAGGGTGTACATATAGGTAATAAAAAAATGGTTCGAATTGAATAACCAAGAAACGGAAATTGGTAAAGTAAATTTATATAAAAACTTTGACGGCATATGATAAGGTTGCAACCAGATGTAATGAGGTTTTGTTTTTCAATATAGATACTCATTGCAGGTTTGTTTTAAGTTTGGCAATAATAATATTAAATGCCCAGACAAAAACAAACATCTGTGTTTATCACATAAATGAACGCCCCGGCCACGACTTGAACCTGGGACCTCGGGCGTATAAGGCACGGCTACTTACCGCTACGCTATACTATATTGTAACTATATTGTACGAGTGTCTCTTTATATTATTTCATTTTTATTAATTTAGCCAATATAGGTTCTATGTTCCTGGATGAAAGATGATCATGATGCAGTTTTTCATATTTATGAAGCAAATCTTAAAATTAATATTCATATATTTTTAATTACTTCAGATTTTCTAGATATCTGAGTAAAAGTCGGAGCTACTGAACCCATAATTGTAGAATATTACATACACCTTGTTGAGCAACTAGAAAAGTATATAATATGAAATATATTAATTAAGAAAAATATAAAATAAATACCACTGTGAAGTGGTACGCTAGCGAAGATATATCTAGTTTTGAATAAACCAAATGTGAAAACATAATTTCATCTCATAATTATATCCTGAAATGTGAAATTAATGATGTCGATACGATCATCTCAGTTCAGCATAGTTGACGAGCTCAGACTATCAGAAATAAATTCTAATTAAATGAAACGACCTAAATTAATTCTATTGCTCCAATCAGCCAATACAAACAACATAAAACTAAAGTTCCCAAAAACTTAACCCGTAACCGAAATTCACACCAAAAACTCAATTGGGACCAAACTAGATTTACCGACTGACTGGTCATCTCGGGTTTACAAGGAGCATTGAATAGCTTAGAATAGTGGACAAACTCCGTTGTCAACTATAAACAGTTGAATTCGATTATAAGTAAGTTTCACTGAGTCCCGAACTGATATTGCCGTGCTTCATCAGTTTCGCCGTTTAGAATTTATTGGACAAAATTATAGAGGAGCTAGAGTGTCCATTGAAGTGGACTTGGGTTGAAATTTATTGAAACATTTTTAATTATTTATTGTGTTTTTGAAATAACATCAAATACGATGATATTTTAACGGACTTCAAGTTGGAAAGAGCTACAGAAGTTTGTTTAAATATTTTTCTCTTATTAACTTTCAACCAATATCCAACAAAATTTAATGATTCGTCTTTTTTCATTTAACATTACAAGTTAATTTTACAATAAGTGGGCGGGAACACACAACCGATTTATTTCTGATAAAGGACCAAATCAAGTACAGGTTATTTCGATGTAATTGCTGACAGTTTTGAAAACTTAATAGCTGACAATTTGGGATTAAGCAGGTGTTGAAATGATAAACGTTAGTTTGAGTTCATGATCGTTCCACCTGCATTACCACAAAATTATCTGTCCTGTAGACAAATTACGAACTAAAAGGTTCTTATGGCAACAATGACTATGAAGTAAAAAGTATTAACAAAGAAGACGATGCCAACCTTGACTTACTTGGTCACCTTACTTGACCTCGACGTAACGGAACACCTTACTTGGTCGACCCAAAAGTTTGTAATTGGGTGTGCCTGCTGACAATGACACAGGCCACATTCATTCTGCATCTTTAATGTTATAAAAAGGGAGAGTATTTTGTATTGTGTACGATTAACTTTTAGGGTACTGTACCACACGTTCCCACCGACGAAAAAGGGGGGAGCAGGACCGACAGTCAGTGTTGCCAGATGGTCTCGGCGACATACCCCTAGACTAATTTGATTTCTCCCCTAGCAATCCCCTAGAATACCCTCACCAAGTGGATGGTGGCATGCAGCGATTTTTTAAAGAGTTCATATATTATTAAACTTTACTATTGCTGCATTTTATTACTTTTAGCAAAATTTATTCGTTATCTTCAACACCTCGAATCTCGACCTAGACTAGTTGTGGCGCTCAGGTAATTTAAAGATGGTAAAAAAACACGTGATATTTGGTAAAAAAACTGCATTTGATGTTTTTTAAATTGCTCCTAAAAATCCCTTAAATATTTTCCCCCCTATTTTGCCCCTAACTCAGTCAAAAAACCCCTTAATCTAGGGGGAAATCCCCTGATCTGGGAACACATAAAGTTGACATTGCGATGTAGGTCACGGGTTATGGTTGGTCGGTTGAGTAGCGCGTCACCGCTACAAACTCATTTCAGTTTTATAAGACATAGCAAGCAACTGAAACTCTTTAGTTCATTTTAGGAATTATTGATATGGACAATTGATTAAATTGATTGATTACAAATATTTGATTTATTTTTAAAATTTGTGTACTGCTAACAGAATTTGGATTTAGATAACTTTTGAAGACTGTTAGATCTGAGGAGTATTGGCCAATCTCCTCATAACTAACAATCTATATCGTTTTCTTGGATGATCATGCCATAACCACTTAAAAAAATATTGAAGCTATTATCAAAATAAATTCCCTTCTAACGGTCTAATATCACCTCACGTTGAAAAACGGTATAATATATTATTTAATTTTGTTCGGAAAACGTGCAGTGCAAATTACAATTAAATTATATTCTGAATACACATCCAAGTTAATTAACACCTGTTAAGCCATTAAAATGCTAAGCGGTGCCTATTAAACTTACGCACTTAAAACTCTCGCAAACTTTATAAAACAGGAATTAAGTGTTGAAAATTATCTTTGCCTTTGAAATCTTCTTGTTATTTCTATTTAAAGTAAAGAGGTTCACAATTGCTAAAGTAAATTTTGTATTATTCTTGACTATATATATCTTTTTGTGTTACTTTTTGTGAGGTGAAAATACATGAATTCCTTCAATTATAGTTTAAATAACCGGGATATTAAAAAAAATATATATTAAGGATTATAGCCTCAAGTTTAACTCTCAAATAGGATATAACCACAACCATGTCTAAATATTTAAAAAGTCATGGTCATCTTTTGTTTTTGTTTTTTTCTATTTTAACTGACAAGAAAACTTCAACAACACAAACTAAAAACTCAAGGACGCCCCACCCTTCTACCGTTTATACGAGGCACGTCGTGTGGAAAAGGCATGTTACACCACAAAACGTGTGCATAATTATGAGTCATATGCAGTTTATTCTTAATTTCTCTAGTTTGTAAACTAGCATCAACACAGGTAACAGATTTATTCCAAACGAGAGAGAATAACTCTTCAACAGAAATTAAACAAACAAATACCAGCTTTACGCTTGTTACCTTCACCGTACGTACAATTTGAACATTTCTAAAACTAAATTTATTAAATGTTGTGCTCGTATGAGTGGATTCCTTGCGGCCTCTACCCGCTGCAGCGAGTAGCTGCCGAGAAGAGAACAAAGCTAACCTTTACGAAGTTTTACCGGGAGCGGTAAATTTAGTTCCGGCTAAGGCCAGGCGCGAAATTCATAAGCAAATTGATAACAAACGTGTTTTGTAAATTGTTTTTCATATGTACTTTTTGTTGGTTTGAGTAGACAGTATTACGAAAATTGAAAATCAATTCACTTGGCATTATTGGCATTGCAATAGGTTGTTGTAACTTCTACAACCATCATAGAGTCTCGTCCCAAAATTTGATTAGGAAATGAAGAAAACAGGAAGCAAGGACGCGGTTCATTGCTCGCTCACACACATTTAACGTAAGTACCTACACGTTAAATTTTTTGGTACATCCAATCTTTCACTGTAGTCTTGGGTCATCCAGCATTTCCTCAAATTCCGCTCCGCTATGACTAAGCTCTCAAAATAACTACTGCCTAAAAGCTTCAATTGGGTGCCGCCATGACGAGCGGAATGAAACGACGCGGTCAAGACTTGCTGTTCTCGAACAACTTTTGAGAGCTTTCCAACTACAGTCCGTGTTCTGGTATTAATTTATTATAAGGCAACTTGGGGGTTTCATTGAAGTTCTTGTGTCTGCGCTTTTTAAGTTTGATATATAGTTGCATCATATTTTGATGCTGCATTTAGTCAAGTTTGGTGTGGTTATTTTGTGAACAAATGTGTGTAGATGCTTGACTGCTTCTTTAGAACCGGGAGTAATAATTTTTTATGTATGCAAAATGTGTTACCTACGATTGTGATAATCTTGAGAATGTTACCTAAAACTGTCCTATAATTTCATATAGTTCTATATACTATATAGTCCATAACGCTACTCCAATACCTACTAAATACGTACATTTTGAATGCTTCTTCCTTTGCACACTCAAGCACAATATTAAAGCAACTTATGCGCAATGTTCGAAACGTGACAAGTAATTATAGCCCTTACGGTTCACAAAAATCTCTTCTACATCTAAAAACGGAAAATGATCAGCAAAATTTGAACGATATTAAAATTATATCCATAAATTGTACTTCTTGCAATGAAAAGCAAGCCCAAACTAATGATCATTATCAAACTAAAGTAGCAGGTTCAAAACACAATTCATTTCTGTAAAAAATATATCAAAGAAAAAAAGTACTTATAAAAGGCACCGCCAGTCGTTGTCAAATTAAGAGTAGTACTTAAGTCAAACATTTATTACATAAAACAACTTTGGGCCCCCCCTTTTGTTCCTGTTGAGGTAAAATTTTACAAAAACCCCAACATAAGGGACATGTCCTCAACAAAGGAACCCATATGGATATATTCAGCGTCGTAGCTCTTATAGTTTCAAAGATTTTGTGATGGTAGTGTGAGATTTGAATTAAAGATTTTGAACCCCTATTTTATCCCTTTAGAGGTGAAAGTTTGAAAATTGATCTCCAAGTTTTACTATCTATATAATAAATTTAAGCTCAATCTGTCCATTGGTTTAGGCTCTACGGCCTTTTATATAGAAGAATTATACCTGTGTTCGCAAAGCAAAATCTCACATATTTACAGCTAAAATTACGCAAGCCTTTTGATTACGCTCTGAGTAGACACGTTTCTAAGAACTTGCTGGTAAATATTGTGTTTTTGTTGTGCATTATCTTATTTATAACTAAGTTTTACTCGCGAAAGTTAGCGAATGTTTGCTCATACCACAGTGTAAAAACTTAAACTTAAGAAATCTACACATTTGCTGCGGACGATACGAGAGTTCGTAAGTCAACGCAACGGTTCGAGTCTAACGTTCGAGTTACAACGGTCGCTGCCTTACTCAGCATTTCACATCATAACACCTGTGACATACAAGGTACCAAAAATCAACTATTTCCTAACTATTGCCAACCACTGTGTGTCTTCTACAAAAAGCTGATATACCTACTTGCACCATGTCTAGTTGCAGTGCATGTAAAAAAACAGTAAAGCAATCTGAGAAGATCATTTGCACTCGCACTAATTGCTCTCGATCTTATCATTTATTATGTGTTGGTATAAATCAGGATACGGCAAAGAAAGCAATATCTTGGATATGTCCGTTGTGCACGAATAAACAACCAAAAATCGGTGATAACTCCGATACCCCCGTTAAATCGTCATCGGAGCAAAGTTTTGTGCAGGCAGACTCTGAGTTTGTTACCACTAGAAAACTCAACCAGTCTAAAAGTAATCACGGCGACAAGCAGCAGCAGACGCATACATTGACTACTACGACACATGAACTCCAGAGCTTAGTGCGGGAGGCTATAAAAAGTGAACTTGGCAGTATCAAAAATCAAATCTCAACGGTCGAATCAACTGTAGTATACATCAGTTCTCAATACGATAACCTCCTAAAAACTTTAACTCACACCAAGAATGAATTAAAAGCGCTAAAAGATGAAAACGCTCGCTTGCGCAAAGACGTGGATGCTATCACTTCTAAAGTCCATCATCTCGAAGTAGAACATGCACGTCAAGAACAGTGGAGCCGACTACAAAACATCGAAATAGTTGGAGTCCCTGAAATTAAAGAAGAAGACACAGTAGGCCTCGTTATAAATCTCGCCAAGAAAGTCGGTGTTGACATCGATAGGGCTGAGGTGGAGTTCGCTCATCGGGTGCAGTCTCGCCGGCCGAGCAGCGCTGCCAGCGGTCGCGCTGTCGTCGCGCGGCTTCGGCATCGCCGCACCAAGGACACAATCGTGGCAGCCGCTCGCAAACACCGAGGAATAAAACCTGCAGACATCGAAATTGGAGAAAAATCCAATGGCGGAGCCCTAATCTATATAAATGAACACCTCACGAAACAAAATCGAGCGTTACTGAAAGACTGTAAATTGAAATGTAAAGAATCTAACATTAAATTTGTTTGGACAAAAAACTGTCGTATTTACGTCCGCCGAAACGAAACATCGCCTCCGATACCAATACTTTCAGCAGCCGATTTACAAAAATTACAGTAATTGTATCAATTATAATCAATACTCTCCGCATAACTCATTTAATAGTACGCACCTACACTTCAGAAAAAAAATACCTAACTAACCTAACACTCAACCAAAAGCATCAAATCCTACCTATAAACAAGTTTTACACTATTTACTCTAACCTAACTTTTGTAATTCGCTACCGATGTATATATTATATTTCTTCTAACGAAGCTGTCAATGTTACATCAATATATTATCCTTTTAAATTCACTGGTCAATCTATATTTAACATTTACTCACTTCACAAAAAATACCAACTTCTGAGTCACGTATTGAAATTAAACACTATTACCATACAACTGACCTGTACTAATATTTTAAAACATGTAATTTTATATTATGTAGTATTGGTAAAATCCGCACAACTATGTAAAATGTTCACTAATTATCTCTCGATATTAACGCACGTAACGCAATCGCAAGATTTTGAAATAACTTGTAGGAATTATTTTATATCAATTGGAGATGTTCCTCGAAATGTCTAACACACTAAATATTTTGTATCAGAATGTGCGAGGTCTACGAACAAAAACTAACACATTTTTTAACAATCTACTTCTATCCAACGTAGATATAGCTATTATTACTGAGACGTGGCTGTGTGAAGGCATCCTTGACACTGAATTATGCAGCTCCGAGACGTATGACGTGTTCCGTGTCGACCGTGGCGCGCTCGGCGGTGGAGTGATGATCGCGTGCGCCTCCCGCCTCGCTGCCCGCCGCCGCGAGGCCCTGCGCGGCGCGGACGTCGAATGTATAGGTATAACTATACCCGCGCGTTCGCTTGGTTTGCAGTACGACTTGAATATTATTTGTTGTTACATTCCACCTAATGGCGCGCTTTCACAGCGGATACAAAACTTTTTGGAACTTTTGTCGACAACGTTCCTCTCTAGTCCTGATGACTACTTTATTTTGGCAGGTGATTTTAATCTTCCTTGTATTGAATGGCGCAGTCACGTTCCCACAATTCTTAAAAAAGGATCGACTGAGACTCAACTAGCGGCAACGGACTTAATTAATACTTTGACCTATTATGGACTAATTCAGTACAATGAGATTCTTAATTCAAATAATAAAATTTTGGATCTTATCTTTTCTAACATGCCTCTTAGCGTTATAAAATCTAAATTTCCCCTCGTAAATGAGGATATTTATCACCCGGCAATTGAATTTTTTGCACGGGACATTAACATTAAATTCATCAATCCAGGCACGAGAAATATAAAATTGTTTCGTAATGCAGACTATCTCAACTTGAACATGTTTTTTGTTAATTATGATTGGACATTTTTAAAGAATTTGGCACTGCCGGAAGCTATAATAAAATTTTATGATGTTATGAATCTGGGTATTTCCAAGTATGTACGTGTAAAAACAATCACTCCAACTCATTCCTATCCAGCATGGTATACGAGTAGCTTGATAAAGTTGCTAAAGGAAAAAACAAAATACCATAGGCTTTGGAAAAAACATAAAAACCCTATAGATTACGTATCTTTCGCTGTTTTACGGTCCCGGATAAAAAAGCTAGAACCAATATGCTATGCAGCCTACATAAAATTCTCCGAGAGCAAAATAAAATCCTGTCCAAAACTCTTTTGGTCTTATGTAAAATCCAAAAGACATAGTAAATCTAATTATCCTAACCAAATGATTTATAATGGAATCAGTTATTCAGGTCCACATGACATTTGTAATACCTTTAGTGACTTTTTTAATATCAACTTTACCTCCCCCATTGACAACTACCCAGACTTCGTGGAAGATGCAACTTTATATAGTGACGTCATTACAAACATAACCTTATCTGCTCAGGAATTGTTTAAAATGTTGAGGAAGCTTGATTGTGCCAAGGGTGCGGGAAGCGATGAGATACCTCCATACTTCTATGTTAGATGTGCTGAATCGTTGGTAATTCCTTTGTCTATAATATTCAACCGCTGCTTTCAGGAGGGCTATTTCCCAAATATATGGAAAACAGCTTTAATTGTACCTGTGCATAAAAAAGGTCCGAAGACTATGGTTGAAAATTATAGACCTATTTCTAAACTGAACGTCTTGGGGAAGGTCATGGAAACTGTGGTTCACCAGTACATTTACCCCATTATCATCAGCAACATACCATCTCAGCAACATGGCTTTGTTCGTGGACGCTCAACTAACACTAACCTTTCCATCTTTGTAAACGACGTGCTGCTGGGAATGGACAATGGCTTTCAAACTGACGCTATATACACTGATTTCGAAAAAGCCTTTGATCGTGTTGATCATATTATTCTTCTGCGAAAGCTGCAAGAACTCGGAATCCGTGGAAATCTTCTGCGTTGGATAGAATCTTATCTCCGGAATCGTTCCCAGGCTGTAGTATTGGGTGGTCATCGGTCCGAATTCGTTGTTGTTCCATCGGGCGTGCCCCAAGGTTCAATCTTGGGGCCTCTTTTTTACGTAGCATACCTGTATGACGTCGGCAAATGTTTTAGATTCGCAAAATACTTAATGTATGCTGATGACACAAAAATCTACGCTAACGTTAAAACTCTTAAGGACGCTGCTGAGCTTCAGGCTGATCTAGATAAACTGTGCAAATACTATAAAGATAACAGAATTATTGCAAATATATCTAAATGTCATCAAATCAGTTTTACGCGGAAAAAGAACTATATTAGGTTTCAATACAGCCTTGAGGGTAAGGAGCTCGCACCCATTAAAACTGTCAAAGACCTTGGAGTGATTTTGGATTCTAAAATGACACTGACTGAGCACATCGCTGCAACTATCACAAGGGCTTTTAGAAATCTGGGATTCGTCCTACGTGTAACCAAACCTTTTTCTGATACCGAATGTATAAAATTGTTATACTTTGCCTACGTCCGCAGCGTAGTGGAATATTGTTGTGTTGTCTGGACCCCTTATTATTTAACCCATGCTCAAAATATTGAAAAAATACAGTCGAGATTTCTGAGAGCTCTTAATTATCGCACCTACTTTAAAAATTCCAGCTATACAAACCTGTGCAGTAGGCACACACTCTTGCCACTGACAGACAGACGCACTTTGCTACAGATGCTGTTCCTACATGACATATGTAATAATAAAATTGACAACCCTGAGCTAACCTCGCACGTCTTACAACTCAGAACACCAACTAAGCGAACTAGACATTGTACTCTCTTCTATATTCCTACTCATCACTCAAATTATGCCAAAAACTCGGTAATTTGCCAAATGCTTAGCTGCTACAATAAAAAATTTCACTCAATTGATATATTCCATCTCACAAAGCAATCATTTAAAAATTCTGTTATTGCTGAACTCTATGCAGATCAAAAGTGACATCCGAAACTATTTCCGGTGTAATACTTGAACGTAAACCTAACATACATATATATAATTTTTCACACACACACACACACACACACAAACACACACACACAAACAAACACACACACACATACACATATTCGCGTACTGTTATTATTTGAATTATTATTATGAATTATTATTTGTAAATTCATATACATAGATTTGTTTAATTTATCTCAAATTTCTTTTTTGTGTTTCTCTCTGTCATTTGTTTTTTGTTTATAGTGTTCTCAGTCCAAAAATGTAAAATTAGTTCACATAGGTATTCTACTCTATAAGATCATTTTAAAAATTGTGAGCCTGTTATTGGCGGTCTGTTTAAGTAATTAAATACAAACAAGTGTAAATTAGACCTAAGTGCTGTTGGCTCTGTGAAACAATAAATAAATAAATAAATAAATCAAAGCCTGAACGTAGTTTTTAACACAAAAAGTGCAAAACCTTCTTCGAAATCTACGTTTTAATCTGTTCACATCCTATAGCTCACAGCTACAACTTATGAAAGTTTCAACTTTTTATTCTTATCGGGAAAATGTCAAGATTCGAGATTGTGTTTTCTCTAGATACGCGTGTAGTTGATGTCAACAGTCGGCGGAAGCAAACACGAATCATTTTGTGAATGTGATGCTGTGAGTCGAGAATTGAGGGACAGGTAGAAGTGTGTTGACAGTCGCTGTATTGGGTATTTGTATTATGTTCTAGTAGTTTTTCATGAAGAATTAATAACTGTATGCTTATTGTATTTGATTATTTTTATAATTCTGGTTGGTATTAGGTACTGGTTAAATTGAAAAGCTTTTATTGTAGAGCAGTATTTACTTATATCTTGTTGAGAATTCCTGATACTTTCTAGTTTTTTTTTCATTTAAATCATTACAAAAAACATCAATGCTTAGAATAATTTATTGTTTTAGATCTATCTATGTTATTTGTACAAGTTTTTTATGACTCTCGTAGTAATAGCAATATATGGTACCGACATTTTCAAAGATTTGTTGTGTTATTACAAAACAATCGATATTCTGAAGAAAACTATTATATAAAACATTCCTGTGCGTCAATGCACCTATAAGATCTTTTAAAGTAAAGAAAAAATTATGATAAAAATATTTTATTTCTTCATAGGTGTACAAAACTGTGATTGACGAAAGTCGAAACAAAAATAACTCCTTTAACATTGGCCTTTGAAAGGTATTATTGAAGCACCAAGAGGGAAAAATGTAGGCGGAAAAAAACCTCAAGTTTACCAAAATTTACATGGTGTAAAATTAATTTTTGCTACAAATTGGCTAGTAATCTAGTCAAAATAGACATTTCAGTTTGCATGAATTCGCATAGAACTGATTTTTGGTACAAATTACGTTCATCGGGAATCTGGAAAAAACTGATAATTTTGACAATCGACCTTGCATAACTTTTAACACAATATGTCGAATCGATGAGTAATTTAAGTATTATATTTGTAGTAATGTCCCAAAGGTCTGTTCCAAATTTCAGCACTATGCGAATTTATGCAGATATAGCTATATATTTTTGTTTACGACTGGACTATAGGACAATAAAAATACATTACAAGACATTTAATCGTATGTGCTAATGTTATGTAGAAGCCAGCTGTGTACACTTTTTGTTTCATCTTAATAATCTTTGATTTTTTTAGTCATTCTTGGGACATAATGTTTCCTTTGTAGTTTTCTTGAATTAATTACACTGATTTTAGAATTTTATTACAACAACATACTGACATTCCGAGAAATAATTTTTTGCTTTAAACTTGCCTTAATTTTGGAAACGTTGGAAACTTATGTTCATTCCTGGTTTTTACGGAGTAATAATTATCATGGTTATATTTCTTAGTTTTGTTTTATTAATACTTTTATGAGTAAACAAATATTTTCAAAAATATATTGTGATACAAGTATTATTATAAAGTATTCACTCAGACATTCTCTATTTTGAATGTTAGGCTATTTCATAAATAGCTCTTTTCTGCAGAGTAAAGATCGTTACATAGTTTCATTTCTCCACAGTAGAATATCATTATCTAAAATATACTCTCCTGGCTGAAAATTGGATGGTATGCATATTAGTCAGTAAGACCGGAAACTAACACGCAAACCTTACCTGAAAAAACGAACTCCACCCTCAACTAAAAAAGGTACCTGAATAAATCACAATTTAACTTAAAAGCCTATTACATGAGCTCCCAAACTCAATAGAGCATATGCCATTACTTACACAACGTCTTTCGACGAAACAAGCTTAATCCACGGGCATGTGCCCCGAATGGCCAGCGAGATAAGTCTGCTAATTTATAGTGTTTCAATACTGGGCTACGTAGAAGTGGAGAAATGGAAGCGATTGTTAATTTTTTTGAGGCGACAGTTTTTGTGTTGCTTGGTGGCGAACCGCTGGAAGCTGAATGTTGTAGAGACCGTTTAAGAAGCACTATTTTTACGACTTTCAGATAGAATAACAAGTTAGATCTTGATACAGGTCTATTCAATTTCCAAGTCGTAATGTGTAATGTGTGTGTGTGTAATGGGATGTGTGACTAGGGCCTAACCCAACTAGAGTTTGGGTTAGAAACATCTAATACTCTACTGCAATATTACTTGGGTTACCAGACCTTTGAAATAACTCCATAGGTTCCCTCGATCAGAGCAAAATGATATACTTAAGTGGAAAAAACTCATTGGAGCATTAGAAAATACGTACAATAAGAAACCCGCTTAACTGCAGCTTGATCCACACAAAAAATATACAGGAAACTTTGTTCACGATCCTGATTATAAAGTATATAGCCTTTTGTTAAATAAGAAGACTGAAAACGCAATTTGAAAGTTTTTAATAAATGCGTATTGCGATTTTGTAAAAGCCACTTCCAGTGTCTCTATTTCCCCTGTCATCGAGTTTTCTTCTGAGCCCTGAGCAGATGTCGAGAATTCAGTTTCGCTCACGTGTTATTCTTTGGAAGTTATTTTGTTTCTTTTACCGAGGAGAGGGGGGGCAGGGAATTTTATGTTCCTCTTTTATTGTATTGGGTATTATTGTTGATGTAGGCAGTTCTTCTGAAGTATGACTTGGGAAATTGAAATAGGTAAGAAAGGTAATATTTCGGTACGAAATTTTATGAAGATAGTCTTTTTTGTTTGATTGAATTGCAGGTTGCATTTGTTTTTATATTATTTTGTTTATTCTAGCTTTGAAAATTGATATTATTGACAGGTTTCAAAACTGTTTACAAATATTTAGTTTGTTAATCAAAAAATATTATCTAACTAAATGGAATTAAAATACACGTTTCAATTGAATAAACTTGCGATTGAATTGTTCATACTGGATTATACTAATTATATTATCAGGATTAAAGCATCATAAAAAAATCTTTGATTGAGCCGACTGACCTAAATTACGTATAGCCTTCAAATTTAGTAGATAAGTAATACATTTCTGACACACAGAACTTGTTAATCCAGAAAGGATATTTCCAACAACATATATTTCCTATCACTGGCACTTAATTAACTTACTATATCCAGAATCCGCTCCTGTTCTCCGAGGCTTTATAAAGATAACTATCGTTATTGCAAACGGAACAAAGATCAAATTCGATTGTGGTTCCTCAAATTTGTATTCGGATAAGGCCAATTATACCAGATTTAAGCAAAAGCGTTAATATTATATGGAATGTGGCTGTAAAACATGCTTCAAATGTCGTTTATTTAAACGTGTGAGTTTAATTTGTTTGTTACGATGAGTTGTGTTATATTAATGGGTAAATTATGTTCTATATTAGCCCATATTTACTGTAGTGTTCATTTTAATTGGAATTAGGCCAGCAAAGATTAGTTACAGCTGTTTAATTTTTTATATTTTATTTCAAAATTCAACTTTATTGCTTGCTACGATCAGGATTCAATCTTGCAAGCTCTGATGTCGAAAGTGGGACTATTACTACCTTACCTTCACCGCAGCGGTGTTTTATTTTTATACCTATATATTTAGTTATATATTTAATTGATATTGCAATGAAATAAAAACGAAACAACTGATGTGAAACTGTTTAATTTGTTGTATCACACGCACCACTTTAAACAGGCCCAGACGGAGGGGATACACCAACGGCCATGAAACTTCCGAGTTTTGATGTTTCACTGTAATTTAATGAATTTACGGGATTCATACCACGATTGCGAAGCGCTCATGGTGCTTGCAACAGCATAGAAATATCCGACGCGCGAAATAAAAATCGGAAATCGTGGTAAGAATCCCGTAAATTCGTTAAATTATAGTGAAATTAACCGCGATAGTTTAAAACAGTTTTGATGTTTCAAATCTGCTAGGTCTTCCGCCACGGCCATTTTTTTGTTTTAATCGTTAGACAACAAAATAAATATGACTTTATTGCAATAAAATATATTCCATATTAATTTTTTTTGTTCAAATAAATAAGTTGCTGGCCTGACTACGTACGTGAGATTGTCGATTAATGGTGGATATTATCAATAAACGTTCGCGATCTGTTTCTTCTATGGTTGAGGAGGGCGATGGCTGGATCCCGCGTTAACTTGTGAACGGGTGCCGTTTGAGGGTGTTTGTCGTTTGGATACTTGGACGGAGGGAGACTTGCCGAGCTAACGGATGAAGATAAGAATAACTTTGCACATAAAGAGACTGTAAATTTATTTTGACAAAAATATACCCGTGAAGTTTCTTGCCAGTTCTTCTTCACGAAGGTTTTTCCGAACTGGTGGTAGAGTCATGTTTTATTTGAACTCAATAAGAACAAGTAATTGTCAGTGTTGAGAAATAAATATTTAATTTTTTTTCATTTCATTTCCTATTTGTCCATCTTTATATGAACTAGCAAAACAAATCTGGAAAATAGATTTTTGCACCAAAAACATGTAGCACGAAATACGTATATAAATAAAACATTAGTGTAAAATTGTTCACAGAGACTTAATAAGAATAGGCATTGGGAACTAAACATAGTATCAGATAAAAAAAAAATACCACCAAAACTAGGATAAAAAGAAAATTACATATAGGCTAAATGATGCAAAACAGCTACACACTCTAATTAGATTCATTGAGACATCAATCCCAAAAATGTGTCTAAATATTGTTCTGGCCTCGATTTTAGTAGTGAAATTATTAATTTTATTTCACCTCGACCTTCCATCTGTCATTTCTTTACGAGTGTTAAAACTTGCGTGGAGAGTAAGAATGATTAAAAGTTAGTCACTGATAATATTTAGTTTATATCTTGAGAAAATATCCAAATTTGTATAGGTATATATTTACTACTACATAATATCTTAAACGAACGTTTATCTACTGTCTGCTAAGACAAGTCAAGAGAAGCTCAACTAGTTTGCCTGCCCGGGTTTGATATCCTGCGACCAAAAGCAGTCTTTTCTTCCAGCCCAAATCGTACATTGCACTTTTTCCTAAAAAAATGTTGTGTAATATCACGATGATTAAGGACTTTTTTTCCATGGTCGTAACATAGTACAACGCATCTGCATTTTATTTTACGCATTTTTTTATTGCATTTACGATTCAAACACAAGAGATTTATAACTACCAACAATGTCATATCTATTTGGCAGTATTAATGGTTTTGATGACTTGAAAGTTATCATTTAAATATATATATTCCTAATACCTTATATAATGCCTAAGGCCATATTTATAATTATTATTATTAAGACATGTTCGTTAATTACCGTCATAGGTAAACTGGTGTTCTGGGTCGATTACAAAATTCTTTCATAATACTCAAAAGTAAGGCTTTGCGGTTAAGCTGAAACTGCTAGTTGTTAATTTATCAATAACTTGTGTTGATGAAAAGATAAAAATATATCGTAAGAACAAGATGCCACGGCGTTGTTTGGGGAGCCGATCACTCACTCTCTCTCTTTCCCCGATCCGGTTTAGTTATATTAGCAAAATGGCTTGCCAAACGTAGGTATAACAAACAGCATATATAATCCCTCTAAGAAGTACTTGTAAATTTTATTTCAAGATTTTTATAGTTTAAGGTGACAATCATTATCGTGAATTTGGAAAAAGAATTGAAATATTTTGTACTCACTGAGAACATACTTCTAAGAAGCACCTTGGCCTCAAAAGTTTAACTTATTAAATTGAAATATTATATTATGCAATTGCCCTTTGTTTAAACGGTTTTCGGTTAAAGGCAGACGCTGACCGGAACAGCTAAGCTGTAATATTGCATTTTAAATAATCAATACCTTTTTTCTTATTAGAAACTGGACAACTTGGCTGGACAACTGGAAAACCGCCATGACAACTCACTTTCGTTTCTTGATCCTTCAATTAATCCTTTTTTAAAAGTGCTATCTAATTGAAGACTACCTCTACGTTTCATTGGTCAATCGCTAGATCGTAATGAGAAATCAGGTATTACGTCCAATTCATCTAACAACGATTCTTTTCTTCTTCTTACAGTCGAAGGAAGACGCGTAAGACGTTGATAGTCCGTGGCCATCATATAATTACAGCATTCGTCATAAAAACATCTTATATTTAAATCTCAGCTGCTTTACCCATTTTTATAAAAAAATATATCGTTCATGGAACTTTGGCTTCGGTTTGTACCATTAAAGGTCTCCTCGGGAAAATAATTCCAATAACAATATAACAACTCAGTAAAACTTGATTCTGCCTTTTCATGTATGAATAACTTTATATGCACAGTTCTGTGGTATCCAAGTAAAAAAAATTGATACAATTTTAAATAATTTCAATAATTTCATAAAATTTTATTTGTGATATACCGCTTACTCTTATCCACATAAATGATCTTACTAATTTACACTTTGCAGTAATCATAACATATTTTAGCCGTCAGCTGTTCGATATATCTAATTATTCCAGTTTATGTTGATTTTCACCCAGGATTTTACTTTACCCTTGAATGAAAATGTGCTTCCATCACTGTGGATTTGTACCGGGCTGAGAAAGGCATACGTACAGACATATTTCAAAAAGTATTTACTCGGGTAATGTAGTGGTCCTAAAGGTGTATTATTCATTATCACAAAATATATTATGGAGAAAAGATATGATTGTTTGCTTGAAGGTAATGAATTGAATAAATCTGAGTCTTGAAAAAAATTAACAAATTTGTCTCAATTAGATTGCTTCAATAGTAGCTTTGGCCATATAAAATAAAAAATCTGGGATCAGATACCGCTGAATTTAAACCACTCAAAACTTCTAGTAAAATATAAACATGTAAAATAGTAAATTGATCGTTTGAAATTCAATATAAAACAAATGAACAAAAACTTTCAACCAACACAATATTTTATCACAACGGGTAGTTACGAATTCGTGGAGATGTTTCAATAATCGATGAAAAATTGCGATGAAACAATGAATGTAAGGCCTTTAATTTCAACAACACAGTCACCGAAATTGATAGCCACCACAGCGGAGAACAAAAGAGACTCGTACATGAAATTTAATTTATTCGATTTCAGTTTGGGTGTTAAATACTTCTCCTTGGTTGTCAAACTATAGATCGAAAGAACTATAGATCTTTTAATGTTTTCCTTTATACACTAACTATCTTAATAGTTATTAATAATAAAATTTATTTTCAGACACAAAGATCCATATACAAAAATTAAACAAATTACAAAAAAAATTATTGTATTTTATTTTGCATCAATATACTGTGGCTTTATTTGTAGATTAATGCTGTGAAAAGGAATATCAGCTTCTTTAATTGCATTTTGATAGAATTTATATTATTAAAAGTATTTTAGGTGTAATATTTACATATTTGAGCCGGCATAAATCAGTTATCCTGACCAGCAAAGTCGAATCTTTGTAGCCTTTATTAACGTTCAGGAAAAATGCCGCTCGGAGACGAGCTGATCAAACCGACCTGTAAATCCTGAAAGATGTGTTGCCTTTGGTTCGGGCCGGCATTACCGTTCAATAAAAACGGAAACCCGAACATGCCAGACCGTGCAAGTGGTAGCAGCCCTTGCTTATTACGTGTTTTAACGGGTGAAACTGGTTAAACATGACTATGATAAAACTATTTAATTAAATTAAATTAATTTAATTTTAACTTTGAACTTCCTGAGCAATTTTTCTTGTTATAATTAATTTGCTTCGTAACTATTAAATATTGTATAATGTTACGATATACAATACATATTGTATTATGTTACAATATACAATACATATTGTTTTATGTATTGTACCTATATTGGCTACTGAACAATAATTAATTATAATTTAAAATTTATAATTACTAGAGAAAGCTTTTCATTTTCAGTCATTTTCAAAAATAACCATACCGTTACATATACAGATAAGCATATGAGGAAACCACACACAGGACATTTCAAAATATACAAAGTTATTTAATTATAAAAAATATCAAATCCAGAAAAAATTATTTTAGAAATACGTTATCTTGTTATTCTTTACTCCGTCACGGATCAATTCAGATAACCAACCACATACTCCTCACAACACAAGTCATAAACTCCCTCAAGTGTAACACATCGCAAGAAGCCGTTATTAAGTTAGGAAGCGTCAAATTGTGGGTAGTTTACCCAACAAACTGCGAACTTCGATGTGAATTGACTGGCAACTGAATTTGTAAGTCCTTGAGTCCTCTGGACGCCTGGTACTGAATATGAGTTGATTCGGAGTTTTGGGCATGTGTCTGTGTGTTGGGTCTGGGTTCTGTAGATTTTGGGAATTTTGTGAATACGCGGTAAATTTTTTATTAAGATGCTATCTAGGTTGGTTTTGTAGTAAGTCCTTCCATCTTTAAAGGCCATCACCGCACCACTGGCGAAGATCAAAAGAAGAAACAGCTAGTGAAATTAAAGAAACAAAGAACGGCAACGAATCATTATCATTATTTCAATGTAAGTCAAACAATGACAAACCTAAAATTAATGATGTCCATATGCATGAATGCTTTTCTTGTGGATTGTGAGCTCGTTTGAAATAGTTACAAAATTTGCAAAGGTAAGATCGATGCTAATTTGGTTTTAAAGTAATAAAAGGCATGCTACGATGAGATTTTGTAAAATGGTAGGATCATTTAAAATCTCATATTGCTGCCCTCCGATGAATTTTACTACCAGACACAAAATTTGCTGATAACCCAGCTACACGAGTAGTAGAGAATTTGAAACAAATTGTAAAATACAGTTTATGCCTATCCTTAAAACTTAGGTGCAATTATATTTTTCTGTTGGATACTTGGGAGGAGGGAGGAAAATAAGAATAATTTTGTATAGAAATAAAGAGACATTGTAAATTTATTTGAAAAAAGAAATTATACACGTGAAGTTTCCTGCCAGTTCTCCTTCGCGAAGGTTTGGTAGAACTGGTGGTAGAGTCATGCTTTATTAGACGTGAATTAAAACAAGTAATTATTAGTGTTGAGAAATACATTTTTGAATACGAATTTGAATTATCGACACCTTTCTTGTCCCAGTTCATTACTTAATTTTATATTATAACATGGATAAATGTTGGCATTGGATCATCAATACCAACCATTATAATCAGCTTATCGTAATCTCCTGCTTACATAGGCTTCCTCTAAAGTGCAGCACCTGTCCCGGTCTTGAGCCATACGAGCCAACCAAACACTTTTATCAGGTCATCAGCCCATCGTGATATGGACGTCACCCTTTGCTACGCTTACCTAAACGCAGTGTCCACTTTAATGCGAGTGCCGGCCAAATGCCACTTAGTTTGCTGATTCTCCAGGCTATATTGGTCACTTTGGTAGGATTATGACGAGTCGTAGCCCATTGGCTAATTCGATAGTGATGTGCATGTTTTCACTTTGTGTATTTTAGTGTGATTTTGACTGACGTTCTTGTTAATGATGTGCATATACGTACTTATTCTGTTTGTGTCTATGTTTAATGTCTTCTTTTATGTTGCATCATTGTAAATGTGGAAGTACTTAAAATACTTGTTTTGCCTGCCTTGCTATTAAATGTATTTTTTTAATTATATATTTAAAGTAATTTGCAGCATTGAACTTGTGATATTACTTCGTTGTGTTAATTTGTGTATTTATTATTTGTATATCATGTTTTACTTTGTCATGTATATAGTGTTGTGTTTGTTAATAGACGTATCTTTTTTCTTTATTACAAATTCATTACCGCCAAAGACTATCTGAGTGACTTTGAATTTATGAACTATCCTTTAGTGTCTACGTTTCGGCACCGTGAATCTTTACAGGAAGGATGCACAAATCCCTAATGGAAATCACTGTCAAAAGAATAAACCAAAAATGATTGTTCTTTATGCCCTTTTCAAACCTTCCAATGGCTTTATCAAAAACGAACCCTAAAAGTACAACTCAATAATATCCATATTTACTGAGCATAAGAGTCGACTGATTTCGAAAGAGAAACTTCTCGATTTAATTTATGAACTTGTTTGATTTTAGTACACTGCGTATTAACTTGTGTGCGGGAGTTAGTGAGAAAAGTTACCGAGTCGTCTATGTTATAATTTCATCACTGCCATCTCATTATACTTACGTACCTACGTGTAGACAAAATAAAAGAGCGCGTTCTATGTATACATAGCTAAATAAAAAGTAAAGTTTTGACTATTCGGGGTAGATCATTCATAAGAAAGTAACCTTCTGAGAACTGAACAGATTTAGTTATTTAATACTCTACTTAGATAACCTATTATAGGATCTATTTGGTGGACAAAAGCATGCTCCTAC
The DNA here is from genome assembly GCA_923062675.1 of Marasmarcha lunaedactyla. Lineage (NCBI taxonomy): Eukaryota > Metazoa > Arthropoda > Insecta > Lepidoptera > Pterophoridae > Marasmarcha > Marasmarcha lunaedactyla. Next base: position 24,491,590 of record OV281345.1, read on the forward strand.
AGGGCAACTACTTCTCATTACTTAGCAACAAAAAACATCCTGAAATAGACCATAAGTAAGTAAGTCCAATTTAATTCAAAAATATGATAAGCAAGTCTAAAATATTGACTTGAAAACCATAACACTCAAAAAGCAATAAAAATTAAACCAATTGCGATTAACGAAGCACTCAAACTAATCTACAACTATAAGTAAAATCTAGTTTTATCTGTTTCCGAATTAAACAGCAAATCCAAAATCCCTTAAGCTAAGTTTCATGTAATTATAAAAGCGATTCTCAACCTTGTTACAAAGGTGTAAGGTTCCTTTTATTAGTGTCCTTTTGATTGTTTTAACTAAAATCTAAATGTTTCACTCGATAACTTTATTCGTAACAATCTCGAAGTTGTAACTGTTTTCGACCACTAATTTGTGAGAATTAAACTTCTGTTTTGCTATCCATGGTCGAACTTTGGCTACCTATTTCATTTTGTTTCTCCATATTGTTACCCCATGCTTATTTTTGTAAAACAAAAGCTTGTTGAAAATTACCTCTGAATTTTCAAATTCGAAAGACCCAACCATAAACATTACAGCTTGTAACGAAACCGATCATGCCTCCGTTACTCGTATTAGCGGTTCGATTCGATAGTACCGGGTTTGATTTCTGAAAATAGATGTTTAGTATATCTGTTTTTATTTTTAACAATTCTCCTTAAGATTCTTTCGATGTATTAGGTCCCTGATTAAACTTATTTAAGTGCATTTGCCCTTATATTGATATTCATCCTTGTAAAATTTAATAATAACTATTATTAACCTGCCTGTAGCAAGTAAATATGCTGTCCCATAAAGGTATAACTCATTTATTCCTTTTTATGAAAGCTGCCTGCAGTAAAAAAAAATACTTTAAACCTATCTTATATCTTATTGACAATTTTTTTTCTAGTACCTACGCATGCAATCCACGTAAGATAATACAGTTTTCACACAAACAAATCGACTCTTATAGCTACATATCTCTAAATATAAGTTTACATTTCACCGACACAGAAAAATTACATTTAAACAAAATTAATTGTAGTCCATATTTTTATGATGATAAAGCGTATTTTTCTGAGACGGCGCCAAACGTTAATATGCCTGATGGCATGAACAAATTAAAATGCATTTTTCTGCAGTAATAAATTATTGAGGTAACCAGCCGCGCTGCTACGCAGATATGCAACAAAGATTTTTATTTACAACATTTTGTATGTTTCTCGTTTTGCAAAATTATGCGCTTAGTTGAGTCAAACTTTTTTACAAAGTGATATTTCCTTTTCGTTCTAGACTCGAGTTTTTGGTTGAAATGCTGTTTTAAATAATAAATGTTTAGCTGAGTGCTTGCGTAGTGGAAGTATTACAGCTTTCTCTTGAAATAATGTAGTAATTGTATGAATAAACAGGTTCACACCTATTATTTTTATAAATCCATGCTGAGATCATAAATGTAAAAAAGTGTCTTAAATGTACGTTTGCGTATTTAATGTATACCATTACTATACTAATGATCAATTATTAACATAACATAATAGCATTACTAGACGTAAGTAATAGTTTGCTTGATTTTTAGAAAACTAAATGTTGCATGTGTACGCCGTTACACAAAACATCGGTAGATATATAACCAGAACAAACCAAGAACTCCAAAAGGACTTCAAACACAAATCCTTGTGGCTACCGCATCTGGCTTGTTGGCTGATAAAGCTCTATTCATTACGAGCTATTCAGATATTATTTCTCGACGAACCGCAACTCGAAAGCGTCTCCGCGGAGCTTTTAAGGAGCTTACATTAGTCGGCAGAGCTGGTCTCATCCCCAGCTACCATAAAGCACCGATACCATCAACACTTTCACGACACACAACGCTTTGAGCGTAGGGCTGGGATAATGTTATATATTTTTAAAATACTAGTTTCATACAAAGCTGTCGACTTTTTTGTTGCTTTTATAATAAGATAAGTTTTGAAAAATGCTGCGAATTTTAGTGTCTTTGGGAAAAATAGGTAAAAATCACGCGTCAAAAATCAATATACGCGTTTATGTTTTGGTAAAAGAGATAAAAAAAGTTTAAATACCGAAACAATCATTCCTATTTGCGAAGGGTATTTCCGCATCCATAACCGACAACAATATCTACAACACCTAGGAATAATGCCAACGCGTTTGAACAATGAGTTTGCCAGCCATGACAATCTTCAAAAAAAAGCCTATTTGCGAAGCATGCTCCCAGCCCTAGACCCAAGGTAGGGCGCGGCTATCTGTGACGGGATCGCAGCTAAGCTGCTCCGCGCACAACATTTACCGTGCGGAGAGATCTGATTACAATACAGGCGACTTCGACTCGTATCCCGGAAGCGCTTTATTTGAATGCTTTGCTGTAACTCGAGGTGTTGTTCCTTTAATACGAAGTCTAGATTTGATTTTAAGTTAAATGCTTGGGTTTTGTTTGTTTGGATGGGTTTACCACAAATTTTTCTGATGTGGTAAATGGCTTACATTAAGCTATTCATATAAATTGTATTATAAAAATAAAATGTATTATAAACTGATTTTTCTGATAAGAATATTGCAGGGCTGGCATCTGCTCGTATTTGACGTAACCCTTTATGCTTACACGCTATTACATATTTCAGGTTAAAAATTAGTCCAGAGTCTAGATAAACTAGTAATTTAATATACAATAACTGTTTTAAACTATCGCGGTTATTTTCACTATAATTTAATGAATTTACGGGATTCTTATCACGATTATCAATTTTTATTTCGCGCGTCCGATATTTCGATGCTGTTGCAAGCACCATGATCGCGGACTGGCAGATGTAGGTAGGTGGCGATGACAGTTAGAGGCAGATAAGGAGGGTAGATCGATTTACGAAATATCGGACGCGCGAAATAAAAATCTAAAATCGTGGTAAGAATCCTGTAAATTCATTAAATTTAATATACAGTCTCCTAGAATAAAACCTATATTTACACTTAATGCATATTTGATACAATTCTATTCTTAAACTTTAATTTTGAAGATCATGGCTCCAAACGTATACTTTATCTGAATTTTATTTTCAATTCTACTGATACAGATATAGATACTGCCTCATTCGCCGGAGGTCCCAGGTTCAAGTCCAAGCCGGGGCATTCATTTGTGAAGAATACAGATGTTGTTTATATTAAGATATGAGTGTTTATTCTAAGTTGTCCCCCAGTTTACTATATGGTCATCCATAATACCAGCTCCGTAGACTTGGGGGCCGTCGAGTTAGTGGGTTTGTCTAGGGGTTTATTTTTTTATCATTATTATTAAAACATTTTTGTCTTCTACAAATTAACCTTCAATACAATCGTATTTGTCGAAAAATCACAAATTTCACACATTAAAGTTTATTATTGAACTCGCTCTTAAAAGGTTAAAAAGTTTTTGAAGAGAAACTATATCTCAATGAGTGGTTTTCTCAAAATAAAGAAGGTACGAATTAATCTCCGAACCTGCAGTAAACTGACAGTAAATGACAACTTTCACTCACTGAATCATCAGTTTTATTAAGTAAAAGGCAAGAGTTATTTTCGTAGATTCTTCATTTCTAATTTCAATTATTTTGGTTTAATTGTACACCGTACCAGCCTTGAGCCCTCTACCATTAAATGACATTGACATATTAGTTTCAGGCACAGCCATCTATTGTGAGATTTGATGCTATTTTTTGACATTCTTAAAACTTCTCAATAAATAGATTTTTTAAGAATAAAGCTAAGTGTAAGTGCGGTATTATTTTACTCAAAGGCACGTGGGAGATGAAATTGTATTATTGTATTAAATACAAACGCAAACAACATTATTTGGGGTTGCCCAAATTTACTTTTCCGCGTTGTTTTTTTTTGGATTTGTCTTGTACGTAACATTTGAATAAGTACAATTGCTATTATGTATTATAATTGGTTTTTTGGTCTTTGATTCATCTCCATATTCTATTTATAAACTTCCTTCAAGAAAGGAAAATGAGGAAAAGATTTACTAGTTTACTATAAAATATATTTACAAAATCATAAATATTACCTATAATATAAGTTACGTCTTTATCGTTATAACATCGCTCTTCACTGGCTTTATGACTTTTGCGTATTTTCTAAGAATGCCAATAACTGGTTTGTATTTCCCAGAATGGGGCTGCTTCGTTACAATCTTATGTGGAATAACACTGGTCGTGGAAATTTCTTCGAATTCCGGTTTCCGATGATCTTCATCCGCGATCTTTCTCATTATCTTTTCAAAGTGAGATAGCTTCATGCTGTTTCTTTTTAAGGGCACGTTGAATTTCTTGGACCTGGGTTTTTTGGATTTGGCTAGCTTTTTCGCGAGCCACTTGTGGTAAGGTTTGACAATTTCTACTTTGACTTTGTACATGACAGTGCTGTTGTCCCTGCGGGCGATCTCGGCGATGTCGCTTACGTATTTCTTGAACTCTCGGAGCCCGTTTTCGTTGCCGCTCACTTCGAATAGTTTAGGGATTTCTTGCAGACGTGCTGGTTGCTGGTTGTGGCTGTTGTGCCTGTCTGTTTAGCAAAATAAATAATTGAGGTGATTCATATCTGTTTGAAGAGCGTAAAATAAATACACCTAAAGGTCATTTACGAACTGAAAAAATATACCTTTTATTAATTGTTTGTAATAAGTTACATTAGTTTATATCTTGGAGTATAACGTACAAATTAAAAACTCGGTTTTCATTGGTACACCAAATGAAAAAAATCCGGAAAAAAACTCTCTCAGCACTCTTGTACACAGTGTTCAAAACTGAAATTATTAAGTACAATTCAACTAGGCATTAAACAAACATTGCACGTAAAACTTTCGTTACTCGAATATGCAATTCTTACTTTCAGTATATTTACCTTTAATAATAAATAACTAAATTAAAAATGCACACGGCGCTTACCTTCTATAAAATGTTGACACGTCACATGGCTCACGAAAAAAAAACCCAAATAAACACTATTATGACTGAACCACATGATTAATACACCAAGACAATTATGTCCGATAAGAATTCAAGCCAAGTTATATACGCACCGAAACTGAAGCTTGGAGAAAAAACTAAAAAACACACAATACCATTTGTTTCAGAGACAGTGCCTTGCTTTACACCTGGTATGCTCGAGTTTAAGGGTTCCGTGGTGATGAAAGAAAAACTGCTTTATTTAAAAAAAAATTAAACTGCTTTGAATACTGTTGTTCTAGATTTATTACTATACTGAGAAATCAGTGATTCTATTTTTACAACAATAACTTATTGTAACAAATTGAGTATTATATTTTATGATGTGAAATAAGTATCGATTTTTCGTTTATTGAATAACTAACGACCCAGATAGCAGAGCATTTATGCCTACTTTGTTTCTCATGCTCGTAGTATCGCATCAGGTTGTTGCGTTGAGCTTATGGATTAGATTTACATGTGACTAACGTATGTATATCCTATTTGGAGATTTGTGTATATTGATGTATTTTGATTCATATCCTGCAAGTGTTTGAAAGAAGATAAAGAATGAATATACTTTTATAACTTATAGGATTGACCTTTGATAAAATTCACTAAAACAAAATAATGTTCAAGACTCTTGTTTGTTGTCACTTTAAAAGTTACAACCAAACGAATGCTACTGCAGCCTGTTGTAGTAAGCTAACCTTAAAAGAGAGACATGTGTCACTGCGGACTTTTCTGTAGACATATAAAAGAGCAACAATATTTTGTTTTGATTTATCTTAAGGGATTAAGCAGCGTTTCTGTTGAAAGATCCCAGTCGGCAAAAAAATTTACGATATATTCAATATCATCATATTTTAGCTAATTTATATAATGTGTTAATGAGTCATTCACATAAAACTTTTTTTGAATCATTTCGTTCATTGGTGAGAAACGTATAAAAATCTTTTCGGTTGTTTTTTTATCAATTTACAGTAAAAGGTAAATAATCATACACATAAACCTTCCTTCTGAATCACTTCGTCCATTAAAGATAACCGTAGGAAAATCGGTTCTGTAGTTTTTGAGTTAATTGCGTTCAGACAGACTAACAGACAGACATGGCCGGGGGACTTAGGTTAATAATATGTATCGAAGTGTTGCAAAATACTTCCGTTATTTTTATAGTACCAAAAAATTCAGCTAGCGTATTTATAACATTTAAATGTTCTTGAAAACTACTAGTGTTCTAGGATCATTATGTATTAAAAATAAAAAGACAGAATTTATTAAAAACATGTCTTTCTAGAAGAAGAACAAACGCCTTGATCAGAAACAAACTGTCAAATTACCAACAACAGGAAATAACAGTATGTATCGTGTAGGCACGAAGGTATTTTTACAGCGATATATCTTTGTTCAGCAAAAAGTGTAACTCGTGCTTCGTCGTTAGGTAAGATTATTATGGATTAGTGCTTCTTGCCCTCAAACGTATTGATCGTTTGGCAGTTATGTAATTGAATTTTTATTTAACTTTTTTTAATGTGCATTTAGAGTCTGGTCCCGTTTTTATTTTAAATACCTATATAATGTTAGTCTAGATGACGTACGTCCCTACGGTGCTACTTTTAGAACGTTTCAATTGAAAATCACTTAATCTTTCTCTTTGTGATTTTATTTATTAGATACATCGTAAATTTTTCTGCAGAAATTTTATGTCAACATATAAATTTAAAAAACATTACGTAAATTTAAACAAACCTTATTTGCAACATTTTGGCCTAAAACTATCCTAAACTTTGAAGTTTAGGGTCGATTCATACACTCATACATAATATGGGCTTTTTGACACCACAGCAGCAAAGTTCCCATGGGATTCCCATAGCTTCCGCAAACATTTGAATAATTTACTGATTTAATTCTCATGCACACTATCACGAGTTTAAACCTGGAACAGCCATTTACATAAGAAATTAGAATTCAACTTAACGTTGTTGTAACATTAAATAAAATATATTATATATAGCATTAGATAGCCTTTTGACACTTTCATGTACGAATACGGATACGCTTTTAAATTAATCAAAATCAGCGGTAAACATAGTTTTACACTATTACCTAAGCATATAATATCCTACAACGAAGAAAACTCAAATAATACACTATATTTCAAAACTAGTACATACAGAACCAATGAAAGTAAGGTTTAAACAATTTTAAACATTAAAAAAGAAAGAGTAATAAAATAATCTTTTCATTCCTAATTATTTTATTATTAGAAACCTGTTTTTATTTATTTTTTCTAAGGTTATTTAAAAATATTGCTTTTTTTATATCTTTATATTTTGGCTACAAATAGTAATGTATATAAACAAAAGGTACGAAAAACGTGAATATGTAATTGGGTCGTAAATTAAAACTTAATTAAGAATAAATTAATAATATACGTTATATGTACAACCAGATGGGTCGATAGTTCCTGCTAAGAAATTCACAACATACCTTTGATTAAAGTACAAGAGTGGGAGATAGGTGACGTTTACGTTCCTGTTAAATGAATAGAGCTAGATGAAGAGAGATAGACTAGAGAACGGCTATAGAAAACCACAAAAACAATTCTCAAACACATTCAATTGAATATTATTAGCGAAAGAGCGATAGCTCTCCGTCATAAAAGAGATAAGATGATGAAAAACATGAGCGTGTCATAATTTATATTGTATTCGCTTCGTTTCGTATACTGTCGGTTTGGTTTGCATAGTATAGAAAGGTAAAATCAGGTAACTGAGAACAAGCTTTTTGATGTCCATGTCTCAGGAACTTGTTACCTATCTTCCAATATTTTACTTTAATCAAAGCAACATACAGAACCCGTATTTTACATTTGACTGACTGGCTATTGCTGGTCCTTTGTTTGGGATAAGGATTACGTTAACGCTGTGTACCGAGGTAAACAGGTGATAGTGAGAGCCATCACCTATGTAATACTGATAAGATGTTTTGAGTAGAAGATTAAGATAGTTAAATAAATTTATGTGTATAATGAGGGTAATAGTTGACTTCTTGTACGTAGGATTTCTGCTGTGTTTTAGAGACTAGAAAGCGTTCGATATCTGGAGTAGGATCATTACATAATGTTTAGTTACTTAAAAATTCGGTTTAAGTTAATTCAACAGTGCATCAAAATTGGTCCATTATTCGTATAAAAGAGACGCGCACTAAACTTTATACTTAATATTACTACAACTAAAAAACTCAAAATATATGAATTACTGAAGATTTACAATACAAATACTGAATTACAGTAAACCCTATCATATAAATGAAAGAGTTGCATACTAAGTTGTAACTGAAAACCAATCCCCAGATCGAATAGGTACTTATTTAGTGTGGAATTATCTGGTATAACTATTATAGACTATTTTCACTAAAATAATATCGCGATTAGACCAATATTACATGTTATTCACTACTTGCAAATTTTATTGTATTTTCATCTTCTCAACTTTCGTTATTCTTTTGATACGTAACATTTTTGAGCATACCTTTTAACCTACATTTTTTGAAACCATTTCGTTTATGTCTTTTCAGGAAAACCTTAATACAAAGAAGCATAATCCTACCGCAAAGCAGCACCGCTTAGCAGCCACAATATCCGCGGAGGACTGATAGCAGACAAGAGCTGGCATAATACTGAAAGTTACACTACAGTTGCTAGTACCTACCAAAAGTACACGTAGACTGGATGGACAGAGTTTATTAAGAGAAAGTAAATAAGAACGCTATTGATTTTAAAAGAGCTTTGTATTTTGGTTTTGAGGGCCCAATCATATTACAAAAGCTGCTATAATGTCACTTTCGTCCATAGTGTTGTACACTTTTATATGCACGTTACTGATAACACGTGACAAAAATATTTGCGTAAGTTTGTATTATTCTTTTTTTGACTTCGTCAGATTCGGCAAACAATCATGCGAACCATCTGCAGGTAAGTGGCATCTGTTTCCATAGACATCGTATTAATGATGTCTTTAAAATAATAGCCAACGTAGATGGTATTGATTAATTCGAATGATACGTCGCCGGCCGTAGACTTCATTGGATTTGCCTGTGTTCCAGTAATTATACTGGCTGTTTCTTACCTGTATCCGGAACACAATCACTTAAACTTGGTTGATATGGTGGTCAAAATAGGATCTTAACATAAGGCCCATCACGAAATATTTATAAAATAAATAATAATGAATGAAAATAATAATGACTTCATTATAGATATTAGATTTTACCACCGCATTAAGCTGCATTCCCAATACTCTCACTTAGTTCGCTGTAGTGGTTACAGCTCATTGGCCAACAATTATTTGCTCTGTTGAGCAATACAATGATAAAAGTTTTATACGGTTATTATGAATTACTAGTTATCGTTGCAATCCATTCACGCGGAATTAAATCCATAATAATTTAATGGATATTAAATGTATGATAAATAGGATATTCTGTAATTTTTCAGTACAATAGAGTGATTTTTATTTATACGTAACTGTAGATAATTGATCAAAACTAGATAATAATAGGTGATACAATTAAATGCTTATTGCTTTACTGGTGCAGCTCCTGAGAAGATGGGCATATTTATCAAAATATAACTTAGGTTATTTCATAGCTGTCTGAAAAAATAATGACTATTTTTACTATTTTCATAGTCAGCAAACGCTGCTCAACTGTGGGTAAGTAGCAACCGCGTCCACGGACAGCATTAGTCGTATGTGTTTTGTTTATAAATACTGAACGTGATTTTTAGATCGACTAATGATGCGTTGCCGCCCGCAGGCGTCAGTTCGAATTGCTTATAAAGTTTAAATAAAGGGGAAATTATAAGTCAAGTTACAAATTTCTTTATTGGCCACGTGATCAAACTTCTCATTTTATAACTAAGCCACGTGAAAATGAGGTAGCCTCTAATAAACTAATTCGTCTTTTTTGCAACGCCATTCTATAGAAAGCGTAGTAGTTAAATTTGGGTTAGGTTAATGTTAGGCTGTAATTATTGCATGCGCGATTCGAGCGAGCGATGCAAGCGTGGTCCGGCAGCTCCTGACGAAGCGCCATAATCTAAATTCAATGATAATTCAAAATTATAATGCAAAAACATGCAACAATTAGTATCGTTCAGACGCTCGCAAATTATGGCTGACTTAGTAATTTAGAAGGCAATGTAGATTTTTAGAGGCAAATAATGCTATTAAAAAGAAGTATCTATTTAATTAGCACCCATAATAAAATACTATTTATTTCTGAGTTACTAAAATTGGTTCGGTTGAGTGTGTAGAGTAAGTGGTAGCCGTGCCTAAAGACATCCACAATCGTAAAGTCAATGATGAATTATCGATTGCATTGCGTTGCCGACCGTAGGCTAACAATGGAATTGCCATTGTTCCAGTAATTACACTGGCTGTTCCTCTCATTTAACCGGAACATAGCCACGTAAATTTTATTATTAAGGCCGTCTAAATAGGAAGGACTGTAACACCGGCCCCAGACACCCCGATAATCATTGCCACTAATAATCGATTCGTTAGAAGTTTATCCAACATACTCGAACTAAAACAAATCAATCCTCTTTGTAATAATACTCTATATACCTAAATAATACACACACTTCCTGCTTACTAAACTAATAATTAACTACAGAAACGAAGACCAACAAACTAACTTTACCTTCAAACACTCACAAATCAATACATTAAAATAAATAATTTCGTTGTAGACTGTACTCTTGCCGTTATATCTTGGAACTTCGTCAATGGCCTCGCAATTGAATTTTGCGAGCTACTGGAACGATTGTTGTGGGAACGCTCTTTTACTGCTTCTACTGTCGTTGGAGTTTAATCAGTTTAATCTGAGAGTAGATATTTCAGGACTTTTGCCTTTTGTTTAAAGTCTACTATAGTGAATACCTTTTTTTTCGAAATTGATAGTTTATTTATGGCCTTTTTAGCCTTTTAAATTTCACCGGACTTTGTGGCCTAGCGCTGAGGGCGCTTAGCCGGAACTTAAACTACTCCTACATACGATACGCCTAAGGGCACCCGAGAGGGCACGGACCTCGGCTTAGGACGTCGTATATTGAAACTACCACTGGTTCGGAAGGGTCATCTACTGCCAAAGAACCAGCAAGAACTCAGTAGCAATGCGTACGCTGCGTAAGCCTGGGCCACCGGTGGGTTAGGCGATTCGAATGTGAGTACATAGCACTGAAGGTGCTCAAAATGAAAAATAAAAATTGAATTAATTCGAATTAACGTTAGAATTAGAAGTTGCGGCCTGAAGGGCTTCGAGATCTAATGTTAATTGCGTGGGTTCGCCAGTGTGCACGTTTCTCGGTCTAGCGACTTTCAGTTTTGAATCTAAGACAGGAACAGTATATGAGACTGAATCTCGAACTAGAGGATTGGGATGGGTTTCGGTGCGTTTGAAGAACGATTCTGAGAGTGTTTTTAGGTGCTGTTGCACTGTAGGTAGTTCAAGATCTATGTGCAGGTCCACGTTGCGCACGTACCAAGGTGCGTTTGTGGCCCTGCGGCAGAAGAGATTTTATATATTTTCTAGTCTATCGTGACCACGGCAACTGCAAAGATGCCGAAACGTCGAAATAATTTTAAAATTAACTAAAATATACGCGATAATATCCGGTAAAAAGTGTTTTATTTACAGAAGAGATTTTAAACTACCTGCAGTTTGTGCAGGACGGAGGGTTTAGCTTGGGCAAAGACTGGCGAGGCATATGTCATGACTGGTCTAACGCAGACCTTATAAAGCGTACGTTTGTTTCTGAGGGATATTTTACTTTTTCTACCTAACATGCTATTTAGGCGGCCTAAGTAGTGACGGGCGAGCTTCGAAACTCTTTCGACGTGTGGCTTGAAAGAAAGCGTCGGATCTAACGTGACGCCTAAGTATTTAGTACTGCGCTTCCAGGGGATGGGAATGCCTAACATTCGAACGTGGGGATCGCCAACGGGACGACGGCGTTTGTGGTCGAAGCGCATCGCAGACCTCTTTTCAGGGTTCACATCGATACGCCATTTTTGAAACCATGCACCGAAGGCATTTACAGCCTTTTGGAGTCTGGTGGGGAGACCCGGGACTCTGCGGCCTTTGGTGTAAAGGGCAGTATCGTCGGCAAAGAGGGCAAGTTCGACGCCTTTCGACGGGACGGGAATATCGTTAGTGTACACGGTGTACAATAGAGGGGCGAGGACTGAGCCTTGAGGGACTCCAGCCTTTATGAGACGGGGCGCGGAAAGCGTGCCTTCGTGTTTAAATCGAAACGTACGGTCTTTAAGAAACGACGCGATTATTCTAACTAGGCGATCCGGTAAGCCTATTTTGTAGAGTTTATAGACGAGGCCGCTGTGCCAGACTTTATCGAAAGCCTTGGCTACGTCAAATAAAATCGCGATCGTTTTAAAACGCCGCGGGTAGAAGCCGTCGAGTATGTACTCGAAGATTCGATGGACTTGCTGAGGGCAGGAGTGTTTAGCGCGAAAGCCGAACTGATGAGGAATTATGAGAGGATCACCATCCGTTGGAAACAGATGGTTCCGCATTCGAGAGAGTATGACTCTGTCGAGAAGTTTAGACAGTGCCTTGAGGAGGCTGATGGGTCTGTGATTAGCCAGGATATTCAGAGGTTTACCCGGCTTGGGAATGCCTATGACTGTCGCTTCTTTCCAAGCTTTTGGAAAGTAGCTAAGGTCGAAGCAGGCATTGAAAATGATAGCTAACAAGGTAAGCACCTGTTGAGGCAGGTGCTTAAGTGCGTAGTTGGAAATACCATCCGCACCCAGAGCCTTTTTTGACTTTTGACTTTTAATGAGAAGCGAGATTTCATCATTAGAGACTGTGACGGGGTCGGTGGTGATGGGGAGAGAGTCTCTACGGAGAACTTCGTCCTCCACCGCCTGGGTGTAAGAGGGATTCGCGGGTTGCGTGCTGGGCGAGCATTGAGACACAACGCTGTCAGCGAAGCATTCGGCTTTCGCTTCGACTTCGAAGGCGATAGAGCCATCGGGACGAGTGAGAGGAGGAACGTGACAGGAGGGACGTGAGAGGCGGCGTCTACGCGTAAGGCTCGGGCCATACTATAATACGCTTGGTGGGACGGGGAGATATTTTCCATGAGATCGTTCATCTGAGCGTCTTGGAGTTTCGCGAGGCAACACCTAACTTTGCGTTGTAGCTGATTCGCAGCTGTTCTATAGACGGGCGTGGGATATTTCTTGGCTCTCCGGAGAGCCGCGTTCTTAGCTTTAATAAGATTGCTAACGGCTAAGGGAAGCGTGGGTTTGCCTTGCTTAGCAACCTTTTCGTTTTCACTGATGGCAGAGTTGATATAATGCCATCCACGGCGACCTCGACAAAAAATTTGTGTGTCGTGTCTTTGTCGACGGTAGTCAGTGTCGTAGGTTTTGGTCTCAAGAGAATATATTAGTTGTTTAGTGTGTATGTAGTCGTAAAGTAAATGTTTTTATTTAAGTCTCTTTTGGTATGAAAAAGGGGGACAGACAAATCTTATATGAACTACATGGGCCAAAGAGCTAAGCGAAAGAAAAAGCAAACAATCGATTCTAAATGAAAATAAAAGTGAAAGTGGATGATCTATGGGATCGCGATTACTTTACCGACAAGAGTGGGACTCTTAACTTAAGAACATAAATAGTAGGTTCGTAAAATAGATCTAAAGTAAGTTAATAAATAAATCAAAAGTCAAACAAGAGGTGATATATCGTTCATTGTTCTTGGAATTAAGATGATCTAAGATAATAATAATAAAATAATAATTGTGGTTTAATAACAAGCTATTTAGAATCGGTCGCAGAAAAGTCTAAGCAAAGTAAAATTATCAATATTTACAAGAAATATTACAGCTATTATACGTGGAAATTTTACAATTAGAATTAAAATTTATGATGTTTTAATGGCTTGGCCATAGATTTTGATAAAGAGAGCTGCAATATTAAAGCACAAATATACTGGTTATGATCCAAAAAGTGCAGATTAAAAACTAAACATAAACGAAAAAAAAATTTACAAATAGAATTCTGACGGAGTTTCTGATACGAAACCCCAGCATCCTTTGAAACCTAGACTCCCCAAGGAGCTGCTACATAGGAAGATTTCATGTATTTGTCAATAAACCCACAAGTAAGTTTTGGTTCTGAAGCAACATAACGACAAGATTTACAAGAACCAAAAACATTTTTAATACATTTTAACTGTTTTCTTCTCTCACTTTATTTAAGAAGACATTTTAAATTGCATCGAATTGGTAGCTCAGTTCGGTAGTCACAAGCGTAGTCAAACAGCGGAGTCTAGTCAGCACTAATATTTATCAGCTCGGCACATAGGGACGATGTTTTTGCTATGGCATTTACTGTAATGATATTCAGAGCTCTTCTCAGAACTTGTGTTTGTAACTTTTTATGTGTGATATTTAATTTGGAACGTCACTCAGTGTTAACAATTTACCTTTTATCCACTTTACAAGTTGGTGCAATTCAAAATAATACAATTTTAAGGTATACATCACATGTTTTATGTAAAACTAAAGCCGCCCCTAAGGCAAAATTATGCTTATTATAAGAATTTATAAAAATTTTTCCTCAAACAAACAAACAATCCTCGTTATGATAAAATGCTTGAATCTAAACTGATACAATTTCAAAACCAAATACAATTTAGCAGGGATCATATTCCATGTTTACCAATACATATAACTTCACACGAAGTTACGCAAGACAGTTGCATTTCACTTCACAATAACAATTATATAAATCACTTGAGTGTATCGTGAACAATATGTAGTGTCTAGATAATTCTCGAGGACGTCAAAAAGTTTCATGTGTCCTGTGTTTTATTGCTTGTAGTTTTATTGTGCTGCCGTCTGGGTTTTGGCTCCTTTATGGTATTGTTACAAGTGTGTATTGCCTGTTACAGATTTCAGAACGTTATTGGCTATACAGATATTGCTATTTTAATGCGTTATGTGTAGAGACTTGCTTTGAAGGGCTTGTTTTATATTATTTTTCGGTTAAGCTTTTGGCGTAAGTAATTGTTAGAGGACCGGTATATATTTATATCAAAATTCAAAAATTGTAATTTTTAATAAAAAACAAACCTTATAACTTATAATAGAGAGAAACATAAATGCTTTGCTTAAATTTCCTTGCAGTGCCACTGATGCCACATTGATCTCTACTTCTTGCCAATAGCTAACACGTGCAAATAATTTCAACCAATCACACCATTTTCAATACGTGCACTACGTAACAAATGTACATATATTTTAAACCAAGTATGAGGCCTACATAGCCTCCGAGCAGGACCTATTGTAATGCTTACCTATGTTTTTGGAATCCTTTATTATTCTCCGTTTTCCTGTATTTATTTTGTTGACTTTTTGACAAATCGTGTCAACTAAATTTTTTATGACAGCAATGGAGGCCGCCAAGCAAACTATGCCTGTTACACACGGATTCTTACAAAAGTATGAAATATTGTATGAAAATATATTTGAATCCTGGCTAATAAGATTAAATTCAAAATTTCAAATTGCGGTTCCAAAGGAATGCTATCCCGACCATATAAGCCGATTGCTGGCCTTAGAACTGCACTCTATTTCAAGCCAGCCTACCGATAACATCTCCAGTCTATTTCAAGCCGTCCTACCGATAGCATCTCGAGTCTGTTGCAAGCCATCCTACCGTTAACATCTCCAGTCTATTTCAAGCCATCCTACCGTTGCTTTCTAAAGTTGCCTCAAGCTGAAGCTAACTGACAGACGCTGAAGCTACGTCATGCTGTAGCTACCTGCCGCTGAAGGTGTCTCATGTTGAAGCTACCTGAAGCAGCCTCATGTTGAAAACCCCGACACTGACGCCTGATCCTGCTCCTGCTGCTGACCCTGATGATCCAGCCTACAACCTCCTCCTGCCTGCTGATCCAACCTGCTCCTCCTGTTCCTGCTCTCACTGACCCTGCCCCCACCTGAACACCTTCACCGTGGAGGCCTTTGCGGCGACCCCTCCTCTAATTCATGTCCGTGATAGTTTTTGAATAAAAACTTTTATTACGTGACACTATGCTTGGCTCGCGCTATCGCTATTTGTCTCTATTAGAAATTCTGTGGTTGATATCATGGTTTTGTGATACTTTGTCTTCAGATTAATTGCATTGTAGAACTCATGTTTACCGAGTGTCTCTTAAATAAATAAAAAACATGCCTTTGAAATTTTTGCCATCAGACAGATATTCCAGACTGAATCCAGATAGATCTTCTGAAATAGACATTGCAATAAACAAATACAAACGGGCGAGTAGCGTAGTGGTCAGTAGGCCTGTCTCCTATGCCGGAGGTCCCAGGTTCGAGTCCTGGCCGGGGCATTCATTTGTGTGATGATCACAGATGTTTGTTCTCGGGTCATGGTTGTTGATATTTATATATGTATCTTTATTCTGGGTTCCCCTCCAGTTCGCTGTATGGTCATCCATAACACAAGCTCTGCTTACTTTGGGGCCATACAGTTGGTGTGTTTGTCTGGAGATTATTATTATTATATTATTATTATTCCAAAATCCATATTAAATTCTTCCAATAAGATGACACATTCTTTATTTTGTGAACAAACATTAAAAATGGTTTCTATTTCTCTACTAACATTTTTTTTAATACACTATGTGTGTAAAGTCGTGACTTATTTTATAACAAAGAACAACCATTCTTAAGCAATCATAAATAAAAATCTATCTACAGACAGAGCGAAACGTATCTAGACTTCACATCTTCAAGAAAAGAATATAAATTTGACTCGAGATACCATGTTTACATGTGTAAAAAACATAGTAAACCACCGAATCAGATCGTGGTTCACAGAGAGGCGCCCTGGCGGAGGATTCGTTCGTTTCCTTAATGAAATGACGCAACCTGCCGTATGCCACAGAGTAGAAGAGTCAGTTGATAGTGTAACGCTTGGGGTAAAGTCTATAAAGCATGCTCAGATTTATAATTTTTTTAAATTACTAATTTCATCTCACCTTATGGTAAGTGATAATGGAGAGGTAATTATTCACTCTTCTCCAGAAAGCTTTAGGCTCGAATTTGTCAGGAAAAACAGACGCAGGCAGATCGTTCCACTTTTTGGTGACATGAACCAAAAAATGAGTCGTCGAAGCACTTTGTTCGACTTTATGACACGTCTACTATAAACGGGTGGAACTTCTGTCTGCGCCTGGTTGACCAGTAAGACGGAAGGTTTGATCAGCTCAAAAAGAACATTTGGACACTCTCCAAAGTTTAATCTATAACAAGCGACTTTGCGACGATATTCGAGATCATTTAACTTCGAAGATGTCAGTTTTGGTCGACAGAATTCAACGCTTTTAGATGTTACTTCGTGGAATCATCCCAAAGATGACTACAGTACTCCATACATGAATGAACCTGGGCTGTGTACAAATTAGGTAGCTTTGAAGTATTGCCGGCCATTTGAAATGACTCCAGACTTTTTTGAAGCTGTCTTAATATAGTTTCTATTTGTCGTCCGAAATTAGATTTAACGTAATCGTCATGCCCAGCAGCCATAGCTTGTCAATGATACAGGTACACTTTAAAATATGGTGTTAAGTTAAATAAGCTCTGTTTACTGGAGAAGACACGCCTGGGTTTTGGAAGGGTTAAACGTGACATGATTGGCTTCTCTCCATTTGGAAACCCTGCGTAGTGTTAAACTAACCGATTCGAGCATCGACTGTCTCTGATAATCGCGCATTGGGTATATCTCTCTACAATGGTGCTGTAATTAGCTTAACTAAGAATGCCCTCCAATAGAAGATCATTAATGTGCAACAAGAATAGTATTGCAGAGAGAACAGATCGTTGAGATAAGCTGGCATTGATGACTATTAAATCAGATGAGGAGCCATTAACGACGACTCGAACTGACCGTTCCTTGAGGAAATTCAATTCGAGCCATACGTTGGAAGTTTGCTTTAAAATGCCAGACCCGGTCAAAGGCCTTGGATACGTCTGAGGATACGGCTATCCGTGCATCTCCAAATTCATGCTCCTTAGTGGAAACCGGAAGATATTCTGTGAGTTGAAATGAAATGAAATATGAAACGAAATAATTATTAAAATAATTTATTTCTCAATATTGACAATTACTTGTTCTTATTGACGTCAAATAAAAAAAAGTTCTACCGCCATTTCGAAAAAACGTTCGTGAAGAGGAACTGGCAAGAAACTTCACGGGCATATTTTTCTGTCTCTTTATGTCTATACAAAATTATTCTTATCTGCATCTGATAGCTCGGCAAGTCTCCCTCCCCCTAAGTATCCAAACGACTAACACCCTCAAACGGCACCGGTTCACGAATTAACGCGGGATCCAGCCATCGCCCTCCTCAACTATATTAGAGGAAAGTGCGTCATAGTAGAGGGGACCGCTCCGCATTGGGATGAATTGATTTGACCTTCAGGATAGATAGATAGATCTGGGTAATTTAGGTATCCATGGGTAATAGAACCATCACAGATCTGCGATTACAAGTATCTAAGCTGATCAAATAAAATGCGACTTTGTTTTTTACTACTAAATGATGAAAATTCCAAAAAACTATTTTGATAAAGTTGGAGTCACATGTCCATAAAAACACGAAAATAACGCTATACAAAATGTACACGTTAACTTGAGCCACACTTAATAATCTCCATAAGAGAGAAGGTGATAGCCGATTTAGCTATGCGGCCAAAGTTTACGAGTATATGTGATAATGTGATATTGCTGTCTGTGGGTGAACATGCGGATGTAGAATAGGATCCTCAAATAGTAAAGGGGTTGTGACTGAATAAGAGATACATTTTCCATGTTATTGGTAGGTATAGGATTTTTGTCAGGTGTATCAATCAATACATAGACAAAGTTCTCTACGTTGCGTTGTCAGATACACCATCATTTTTTATACACATCGTTTGGGGTATAAAAAAACACTCTTGATCCAATTTTATGATCTATTCGTAGGTAGGTTTATTCGGTAATAGTTAGGCAGGTAAAATCTTAAGATGAAGGTAAGTAAATATTTTACTTTGGAAAGTTACAAACTTTTTCAATTGTACTAGCCCATTTAATATACAGGTTGACTTTTATACCGTTCTTAAAGTAGGCACATGGACACAGACTACAATTGTTATCAATATTCGCGTAAAAGTTTATTTATTTTTCTCTTCATACGTGTCGTCTACTTACATATATGACTACTGATTTTGTATGACAATTCGATTTTTTTTTCTGGTTTCTGTAATGTTGCTTTGAATTATGTCTGTCTTGAAGGTTTATGCATCAAACAAAGCAGCAGCTTGTTAGCAGAGGTGGGCAGCAAACAAACATGATGATCTTGGAGAATCACATTTAATTTCTTCTGAAACGTATACAAATAACCTAAATTAACTTCAACCACACATTGCGTATCACTTCTTACGGTGCACGTAGGTGACATTTAACAGCTGTCTTAGTATTTGACATTGTACACCAACAGTCTGAGACGATGTGCTCATTTTCGGACCGGTAAAAAAATCTCCTGATATATTACCCCTTCTACAGAAAAAAAACTCCTTGGTATGCTAACACAGCTCGGTGTACTGACAATATTTTCCTACACTGTGGTAAATGCGCACAGTCCTTAGACTGAAAGATTTATCATTCGCATATAAATTGACGAGATGACTTGCCCCCAGTGATTTAGAGATGTTTTCGTTTATAAATTATAAGAAAAATATAATATAGATACTGAGAAACGTATCTTTTGTTGTACTGAGTCGGAATGTTAACCTCAAGTTATAATAAATAATATAATTGTAAATAAGGCAGCCCAGTATGGCTGAAATAATTGTTCATTATTTACTTCGTATGGTTTAGGTATTCATTGCAATTTATTTTGATAAAGAAATATCTTTAACATAGACAATTGCGTTGACGGTAACAAAGCATTATTTCACGATTTACAATGGCTCTTATGTCAATACAAAATAATTCTTACCTGCATCTGTTGGCTCGGCAAGACTCCTCACAAATTATCCAAACGACGAACCTCCGCGAACGGCACCTGTTAACGGACTTAACGCGGGATCCAGCCAGCAGCACCCTTCTAAAACATATTAGAGGGAAGTGAGCGACCCGTCGCCCGACATCACCGTGAGAAGACGTATTTTAGCGACAATAACGCTTCGACAGTATAAATGTTAGATGTACCTATTAGTAAAGCCTTTTCCTTGATTGCCATCAAAGCAGAGCAACACCACCGGGTAAGTGATAACGTTCTATGGTTTAAATACTTTGTTATGTTATTTGAAAAAATTGATAAATGTGATGCTTTAACATCAAACATTCAAAGTCATCAAAACATTCAAACAAACAAAAAAATTAAAAAAATCAAAGAAACATTTTGAAACTTACATAAACGTAGAAAACCTTGGTAGTGGTATTATAATGTTAAAATAATTAAATAAATAATTCTAAAAATCACACCACATTATCTAGCCCAAATTAAGTATCATTAAGAACTTGTAATATGGATAACGGATAAATAAACTTAAGAAATATATAAACACACATAGATTTATGTATATATATATATATATATGAAAATATTAGAAATAAACTTAAGTAAACATACATACACATCCATGACTAGAAAGCAAATATGATAAAAAATCTGCCCTACTATGATTCGAACCCGGGACATCTGGCGTGGAAGGCAAGGCTACTTACCTCCATACCAAACAGGCCGTCAAATATTTAAATAATCAACTAGGATTTAACTCAAATAAGGAGACAGCACAAAACGTACGGTAACCATTTGTTTAGAATGAATAACCACTTAAGTGCCAAGCGGATGGTCCATTCGGTTTTTATACAGTTCGTCTGCTGTTGCCAAAACCCGAAAGTCATTGGCCGGGTGGAATTTCTTATAAACGTTCTACACATATTCGCTTTGACACCTGGCAGTGCCAATTCATGCCGGCTCAAATATGTGGTTATGCTCCTTATACCCTACTTTTCAAAATCTTAAATTAAAAATGTAAGCACAAACGCAAACTTTTGACACAACAGCATACATAACACCTTGATTAATATTGCTTATATTCGATTTCTTGTCGCGGTCACTGTGACCAGGCTGTGGCAGATTTATCAGTGCATTGATGCATTGCTTGCAGGAGCAGTCATGCACTGAGACATGGCCTTTTTGAACTACCGATACAAATTACATTTAAGCACATATTATGTCTTTTTAGTGTGTATAATAGGTCTTTACCTATGAAACTGCCGTTTTGCCGTACTGGCCATTTCAAATGAAAATATTTTTTTTTTGATTGATAATTCTAATTTCAAACTAATTTTATTTGACAAACATGGAATTCTTTTTCTAAAATCGTCATTTGTTTAATAGTTAGTGTTTTGTTTTCAACGCATTCGAATATTTTTCGTCATCATGGATAAGTTAAAAATTCGAGTAATTATGGAGTATGAGTACCGTCGTGGCAGCAAAGCGGCACGCAACATCAACGACGTTTACGGAGCGAACACTACAAACAAACGCACCACCTGTTATTGGTTTACCCGCTTCCGTTCTGGAAATTTTGACCTGAAAAATGAACCCCGTGGTCGTCCGAAAACTTTGGTCGACAATGACGAATTACAGGCAATTGTGGAAGCTGATGAAACTCAATCCACGGCTGAATTAGCAGCAGCTTTCGACGTTAGCATCAAAACAATATTGGTCCATTTGCGTCAAATTGGCAAGGTAAAAAAGCTTGACAAATGGGTACCCCACGAACTCAATGACCGCCAGCGCGAAGTATGCGTGGAGACGTGCCTTGCACTGCTCAGCAGGCATACAAATGAAGGAATTCTGAACCGCATTGTTACTTGTGACGAGAAATGGATCCTGTTTGACAATCGTAAGCGCTCAGCAAGTTGGTTGGACCCTGGTTCAGCAACCAAACAATGCCCTAAACGAAAACTTACCCCTAGAAAAGTGATGGTCACTGTTTGGTGGTCTAACGCGGGTGTAATTCATCACAGCTTCTTGCCAAACGGGACAAGCATTACTGCAGATGTGTACTGTGAAGAACTGAACACAATGATGGAGAAGCTCGCACGTCTCCAACCAGCTTTGGTCAATCGTTCGGCTCCACTGCTCCTGCATGACAACGCGCGACCTCATACTGCACAGCAGACGGTCTCCAAGCTACAAGAGTTGGGGTTGGAAGTTCTCCGTCATCCGCCGTACTCACCAGACCTTGCGCCAACAGACTTCTACTTTTTCCAGAATTTGGATAACTTCTTGGCGGGAAAAAAATTCAATACCCGAGAGGCAGTACAAAATGCCTTTGAAGAATTTGTTGCCTCCCGTCCAGCTGATTTCTTCAAGAAAGGCATCAATAAGCTACCAATGCGTTGGCAAAGATGCATTGATTGCATGGGTGATTATTTTGTATAATAGAAATAAAAAATATATAAAAAAATTACGCTTCATTTATTTCGTGAAAAACGGCAATTTCATAGGTAAAGACCTAATATAATGATTTGATTGTATACTACTTTTTTTTTGAATTGATGTTATTTTATGTTTTTCATCTGTTTTTTGTTTCTGAATTTTGCGTTTTGTGATGTCTATTTTTGTATTCTTTAATTATTTGTTTCCGCCTTATTTAATGACGTCCAATCTTTTAAATGATGTGTGTTTTGGAGTTTCAAATAAAACGTTTATCTATCTATCTAAAATTCCCAGATACTGTAAATTCTAAGAGATATGATCTTCCTAATATTTTAACTTTAAACTTTCAGCAACGAATCCGTAAAACCAAGCCTGGACTAGGCCGATTAACCGTCTCATTTAAAATGATACAAGCCGCTCGTCGCGTTGCCAAATACTCGTGTTTCTGCATTGGACAGGGTTATTCTGGGACTTCTAGGATTCAATTTTATATTACTTTGTAATTAAAAACGAGCGATCTATTAAATGTTTATTTCACAATAAGTACTAAATTTTACTTACTCATTAATCTAATGATGACTTTATTTGTATAAAAATAATAATTTGAATTAATTAAAAACGTGTTTGGAAACAGCATGTTCAACTTATTGGTCTTAAGAGTAAAATAATATCTACAAGACTACAATCTATATGTAATGAAAGGGACCGAATCAACAAAAATTAGGAGACAATAAATAGCTTTGACGTGTCGCAAGATTTTACGTATCTCATTAATATTTCCTCAGTTAAATACTTTTGCTGAATGATTCAACTGCTGAGTTGACTAGAAGAAGGTGGTAGAGTCAAGCTGCTTTTTGCCAGTTCTTCTTTATGAGGGTTTTTCTGAATTGGTGGTAGAGTCAGACGTTGAGATATAAATATTTGAGATGTCACTTTAAGATTAAATTTTTCTTCTCTCAGGTCCTTTCATATACCAAGTTTTTACGATCTCCAATGCGATAATATTCATTCATGGCTCCAACTGCAAGGATAAATGCAATCTTGTTGATTATGTCCTCGAAATTTCAATTAAATACAAGTTAATGTTTTCGGATATAATCTGGTTAAGGTTGGTTCATTTAAACCCAACTCTTTTTGTTATAATATATGCGAATAAAACCATTTTAAATAATGGCAGTGTCAATTTCATTGAAATTATCATGGCGAGGGAAATGCCTGCTGGCTTTGTTCGTATCCTTGTTGAATTATTATAATGTTCTTGGTTGTAAAGATTAATGCTGTATCAATCAGTGGACATGACACCACTTATAGATGGAAACTGTAAGTAAACTGATAATTAAAAACAACTTCAGAGTAATAATTATTATTATATGATTTAAATTGATCATAAGTACAAATACGTTGGCTAATTAACTTCTGTACGTAAGAATACATGCCATACTTGTGCATTTTTTCTTTATTTTAAAAATGTATATACATTTAATATATTATTTAGAAGTTACATACAAAAAAATGGTTAAATCTTATTTTTGATTTCTAACATGTACATTATTTATTCAACACAAAAAAGTTTGTATACCTCCCCAATGCTTGTAGATTAAAAATACGGATAGATTTATTTTACGCATAGATAGCAATTACAAAAAAAAAATTACAGTTTTCTTAGATGTGTAGATAAAAATTGTGTAGTGATATTTCACGTTTAGATCTTTTAAATAGTGTAACTGAATCAAAATTCTCAACCACAAAGATCTCGTTTTATTTAATATTAACTTGAATTATAAAATCTTGAAAATTCTTCCAGAATACTTCTTCGGGAGCGGCTAAATTTAACCGAATGCATAAATAACGAGCTTAATTGGGAGTGAAATCACTGCAGTTTTGATGAACAGCCTGCATTTTTAAACGATACTTGGATTTTTTTACTATTTTACTGATGTTGCCAGACATTATCAAATATTTCATATTTAATTTTAAATAACTTTGAGTGTTGCGTCGGGGAGTTTTGTATATTATTTAACACGAAGTTTACTGATATGTCTTAGAAATAACTCTTTACAATGGGTAAGCTGATCTTTCTTTGCCTTATACAAATACAAAACACACGGGTAAAATTTACAGCCACAACCATTTGTTATGTAATTTTCATATTGTACAAAAATAATTAAACTACACCATTAAAACCTACTTCAACTTTAATTTCAACAACATTGTTGTAGCTTGCAAGGGTTTGCTCAAGATATTTTCTTTCAATCTCAGAGCCTTATAATAATAATAAATAAGCTAATAAACGAACTTTTACATATCAGTCATCCCAAAAAGAAACGAATATACCTCAAAATATAAATCATTTAACAAAAGCCAACCCCTTCAATAAGGCCTCTCTATATAAATTTTAAAAGCCAATAAAAGAACGATTTCTTACAAAAGAAAAGTTAGAAAGGGAAAGAGGAAAAATCGTAAAAAAACTTTGGTCACGTCACCGCGGATCCGTCACCGACTTCACTTTCAAATATTAAGATGTGACTACATTACCAGTTTAATATAGGATATTTAAAAAACAAGAAAAAGCCGTTTTTGCCTTTAAAGTGAATGTGAGCATATCCACGTAAAATATTAATAGTTAACTATTCGTGTACGCTGTGTAATAGAAATAAGATACGTAATCGCTAGCATGTTTCACTGTGGCATTCGTGGAATGAAATTAGACTTATTGAAAACGATCCAGATCCCGTGCTAACCGGCGAAAGCCTCTTCTTTATAGTAAGTTAAATTCCTATCGCAATGACATGTCCTAGTCACAAACAGTAACGTTTTTCACACAAAGCTCCACATACCATATTTAAACAAAAAAGAAAAGTAAAACATCTTTGTTGAACAAAAGACGGTGCGTTTTGTTTCATATTGGGCATCATAAACATATTAAAGAGAGTCTAAAAAGAATTATAAGGGTGAGTTGCACCATATAACAATGAGCCTAACAAAGCTGTCAAATCTCCAGTTAAGTCAAATAGGGATTGCACCATTTTAGCAATGGTAAAATGACGTCATAGCTAACGGTAACTAAAACCGCGCGATTTTAACCGGTCAATGTTTTAGTCAAGTCAACTATTAAAGTATAGACGTAAAGCTTTAACAATAACGAATAATAAAATGGTGCAACACATAACTGTTGAATTCCAAAGTATATGTTATTTTTATTGTTATTATATAATGAAGTATTATGTAATAAATAATAATAAACTGCGCCGGTGATGCAATTCACCTTAAAAATTACCAAACTAATCTAGCAAAGGCTATTAAAGATTGGCTGCAATATGGCTGCATTTTCGAAATTACTTTCATATAATTTTTATAATTGCGGCTCTAAAATACGTTTCCTTAGTTAAAAAGATCAAGTTTGGTCACAAGCAAAAATACTTACTTTGAAATACCAAAGTAACCATAAAGTATTTGGTCTATACTTTATGGTCATAAACAAACGATCAATATTTATAAGATGTGATTCTATGATACATAATCAGCAGCTTTAATAATCCTACTGCAGGGTCGCACCCTGGCTTGCATTCTGCAAGTTGACAGACCTTATACTCCTTAAGACACCTGCAAAATAATTATAACCATTCGCTGTTAAAGCATTTAGGTTAATGATCTTACCTTGTCAAACTTATTGTCACCAAAATCAAACCCGGGTCTTTTAAAATCGAATAACCTTGTCCACTGCACTACCAACGATCTTGGTACATAATCACAGAAATACTATTTTTATAAACATTTTAGTATGGCCTTTAGTATTAAAACTGTCTAGCGTGTAACCACACCTTTAGACCGCCTCTAACATTGACGTTGTAACTTTTAACTTTGCCAATTATATTCGCCACTTTACACTTTCCATTTCTCGTAAAGTTTTTTCATCTGTGGTCAAATAAAATTGTGAGTGGTTTGAATGCTAGAAGTGGTTTTACGTTCGAATGATATGGAGATTCTAATGTCATAGATGGGAGCCACTACCATACAGTTATGTGCAAACGTTTACATGTTCCTCTTTCACGCTCAACCCAATTTCTTAAACAGAATAATGTAGGAATATAAAAAATTTTTTTTTGTTGGCCAGTTAACTGTTTTTGTATTACGCCTTGTAATAAAGAACTTTTAAGGATATTTTCTATATGTAAGCCGAGTTTTGCATATAGTAATGTTTCGTAAGGGCTATCCACGAACTCGCACCAACTCTGGTTTTGGTCCATATGTCGTGGCCATATCGTAAGATTGGCCATATGTATAGTCGTAGTTCACGAAATGGTCGTCTTTCTATTGGCCGCATCATGATTTGGCATTGTCAGATTCATGATAAGTTATCGTTTGTCAAAATGGCCAAATAACGCATGGCTACTTCATGAAATGGCCTTATTTATGTGATCATATCATATCAGGAAACGCTTTGTTTATGTGTCAATGTTGCACGTGGATGGTATAATTAGATTATTTATCAAACAACTGGTTGTTTTTCTAAACCTCTGCCTGTTTTGTACTTTTTTCCTTTTACTTTATTAGTTTAATTTTCATAATGGCGCTTCGCCGGGTGCAGCCGCACTTCGCTCACTTCGGTCGCTTGGCTAATGTAAATAGCAGGATATCAACTACGATGTAATAACGTCTCGTACTAGCCAACTGTTGATGACCAAATCATGAACGTTTTATGAAACGAAAAATTTATGATTTGGCCACGACATATAAATCGTAGTGTGCGACTGTAGATAAAAATATAGTGGAGTGTGACTTCGCGAATGGCACTCACTATTTGTACATGTACCAACTTGCTCATAAATGCCAGCTACAAAATATTAAAATTAAACCATTTAAGGTTGCTCTAAAGTCTCTTTAAGGATTTAAATTCGTATACACATTTCTAATACATTCCACCGTATCACAAAAGTATCTTAAACCAATCTGCCAAAAAGCGTTAAACTACAAACGAAACTTCAACGTAACTGAGCTGAAGAAATCGCTCCCAGCCACACATGTGGGGCGTTCCGACGACAAATTGTTTTATCGAAAATTACTTTCAGGGAGCTGGGATAAATTTCCATTTTTCTAATGGAACGGAATGGAATTTCGCACGCGCGAAACGTGCCACACACCAATTACTTACAAACTTGGATTACAAATTCCAGTTTGATTTATTCATGATAAATCCTTGGGTGCGTTCTGGTTAGTTTTGGTTCTAATTTAATGTTATTAATATGAATGGCTGGTTGTAAGCGTTATAAATTTGAAGCTATGTTATTATTGATTTCTTTAATGTAATATTTATGGTATAGATTGAATAACGATTACTTCTTTACGATAAGTAAGAAACATATTACGATTATAAAATATTGACCACACAGCATAAAACCTTGACTATCAGAGGCCGAACTGATGCCTCTGATGTGATTATGCGCGTCGCGTGACGGCTCACTCACCTGCACAGGTACCGTTCGCGGAGGTCCGTCATTTGTACAGTTTTGCGGACGGAGTCGTGATCTTTCAGAGCTTTTCCGGAGCTTTCAGATATTTAGTTACATTCTAAATTTATTTAGGAAAAAGAACTTCAATGGAGCTGCCAGTTCTTTTTCACGAAGATCTTATCTTACTCGTGGTAAAGCCTTGTATTGTATAGATTAAAAAAAAAACAAAAAAACTTTGGATTCATTTTATTACAGGTCACCTATAATTTCTTTAATTTCTATATCTCTCTATAATTAGTTAAATTTATGCATAACCTAAAACTACACATGTTTCTTACTAATTTCCTAATTCTAGTGCATAAATGACTGCAAAAAGATAGATTTATATCGTTTATATTAAACCTTTTTTAAATATATACGCAGCTTTTTGTTTTTTTCTGACCCTCATAATAAATGATTGAAGTTCCGTTAAGTTCGTACATTAATAAGTCGCGGTAAACAAATAAACGAATATAGGCTATTTGGCCAACGATTGGGAACACCCAAAAGCTTCGTTATTGCTTAAGTTATGAGACTATTTTATTGGGATCGGTGATATTAGGACGATTTAACAGTGTTCCCGATGAAATATAGAATATTTAGTTAATATTTTAGTGTACATGTCAAGCAGTGTATTGATAACCCACCAATAAATCTCAAATCAGTATTTTATTACCAAGTTCTGTTTCTGATTTGAATCTTTTTGTATTTATTTGATTGAGCAAAAAATAAGCACTAAAAAAATTTGTATTAACTATAGTAACAATTACCAGAATTCAGTAAAATATATTTCGTGATAAAATAGCCACTATTGATTAAATTAAAATAGTTTTATAAATTTTACTTTTCCTGTACCTTAATTTTATTTTAAGTCAAAATCAAGTCAATTACTGGCTGTAATCATTGGCCTTTTTAACGTACATACATGCCAGTTATCCCTACTTAAACTTATCACAAGCCCCAGTCTCCGACAGCCAGTTATCCAACATTGCGTTTGCCATAACTTAGTCTCCATAAGCAAACCATAAATGTTTTCTTATATTTATCGCAAGCTGTATGTAACCAGCATTATGTTTGCGTTGAATAGGACAAGGAAAAAACAAGTCGTGTTCACGCCTGACTTCTGAAGATAAAATTTGTATTTTTGCAAATATTTATGGTTATAGATTCATTGATTGTAGCTAGAATAAAATTTGAAAAACATACGACGTATCAAACGTAAAGGATGCTTTCATAAGTCAATAAAACAAAAATGCAAACCATAGCCCAAACTGGTATCAGGTTTTGAATTTTATTCTAAACTGCAATTAGATTACTGCGAAAGGCGTATATATGTTGCGTTATTCGAGAGACATTTAAATCCAAAACATATTACTTAAGTTACAGACCAAAACAAAAATAAGTGGTTAAAAACTTAGTAGTAAATTTTGGATTTTACATTTTTGCATTACATATTTTTAGTTCGTGTTATTTAAAAATATTAACGATTTTGAACTAAAAAATAGCGAATCAAAAATTTTATGGTAAGATTATTATAAAAGTATAATAACAAAAACCGTGTATGCAATGTTTTGCAACAAGAACTGATTAGCTATAAATTCAGCTTCGGATGTTTACAAGCACGTTGTGGGTAATAAAACATGCCTAACGATACAATTTTTAATATTGTCAAAACGGTTAAAAAAACGTATTTCATAAATTATTGTTTTAATTGAGTGCTCATAAAGTAAGCTATCTATTACGATGATCTTATAGCTTGGAGTTACACGTTGGGGACTGGAACTGCTCGCGTCCGCAAGGTTAGCCCTCGATGCCATGTACGTGGTCCCTGGGTGGTGCTAAACGAGCAGTATCTTCTGGTGGTAGGCTTCGGCCGTGGCTAGTTACCACCCACTAAACAAAGCTATGCCACCAAGTGACATGGTCGCGTTCCGGCATGATGTTTAGTGTAGCCATAGAGGAGGGTTGGTCTGAGTAATCGTGCTGCATCAGAGAACTGTCTTCAGCTCGTAATTTATTGGCTCGCCGGGTAACTCGTTTTGGAGGGTAGCGGGATCCGAAGAAACGGTGCACCACTGGCCGACCGCAGGTAGAAGGGGGCCCAAGTAGTGTGCAAGCCACATGTGAAAGGCTGCCCCGCCACGTAACGAAAAATCCCGGGAGGCTTCATCGTGCCAGATGGCAACTGGTTAGAGCCGATGACAATCCCCGGGGGGTTCGGGCGTCCCCGCAGTCTCCAAGCCAGTTCCACATCGGTGCGTTGTTCCATGACTCAAGGCCTCTCACAGCTTGTGCACGAGCCCGCTCGCATCCCCGACGTTGCTGGACACACTGCACATTGCTTAGACCTTCTGCTGACAACTGATCCTGACAGGTGTTTGGTGTCCGTAACTGCAACTTTAGGGACATCCGACCACTGTGTGGTGAAATCTGTGTCGCAGTACTCACCGCCTGACACCCGCCCAAAAGGCGCTAGGCGAGTATGGCGATACAAGTCAGCAGATTGGGATGAGATGCGGCATTTTTTCGCGTCTTATCTTTGGCGGCAGACTTGTTTTACATCAACCGATCCATCGTGCTGCGCTGATGCTGTATCAAGTGTGATAGGCCAAGCAATGGAGTATTTCATCCCTTACGCTGACCTATCCCTTGAAACCAAAGGTCTCCCATGGTTTAATGCTGCTTGCCTTACAGCTGAAAAGCTTAAGCAAGAAGCGTACAAATCCTGGGCTGACGCTCGCAGAAGCAAAGCCGTGGATACGCATGAACTGAAGAAAAGATACAATGCTGCCACCAAGTCCTGCAAAAAGGTGATCAGGAAAGCTCGTTTTGACCACATTGGCCACATCGGAGACAAGATAGCGTCATATCCTTCAGGAAGCAAAGCTTTCTGGTCTCTGGCCAAGTTGGTTGAGTCGAACTGCAGTTGCCCATCGCTGCCACCTCTGAGGAAGCCTGACGGTTCACTGGCCCACACCGCAAAAGAGAAAGCAGACATTTTTGTTAATCTTTTTGCAGAATGTTAAATAGTCAAGGTAAAGTCCCACCCCAGTTACCTCAGTTCGGACCCAAAATGGGTACCGTTCATATTTGCGAAAAGGAGGTTCTTAAATGCTTGCAGAATTTAGACGTGAATAAGGCCAAAGGCCCCGATGGCATACCTGCAATTAAAATAAAAATAAAAATAAATGATTTATTAACACTTTAAATAAAAATTACAAGAAAAAACTCTTACACTAATCTCATAACTATACATTAAAAAATAAATTTGAAGAGTATTTGACGTTGACAGCTGTATTAGTATGAACTGTGTCACAGCTGCCAGCGCTCCCGAGTTGGTACTTTATGTTCAGTTTTAATATCAAATTTCAAAATATAACTTAACTACTCAGTTAGCTCATTCATCAATAAATCACAATTTTTCTGTACAAATTATTGTTTACCTTCACTATTTAGTTATAAAATACATTTACATATATATGAATCAGTTCTAGAGAATATCCTCTGTCTCCATGTAATTTAGTTTATGTAGCCAGTCACGAACTCTTTGTTTACATCCGAATAATGGGAGGGTAAAAATACTGTTAGCCTTATTTGCTATGTTGTAGAGTTTGCAACTAATAACATAAAACTGACGTCTTGCAAGTTCAGTATGGTGGGGGACCGAAGGACATACCTTCCATACATTACGCTTGTTTGAAAGTTTGAATGCCATAGTTTTGTGCTTACGTATTACGGTGTGGAGAATGTATAGCTGTCTTACTGTGAGTACTGGGCATTCCCTGTACAATAATGTGGTACTATACCTGCGTGGTTTTCCAAGTATTACCTTTAGAATGGCTCTTTGAGCACGCTCAAGCTGAAGAATAGTAGATACTCCAGCACTACCCCAAACTGCAATGCAGTATGTTAGAATGCTCTGAACAAGGCCATAGTAAACACACATTAATGTTTCCATGTCAGCAGAGGACCTAAGTTTTCTGAACATGGGAATCAGTTTTCTCACACCAGAGGTCAAGTTATTGATGTGTTGAGTCCAGTTCAGGGATGAGTCAATTGTCAGTCCCAGATATTTTAGACTGGGGGCACACTCAATGAGCGGACAACTACAGTTTGACATATTGTCGCAGCCATGCACTCTGAGATTAAAATCTGACGATGGTAGAGTGTTGGTACGATGCGAGAAGGCGATATACTTAGTTTTGGTCACATTAAGGGTAAGTAAGTTATCATCCAACCATACACCTATCTCTCTTAAAGCAAACTCAGCGCAGCGTCTAGCTTCTTCCCAGTTCACACCATGTACAATTAACGCCGTGTCATTTTAAAACTGTATTAAATATAATTGTATTAAAACACTGCGCAGCCGAGTTGTCTTCAATACTAACGTGCCTGTATCGACTCTTTTTGGAATCCGGAAAGGTCGTGCAACCAGTACCAAAGAAGGGAAGCCGTGCAGATCCTTTTAACTACCGACCTATTGCAATCACCTCCATACTTTGCAAAGTTGTAGCGTGTATTGAACAATACCTTGAGTTAACTGGCATACCTTGAGTCCAACGATCTCCTTAGTGATAACCAATATGGTTTTCGCAGTGGACGCTCGACTGGAGATCTTCTTGTGTATGCCACTCACTTATGGAGCGAAGCCTTGGAAGGTCACGGTGAAGCTATAGCTGTATCCTTAGACATTTCCAAAGCTTTTGATGGGGTCTGGCATGATGGTTTCTTGAGTAAGCTTCCAGCATACGGAATACCTAAAGGGCTCTATCGATATCTGATTTTCTTTGGGAACGGTCAATTCTAGTAGTCTTAGACGGCTGCTCTTCTGACCTAATGGCAATTAATGCCGGGGTACCTCAGGGATCTGTACTCTCTGCAACGTTATTCTTGCTGCACATGAATGACCTGCTAACCCCAGTCATTATTGGTTACGCTGATGACAGCATCGTTGTAGAGAAATACATTTCTAATGCGCGAGCGAGTCCTCAACAAATCCGGGCTTTGAGAGAGTCTGATTAGGGTGAGTCCAACTTGGTCAAATTTAACCCGTCAAAAACACAGGCGTGTTTATTCTCCGCGGAAAAGAGCAGTTTCGACCTAACGCCCACTTTCCAAAATGTTTCTGTACCCTTAACCGACCACCTAGGGCTTCTGGGTGTAACTATATTGTCCCAGCTAAACTTCGGGCAACAAATTATGTCCATGGCTCAAACTGCTTCAAAGAAGTTGGGAATCATCACGAAGGTCCGACGGTACTTCAGCCCTGAACAGCTACTTAATTTGTACACAGCTCAAGTTCGATCTTGTATGGAGTACTGTAGCCACATTTGGGATGGTTCTGCAAAGTACCAACTAGAAGCGATGGACGCAGTTGACCGAAGAGCTCGAAAATTATTAACAACTTTGACCTCACCACCAAAAAACTGCAAAGCCTCGACCATCACCGGAAAGTTGCCAGTTTAGCAGTCTTCTACAGATTACATTTTGGAGATTGCGCGAATGCTCTTTTTGATCAGGTGGAACCCACACCCTTCTTACATCGGACTACTAGACGCAGACAGGCCTTCCATAGTTCCTTCGATTCGATTCCTACGCTTCGATAGTTCCTTTTTGGTGCGGGTCGCCAAAGTGTGGAATGAACTGCCTGCGTCTGTTTTTCCAGAAAACTATAGTCCTAGTTCTTTCAAGCGTCGAGTGAATAGCTATCTCGTGGATAGACGTGTAACACATTCGTCTTCATCTTCACTTTCCATCAGGTGAGATAGAAGACAACGTCTAACCCTTTTTCAATTAAAAAAAAGAATATGTAACGGGATTTGAACCAGTTCGAATTATTTGAAATATTCTTTAAGATTTTAAGATTCTCTTAGATGTAATGTCGCGAAACACCGGAGATGATGGATATTTACATTTATTTTATGTAGCTTTGTTGGCGCTGGCTTGTTCGGAAAAACTTCGTTAAGAAGTACAGGCAAGAATCATCACGGGTAATATTTTTTTTATATCTTTCATCATTCATTTCATTGTTGGCTCGGCAAGTCTCCCTCCCCGAACTATCTAAATGAAAAACACTCTCAAACGGCACCCGTTTACGCGATCGCCTTCCTCAAACATATGTGAAGTAAGCCTACTAATAGCAGACTAGAGTGACGGACTATGAATTGCTTGGAATCATACATAGGTTCGTCAAATGGATTTTTAAGGCGATTCTTACTTCTTTAGATCTACGAGGTAGGGATAAAGTAAAAGTCGCTAAACAAAATATTAACCTATACGCTCTTTTGGAAAGGTCTTTTACCTCTGAATGTGGCACTTACACATTTCTACAGTGGGATTTATTAATTTTGTTATAGTGACTAAATAAAGACGGTGAAAATAGGATATATATTATAAAATTTGAACCAGATTCAAAGAAAATTCGTGGCAGCATATACTTAAATTCGTAAATACCACTGCAGGCGCAATTATTCTTTTTCGCTGGCAAATCCGTGTCACTAACACAGAGACTCAGCGATTTTACTTGGAATACCGCATAACTGAAGCGAATTCATTAGATTTGAAAGAATAATTTTTAAATAAAGTTATTGTTTAATGGTTTTTCGTTTAGGTTACTCAACTAGAAGAAACTATTTTATAAATTTCAATTGGATTTGTCGAAGAAACTAAGGAGTCCTCGGATCGGGTGCTTTTCAACTTTGTTTCTCAAATTGATTATATTCCATATACCTGGAATATAATCAATTTGTGAAACAAAACAATCCAGGTATATAGTTCTTCATAAAATAATTTAGCTGTTTTATTCAAAAAAGTTTTATTGTTTTTGATGTTGAAAATGTATCTGTAGTGAAAACGAAATGAGAAAAATGTTAAAAACATTGTGTAGTGACTGTGGTAATTGGAGCAAAAATCTGAATAAAAAAATTCATTCAAACCGGTTCAAAAACAAAAATAATATGCCAGAAAAATATTTACGTACGAATCGAGATCCTCCTCCTTCATTTGGAGGCAGTGAAAAAAATATCGTTTTTTTTTTATGTCGGTACAACACCAGCAAACGTACACTATAAATTTTCTACTATTTGCATTTTTTTTTTTAACTTGGTCTTCTAATTCTCAGTTAAAAATATCTACTAACAGTGACAAAGGTTTTTTGTGACAAAACTAAAACTGGACCATCTACACCTCATACATTCATTCATATAGTATTTTCCTGGGCAAAACAGCGCAGCTCTAAATCTCGTGTGAATAACCCAAGAAAAAACAATTAAAAAGATAAATATAGTAGGAACACCCGGGTAACGCAATGTTTAGTGAATTTTCCGTCTTTTGTAGCAATAAGTAGGAGGTAATTTAGAACGATGGCCGGCATCACCTCGACACAGCGCGTGATAATTGAATACTTATGCGAATATCAGATGTGGCATTTAGATGTAACTTAAACTTTACTATACATTTAACAAATATGATAAATTTTTTTTTTCCTGGGTTTTTTTGCTATCTTACCAGATGGAAAACACGTATAGGTCAAAAAAACATTTTGTCACTCTTCTATATATAAATGGTATGGTAAGTTGATAACAATATTACAATAAAATAAGTTTAATTGCTAAAATAAGATTTACAATAATATTTTTAGCGTTAAATTTTTTGTTCATGTATCATTATTATTCCTTTGTCAAAAATTTTTCCAAGGCAAACATTTCTTCATGTAGAATAAATTAATGAAAATAACACTAAATGGAATGAGATTGCTATTAATTCAGACTGTAAATCTGGTTTTTACAGTGACAGTAGATTCAGTTGTTATCGAGGTCTGACCTAATGCTAACCAAATCTATATTTTTATCTGTCTGATTACTGAAATATTTTAAAATTATGCAGTTTCAAATTGTTAAATAGCCTTTCCAATATTATCAAAAATAGAAGTCCTAAGAATTTTATGTGTTACATAGCACTTTAAAATCGTTTAATCGCGATAATTCAATGGACCTAGGCTTAATAGGTTTCTCAGAATTGTTGTTTCAAATGAATAATATGTACAATTTCGATTTTAACTTAAAAAATGTTCAATGTTATTAATTAACAATAACTAGATTTTTCTTTATTTATACATTTGGAATCTGTATAAAAATAGATTACAATTAATAAACTTAAACTTCTTAAATAGTTCATGATATTTTATCGTTTAAATTATTTACAAATATACAACCACATGTTACTCTAAATGTCATATAATTCAACTACAGACACGAAATCAATGTAAAAATGTCTGGTATATGTCAGAGACCAAACAATATGCGTCGTAAATCTGTGCTTTTTACTCTAATAAAAAAGTTAACATGCAAAAAAAATTGTTTAATGTTAAACGAAAATCCAAAATACCGCGTCCAAATTTCACACATCTTGGCGGAGGCTTGACCGCAAGTAATCCTATTGGAGGCACCTGCGCTAAATAAACGAGGGGTATAAATCCCGCAAAATGTCCCGCGGGACCTGACACGCTATTGTTATGAGCTGACAGCCTGATGGTACAATGACCAGATGTGCTCTAGCGAGTTTTGTAATGTAATGCGGAAATTAATGTATTTGATAAGGTACAGTTTTAGACAGTTGCAGGAGAGGAGTTACTATCCAGTGGATACAAGTGACATACAGCTTAACACTTCCATATATCTGCCGGCTTAACTACACTACAAATGCCAAGACGAAGATTGTGGATTACATCCAAGTCAAGACCAATTAGACTATGTGTCAACGTGACCTTCTCCTAGTGAGTGTACCAACTAGCCATTTCTCGTCCTTCAACAAGCAGGTGAGACCGGTAGGCACACGTCGCTTTCGGTTCACATGTAAAAATGCGTTAATACTAGTATATGTTGAATCATTATACCACTCGAAAAATGAGATAAATCAAAACCCAAATATCCTACAAAAATACTGGAACTCACTGCAAATAATGACACATTTGACACTAGAGTGGAGTGGTACGCTAAAAGTTTAATTTATATTTACGTCCGAGAGACTTTTTCCGCCGAATTTCTCATCTTGGTCTATAGCTCGAACTTTTTAAAAGCTAAAGTTAAAGATGCATGTAGGCTATAATGTTGAAGATGACGTGAAAAATATGTGTTGCCTATTCTCGTCAAATGTAAAAGTTTTGTACCTATGATGAAATAAACAATGTTTTATTTTGCATTGAATTATTTTGTCAGTATGGTTTCTAAATGTCCTCATCACAAAAAAATCTAAAGGCTTTATTATTAAACCATTTATTATCAGTTGGTATCGGGCCATCCAATTGTGTTTTAGTACCAACCCAGTTATTGAGATGGTTTATAAAATAGCTGTGGAAGATGCTGTTATGGGCCGGAGCAGTGTCTTTTCTCAGTATCTGTTTTTGGACTTAAGGACTGCCTGACGCAGTTATGTCGCTTTAAATAAAAAGTCTGCATAACAAACACGTGTAAACATGATTGTAATATTGCTATTTTAATAATTTGTAATAATTAAAAAAAATTTTTTTCGGAACTAGCCAGTTGTATGCTTATTTTTAAATATATTTGAATGCAGTTTTTTTTTCTTTAAAAAATAAAGGAATGGTTCCGAAGAGTAAAACTTGCTGTCTACGGTTTTAAGAGTACTCCAATTTTTTTGAGCATTTTTTTGAGATTTTCGTACCAGGTGACATCGCAAAATTCCACCCTGTTTATGTGTGCGTGAGGGCGAGATTTGTTCGAGGCGCTCAGTTACGCACACATTAGTAGTGTATTTAGACACTAACATATACAAGTAAAGCGAACGTCGCTTAGTGAGATCAAGAACTTTATTTATTTTAAGAATATACGATCGTCCTTTTCGACACCAAAAACTTTTTATATACCTAGTAGTACGTGGTATAATAAAGTTTAAATCCAAACATGATTACTCTTTTAAAGGAATGAATGATAAACTTAACTTTTAACAAATAACCTTGGTTGGTATTTAGATATTGTGTCGCCCGCAACCACTTTGGGCAGGTTTTAATGAATTCCCTTTGGATTAGGGCAACCTTTATTTGCACGAGAATAGAGTTGCGAGAACCGAGAAGTCCCTTTATATTTGCAAAGTAATAGATTGTTGGTTCTTTGAGTTTTGACGTAGATCGTCACTCTGCCTACTATTTTAAAAAAGGAATTTATTTTAAGGTAAGAATTTATTAAGCTCTTGTCAAATATTGGCTTAGGAAAAGGCGACTACTGTATAGATCGTTCAACTTCGAATTTGCGCGCGAAGCCGAGTGAGCTTGATAATATACAACTTAATTTTGTATTGGAGTGACGCGATAAACGTCATCTTCTCAACAAGTGTTCTTGTCGCTTTGGTGAGCGTGTACAATCAGCACATTTGTCATACACACACTTACTGTTTTTTTAAACAAGCATAATGCTCAATTGGGGCCTTGCGCAAAGTTGAACAGTCTACTAAACTCAAACTACTGGGAAAAATGGAAATTATTGGAATGCGGGGTATAATACTTAACCTTTTTATAGATTATACTAATTGAGCCCGTAGAGTTGAAATCGGGGAATACAGTAGTTTAGATCTTTCTACTATTTACGGTACTGTCTGGTACTTACTGTCCTTGGGCCTAGTGTCGTACTTATATAGGTACATTGATGAATTTGTACCCTCCATGCTAATAACTATAGAATATATCAAAATCTAAATTTAAGGCCTTTGGTACTATCAATCTGTTTATCCCAAATGACTTCTCTAAAACTAAAGTCTACACCTGCTCACATCCAAATCACCATCCCAACTGCGAATGTCATAATTTGGAAAAAAATTATAATTTTAAACATTTGAGCGTTATCTTAGACCAGTATTTAACATGGAAACTCCAAATTAAGAAGTTATGGAACAATCATTAATTACCCATTGCATCACAGCCTGGGAAGTAGCTAATAAATCTTATTAAAATTAGAGAGGGCTCAGAAAGAGCTCTTCAGGGTAATGACTTTCAAGCACTACAGGACGTGAGAGGTATATAGAAACTAGAACTTTGTAAGACAAGTATTTATAAAGGAAACTGTGATAAACCCACACAAAAACTACAATATATTATAAAACTACAAGTTCAATATTGACCTAATGACACAGCGACGTGATAAGTTTTGTCCAACTTATAGAAATTACCCACACAGTTACTGTATTTTATTTATGGTACATTCAGGGAACTTTGTGCAGGGTCAGATTCACATTCGTATCCCCTGCAGTGTTCTCGCCCCTTAGTATGCGGACCGCCTTGAAAAGACCGAACACGCAAGCGATTCGCGGCTGGCCCCCCGCCTACTTCGACGAATGTACCTGCAGTACTTATAAAAAATTATATTTTGAAAAACAATCAGATGGATTCTCGCTCCGATCGCCACACGGTGCGGACGTGCAAGACCCAGTTCTCCGTTGATCGGTCCTTTCCCGCTATTCCGTGGCGCTCAGTCTACTGACGTCACTGTTTAGCGTGTTGGTTCCGTGCTACGGTTTTCAAGGTTTTTCTACTCCGTCTGAGTGCTTTCGAAGTGTGATTTTTCTTTGCGACTAAGCCCCTTAGTCGTCAAAGTGCTGTGCTAAGTAGTGTTGTGCTTGTGCTGAGTGCAGTGTTGTGCCCAGCGTAAGTAGTCTGGTTTCAGTGCAAAGGATACTTAACGGTGACAACGAATTTGTACTGAACCAGTCCTTTTTATTTTTATTTTATTTCTCTTCTCTATTTTATTTATTTTTCTCCTATTTTCATATTTATTTTTATCATATCTGTGTGTTTTCGTGTGTATTTGTCCTTTCTGTCGGTAAAGGTTGACCCTAACGTGGTCAACTCTTTACCTGCGTACCCTTTTTTAGGTTTCTAGGTAGCGGCCTTCGGCGTACTACTGTTAATTTTAAGTTTTCCTCCCCAGCCCCCCTACCGCTGGTAGGGAGGTTAGCCGCTAGGATTTTGCTAGGTTTTAGGAACTAGGCATCTTTAATTATACTTATATTTATTAATATTACTGTCCCAACTCTCCCTTATGGATCCGCTAAGCGTTATTAACGCGTTCACCCAGGCACTTGCTGCGGTAGGCGTCTACATCCCGAATGACATCATAACGCAGGCCTTACAGGCATCAATCGCATCCCCGGCCCCTCAGGCCTCAAACCCGGCCCCTCAGGCCTCAACCCCGGCCCCTCAGGCCTCAAACCCGGCCCCTCAGGCCTCCAATGTCGATATTAACGAAATTTCCGTACTCGCACGCAAACTGCGAGCCGCCCGCTCTCCTCAAGAGCGTTTATTCGCGTTAGCCGAGCATCACTCGCTCCTAAGCTCGTTGTAAATTTATTTTTATTTTTTTTTTTTTCGTATAAAATCGTAAATAAGTAAATTATAATGTCTAGACCCGCGAATCCAGCGTCCAGTCGTATTAAACCCAAGGGCTTATCCCTAGTATCTTTTAACGCTCGTAGCCTTAGCACTAACCTTCCCGAGATTAAACTGTTCCTTCAGAACAAAGAACCTGACTTATTCCTTCTCCAGGAGACATGGCTTAGTCCAAACCGCTCCAGGGTATACGCTATTCCTAAGTACGCGTTTACTCGCAACGATAGGCCCAACTCCGACGGTTACGGCGGCACCGCTATATATTACAAAAGAGGCTTCCATTGCTGTCCTCTCCCTACCCCTCCTCTCCTCAACATGGAGGCCACTGTGTGTAGATTGGCTATGACTGGTCATCCGACCATCATCATAGCTTCAATCTACATACCTAGTGGTACCAGACCAATCCGCAGCGACTTTGAGGCCATTCTCGCCCTCGGCCATTCAGTCATTATGTTCGGAGACTTTAACTCCAAACATACTGACTGGACGTGCCTATCGACCAACACCAGCGGTATCGCTCTCCTCGACATCACTAACTCCCTTGACTTAGACGTCATATCCCCCATCACTCCCACTCACTATCCCAACAACCCGACCTATTCTCCTGACATCCTCGACTTTGCAATTATCAAGCGAATCAATCTTGATCTCAGGTCCATCGAACCGCTCGATGACCTAGGCTCCGACCATCGCCCCGTCTCCCTCGTGCTAGGCGCGCCTAACAACAACGTTACATCTCCTAAGACCTTTACCAACTGGAAAGGCTTTAAAAATACGTTAGTTTCAGCCTTAGAGGCACCGAACTCTCCGCTCGCGATTTCGCCCGACCAATTAGACAGCCCGATTAAAATAGATTCGATAGTCGATAATCTCACTGATGCTATCAACTCAGCCATCAGCGACAACGTAATCATTGCTAAGCAAGGCAAACCCGCGCTTCCCTTAGCCGTTAGCAATCTCATTAAAGCTAAGAACGCGGCTCTCCGGAGAGCCAAGAAATATCCCACGCCCGCATATAGAACAGCTGCGAATCAGCTTCAACGTAAAGTTAGGTCTCGCCTCGCGGAACTCCGTGACACTCAGTTTAACGATCTCATGGAGAATATCTCCCCGTCCCACCAAGCGTATTATCGAATGGCCCGAGCTTTACGCGTAGACACCGCCTCTCACGTTCCTCCTCTCACTCGTCCCGACGGCACCATTGCCTTCGAAGTCGAAGAGAAAGCCGAATGCTTCGCCGACAGCATAGCGGCACAATGTTCGCCCAGCACGCAACCCGCGGATCCCTCCCACATCCAGGCGGTGGAGGACGAAGTTCTCCGCAGAGAATCTCTCCCTATCACCGACGACCCCGTCACAGTCTCTAATGATGAAATCTTGCTTCTCATTAGAAAGCAAAAGTCCAAAAAGGCTCCGGGTGCGGATGGAATTTCCAACCACGCACTTAAGCACCTGCCACAGCAGGTGCTTACCTTGTTAGCTATCATCCTCAATGCCTGCTTCGACCATAGCTACTTTCCAAAAGCCTGGAAAGAAGCGACAGTCATAGGCATTCCCAAGCCGGGTAAACCTCTGAACATCCCGGCTAATCACAGACCCATCAGCCTCCTCAAGGCAATGTCTAAACTTCTCGAAAGAGTCATACTCTCTCGAATGCGGAACCATCTGTTTCCAATGGATGGCGACCCTCTCATTATTCCCCACCAGTTCGGCTTTCGCGCTAAGCACTCTTGCCCTCAGCAAGTCCATCGAATCGTCGAGTACATTCTCGAAGGATTCTATCCACATCGTAAAAAATCAATCGCGGTTCTCTTTGACGTAGCCAAGGCATTCGACAAAGTCTGGCACAGCGGTCTCGTTTTTAAACTCTATAAAATAGGCTTACCGGTTCGCCTAGTCAGATTAATCGCGTCGTTTCTTAAAGACCGTACGTTTCGATTCAAACATGAAGGCACGCTCTCCGCGCCTCGTCCCATAAAGGCTGGAGTCCCGCAAGGCTCAGTCCTCGCCCCTCTGCTGTACACCGTGTACACTAATGACATGCCCATCCCGCCGAAAGGCGTCGAACTCGCCCTCTTTGCAGACGATACCGCCCTTTACACT
This sequence comes from Marasmarcha lunaedactyla, assembly GCA_923062675.1. NCBI lineage: Eukaryota > Metazoa > Arthropoda > Insecta > Lepidoptera > Pterophoridae > Marasmarcha > Marasmarcha lunaedactyla. The sequence continues at coordinate 24,534,114 of OV281345.1, forward strand.
AAAGGTAAAAGGATCCCGTATAACATCACCAGACTCCAAAAGGCCGTAAACGCCCTCGGTGTTTGGTTTCAAAAATGGCGTATCGATGTCAACCCAGAAAAGAGTTCTGCCATTCTATTCGACCACAAACGTCGTAATCGCCGGAACGATCCCCACATTCGAATGTTAGGTATTCCCATCCCCTGGAAGCGCAGTATCAAATACTTAGGCGTCACCTTAGATCACGCGCGTTTCTACTTAAGCCGCTTAAATAGTATGATAGGTAGAAAAAGTAAAATGTCTTTTAGAAATAAACGTACGCTTTATAAGGTCTGCGTTAGACCCGTCATGTCATATGCTTCGCCAGTCTTTGCCCACGCCAATCCCTTCGTCCTGTATAAGCTGCAGGTAGTTCAAAATCTCTTCTGCCGCAGGACCACAGACGCACCTTGGTATGTGCGCAATGCGGACCTGCACAGAGATCTTGAACTACCTACAGTGCAACAGCACCTCAAAACACTCTCAGAATCGTTCTTCAAACGCGCCGAATCCCATCCCAATCATCTTGTTCGAGATTCAGTCTCATATACTGCTCCTGTGTTAGATTCGAAATTCAAAGTCGCTAGGCCGAGAAACGCGCACACGGGCGATCCTACGCAGTTAACTTTAGCTCTCGAGGCCCTTCAGGCCGCAAATCCTAATTCTAACGTAAATTCTAATTCTAACGTAAATCCGAATTAATGCAATTTTTATTTTTCATTTTTAATGTTTTTATTTTTACTTTTCATTTTTGAGCACCTTCAGTGCTATGTGAATCTCAGCGGGTGACCCCTTAAGGGCCCCGCTGGCGCGGCCTCTTTCTCCAATTGGCCGTCGCTCAGATGAAGGCTGAGTGGCAAAAATGCACGAGCCGACAGGGGGTTTTTTAGTGGGTATGGTTCTGGTAGGCGTCGGGACGAGTCCCACATAACTCCGATCGCGCGCGCGGAGTATGCGTCAGAGCATTTTTTATGTCCTCCTGCCCTTCCCGTGGAGGGGAACCAAAAAAAAAAAAAAATGAAAAACAATTCGCTAACGCGGCCTTTTTCTCCAATTGGTCGTCGCTCAGATGAAGGCTGTGAGGCTAAAAATTGCACGAGTCATTCAGGGGGTTGTTTAGTGGGTAGTGGCTCTAGTAGGCTCGGAGCGAGTCCCACATAACCACGATCGCTCGCGCGGGGTATGCGTCAGAGCATTTTTTATGTCCTCCTGCCCTTCCCGTGGAGGGGAACCAAAAAAAAAATAATAATAAATGAAAAACAATTCGCTAACGCGGCCTTTTTCTCCAATTGGTCGTCGCTCAGATGAAGGCTGTGAGGCTAAAAATTGCACGAGTCATTCAGGGGGTTGTTTAGTTGGTAGTGGCTCTAGTAGGCTCGGAGCGAGTCCTACATAACCACGATCGCGCGCGCGGGGTATGCGTCAGAGCATTTTTTATCCTCCTGCTCTCTCCGTGGAGGCGAACAATAAAAAAACAATTCGTAAGGAATGGCGACATTCTCGCTCCGACGACATTCTCGCTCCGATCGCCGCCCAGTGTGGACGTGCAAGACCCCGTTCTCCGTTGTTTGGTCCCTTCCCGATACTCCGTGGCGCTCAGTCTACTGACGTCACGGTTTAGCGTGTTGGTTCCGTGCTACGGTTTTCAAGGTTCTTTCTACTCCCTCTGAGTGCTATCGAAGTGCGTATTTTCCTTTGCGACTAAGCCCCTTAGTCTTCAAAGTACTGTGCTAAGTAGTGTTGTGCTTGTGCTGAGTGCAGTGTTGTGCCCAGCGTAAGTAGTCTGGTTTCAGTGCAAAGGATACTTAACGGTGACAACGAGTTTGTACTGAACCAGTCCTTTTTATTTTTATTTATTTCTCTTCTCTATTTTATTAATTTTTCTCCTATTTTCATATTTATTTTTATCATATTTGTGTGTTTTCGTGTGTATTTGTCCTTTCTGTCGGTAAAGGTTGACCCTAACGCGGTCAACTCTTTACCTGCGCACCCTTTTTTTAGGATTCTAGGTAGTGGCCTTCCGCATACTACGGTTAGTTTTAAGTTATTCTCCCCAGCCCCCCTACCGCTGGTAGGGAGGTTTGCCGCTAGGGTTGCTAGGTTTTTATTTAGGAACTCTAGGCATTTGTTATTTAATTAGGTGCTAGGTTTGCTAGGGGACCTAGGCATACATTATATATTTATATATTACATATTCAAGCCCTCCAATGGACCTTGTAAGCGTTCTTAGGTCGTTCGCCCAGGCGCTCGTTGCGACCGGCGCCAACTTATCAGATGACGTAATAACGCAGGCCTTACAGGCATCTATCGCGTCCCCGGCCCCTCAGGCCTCATCCTCGGCCCCTCAGGCCTCAACCCCGGCCCCTCAGGCCTCCAACGTCGAGACCCCTCAGGTCTTAAGCTCTCCCGCGTCTCCCGCCTCGTCCGAGATGGACTGCGAATCGGTCGCATCCTCTCACGCGTCGCGTCGTAAGCGTACCGCTCCCGGGAGCGACTCCGAACCCGCGTCTGATACGTCGTCAGATGCCGTCACCTTAACCGGCTCTCCTGAGCCCGCGTTTCAACTCGTCGCCAAGCGCTCCAAGAAGCGCTCTAAGAAAGCTTCGGTATCTTCAATACCCGAGCCCTCCCCGGTGTCTTCAACACCAGCCCCCGCGCCGTTAAAATCGCTCGTAGTAACCGCGTCTCCGTCGGTCACATCGAAGCCAGCGACGCGCTGCGCTCCCGTCCCGCCGAAGCCTCAGCTCCCTCCGCCCGTCTTCCTGCGTGAAAAAGCGCGCTGGACCGCGGTTTCAAACTTGTGCAAAGTGCACAAAATTAATTACTTAAAAGCCGCCAACGCTGGCGATACAATCAAGATTCAAGTAGCGACCGTCGACGACTTCCGCGCGTTTACCAGGTTACTCGGATTAAACCAAATAGCGTATCACACCTACGCCCTCCCGGAGGAGCGTAAGATCCGCGCAGTACTACGGGGCGTCCCGTTTGAACTCAGCAACGAAGACATTCTCGAGGACCTTAAGTCTCAGGGTTTCCCGGTCACAGCAGTGCACAAGATGCACTCCAACCGCGGTAGGCGTTTTCCGTTAGCGCTAGTAATCCTGTCCAATACTCCCAACTCGAAGGAGATCTTCAGAGAGGCTCGCACAATTTGCGGACTCTCAAATATCTCCGTCGAGCGTCCCAACCCCCGTGGTCACCCTGGGCAGTGCCACCGCTGCCAGCTCTATGGCCACGCAGCGGCTAACTGTTCAGCTCCCCCCAGGTGCGTAAAGTGCCTGGATCCTCACTTCACTAAGGAGTGCACTCGCACTCCCGAATCCACTTCCCCCCCTGCCTGTGTGCTATGCGGCCAGTCCGGCCACACAGCTAACTACAGGGGTTGCCCGCGCGCTCCGCGCTCCACCACCAAGAGGGTCGCGCCTAAACCGGCGCCGCCACTCACTCCTGCTAACTTCCCGCCGCTGCGCAACTGGGGTCCCCCGGAAGCAAAGCCCGTTCAGCCGACGCCTACTCCGGCTCTGTCTTGGAGGCAGCGTCCGGCCGTCCCGCCTGCACCTTCCCAACCCATCCCAGCTCCCGTAGCTCCCGTAGGGCCGCGTCCCGCGTTGTCATCTTCCCCTCAGTCGTCGTTGGCTGAGGACATGAAGACCGTGTTCGACGTCATCCAAAACGTCGACATTAACGAAATTTCCGTACTCGCACGCAAACTGCGAGCCGCCCGCTCTCCTCAAGAGCGTTTATTCGCGTTAGCCGAGCATCACTCGCTCCTAAGTTCGTTGTAAATTCTTTTTTTTTTTTTGTTAGTTTTTTGTAAATTTTAAATAAATAAATTTTAATGTCTAGACCCGCGAATCTCGCGTCCAGTCGTATTAAACCTAAGGGCTTATCCCTAGTATCTTTTAACGCTCATAGCCTTAGCTCTAACCTTCCCGAGATTAAACTGTTCCTTCAGAACAACGACCCAGATATTTTTTTCTTCTCCAGGAGACATGGCTCACTCCTAATCGCTCCAGGGGATTCGCGATTCCTAAGTACGCGTTTACACGTAACGATAGGCCTAACTGCGACGGTTTCGGCGGCACTGCTATCTACTACAAAAGAGGATTCCATTGCTGTCCTCTCCCTACCCCTCCTCTCCTTAACATGGAAGCCACCGTGTGTAGATTGGCTATGACTGGTCATCCGACCATCATCATAGCTTCAGTCTACATACCTTGTGGCACCAAACCTATCCGCAGCGACTTTGAGACCATTCTCGCCCTCGGCCGTTCGATCATTATGTTCGGAGACTTTAACTCCAAACATACTGACTGGACGTGCCTATCAACCAACCAAAGCGGTATAGCTCTCCTCGACATCACGAACCTACTCGACTTAGACGTCGTCTCCCCTATCACTCCCACTCACTATCCCGACAACCCGAACCACTCTCCTGACATCCTCGACTTTGCAATCGTCAAGCATATCAACCTCGACCTCAGGTCTATCGAACCGCTCGATGACCTAGGTTCTGACCACCGCCCCGTCTCCCTCGTGCTAGGACCGCCTAACGTTAACGTCACTTCTCCTAAGACCTTTACCGATTGGAAAGGGTTTAAAAATACGATAGTTTCTGCCTTAGAGGCCCCAAACTCTCCGCTCGCGATCTCGCCCGATCAATTAGATAGCCCGGATAAAATAGACTCGTTAGTAAATTCTCTCACTGATGCTATCAACTCAGCCATCAGTGTAAACGAAAAGGTTGCTAAGAAAGGCAAACCCACGCTTCCCTTAGCCATTAGCAATCTTATTAAAGCTAAGAACGCGGCTCTCCGGAGAGCCAAGAAATATCCCACGCCCGCCTATAGAACAGCTGCGAATCAGCTACAACGCAAAGTTAGATCTCGCCTCGCGGAACTCCGAGACGCCCAGATGAACGATCTCATGGCGAATATCTCCCCGTCCCACCAAGCGTATTATCGAATGGCCCGAGCCTTACGCGTAGACGCCGCCTCTCACGTCCCTCCTCTCACTCGTCCCGATGGCTCTATCGCCTTCGAAGACGAAGAGAAAGCCGAATGCTTCGCTGACAGCGTTGCGTCTCAATGCTCGCCCAGCACGCAACCCGCGAATCCCAATCACATCAAAGCGGTGGAGGCCGAAGTCCTCCGTAGAAACTCTCTCCCCATCACCGCCGACCCCGTCACAGTCTCTAATGATGAAATCTCGCTTCACATCAAAAGTCAAAAGTCCAGAAAGGCTCCGGGTGCGGATGGTATTTCCAACCACGCACTTAAGCACCTGCCTCAACAGATGCTTACCTTGTTAGCTATCATTTTCAATGCCTGCTTCGACCTTAGCTACTTTCCAAAAGCTTGGAAAGAAGCGACAGTCATAGGCATTCCCAAGCCGGGCAAACCTCTGAACGTCCCGGCTAATCACAGACCCATCAGCCTCCTCAAGGCAATGTCTAAACTTCTCGAGAGAGTCATACTCTCTCGAATGCGGAACCATCTGTTTCCAACGGACGGCGATCCTCTCATAATTCCCCACCAGTTCGGCTTTCGCGCTAAGCACTCCTGCCCTCAGCAAGTCCATCGAATCGTCGAGTACATACTCGACGGCTTCTATCCGAAACGAAAGAAAACGATCTCAGTTTTCTTTGACGTAGCCAAGGCTTTCGACAAAGTCTGGCACAGCGGTCTCGTTTATAAACTCTATAAAATAGGCTTACCGGCTCGCCTAGTTAGGATAATCGCGTCGTTTCTCAAAGACCGCACGTTTTGTTTCAAACATGAAGGCACGCTCTCCGCGCCTCGTCCCATAAAGGCTGGAGTCCCTCAAGGCTCAGTCCTCGCCCCTCTTTTGTATACCGTATACACTAACGACATTCCCATCTCTCTTTTGCTCTCTCACTCTCGAGCTCGCATCACTCTTTGCCGACGACACTGCCCTTTACACCAAAGGCCGCAGAGCCTCGGGTCTCGTCACCAGACTTCAAAAGGCTATTAACACCCTCGGTGCTTGGTTTAAAAAATGGCGTATCGATGTGAACCCAGAGAAGAGCTCTGCGGTTTACTTCGACTACAGACGCAGTCGTATCACCGACAATCTCCAATTGAGAATGCAAGGCACTCCCATCCCCTGGAAGCGCAGTACCAAATATTTAGGCGTCATATTAGACCAGACGCTTTCATTCAATCCTCACGTCGATAGAGTAACGAAAGTCGCACGTTTTTACCTAGGCCGGCTTTACAGTATGTTAGGTAGAAAAAGTAAAATGTCCTTCAGAAACAAACGTACGCTTTATAAGGTCTGCGTTAGACCAGTCATGTCATATGCTTCGCCAGTCTTTGCTCACGCCAAACCCTCCGTCCTGCACAAACTGCAGGTAGTTCAAAACCTCTTCTGCCGCAGGGCCACAAACGCACCTTGGTACGTGCGCAACGCGGACCTGCACAGAGATCTTGAACTGCCTACAGTACAACAGTATCCAAAAACACTCTCAGAATCGTTCTTCAAACGCGCCGAATCCCATCCCAATCCTCTTGTTCGAAAATCAGTCTCATATACTGCTCCTGTCCTAGATTCGGCATACAAAATCGCTAGACCGAGAAACGCGCACACAAGCGAACGTTCGAAGATAACCGTAGATCTCGAGGCCCTTCAGGCCGCAAATCCTAATTCTAACGTAAATTCTAATTCTAACGTAAATCCTAATTAATGCAAATTTAATTTTCAATTTTTAATGTTTTCATTACTTACTTTTCATTTTTAATGTTTTTATTTTTATTTTACTTTTAATTTTTGAGCACCTTCAGTGCTATGTAAATCCCAGCGGGTGACCCCTTAAGGGCCCCGCTGGCGCGGCCTCTTTCTCCAATTGGCCGTCGCTCAGATGAAGGCTGAGTGGCAAAAATGCACGAGCCGACAGGGGGTTTTTAGTGGGTATGGTTCTGGTAGGCGTCGGGACGAGTCCCACATAACTTTGGAATCGCGCCAGAGTATGCGTCAGAGCATTTTTATCCTCCTGCCCTTCCCGCGGAGGGGAACAAAAAAAAAAAAAAAAGGAATGGCGACGTTGAGGATGACGTATGACATGTAAAATAGTACTTAATACTAACTAGGACCTGTAAATATTACTCGAAGACACTAGTGCTTGAGTGACAAGCTAGGCCTACTTTAAGCACTAAAATGTCATTCATGTAATGTAAAGGAAATAAATAAACGGTCTTGTACGCATCATTACTAGCCATTTATCAAATCCTTTTTAAATTTCCGAAAGTGTATTTGTCCGTTACAAACCCAAGCTATTTTGGAATGTAATTGCTTTTTGTTATTGCATTATTGTTTGTATTTTCGTTTTTTAAACATAGATATTTTACATGTATACATTTTACAATAACTTTTTACGATGTTGTTTAATTTCATAGTATTGAACACTTAATTACCAATTTTTTCTTTATTTAGGTCAAATAGGTGAATTCGTTTTTTACTCAAAACATGTTTAACTCACAATTTGACTAATGAATCATTATTCAATTCTCCTTCATAAAAACCCTTCATACATCTAACAATATTTACAAACATAAACTTTTTGTTATGTTAACGGAATTTTTGTACAGAAAGTTATACGAAAATTTTAACGCACACCTCTGCCTTGTGACGAACAAAGTTGTTATGAATATGCAAAACACTGCATAAATGAAAACGAAATTAATTCTTTGATGAGGTATGGAATAATCAGATATTTTAATATTTTTCGAGAGGTAGATAAACGGAAATCAGGACAGTACTAATCACGATGATACAATACTACATGAAAAAATATGGTGTAGTAAAATTGAATTATCAATATTAAATATGGAATCATGTAATCTTAAAAATCTCATAGATTATAAAGCGTATTTAAATAAGACTAGTTGCTAAATAATTATAAAAATTAATATATTAAGAGATTTTAAGAAGAAAAACATAAAAATATATATGGTAAGCGAAAATGCGAATATATATAATAATAATAATAATCCCCAGACACACACACCAACTGTATGGCCCCAAAGTAAGCAGAGCTTGTGTTATGTATACCAGACATCTTAAACAAATTACTAACTACATTTTTAATAAGTATGTATCAGGAATTAAATGTAAAACTTATCTCAAACAATATTTTATAGACCTAGCTAGAGTGTATTAGTTAAGTAAGTTTATTTAAAATCCATAATTGTTTCGCGAAACCCCCCCCCCCCCACTCCGTCACGTCGCCAGTTAACATAGCAATAAGTTTTGTTGACGGTGTTTAAAAAATATAGAGGGAAATTTAAAATAAATCTTATATTAATGGTAGTACAGTTTCTTGTGTGAAGATCTCCTATGACAGATAGTTTTCTTTTTCTTTTAACGGCCATAATATCCACGTTTACGTTTTTGTGTTCCACACTGGATCAAAGACAATCCTATTTTTAGCCTAGGGTCGGCAACGCAACAATATTCGATAACTCACCAATAACTTCTACGATTGTCGATATCTCTGGCCACGGTTAACGCTTACTCCACACACCAAAGTAAACCGATTTTAGTAACTCAGAAATAAATTGTATTATATAAATAACACACGCTGTATAGTTACAAACACTATCCGATTAGGTCAAACCGTATTAAAACTCTTCTTTTATCTAATTTCAACAAAACAAGAAAACATTTTAGTACTTTTCAATCAGACGTATTCAAGGTTTTTGTAAAAATAAATAAATGGTATACATCTGTAGACTGCCTGCCAAGAATGTATATTAAAGTATAATAACCAAATGACGATCCTATAAGACATTTTCAGATTTCAGAACCGTACTTTATTTTCATAATAAATGTAAAGTGGAAATCACATTCACAAACCTAAAATATTCACGTTTTCATCTTCATGCATTATTCCCACAAGAATTATCAAAATAGTTTCATAGCAGACAGGCGTTGCCATGTACAAACTAAGCTTCAAGTAATTTTTCAAAAACATTAAATACTAACACAGACTGAAACATTGTTGTAAAAATATTATCTAAAAATAACCTGAGCTTATTTTCACACATTTCTTATAATATCTCTCATTTTACCGTTAAACCAACCCAGCGCTTCCATCTAAAATTTAACCCAGCTTATAGTGGAAAGGATGGAGCTGTTAAGGTGTTCACTTTTAGAGTATTAATTATTATATATTAAATATTATTAGATTTTAATAAAGCTACTTAAATAAAGAATTGTCATCACGGGCACACTACACAGTACGCAGTACCTAAACAAACAACATGAGCGGCGTTACTAATCAATAGCGATAATACCATGCATTCTGTTGACATATAACAATTATAAAGATCTTATATAAACCTTTGAGTTAATTTCCTAAGTAAAACCTACTTAAAAGAAAAATATATATCACTTTCATATAGTGATTTATCCGTTTAGACGCCACCTGGACAAGGATCTTGAGCTTCCCACCAATTCCACGTTCAGGAAGTTGGTGTCTACTGGTCGCTGGTCACTGGTCAGCTGACTACACCACAAACTCTGACGTAGTGATTCGTTACAGGCGTCCACGTGACGTCTTAATAGATCCAGACGACGTTATTACATCAAGGAACGCCGGCGATCCAATTAGAAATAGGGACAACGGCAACGCGATATTCGAATCGCCAAGTCCACTGATGTACCAGGCATTCCTACTAAGATTCTTGCTGGTTCTTTGACAGGAGATGACCCTTCAGAACCAGTGCTATTTTCAATATACGACGTCCTAAGCCGAGGTCTTCACGAAGGTTTTTTCGAAATGGTGGTAGAGTCATGTTTTATTTGACATCAGTAAGAACAATTAATTGTCAATGTTGAGAAATAAATATTTCATTTCATTTCATTTCGAGGTCCGTGCTCTCACGGGTGCCCTTAGGAGCAGTTTTAAGTTCCGGCTGAGTGCCGTCAGCGCTAAGCCACAAAGTCCATTGAAATTTAAAAGGCCAACAGGGTCATAAATAATCAGATTATTTTGGAATTTAAAAAAATCCACGAAGACGCTTTGCACTGACAATCCATGACGACGAAGAAACTTATGATGTTGTACATTGTTAGGAACAGATTTTTTATTAAAACCACCAAAAAAATAACCGTACTCACAAGGTGAATGACAAATAAGAATCTCATAATGGTAATAATACAAAGAGACTTCTTAGTCAGAGAAGTTCTAGAAGCTTGTCTTACTCGATTACATGTCTTTTATACCTCAATAGATATGGAATTCAATTACAGATATATACAAAATACAGTATAGAAAAAACTATACCTGGTGGCTTTTTTTACCTTTCGGAAAAAGCGTATATGGACTCAGACCACTTTCCCAAAGGCATATATCATAAAAAAAAAACTACTTGCCATACAAATCCGACGGGTCAGCTACACATTTCGTATGAAGACTTGAGTTTCTTTCTCAGTCTCGTTGATTTATGATCTGTAAGCTTTTGCCAATTTTCCGAACGGCAAAAAAAGTCACACGGTATATATGAACTAATAATTAGTACTCCATACTATACCATTACCGTGTTGAGGTAAGCGATGCATCATCGCGGGAACACCGTTACAAAGAGATATAAGAAGCAATCCATTTTGGCCCATTAAGTTAAAACGATGTTGGGATCAATACTATCGACCATGTATTCCAGAACCGTTCATTTTCTATAGTGGATACCGATTTCAATCTCGATTTTAGTTTATCGCTTTAGTGTAATCGAATTGCTAATCGGTTCTGCTTGTAATGTTATTTATGTGATTTTTTGCATAATGATTTGGCAGTTGTTTTGGTGGGTTTTTGCGCCATTGCATGTATAAATAGTGATAATACGGTAAATCAATATTGAGGTAATGAATAAACGTTGGTTAGTTGAGGGCACGGCTCAAAGTAAGTCCCTGGAAATTTTAGAGAAATGCGATAAGTATAAGAGGAACGTAATGAAAGTAGTGCTAGTATTCCGTCACTACGCTACTGGATTAAATATTGTGTCAGTTGTATAAGTTCAAGGAGTTTTGAACGCATAAGTAAATAAGATATCTTATAACTGCAAAATTATTATTTGCTTTTCATAAATTCCTAAGACAAGCTCCTAATTAAAATGTATGTACAAAACAATTAATTAATTTACATACTACCTGTGATAATTATGCTTGCTAAGTAAATATAATAAGCTTATTACCACATTTTGCTCGTACAATCCAATTATAACACAATCATAGCTATTATTCGCGTTGCTCGAACGATGAATGAGCATCTCATTGATAACAAAAAAGGTAATTTGTTCCAAATGGTTGAACTCACGTTCTATCGTCACACATGGGAGCAGTCATGCTGATTCTTTATTACGATCATCCAATGAAAGCCCAGGATTTACATCGCGGTATCAACATTTTTATTGTTGCTGAGTATATATAGCATTTTGTTATGTTTCTCTTCGGGGAGTCCGTTGTTACTGAGAAGACCGGCGTTGGCGAGAGCCGGGCTAATAAACTCGCTATTTCTATAATAAGGAATTAAATTTAATGATTGGTAGAGTGGACTTGCTTTCTCATGTTGGAATGTCATTATCAATGTGAACTGAGTGTATAAAAAGACCCTCTTCTTCGTCTAGTAGCAAGTTTGACTTCCTTTTGCTGTTTTTTGTGACTTGGAGCGAGTTGGACTTCTCCCTTGTTTAAAGAATATTTTGCTCCACTGTATAATTTATGAAAGTAATTCTAACTATGGAGTTTGGTTGAAATGTTCATTGCACGTTATATTATTGCCCTAGTAGCATTTACTCTATATCTCTATCAACCTTTTATCCAATCTACTTTGACTAAATAAGAATAAAGTAAAGGCCTTTGGCCTACTTCATATATAACAATTATCTAAAAAATAATAATAATTTATACATAGAGATTCCGTATAAGCATTACCTCAATAAAAATGAGAATTTTAAACATTATTGAATTAAACTCTTGATTAAATAATTTATTTCAACCAGGATTCACAGAACTGAAAAGTAACGAGCAAAAACCTAATCCTATTTTAATTATGTCCTTTGGAACAAGGACAACAGCAACAAATTAATATAAAATAAATCGATCTATACGAACGGTGAACCTAATTTTAATGAATCAACATATTTTGCGTAAATTCTGTCCTCAATTAAATTTCATTTCGAAATTATCATGTTTTTAATTAACTTGATTCGTTTATTTTCTGTTTCAGCTGCTGAAAAGTTATTATGAAGAAGTTAATGTTGCATGCCTTTCCAAGAGATTTACTGGGAGGATTCAACGGAGGCCCAGGCTAAGTGCGAGAAACGTTTGCGCATATGTTTCGGCATTTTGTAGACGCACCGCGTACTAGGGACAGCGACACTACAGTAGATTTGAATGCGAATCTACACAAGTACTATGCTTGAAAGTCGCAAAAACATCAACTGAAATAAACATCAAAGTTTATTGTTTAGACTTGATTGGCTCTCGTCCCTTTTACTTTTCAGTCTAATGGCCGGTTTACACGCGTTAAGTAGTTGAGTTGGTAACTAAATTTTAACTAAATGTTAAGTTAAAAATTACGTGTAAACAGTCAATTAAGTGACAAGTGGTAAGTTAAAATTTAGTACGCGAGTGATTAAGTAGATTAGGATTCGTTCTATTTTTCGTATAAGGGCGGTGCTTCTCACTTAACACGTTTAACGATTGGCGGCAAGAGCTCCTAGTTATTTCGCATTTTTTTTCAAAATGTAGGAAAGAAGTTTAGTTTCTACTTAAAATTTTATTGCTGTATATGTAAAATAGGAATGCTTGTGGTTTATTAAAAATTAAAAAAAAAACATATTCTTGAAGAGATTTTAATTTCCGAAACAAATTCCGTTTACTACATATCTAAGTACAGAATTGATGAATTCCTTGAATTTCATTGAACTTATGAGTTTAACTACTTTATCAGATTGGACACACAAGTGACATGTGGTAATTAAAAATTTAGTTACCAATTTAATTACTTAATATGTGGAAACCACGCATAAGTCAAAAATCTTTACAATCTTTCTTTAGAAACGAATTGAAAGAGTATCATAAAAGCTTTTTGTCACATACCCTGTGTATGTCAGTACAAAACACAACCTCTTACTAGCTAAGACTATTTACGTTTGCCTAACAATATCACAACTATAACACTACCAAGAATAATACGCCTTTTTCTTACAAATCCTAATGCCGCACTCGGTTAAATTAAGCGTAAATGTGAGCCTATTCTTTCATCCCATTACCCATTAAAATGTACATTAGAAAGCTGCCTCCAATAAACATATGAAAACAAAACCTTTTGAATTTTACACGATTGTCAACCTTACATCTTTACATATAAGGAGAAGTTTCTACGTGTATTGCTGTAAAGTGGGCCATAGCCTACGTAGGTGCAGTTTGTTTTTGTAAGCTATCTTTTGGTTTTAATAAGGAAAACTTCGTAGTATTAACTGGATATTTATGTAGTTCTAACTGCATCCAGCTAATTAGTTGACACTTGTCAAAGGAAGCGTTGAATCTATTTTTAACGAACCCTGTCTGTATGTGTACTGTCTCTGTGGCCATGAGTCGTCTTACAATAATTGACGTTACAAAGACCAATAATTGTGCCATTCACAAGAGGTGGCGATACTTAAAAGGTGGACTCTACCTTGAGGTAGACACATTTTTAAGCGACATAAAAAACTGACAAAATTCACCCAAGCCAATAATCAAAAAAATCGTCACACAAACTAAGAATAAAGAAAAAATCGTGAGGAAAGCCGCAATACGTAGGAATAACCTCTTATCACGAACACCCACTTCATTTGAATAGGTTCGTACCTCTAATTGAGGATTATGAATACATATTATACGTATAAGGATTAAAAGTATTACGCATGTATAAGCCAGTTATTTTATATTTTGAATAAATATTTTGTGAAAATTTGGGTGCATTGTATTTCATTTGAAAATACCTAGGTTTCGTATAGAAACGTGCTACGTTCATTTGTAGTACGAATGTGACGTAAACCGTATTTTTTTATTTTTATGTTATGTATCTATAACACAAATTTTATAACTGAGAATAGAATTTTCAGTTCTAGTTGGTTTTTTATTCATTTATTGAGCATTCCTGAAAAATCAATAATGGGAAACCGAATATGGATTAATTATAGAAGAAAACTTCTAATTATAATTAATTTTATAAAGAATAAAATGATTAATTTAGAATTTTGTTGAAGTTTTTGTTGTTTGTAGAGCATACTCCGAACGAAAAGGAAAAACCGAACATTTTGCTAACTCAACATATTAATAAATACAATGTGTCAAACAATTCAAAACGTAATGTTCTTTACAAGATTCAAAACCCATGTCTAATTTATGTACAAGGCTGCACGTATATCACAAGGGGTTAGTACCTCGGTAAATTTGTCAGAAAACCAACTGCTCAGTGGCTACACTGCGGTGTTCGACTTTCACCGTATTAAGGTAGCTAAATCTTTTCTTTCAGTCGTAAAGTCAGCCTTTACGATGCGTTTACCACAGAAATTTACGTGATCCGCCCTTAATGCCAGATAGAACGATCTTTCCTGTGATGGGTAATTAAAAACCTCTTTAGGATTAAAATGATTGATATTTGGAGTAACAGCACATCCTTCGTCATGTGAAATTTAGTAATACGTTGAAGGTTTCTTGTTTCTTATATTTTCTACGTAAAATTTCCTAAAAATGCGCATAATTGAGTACAAGACTTATTTTACATTAATTAAAAAGAACTCAAATAAATTGTCACAAGTAATCCAAATTTTTTGGGCAGTTAAAAAATTCACTTTATTTTATATAAGTTTGCCATACATCTTGTTATCTAGCTGGGCAGCGAAAGCGATCCGGTGGCTATAGAGTTTGAGTTTCATATGTATTAACCTTTTTAGTTTTTCGCTTAGACTCGTATTTTCTTAATCTTTGCCCTAACTTATACCTGCATAATTTTGTGTCATGACAGGTTCTTGCTTAGGTAGAAAATAAGGTATTTGTAGTTTTGGACCATATCACATGAAAAGGAAATTAAAATAATAAAAAATTTAAAGGGAAGCAGTAATTGTCGTTCTTGGGCATTTCGTGCCATATCTGTCGTGTCACACACCTCTATTATTAACATTATAAGTATTTCAAAACATTCAAAATATTTTTTGCCAAATTCATCCATGACATTTTAGTTTTTCGACTTTTTTTCTGTGAACAGGGAGTTCAAAGAAAAAAAAGGCAGAAAAGTAAAGCCAGAAAAGAAAATTCAAGTTAATTCAGTTTATCTAGTTTTATTATTATTATGACATTTTCGTTCATGAAATATATTTTTTCTGTTAAAGAATATACTTTTACAATCTAAAAAAAAAATGATTTGAACAATATCGTCAATATCTAATACATCATAGAACAATGTCGTTGGTCTACGGGCCCTACCTCACCTTGCATTGGACGAAGATAACTTTTGTGTAAGCTTGTCACAAATCATTGGATTACTCAAGGTACTGATATGACACAAAATAATATAATAAGCTCTTTAGGTACATCTGTACCCACTGGTAAAAACTAAGCCTAGATTTTTTATAAATTACGTCTCCAAAATAGCTTAGCGCTACCGGACCATTAATATGAACATGATGTTTACCACTCATACAACTTCCGAGATGTTTAGTTCCTTTTATGACAATTAAGCGCGGGCAATCTGCGCCACAGACTACAAATCAAAACAAAAGGTAGTTACTTAAACAAAATTCAAAAAACAATGTTAATCAAAAATCATTCGTCAAGAACTAGAAATCTTTATTTTTTGCAGAGCAATGTCGTAGTTCGTAAGCATTGCTCCTTTAAATTCTCCTTATTGCGAAAGTTTATTTTTTGTTACTCGTTAATATGGTAAATTCAAACTCTAACTTTAATTGTTTTTATAACGTATTTTTAATATGTAGTTCACGTAGAATTCGTCTAATATACGCAAACACAGTAAATATATTTTAAGTTACAGACATGGCGTTATAAAATCTTGAATTGCTTTTTAGTGCTAACAATGTTTTTTTTTTGTACATATTAGCACCCTTTCACTCGCTGAATTATATTTAATATACATATTAGCATCTTAAAGCATATGCTAACTATAAATTCAAGTTTTTGGTGTCCGACAACAAGAAAAACATGAGGTTTTGAATTTTTAAACTTTGTTTTTTCCAAATTGACTGTTTATTTATGCAGGGCGGGCCCTATGGGCCTTTTAAATTTCATCGGGCTTTGTGGCTTAGCGCTGACGGCGCTCAGTCTTTTTTTTTAACCTGTACGTTATCTTTATAAGCATAGTGTATTCATAATACAGTTTAAACTATTTCCAGTCCAATTCGTCGTCTCCTAAGGGAGCAGGCAATTTGTAGTTTGTAATCTAAGTGGGCCTGAGTGGAGTGGGCATTTGTCATTACTTAACCGTCAGCCGCCCTTTGGAGCCGTGATTAAAATTGTAAATTAACGTTAAGGTCCATTCTGTTTCAATTTGCTTAGATGAGCTGATTAGCTCTTGATAGAGAGCTTTCATGTTTATGTACAAGTAGGTTTATTAAGTTTCTAACAATTCTGTCTAGTTTTAATCGTGTTTTGTGGATATAGATTGTTTTTACGCTGACAACTGCCTAATGTTCGTGATATTTAATCACAATTTGAATTTGTTGTTTGAAAATGAAAAGAGAATGAAAAATATTTGGTAAATCTAGTCCAGGTTTGATCTTAAAATTACATGTATAGCCGTGTCTTACGTCGTGCGAATGTTGTTTCAATTCATTGAAATCACCTAAAGAATTAAATTTTGCTGGATGCAAAAATAATTAAACTTTTATGCTAAAAAGGTACATAAAATTTTAAAATATCAGTCTTGAAACATATTGAAGAAACCATGCCTTTCTAAATCTGTAATATTTTCCTTAGCAGCCCCAAAATTCAGTGCATACTTAACATAAAACTTATGCCATTCCATTTCGAAAAGGTTGACAATATTGTCAACCAAGATTAAGAAATATTCGTCCTTTTTGTAAACATAATCAAAAAATAATAATGAATTAAAGTAGTCCATTGTAATTTCAGTTCTTTTAAAGGAATAATAAATAATAATAATTATTATAATTATTAATAGCCAATAATTCACCAATAATTCACCAATAATTCACCAATAATAAAATTCGTATTGCTTACTAGAACCAGGGATTAAAATTTTCTACAAGTTCCTTCCAATAAAAATGATTGATTGATGAAAATAAATAATAAGAAAATCCTTTCCGAAGTTTTCCCATGAGTTTAACAGTGCGCATGCCGTACCTCGGGTACAGTGAGTCCACATTTCTAGCATACATTCTAAGTGACTTTAAATGGATCTTTTTTTGAGCTCCGATCCGAAATAACCGTTCTCTTCCATAACTTTACTCGTATGCTTGTAATAAATGTTTAGTAGGTAAGTTTTGTTAACAAATAAAGTATATTGTGAAAATATACATTGTTTATTAACAAAACATAAGACCTATAAATGTCTATGTGAAATCTAGTTAATGCGTATTGTATTGTATAAATGCCGTTACAAAGTTTGAGGTATAATGATTTGTAATTACGTGAATACGGTCAGAACAAAATGGGTAAATCCAGTGAAACTTGTTGAAATTACATTCTTTAAATTTCTCTCAAATTCTTTTCGTATGTTTTTAGTATTTTTTATGCCATTCCACTTACACTAGGCGTATTAATTACACGCTATAATTAAATAAGGTTGAGTGACTGACTTTGTCAGTATATTTACAAATTGAAATTTCGCTTATAAATTATTCATAGAGATTATCAAATTATACGAAAGCATGTGTTCAAAACAAAGTGATCTTGACTACGTACGTGAAAACAGTTTGTCCTTGTAAGGACATTTAATTTTAAGGTGACTTTACAATAACATTGAAACGTGAGGCTAGCTAGGTGTGAATACTGGATTCAGACTTAATATATTCAGTCTATAAACCAAACTTTTGAATGATAACAAAAAAATATTTCTCTCATTTTGGTAACATGTATTTTGAAGCATTAGTAACAATCGATTAATCAATTGCTGTCCACTAATTGCTGGCTATCAGCTACTATGTGCCTTTGCACTATGTAGAGACCTTCGAGATGATTCGTAGCTACAAAGAAGCACCTAACATTAGTTTTTCCCGATTTGATAAATCTTACTTTAGATTTTTTTATTAGAGAAATAAGAAAGTTGATTTTTCTTCATCATGCTTGAATTGGAATTGTCTTTTCATTTCAGTAAATATTGGGGATCTTGTGAAGTATTCGAAAGAGTATATTATTTAATTGAAATAATGTTCTAAAATATTAAAATAGGCTTTAAATTTACTTTGAGTTTGGGTAAATTAACTTATAGTTTACTTAACTATGTACTTTGCTATAAATTATAATCAAAATGGATTCGGGTTATTGATCGATATGAATGACAAACGTCAATACAAAGTTATAAAAATCATTAAAATCCAAATTTTACAACACTTCTAAGAACTTACATAAAGTCTAAATCCCGCCAAGGCTTTTAGTTATTTTATTATTTTAATAGTACACTTTAAAATGGGGGTAATATTATCAACGATTATTCGAACAAGAGTTTAAATCAAAATTTCAAATTATCCTGGTGAGGGGCGCTATGGTAGGTGAGGGTAGGTAGGGGCTTGGAGTAAATCGCATTCATCAAAACTTGGGAATTAGCTTCGTTCCCTAATTAAACCTGTCGGTTGTTAACTTCCCCTAGCTCCCCTGGGAATTTTGCGTAAATATTGAGTTTGAATAAAATTTCTAATATTACAGATTTATCACTGAATCGAAATGTAAATGGCGAGGATTGACTTCTAAAACATTTTGATTCGGTTGAGATTACAATACATTTTTGATGGCGTTCTGGAAACTGGGGAGAGTTGCTAGAGTTTTGTTTTCTTGATTTGAAAAGCTGGTTCTTTATCTCCATCTATGAGTTTGAAGCAGTGGGATTTAATATAAATGGCTTCTTAAATCAACGTAAATGGTTTCTAATAATAATATTGTCTCAATACAGGGTGGTCCATTTATAGTTGTCTAAATTTTTTTTTATTTATAGGACATCCTGACTTATTTAGAAAAATCATTATTTGAAAAAAAGAAATGTTTAGTATAAAATTTACGATTTAAAAAAAATTAATTTCTCCAGTCGTTCGTTTCACATAATTTAGTCTAGTGTGATTACTATTCGTTGGCATCAAATGAAAATTGGTACAGGAGTAGTTTATATACGTGTCTATCACGTAATTTGCCTTCGTAGTATAAATTCTAAAAAGGCTTTTTAAAATTTTACTTTCCCTGCAACTTCTTCAAATTTGAAAAATAATAAAAAAAAATCAATTAAATTTTGTAACAAAAAATTATATTACCAAAGTTTTGTCGTACCAAATCGTAATTTGAACGAATCTGTTCTTATTTCTTAAATTTGCACGAACTTGTAACCTTTAAATTTAACAGCAGGTTATTTTTTGCCATTCGACGACAAAGGTGTTATTCAAATCCATTTGTTAAAAAGAGATAGACATATTGTATTATTACTGTTTAACCCGATCAGCTCGCTTACACTTATGTGTCTTAACTCGTAATTTGAACTTGTTTGACAATTAATTTTGAAATAACGCATTGTTTAGGGGTAAATAATAGTATATATAGTATACAATTATTTACCCCATATATAGTATAAATAGTATCAATGAGGTTCAAAAAGAATGCATGCATTTTTTTACCTGGCATGTAGGCACCCCAATAAGTTTTATTTATTATGTTGTGACATTGTGATTACAGAAGGTAAATATACAACCAACGTTAATAATCAATGAAACATTATTTATTGGAAACAATTTTAGTTTAGTGTAGTAACAAACCTAGTTTAGTTTAGATAGTTATAGACCTCATGCATTTAAACAAAGCATTCAAATAAAGATAGTTGAAGTTGAAAGCTAGGGTAAGGGGAAAAGTACCCACTTTTTTGATACCCATCAATGAGAAAGTTCCATGATAATATAAAACAGAAGCTTTCAATTTATATTAATTTCACAGCATAAAAATATAATAGGCGTTTTTAATTTTAACTTTAACTAGATATCGCATTATAATTTTTATTTGAAAATTTGTTATGCATTTTTGTTTTAACACTTGTTCGTAATATCCATGTGGTTAAATAAAGATCAAAGCTGAATAAATTCGAAAGCCCCATATTTATTTATTAACTTTTAATTACTGAATTCCAATACTTTGACATTGTTTCAATTAAAAAAGGAAAGCCAAATTTCTGTTGAAACACTTTTCAATAAGCATTGTTCGAAACTGTGTAAATCTAAATTTAATCACAAGAAATGTTCGACTTTCATTCAATTTCATCTGTTAGATCATGTTAACTTTATGTTAATTTAATATGAAAGGCAGTACAAGATATTGAAATAAATGTTTCTTAGAATATTATTGTCGTAAAATTTAAGCTCTCTGCTCATGCGCTGCGTATTGCGCGATACGGTCCCTACTCCAAAAATTTGCCTCACCAATGATCTATTCTTGACCCGCTAATCTTTGACATTTTATAATAACTTACACATTTTCTATGCAAACTTTGTATATATCAGTAAGCACAGTTACAATAAAGAAAAAGACTTGTTGGTTCATTATTAGTGTAGTCGATATTATAAAAAAAAAAACGTGTACAGCAGTGTCACAAACAAAAAATATACAAAACTTCGAAAGTTTCACACGTGTCTTGGATCGCCACAGAAATTAACTTTCAAGATTGTTTCAACAATACAAAGTGTGCTAATATAATTATATTAAAGTTACAACGAAGAATTGGTTTGTGTCTGAAAGCTGAACGAAGCAGTAACGATAGGTGTAGCGTAATTTTATTTTTCAAACAACTTGTAACAAATTACCGGTTTGCTTGTCTTAAATTTTTTACAAGCAACTTGTTGCCAGCAGAGCTGTTAAATGCTAATTTAGAAAAGTATCTGAATAGTTTCTACACGCTGCAGATCCAGATACAAACTGTAGGATCGTAAAATACTTAAGAAGCGTTTGGAAAATGTCTGACAAATCAGTGAACTTAAGAATATGCAGACATTATACAAAAATAAAGCATGCGTGATCAGCATTCGGACCTCTAATGCGTAGAATCGCTACCACCGCCACTATGCAAAAGTCGTAAAAATATCAAGAGGCATAATAATGCACATAATCAAATATTTTCTTTAATATACGAGCAGAATACACAAATTTTATTAAATAAAAAAAAATCATATTAAGATTCTTACACTTAAGTCCCTAAATGTTTTTTTAAAAACGATAGACTTAAAATAACTTATCCAGAATTTTAATATTCAGTTCGCAGGACGATCCTTCCTTCAAAGAACAAAGTAGCTTGTCGGAGAATGCGACAGGGCCTCGCCACGCTCGCTGCACTGATATTACTGCTCCCAGATACAAGCCTGTGAGGAATTTGACAGTTTCCGCCGATTTTTGAGTTGCATTTTGTTTAGTTGAATTTTAAAACAGACATTGTACAACAATACGAAGTTAGTCCGATTAGTGGGTTTTATATTTTTTATGAAAAACACAATAGCTTTTTAGATAAAATCTTATTTGTTCTTTTTTACCTTTTCTAAATGGGAAGATAGACAGCATTTTGATTAGGATACGGATACCTAGGGGATTTGCGGAGTTTAAAACCTCCTGGCAACGGTACTTTGTTATTAACACAAAAAAATGTCCCCTAGTTGTCGGCAAATCGTCCATGAATTTTAGGATTATTATTTTTCATAATAAATTTCATGAACCCTACCCAAACCTAACTTAGCACAAACAGACCGTTGAATCGAAATCCAATTACACAAAACAACTCGATATCCAATTCCTAACGAAGTTAGTCTTTTAATTATACCGAAATTGGAAGCGTACTGAAACGTTGAATATCACTAAATTTGATAGTATCCCATTAGGGTATAGAAGCTCAATCAATCCTCTTAACTGTTATAGTTCGCTAGTTATATGGTAAAGGTCACATCACATATTGGTTTGACCCTTCCTTATGCTTGATTGGGCACGACCAATTTGGGGTCGTTCCGATTGGAGCTTATGTGTGGTGGCTTCTGAATAGTAAAATTGATAAAATTAATTGTCATCTTTTGAACTAAAACAAGTGGTAGTTAGAGCTGAAAACTATGGAAAGAAAAATCTAGTGCCGATCTCCTTAACGTCACCCGAAATAATATTGAAGTCTTGTTGACTTGTAGAACATATTATACATATAATTTATTTTATTAATATGGATTAATATGGATATGGATATGGATTAATATTAATATGGACAACACGTCCAATGCTGTACACACTGAAATAGCAGTGAAGTAAAATATTGTTACAATGTATTATAATTGTGGCAATGTTATAAATGAATTGTCTTCACTGATCTAATGCAGTGCTGTTCAGAATGATGGTTGAGGAGGGCGATGGCTGGATCCCGCGTTAACTCGTGAACGGGTGCCGTTTGAGGGTGTTCGTCGTTTGCATACTTGGGGTGAGGGAGACTTGCCGAGCTAACAGATGCAGAAAAGAATAATTTTGTATAGACATAAAGAGACTCTGTAAATTTATTTTGAAAAAAATATACCCGTAAAGTTTCTTGCCAGTTCTTCTTCACGAAGGTTTTTTTGAACTGGTGGTAGAATCATGTTTTATTTGACGTCAATAAGAACAAGTAATTGTCAATGTTGAGAAATAAATATTTCATTTCATTTCATTTCATTTCAATGTCGACTTGATAGGGTGCTGTTATCTGCTGCAGCAACAGTTGATCTTTTATATCAGAAAAAACGTAGTTTAGGTTAGTGAACACAACTCACGTCACGCAAAAGTTATGTAACATTATTGTCTAAATCAATAACATATTATACTAACACATAACACGGTTTTATTGTTACTATTACTATTTTTTTTCATTCGTCCACACATGTTAAATAACTCTGTTTTCAATTAAAAATCTTAAAAAAAAATGTCTCGTTAGGTAGGGATGTGTACCTAATGGACACATCTACATAGACTACTTCGTTTTAGAGATCATTGCTAAGCACAAGTTTTATCTGTAGGAAGAAGGAAGGAAGACAGCACATCCTCTTTTCTTGTTCAAAGTTCACTCTGTTCCATTTCTAACATGTATCTAAGGCCGAATCAAATCACGTCTGCAATCGAAGCAAGCCCTACCGGAACACACCTACTCCTATCTTTGCCCACGAGTATTACGTTAGGTGTCTAACTTAAGTAATCTGCTTAAAACAGGCACGTTAAACCCGGACACAATCAAAGTAAGTACTTCAGCTCTTCACTTAATGATCACTTAAATTTGTTATATTATAAAACAACATGGATTCTTCTCCTGGAGTGGTCGGTAGATAATATATTCTTCATATGAGGTTCTGAGTTCTAGTTCTGGCAGATATTTAATGAAAAATATTTGTGTTTATAGGTCGCGAATGTTGTTTATTTTTATTTGAGTTCTTTCTCACCTCACTGATAACGTAAGAGAATCCAAAGCAACAATATAGGTAGTATGAAGTTTCATTTTTAAACAAGTTTAGTAACGAAATCTTGAGCAAATTGTCTTCTAAATAGATGTAATGTATATAGGTATTTGTTATAATGTATTAGATGTTAGTTTCTGCATTCCTATATGTCTTTTCTACAGAGTGGGTGCTACGAGCTAAATGAATAAGTAAAATATCTGGTTATTCAATTAGGTTGTTTTTTTCGGTACTATTGACTTCACACTAGTAGTAAAAAAATTTTGTTACGCAAAACTGGGGGGACCCAGAATAAACCAACCTATATAAATATTAAAAATCATGACCTGAGAACAAATGTCTGTATTCATCACACAAACGAATGCCTTGACCAGAACTCGAACCTGTGAGGCCTCTGGCGTATTAAGCAGGGGTACTTATACTCACTATGCTACTAGGCCGTCCAGTCACAAGTCTCGGTTTGCGTGCGGATTCGTTCGCACGTGGATCGCAGACGCTTTTTCCGCTCTCTAGTCCCCGCACTAGTTGAGCACCCTAAATTTCAGGGGTCGTTTTCACGACCCAGGCTTCGTACCGTATTTCCTAAATTTCATAGAAAAGTCGTTTTCACGACTAATCTTCGTTCGCCGCCTGCCGCCCGACGTCGCCGACTGCGTCGCCGTCGCCGCTCCGGCAAGATCTGCGTTCCAGAACTTCGAGTCTTCGTGTTCGAGTAAGTTATCTGCGTCGTTTCCAACCGCCCTACTGCGTGTAGGGTGGTTTTAGGAAGTTAGTCATCGTTGTTAGGTTCATAGTATATATATTTATATATTGTTGTCCCTCCCCAACCCCTCCGCAATGGCTTCCCTAACCTTTGATGAGGTTAGGGAACAGCTATTTGAAATTTTCCGTGTTGAAAAATTCTATGCAAATGCCGATAAGTATCGTTTCGTAGATACTCTTATCCCTTTTTTCATGCAGATAATGTCCAAAACGGCCCCTCAGGCCACCTCCGTCCCTCAGGCTACTCAGACCACTCTGGTCTTAGGCCCTCCCGCGTCCCCTTCCTCCAGTGACATGGAGTGTGAAGTAGATGCCCCTCCGCGCCGCAAGCGCGCACCCGCGACCGAGTCATCCTCGGACGCCACCCCATCTGGCCCTGAGCCACCCTCCTTCACCCTAGTTAAGAAGCGCTCAAAACAAGCCCCGGCGTCCTCAACGCCCGTCCCGGTGTCTTCAACACCCACCGCGGCGACTTCAACGCCAGCTATCCCGGTGCATACAACACCCGCCCCGGCCTCTTCTGCCAAGGCCAAGGTCCCACCACCCGTGTTCCTTCGGGAAAAGGGTAAATGGTCCGAGGTCTCGACTTTGTGCAAAGAGCACAAGATCCTCTACACCCGAGCGACCAACTCGGGTGAATCTGTTAAAATCACTGTCTCGTCGATAGACGATTTCCGAGCTTTGACTAAGCTCCTCACCGATAAGCAATATGCTTATCACACTTACGCTCTGTCAGAAGAGCGTAAGATCAGAGCGGTACTCAGGGGAGTCCCGTTCGAATTATCGAACGAGGCTATCCTGGAGGATCTGCAGTCCCAAGGCTTCCCGGCACTCGCGGTGCATAAAATGCACAGCAAGTACGGGAGGCAACACCCTCTCGCTCTGGCGGTTCTCGCCAACGTCCCCAAGTCCAGGACGATCTTCAAAGAGGTCAGCATCATATGCGGCCTCTCTGGCATCAAAGTTGAGATGCCTCACAGACGCGGTCACCCCGGCCAGTGCCACCGGTGCCAGTTGTACGGGCACGCGGCGGCCAACTGCCGCGCACCGCCCAGGTGCGTCAAGTGCCTGGTCCCTCATTACACTAAAGAGTGCAATCGCACTCCTGAAACTCCCTCTCCTCCCGATTGCGTGCTTTGTGGCCAGTCCGGCCACACCGCAAACTACAGGGGCTGCCCCCGTGCACCCCGTTGTATGCGTACTAATTCTAAGAGGGCGGCACCCAAAAAGGCCCCGCCCCTTTCTCAGGAAAACTTTCCGCCGCTGCGTAGCCGGGTTCCTCCGGCTGCAAAGCCTACCCAGCCCAAGCCTGGTCCAGAGAACTGGAGGCACCGCCCCGCTGCACTAGCGAATCCCATCCTGGCTCCTCGCCCATCCAATATCACTCCTCAACCCTCCGTAGCAGACGATATGCGTATCGTCTGCGACGCTATCAAAAGTGTCGATGTTAGGGAGATTGCAGTCTTAGCCCGTAAACTTAGGGCTTCACGTACTCCGACAGAGCGTTTGCTAGCTCTGGCGGAACATAGTTCCCTTCTCAATTCATTATAGGTTCATTAAATGAATTGATCCCTAAATCATGCTTCGGCCGACCTCCGCGCAGCCCCGGCTTCACCGGAGGCTGCCCCGAACGGCCACCAACTCATGTCCCTTTGAGCACCTTCAGTGCAACTTTCACTACAGGCGGAAGACCCGCTAGCGGGTCTCCGCCAGCACCCCCAACTTCCCGACGGGTGTCGCTTCCGATGAAGGCTAAAGGTATACGCTTACTACAGCCAACAGGTGGTTTTTAGTGGGTAGGTGCCATTCTGGTGAGTCCCACATAACCCCCCCGCAGAGGAATTTACCTGCGGGCGGGTATGCATGACGCATCTTCCACCTCCCTCCCGTGAGGGTGCCTCGGCAGCAAAAAAAAAAAAAAAAAAAACTAGGCCGTTCCATTCTCGCTCCGATCGCCACGCGGTGCGGACGTGCAAGACCCAGTTCTCCGTTGATCGGTCCCTTCCCGCCATTCCGTGGCGCTCAGTCTACTGACGTCACAGTCTAGCGTGTTGGTTCCGTGCTACGGTTTTCAAGGTTTTTCTACTCCGTCTGAGTGCTTTCGAAGTGCGATTTTTCTTTGCGACTAAGCCCCTTAGTCTTCAAAGTGCTGTGCTAAGTTGTGTTGTGCTTGTGCTGAGTGCAGTGTTGTGCCCAGCGTAAGTAGTCTGGTCTCAGTGCAAAGGATACTTAACGGTGACAACGAATTTGTACTGAACCAGTCCTTTTTATTTTTATTTATTTCTCTTCTCTATTTTATTTATTTTTCTCCTATTTTCATATTTATTTTTATCATATTTGTGTGTTTTCGTGTATTTGTCCTTTCTGTCGGTAAAGGTTGACCCTAACGCGGTCAACTCTTTACCTGCGTACCCTTTTTTAGGTTTCTAGGTAGCGGCCTTCGGCGTACTACGGTTAGTTTTAAGTTATTCTCCCCAGCCCCCCTACCGCTGGTAGGGAGGTTTGCCGCTAGGATTTTGCTAGGTTTTTAGGAACTAGGCATCTTTTATTATACTTATATTTTTACATATTATTGTCCTAACCCTCCCTAATGGATCCGCTAATCATTATTAACGCGTTCACCCAGGCGCTTGCTGCGGCAGGCGTCTCCATCCCAAAAGACATCCTAACGCAGGCCTTGCAGGCATCAATCGCGTCCCCGGCCCCTCAGGCCCCAACCCCAGCCCCTCAGGCCTCCAACACCCAGACCCCTCAGGTCTATAGCTCTCCCGCGTCTCCCGTTCCATCCGATATGGACTGCGCGTCGGTCTCATCCTCGCGATCATCTCGTAGGAAGCGTACCGCTCCCGGGAGCGATTCAGACTCCGCCGCGTCCGAAGCTTCGTCGGTCGCCGCCACCTTAACCGGCTCTCCTGAGCCCGCGTTCCAATTAGTAGCCAAACGCTCGAAGAAGCGTTCGAAAAAAGCCGTGGTGTCTTCAACACCCGAGCCAACCCCGGTGTCTTCTACACCCGCCCCCGCGCCCCTCATGTCACTCGAAGTGACCGCGTCTCCGTCGGTCCCGTCTAAGCCAGCATCGCGCTGCGCTGCCGTCCCATCGAAGCCTCAGCTCCCTCCGCCCGTCTTCCTCCACGATAAAGCGCGCTGGACCGCGGTCTCTAACCTGTGCAAAGAGCACAAAATCAATTACCTCAAGGCAAATAACGCAGGCGACACTATAAAAATCCAAGTCGCGACTATCGACGACTTCCGCGCGATCACTCGTTTACTTTCACTTAAACAAATCGCGTACCACACTTACGCCCTCCCGGAGGAGCGTAAGATCCGCGCAGTACATCTGAGTCCCGTTTGAACTCAGTAATGAAGACATTCTCGAGGACCTTAAGTCCCGGCTGTAGCAGTGCACAAGATGCACTCTAACCGCGGTAGGCGCTTTCCGTTAGCTTTAGTTATCTTGTCTAATTCTCCCAAATCGAGGGAGATCTTCAGAGAGGCTCGCACAATCTGCGTACTCTCGAATATTTCCGTCGAGCGTCCCAACCCCCGTGGTCACCCTGGGCAGTGCCACCGCTGCCAGCTCTACGGCCACGCAGCGGCTAACTGCTCAGCTCCCCCCAGGTGCGTTAAGTGCCTGGATCCTCATATAACGAAGGAGTGCACTCGCACTCCCGAATCCACTTCCCCCCCTGCCTGTGTGCTTTGCGGCCAGTCCGGCCACACAGCTAACTACAGGGGTTGCCCGCGCGCTCCGCGCTCCACCGCCAAGAGGGTCCCGCCTAAACCGGCACCGCCGCTCACTCCCGCTAACTTCCCGCCGCTGCGCAACCGGGGTCCCCCGGAAGCAAAGCCCGTTCAGCCGACGCCTACTCAGGCTCTGTCTTGGAGGCAGCGTACGGCCGTTCCGCCTGCACCTTCCCGACCCATCCCAGCTCCCGTAGCTTCCGTAGGGCCGCGTCTTTCTCCGTCATCCGCACCTCAGTCGTCGTTGGCTGAGGACACGAAGTTATTCAAAACGTCGATATTAACGAAATTTCCGTGCTCGCACGCAAATTGCGAGCCGCCCGCTCTCCTCAAGAGCGTTTATTTGCTTTAGCCGAGCATCACTCGCTTCTAAGTTCATTATAAATTTATTATTTTTTTTATTTTTATATAAAATCGTAATTAAGTAAATTATAATGTCTAGACCCGCGAATCCCGCGTCCAGTCGTATTAACCCAAGGGCTTATCCCTAGTATCTTTTAACGCTCGTAGCCTTAACACCAACCTTCCCGAGATAAAACTGTTCCTTCAGAACAAAGAACCTGACTTATTCCTTCTCCAGGAGACATGGCTTACTCCAAACCGCTCCAGGGAATTCGCTATACCTAAGTACGCGTTTATTCGTAACGATAGGCCCAACTCCGACGATTTCGGCGGCACCGCTATATATTACAAAAGAGGCTTCCACTGCTGTCCTCTCCCTACCCCTCCTCTCCTCAACATGGAAGCCACTGTGTGTAGATTGGCTATGACTGGTCATCCAACCATCATCATAGCTTCAATCTACATACCTAGTGGTACCAGACCAATCCGCAGCGACTTTGAGGCCATTCTCGCCCTCGGCCATTCAGTCATTATGTTCGGTGACTTTAACTCCAAACATACAGACTGGACGTGCCTATCGACTAACACCAGCGGTATCGCTCTCCTCGACATCACTAACTCCCCTGACCTAGACGTCATATCCCCCATCACTCCCTCTCACTATCCCAACAACCCGTCCTACTCTCCTGACATCCTCGACTTTGCAATTATCAAGCGAATCAATCTTGATCTAAGGTCTATCGAACCGCTCGATGACCTAGGCTCCGACCATCGCCCCGTCTCCCTCGTGCTAGGTACGACTAACGTTAACGTCACACCTCCTAAGACCTTTACCAATTGGAAAGGCTTTAAAAATACGTTAGTTTCAGCCTTAGAGGCCCTAACTCTCCACTCGCGATTTCGCCCGACCAATTAGATAGCCCGGTTAAAATAGATTCACTAGTCAATACTCTAACTGATGCTATTAACTCAGCGATCAACGACAACGAAATTATTGCTAAGCAAGGCAAACCCGCGCTTCCCTTAGCCGTTAGCAATCTCATTAAAGCTAAAAACGCGGCTCTCCGGAGAGCCAAGAAATATCCCACGCCCGCATATAGAACAGCTGCGAATCAGCTTCAACGTAAAGTTAGGTCTTGCCTCGCGGAACTCCGAGACGCTCAGATGAACGATCTCATGGCGAATATCTCTCCGTCCCTCCAAGCGTACTATAGCATGGCCCGAGCCTTACGCGTAGACACCGCCTCTCACGTTCCTCCTCTCACTCGTCCCGATGGCACTACTGCCTTTGAAGTCAAAGAGAAAGCCGAATGCTTCGCTGACAGCATTGCCGCACAATGCTCGCCCAGCACGCAACCTGCTGATCCCTCACACATCCAGGCGGTGGAGGACGAAGTCCTTCGCAGAGACTCTCTCCCCATCATCGCCAACCCTGTCACAGTCTCTAATGACGAAATCTTGCTTCTCATTAGGAATCAAAAGTCCAAAAAGGCTCCGGGTGCGGATGGAATTTCCAACCACGCACTTAAGCACCTACCTCAACAGATGCTTACCTTGTTAGCTATCATTTTCAATGCCTGCTTCGACCATAGCTACTTTCCAAAAGCTTGGAAAGAAGCGACAGTCATAGGCATTCCCAAGCCGGGCAAACCTCTGAACGTCCCGGCTAATCACAGACCCATCAGCCTCCTCAAGGCAATGTCTAAACTTCTCGAGAGAGTCATACTCTCTCGAATGCGGAACCATCTGTTTCCAACGGATGGCGATCCTCTCATTATTCCCCATCAGTTCGGCTTTCACGCTAAACACTCCTGCCCTCAGCAAGTCCACCGAATCGTCGAGTATATACTTGACGGTTTCTATCCGCGTCGTTATAAAACATTCGCGGTTTTCTTTGACGTAGCCAAGGCTTTCGATAAAGTCTGGCACAGCAGTCTTGTTTATAAACTCTACAAGATAGGCTTACCGGATCGCCTAGTCAGGTTAATAGCGTCGTTTCTCAAAGACCGTACGTTTCGATTTAAACATGAAGGCACGCTTTCTGCGCCTCGTCCCATAAAGGCTGGAGTCCCTCAAGGCTCAGTCCTCGCCCCTCTGCTGTAAACCGTGTACACCAACGACATTCCCATCCCACCGAAAGGGGTCGAACTCGCCCTCTTTGCTGACGACACCGCACTCTATACCAAAGGCCACAGTGTTCGGCACCTTGTAACCAGACTCCAAAAGGCCGTAAACGCCCTTGGTGTATGGTTTCAAAAATGGCGCATCGATGTGAACCCTGAAAAGAGTTCTGCGATGCGCTTCGACCACAAACGCCGTCGTCCCGCTGGCGATCCCCACGTTCGAATGTTAGGCATTCCCATCCCCTGGAAGCGCAGTACTAAATACTTAGGCGTCACATTAGATCCGACGCTTTCTTTCAAGCCACACGTCGAAAGAGTTTCGAAACTCGCTCGTCACTACTTAGGCCGCCTAAATAGCATGTTAGGTAGAAAAAGTAAAATGTCTTTCAGAAACAAACGTACACTTTACAAGGTCTGCGTTAGACCCGTCATGACGTATGCCTCGCCAATCTTTGCCCACGCCAAACCCTCCCTCCTGCACAAACTGCAGGTAGTTCAAAACCTCTTTTGCCGCCGGGCCACAAACGCACCGTGGTACGTGCGTAACGCGGACTTGCATAGAGATCTTGAACTGCCTACTGTACAACAACATCTCAAAACACTCTCTGAAGCGTTCTTCAAACGCTCCGAAACCCATCCCAATCCTCTAGTTCGTGATTCAGTCTCATATACTACTCCTGTGTTAGACTCGAAGTTCAAAGTCGCTAGGCCTAGGAATGCGCAAGCGTACTCATCCACCAGACTGTCAGCCGATCTCGAAGCCCTTCTGGCCGCAAATTCTAATTCTAACGTAAATTCTAATTCTAACGTAAATCCTAATTCTAACGTAAATGCGAATTAATTCAATTTTATTGTGCAAGTTTTAATTTTTATTATTTAATTTTCTATTATTTGATTTTCATTTTGAGCACCTTCAGTGCTATGTATTCACCTTCAGTGCTATGTAATCCCAGCGGGTGACCCCTTCTGGGCCCCGCTAGCGCGGCCTCTTTCTCCAATTGGCCGTCGCTCAGATGAAGGCTGAGTGGCAAAAATGCACGAGCCGACAGGGGGTTTTTAGTGGGTATGGTCCTGGTAGGCGTCGGGACGAGTCCCACATAACTTTGGAATCGCGTCAGAGTATGCGTCAGGGCATTTTTATCCTCCTGCCCTTCCCGCGGAGGGGAACAAAAAAAAAAAAACTAGGCCGTCTAATTGTGATTTATAATAGAAAAATTTGAATAAATCTGGCATGAAAATGTCATCAATATATTAAGTCAACATACATAAAAAAGGTCATTTAGTTAGTAGATTCACTTCTAACAATCATAAACTGAATTTCTTATAGTCGGGCTTGGGTCGGGAATTGTTCAATGTAAATTAGGAACAGTTGTTTTTGTAACAAAGTTAATAGAAAGTACAATGCTATATAAACTTACAACCACCCCCTATAGGTAACTATAATAATACATTTCTTAAATACGAGTTCACCAAAGTGCAAACCCATTAACTGGAATATGAAGATTTCAAGTTATGATCGAAGACTAACTACAGTTAGTGTTTGAAGATCTTAGATTGATATATCCTTCACAGGAGCGTTCAATTGTTTCAAGTTTATAAGTAAACATTGGTCTTGTTCAGTTTGTTATTAATGTATTCGGATAGGTTATTGTAAGATTGAATATGAAGGTAAAGTAAAGAGATTTTGTTCTAAAGTAGAGTCACTTGTTTGTTGAGAGCGATTTACTGATCGAAGAGTCAAAATATGTAACATCAATTAATATCAAACTGTGTCTGATATATCAGTAGCTTAGTGAGTATACAGCACACAACCCTTAATATATGCTTCGCGGGTTGTAATTCTACCTAGAACGCAGGACTCATTGAAAAGTTACTCAAAAGTATTACTTTCTAAAATTCAAAACATCTAAACTTCTGTAACATAAAAAAAACCTTTGAATAGTTCTTGAATGATTGGGTGATTGTTATGGAAAAAGTGACACATAATGGTACCAACTGATTTATCTACTCTCACCTTTGTTATATTTTTTGAACCGGAAAATTTTTTAATTCGATAATTTACTTGACATTTTGGTGTACATTCTGGTTCGTCCTCCTTGCATTATCATTTATCATTAAAAATAACAAAAAGCTATATAAAAAAATATACCATTACAGTACCTTCTACAAAGCTGATTAGTTAGTGTACAGTTTACAGACCCATAATTAACGATCAAAACACAAATATATGCAATGACAACATCTAATTATCATTTAATAGGGAAATATAAACGCGTTTCACGTAAAGTGCGATATCAATTATTATTTGCATAGATTTCACATTTGGTTTGTTACTATGGTTTGTAATATATTTACTAATCTGATTTCATTAAAAAATCAATGTGTTGACTTTTTCAATTGCAAAGCTGACCTGAGAGCAACAAGATCTTAAAAAAATAGATCTATTAATCTTAAATTTGTTTCAAAAGAAAACTATATAAAAGAAAAAATATATAAATCCCGTAAATTTGAAAGTAGAATATAATTTAGGCGCATGTTACATGACAAAGTGCTAAATAAAAAAAAATAATCTCTACAGGTTTCAAGCCCCATCTAAAATTACAAACTCCACATGTTTTTCAAAACAATTCAAAAAACAGAATAATTCCCTTCTCACAGACAAACCGAGTAAAGAGACAATAAAATAAAACGCATTCTAAAATAGACATTCTCCACAAATCATGAAATAAATGCATAATAATAGGAAATTTCATACCCGAAACAAACACGAGAATTCCTGGATGCAAAGCGTTTCGTTTGAATTCCATAATTGTTGAGCAAACTTGCCCCTTCGGGCTGCGAGAACGTACGAACTTAGAGATTTTATCTGGCACTTGAATAGTCTTCTATTTATTTTGTTAAACTTTTTAAATTTTAGGACTTGATTCTATTTGGCTTAGTTTTGTCATGACAATGGTTGCGCTATTTTGGAAGTACCGGTCAATTGGTTTAAAGTCGGTTTGATTTCTAGTCCTGAAACATGTTATTCAAATCAAGTAGTTATTGCATTGTTAGAGCATCAAGTAGCTATTCGTGAAGGGCCAACAAATATTATTTTGAGTGATTTTAGTATGTATTTGAATATTGTGAATGTAAATGAACTGGCGCAGTAATTAGGACGCGGGCTAATCAATTTCAAGGCCCCGGATTCAATCTGCCATATGTACAATGAGTTTTTACAACTTAAGCACATTAAGCTAACTGTTGAAGCGGTGAAGGAAAACATTGTGAGGAAACCGACACACCTCGAAAGGTATTTTAAGGTGTATGTTTAGTTTGGTATTTGGTCATTTACCAAAAAACAAATAACAAATAACAAATTTTCATTTGAAAAACAACGTTTGATAAAAAATATACTTGAGAAATTTATCATTTTACAAACTTTTGTTTAATGAACAACTCATTGGACAAAATATTTACTAGAAAATAATTTCATTATGCCAAAACATCATTTCACAAATTGATTTTTTTTTACTACTTGCATGCGTTTGACCCTCGCTCCGCTTGCGTTCTGTCTGGTCACAATACACGTTCAATTGGGTAGAACTAAATCGGAAACTAAGGCGGAATCCTCATCCACGTACCGCCCGATAGTAATGCTCGACGAGGATGCGAAACTCTTTGAGAGAGTTTTGGCCGCCCGGATCGTCGAGCACCTAGAGGATGTCAAGTCCTTGGAGCAGGACGTGATTGCCCGGGGTGAAGTCGTGTTGGCGGTGTCTCTCGACATCGCTAACGCATTTAACTCCCTCCCCTGGAGCTGCATCAGGGAGTGACTCCGACACCACGGAGTTCCTCCGTACCTGCGCTGGGTCGTCGGGAACTACCTGTCTGGGCGTGCGGTGGAATACCCCGGTCGAGACCGGTGGTGTCGGCGGGTGATGTCGAGCGGCGTTCCTCAGGGGTCGGTACTAGGCCTACTCCTCTGGAACATCGGCTACGACATCGGAGGGCGGCTTTCATTGCCGAAAGCTTCCCTCCCCCGCAGTCCCATGAGCCTTCGGTGGTGGGTTCGGGGGAACCCTCTCGGGACGTCACTGGCGCTGCACAGAGCGCTGGCTAACGCTGTCGGGCCGCGAACGAATGCGCAAGCTCCTCGTGACCCGACTCCGTGCGTCCAGATGGATGCCGCAGGTTTTTAGCCGGTAGGAGTCCGGCATAACCCGACTACGGCCCTCGCTGGGTCGGGTATCTATGAGGATTTTCCTGCGTCAAAAAAAAGGGTTTGTATGTAGTTAATAGAAAATGTTCCTAAGTAAAACTTTTGCGAAACCTGTATTTTGTCAAATGATTCTTTTCAAAGTTATATGTTTGCGAAATGAAAGTTCGTCAAATTATTAGTTTTTTAAATGTTGTTTGTAAAATGATCTTTCGTCATACGTTCTTTGTCAAACAATAGTAAACCGTTTAGTTCACCTATCTTGCAGTAGGCAAGCGTGCTAGACTATAAAATATCGGAAACCACCCTCTGAGTTGGTGAGGCTGTCCCCGCGGTGACATTGTTAGGGCTGTCGTGATTACACAGATATTATATTAATTCTTAAACGCATTCGTGATAGTGTAAAAGAATTATTAAAATATTTTACGCAAATTAACGAATAACTGCGAGTAGAACAAGGAAGTCTTTATTGGGTTTTATAATAATGATATCTTTCAAAACTGACTTTTGCCAGGTAGTTGGTCTTTCTTGTAGGGACACCAAATATGTTAAACACGCAAAAAATTTCCTCATTACAGTACACACCATCATTCACCTCAACAATATCACTTTTCTCGCAATAAATCAGAAGTTTTCGCGTATTATTTGCTGCAAAATACCTTTCAGTTCATAACTGGAAAGACGTTCCTACTTATCCTGTATCGCTCGTGCAAAGAGGTTGCGTGAACTCGATGCTCGCGTGACTAGACCTCATTTGTGCTAATGCCACTGTTATTAGGATCCACTTCGACGGTTTTGGATTCGTTCCATAATGGACGCCTGCTCAAATAAAGCGACCACTTGAAATGCGACATGATTATATCCTACCTGTTTAGCGAATTGTTTCGGTGCTTTCGAAATGTTTTCTGTTTCTAGTGGGTTCAATGTTAAACAGATTCTATCGATTTAGTAATTTTTTGCGTGTATAACGTCAACAAGCTTTTGTACGGTCTGGAACTGCAAGTACTTAAAAACACAATACTAAGAAATTTATAAGTAAAGTTCATTAAGGTCTCATAGATATTGCATTACGGTTTAAAACAGTTTATTGATAAATCTTGTTAATTTAAGAATAATAGTACATTACGATACGCGTGACCTACGTAGCCTATTACTGCACGGCGTGAAGTTAGCGCCCGAGCGCTTTCATTTATTTTTTCTACATGAGTGAAGTTGGTCAATTCGTTTACGCGCCGTGCAGAAATGAGCGACTTAGGTCACGGAAAAGTGTGCGTAAATTGCGGGTTTAGGTCACACGTTTTTTTTAATCAGAAAACTTCATCATTAGTAGTATACTAACTAGAAGTTTCGCCTTTTTTTACTCTTGGATATCTATGTTAAGTGATATATATTTTTCGTAATTTTCATTAAGTATTTACATAGCCAGCAAACGAGCATGCAACCCGCCGGATAGTAAGTAGTCCGCACCCATTGACAACATCAGTAGTAGGTATTATTTATCAATATTGAATATGATTAGTATATCGACTTATGAGGCGATGCTCACCATTGTGGTTTGGAGGTTTCAGATGGACGCGCCCTTGTCCCAGTAATTGCACGGACTGTTCGGAACACAACCACGTAAAGGTGATTATTATGGCGTTCATAATACAAAGGACTCTACTGCCTCTGTAATAAAGTTCACATACCTTTTATTTACATGCCACTCAGGATTTCTAAAGTGTGTTGAATATAAAGAAACAAAAAAGCTTTGACTTGTGTGATTTGAGTCTGGGTATCTTACCATCATTTTCAAATTTAACTAACAAAAGAACATTACCTTATCTCATTAAACAAACACATTAAACTGTACGTACATGATAATCAAATTCAAAATAAATCAAATTCAAAAAAATTCATAAATAAAAATTTTATTAGTCTTGCCGCTTACTGAAACAAATACAAAAAATGGCAATATAATTAAAAATATGATTCCAAAATGCTCTAACAATACAGCACCTTTGTAAATTAAACCTAAGCCAGGTAATTTACTTTGTTCTGTCTTTAAATTATTTAAGACGTTCAAGCTCCGCTGTTTTATTTCACTTTTTCCACAGTAAACGTTTTCGCGTTTGTCTTCATTACTGCAAGCTTGGGAGGACAATAAAATAAAATAAGAGCGTGTTGTTGAAAAAATTTATAAATTACTTGAAATAATTCGAATGGGCTATAAATAGGTAAATGCTCCAAGTATTTGTTATTTTTTTAGAGCTAATTTGCTAAGGTTGAAAGAAAAATAATTTTTTTTTAAATAATAATCATAAAGTAATATTAATAAAATCTCCAAACACACTTGTTATGCATGACATACATATATAAACATTAAAACCATGAATCGAGAACAAACATCTGTGTTTATCACACAATTTAATACTCCGACCAGGACTTGAACAAAATACCACTGAGGCGATCCAGCCGTCACACAGTTAAAAGGTTTCATTCAGAAGTTGATAAATCTCGTCTACAAAATTTACATGATCACTACTTACGTGAAAACGTAACAAACGAAAAATCTCACTTTGGCAAACATAATATGTTTAAAAATAATTATTATTCTGTTCAGTAAATTCACATGGAAGTAATATTAGTACCAAAAGAAAGATGTTACTAAGAATTTCATGAATCTTTAAATATATGTACGGAATCGTTTACGTTTCATGCTTTTGATCATCAATCTAAGAAACCCAATGCGTAGTCTTGCTTCTCAACGACTTGGCAAGTAAACGTTGAACTTCGTTATATTGGAACGGCTCTATTTCTACGGTTTTATTTTAATTCTATATTTGTGAAGGAAATTTTTCACAAAATGTTTTTGAGTTTGTGTATACTTAAAAGTTGGTACCATTTGTTTTAAGGTATGCTAAATATATTTAATGTAATGTGCTATTCCGCGATTATTTCGTCCTGAAAAATTTATTCATATGTTGGGAGGACGAACAAAAAGTGTAAAAAAACGCTTACTTCGAATTATTGGTACATCCACGATAAATATTTAGTAGTTTAATAATGATATGAAGTCAACTATTCTTATAAAATCGTAAAAGCATAATTTATACCAAAAATGAGGTCACCTATTTTATGTAAACTTCTCAGTAAATTTCGAAACGATTTCAAAACGAAAGTGAGTCAGTGGCGTGAAACTAACGCTGGGACTCATTTTGAACAAAGCGCTTTAAAAGCAAATCTGTAATTTATTTTATTTGCTTGTTTTTTTCTTTAATTGTATATTTTCTCGTTTGTAAATAATAAAGAAACAGTATCAAGCAAAACAACCGAACGGGATAAATATTCTTGGCGCACATAATCAAGCAAATAAATTTACTAGTATTTTACTATTTATCAGGAGTTTTTAACTGAAGTGAATTTGTTCGCATGGGAGAAACTCAATCTAAAGCTTTAGCTAAAACTTTAGATATAACTATATTGATGGCTAAAAGACATATTTCTAAAATCACGTGTTACATGACATGTATGTACCAAGCCAACTAGGCGACTGTGATAAGTGACGCCTTGTATTTCGGATACGGACAGCAGCAAAATATAATTTATTTCGTTATTTTATGTCAGTATTTAAGTACCTGACTAATTGCCAAATTATTGATAAGATACATTTTTGCACCGCTCGGTTTGTTTAGAGGTAAAGGAGTGAAAATCTAAGCCGTATTCCACCCGTTCTTCTAAATTGCTTGGTCGAGTAGTATACATTTTGAAGAAAAGACATAGCGAAGAATTCTCGTATTAAATCCATTTGTCCGGACCTAGGGAAGACAGACTCAGAGGGTGGAATAGCGGAGGATTTCAATCTTGAAAATTTACTTAATATTGATAAGCAATGGTCGCCGAGTCAAGAGGTGATATGGCTTAGGGCCTAAGCCGACTAGTATACAAAATTTAAGTCCTGCCACAAGACATTGTTTCTCAAACTTTCCGATTGAATCTCAAAAAGTAATTTCCTTGCTACAATATAAAACTTGAAAATAATTGCAATTATTTACAACACGCCCACGTTACCATATTTTATAATAAGTCATACGAGCCGCGGGGAATGTAATAAAGATTTAAAGCTCTTTGTCATGAGATTTATTTTTGTTAATAGCAAATTAAAAATAAAATTACTTGTTCTTCAAAGGCGTAGTATTCGATACAAAATAAAAACAATGTAGATGGCGATTTCTGCTTTTTATTGAATAAGCACTGATACATTTTCTAGGTGCTAAAGTTAAAGAAAATAAAATGCTGAGGCTTCAGCCTTTTGTCTCCATAAAGTTCTCCGAATATTATACAGCTAAGGTTTTAAGGAAACTGCAAACCCAAGGGTCAGAAAGTGCCAAAAAGAATTTCACTCAGGAAAAGCTGTTTCACACAATGACCGACTGATACACAAACGCAAAAGCTACAACCCTAGATCGAAGGCTTTAGATTCTTATGCAGCGTAAGGTAGCATTTAATAAATGATTTTCTAAAATAAACCCCATTGGTTGAAATTGAATGATGAGGATTATATGAATATCGACGTGAACAGAATCAATGCTACATTAAAAGGACTATGGACCACAAGACAATTCTATCACATTCATAATGTGTTAGACAGTTTCTCCTATGAAAGATTTGCACGAAGCGCGCAAATAGGCAGTTTTCCTGGAGGTAATTTCACTTGTGTTCACAATATTGACGGTAAAATTTATATACTTTTTTTTTGTTCCCCGTTTGGGCAGGAGGCAAAAAATGCATTTCCGCATGCCTCTAACGCGCGTTACAAGGCATCCGGGACTAGCTCCTAATGAGCACTACCCACTAAAAAACTAACTAAACTACTAACTAGGAGGAGGAGGGCGCCACTTACCGGCACAACAGTTGATCTGCGTTATAAAAATCGTTAAAAATAGTAAAAGTGCAAAAATTACACAAATAATCACTCACTAGTTTTAAACTAATAACAGTTCATCGGTACAAGTTGAAGTGTTGAAGAAATAGTTGCATCTACTTAGAAAACAGTGTAAAAGTCGAAGTTGTGTTGCTAACCGCTCAACCTTATAAAATCAACTATAATAGTGATACTACACGTCTTTCTAAAACAAAAAAGTGAAGTTTTTGTAATTGAACAATCTATTATAAGCTTTTGAAGAAAAATAAAGGTAATATTTTGTAATTATAATCAACATAACCTAAAACATAAACAAAGAAAAATTAGCCGTCACGAAATTTTAGTAACTAGCGCCATCTATTGTTGAACAGCAGAATAAAATAAAAACAGAGACACCTAGTGAGCAGTTATTAAAAGATTGATCGCCATCTATTGTTGAATAGCTAAATGCAACTACACTGGTGCCACATAGTGAGAAATAGAAAAAGATCAAATATAGAAACACCGACTTAGAACTTTTCTTTTGAACTATCAAAATCATATAAGAAAACATGTCATCTGTACCTATCACTTGCTCAGGTTGTTTTCAAACTCTACTTGAAAGGGAATACCTAACGTGCTCAACATGCAAAGATAAATACGATCTAGAATGTGCCAATATTTCAAGTAAGCGATTTTATAATACGATGACATCGACACATAAAAATGCATGGAAATGCCAATCTTGTCTATGTAAAACTCCAAAAAAAGATAATACAAATACGCCGATACAAAATAGAGACGAAAATATTCAATTGTTCAGTCCCACACCTGAAAACGAAAACGTTACTTTAAGGAAAAGAAATATAAATATTACGGACTCTACCACCTTAGAGGATTCAAATTTGTTTGGCGATGACACGATACAAAACGAAAATGATAGTGGTGAAACCAACTTTACATTGGAAAAATTGCGAAAAGTCGTAGAAACGCAATTAAAAATAAATAATAGGACGATTATTTCAGAACTAAGACGCACTATTGAAATAGAAGTAAATAAAGCAATCTTGAAATTACGAGATGAAATCAAACATGAAACGACATCCCTGTATAAAGAAAATGACCTCAGAAAAATTGAAATACAAAAAATAAACTCTAACATAGATAATTTTAAAAAAGA
The DNA here is from genome assembly GCA_923062675.1 of Marasmarcha lunaedactyla. Taxonomy (NCBI): domain Eukaryota; kingdom Metazoa; phylum Arthropoda; class Insecta; order Lepidoptera; family Pterophoridae; genus Marasmarcha; species Marasmarcha lunaedactyla. The sequence continues at coordinate 24,575,032 of OV281345.1, forward strand.
AAATGAAAAGTTAAAAACTGAAATTAAAATACTGCAGGACCACATAGCTACTGTGAAGCAGCCTACACAGCCAGAAATAAATAAAAAGAAAATAGTTTTATTCGGACTAACTGAGCATAATAAGGAAACTGAATCAGAACAAAATTATAGAGTTATCTCAGCTTTCCGAGAAATACTGAATGTAAACCTGGAAAGTTTCATTGAAGAAACATATAGAGTCGGTCGATATAATAAAAAAGATCGACCTCTTGTAATTGAACTAATAAGCAAAAAAATGACGAAGTACTTAGTTAACAATAGCTACCTATTAAGAGGAAGTGGGCTCTACATTTCTGAATTTTTGACAAAAACAGAACAGAGAGAACGAAAGGTTATGAAAGAAGAGATGATCAAAGCTAGGAATAAGGGCCTTCATGCCGTTTTACACAATAATAGGCTGTATGTAGAAGGAAAACAAATAAACCCAGCTGAAAACAATTTGATCCCATCACCACAAATGCATAATAGCCAAGGAAACAAAAGCATCTCCAATGAAAATCCATCCTTTCGTAAAAACAGACTCACCATCTTTTAAAATACTATTTCAAAATTTTCAGAGCATTTATAACAAACAAGACCTACTTGAATCTTTCCTCAATGAACACCCGAGTTATCAAGGAATATGCATATCAGAGTCCTGGTTAACTGAAGAAAAACTAAAACTAATCAGATTCCCTCGATATAAAGTTGCAGCATCTTTCTGTAGAATGCATAGAGTAGGCGGCGGAGTGTGCATCCTACTGCGCGACGACGTTAAATACATAGAGCGTACTGAAATCTCAAATATTTCTATAGAGTATGTGTTAGAGTTATGTGCGACTGAATTGGTTAATGAAAATACACTTTTGATAACTATGTATTGGAATGGTAGAGAGGAAGAATTATTTTATAGTCAGTTAAAAATGGCACTCAATCACATTAATAATAAATATTATAACAAAAACATTATTGTAGGTGGTGACTTCAACATAAACATGCTGAAAAAAGATTTTAAAAGTAACCGATTTCTTGAGTTAATGTTAGAATACAACTTTGTTCAACAGATAAATTATCCAACTCATATAACACCAACATCATCATCATGCATAGATTTAATATTTACTAATTTTAAAAATATTAACTTCGTCACAACCGTAGAACCTTTGGGTTTTTCACATCATTCGGCTGCAATAATACAAATGTCAATAAACAAATACCCTGCACAAACCTGGTACGTCAATAAAAGAATTTTCAACGCTACAAATACAAAATTATTCAAAAACCATCTAAAACAAATAAATTGGAAAGACATAATATGTGAAAATAAGAACATAAATGAAAATTACAAAGATTTTCAAAAAACAATTACCAATCTCCTTAATGCTTATATACCTAAAAAACGATTAAAAATTAATAATAAAAATAAAAACAGTTGGCTTACCCCAGGAATTAAAAAATCATGTAAAAATAAACGATTATTAAAAATACTGAAACTACAATCAAATGATGGAATATTAAACAAACACTACAAAAATTATGAAAAAGTTTTAAAAAAGGCTATTAACATATCAAAAAAATTGCAATACAAAAACAGAATAAAAAAGTCATCAAACAAAACCAAAACTATGTGGAATGTTATCAATGAAATAACCAATAAAAAAAGTAAAAAAGAAAAATCCAATATAAAACTAAAAGTAAATAAAAACTTAATTTTTGACCCAACACAAATTACAGAAATATTCAACTCACACTTTGCATCTATTGGCGAATCTATTCAATATAATGACATACATCAAGTAAATACATCGTCCATGCAAAACGAAAATCCTAACAATACAACTTGGATTGAAAACACAATGTTCCTAAACCCAGTAAACTGTAATGAGATATATAAAATAATTAAAAATTTAAAAAATAAAAATAGTTCTGGAATTGACGAGATACCTCCCAGTTTATATATACAATGTGCGGAAGAACTAACCTTGCCATTGACCGTTTTAATTAATCAGTCATTTAATGAAGGAGTATTCCCATGTATTCTAAAAAAGGCTGCAATTAAACCAATTTATAAGAAAAATAAAAAAGATGATCCCGATAACTATCGACCAATCGCAATGTTACCAACCGATTCAAAAATATTTGAAAAAGCTATGTGTAACCGAATTTATAGTTTTTGTGAAAAATACGACATCTTCGACGATTGTCAGAACGGTTTCCGTAAAAATAGGTCAACGATTTTAGCTGTATATAAATTTATCCAAAAAGCACTCGACGCACTTAATGAAAAGAAACATGCTATAGGAATAATGTTAGATATGACAAAAGCCTACGATAAAGTTCAACATAAAGTACTACTATCTAAACTATATAAAGCAGGAATCCGTGGACTAGCTCATAATTGGTTAACCTCGTATCTAAAAGACAGAGAGCAATACGTAGAAATAGAATACTTTAACTATGATAAAAAGCAAATAGAAAGTGTCCGATCATCTAGGAAAATAATCAATAGTTCAATTCCGCAGGGCAGTGTTCTAGGTTGTTTATTGTTTTTAATTTATATTAATGAGCTACCTAAAACTATAAAAGAATATTGCGTTTTGTTTGCTGACGATGTCTCTATTCTTGTCTCGTCACTAGATACCATAACACTACACGATAAAATCATTTCTTGTTTAGACACAGTACAAAACTGGATGGCGGAACATAGCCTGGAGATAAATTTACAGAAGACAAAAATTATTACTTTTCACCCTCACCAAAGAAAACCACCAAATATAAAAATTAAATTTAATAGTACCGAAATGGAATTGGTAAACAATTTTAAATTGCTTGGTTTAGAAATAGACTCAAATTTAAATTGGAAAATACATTTAAATAAAATACGATGCAAAATATCTAGCTTTACTTATGCGCTCCGAAAAATAAAAAAAAACACCGACTTAGAAACTGCTGTTTCTATGTACTACGCATATGCTAATGCATGGCTAAGTTATGGCATAACATTGTGGGGAAATAGCACTGACTTAAATTCTTTATTTGTCTGTCAAAAGAAATTGATAAGGATAATAGCAAACATTAGTAATAGAGAAAGTTGCAAATCATATTTTCAAAAGTTTAAAATATTACCATTACCTTGTATATATATATTGGAAGTATGTAAATCGGTACATACACAACCAGAATTTTATGAAAAAAGGGAACAAAACACTTCTAAATATGAATTAAGGCATAAAAACAAATTGCAATTTCCAAATTCCAAACTAACATTGCACTCCACGAGTCCCCTAGCAATGTCAGTAAGGATATATAATAATTTGCCAAAAAATATTAAGTTAATAACTAATAATAAAATATTCATAATGGAAATAAAGCAAATCTTACTAACAAAATGTTATTATCATGTGAACGAGTACCTTATTGATAAATTATAAAAAAATAATGTTACCGAAACACCCAAATGAAAACTTAAATTATCATAAGTTCAAAGTTAATATTAACATGCGATTCCTCCTCTCCCCCAAAATTGCAGCGCCCAGCAGGGTCCTTAATTTTCATTTTTTGATTGTGCTTTTAATAATCAAATGTATGATTCTTGAGAAGCAATAAAGTTTGAGTTTGAGTTTGAGTTTGAGTTTGAGAAAAAACCCCCTGTCGGCTCGTGCAATTTTTTGCCACTCAGCCTTCATCTGAGCGACGGCCGATTGGAGAAAGAGGCCGCGCTAGCGGGGCCCAGAAGGGGTCACCCGCTGGGATTACATAGCACTGAAGGTGCTCAAAATGAAAAGTATATAATTAAAAATTGCAAAATAAAATAGAATTAATTCGGATTTACGTTGGAATTAGAATTTACGTTAGAATTAGAATTTGCGGCCAGAAGGGCTTCGAGATCGGCTGACAGTCTGGTGGAAGAGTACGCTTGCGCATTCCTAGGCCTAGCAACTTTGAACTTCGAATCTAAGACAGGAGTAGTATATGAGACTGAATCACGAACTAGAGGATTGGGATGGGTTTCGGAGCGTTTGAAGAACGCTTCAGAGAGTGTTTTGAGGTGTTGTTGTACTGTAGGCAGTTCAAGATCTCTATGCAAGTCCGCGTTACGCACGTACCACGGTGCGTTTGTGGCCCTGCGGCAAAAGAGGTTTTGAACTACCTGCAGTTTGTGCAGGAGGGAGGGTTTGGCGTGGGCAAAGATTGACGAGGCATACGTCATGACGGGTCTAACGCAGACCTTGTAAAGTGTACGTTTGTTTCTGAAAGACATTTTATTTTTTCTACCTAACATGCTATTAAGGTGGCCTAAGTAGTGAAGGGCGAGTTTCGAAACTCTTTCGACGTGTGGCTTGAAAGAAAGCGTCGGATCTAATGTGACGCCTAAGTATTTAGTACTGCGCTTCCAGGGGATGGGAATGCCTAACATTCGAACGTGAGGATCGCCAGCGGGACGACGGCGTTTGTGGTCGAAGCGCATCGCAGAACTCTTTTCAGGGTTCACATCGATGCGCCATTTTTGAAACCATACACCAAGGGCGTTTACGGCCTTTTGGAGTCTGGTTACAAGGTGCCGAACACTGTGGCCTTTGGTATAGAGTGCGGTGTCGTCAGCAAAGAGGGCGAGTTCGACCCCTTTCGGCGGGATGGGAATGTCGTTGGTGTACACGGTGTACAGCAGAGGGGCGAGGACTGAGCCTTGAGGGACTCCAGCCTTTATGGGACGAGGCGCAGAAAGCGTGCCTTCATGTTTAAATCGAAACGTACGGTCTTTGAGAAACGACGCTATTAACCTGACTAGGCGATCCGGTAAGCCTATTTTGTAGAGTTTATAAACGAGACCGCTGTGCCAGACTTTGTCGAAAGCCTTGGCTACGTCAAAGAAAACCGCGACTGTTTTATAACGACGCGGATAGAAACCGTCAAGTATGTACTCGACGATTCGATGGACTTGCTGAGGGCAGGAGTGCTTAGCGCGAAAGCCGAACTGATGGGGAATAGTGAGAGGATCGCCATCCGTTGGATACAGATGGTTCCGCATTCGAGAGAGTATGACTCTCTCGAGAAGTTATGACATTGCCTTGAGGAGGCTGATGGGTCTGTGATTAGCCGGGATATTCAGAGGTTTACCCGGCTTGGGAATGCCTATGACTGTTGCTTCTTTCCAAGCTTTTGGAAAGTAGGTATGGTCGAAGCAGGCACTGAAAATGATAGCTAACAAGGTAAGCACCTGTTGAGGCAGGTGTTTAAGTGCGTGGTTGGAAATTCCATCCGCTCCCGGAGCCTTTTTCGACTTTTGATTCCTAATGAGAAGCAAGATTTCGTCATTAGAGACTGTGACATGGTCGGCGGTGATGGGGAGAGAGTCTCTGCGAAGGACTTCGTCCTCCACCGCCTGGGTGTGTGAGGGATCAGCAGGTTGCGTGCTGGGCGAACAGAAGCATTCGGCTTTCTCTTTGACTTCAAAGGCAGTAGTGCCATCGGGACGAGTGAGAGGAGGAACGTGAGAGGCGGTGTCTACGCGTAAGGCTCGGGCCATGCTATAGTACGCTTGGTGGGACGGAGAGATATTCGCCATGAGATCGTTCATCTGAGCGTCTCGGAGTTCCGCGAGGCAAGACCTAACTTTACGTTGAAGCTGATTCGCAGCTGTTCTATATGCGGGCGTGGGATATTTCTTGGCTCTCCGGAGAGCCGCGTTCTTGGCTTTAATAAGATTGCTAACGGCTAAGGGAAGCGTGGGTTTACCTTGCTTAGCAACCTTTTCGTTGTCACTGATAGCTGAGTTGATAGCATCAGTGAGAGAATTGACTAATGAATCTATTTTATCCGGACTATCTACTTGATCGGGCGAGATCGCGAGCGGAGAGTTTGGGGCCTCTAAGGCTGAAACTAACGTATTTTTAAAGCATTTCCAATCGGTAAAGGTCTTAGGAGAGGTGACGTTATCGTTAGGCGGTCCTAGCACGAGGAAGACGGGGTGGTGGTCAGAGCCTAGGTCATCGAGCGGTTCGATAGACCTAAGGTCGAGGTTGATTCGCTTGACAATTGCAAAATCGAGGATGTCAGGAGAGTGGTTTGGGTTGTCGGGATAGTGAGTCGGAGTGATGGGAGAGATGACATCTAAGTCGAGTAAATTTGTGATATCGAGAAGAGCGATACCGCTGGTGTTGGTTGATAGGCACTTCCAGTCAGTATGTTTGGAGTTAAAGTCTCCCAACGCCGGGCGAAAAAAGGGCGAGAATGGCCTCAAAGTCGCTGCGGATTGGTCTGGTGCCACTAGGTATGTAGATTGAAGCTATGATGATGGTCAGATTACCAGTCATAGCCAATCTACACACAGTGGCTTCCATGTTGAGGAGAGGAGGGGTATGGAGAGGACAGCAATGGAATCCTCTTTTGTAATAAATAGCAGTGCCTCCGAAACCGTCGGAGTTGGGCCTGTCGTTACGAATAAACGCGTACTTGGGAATAGCGAATCCCCTGTAGTGGTTTGGAGTTAGCCACGTCTCTTGAAGAAGCAATAAGTCTGGCTCGTTGTTCTAAAGGAACAGTTTGAGCTCAGGAAGGTTAATATTAAGGCTACGAACGTTAAAAGAAACTAGGGATAAGCCCTTGGGTTTGATACGACAGGACGCGGGATTTGCGGGTCTAGACATTATAATTATTTATTAAGTTTATACGAAAAATGGAATTTAGAAAAAGCTTAGTAGCGAGTGATGCTCGGCTAACGTAAATAGACGCCCTTGAGGAGAGCAGGCGGCTTGCAGTTTGCGTGCGAGTACGGAGATTTCCTTAATGTCGACGTTTTGAATGACGTCAAACACGGTCTTCATGTCCTCAGCCAACGACGACTGAGGTGGAGACGACGGTGCGGGACGCGGGCCGACGGGAGCTACGGGAGCTAAGGGAGCTGGGATAGGGCAGGATGGTGCAGGTGGAGCGGCCGGACGCTGTCTCCAGGACAGAGCCGGAGTAGGTGTCGGCTGCACGGGCTTTGCTTACCGGTTGCGCAGCGGCGGGAAGTTGGCAGGTGTGAGCGGGGGCGCCGGTTTAGGTGCGACCCTCTTTGAAGCGGAGCGCGGAGCGCACGGACAACCCCTGTAGTTAGCTGTGTGGCCAGACTGGAGTGCATCTTGTGCACTGCTTCAGCCGGGAAACCCTGGGACTTAAGGTCCTCGAGGATTTCATCGTTTTCGAGCTCAAACGGGACGCCCCGTAATACTGCGCGGATCTTACTCCCCTCTGGGAGGGCGTAAGTATGGTACGCGATTTGTTTAAGCGAGAGTAAACGAGTAAACGCGCAGAAGTCGTCGATAGTCGCGACTTGGATTTTAATAGTATCGCCTGCGTTATTCGCCTTGAGATAATTGATTTTGTGCTCTTTGCACAATTTAGAAACCGCGGTCTAGTGCGCTTTCTTGCGGAGGAAGACGGGCGGAGAAAGCTGAGGCTCCCGGGAGCGGTACGCTTACGCCGCGACGCGCGAGATGACGTGACCGACGCGCAGTCCATATCGGATGGAATGGGAGACGCGAGAGGCTGGTAAAGACCTGAGGGGTCTGGGAGTTGGTGGCCTGAGGGGCCGGGGTTGGGGCCTGAGGGGCCGGGACGCGTTAAGCGCAGATAAAGCCTGCGTGAATACCTCGTCAGAGAATGAGACGCACGACGCAGCTAGCGCCTGGGCGAACGCTTTCGCGAAGTTAATTACGCTTTGCGAATGCATGGGAGGGGTTGGTATGAATACTAAGGAATGTATATTTAAGTATATAAAAGATGCCTAGAGTTCCCTAAAATAAACCTAGCGAACCCTAGTGGCTAACCTCCCTACCTGCGGTAGGGGGGCTGGGGAAAATAACTTGAAACTAACCGTTGTTCGCCGAAGGCCACTACCTAGAAACCTAAAAAAAAAGGGTACGCAGGTAAAGAGTTGACCGCGTTAGGGTCAACCTTTACCAACAGAAAGGACAAATACACACGAAAATACACAGATATGATAAAAATAAATATGAAAATAGGAGAAAAATAAACTAAATAGAGAAGAGAAATAAAATAAAAATAAAAGGACTGGTTCAGTACAAATTCGTTGTCACCGTTAAGTATCCTTTGCGTCAGTAGACTGAGCGCCACGGAATATCGGGAAGGGACCAATCAACGGAAAACGGGGTCTTGCACGTCCGTACCGGGTGGCGATCGGAGCGAGAAGGATTTATATACTACACTCAGAGTTCATATATTTCACAAGATGGGTAAAAATGTTAGCTAGCAGCGCAAGAACGCGGGCGTGCGCTCACGGCCGCAGCCGTGGGTACTTGTTGCCAAAAAGATTTTTGATTAAACTAATCCTGTTAGTAAACTGTACATCGTATTATTGTTGCTCCATTTAGTTTACAGCAGTCTTATCTCCGCTGCTATTTCGGCCTACCCTCATTTAAAAATTAAATTGAAACACGCACGAGTACGTGGTCGGAATAAATATTAAAAGGTAAAATACTCTGAAGTGTTTACTATGAACGTGGCATCACTGCCACGTTCATAGATTTGGATGTAATCAGATTTACTGTTTCCGGGCTTTCAGGGTTTGAAAGCTTCACTGCAGCTTAAGCATTTGATAGAAATTTCATCTCCATTTCTAAATGAATGAATTTTGGGGTACTTGCAAATGCACTTCTTGAGCTCAAAAAAGCTTTGGGTCTTCCAGGTATATAAAAAAATGCTTATTATTATAATATAGAATAAGCAATTCCTTTTAAATTATATTAACCCTAGAATGTGTTATATCCGTAGATATAGTTGCTGCTTGCCATCTATCGGCTATGAAAATGTTACGTTAAAATTTTCTAAATTTCCAAACACTGCATTCTCGAGTACTCAGGATAAAAGCAAACTAATAGAACCCTGTGATTTTCACCTCGTTAAGCCAGCAGAAACTTCGACCTTTCTTTGTTTGTAGGTGTATTAAAAAATCACACTACACGCTTGATACGATATTTTTATTTTCAATTTTCATTGTGGGATGTACTGTTTGCGTCTCTTTAGCCAAAGAAATAAAATAAAAATGTTTTTATTGTTTCATACAGTAACAAATTAGCACACTTAGGGGAGAGTCGGTTATATATTATTTTTATAATTTTTAATATTTGATAAAAGTTAATATTTGAATTTGAATTTGAATATATCGTACCACTTTTTACTTTAATTTAAATATTTCGACTATGACAAGACTTACAATAATTAATGGATATGTAAAATAAAGGTTCATATTTTACCTTGCTAAGACAGAGAAATCAGTTCCATACGTTTACTCTAACATCCTTAAAATGCTTTTTTATAAAGGACTGCCATCGGTACGATTTAGCCGACTAGTCGTTTTAATCCTACCACCGGTAATTAAAGACAGTAAAATTTTCAACCAAATTATTTGTTCATAACTCTTAGTAATAAGAAAACATCATTAATACCTCCTAGGTATTAGGAACATTATTTTTAACCCTTAGGTGATAAAGGGACAATGTTTTCAACACATTTATAAGCTTTCTTATAAGAATAACATGATTGATCTATAGTATTAAGATCTATCAACACAACTATAATAATAATAAGAAAAAATACAGTTTAAACTATATTAATAAAGTATCATGAAAATATAAACAGTTTTTATTGATAATTGCAATATAATGATTGTGCATAAATCTTATTGGAAAAAATCATCGTACTTCTGGATTCAAAGTTCACGTCTCATGTAGCCACCGCTGACAGCGAACGCACTGAATTCAATCAACCTTTGGACCCTTTTTATCATAGTAAGAACGATTGCACTTTTCACATACATTTTCGAGATCATCATCGCTGTCATCACCATCATCTAATTCCATAACAAGTGTATCTTCTGAATCATCACTACTAGTTATGGAAGGGGATCGTTTCCTCTTAAAACTTTTGCGTTTGCCCTTGGATATAGCTGTTATCTTATTTTTTTTTTACTGTTTGGTATTTCTCTGGTTTACAAACCTTTTCTTTCTTTACTTTTTTTTTATTATTAATAATTAGCAGGCGTTTGTCTTCCATTTAACTTTCTTCTTCTTTATCTTCTTTTTTAGTTGATTTTTATATGGGCTTGATGTACCTAATTTCAATAGCTTTTTGTATAGTGTTCTTCTCTTTCAATGTATTTTTCGCAGTGGTGATAAAACTTTTATTGTTTTTTTTAATAGGCGTAGTTTTCAGATGAATATATTTATTTTTCGACGTCGATGGTTGTGCATATATTTCAGCAAGAGAAGAAATCAAATGCTCCTTTTCTTTATTGTCCCTATTCGTAATTGCCCTTTTCTTAATTGTAATTTTCGTTATCGTCCTTTTATTCTAACTTTCCTTCTTTCTTTAGGTCATCTTTTTTTCTGATTCTGTAATATTTTGTAACATTGATAAGCTTTCGTTGCTCGAAGTCATTGTTTCAGCGGTTAGCAAATTGTCAGCGGCCTCAAACATATGCTCCGGAAAAATATGTCTGTTTATGGGCAAAATTCCACTAGCTCTGGATCCATTAACAATATTGCCAATCACTGCTGCTCTTTCGTAGGCTTCTCCAAAAAATTGAGCAACTTGGTATTATGTTACTTGTCGCCCAGGATTGATTCTCAACCATTTTTCTGTGCTTTGGATATAATAAGTACTCAGTGGTTTGAAAATTATTCTGAATGTTATGGATTTGAGCAATTTCAAATGCGAGACGTCGAACATCGCTTATTGTTGTGTTTTCGCTACATGTGTGTTTCGAGATGAAGAATTCGCTCAGCCAACTTATTTTCAGTTTCGACATCGAAGATAACCGGTCTCCCTTTTTGGATTTTTCTATCAATAGCAATCTTACTATTCTTTTTTATATGTTATAGAATTGTAGGTTTTGGAATAGAATAGTCTTTGAAATTTTGTTCAAACTTAATTCTTTGTTTTTCTAAGCCACAATATCTCTTTCTAGGTCCTCCTTATTCCAATTATAATATTTAATTCTAACTTCAGGGTCCGTCATCTATAACAATATAAATACTGTCTGTAAAATATAGGTACTTTTAGAGTAGTCAGCTAAATCGTACCAGTACAATTTACCCAACTGCGAGAGGTACGATTTAGCGAATCATTTTGGCCATTTTAAATAAAAAAGCAACACTCCACAACGTAACCTCAAAACTTAGACACGCAACAAAACCACCAATAATCTAGTATAAAATTGTAATAGAATAAAGAAAACTGTGTATGTATAGCTTACCTTATTTACGAGTCATATCCTTACGAATTTACGACAATATTTGCATTAACTTCCACAAAACAATTTTTTTTTACTCACGCGCAAATGCATTTTGCGGGTGGCGGGGGATTGCGCAGGGCCACGATTTGCTGTTACCAGTGTAGAAAAAATTACCCATTAAGTGGGAAATTTAGAAGTGGTACGATTAAAATGAGAGTTCGATATAACCAACTCTCCCCTATAATTATTCATATTTATGAGTTCAAGGAATTGTACGTAACCTTTACACGTATTTCACAATAAATGCAAATAATGTTGATTCTTATTTAATTTTAATACGTAAATGTAAAATGGGACCGTAATTTGGCCCTCAAACTGACCACTGTTGTCGAGGTACATCGTAATAAGTTTGTCGAATTTTAGTAAAATGAGGAATTAACCTGTGAAACTACAGGAACAAAGTCAATTTCACTGAACGCCACAATCAGCAAAGCATCATTAATGGACATGTATTACATAACAATCAATTAATCAATTGGACCTTAGATGAATGGTAGCCATACTCACAGAATTCAATTACGATGAATTACTATGAAAAAATTCCAATTCCAATTCAAAAATTATTTCAATTTGATGTTTATTTCGTGCGTCCGATATATCCGATAGTCCGCGATCATGGTGCTTGCAACAGCATCGAAATATCGAACGTACGAAATAAAAATCGAAAATCGTGGTAAGAATCCCGTAAATTCATTAAATCATAGTGAAAATAACCACGATAGTTTAAAACAGTTATTACTTAAATACAGTTTTGATCAACATATAATATTTTTTCTTAAATTGTTGCCACTCCAACCGGACGACTCCTCATTTTAAATATTTTAATGTTCAAATAAAAAAGTACCTAGACTGTATGAAGAACGCTTACTCAGAAACTAATTAGCTTATGAAGTCATGTTGTCATTTCAAAATAGCCGACCTTTTGCTAATTAGGCCAACACTCGAAACACTCAGGCTTCGTAATTTAACACAGTTTCTGTTAATAATAATAATATAAGCATAGATAACGTATTTACAGTATAATCGTAACTAGATATCATAACATTATTAGGATTCCAAGTTAGGTAGAACCTTCACTGTTGGGTATAGGACTACCAAAACCTATGCTTGAAGGTAAAATGGCTTAGGTTATTGTTAATGTGAATGTTAAAGTGTAATTGAAGACTCAAAAATATTTGTGATCATCTCGCTCGTGACCCACCAGGATTTGAACGCGGAGATGTATTGTTAAGAGGCAGGGCTATTACCGTTCACGTCACGTATCTTAACAGTACTTAAGCGTTTTCTTGTATTATCAAAAATATGTTCATTAATGATTCGGGATCATTTTAAAATAATCGAAAATATAAAATAAAAGAGCAAAAAATAATATAAATAAATACATATTTCTAACAACCACACAACATTATCTAACCCAAATTACTTGTGTAATAACTTGTGTTATAGCTACTAGATAACGGATAAATAAACTTAAGAAATATATAAGCACAAATAGATATATATATTTTTTTCATATATAAATATTAGAAATAAATTTAAATAAACAAACATACACATCCATGACTAATTTCAAATTCAAAATTCAAATTATATTTATTTGCGTGAAAATGTGTAGGTACATAAGATGGTTTAATATGTTATTCAGATCAACATTTTCTGCTGAGAGTCAGCGTGCAAATGTTTATTAAATTAAACAAAAAAATATTTCTAAGTTAATGTCAAACAATTGTGTAGTTAAATGTCAAATTAGTTTCAAATAAATGCAGTACAATACAATGTCAAAATATAAATTATCATCCTAAGATTATATAATGTCTAAAACTTATAATTCGGTGTCTTTAAAATATTCATTAATTGAATAATATTTAATTTAATTTTTAATTTAATAATTAAAGTCTATAATAATTAAAGTCAAGTAATATCCGTCTGTATTCCATGAAATGTAAATTTTTATATTGTATAGGTAGGTGATTAAAAATGTAAATTGCCATACAGTATACATTATTACTAAATACACTTAATTTTCTAAGTGGCATATACAGTTTCTTACCAAGAGTATCTTTATTTCTTGTCCTAAGATTCATATAATCACCTACTACTTCAAAATATTCCATATGTTTCTTAACGAATATTAGCATTTCAAACAAATAAATGCATGGAAGAGTGAGCAGTTTGAACTCAGCAAATATAGGCTTACACGAATCCCTAAAATTTGCTCCGCAAAAAGCCCTAACGCATTTCTTTCATCTCTTCTTTCACATCTAAATAACTTTTGAACATAACAGAATTACCCCATAGAATTATGCCATAGCGTAAGTTAGATGTAACAAACCCATGATAGGCAAACAAAGCAGCTTGTTTGCTTACAGTTCTTGAAAGTCTACTAATAACAAACACAAAACTATAAATTTTAGTACATAAATAATTTATATGTGATTTCCAATCACAATTATTATCTAATGTTAATCCTAAAAATTTTGTTTCACCAAGTTTGTCTATTTGTGTGCCCTGACAGTACAACTGGATCGTAGCAGGTGTATTCCGATAGGTTTGGTATTGTACAAACTAGTTTTCTTCAAATTAATTATTAAATTACATTTGTCAAGACATTGCGTGATTGAGTTGAGTGCTTCATTTGCTTCTGTTTCTAATGATTTAATATTATTTGCCGTTATGTTTAAAGTTATGTCATCGGCAAAAAGTAGACAATCATGTTTAGTTACATTAGGGAGATCATTAATAAATAATATAAACAAAAAAGGTCCCAACACACTGCCTTGAGGAATTCCAAAAGGATTTTGTATTTGAAATTGTGACTTGTACTCCTTTACCATATTACCACTCATTTGTGACATTTCGACGCATTGATACCTACATTTTAAATAACATTCTAATAGATTCAGTGCATTACGCGTACGCCATATGACTCTATCTTATTTAGTAGAGTCGTATGACAGACTATGACAGAATGCCTTGCTCATGTCAAGGAATATAGAGACAGTCGGTATACCAGAGCTTAGTGATTCTGTGACTCGTTTTAATAAAGCAAAGCAGGCAAGAGTGGTACTTTTGTATTTTCCTAAATCCAAATTGATTTTTATGCAACAGATTCATTGAAGAGAAAATACTTTGCAATTGATCTAATGTTACTTTTTCAAAAATTTTTGATAGAATAGGTACTTTTGTTGTGGGATGACAGTTATTAATGTCAGTGATAGAGCCTTTTTTTATGTAGAGGCTTAACCATTGCTTTTTTAAACGTACTCGAAAAACACGTTCCTGTAATGATAAATTAATTAAATATGTCAACGGTTTTAGTAAAATAAGGGAACAAATTTTTTTATTTTAGTATTTATATTATGGTATCCCACTGCGTGCGTATTTTTTAGACTTTTAATAATCTTATGGACCTCTTCTGGTGCAACTGGCGTTAAAAATATACTCTGACTCACAGAAGGGTGAGCATTGCACCTACTTTGATAATTATTTTTTACTTTGATAATTATTTTTGCAACTAGTGTTAATAAAGAAGTTATTGAATGTCCTAGCAATATGAAACGCATTATCATAAGACTGTTGTTCTAAAATGATCGAATTTATAAATCGGTTACTAGGCTATGGCCCTTACTTAGAATTTATTAAATTCCATGCGGCTTTTCAAGTGTTTGGTGCATTTTTTATATAGTTCGTATTTGATTGTGCTTGAGACTGGGCTATACATTGTTTCAAAATTTTTGTGTACTTCATATAGTGATTTTTATTTCTCATTATATTGCTATAAGACAACTTTAATTTTAAGTAATGAACTCTTTTTTTTGTACAACTTTTTCTTAAACTCTTCGTTAGCCAGTTTATTCTATCTGGTTTATCAAATTATTTTTTTTTACCGAACTAGAAAGCAAATATAATAAGATATCTGCCTCTACCAGGTTCGAACCCGGGCCTCTGGCATGGAAGGCAAGGGTACTTACCTCTACACCAAACAGGCTGAAAATAATCGTTTTCTTTTTATTTTGGATTTTTGTTACGAGGGTCAAACTGAAAGTTCTTAGAACTGGCCACTTGTAAACAATATTATAAAATAAATAATTTTAAATTTTGAAAATGAAACTCTTAGCCAATATTATTGAGTATGTATTTCATTCATTTGTCATTTGTTTTACGATTTGGCAGTATATTGAAAATTGTCTGTGTCACGGTCAGCATGAATTTAACAATGATTATTTATGACTTTCGATGTCATTTAAGTCAACAAGAAAGTTATGATATACTACGATTGGCATTTCACGATAAAGCCCCATCTCGTGCCACTGTTTACAAATAGTTTAATGAGTTTAAACAAGGTCCCACTAATTTCAACGATTATCTGCGTTAGGGACGGCCTTTTACGGCGACGACTGAAGATACCGTCTTTGTTGTGTGACGTATGGTGCGACGTGAGACTGATAGCATCGGTATGAGTCAAGTGCACAAAATCCTCCATGAACATTTAGCGGTCAGGAAGCTTTGTGCCCGGTGGATATCTCATAATTTGACCGAGGGCCAAAAACTCCGTCGTGTTGATTGGTGCCGTGAAATGGTTGGAAGAATTAACGGAGTTGACTCAAATGCTGTGTTCAACACAGTGACGAAAGCTGGATTTACTGTTATGATCCCGAACCAAAAGACAGTCTTCTCAGTGGATGATTCCTTCCGAGGAGTTGCCAACTAAAGTGAAGAGAGGTCAAAGCATGGGAAAAAAAATGGTGGCTTCGTTCTTCGGAAGGGCAGGTCATTTCGGGACAATTGTTTTAGAGTATCGAAAAACAGTTTCTGTGAAGAGTTTCTGTGTTTTTTACTTGTCTCGGAAAAAGTTCGAGAGAAGCGACCTCGCAGTAGGAACCTCCTTCACCACGACAACGCCTCGTCACACACTGCCAGGCTAACGATCTACTGTTTGGTAACATCAAACTTGGAATTACTAGGTCACCCGCCGTATAGCTCCAACCTTGCAATTTTTATTTAGTCCCGAAAATAAAAGAAAAACTCAGAGTAAAACGTTTTATGG
Organism: Marasmarcha lunaedactyla; assembly: GCA_923062675.1. Taxonomy (NCBI): domain Eukaryota; kingdom Metazoa; phylum Arthropoda; class Insecta; order Lepidoptera; family Pterophoridae; genus Marasmarcha; species Marasmarcha lunaedactyla. Next base: position 24,591,393 of record OV281345.1, read on the forward strand.
ACGCTGCGGAAGCTGTGGCTGCGTTTCAAAAGGCCGTCGAAGAGACCTCTAAGGACGAGTGGGTATAGTGCTTTTCTCAGTGGTTCCATCGGATGCAGCGAAGTATTGAGGTGAATGGGCACTATTTTGAAAAGATATAATAAAACTAACAATTAGCTAGTTTAATCAGTTTTTGATTTTCTTAGAACTTTCAGTTTGACCCTCGTCTACTCTATAATAAAATCATAATCTCACTTGACAAATTTTTAACTGCACTGTTATGAAGACAGCACAATTAAGTAAGATCACTGCGTTTCCCAGAAAACAGGTTCAAATAAAGTTGGACTGTAAGTAAAAAGTAAAAATTGTTAATTTTTTCCAATGATGAAAAATAAAATTAAAGATTTAATAACTTTGAAAGAGCTTCAATTCAAACCCCGCTGATCTTAAACCTCATTAAAACAAAATACAATGAGAACTAGCAGCCTTCTAATAACAAACACATTCATCAGTTAACTTTGTTCTAAATCATACCGACTTAATACGTATATTCAGATAAGATATTTATTCAACAAAATGATGTCAATTTATTATTAGAAGAACTCAACAGAATTTTATGCAATCGAAACAGAAAAATAAGATTTTTAACGGTCGTTTTCAATAATATGGTTTTGAATACACTGGTGCTTCTTTACTATCTGGTTTTCTGTCGCAAGCCACCAATGAGGAATTCGTTATCTGTTAATAAGTTCAGACGGTAAATCATGTAAATTGTCGCATTTTGAACTGAATGTTAAAATGTAATATTTTTTTTGTAATTTACAATGACAAAATAATAAACAAAACCACTTACAAAAATTGCGCGCTGCTATTTGTAATTTAATATTTTATAGCAGAGCTAATGGCACTTAAGTTTTAAACTTAGATTAAAAACTCGCAGCAATGTTTTTGCTGAACTTTGACTATTGAAAGAACTTCCAGTTCCCAAGTTGAAGTTGCTGGTATTGGAAACGCGTCAAACATTCCAGTTCAGTTTCTTACTTATTTTTGATTTTTCAAGGATGTCTTACTAAAAGTTGTACTATTAAGTAGTTATTGCTTCGTTAAAATATTTCGTCTTTAAAATACAATATGTTTAAGATTAGAATTATCTATAAAAAAGAAATTGTGAAAATTACTTGCGACAAAATTTAAATCCATTTTCTTCAATAACCATATGGAAATTACCTTATTGGGAATTCAAAACATACATCTAACTACTTATTCATATTTAAAGTCTAGTACAGAAGTAAATTTTTAAGGCACAGTAACAGGAAAAGTTGAGTGAACGAGTTAAGCAAATAAAATATATAAATAAAAGAAAAATAAATCCCCAGAAAATAAATAAATTCGCATTTTTTATTTTTAGCGTCAAAAAATTGGGTATAAGTTAAAGCCTGACCATAAGAAATTTGGCCAAAAAATGAAAATAAACCTGGTAGAAAGACATAAGATATAGTTTTCAAACGAAAATCAATCTGTACCCGTGCCATATGCGTGTTACAAATTTGAGTAAAATGAATTAAAAAATGTAAGTTACTATCACAGTTCGAAAATGATGAATTATTTGCAACTCATACTAAAGACTGAAATGCACATTATTTGCAAGCACCTAAGGTCTTGCACCCGTATTTTTAGATATAAACTTGATTAGACTCCAATTGTTGTGAATCCACTCAATCAAGAGTTGAGGATTCTGATATTTTAGCTGATATGTTTGTCCACCACTTGAGGATTTTTCTCACTGGAGTTGAGGAAACAAACATCAATTTGAAGTTTCTCGCGACGTGTCTTAAGGTTTTCTCAGTGGGGGACAAAGGTCTTGTTGACTTAAAGCATTTGCAATTTTCTACAAATTTTGGCCCTAGAAACCACGATTTTATTTGACAAATAAACCTGACCATGGAAGACGTAACAAACACAACATAAAGTACAGCCAACATTACAATAAAAATATTACGTCACTACCTCACTTAATCTCACTGGAGAAAGGTTGAAATTACGACTTTGAGTACTATTTTGAGGGAGATTTTAGAAATTCCCCAAAATTTTCTTGTCTAAGGTTGAGTGGAGGAAATCTCGAGTAAACGCCTAAGAATACGGTGGGTGATTCCGGGAAATTAAGTTCTAATTGAAGGGATTCCAAGAAAAAAGTAGTATATTTTATAACTCCAACACCCAGGTGTTTAGAGATTTTAAGGTATACGTTTATTTAAATCAGCTTTAATTACTTTGAATGTTGTCTAAAACGCTCTGTTTCATATTTCTATTGTATTATCACTACAAACGGTCACTGCCGTAGATTTTTTCATATATGTATGAATATCACATATATTTCATAGATGTATATCGAATATGAGGCAGGGAAAAAAAACAAATATCGAAAAACTGCTCTATGGATTTAATCTGAAATCAAACGAAATTTGCTAGTTAGTAAACGATTTTCAAATATAATCTATACCTTTTTTTACATATCCTCAACATTTCCCAAAAATAAAATAAGCTACCATCCAATAACGGATATTAAAAAACATATTTCCCAAAAAAAAGGGAAAAATAAGCAGAGATTAAAAATTTTACTACACAATCAAACTTTTCCAAATTACACGACGGGGCAACTTCACAAAATTGCTTCTTCCCGGATTTAGTACTGGAAACGTTCGATCCCGATTAATTTAATTTTTGTTGGGGAAATGGAGAAATAATGGGAAGCGGACCAAACACCCACTTCACTCATAAAAGCGATTTTACGGCCCATTTTGGGCCACAAATGGGCGTCCTGTGACAACGCTATGTACATTCGCATACATGTTATGGTTTAAAAATGGTTTTATAATTTTGCGCTGAACAATCAAAAATCTGTTGAAACTGCTTTACAAAAGGTTGCACGAGGAAGCCAACATGACATTTAATTTAATTGCACTTTATTTGAAACGTGTAGTATTTTTGAAATTACGTTTTTTGACAAGAATGGAACATATGAAAACGATATATTACTTTTATTTGAAATTATAATCTGTTATTGTTGTGTGTGCAAGAATTTCAAGTATTTAGTAATAGCACCTCAGTTCCTCACACTGACGTTCCATGCAATGTTATTTGCAGAAAGTTCTAGACACAAAATGCTTCCAGCTAGAGGCATCATCAGGGTAGTTGCAAAGGATTTCCGCAAATCATTATAATCTGTTATATATTTATTAATTATAATCTGTTCAAAGCTCAATCGTATAACTTCACGAATATAAGAAACAATAAAAAAGATTTTTTATTTGTAATCGATACACTCAGAAACAACTTCTTCTTCCGGAGGTCCCAGGTTCGAGTACTGATTGGGGAATTCCTTTGTGTGATGACAAAGATGTTTGTTCTCGGGTCATGGTTGTTTATATATTTACCCGGAATGTTACTACGAAAATACGGTTGTTATGGCTCCTAACCTTTCAGATGTCGGTATCTGACGTTACGTCTGAAAGATACCTCCCGCTGGTACGGCGACGGCAGCCGAGGCGAAGGGTTAGAGCAGTTTGGTGGCCACAGGATATAAGGTCAGTAAATAGTGATGAGCCATACTGGAAAATAATTATAATCCCATTCTGTCACAACGGATGTAACTTTGATGTCATATGAACCGTAAAAGGGTCAGATGGTTGTTTTTGTATCCACCTGCTACCATAGAGCCAGCACTATGAAAATACAAAGAAATGTTTCTGGATAGTAACTAATTAAAACCCAGCGTTTAAAGAAGTCGACAAGAATTGCTAACTATTCTAGTAGTCTTCAAACAAAATATGGACATATTACTCTTTTATCGTGGACTTGATATTACTGCAGTAAATGTATATGTGTGGTATGGCCTATGGGCGAAGTTGAGTTGAGGAGACTTTGAAATGTACCTGGCTCGGGAATGAGGCGAATTACTGATCTTCAGTTTATTAAGGCGTGATTTCCAGCTATATGAACCAAACCTACAAAATTATATGAACCAAAATCATCGTCTGCAAAAAATGTGTATAAACGCGGTCACAGTGGGTAAAGAATTTGGCACTGTATTTTCGCAAACCAATTTTTTGCTGTGAAAGGACTATAAAATTAACGTTAAATAAAAATATATTGTAAAGATTTTTTTTTTCTTTTAACTGGCACGTCTACGGCAGAACATGACAAATTTATGTAATCTACGTTGTTTTCTGTTACTTCAACTTTCAGGTGTTTTTACCTAAAGTTTCTGGATTTTGTTGCTGTTACTCAGTATTTTAATAATTAATAAATATTTATAATAAAAGGCGGAACTCAACTGCAAGATATCAAGATATTTAGGTAAAGAAGGTTATTTAGGAATGAAGGAGGACTTTAAAAATTATATATTAAGGATAGAAAAGAAACATAATTGTTTTGTCACTGGTAAAATCCATTAGGAGCTACCAGATTTATTACAAAATTATCTCTACATTTGTTTTTTCCGACATTTTTGAAAGACATACAATAATTTGTCTCCTAGGACTCCCAAGGGTTGATCGGCAGATTACGCCACGAATTTCCTCCAAAGTTTGTGGTGCGACATTGCGGTATCTAATGATTGATCTTCTTACTCAATCATTTTAGATTGATACAAAATAATTCCCTAGTTGATGCGTTCTGCGCTAAAATGCCTTTAAATTATGAAATTTTCCTAGGAGAACAAAAAATCAAGCACGTACCGTAAGGTAAGTGTCGTGTTATTTTTAAATGATATCAAAATACATAACATCATATTGATGTTGGCTGGAATTTGATTTTATTTATTTATTTCATATTTATTTACTCACATAACATAATAAAACACATTTTACATACATGAAATTAGGAACACATTGAGAAAAAGTAATAAATTTTATTTTAGTACTTATTCATTACAGTGATAGGGGTAGGGATATATCCAGAAATGTTTTTCGAAAAAAGTCTAAACAAACGCTACGCTCGCAGACTGAAAAACAGATGGAGTTAATTGAATTGTTTAATTGCTGTCAAAACGCCTGTCATCTCAGTCACTCGCGAGCACAGTATCTGTAATGATACCAAAACGTCGTGTTAAAATGTAAAAATTTTATTAAACGCGATAAAATTCGGTTAAAAGTGTTTGTTGCAATCCTGAGTGTTCTGAGAAAATCTAGCTTTAATCTATTATTCAAAAGAGTCTAAAGCTACTCTCAGCTCGTCTGAAGGCTTTTGCATGTCTTTGATAGACATTGCGCAGTACTGAACATGACCGCTGACTCAAATTTCAAAACTTTTTTTATTGTGGGTGAAGTATTGTCATAAGTTTTAGAGATTAGCTGGTCGGGCGAAAGGTGTCAGTGGCCCTGCCTCATACGCCGGAGGTTCCACGTTCGACTCCTGGTCAGGGCATTCATTTGTGTGATCAACACTTTTTTTTTAGGGTTACGTCTGTTTGTATTTATAAGATCTTTTTGAAGTTTTTGCGAAAGTTTTTGACTTTTATACAAAATTCACCCGTATGCAGAGTATAAAAAAACCAATTTCTTTTAGCCATTTTATGTTTGCTCATTTTGCACGATAATTGAGACACCCGTACATATGTGGGTTAATTCTGGGTTCCCCCCGTTTGCTGTTTGGTCATCCATAACACAAGCTCTGCTTACTTTGGGGCCATACAGTTGGTGTGTTTGTCTAGGGATTATTATTTAGATAACTACAAACATCTACTATATGTATACAGCAAAATATAATAAATAATTTTCAATTAAAAATAAATTCAATAATTTTCTCATTAACAATTTTCATTACAAATATACCTTACAAAACGGGCTTTTGGCGAGCATCTGATAAAGTTATTAAAACTCAATAAAATGGTATCGAAAAATCAACTCAATTACGTTTAAAATAATTTTCGAGATTGGTTTTTCATTTTGAGTGCTCAGAAGTCGCTCACTTGAAGTGCGAAGCCTATCGGAATGAAAGTTATTTTTTCAGGGAATTTTATATTAAAACTGTGTTACAGAAAATTTTGAGAAAAATATTTACTTTTACAGGGTTAATTTTTATACTCTATTAACAGACTGACGGCTTTTAGACGTAATTAATATTTAGCACTAAAAGTATTGGGTTCAAAAGTACGGGTGTATGGTTGAATGCATGAAATATCTAGCATGAATACATACATGCAGTTGGAATTGTATTTCATTCCACTTTTGAACTGGTAATGTAAGGACAACGTGACGAATTTCACATCGACCAGAGACATAGTGAATATAAACTAACTTTTTTAAATCACGCGCCATTAATAAGAGAATTTAATTCTAGATAGTTGGAATTGAAATTTGTGGCATCCCTGCATTATCTGATTCGTATTTTGGTGGGGGCAAATATTTGTCACTGTATGTGAATTATCTCATCCCTAACTCCAACATCAACCCACGAGTTGAGTCAGGGTTTTGGACCGTCTACGCGTAATACACCTAATAGTCTGACTTAAGGTTTTGGCAGTTCCTTTTTGGTCTCACTGCTTTATTGTGGAATGCTGCCTGCATCTATCTTTAATAAAACGTGAAGATGGCGTGTAAAATCCTCGATTTCGTCTTAGAAAACAAAGTTTACGTTGTCTCCATGTAATACTTAACTGTATTTTACTGGAAACTTTTTAAGTTACTATTTGTCTTTTAAAATTGATAGTGGTTATTCTATACCAACAGAGATTTCTAAACACGATCTCTCTAAGCATCAAAAAGACAGCTGAACCTGACAGTCACTAACCATAACACGCCTTTACAGAACTAGTTCATTTATTAAACACAGCTTTCTCAGAACTGTGCTATGATCATGATTTATACATCTCCTAGGGTCCGCGGCTTTCTGTTTAGCTGTTTGCAGCTTCAATTATTTTATGAAATGTTGTAGCGCAGGGCGGAGTAGGTAAGTGCGTTTTCATTTGCAGACAGCCGAGGTTTTGTTGAAAGTTGTGTTCTAGTGAGAGTATGTGTATAAGAGTGAGAGTATGAAACATGCTATGTACAAGTATGTACATTCTACACTCAGTATAATTATGACAAATGAAACCTGAAAACAAGTTTTCGTTCACGGATTTTACTTATTCTTGACCTTTTCTATCGACGAGTTATGTTAAACTTTGGTGCCAATTATTAAATAAAACTTGTACAAATCGACCTATGTTTTAATATGCACTAAAAGTAATAATTTATTTCAGTTTGATTCCAGGCAGTGGGTCGAGCGGAACGCGAACCAGTTTCGCGTTCACATTTTCTATAGAGAATCTTTAATAGTACATAATAACTCAATACTTACCATTTTATGTTTACATACTTACCAATGTCAAAGTTAAACTTACCCGAAAATTTGTTTCAATGTTTCGGTGTATTTGAATCTCGTCTCATATCTAGTATATGTTTTTTCTTTCTAAAAGTCCCGGTGACAATGGCTGGAGACAAAAATGCATTGATACATGTGCATTCAAGGTATTTTATACTTCAGTTTATTATTAGTCCAGTTAAAACAGCAATTTTTTCTTGATTAAGCTACAAAGATCGGTAAAATTTAAAGGCCATAAAAAGACAGTCCATTTCGAAAAAAAAATCTTGAACAAGCGTACGCGCAACTTCTTGTTCTTGTCGATCTAAGGTCCCGGAGTTCGGTCCCAGTGATAGCCAAATGTACAGATGTGCTTTTACTTAACTTATATACTTTAAACCGACTGCTTTAAGGCTGAGATAACATCTTGAGAATACCTATTCACTTAGAAATGCTTTCCCAGGTATGTGAGGTCTGGCCAGCCGCAGTCAGATAGCCTAGTCCACAATATATATTACCTGAAACAACCCCCTTTAGTTTAGCGGGGCTGATTTCTCTACAGTAGGATCTCTAGGTTTTTTGCATTGCTCACACCAAGCGTCTTCTATCAGTCATTATGGTGGTGAGATTCGAATAATTTTCAAATAGTTAGTATACACGCCGACTATTCAAGTAACTTTGATGTAAGCATCGGTACTTTCCTGTTTTTATGAATAGATATTCTTCCCATAGTACGTCGGTATCTGCAACCATCCGCAACCATCCATATTATCAAGTAACAATTTGTGCTCAATAAGCTCAAATCACTTATGATGCTCCCTATTTGATTTAGAATCTAGAGAAAGCGAGTGTTTTCAACATCAGTTCTAGAAATATATTCTTGTGATGAAAGGTTAATGAAGTAAAACAACTAAATTTGACATATAATTTGTATTAAATCAACAATAACCTTACTCCTTATATTTCACATCTTTGGTATAGTCACCTCATTTTAGTTTTAATTCTTCTAAATCGTCTTCCATCTTATTTCACAATAATCTATCGTCACTATCTATCGCTAATATTTATTATTTTCATACATGGTACTTGAAAGAACAGCCACCATTCGTTTTTTATGGAATCTACATTCTATTATTGATTTTAAAGACATTGATCATAATTTAAGTTTTCGTTAATTTTAGCATATTCATACACTTTGGCTATAAACATTAACATTATGTTACTTAAAGTATAATTTAATTTTAGTCTAATTTATTTACAACAATTTGAATCACATAAACTGCATTAAATCTAAAATCAATAAACCCAATAATTACTTTCTTAATAGATACACCTTGTTCACATTTATTAAATAGTAGGCTCCCCTTAAAAGGATTTCTATTTCATACTATAAAGTTTGAAACTACGTAACGTAACATAATACCAGTTGGATTAGCAGCAAAATTTGGCACATTTCAAGATTGGCACCCGCTCCCGGTGACGTCACTGGAAAGAAAACAGATTTGAGCAATACAAACATAAACTGAGAAACATAAATCAGAGAGGTTTATGACGTTTCTGGAATTGGGACGACAGCAACATTTCTACAAATATTGCAGATTATTTTCCAATAAGTCGGGACAAGTTTATTGAGACTGTAGCAAGGAGATCTTTAATGTTGTTTAAAATGTAGACATTTTTTAAATGTAAATCTGCTGACGGAAAGTTATTTTTCTCGTGATATACTAAGAAACAATGTCTTAGACAGTTGCGAAATGTATTTTTACGTTTTGTAAGAGTAAGTATATCGGGAAATAACAAGCTCCTTTTAAAAATTAAGCTACGCTAAATTAAATTAAATCACATTGACACATTTTAAAAGAAATTATTATTACGTTATCGTTGTGGAAAGAACAGTTGACCAATACACCATTCTTCACAAATAAAAGAAAACAATAAGTATCATCTTTCAAATGTAACGATTGTAATCTAGATGCTTTGCGATACTAATATTTTTCTAATAGCACAGTTCCATTGTACTCGTAAACACGCTTCCAAAACTAATTGCGCCGACTCTTGCAACAGCTTTTGCTTTGCGATTTGTTGTTGAAAGATCAGGTAATATACTAAGGATCCAATACGGAGCATAAAAAGATATTCTTAATAACTTATTGAACTGTTCATAATAAGTAATATGATCTAAAGAGAAAAGCATCATTAGGATCACTTGAATTTAAGATTGTGTTTACTGAAATTTAAGTTTTCATTCAATCATAACAACAATTACATACTAAGCGCACAAATAGTAACTCTAGACTAGAAAATCATAAAGGTTTGCACCTAGTTACCTACCTCAAAACATAGTCCAAATTGGTCAGAATCCCCGAATATTCAAACGATATCACCCCATAACCAGAAAACAACTATTATTGAATCAAAAACTCGATCCACAAAGCTGGAGCAGCCTTCCGTTAATGTATCGGCATAAAATGTTGTACCGTACGCGTCAAAGATGAAATTATTATCTTCTTACAAAGCTGCTCTGTTGAGAAAGGAAATTGTGTTCGCAAATTAGACGGGAAGCTATAACTCATGGCATCAATGGACTCTTTGGCTCCTGTAATTGAATTATCTAGCACGGTCATTTAGCACTTTCGAAGAGGATATTTTGCAGAGGACAAGCAGTATCATGTGGAATATTTCCTGGATGTTCGCTGGTGGTGGGTGGAAAATGACTAAAGTCCAGCTTTGAATGATTTTTGGTAGAAGTAAAGATATAAAACTCACCTGCTTAAAATAAAGTGTTTGATTTGTAAATATAAATTCATCCCATAAAACTTCATTGAAATAAATAATGATAAAAATATAAATGCTTAAATTTTATCGTAAATATAAAAACATAATAAACACTAGAGCGACTTTTTTTTTATGTAAAGTTATTTTACCAAAAATTAGATTAACAACTAATGAATTAACTAACAAATTAAAAGAAAGCTGAATGTTTTGAGCTAGAGGCAAAGCTATTTTTTAAAATCAATGAAATTCCAAAAAAATTGCCCAGCAACAGAAAACGAGAAATCCGTAGAGTTCCACAAACACTGAGTTCCAATAAATTACCATTGAATGCGTTTATGAATTGAACCCTATATTTAGAAACATGCTAAAATACCCGTCAAAACTCTTTCCTGCACTAAATTGAAATTCTTTGAAACCTGAAAGTAAAGGGGTGTTCTAAATATCAACCTTCCTTACGATACACTCAATTGATGCGTTCTTTAAGCTGAACTAATCGAGATTGTTCTTAGTGGAGCATACTGCTTGCTTTTGGATGAAGTTCTCGCAAGTGATTCGGTGGCTTTAAGTCAAACTCAATCAAATAGGCACTTTGTGGATAAATGAGCCCCTGCTGGTTATCTCCCTAAATATGCAACGCTATTGAAACTATTGTCTGGTAGAAAACTATGGCGCAGACGTTTATAATAGTTTTAGTTCCTAGCAGATAGTTCCTGGCGGTTCTACAACAGAAAGCTCAAAGGCGGCCATGGTAACGGAAAGATGGAATTAGCTAAGAAACTAAAGATGGATGCTTTTAGCTCAGTATAAGATGGTAGCGTTCTAATGGTCCAGCCGTGGTACTTGCTTGGCAGAAAATATCATAGTATCTGCTAATGTTATAAATGTAAAGGTAAACATTTGAAAGTTATAGAAGTTAAAGTTCAATACAAATCGTCCAATTGTACTATCCGGTTTAAAGAATCACTTCAATCGCGGAACAAAAACTGGCCAATTTTATGTCATAAGTCAAGGTAAAATTATTAATTGCCAGAATCACCTAAGTTTGAGGAGTTGAAATGTAAAAATATAATTTAACGCTAAAAAATCTAGTTAAAATGTGTTCTATTTAATATATCTACCTAGTCATGAGTACGAGTATATTTATTATCATAGGTACTCGTTCTACAAATTAAGTTGACAAAAGATATAATACAATAAAATGTCTACAATATTTATTATGATGTCAGTATGGTTAAATAAAATATTAACTCTCATATTTCATAAATCGAAGCTTATAATATTCTACACACGACATGCAATGTTGATACACAATGTATCAGACTGTTTTCCAAGCTAATGAACTATTGTTTTCAATAAAACTGTGTTTCCACTATACCGAGCTTCAATATTATTACTAAACGTTATTTCAAATTTTACCTTTTTTTTTCGAAAAACAATTTCGCAGTATATTGTTGGAAAATGATATAAAAGGGAGAATGGCGTAAGGAAACATTGTTCATTAGTTCCTCTACTTAACTTTAAATTAAATTTTATTAGAACAGCCAAAAAGAAGGAGTTTGGTGAAATCTGGAAAGCAAACCTTTTAAGTGGTGACTTTAAGACATATAATTACTGAATTGAAAACTTTTAAATATTCAAAAAATATCATTTCACTCCACCCATGACACCAAAAATTCATAACATATTTACAAAATACTAAGATATTATACCATTACATAATTCTTTTCCAAGATCTCTTTCAAACATTGAACCTAGAAAATAAAAATAAAAATACAACGTAATAAAGATACTGCGAATGCCAAAACTTTCCGTTAGTATCATTTTGGAACCAATGACCTTGCCAGTACGATCTCATTCTGTATACCAACTTGAACAGATAATAAGCATAATAATGTGTATTTTAAGCACATTCATAGTAATCTAAGAGTCGTTAATAGGATAATAAAAACGGGTCTTCGTGCTACCGAACATCTTCACAGAACGACAGAGAAGATCGAGAAGGAACTTTAAAAAGGTTGCGGTAGAAAGTTTCCTCCCAAGGGATTCGTTATTATTCATTGTAATTACCTGTCTGTTGTTTATAATTGAAGGGTTAACTGATCTTATTTTGTGTTTGAAAGATTTAAATTTTAAATTTTAAAGAGGCATGCAATGAAAATTATATATATATATATATATTCCATTTTTTAATTATGTTTGTTTGTTTGTACGTTGATAAAACATTTGCTAACATTTCGGAGTGCTACAGAAAATATGATACATTAATGCCTTTTTCATTTAAATAATTAGTTACTCCGTTTATAAGCTTATATTTCCAAAAGGCTTTTGTGAATACTAAATAATGGTACTAGTAATTTATGAAAAGGTTTCTCACCTATGGTATTATCAAATTTGGATGGAAAAATTGTAATATTTTGTTGAAATTACGAGGTAGAAGAAAGTTGTCCCATCCTAACAATATAAATTTATGTAGCTGATGACTACAAAAGCCCCTTTACACTAGACGTATCCAGAACTTCCTTTTCAGCCTTAATGGATTTTTAAACATCTTTAAAACTAATAAAAAGATCATCAAATGCCATATCCTCACCTCGTTCAATCTTCGGATCACTATTAGCAGAATAGAGCGCTACTGCAGAATCATCTCTGTACAGGTCATTGACTTTAGCTTCACAACGTAAGATAGGAGCTCCTCGTTCGTAATGCGCGGGCCATAATTGAATCTGGACGTATAGTTCTGAAATCTGTAGACCTTCGGCTGCAGGATGGACTTGATATATTTCTTGGGTTACCTGTTTGAAAAAAGATATTCAAATAATTTGTGTTGTAATAAAGGTATAATACTGGTCCTTATATCAATCTAAAACTCATTTCAGTTACTTTATATTACTTAATAAGTGATCATAGTACTACGTTATAATATGGATTACTGAAATTTACTTTTTTTTCTTTTTGTCTGAAGATTTCCCTTTGCTTCTAGGTCCTGATAACTCGAGCAAAATATAATGAAAGAGATGTAATTCTCATGAAAAACGTACGTTGCCATCACATATTTGTATTTACGCAAACATTCATTGCTGTATTCACAGAATTCGAAACGAACTGAAACTTGTAATTTTTGCTCTATAGAGTTCTGTCTCAAAGAATAATAAAGACCTTACGAATTTCATTTTTATTTGTATACAAAATAAGCAACTTTTTTATTCAACGTCTATATTAGATATAAAGTATTCTTAAGTCGTTTAAGTCTTAAACCATCAATGTTTTGGTTCTTACAAAATGTGGAATGAACTGCAAGTGTTTATGACACGCATAGCCTGGAATCTTTAAGCGAAGAAACGGGGCTTCTTAAACAGGCGTGTGCAATTTACGTCTTATCTAAGCTTTCCATCAGGTCAGTTGGAACACAAAAGTGTATATTTCCGATAAAAAATTCAACGTACTAATTTATTCGAACCTAAATATTGTAATAAAAAATGTGAGGAACATAAAAAAACCTTAGTGTAAGAATCCTAACCTACACAAGAAACATTACATTAAATCCTTGATAAGCTATACCCAAATACTTACAATTTGCAATTTACGAATTCAAAATAACAAATCCAGCAACCATTTTGTTCTCAAACCAAAAAAAAGGCACTCGAAAAAAATCGAAATGTCATAACTTTTTATCCTACAACACTCAAGTACTATTGAAAAGGTTTTAACAAAATACGACGCTCGACTCTCATATCGGATACGCAAACAATAATTTCACACTTCAGAAAAAAACATTTGTTGAAAACAAGAGTAGCGGAAACAATTACACCGCAAGTGCTTCGCGAAAGGCTTATTCTGGTTGCGAACCATGAATTTACATTTGTTTGTTGAATTTACGTTTGGGTTCGTATTCGATGTTCTTTGTAAAGCGGTGGCTGGGTAATCAGTGGAGAGGTATTTTTTTAATATTATGAAATATTGTTTGATTCGTGTGTTTTTTGTAACAATGTCCCCGTTTTTGAAAACAATTACATTTTTAAGGAACTTTTAAGTAAAAATAAACTGATAATTATTATTAAAGTAATTTCAGCTAAGTTTTAATCATTGTGCACATATCACAGTTTACTTCATTACATTATTCTGTCAAATATTCAAATGTTAATAAGAACGAGATCTCAGAGCCAAAAGACTAAACTAATAAATACTTTAAACCTTTACAAAATCTTGTCAACGTTTATTACTAGATTACATTATCTTCAACCGTTTCACACCAAATTCAATTACAAGTTGAAAATGTATTTTCGAGTTCACAGAATAAGTCGCCAAAATCGACCCAACGCGCTAGCTTGAAAATTGCAAATATCAACAAGCATCTAAAGGCAAACACCGTTGTGTACTTAAACGAATTTACGCTACCAGATAAAATAAGTAAGTAACAGAAACGCTGGCTGTATGAGTAACTTGGAAATTCTGCTGACACAGGAGATAAATTATTAAGTCTAATTATAACTTAGTTGGGTATTACTTTTGTCATCCTTCTTTTTTGTTTATCTTGTTTGTGTTCATTCTATTTGGGTTAGCTATGCAGATGTATTACTTCAGACATTAATCATTAGAGATATTTCAGATATTTTTATAGGATATGGTTAAAGTTAGTTTAAATAAAACACTTTTTACCGGATATTATCGCGTATATTTTAGTTAATTTTAAAATTATTATTTCGACGTTTCGGCATCTTTGCAGTTGCCGTGGTCACGATAGACTAAGGTGTTGTTCATCTATTGCCAGTAATAAAAACTACATGATTGTCAACACATATTAACGCCATCTGTTTCTCAGTCTTCTCGCATAACGTCCCGGATTGACACAAAAGGCACTGACTGTGTCCTGAGTTTGCAGTCTAACAGTTTGCTGGTTTTTCATTTTGATGTTTTTAAGTATTGGATCCCATGTTGATGAAAGTTTCCAACCATCTTCTCTATTGAAATTTGGATGTTTTTTAATTTCAATAGTTTCTCTGACCATCCTAGGTATAAAATGTTTCTCTTTTGCTAGGATCTTCACGGTATCAAATCTTAAATAATGGTTGGGCTTGTCTATGGAATGTTCACAAACTGCAGATTTTGAGGTTCGTTTATTTTTAACATCATTGATGTGTTCTTTAATGCGAGTTGACACATTTCGTTTGGTTTGACCGATATAAGAGAGCCCGCAGTCACAGTCGATTTTATAAACGCCTAGATCTTGTAAAGGGATCAGTGTTTTATTTAAAGTATGTATCGTGAAAACTTAAGAAAAGATTTAAAGTTAGTTTCTATATTGCAAATACATGAAAATGTCTTTATTATAGAAGGATTTTGATGAAACGTAGCTTCATTGAATTTGTATTATTCAAAAACTTACAAATCTAAATGTTTAACGAAATTGAAAATTATGACACAAGTTTATACATCTGTAATAAAAAATATTGAATGAGATTCTTTCTAAGCTAATTTTTTTTCTACTTGCTAATATGCATTTTAAAAGGTTGCCAAATATCAAATCACTCTCAAATTCATAACGTCAACCACAAAATCGAAACTCGGCTTGAATCCCTTACATATTTTAAAACAATGACCCCAGAAATTCTCGCTGCAAATAAATTACCAGCACAGCTTACTTTACATAAATTAACTTCAGTCTATTCAGAATCTAACTGGAACAAAAGCATTAAGCCACACTTCAGAAATTAAAATCCCCAAACCATTTTACGCTGAAAGATCTTGCAGAAACGAAGCTGCAGTATTAAAACTTGCTTCTGCAGCTTAAAAAACTAGTCAAAGTTATCTTTAGAAGTTAATAGCGTTTTGTGCGTGAATAAAGTATAAAGTTTTGAAGTTGTATGTTGCTAACTGGCTCACCTCTGCACAAATATGTTTAGGTAAAGTTTCTTTTGAAAGAGCAAGTTCCGCGGCGCCTCTATTTCGAATGTTACGAGACTTGTTTATTTTTACAAGCTTCAAAATCTTATATTCTAATATTTTGGTAACAAAAACATATCTCAACTTTGGTGTATTTCATTTCATTTTTATTACACAAATTTCTCAGCTACTTGTACCAGCCCAGCCATTGATTAAGGGAAAACTAGGTCTAAAAACGCCTTAGTTTTTACTTTGGCTTAGAAATCGATAATTCGATTTAATTGAAGTTGCAAATACACGAAGTCCCGAAAAAGATTTAAAGTGAAACATCAAACAAATGTATGAAGGCTTAAGACATTACTACATAGCGAGCCGTGTGTCCCAAAGATAAGTATGCTTAGATTGCATGTCGTGGCAACATGCCTGCCATGATTGCATGTCCAGACAACCAGCTGTTTGGCTAATCTTGAAGGTACTCGTAGCTACCTTAAATTGTTAGTTTTTCTTTTTCCACCGTTAAGCATTCGTTTTTATTACTATATTTCATGTTATACTGATTCAATCTCACCTTATTACTTACCGGCATATCATTGATGTAGAGTGAGAGTTCCGCAGGGGGCCGACTCGGGCCACTGGTGCAGTTCGCTCGAAGGATATCCCCGGGAGTGTAGTAATGTTGGCTCGTGTGAATCGTTGGTGATGTCGGTGGTAGCACTAAAGAGCAATTTTTGTTAAATTTCTATTCTAAAAGATTGTTTGTTTAAAATGATTATCTTTAATAAAATGTCTGCAAGATGTAATGAAATAAGAAACTTATTGACAATTTCATTCAACATAAAAAGTTATTTACATTGAACTATTAATCAAACGTTAAAATAACAAATAAACATCACTGAAATATTAAATATCATTGGTATGAATAGATTCAAAGTAGATGTTTGACTTGTTATTTATATTTGCTTTTTTTTATTCCATTGGACAGTAAAAATCTAAAATTTTACAATATGGTTTTGTGAATTACGTAAATACTTACCAACAACCTCCATATTGTTGGAAACAATGGAAGTAGCAAACGAAGGAGCGTCTGCTGTCACCTCACAGCTGAAGTTACCGGAAAGTCCAAAACTGACCCTGGTTAGTACAACTTGACTTTGGTTTGATCTTGCTAGCTGTTGACAAAAAAATTGCAATTAAATATTCGTTCCATGAAGTTATTTTTTTAGGAGTAACCTCATATCATTGCATTCAATATTTTGATAATTCAAAAAACGAATTGTATTTTCACGTTTAAATTAAATTATAAACCGAGCGTAATAGAGCTGAATCAACTCTGGCACGAAAAATATGAAATGGACAAATTGTCTGAAAACAGGATGCAATGTTATCTATGAACAAGTATTTTCAAAATATAGTTTTACACAAGTTATTCCTCCGAGAAAACAGCTGCTAAAACTTAGAAAGAGCAGACTGGCAGTTGAGAATAATAAAATTTATGATATGTACTTCGCCCATTGACGTATAAATATTAGCTTTGAACGAAAAAACTTTTGGTAAGAAAAATATAATAGATTATTTGGGCATTTAGTATTTTTATAATTTGAGGAATATCAAATAAATTGATAAGGAAAATCCTAAAATAAATATTGTACAAATTACATTTGTAGGGTTTTTGTATTTTTGATTAAGTTTGATTAAAAATTTTAAGGTTATAGAGAATTTAAGCAAAAACATAGTCATAAATAACACCAAAATAAGGTAATATACTATCATCATTATAACATTATCAGAATACAAATTTGTTACTTAAGTTCATTTCCTAATTAATACATTTTGGCTTTTTGTTTATAAAAATAGTTAATTGGTATAAAAAGGGAAACAATTATCATATTTGATTTATTTTGTCTTAGATACACGATTCAAACCAAAGCACATCATTTGGTGCACTCGAATGCCCAAAATACAATAAATTTCACGATAAGGATAATATCAAATTATCGTTCACCAAGGCCTTAAACATTTCGGCAGGCTGTTCTGAGCAATCGCAACGCCCGATCAACTTTAGCGTTCCGCAGGGAAGCATTCAGGGCTGCAAACTCATTCTATTATATTTTTCATGGTAAAAATTGACACAATGTTTTATGTCTGCGTAATTTGTTTTGAGTAAAATTTTATTTCGCTTTTCATTTCACGTTTAGAAATGAAAAATATGACAGCTCTTCTTTAAACTTATTATTCGGGAATTCTTATTTTGTTGTCAAAAGACGACGAATTTTGTGGATCTCTACGATTATATGATACCAACTATCTTTGAGAGTATGAACCAATATAACAAGAAGTACTTTATAAATAGAAATATCTCGTTTGCATATTAATAAATTTCACCTGAGCAATCGGATCGTCACGCCAAATACCGTTAATTATCCGTTTGTGGCGAGTTTGTGTGGCGATATGTAATCAAAATTTACATTTTAATAACTGTGTCAGTTTTGTTCAGAGTGTGAATTATAATGATATGTCAGCCAATTGTGTTTGTTCTGACATTTATGTCAGAGCAAAAGTGTTACAATTATTTACATTTCCGCTGAGTGCTTCAGTAAACTAATCAATTTTCATATTCAGATACTCTTATTCAAACAAACCTTCCAAGAACGGAGTAGAGTTTGTTTTTAACTGGCATTTATGCTCAGTACAATACTTGATGTTTTATCCGCAATATCTACTATAACAACAGTACGGGATAAAAGAGTATTAACTGGGTTGTTCAACTTGTACATCCGTGAGCTCTGTAAATAATTATATCAGTAACACTCAAATGGCTGTTCTTGTTGTTGGACTTTATTCGTGTTATTATTTTGATGTTATTTTGTTTATTTACTTGGATGTTCATCTATTCTTTTTTTTTAAATGGATTGATACAGTTTATTCATACCACACAAACAAACCAAACGTATGATGTATGAGCAAAACATATCACATTGTCACATTTGACGACCTGTTTGGTGTGGAGGTAAGTACACTTGCCTTCCATGCCAGAGGTCCCGGGTTCGAATCCTGGTGGAGGCAGATATTTTATCATATTTGCTTTCTAGTCATGGGTGTGTATGTATGTTTATTTAAGTTTATTTTCTAATATTTATAAATGAAAAAAAGTCTATGTGTGTTTTTATATATAGTCTATTTATCCGTTATCTAGTATCACACACATAACACAAGTTCTTAATGATACTCAAGGCTTGATAATGTGGTGTGAATGTTATAAATATTTATTTATTTATTTATTGATGATATAGCAGAGGTTGCGTTTCCGGTTCATGTATGGTCATAAATACAAGCTTCGTTTATATCTGAACAATAGAGTTATGAATCAAAGGGCATTCAGAGATTTTGTAATTATTTTAATTATCTCCTTTACTAACATCACGATAAAAGAATTTAAATTTAAAGAAGAAATAAACTTTCGTAAATTCTAGTAAGCTTTGTACATCTATATTTTTAAAGAAAGTCTATTTTAGCGTAATTTTACGGCTTTTCTAAGGTAAGGCTATTAGACAAAATAAGGTGTTTTATGTTTTATATATTAAAGGCTTATATGTAAAAAGGTTCGTTGCAGATACGTGGGCTAAATCTTACTCTCAAAATGAAACTTTGAACCTATCGCCAATTTCTGCAAATGGTTAAAGTGGCAACAGTTGTTCACTAACTAAGAATAAAACTCAGATTTCGGAAATAAAACCTAATTAATTATTTAATTTTTAAATATGGCTATAAAGGCATTTCGTGTGTTGAAACAGTTTTATGATTGTTATAAAAATGTGTTTTATATTAATACGTAAACGAGCTCCTTAGTTAAAAAGTTTCGTGAATAAATAAAGATAAAAACCAATCTTTCTTATTCTTATAATGTTTCAATACAAAGTGCATACAAAAAATGGAATTATATTTTTTACATCACAAAAAATAATGCCGATTGTAGAGTAGCCAACACTTTTTTTTTGATGCAGGAAAATCCTCATGGACACCCGGCCGAGTGGGGCTGTGGTCGGGGGATGCCGGACTCTTCCCGGCTAAAAACCAGCGGCTTTCGTCTGGACGCATGAAAGCTCGGGGTCTCGAGCAGCTTGCGCATTTTTTTCGCGGCCCGACAGCATTAGCCAGCGCTCTATGCAGCGCCGGCGACGTCCCGAGAGGGAGATGTCCCCCTCTAGTTGTCTCTAGCAGGATGCACACGCACCATATCGAGCCCTAGACTGGAGGTGGAATCCCGCGAAACCGGCACCGAAGGCTCATTGGATTGTGGGGGAGGGAAGCTCTCAGCAATAAATGTCAGCGTCCCATGCAACGGCAGCGAAGTGAAATGGAGGAAGCAGCATGTTCCTTCGCTCTGTCCACCGCCTCCACTGCCTCTAACGCTGGCATTACTCCTTCACAGGAGGATCGCGCTGCCTGCCATGACCTCTCAGTAGATAACCCTTGCAATAACCTCATGTCTTACAAATACCATAAAAAAATCTTAAAATCATTCAATAACAGAAGCAAAGTTTTATTACCTTTTTTTTTAATAAATTAATACTTTTGTTATTTAGAGGGACCCGTTTGTATTCAACTTCATGACTTTCTGACCAATTTCACATCAACCTTGTTTTAATATTTAAATTTGATAACTATTAAATTTTGCCTCCAAATATTCCTAATGTGCAATAAATTTTAATATGATGTGCATTTGCATATTTTAATACAAAATCCGTTTTGCGTCATAGCTAATTGTTCATTGGATATTTTACTACTGATTATAAATTCCAATAACTATAATTTAGTTGTATATAAGTTACATGTAATTTAAAACTTTCTACATTCAATGCCAAAGTATGAGCGTGTTAAGAGCATTAGCTGGAGTCTTTTGAAAATGTTTCATTATAAGTAATAAAATCATCAAAAGCTTGTTAGTCTTTTAAGTCTGTCCATTCTAACCAAAACAAACGACTCTTGCCTACTTCATAACGAAAACGCCTCAGACAGAAAATGCGAATAGTTGTCAAAAAGTTTTTCCTATATTTTCAGTTAGAGCTTTTATTTTAATTACGCACATTAATATAATTGTTTACTCATTTTGAAGAAGATTAAAATGCGACGGAATTACAACGATAGTTTTTAACCTATTTTACCAACGGATCCGCGGGTTGCGTGCTGGGCGAGCATTGAGAGGCAACGCTGTCAGCAAAGCATTCGGCTTTCTCTTCGACTTCAAAGGCAATAGTGCCATCGGGACGAATGAGAGGAGGAACGCGAGAGGCGGTGTCTACTCGTGAGGCTCGGGCCATACTATAGTACGCTTGGTGGGATGAAGAGATATTTGCCATGAGATCGTTCATCTGAGCGTCTCAGAGTTCCGCGAGGCAAGACCTTACTTTATGTTGTAGCTGATTTGCAGCTTATCTATAGGCGGGCGTGGGATATTTCTTGGCTCTCCGGAGAGCCGCGTTCTTAGCGGTAATAAGATTGCTAACGGCTAAGGGAAGCGTGGGTATGCCTTGCTTAGCAACCTTTTCGTTAACACTAATGGCTGAGTTGATAGCATCAGTGAGGGAATCGACTATCGAGTCTATTTTATCGGGGTATCTAATTGGTCGGGCAAGATCGCAAAATGAGAGTTCGGGGCCTCTAAGGCTGAAACTATTGTATTTTTTAAGCCTTTCCAGTTGGTAAAGGTCTTAGGAGTTCGATAGGAGGAGCGATAGCGCTGGTGTTAGTCGATAGGCACGTCCAGTCAGTATGTTTGGAGTTAAAATCTCCGAACATAATGACTGAATGGCCGAGGGCAAGAATGGCCTCGAAGTCGCTACGGATAAGTCTGGTGCCACTAGGTATGTAGATTGAAACTATGATGACGGTCGAATGGCCAGTCATAGCTAATCTACACACATTGGCTTCCATGTTGAGGAGAGGAGGGGTAGGGAGAGGAGCGCAATGGAAACCTCTTTAGTAGTAAATAGCTGTGCCGCCGTATCCGTCAGAGTTGGGCCTATCGTTACGAGTGAACGCGCATTTGGGAATAATGAATCCCCTGGTGCGGTTCGGAGTGAGCCACGTCTATTGGAGAAGCAATAAGTCTGGCTCGGAACAGTTTGAGCTCAGGGAGGTTGGTACTAAGGCTAAGAACGTTAAAAGAAACTAGGGATAAGCCCTTGGGTTTGATACGACAGGACGCGAGATTTGCGGGTCTAGACATTATATTTATTTATTAACGAATTTATAAGAAAAATAGAATTTATACAGAGCTAAGGAGTGAGTGATGCTCTGCCTACGCAAATAGACGCTCTTGTGGAGAGCGGGTGGCTCGCAGTTTGCGTTAGGCGAAGACGACAGAGCGGGACGGGAGCTACGGGAACTGGGATAGGATGGGAAGGCGGAAAAAAAAGCGTTTCGTTGTTTTTATATTCTCATAGTCGGCAAAGGAGCACGTGACCACGCGATGGTAATGGCATCGGCACCGCACCGTTTCATGTATTAATATTGATTGTTATTTTTATATCGACCAATGATGCGGTGCCGACCATAGGCTTTAGGCGTAGACCGTAGTTGGGATTGCTTTAGTTCCAGTTATTGCACTGGCTGTTTCTTTTACAACGATTTATTTCTAACAAAATATAATACAGAAAAGCAATATCTCGAAATGGTTTTTGAATTAGAATCTGTTATTTTTTCTTTGCATACCGAA
Source organism: Marasmarcha lunaedactyla (assembly GCA_923062675.1). Classification (NCBI taxonomy): domain Eukaryota; kingdom Metazoa; phylum Arthropoda; class Insecta; order Lepidoptera; family Pterophoridae; genus Marasmarcha; species Marasmarcha lunaedactyla. Next base: position 24,614,083 of record OV281345.1, read on the forward strand.
TTTATTTTACTGCGTTAAATTCACTATTCCTTTTTACCGAAACGCAGCAATGTGTAATCGTGATTACTTCGGCGGTACATACAGGAAATAGATTATTTATTTCGATAGGCTCATCTTGTGAAAAATGCAGTAAGATTATAGCCTGGCCGAAGGGGTGGTGGAGTTTATAAATACTTACTTAAAAATAAATGTATATAAATATTTAAATATATATAAATATTAAATATATATATAAATATTTACTTTATAAAAGGACGACAAGAATGAGTTATTGTCAAAGTTGAGAGTAAAAAATTTAGATTTCAATTTAGAATTTGAATTAGAACAATGAAATAATAAAGTTAGCCATATTGCGTCTGAATTACCTTTTCTATTGAGTAATCATGCCGTTGAGAATTGGCATGTGTTGAAAAAAAATTATATTGTGTTAATGTTGTTAGAAATTTAAAAAATGTCTTAAAATATATATTGCCTTTAACTGTAAAATTAATTAATATTACTTTAAGAAAGGCACAGTTTACGAAAATTATTTATTTTTAAAAGCACGACAAATAAAAATAACGGTTACTTAAATTCTCATTGTTTTTAAACTTTATGAAGTAAATACTTTATGATGCACCTAAATACAATAAATGTTGACAAGCAAGTGGATAATGTTATGTATAGCTTATTTTCAAATACTCAGATTATTGTTATCTGAAGAATAACTTTATTTATTTATTTTTTGGAGAAAAAACAGATATTCACAATGTGGTTAGTAAAAATATATTGAATATGTAGTGTTGGTAATCATTGTAATATCCTTAACATTCTCACTGGGATATTATTCAATAGGTATTGTGAGGTTTCGAAAGCTAATACGACGAAAGCTAATAAAAATACAACGACAGACTCATCAAGAAGAGTAAAATAAATAATAAGTTAAATACACGTTAGATAAACAAAACAAAAAATATATATAATAATTTAAAAAAACAAACAAGTTAAAAACGAAATTAAATAGAAATAATTAATTTGAAGGGTTTTGCACAGCGTAGCACAAATCCAGAAATTGTATACGCTTTTTTAGTAATACTTTCGATGTGTTCATCGTATATCAGTTTGTTGTCAATAATGATTCCTAGGTCTTTCACGCATTGTGTTTTCAAAATGGTCTCGCTGCCTATTTTGAAGCTTAAGTCGACTGGTTTTCGTATCCTGCTGAAAGTAACGTGTAGGCATTTATCGTAAGTTAGATGGAGTTTATTTTCTTGGCAATATTTATAGAACCGATTTAAGTCTTGCTGTATGAGATAGCCGTCAGATTGATTTAAGACCATCTTATGAATTTTTAAGTCATCGGCGAATAGTAAAACTTCACAGTTATGGAAACAGTCGATTATGTCGTTGAGAAATACAATAAATAACAGCGGGCCTAGAACGGATCCTTGGACTATTCCAGATCGTACATGAACCAATGCAGACTCATGCCCGCACATGATAACTCTTTGAGTTCTATTCTCCAAGTAAGACGCAAACCATCTTAAGAGGTTCCCTTGTATTCCATTATATGAAAGTTTTTGAAGTAGTAATAAACGATCAGCTTTATCAAACGCTTTTCTGAAATCTGTATATATAGCGTCGACTTGTACACGTTGATCCATAGAATTTAAAAGTGAATTAGTAAAATTTAATAGGTTTGTAACTGTAGATTTTTTTTCACAAAACCGTTCTATTCGTCTATTACATATTCACCAAGTATTGGATAAAGCGCTTCATGGATAATGGAATCAAACAGTTTAGGTATAGTAGATTGGATAGCTATTGGTCGGTAATGGGAAACTTTAGATTTTGAGCCCGACTTATGGATTGCTATGGATATGCAAAGAGGTATTTTAAGTAAGTGACCGGTTTTTTTTTAATGAAGAAAGGAGGAATTTTATCAGGGCCGGGGCCTTTTTTGGGATCTAAACGTTTAATTTTATGAAATACACAGGATTCTGTTACAGAGATATCATTTATTGAGCCTTACTAGAGGTAGGGGCTTTATCAAGATGCTCAATATTTATAATATACTTAGGTTCGTATACGGAGCTGAAAAATTTCGAGAAATCATAGTACTAGGGTAGGCACTATCGGTTTTTTTAAGGGAATGTATATACGACCAAAATTGTTTAATGTTATGCTTTATGCTAATTTCAGTGTTACGAATATATTTTTTTAAAACAGTCATGAAGTTAAATTTTACACCTTGACCGTAGTAAGGAAAATTGTTGGTAGACTTTTAAACAATTATATGTCTTCCACTTTAACCAGATTTTTTTCCTTACGACGAAGGTTTTTTTTAGTTGGGGAGAAAACCATTTTGGGTGATTATTTTTACGCGCTTGTTTTAAAGGGACATGTTGATCTATGGTTGTATTTATAATATTGTAAAATGTTTCTACAGCTTTATTAGGGTGGAGGTTCGGTTTGAGTATATTCGGCCAGTCTATCGCTGATAAAACTGACAGTATCTCGTCATATTTAGCCCTGCGAAAGTCATATTTAGGTATGTATAATATTGGCATTGTTTTGGGTGTGAGCTGAAAATAAAATTCAATAGGGTGGTGGTGGCAATCTATGCTTGAAATAGGGATATTAGAGACGCTTGTTACACATGGATCATTGCATATTATTAAATCTAAACTTCGATCGTTTTTATTCATGAAAGAGTTAAATTGCTGAAGGTTTAAGTAGGACATAGTTTCTAAAAGGGACCTTTCACAGTCATTTGAGATATTAAACGGCTTTAGGATAGTATCGTCATTGCAATTACGCCACTGTATATTTGGCAGGTTAAAATTACCAACAATACAAATTTTTTAATGTGGCTGATCAATACTTATTTGTTTCAGTGTATTACACAAAGTTAGGTATTTGCTAATAGGCGAATTAGGAGGTATATATACAATTCCAAGTACTAAGTGACAAGGAGAGCTATTAACTGTTACAAATATGCTTTCGATTTCAGGCGTTTCCCATTCAAATCTCCGTACAGCTTGTAGTTTTTTATTTACAGCTATGAGGACGCCTCCGCCATCCTTCTTTGACGTATATGAAAGATTTCTATCCTTCCGGAATATTGTAAAACTGTCCGGTGCAAACTCATAGTCATAAATGACACTTTTTTGACACTTGACCAGACTTTCCATAGAAATTATGTCAAGTTCTCAAAAGTTCAAAATTATCTCAGCATTGAAAGATCTTAAAAAAATTGTCCATTCCCTCAGATTTTCTCTCAGAACTTTAATACGTTGTTAATCTTTTTCCTTTCACGGCCGCGTGTTTGTATACGACCACTCGACCTTTTAACGGATAAAATTACGAAACGCTCAAAAATCTGACAGCAATAAATAGTGACAATTAAGTGATGTTTCTTTTCATTATACATTATTGTTTCTATTGCAAGAAATGTGTTCCGATCGTTTTCCAAAACTGTCGAGGTTTTCTACATTGACAACACACAGAACATTAATTATTATAAAAACATAGTACCTGCATGATAAACAGGGTAAAATCGTGATGCCACCTGGAAGGAAAGTACCCTTAATACCGGAGATACAAAGTTTTACTCTCAGGAAACACTTCCTTATTTTTTTTAATAAGAAAAACTGCATTTAAATATCTCTGAAAATAAACTGTACACGCCCGAGAACTGAACTGGTTCAAATACGAAAAATGAACACTCTGTATTTTTGGCATTAATTTCATCGTAGGGATCAAATCTCAAGAACAAAACCCACGTTAGATACGTTAAACTAACATAAAAACTAGGAAATCCGAAAATTGCTATGTCCAGTTTATAAAGTACTTTCCCACCAGGTGGCATCACAAAATTCCACCCTAAATAACATAAGGTTTATGCAAAAATAATATTACTTTACGTTTTTATTTTCACAAATGACTGCATAAACTTTGTAGAATTTAATTAAATTTACGCGGCTGTACAGAAAATTCGTCAAAACTGAAAATGTTATAATTTCACTACACAGCTTCGCGTTTTTCTGCCTCCAGGTTTCCAATTTGTGTAATTAAATAAAAACTTATCATTCAAACTATTTAGAATTCTTTTTTATATTTCGGATAAGTGTACGTTTATTCACTTGATATGTTTTCTTTTTAAATTAGTTGGCGTTCTTTGTATGAAACTGAGAAAGAGACAGTATGATACCATGACGTGGCGCACGAGCAAGGTGGACATCGTGTCGTATAGGTTCGGTGCTTTACGCATAGTGACAGTCCAACTATGTGAAATCAGGCGACGACGGGGCAAGAGAAGCTGGTATTGCGAAGTTTTGATTCAACCACGTAATTAAGTAGTTTCTGTACACTACATGTCCTATACATGCGATGGCTAGATCTCGCGTTAACCTCGTGAACGGGTGCTGTTTGAGGGTGTTCGTCTTTTGGTTGAATAATTGGAGGGACAAAGACTTGTCGAGCTAACAGATGCAGAAAAGAACAATTTTGTATAGGCATAAAGAGACATAGTAAATATTTTTTGATAAAATTATACCCGTGAAGTTTCTCATTAGTTCTTCTTCACGAAGAATTTATCGAACTGGTGGTAGAGTCATGCTTTATTTAACGTCAATGAGAACAAGTAATTGTCAACGTTGAGAAATAAATATTTGAATTACATTGGAGTTATATTGAATTAATATTTCAAAAAATATCCTATTGAATCCAATTAGCTATTAAATTGTAAAAATTTTAATAAAATTCGTACACACTTAATTCTCACCTAAATTCGAAAAATGACCAAACACTAATTGACACGCTTCATTCGTGTGAAAATATGCTGCCACAATACACACACAGTTAAACAGATACAAAAGTTAAACTTATAACACCCTTATAACCTATTGTTTAAAAGAACAATAATCTAAGTAAATTGCTGAACAACCATAAAAACAACCAAATGCTCCACGATTCACGTCCCAAGATTCCATCCCAACACTAATTCCTACAGAAACAATTTCCTTAACAGAAAAACCGTTATTTATTTACAAAACTCTTTACATGCTTACTGCTTACAGACAAATCGCAGGCAATAGAACATCCTACCATCTTTCAGGTAAACCTGCCCGCAGTTATTCGAAGACATTTTTCTGTAGGCGAACGACGTTCTATTAAATGTAAAAAGATTTTTCCTACCATCAAAGGAGGTCGGATTGCCGAGTAGGAAAAACGGGTTTCTAGTTTTTTTTTGTGAGTTTAGTCTAGTGTTGGATGGAATAGTTATCTTTTTTTTTAGTTTAATGTATGGTAAGAGGATTTGTGTTGGATGGTTATCCATTTGCTTTTCTTTATATTGTAAAGAGGGTCTTTTTGCTTAAACTAAAATACGTATTTTTATGAATAAATCGATTTGTTGCTACGTAACACTGTTCACGGTTAAATACTCTTAGAGTTTAGTTATTGTGAATGCAGTATCGTGCCTTTATTTTGGAAATCCTAGTTACAGTTTGAATGAGCTGGTAGGTGTTCTATTCTCTACTGATATATGGTAGATGTTCTATGTTCTATTTCTAACTCGGAAAGTAGGTATAATAAGTAGCTAAATATATATAAGTAGGTTTATCTACAATTTTAGTAATTGCTTTGGTTTTTTGAACGAAAAGCTAAGTTTTTGACTGCCAAGTGGCATAGTGGGTAGTAGCTCTGCTTCTTACACTGGAGGTCCCAGGTTCTAGTCCTGGTCGGGGCATTCATTGTGTGATGAACATATATTTTTCATATCAGGTCATGGTTGTTTATTGTTATATATGTGTGTTTATTCCGGGTTGTCCCCCAATTCGCTATGGGGTTCGCATATGGTCATCCATAACACAAGCGTTGCTTACTTTGGAGCGACACAATTGCGGTGTTTGTTTGGGGATAAATTTTTTATTTTATTCTTACTAGTATAATTCATACTAGTTGGTCCAATTGCCACAATAAAACTCACGCATTGAAATCTGTTTCGCCAGCTTGAATAACTTACATTAGTTTTACAGCTTGAAAACAAAAATAAAGTAATATTTCATATCAAAAACAATCAAAATATAATGTAATTGTTAAGATAAAGATTTTCTATAGACTAATAAAAATCAAGTCTTCAAACCGCTGCTGTACCTTCGATCAGACGTCTTTTAACTCCTCCTTTTGTATGGTTCAGAATATCTCTAAGTAGGAACAATGAAATGTTGAGTGCTTAATGCTTATTACTCGGATAGTGTACAGTACTCTCGCAGGTAGTGCAGATAAAGTGGGAAGACAAACGTCTCGACCTGTGTTAGTACACCTAGAAACTGGATTACTTTCTTGCGGCAGGAAATTTAAGGCACAAAGTGAGAAGAGATTGTTCTTTTACTACTAAGAATATTACATATCTTTTCTTTAATTATGGAAGGCAAAACGTAGCCAAAATAAAGTAAGGTTTTGCCCCTTGGTCACAGTTAAAATATTTTTTTTTAATAAAGTAGTGGTCGGATGAGATTAGGTCTGCAAGTCATGTAGTGAAAATTAATCAAGGTTAGGTTAATCTCAACCTAGGAACAAAAAAGTTCCTTTGTGGAAAAAATATTGTTTCTAGTACTACTATAAAAAAAACAGTGTTAAATCTTAACAGTTCTTGAGCCAGTTCTTCTAATTCCACTTTGAGATATCAGCATCGCTAAATAATGTGAGGTTTTAAGCAATTTTAGTCCATCATGTTTGCCAACTGCAATGGCTTAATAATGCAATGGGTTCCTAATGTTGTTTGCCTTCACCGCCAGAGTACATCTGTACATAGATGTAAAATCTTATTGTAAAATGTAGTGCGCCTAAATCACGCGCCATCGACACTCCATAAAGCGACTTTCATCCACGTCAAATGAAGAAAAGATAGAGAGATTACCTGTACCGAAAAGAGTCGGCTATAGAAGCTGATGCAACTGCAGTGGAATAGTTAAGGCTGTTCTGACTGATATCTCTACAAAACGAATGAGATTCGTTTTATGTGTGAATAACTGACCAACGTATCTATATATAAATAGAAAATTACAGTAAGTCTTACATTAAGTTATCCTAAAATAATCCTGAAAAAAATATTAAAAGAAGTAACATTTTGGAAAGTTCCTATAAAACACAACACATCTGCGGTAAAATAAACCTTTTCAAACCAACTCACATCAACATTAATCCCGGCGAAGGGAAAGATCTTCGTATTGGGCGTCTCCGTGGGCGAGTATCTGTAGAACTCGTGGCGGCCGCGGTACCACTTAACAGAGTACAATGGCGCATCTGTCAGCTCGTACAGGCAAGCTAGCGTGGCATCCGAGCCGCGTTGCACGACTGGTGGGGATATTCGAAGCTCTGTGGCGCGTAGACCGCCGATTCCTGGGGAAAAAGAGAACTGGTCACGTATGATGACAAAGACTTCGGGTTAAGTCAAGTTTTGGAGCGAGGACTTTCTGGATTCTTACGAGGACGACGTCTCACAAAGCAGTGTATTATGCCTTCCCCTATTTCCATTCATAAAAATGATGTAATAAAAGGAAATGTTTGTAATCGTTCAGTTTTAATTCACAATACTAAGTTCGAATGTAAAAAGGTTACAACATTAGGTAAATAAGACCTTTTGTTATATACTCGCTTTACCACGCAACTGACCAGTGATCTTGTTTGAAACATCCATCAATATGGTAAAAATAATAAATCTACAAGATCCTTAACATTTATTTCATCCTAGGCAAATAAAATACATTCGATGAAACTCTTCGCTTATTTAATCTTGATCATCATCTTTGTCGTCAAAGCGAAAAAATACCTTGAGTTTCGGTTTTCCTAGGAATTATATGTAGACCGAGAGAAAAAAAAGGCAGTGGAATAAAAAATAAAAATATATATATGCATGAAATAGAACGTATACAATTCTTATACAGTTATTATTTGGGTTACATCAACTAAAAACTTAAGGACTGCACTAGATCTACATCTACCCATAAATAGACACACTCAATAAAAATCTATAACACTCAATTTCTTTTGATGTTCTCATAAAAGGTTCATCGTTAGTAGTTTTGTTAAAATGTATAAAACCAAACTTTGTTATGATAAGATACATCTCAAATGATTGTCTACATTCTTGTGCTTAATTTTTTGAGTTATTAAATTAAAAAAAAAGTAATTACACATTTATTTACGAAAAGCTACAATTATTTACATTTCTAGAATGTACGTACAAGTGTATTGTTGAATTAGGCTGGCCGAATTACGACGCTGGATAGTAATAGAAATTCGTTGAGCGAGGAGTTTCACTCACCAATCACCTCGCTAAGTAAGAATAAAGGCGATGAAACCCTTGTCCCCAGGACCCCATGGTTTCAACGCTAAATATATATCCATTTCCTAAATGTTCATACTTTCTACGTGTACGGCTTTCAGCGTTGTTGGCAGCCGAACCAGATTGTACACTGGTTGTAGGAACTCGGGAAGCCACGAGAGTGTCTACGCAGGTTGCATCCCACACCTGGGTGGCCTACCCATCTTCCATGGGGCTGGAGTCATACTATCAAGAGCCCAATGTAGGATGTCTTTTAAATTGGCATGGCGGGATATTTTGCCACCGCTACAAGAACATGAAAGCCCATGGCGACCGAGCTCATCAACCAACGCGCCACAGTGGCAGCGGTGTCGAGCACACAATAATTTTATTCCTATACACAAAATACAAGCAAGCCTGCAGCTATTGTTTTAAAAAAGGGTCCCCAAGTTAAATGACGGAAGTTATTATTACCATTCATTATACAATTATATAATAAATAATAATAAACGATGCTACACTAAACAGACCAGTAAAAACCTAAGAGTGGATAGGCGCCTCAACCGCCAGTAAAACCTCGTTTTATACATTCAAGGTTACATGAAAAGGTATGTTAGCCACATGTTTATAGCCACGTTTTTTTTTACTTGTCGTTGTTTTTTTCCAATCAAATAGTTTGACTTGCTTTATACTTTTAACTCATTCATTCCACTCAATATCGACAACTATATTCCAAAAATATGTTACTAGAATAGTAACTTTTATCTAGCATTTAATATCCCCGCTCGTGGGGTCCCAGTGGGACGAGTCTTCACAGTGACATACATTGATGTCACTGTGGGTTCACCAGCCAATATTAATCTGTTAATCAAAAGTTCTGACACTCCCGTACTTGTTGAGTTATATTTGATATATAGTTGTTATAGTTGATATATTTATAAGTATAACGTTTTTTTACGGACGTATTACTTAATTATTATTATCAAATTACAGCCCATAATATCATAAGAAAATGATCATGCGTATTTGGGTAAACCCTTTTTATCAGACTTATAGACAGATCCTTAGAAAGAAATGGCTTAAGTTTACGCTACACGTAGGTAAAAAAAGTTTGAAACTCCATATTAATAATAATTAAATAATTAAATATAATTATTAACTTTACTTCTGAAGTTATAAAGACCATATTATGATTAATTAAGCTGTATTTAATTAAATTTGTAAACCTTGTAAGATGTTGTACCTATTGTAATTTTTCTGGCAAATAAACATTATTATTATTACTATTTAAAACATTACGGGCATTATTTATGTTTAGTCTTATTTCATATTTTTCTGCTACTGATTCTATGTAAAGTTACCTAAAAGTATAGACTAGCTGTCCGTGAACACAATCTCACATAAACTTATTTTATGGGGTATATTTTTTAAATATTCGTAATTAGAAAATTATGCATGCATAAATTGTTACAACGACAATAGTTTAAGTTTCCTTGATCACTTTACATCCTTCGTACGCAATAAGTAGATACTTAATATAGTTTCTTGGGCGAGGGAGCGCGAGCTAATAAGGAATTATTAGTTACTCTCTAAAGACTAGAGGAAAAGGATGAAGGTTGAGAACTTTGACGAGGTTGTACGCAATAATATTCATATAAGGATTATTCAAAGGTCTTGCAATATTTGTTTTTAATACATTATTTTCTATATCTACAGATTTCTTTATTTTAAATTCACTTAAGTTTAAGTATTGGATTTCACTTTTGTATTAAGGTATGATTTGACTCACGGTTGGTTCTCACATCGTTTTACATAAAGTGAATCTTTGTCTATTGGTTGGATACAAAAAGTCTATAATATCGAAGACACTGTTGATAATGAATGAACGTTAATTAATATTTGTCTTATAGCTAGTAAGGTCTCTAAATTTTAAAACGTGGCGCATAGTTTCGTACGTAAATTTTATTATAAATGATTTTTCTTAGAACTTAAACACATTAATATGGGGGAAACTGCATATTAAACCTGTTCTGAATATAATTGAGGTACTGCCTTGCATAATTTAGAACTTTTATGATGCAGACAAAAACCTAAAAAATAAAATCTTAAAATTAAATTTTACAGATGTTCGATCATCTAAAATATGTTTTAACCAAAATATCTGCGCAACCCTTAATATGCTGAAGTTAAGATAACTCTGATTTGAGTCAAGTCAGAACCCTTATAATTTTTAAATATACTAAATTCAATTATACAATAATTTTAAAATTTACGGAGTAGTGTTAGGTTAGGTTAGTTAAATGCTAAAATCTTCACATGATAAAATCATGGAGTCAAATATTGAGGCTCTATTGTACAGTAAAATTACCACCCATATGATAATTATATTTATGATATTTTTCCTTTATTTAGCTTTGGTAGACACTAAGGTGAAGCCTGACACTTAAAGGCATTGGCTGGTACCAGTGTGGTTGGTTTTAGGCGCTTGATGTCCACTGAATTCATCCAGTATTGAACAATATCAATCCAGTACAGCATCCAGTAACCAGCGTTGGATCTGAATAGACCGACCATCTATTCGATCTTTGATTTCGATTCGTCTTTTCGAATCTCTTGATCGATCGATCTTTTGATTTCGATTCGTCGATTCGTCTTTCGATTCAATGACCGTACCCTGAGCACCAGGCAGTCCTGGATTCGCATAAACATATCGCGCCAGTAGAGAGACAGTGGTTATACGAGTGTGGCGCCCACTCGTATAACGACCACGTCTTTCATTTTGACGTTTCGATAAATACCTGTAAAACATAAAATCCTTAGATTACCGCGACAAAAATATGTGGCCTATATCATTGAAGAATATTTGCGTTGGTATGAACGTTGAGGGCCTAACCATATACGACCAACACGGGTAAGTGCCCAAACCAGTCCAGCGAGGTACGCCAGTGCCACCCGCGCCAGCTACTGGATCGATGTAAATCTCGCACAACGAATATCGATTGTGATGGAGCGAAATAATGCTGCGACCCTTTTCGCAGCGAGATGCTTTGAAACTCAGGCTTGTTATGTGTAGCGTAATATTTTTTGTACCTATTGTAAATTTGTAAAATGTTAATCGTGTTGTAGTAATATTTCAATTATCTATGTAACACTGTGTGTGATTTTATATTTCCGTTCTTCTGAGCAATTTGTTTGAAAAAGGGAATAATGTAAAATGTGAAATCATCAAATGATTTTGTTTGCGTCTTCATATTCATCAAAACAGTTACGTTGCCTTCAATAGATTTTAGTTTAGGTGTAGTTTTTTATTTGTAGCATATTTATTAATTTAATACAATAATTTTACTTTTAAAAAAAAACAAACTAACATTCCATTTCTTGTTTAAATTCCAGAGACTTCGGTCTACAAGGTTTCAAGTCTCCATGTTATAAAACGCATAATTACGAAACCCGCATAAATTTGACTTTGATGTAACCGCCACCCAGCTCGGTTAATCGTGCGTTGGACTTGTAAACGTACGTACAGAAGATAAGTGATATTTTAAATGCATATATACATTACAACCAGTGTAACTTCAACTCGGAGTACAAATGAAACCAACCGACAAAAATGTTTATGATGGCGTGTGTATGTACAAAATGCATTAAAACTCCTAAAAGTCTAGCATGAAGCCTTAGACCACACAAAGTATTGAATATGTATTTCTTTCGTAGGTTGTTTTGTTTATCAGCAGTAAATAATTGAAAGAGGAAAACGCACCTCGCCCATTCGCTTAGTCGAGTAGTAAGTACATCTCTCTAAGAACAGACACAGCGATGAATTCTAATACTAGGCCTTCTCTTTTGTTATTTAGGAACGCTTCTTGCAGAAACACGTAAATAAAAAGACTTTTATAATATATAATAAACTTTTGCTTCCAAAGTTGCATTAGAAAGCTGCTAACGAAGTTGAAAGCACTGTATCTGTGTGCAAAGCGAACTTTACGGGAATGAATGTATTTTTTTTTCCTTTTTCTTTCCTAGATAAACACACCAACTGTGTGGCCCCAAAGTAAGCAGAGCTTGTGTTATGGATGACCATACAGCGAACTGGAAGGGGAACTCAGAATAAAGATACATATGTAAATACAAACAACCATGACCCGAGAACAAACATCGGTGTTCATCACACAAAAGAATGCCCCGGCCAGGACTCGAACCTAGGACCTTTGGCGCATGAGGCAAGGCTACTTACCACTGCGCCACTCGGTCATGTATGTTGTATGATTTTACCCCTTGGATGGATATGTGTCATATTCTTTTTACCGTCACATTTCATGAAGTGAGTGGAAAATAAAGCCCAGCCTGTATCAAAAGAATACGAATTACACAGGAACATAGTAAATCAAACGCACTTCACGTGTTACAAATTAATATTATAAATTCCTCAACAATACAACAACAAAAATATTAGCAAATAATTCCAACATATGTTTAAAGCAGAAATTCGCAACAGAAGAGGCAAATTCCGTGTATATTTTATCCATAGTTTGAAAGAGAAACGGTGTCAAGCAGACTCGGTGAATCCGTGTCGCGGAATAAAAACCGTAAAACGAATTTAGAAACCACTGAGTTGGAACAACGCTATGCATTTTATATAAATCTCCGTTGTATATTTTGTTTCGATCTACTTCTTTTTTAATAAATAACAGAGGTTGTCGAAATATCTGCTTTGCTTCAGCTTTGATATAGTTCAGGTAACATATATCGATGTATTTAATGCAGTAAAATCTTTGGCTACATTTTTATTTTCGTATTGTACAGCGTGGTTTCGTATGCGTAGCACCTGATATCTAATTATTATCCTGATAAATATGGCTTCAGCTCTCACCATAAAAAATAATTATAAATTGAATAGTGAATGACTTGTAAAAGAAAACTTTGTTTAATTAATTTTATACATCCCATGATTTTGTTTGTTCTTCCGATCCCGGGGTTTCCAAAACTAGAGTGACTAGACAACTCTTAGCCGTGTACCTTCGTGGACTACATTCTCACTTTCCATCGGGTGACGCGAAAGACAGACGCTGTTAAATTTGTTGATAAAAAATATTGGTTATTTTGTTTCCCGAAATAAAAAATTACTAAGAAATTTTAAAGAATAACCTATAATCTAACAATTACTTAATTATCAATATTGAACAACTTTCACTTAGCAAGAAAAATTAAATTTGAAAAATAATACTCTCTTACTAAGCAATGATATTGTGGAGCGCGAGCTAATAAGGAATTATTAGTTACTCTCTAATGACCAAAACACAACTTTAGAGGAAAATGATGAAGGTAGATAACTTTGACGAGGTTGTGCGCAAAAATATTCATATAAGAACTATTCAAAGGTCTTGCAATATTAAATTTGAAAAAAATACTCTCTCAATAAGTTATCCTACTGTGGAGCGTGAGCTAACAAGGAAGGAAATTTTGCCACTTCTTTCTTTCTCACTCACACTTTACGTTTTTGAGATCTGTTGTTTTGTGAAACAAAATAACCATTAATTGTTTGAAAAAAAATGAGGATATGATTGGCCGGCGGCGGCGGGGCAGACATAAGGACAACGTGCCGCAAAGGAAACTTGCTCTCTAAAGTAATAATGTGCACTGAGTGGCTGTAAGGGTATATAACAAATTATCGAAAAATATAAAGAAGCTAGCAGTAAACTAATTAAAATGTCTATCTAAGTTACTATTGGAAAAAATGTATTATGATGTTATAATATGTTTGAATGATAACGCTTTATCCTATTGCATTTACGTTAATTTGTTGATCTCAATTTTTTTATGAATTTAGATAAAAGAATTAAGACCTTACTTTGGACATACTATATATCTCAAAAATACATTGTTTAAGTACTAGTCTGACATTTTATTGCATTATCTTAATAAAAAAATTGATATCTTTTTTTACATTAGTTTGCACGCTGAGACATCAGCAATCAGAATCAGTATGAACATTTACATGTACCTATTTTTAAGAATTTTTTGTTACCATATACTTGCAAATAAAGAATTATTATTATTATTATTATTATCCTACAGTCCCAGTGTTAGTCTTATCAACTACCTATCAAATTTACTTTTTATATTTTGAACTGACAGTAATTTTTCTTCCACCTTCTGAAAGATATTGCAAAAAAAAGTAATTTCCTGTTGATTCAACGCTTCAAATTACAGCTTATTTGTAACATTTATAGATTTGGGCAGACGAAAAATTATAATTAAAAAAAAATAGGAGATAAATTCGGAGATAAATGTCCGTTTTTCTTACCCTTACTAAAGTTTATATTTTTTTCATAAATATTTCAAAATTAAGTTTTTTTTTTGATAAAAGGTGTAAACAATAATTTAATTACCCAACGCAACATGATAATTTACTAATTGTGATGCTGGAAATATGAACAATGAGTCGCAGCATATTTCCAGGAATAAAGCTGCATTCTTTACAATTCGGATAAGGCTCTTTTATGAAATATGATATCGTTCATATAAATAATGGTTTTGAGAATAAATATATTAAAACGAAGAATTTTATAACAAAAATATTCTGCTGTAATTATTTGTCGATACAAAATGTCTTTAAAACATTCCCTGATATGTGTTTTGAGAATTTCATTTATTAATATACCATTAAAACATGGTTACTGGAAATTCGACCTTTTTTTGTTTTGGGGATTAAAGTAGAGCTGCTTAGCGATAACTATGTCATGTAGCACCCTGCAGAACCTATACTAACCTATTACTAGAGAAATGCAAAAGCGACATCGGTCATGGTATAAGCTCCGTGACTCCCATTTCAAGCAAAACCTGTAATCATTTTATAATTCTGTTCACATTTGCACCATTTCAGGTAGCTATTGAAATGAGGATTCATTTAAGTATTTTGTATTTTGTTCAAAGCCTTTTTTAAAAACTGAAACTGGCATGTGAAGATGTAACTTTAACTTTTGCAAAAATTTTTGCTAAAATCAAATTTAACTGTAACCTTTTGTTATTCTAATGAAGTGCTAAAATATTTGGTTTTTATTTATCGAGAAACGCCTAAAATGTATTACAATTTAAAAAAAAAGAAAACACACAACAGTCCAGCTTTTTTGCTGAAACCGGGACTTTTTAAAAAAAGCTTGATAATTTCTGAAATAAACAATTTCGGGTAGGGTGTTACGAGACAAAAACCATCAAATAAGCTCTACTATAATTCCCAGAAAAGAATCAATCATATTTTCCAGCCAACCGAAACGAACAGAAAATACAACTCGAACTAAAACGGACTGTATGTTAAGTTCATAAAACTCAGATAACTTAGCAAATTCACAAATGTGATTTATTTACTCAAAGTGATTTCAGACTAAAATAACAGGGAAATAAGATGTAACATTAATTGATATTTAGAGTTCTAGGGGTGCTACCCGGTAGAAGTATTGTTTCGTCGCAAAGCCGTTTCGGTAAAATTTGTAAAGATCAAAGCTGAAACTCAATATAAATACTACGTGCATTCTTGAGCTCCACCTGTTCGGAATCTGAACTTGCTTATTCAAGTTGGTTATATTTCAGCAATACTGCAATAGTGTAAGTTGTGGGTAAGAATGAGGTTTTCAGTTTAAAAAAGAAATTAATGTCAATAGTGGGCGCTGTTCTGAACCTGCAGAAAACTATATATGTCAATGTCACGTAAATGAAAACTGTCACTAACTAAACCCTTAGTGGTTATAACCAAAAGTAAGAGTTTGTAAATTATATATTATATTACATTTCTTATTTGCTTATTTTATGTATTTTGGTTTAGTTCCATGCCTTTCATGAGCCTATACCATACCATATAGACATACCATTCAATGACATTGACATATTAGTTTCAGGTAGAGCCATCTAGTGTGACAGTTGGCATTCTATCTTCTTTGGCATTTTTAAAACCTCAAGTATTACCTAAGTATTTTCTTAATTTCACGTGGTGGCTGTTATAAGTTAGTGAGTTCTTACATAGACTGATAATCCAAAAAATTTCCTGTTGAAAACAATTTATACCCGAAGTTTTAAAAACTTAGACTATCTGTACTCTTTTATAACTTTAACCTAAAATAAAGATAAAAAAGCTAAAAGCAAATCAATGTCCCAAGTAAATTTTGGAAACAAAAACTTCATAGAGACCCTCGTAATCAAACATACTCTTTTTGTTACGTTTGGACGATGACCAAGACTTAAGGGCTGCCAAAAACTTTCCACACAAAAGATTGTAATATTATTTCAACTATTCGGCATATGTGCCAGGGAAGATAATAGTTTTTGCTTTTTCATCGCGACTGTACAATATTCATTTAACTTGGAAAATTTTTGACGAAATTGGCACATGCTGTGTAATTTTGACAGTTATGGAATATGGAAACAGTTTATTAAATTTTTTTTATTAATAATTAGCAGGCGTTTGTCTTCCATCTCACCTGATGGAAAGTGACGATGAAGACGACACGCCTGTCCAAGAGGTACCTGTTCACTCTAAACTTGAAAGTTCCAGGGTTATATTTGTCTGGAAAAACAGACGCAGGCAAATCCTTCCACTCTTTGGCAACACGAACCAAAAATGAGCTATCGAACCGTTTAGTTCGGCTCTTCGGCACGCTAATCACAAACGGGTGAAACTTCTGTCTACGTCTGGTTGATCGGTGGAGAAAGGGGGAAGGTATGGTTGTAAGTAAGTTAAATAAATATAGCTAAAGTTTTGAACTATAAAAAAATTGACTCTGAATACTACAATAAAGATTTTTTGCAAGCAGCCTACTGGGTAAATGCTTACCTAATGTTTACTTATTAAAGTGTTCTATTCATAACATAAACATAAACATAAAAACTCAGTGCATTTTTCGGTGACTAATTCGAATAACTGACAAAACTGTTTTATCCAAGATAATTGTAACAAAATTTAAATATTTCATCCTAAGAGCGGACTTTTGAAACATTTACTTTGAAATTGAATAAATATTAAATTTATAAAACCAACATTCAACCTCATTTCTAAAACATCACACCATCTATTACCCAGCTTATAAATTTCACAAAATTATAAACTCATTTTTTTAAGCAAAAACTTGAAAACGGAAAACACAGTTCTTTTTTAAACAGCACTTACATTTTTCAGACTTTCATTACAATTGCGTATAATTTCAAGCCACGTTTTTTATTTTTAAATTGGCAACCCTAATAGGCACGAGCTACTTAAACTAAGAACAAAGGATTGTTATTTAGCACAATGGTAGCACGGGAAATTCTTTTTAGCGGACTCCGAGTTTTTCTTCTTGAGCCCAGCTGGAAATTATTTTGCTTAAACTCTGCTAAAACGGTAAGAAAACTAAAGATTAAGACGAAGTTTTGAAGTAGGAAATTTGTTTTTCTTTTTCAATCTTGCAAAAAGTCTTACAAAACTCAAGTAGGAATGGTTAAGTTCATAGACAAGACATTTAAGGCTGTTAATAAACATTATATCCGAAATTGCAAATTTCAAATAAAGTATCGTAAGGTTTCATTATATTTTTTATATGTGTATGTATGTAATTTTCATAAATATTTATTTAAACGCACCAGAGATTCACTGAAAGAAGTTTTTTTTCTTGTTCCTGATATTATAATATAAGTGTATGTATACTATTTATTGAACAATGTTCTTGAAACGCGCAAATTCATAGTTATTTTCATCAAATTTTCAATCATATTTTAAAACTAAAACTCGTCTTGCAATTGAATTTTAAAAAATCTTGATATTATTTATTTAAACTGTTGCAAATTAAAAAAAGATTTAGGACTCCTCAAGTTTTGCGCAAATTCTCAGGTACTGTAATTACGAATTTCTGAAGTACTTATTAACTAAATGCGTCGTATGAAACCGTTAGGTAAACAGCTTCGAATTTGTTAAATTTATCCACGCTCGATGGCAAAAAGGAGCAAAGAAAATTAATATAGGCTTATGTCATCCAAAAATTTTATTAATAAACGAGGCACGCGTACATTTTTACTGATACAAGTAATTTGATACATTCCTTTTCTAAAGCTTAAAGTTGAGCTTATTTGCGATAGATTTTGTAATGTAACATCCTAGCCGGAAACGGCTGGTTACTGAGACATTTAAAATTTTACGTGATTTAAAATAATCCCGATTTTCGGCAAAAATTCTGATATAACTTCTTTAACTCGTATTTTTCGATTGAAATTCTTAAGTTCTTTTCTGGTAGCTAACTTTTCAACACTTCCTCGAAATTTCACTAACTTGAGAATACAAAATATTAAAAAAAACACTCACGCTGATTAATTTCAAAGTTTAAGTTTTCACCAATCATTGCATTTAATGTATCGTAAAAAATACTTAAATAAATTTCTCATTTAAATAGCTGACTAAAACGTCACGAAAAACCGCTTGAATGATATTTTCAAGGCAACTCTTTGTAAGATAAATTACTCTTGAATGTTTTTTTCCTCCACCGTGTAACACTCGCTTAACATTGGCAGACTGTCCAAGCCTGATTAAAATGCTGGCCACATAATATTGCTCCTGTATTGAACGTAGATTAGAAATTGGATCTCTTCTGAAATTGAGGTTTTCCTTGTATTGTCTGTCGATGGTCGGAGAAAACTACGCGTTTTATAGTTATAGCGCGCTTTTATTACAAGACCCTTTATTAGAAGACAAATGTTTGTTTTTTATTTTTTTTATTGTATGTTTTTTTCTGAGAATATATTGTATGCATGTTAATTTTTAAGTAAATATCAAAGACATGTAGAACGGAGCAGTACATGTTTTTTAATGTTTGCTGCATTTATTGAATTAACGTTTAAAATCATAGGAAAGTCAATCGCAATTATTGTATTAAAATTTTATTTTAATATATAAATTTTTATTTTTTTGCTTCCGTTTTTGCTACTTCATAATGGTTGCCGGTACAATAGCCCAAGAAAGTGGTTTACCACTTGTGACAAAACTTGCTGTTTAACCGAAATAACTGTAAAGTTGAATCAGGAACTATCCGAACATTATGCCAAAGGAAAATCAGCCCTGCTGTTTTATGACGTCATATGAACATCACTCGTGGAAAGAATCAAAAACAGCCTAGTTTGCACTTACAAACTTGTATGAAATATATAATTGTCTTATAATAATTAGAATTAGAAAGTAGTTTGTAACGTAGTATGCCTTGTTAGTTGAATAAATAGCATGCAAATGATAATTCCACGTGCAAAATGAGCACTTTTTTGCCATCAATTGAATGACTAAAATGCGAGCGATGATCATGTAGTTCATTTGCGTTTTTGCAGGGCGGCTTCTCGTTAAATTATCGATTTAACTCATCAATTACAATTGTGTTTGAAATAAATCTTTCTGTACAAAGTAAGCTACTGCCAACTGAGACTGTACCTGTTACTGGTCTCCGACGATCCATTGTGGAACATAAGACGATAGCAATTAATTGTACACCTTGCGGGCTAAAACTATTTAAACTCTCTTTTTCATTTAACTAATGTATTGTTTCACTGTAATTAATCCCCATACTAGACATATAATAGAATAGACAATAGACAAAAAAACATAAAAAACAAAACAGAAATTTGGAAGAACAAACGAAAAAGAAAAACTAAACTTAAACACATTAGGAACATAAATTAACAATACGTCCAAAAATACTTCTAAATCAATCTTGCATGCACTGCAGCAAACAAAAGCCACAGCTCAGTAAAGGTCCTGATGACACCAGACATCAACACACTGGTTTTCAGTGTAGCCTACATTCTACTTTGGAACGTAAACACTGTGTGTGTGTGTGTGTGTTAGTATGTGTGTTTGTATATAAACAAATAAACGAAACCCCGTAAATATACTAATTTATTATTTTTTAGTAAATAAGCGAATATATAGAATAAATATATGAGGTAAAAAAAGGCAAGACCTAAACCAAAATTAAGAAATCAATGTACTAAATACTAATACGACTTAAGTACCACCTAAACCTAACTATGATCTGGCGTCAAATCACCTCACCACAAGGTTCGAATTGCTTGTGAAACAATATAATTTTATATTTCCTTTTAAAAATTTCATGATAAATCTCCAGACAAACACACCAACTGTATGGCCCCAAAGTAAGCAGAGCTTGTGTTATGGATGACCATACAGCGAACTGGTGGGAACCCAGAATAAACATACATATATGAATATAAACAAGCTTGACTCAAGAAAAAATATTTGTATTCATCGCACAAATGATCGCCCGGCCAGGACTTGAACCTGGGACCTCCGGCGTAAGAGGCAGGGCTGCTAACCACTACGCCACTCGGTCCCAAAGTATGTTTATTGTTTAACCAGCTATGTTTTAAAAATTATTTTCTGATTGAGTTTAGCAAATTATATGACTAGGAGGGTTTTGAACTAACAATACAAACACTATTAAAATAGTGTTCGAATCTTTAATCTACATTATACAAGGTGACCTTCATACCGTCTAAAAAAAAACCTAGCCTCAGACTACCATTCCGAGCTTCTATCCCAAAGACGACATGTAACGAAAATGAAAAAAAACGACTCTTCGTATATAATTGGCAATTCACCCGTAGGAATTGTATGCATAGCAATAAAGGAGTGGAGGCCCCAAAATAACTTCCAAATAAAATAAAAAATAAGTCAAGTAATGCAAAACTAGCTCAAATCATTAGAATTAACACGTTAATAAACAATTAATAATAGTTTTATTAATAGTTTTAATAATAGTTAATTTGTGTAAGTTTTTACTTTGTAGAAGTGTTAATGGTTACAAAACCCCATTTAAAAAAAACAGAAAAGCTTTGCAAAATCAATTTTTTTATTAATCTCTATTGCGGGGCCCCATTTTTGTGGAGGCCCAGGGCTGCAGCCTCGGTTGCCCGCCCCTAAATCCGGCCCTGTTTTATCCGTAAATCACAACATTATTGACTAAATGAAAAATGTAAAAAAATGCTAAGGCACAAGCTAGGCGTTCCTTCATCTCATGTGATAAAACATTAAATAGTAAAAAGGCTGTCAAAGTAATTTCTCTCCTTTTAGAACATCACGAATTATTTTTGTCGGAAAAATAGACGCAGATCTTTGAAATCCAATGCCACAAAGGACACATTTAATCATGTACGTATGCTTTAATATAAGGGTTAAACTGTTGCCTGCGTCTTATAGTTCTTTGGATGAAATATGAGTTCCTGAAACATTCGCAATCTTGCCTGATTGTTTTTCGTAAAAAAAAACTTGAAACTACGGCAATGTTCAAATAATGTTTCAGAGGTTAATAGTTTTCTATTAAGTATTCACCCCTAATAAGTCTACTGCCCTCCTATCGATAGGATTCAGCTCTTTATTCCATTTTCAAAAATCTATTTCAATAACTCAAAGTAATCATACGTGGCTCTGTTATTTCCGTGAATTCTAGCGTCTTTCTTCTTTAACCTGTCTTGTCACCTGTCAACCTCTCAACCTAATAGGTAGCTATGGAAAATAAACTAGATGTATATTTGTCTCACCGACGACGTCAAGTCTGGCAACGGCGGTGTAGTGCGGGTACGAGGGTGCATTCACAATCACCTCGCAGCTGTAGTTTCCCGACAGATTCGGCGAGACGCGCACCAAGTATACGTGCGTCTCGTTCGATCGCATCCTCTGTAACAAACATATTAGCAATTGAAATAACAATAAGGTACTTTTTTACCTCTCTTTATAGTGATTTAAGATGTAAACTAAGAAGAACATAGAACAGAAGAATAGAGGTACTAATAAATATCTGTTCCTCGGAAAGTTTACGTAGTCTGAATACCCTACCCAAAAAGGAACATCTATGTAATTTCATACACAGATTATAACAATGATTAAAAATTAAAACATATTTTTTATTTTTTTTATACTGAATGAACGTTAATAGGAAAAAGTAAAAACTCTGGCTTCAAAAGTAAGATAAGAACAGACGCGGAGGAAAAAATCTATAGGTACTCCTATTAGATTTCTATAGAAATTGCCACTGATATAGCAATAAAGGACCACTTGCGCACTCCCGAGCCTCGCCAGTTAGTGAGTTAAAATGTCATTCCGGCACATTCTGGTTCTATTAAACTAACGCCCTAAACTTTCTAAAACTAAGGCGAGCACTAATAAAAAAATTTGAAAACAACTTCAATGCGAGTGACATTTTTAATCACAATTTAGGAAATACCTCATGGGCACGTAATCGGGGGCAAAACTAAAATTTCCTTAAAGTTTAAATGGAAAATTTCAGCCAAATTTATTCTTAAATAAATATTAAGTCAGTGAAACCAAATTCACGGAAGTCCACTTATAATTTATATAGGGACGGCTTCGCTCAAGTTGTTTGAAATTAAATTATTTTGCTACTTTCATATTTTAGGCGCCCGAATACAAGCCGCATACCAAACTGAATTAATAAGTTATTACTTACTGGTATACCTTAGAAAATTTTTATTTAAGGAATCATATTTGAATCATAA
Source organism: Marasmarcha lunaedactyla (assembly GCA_923062675.1). Taxonomy (NCBI): domain Eukaryota; kingdom Metazoa; phylum Arthropoda; class Insecta; order Lepidoptera; family Pterophoridae; genus Marasmarcha; species Marasmarcha lunaedactyla. Next base: position 24,636,926 of record OV281345.1, read on the forward strand.
AATACTAACATGATACATGGTTACAAGAAGATAACATCATGTAAAATCAGAGACAAAATTGGGTCCCAATGCTTTGATAACAAGTAATACGATTATAAACGAAGACAAAAAGTACAACATTTTGACACCATATAAAATATATGCAAACATTTAATTCATTTTGATATGCATTACAGAGAGTAACACCTAAACTTCGATATAATACATTCTGAGAATGAAAATTGTTATTAAATATTTAAAAAAGAAAGAAAGAAAACGTTTATTTGATATATTCAATCAATACATTATTTAAGAGTTAATATTTAACAGAAACATAATATCAAAAACGCCTCCGCTCAGCTTAGTGCCGCGACGAAGTCAAGACGCTGGTTTTCAGCGGATGCCTTTATTTACTTATACATAACTATTATTATTTAATTTCAATTTATAGATAGTTATATACGTATTTATAAATTTTAATATTTTATTTATTTATATTTAAGAAGCAATTATTTATTTGTTTAAATTTATTACTTTTAATCAATCTCAAATTATCTTAAATATTATTCATTTCAAATTACATATACATATACATTTAAATCTATCCAATTTATTATAATTTTTACATACTTATATAGTCTCATCCGAGTCATACTTTTTAAACATTTAATTCTAATCATGTACATGTCATATCATTGCAAATAAATCAAAACAAAATATTTACATCACTTGACAACAAAGCACTCATTATTAAAAATATATTCGAGTATGAATCGGCATTGCGCATTGCCGTTGCATCTCCTTGTTAATGAAGTATTTCGACAATACATTGCGCACTTACAAGCATTTAAAACTGTAAATACCCCTTAATAAATCTAGAATCTCTTAAGCGTGTAACCAATAAATAAGAATTTTTAGAAACTCGCTTCAAATAGATTTTCATTACTCAGAACAAGGCAGAAGACGTCAAAATCCATTAAACATTTGTCGGGCCCAGTTCATAATTAAAACAAAGCAAATATAACCCAAAGAAATTAACATTCCAACATTCAATGAGTCCACAAAATTAATATTAAACCAACTAGAAATACAAAACTGATATTTTCAGACCCTTTTCCTGGCACTTCACACGAATAATAGACCTCAAATACTAAACCTACGGTTTTAATTCGGTAAATTATTGCGACAGCTAAGACCCTTACCCTATGTCAAGTGTCGTGTGGACCCTCAGACATATAGTCCGTAAATAGACCCTATGAGAAACAATTTCCTCTGCTCATTTTTGGCGTACAATTTGGGAGCAGGAATCATTTTGCGTATCTTGATTTGAGGGACGTTTTGCGTTATTAGTTTTGGTATTTTAGGTTGAGTTTTATTGATATCAGTGCCTTTATTTATAATATTGTTATAAAGAGGAAATATGTGTTTAAGTTTGCTAGTTCTCTTATTATTATTACTTTTTTTTTGACTTTTGATAACCCACGACCCGAAAGATGTAATGTAGGCTGCACCCCACAAGTTTTATGTATTTATTTTAATCAATGCTTACAGAAATCCAACACGACAAGCTATATACACAAATAATAATATTATATATAAGAAAATTAAAATAAAATGTATTTTGAAATATGTTTTTAGTCTGATTCTTCTAAATATTGTTGTATAGCTACAGCGAACTGCACCCAGGTTCAATAAAAAACGTCTTATGATATTTACATGAATTCGAAATTCGTAGAAAATTACTGGAGAAGAAGGACTGAAGGCGATGGGGTAGATCTACACAGATAGTTGCCTGTGTCCTGGAATTTGTCTTTCGGCTGAAATAAGAATCGATAAAGTATGACTATCACTCTATCACCATTAGCAAGGTACATTAACTAGGAGTACCTATAGTACATTCAATCCCGAAATTCCCACAGGATCGAGATCTACGTGGGTTGAGCTTCTTTTTCGATACCATTTCTAGTTTTAGGTACCGTTAGAGTTTTTTTTCCAAGACACCGTGTAGGTCACGTCCGATACGCATAAACCACAAACATTTCTATATTAGATTGTAGTTTTTTTTTTGTATTATGTAGTTTTATTTTGCAGGTATTTGATAAAAGTTCTGGTTAAATATTTAATTTATTTTATTTTTAAATTTTATTAAGTGCAACGACTGAAGACTACATTTTGTGTCTCTATATTTTATTGTGATTGTGACTAGATTTGTATCTACGTGCCTGCTGTTCTTGAAAGCAATTTAGTTATTAATTATTGAAAAGCCTAGTATGCTTAATTTTCTTAGACAAAAAATAAACCTAAAAGAAATTACGACTGAGCAAGCTAATATTATACGTCAATATCTTCATATGAGTACAATTCGTCAAAGTTTTGTTAGACACGAAAAATACCAAAATCGTTCTTATCTAATATACTCAGACCTGTTAAAAAAACGTTCACATGACTTCTCGCTCATTCGCTGCATGTAATGCAATAAATCATTGTTATAGTTTCGTGTAACTGTCAAAATGTCAATCCATGACACTTTTTCTGCTTGAAAGAAGATTGAAGCTCTCGCTTGTTATTGGACAAAACGAAAATCGTTCTTCTCTACGTTACTATATATGTTAGACTCTAGCTTGAATTTAAGGTCTTTTACTTGACTACTAGATGTCACAGATAAAAACAGATCAAGCCTTCGAAAAAAAGGCATATTTATAAAAATTTTACCCTTGCTTGGCAAATACATTGGTATAAGAAATTTTTGTTATTCATAATTTTTGTAAAACACACCTTACAATAAACAAAACATTGCATATTGTAGGTGCGTGACTTTGCAACTTAAAAGATACGTGTCTCTGGCAGCTCTTTGTCGCCATAAGCAATAAAGTATAAAGTTATTTTGTAAAGCTATTTGTTTTAAATACCATCAAGATGAAATATTTTTAAGTGGCGGAAGGAATATACAGATCCAGTGGTCTATTATTTCTACTGTAGATTCGAAATATATTTTTGTAAGTAAATAAATTATTTAGTCAAACTACATAATCAATGAGGACTATGACTGTATCTTCTCTGAGTGAAGCTGGATTCAACTTTAGTGTCAATGTGTCTGGGGAAACGTTGTATTTTTGTAAAAATCGGTAAAACTGCAAGTTTAAAAAAATCATGTTTTTCCAATGCTGTTTTTAAACAGAACATAACATTTAGGAAGTCTCTTATAACGTGTACAATTTTTTTTTTATGTTTGTATTTGACATTGACTATTTTTCAGCTGACAGAATGAAATTGAGTTAAAACTCGATTGGGAGTGGAATGGAAAACATTTGTCCGATAAAAAAGTGCACTAGAAATGACTTAGTGCCGTTTTTTGACAAACCGAGGTTTCCTCTGTACGATGTGGGACTCAAACTCATTTCGGAAAAAAAGAGAAGAGAATATATTTTTTCTGAAATGAGATTATAGTATTTTTATTCACTGTTTACGTATTTATGGAAACTTTTATCAACGTTTGGTAAATGTTATTTGAGTAATACAATAGAAGTAATACAAGAGAATGTTTGACAAGCTCCTAAATATATTTTTGTTACTGGGCAGAAGGGTTAGTGACTTCCGAAACTTATTTCATTAACATTGCTGCTACCCAATATTGAAAATATTTTATTAGATTTAGTTTTCGAAAGGGCTAAACTGCCACTTACGGATTTCCAGAGGCTAGGTAACTATTTAGGTTTCCAGTGAACTGATGTTCCTATGTCCCACGGGCAGGGGAAGTGGATTGTTAAGAACTCTAGGAGTTAACATAGTTCACTGCATGCTACACAGATCATTTGTAAAATCTGAACAAGATTTGCAACGAACTTTATCGGTAAAATGGAATAAATTATTTAATTATTATATAATAATTTACGTACACACAATTTGAGTAAGAAGGTTCTATTATATCCAGAATGGGACATAGGTGCAGCTTATTTCTATTATAAACTTCTTCCAGCCGACTGTGACTGGATATAGCGATGCTGAGCAAAGTTAGTGCGTACTTGAGTTGGTAGTGTAACTATTTACATAAAAATCAAACTCGGTTTTCATATCAACTGTTATATCAATGGACAGTATTTTATAATATGCTTATGTACCTTACATCTGGGTTTGTCGAGAGGGTAGAAAGCTTCGTATTTCAAAAATCTAATTTGGCGATAAGGCACTTAAATCCTAATTATAACGTAACTAAAACGCGCCTAGAACCCGAAAAAGATGAAAGACAAGAAGTATCCTCTCAATCCTGTTCCTCTGATCATCAATGATGTTCTATATTTGATTTATTTTGTGATAGGTCAGAGATTCCACTAAAAACGAGCTTAAAAATTATACAGTTCAAGCGTAAGATATACATATAATAAAATTGAAGAAACATTCTTTTTGTACATTAAAAATAAAAATAAAAAAATAGCAGGGGTTGGTAGCATATCGATGCCGAACCCAAAAATGTAAATCTGTTTGTCTGTGTGTTTGTGCACGCTAATCTCAGAAACGGCTAATCCGATTTAGATGCGGTACTATAGATAGAGGGAAAACTGTTCATACAATGTTCAAAATTCCGATCGACATAGACTGTACAGAAAGCCCTGTTTGTAATATTTCTAGAAACAGCGATAAAGCTAAGTTTCTTCGTGATTGTAGTTTTATTATATGGGATCAGTGCACAATGGCAAACTGAAAAGCAGTTGAACAGTAGACAGTACGTTGCGTGATGTCAAGCAAATTAGCCAACCTATGAGTGGCATTACTATGCTTTTTTGTGGCTATTTTCGTTAGACTCTCCCTGTAATACCACGTGGAATAAGGGCTGATGAAGTTAGAGCCTGTCTAAAGAGTTCTCAACTGTGGCATTACATTATCCCTTTGCATTTGACATTAAATATGCGAGCTCAAATCGGAGGCAACAAAAATGCTCAAGGGTTTTCAGATTTTCTACTTCAGATCGACACAGGAACAAGGAAAAGTTGTTCTTAATGAAACCCATGCTGCTAAGTTTCATTAATGCGAGACCTCATATCATTTGAAACGCAACGCAAATAGCAACTTGCGAAAATTCCTAGCTTTGCGAAAGATTGATTTTGGCTCCACGCATCGACCAAGCAGCAGAAATAAACGCTGAAATTTTGAGCTTTGTTCCGAGGGATAATGTAGAGTATATCTCCATTAACAGAGTTATGGAAGAAGAATCTACCAGCTACCCAGTAGAAATTTTAGAATCTATCAGTGCTCCTGGACTACCAGCTCACAAAATAAAATTAAAAGTCGGCGTACCCATAATGCTCCTAAGAAATTTAAGCCCGCCAAAACATTGCAACGGTACCAGATTAAAAGTGACCAATTTACAACGAAATCTGATAGAAACAGAGATTTTAACAGGGTGCGGAATAGGTGAACGTGTTTTTATTCCTCGGATTCCTCTCACTCCAAACCATTTTCCATATAGTTTTAAACGAGTCCAGTTTCCAGTGAGCCTATGTTTTGCAATGACAATTAATAAAGCCCAAGGTCAGAAGCTAAAAATTGTGGGTGTGGATCTTAGCATTAGCTGCTTTTCGCACGGTCAGTTATATGTGGCTCTGTCACGTGTTAGCAATCCTAGCATCCTGTATGCTTTCAACCCCGATGGCCATACGTCTAATATTGTGTACAGAGAAGCTTTGCTGTACAACAGATTTTTTTTAACTACCCAAAACGACGGTGTTTATGATCCAATATTACCCAAAAGTTATATCCAAAAAATGCTGCCCAAAGTCACTATTCCACGCAAGCTAGCTCCAAGCACAGCTAGTTTTTATATATATATGCACAATAACTCAATTCCTTTTACTAAAATATATTAAATTACTCCTCTAGGAGAAAATGTACGTGCCAAAACTATGCTATTCCAAATACTAGGACTCAACATAATTTTCTTATAAATGGATATTAGACAATCGAAAGAATCCAATTTGAATTAATTTATGCGTTAAGCGTTGGTAAAGCTCTATTCGTTTGGCTCTGGCACGAAATCAGGGGACATGTTAATTACAAATTTTATTCTATCTAATTGTTTATTTTTATAATAACTGAAGAACTATTAAACAAAAAATTGAAAAATAATCAAAAAAATATATTTTAAAAATTTTTTTATACAGATTTTACTAAATGAAATACACTGGCCACTCAAGAAAGCAAATTTTTCAAAGGACATTTCGACGCTAAGGGTCTTAGGATATATTTTAGTCTTCCATAAGATCCTGGAAAAGGCAAATAACGCAATTTCAATAAATTTTTTATTATACCGGTCCAACTTAGACGAAACCCTCGAGAGAGGTGAGATGGAAGAAAAACAAATATCCAATTCGTTGTGAAAAAATAATTATGCAAGCGTCACGCATTTATCACAGCAATAACAATGTTTTCCCATGAATCTAGATCCAGTATCAGGTCACCAATATGTATTGGTTCAAGTCATCAACATCATCCGTACAACGGTTATAAAAACTAACGAGTTTAGAAGAGCAATGGAAGCTATACAACCACCTTATTTCTTTATTGGAAACAATTGTTCAACAAGATCCACTTAAACATTTAATATTGTTAATGTAAGTGGCCATGGTACAAACGCTTTTAGTAAGCTGGTGAACATTGCGTCAAGCCGGAGTTTTCCTAATGTTGTCATCGTAGCCGTTTCATTGCGATTCCTATTCGCTGCTATCATCGTCCCTAGAAACTTCGCCTGCATCATTGATAAAACCTCGATATTTCCTAAATCATCAAGTCGTAATGTGTTAGTTTACACGTCCTTGTCCTAGTAATAGATGGCGCTAGGATCGGACGGTATAAACGTGAAATGATGTTCGCCATCATCATCACTGTCTTTGATGCTTGGAAGGCTTGCTAAAGTTCATCAAACTATGCAATAATGAAATCAACCGTTTATGCAATAGATTGAAAACTTCCAAAAATTCTATTGACTTTTTTCATAAAATCTTCACAGGTGCCACTTATTAAATCTCTAATATACGGGTCTTCAAAAGCTCTTTGGCTTATTGGTTTACCGTCAGATTTGCCTTATCTACCTTAATTTATATTCCGATCTCATGGACTCCATTTAATAATTCGCGGCAATATAACATTTAAATTTTCTTAGAGTTTCTTTAGAAAAGCAGATAATTTTATTTAGGATATTTTTTATAGTATAGTTGGATGCGATTTTTTTAATATCAGAAATAATTTATGTAAACAAGTATGGGCTACTAATATAACTGATAGTTTGCTCAAGCCACAGCAATAGAGAGTTTCACAATGAATAAGAAAAACGTAACGTTTTCTTAATACCAGGAGTTTCCGAAATATATTTTTGTTCAAAAACATTAAAGAAATAAAATGTACAATCGCCCAAGAAAGTGGTCTTCCCATAGTCTTTCACTTTTGACAAACTGTACAACCGAAATAGTTGTGAGGTTGAGTCTAACCTGTGAGTGTCATCCGCTTAAGTCCAACACACAACTGCAAGAAGGTTTTTCCGAACTGTTGGTAGAGTCATGTTTTCTTTGACGTCAAAAAGAACAAGTAATTGTCCACGTTGAGAAATAAATATTTGAATTTGAATTATAATGAGGAATAATTAGATTTTGTTTGTTTTTATTTAATCGATAACCTCTGAACCCCTGAACAGATATCTATTATTCTTTCGCCGATAGATAATGTATCTTACTTCAGAATTAACAAAGACTCAAGTAATTTCCACGGGATCTATCACGTGGCTAAGTGAGTGAAGCTATTCGGTCCGCTTTTTGACATATTACTTGTATAATCTCATAAAGTTATTTTTGTATCGAAGTATTACATTACTGATTCATAAAAAGATATGTAATGTGGGCGTTATTAATATTTGAACTCGAGTTGCTAAAAACATCGTTTTCGTGGGATTGAATTGTGGATGTATTTTCTTCTAGGATTTATTAGAAGTTAAATTATTATGGGATTGTAGGATGAATATTATTCTAGGATGAATTTGTGGCATAAATAGGAAAATATTTTCCAGACAGTTACTGAAAAATGATTTTGCCCACTCCAAATTTTTTTACGGGTATTCACAAAAATGTTTATTTAATTTCTACGTTAGGGTTACACAAAAAGCAACTTTTAAATTCATTTTTACAGTGAATCTACGTACCTAAACTTAAGTTTACTCATCTATTCAGACTGACAAAGGCTCAACAATATTAAATACTTCGTTTTTAAGTTTTTTTAAACGTTTCATTAATTCAGTAATTTAAGTTAATAAACGTTTAATTAACGTATTCCTTAGGGAGAGTAACTTTTCTGTTTGAAAGATAACCTATGTAGTATTTTTAATGCATGATACAGGTCGCCTCATATGTAAAGAACGCTGGCTGTCAAGCTGCGCGAAAGAAGCGACAGTCATAGGCATTCCCAAGCCGGGTAAACCTCTGAACATCCCGGCTAATCACAGACCCATCAGCCTCCTCAAGGCAATGTCTAAACTTCTCGAAAGAGTCATACTCTCTCGAATGCGGAACCATCTGTTTCCAACGGATGGCGACCCTCTCATTATTCCCCACCAGTTCGGCTTTCGCGCTAAGCACTCCTGCCCTCAGCAAGTCCATCGAATCGTCGAGTACATACTCGAAGGATTCTATCCGCATCGTAAAAAATCAATCGCGGTTCTCTTTGACGTAGCCAAGGCATTCGACAAAGTCTGGCACAGCGGTCTCATTTTTAAACTCTATAAAATAGGCTTACCGGTTCGCCTAGTCAGATTAATCGCATCGTTTCTTAAAGACCGTACGTTTCGATTCAAACATGAAGGCACGCTCTCCGCGCCTCGTCCCATAAAGGCTGGAGTCCCGCAAGGCTCAGTCCTCGCCCCTCTGCTGTACACCGTGTACACTAACGACATCCCCATCCCGCCGAAAGGCGTCGAACTCGCCCTCTTTGCAGACGATACCACCCTTTACACTAAAGGTCAAAGGATCCCGTATAACATCACCAGACTCCAAAAGGCCGTAAACGCCCTCGGTGTTTGGTTTCAAAAATGGCGTATCGATATCAACCCGGAAAAGAGTTCTGCTATTCAATTCGACCACAAACGTCGTAATCGCTACAATGATCCTCACATTCGAATGTTAGGTACTCCCATCCCCTGGAAGCGCAGTATTAAATACTTAGGCGTCACCTTAGATCAGACGCTTTCTTTCAAGCCACACGTCGATAGAGTAACGAAACTCGCGCGTTTCTACTTAAGCCGCCTAAATAGTATGATAGGTAGAAAAAGTAAAATGTCTTTTAGAAATAAACGTACGCTCTATAAGGTCTGCATTAGACCCGTCATGTCATATGCTTCGCCAGTCTTTGCCCACGCCAATCCCTCCGTCCTGTATAAGCTGCAGGTAGTTCAAAATCTCTTCTGCCGCAGGGCCACAGACGCACCTTGGTATGTGCGCAACGCGGACCTGCACAGAGATCTTGAACTACCTACAGTGCAACAGCACCTCAAAACACTCTCAGAATCGTTCTTCAAACGCGCCGAATCCCATCCCAATCATCTTGTTCGAGATTCAGTCTCATATACTGCTCCTGTGTTAGATTCGAAATTCAAAGTCGCTAGGCCGAGAAACGCGCACACGGGCGAACTCACGCAGCTAACTTTAGCTCTCGAGGCCCTTCAGGCCGCAAATCCTAATTCTAACGTAAATTCTAATTCTAACGTAAATCCGAATTAATGCAATTTTACTTTTCATTTTTAATGTTTTTATTTACTTTTCATTTTTAATGTTTTTATTTACTTTTCATTTTTAATGTTTTTATTTACTTTTCATTTTTGAGCACCTTCAGTGCTATGTAAATCTCAGCGGGTGACCCCTTAAGGGCCCCGCTAGCGCGGCCTCTTTCTCCAATTGGCCGTCGCTCAGATGAAGGCTGAGTGGCAAAAATGCACGAGCCGACAGGGGTTTTTTTTTAGTGGGTATGGTTCTGGTAGGCGTCGGGACGAGTCCCACATAACTTCAATCGCGCGCGCGGAGTATGCGTCAGAGCATTTTTTATGTCCTCCTGCCCTTCCCGTGGAGGGGAACCAAAAAAAAAAAATCAAGCTGCCCAGTAGGCGATTTATCAGTCTATTTGGTGGTATGAGGGACGACGCGGGGCGGGCGGCGTTACGGGCCACGTGCTTGCAGGTGAGCTATTGGTTCGTCATCTCTGCTTCACGCATTGAATCTACGCTACGTTCGTTCTCAAAATACTGCGCACAAAAGCTTTTAATTATGAAAAGTTGGGAAAATGATTTTTGACGTTTGTTGTTTTATGAAGAGAGAGGCTGATAATAACTTAGTCGATAATTTAATGTCACTCAAGATGACTTAAACGAAGGAGTTTCCCCATTACTTTAGTATTATTATTTTTTGTTACTTATTTTTACTTTTTTTTACTAATATACGGGTCATTCTACGATAAGAGGTTTTGAGTCCATAGAGGCTAAGGCCAAGCGAAAAATTTTGAGATTTTTGTTGAAACGCATATATTACGATGCTAGTCCCTTTTACGAACACATTCACGCAAGGGCAAGTCACTTTATACATATTTAACTACTTTTTAGAAGGCCAGGGTAAATAATTCGGGCAGGGTAGAGACATCAAAATCAGGGTAGACACTTTTTTGGCCAGAGGATAGACTTTGAAGTAGTAAAACAATGAATAAAATTGTTTTTTATTAAACACTGAAGTAACTTTAATTTTAATTACAGTATCATTAATCAGCCTTTCTTCTAAATCTAAATCTAGAGCATCTTTAGGGTAATATTATGATAAAACAAACAGGTACTAGTTAGCGCCTTTAAGTGGTAATCAGACTTGTGATAAGACATTTTTATTCTATCTTACTCTTACTATATCGTTCAATAAATCAATAATTTTTTTCAAAACATAAACCAAAATAAAAACAATAAGAAGAAAAATGGCATTTTACCTACATTAAAAAATTTGTTTAAGTAATGCACTGAATAGGCATCCTAGTAAGTCTGTTTTTTATGTCATAGATTTAATATTATTACAGATGATGGCATCACGAAAAAAGGTAACACGTGAAGAACGATTGGAAAAGAAGGCCAAGCAGAGAGATTACGCTATCAAAAGATTAAAAATGATCCAGAAAAGTATGAAGTATAGAAAACAAAAAGATAAGAAAAAGGGAATTATAAAAGCTTCAAAGATGGCGACATGGTGTACTCATTTCAAAACGAATCTCGTTTCCGTGTTGAGGATGTATACGTACCAGATTCCGAGTCCTATCCACATAAAACAAAAAATAAGAATTTGCTTACACTTTCTCAAACACATCCACTGACTTTTTAAAGGAGTAGAACATCCTCCGTCCTTTTAATAAGATTTGGCGTAGGAAATCTCGACAATTTGGCCCTTTGAAGCAAAGGAAATATCTTGGTCATCAAGTTTAAATAACTTCCTAGTGTTGTCCCCTATTTACATACATTACAGACTTATAGCCACATAACAGTACTCTGTTTGTTTCGAAAGTAATTATGACCAGAATAAATTCGCCGTTCTTCAATGTTTCTTTGGATGTTGGAGGCTGTTGTTCCTCTTCTGTCTGACTTTTGGCACCACTTTCAAGTTGTTTCGTATTCTCATTTTCGGACTCTGAATCTGGTCCGTATACATCCTCAACACGGAAACGAGATTCGTTTTGAAATAAGTACACCATGTCACCATATTTGAAATTTTTATAATTCCCTTCTCCTTTTTTAAGTATTTTTCCTTATCTTTTTGTTTTTGGACTTCATACTTTTTTGGATCATTTTTAATCCTTTGATAGCGTAATCTTTCTGCTTGACGCTTCTTTTTCAATCGTTTTTCACGTGTTACCTTTTTGCGTGGTACCATGATCTGAATAATATTAAATCTATGCCATAAAAAAAAACAGACTCACTAGGATGCCTATTCAGTACATTAATAAATTTTTTTTAATGAAACCTAATCGTACAGCAAATAAATAATCCATAAACGCACATAAAACGCATATGACGAATGAACTTTTATAAATAATGTGGGACGTATATTCACACAGCGCCAGTTAGCCCTAAAGCAAGCTCATAATAGCGCATGTAGGTAGTAGACAATAGCGCAATCTATCAGCTCGGTCCAAGGGTGTCACTTAGAAGTATATTTAAGGAAATAAATATTCTTACCTTCCATTCACAATATATTTTAGAAAATTTAATGTATGTTAAAAAGAACATAACCTTGTTCAAAAGAAAAAAAGATCTGCACAATGTTAACACAAGAGGAAGAAATATGCTGGCAGCTCATAATAGCAGGCTTCATAAAGTCACTAACTCATTCATGGGTCAATGTATACGCTTTTATAATAAGGTTCCTGAGGATATCCAAGGTCTTCCTATTGACAAATTCAAAGAAACTATAAAGGAGAAGTTGTGTGCTAGAGCATATTATAAACTATCCGATTATTTGGATGATAAAAGCCCTTGGGTATAATCCCCTCATTAACAGGATTGTACTAGTATTTGTAACAAAGCATGTGTAATGTGTCTGTTTGTGCGATGAGTTCTTCGTCCCGATGAATATCTAAAGCGTCATTGTCACTAAAGTACATCTTCTTATGGTAGCGTCGGGTGACGGGTCGCTCACTTCCCTCTAATATGGTTGAGGAGGGCGATGGCTGGATCCCGCGTTAACTCGTGAACGGGTGCCGTTTGAGGGTGTTCGTCGTTTGGATACTTGGGGGGAGGGAGACTTGCCGAGCTAACAGATGCAGAAAAGAATAATTTTGTATAGACATAAAGAGACTCTGTAAATTTATTTTGAAAAAAAAAAATATACCCGTGAAGTTTCTTGCCAGTTCTTCTTCACGAAGGTTTTTTTTCGAACTGGTGGTAGAATCATGTTTTATTTGACGTCAATAAGAACAAGTAATTGTCAATGTTGAGAAATAAATATTTGAATTTGAATTTGAATTTGAATTAGACAACGGATATTCATGCTTACGCTACTTTTTTGTAAATTTTACACATACGAATCATACAATCCACACTTCTTTAACATATTTTTTTACCGTAATTATTAAAACGTGTCCGAGAACTTTTATAGAAGTAAGCTATATCTGATTAAGTTTGCACAAACATCTCATGATCCACATTATCTTCCCTGGTCAGTAAGTATCTACCCTGGCAGTTATAGCGCCAGGGGAAAGATGCCAGGGTAGAGATGTTTTCGTGACAAATTTAAGATTACTAGTTGACGTACATTCATAATAGGTTAATAATTTATCACTCATCAACTGTTACAGTATTGTTTAATTAATGCAGTAAATCCAAATACGCTAAGTCACTTTATTTTCATTTTATGACTTACCAGTGGAGAGACTGGGAAAGCACTGCAACATACGGTCACGTCGCGGCAACTGACCAATAACAGAAATTTTACGGCTCGCGTGTTTAGCGTTGCTAACTTCACGTTGATGCACGACCTGGAGCGGTGTTGGGAGTTTGTGCGTCTAATATTTTCGTTTATATTTACGAACCGAAATTGACAGGGTAGATACGCAAAAAAAGCTGGACAAAAAAGAAGTTCGAAAATTATTGACTCTAAACAAATATTATGGTATGCTACCTTTAGAATACATAAATAATATGTTTAAGTGTGTGGTAACTATAGTTTAATTTGGCAACTGCCACAAATAAAGTATGTTTTGCGTGTATGTTTAACTAAAAACGTCAAGGGGACATGCCAGGGTAGAGAATTTTTCATACTTAAATATAACGAATATCTCGGAAAATACGTCTAATAAGGCTGACAATATATAGAATAAAATACCTATTTTACAATACTTGCCGCTCACTTTACCTCTTATCGTAGAATCACCCATACATTAAATATTCTACACTGAATCAAAAATGTTTTATTTCTATTTAATGATATTCTATCTAATATATATATATATATATATATATATATATATATATATATATATATGATTTTTGTTTGGGGGGAATATATTTTTAATGTGCCAACCAATATACGAACCAGCAAGCAAAAAGCCTAGTACTTATGTGCGCGAGTGTACCCATGCGCAAACACACCCCCTCTACTTTCTTTAGCGTTCTTTTTACACGATGCGACCTGTACCTTTGTATCTATTTCTTTCTTTCTATATAATTTATTGGAAAATCTTAGAGAGTTATATTATTTTCAATAACAGGTACCATCCATCACCAATCCAATTACCTCGGGTTTTTTTGACTGAGTTTGAAAAATATTAGTTGAATTAGATTTTTTTATACGTCAATAGACAACATTGTACCATTAATTATTTTCTGTGAGTACAAAACGAGCGATCTGAAAGGGAATCAAGAAAGCATAAATCAAATAAAATAAAAAAACCACTACCAAAAGAACAAAGTAAATAAATTTTACTTAGGCATTCGATTAGCATTCAGGTATCGACGCGAATAAACAAAAGAATGGTAAATCTAAATTCACACGCACATTGGTTCTTGACCGTATAATTCAGCAATAAAAAACAAAAAGTATCAAGAAATAATTGCAAAGTTCCCTTTGTAAGTTCCTTTAGTCATAACACCTAGCCCTGATTTTATTACATATTCCCCACAAATGCCAAAAATCATTCAAATCCGCTCAGCCGTTTATGTGTGATTGAATAACAAACATCCAAAAATACAAACCTACAAACATACAAAACTTTCACTTTAATGACATTAGTATATTTAAAAAACTCACATCAACTTTAATTCCATTGACCGGGGTAACCCTCGTAGTAGGGGACTCCAAGGGTGAAAACCTGTAGAACTCCTGAGCGCCTCTGTACCACTTGACGGAGTATATGCTGTGGTCGTCGACCTGGTAGAGGCAGGCCATGGTCACGTTGCCTCCGCGCTGGACGACTCGCGGCCGGATCGCGAGTTGCGTGGTATGGAGGCCACCGGCTCCTGTAATTAAGGATGTGGTTATAAATTGATTTATAAAACATGATATTTGCATGGAAAGTATTACATATTAGAGACCATGTATTAAAGACGGTTTTTAATATCGAGACATTGAAACTACCGAACTGTCTAAAAATCTGTCACCGTTAGAAACGTACATTATTCTGGATTAGGTATCATAATCTATATGGTATCCTGAAATTGTAATTGAATCAGGAATATCACGTGTAAAACCAGTTACTTTACGACTTCTTCGTCCATTAAAGACAAATCTGTGGCTAATTACTGAAATACTTTGTTTTATTGGCTTAAAAATCAGCAACGAACTGCAATGACGAGTGAATTCACCGTTAAAACTGCTCAGGAATATTTGTGACGAAACATTAAAGCTTTACCAACTGAGCAATTGCTACTCATCAGTATGTGCGTCAAAGCGTTGCTAGTAATTAGCACACTTACTCCGATTATTATGAAAAATCGACCGTCGTTCGATTTTCGCGGATGCTACTTTTCGCGGACTGTCTTAGATTCGAAATTCAAAGTCGCTAGACCGAGAAACGTGCACTCGAACGTAGCGACGCAGCTGACGCTAGATCTCTTAGCCCTTCAGGCCGCAACTTCTAATTCTAACGTAAATTCGAATTAATTTAACTTCTTTAATATTTATTTAATGTAACATTAAATTCTATATTTTATTTTTCATTTTTGAGCACCTTCAGTGCTATGAATTCACCTTCAGTGCTTTGAGCACCTTCAGAGCTATGTAAATCCCAGCGGGTGACCCCTTCTGGGCCCCGCTAGCGCAGCTTCTTTCTCCAATTGGCCGTCGCTCAGATGAAGGCTGAGTAGCAAAAAATTGCACGAGCCGACAGGGGGTTCTCGCTCCGATCGCCACGCGGTGCGGACGTGCAAGACCCCGTTCTCCGTTGATCGGTCCCTGCCCGATATTCCGTGGCGCTCAGTCTACTGACGTCACAGTTTAGCGTGTTGGTTCCGTGCTACGGTTTTCAAGGTTTTTCTACTCCCTCTAAGTGCTATCGAAGTGCAATTTTTCTTTGCGACTAAGCCCCTTAGTCTTCAAAGTGCTGTGCTAAGTTGTGTTGTGTTTGTGCTGAGTGCAGTGTTGTGCCCAGCGTAAGTAGTCTGGTTGCAGTACAAAGGATACTTAACGGTGACAACGAATTTGTACTGAACCAGTCCTTTTATTTTTATTTTATTTCTCTTCTCTATTTTATTTATTTTTCTCCTATTTTCATATTTATTTTTATCATATCTGTGTGTTTTCGTGTGTATTTGTCCTTTCTGTCGGTAAAGGTTGACCCTAACGCGGTCAACTCTTTACCTGCGTACCCTTTTTTAGGTTTCTAGGCAGCGGCCTTCGGCGTACTACGGTTAATTTTAAGTTATTCTCCCCAGCCCCCCTACCACTGGTAGGGAGGTTAGCCGCTAGGGTTCGCTAGGTTTTTAGGAACAAGGCATCCTGTGACATACTTATTTTATACTTATATTTGTCCCAACCCTCCCTAATGGATTCGTTAAGCGTTATTAACTTCGCGAACGCGTTCACCCAGGCGCTTGCTGCGGCAGGCGTCTCCATCCCGAAAGACATCCTAACGCAGGCCTTGCAGGCATCAATCGCGTCCCCGGCCCCTCAGGCCCCAACCCCAGCCCCTCAGGCCTCCAACGCCCAGACCCCTCAGGTCTATAGCTCTCCCGCGTCTCCCGTTCTATCCGATATGGACTGCGCGTCGGTCTCATCCTCGCGCTCATCTCGTAGGAAGCGTACCGCTCCCGGGAGCAATTCAGACTCCGCCGCGTCCGAAGCTTTGTCGGTCGCCGCCACCTTAACCGGCTCTCCTGAGCCCGCGTTCCAATTAGTTACCAAACGCTCTAAGAAGCGTTCGAAAAAAGCCGCGGTGTCTTCAACACCCGAACCAACCCCGGTGTCTTCTACACCCGCCCCCGCGCCGCTCATGTCACTCGAAGTGACCGCGTCTCCGTCGGTCCCGTCTAAGCCAGCGACGCGCTGCGCTCCCGTCCCATCGAAGCCTCAGCTCTCTCCGCCCGCCTTTCTCCGCGAAAAAGCGCGCTGGACCGCGGTTTCTAACTTGTGCAAAGAGCACAAAATTAATTACTTAAAAGCCGCCAACAATGGCGAATCAATCAAAATTCAGGTTGCGACCATCGACGACTTCCGGTCTTTCACTAGGCTTCTGTCGATCAATCAAATCGCGTATCACACCTACGCCCTCTCGGAGGAGCGTAACTACGGGGCGTCCCGTTTGAATTCAGTAATGATGACATTCTCGAGGACCTTAAGTCTCAGGGCTTCCCGGCTGTAGCAGTGCACAAGATGCACTCTAACCGCGGTAGGTGCTTTCCGTTAGCTTAATTATCTTGTCTAATACTCCCAACTCGAGGGAGATCTTCAGAGAGGCTCGCACAATCTGCGGACTCTCGAATATCTCCGTCGAGCGTCCCAACCCCCGCGGTCACCCTGGGCAGTGCCACCGCTGCCAGCTCTATGGCCACGCAGCGGCTAACTGCTCAGCTCCCCCCAGGTGCGTTAAGTGCCTGGATCCTCATATAACGAAGGAGTGCACTCGCACTCCCGAATCCACTTCCCCCCCTGCCTGTATGCTTTGCGGCCAGTCCGGCCACACAGCTAACCACAGGGGTTGCCCGCGCGCTCCGCGCTCCACCGCCAAGAGGGTCGCGCCTAAACCGGCGCCGCCGCTCACTTCCGCTAACTTCCCGCCGCTGCGCAACCGGGGTCCCCCGGAAGCAAAGCCCGTTCAGCCGACGCCTACTCCGGCTCTGTCATGGAGGCAGCGTCCGGACGTCCCGCCTGCACCTACCCGACCCATCCCAGCTCCCGTAGCTTCCGTAGGGCCGCGTCCTGCTTTGTCATCTTCACCTCAGTCGTCGTTGGCTGAGGACATGAAGACAGTGTTCGACGTCATTCAAAACGTCGACATTACGGCAATTTCTGTTCTCGCACGCAAACTGCGAGCCACCCGCTCTCCTCAAGAGCGTTTATTTGCGTTAGCCGAACACCACTCGCTTCTAAGTTCGTTATAAATTTTATTTTCTTTTTTGTATAATTCCCCAAGGGCTTATCTCTAGTTTCTTTTAACGTTCGTAGCCTTAATACTAACCTTCCTGAGCTCAAACTGTTCCTTCAGAACAACGAGCCAGACTTATTGCTTCTTCAAGAGACGTGGCTAACTCCAAACCGCTCCAGGGGATTCGCTATACCTAAGTTCGCGTTTATTCGTAACGACAGGCCCAACTCCGACGGTTTCGGCGGCACTGCTATTTATTACAAAAGAGGATTCCATTGCTGCCCTCTCCCTACCCCTCCTCTCCTCAACATGGAAGCCACTGTGTGTAGATTGGCTATGACTGGTCATCCGACCATCATCATAGCTTCAGTCTACATACCTAGTGGTACCAGACCAATCCGCAGCGACTTTGAGGCCATTCTCGCCCTCGGCCATTCAGTCATTATGTTCGGAGACTCTAACTCCAAACATACTGACTGGACGTGCCTATCAACCAACACCAGCGGTATCACTCTCCTCGACATCACAAATTCACTTGTTTTAGATGTCATCTCCCCCATCACTCCCACTCACTATCCCGGCAACCCGAACCACTCTCCTGATATCCTCGATTTTGCAATAGTGAAGCGAATCAGACACGGTGGAGTGATGATTTGCGCAGGATGGCTGGCAGGAGCTGGATGCGAGTAGCCGAGGATAGACCTCGATGTTGTGCAATTGGGGAGGCCTATGTCCAGCAGTGCACGGATATGGGCTGATGATGATGATGATGATGATGAAGCGAATCAACCTCGACCTCAGGTCTATCGAACCTCTCGATGACCTAGGTTCTGACCACCGCCCCGTCTCCTTCGTGCTAGGACCGCCTAACGATAACGCTACCTCTCCTAAGACCTTTACGAACTGGAAAGGCTTTAAAAATACGTTAGTTTCTGCCTTAGAGGCCCCGAACTCTCCACTCGCGATCTCTCCCGAACAATTAGATAGCCCGGATAAAATTGATTCATTAGTAAATTCTCTCACTGATGCTATCAACTCAGCCATCAGTGACAACGAAAAGGTTGCTAAGCACGGCAAACCCACGCTTCCCTTAGCCGTTAGCAATCGTATTAAAGCTAAGAACGTGGCTCTCCGGAGAGCCAAGAAATATCCCACGCCCGCCTATAGAACAGCTGCGAACCAGCTTCAACGTAAAGTTAGGTCTTGCCTCGCGGAACTCCGAGACGCTCAGATGAACGATCTCATGACGAATATCTCTCCGTCCCACCAAGCGTACTACAGCATGGCCCGAGCCTTACGCGTAGACACCGCCTCTCACGTTCCTCCTCTCACTCGTCCCGATGGCACTACTGCCTTTGAAGTCGAAGAGAAAGCCGAATGCTTCGCTGACAGCATTGCCGCACAATGCTCGCCCAGCACGCTACCTGCTGATCCCTCATACATCCAGGCGGTGGAGGACGAAGTCCTTCGCAGAGACTCTCTCCCCAACACCGCTGACCCTGTCACAGTCTCTAATGACGAAATCTTGCTTCTCATTAGAAATCAAAAGTCCAAAAAGGCTCCGGGTGCGGATGGAATTTCCAACCACGCACTTAAGAACCTACCTCACCAGATGCTTACCTTGTTAGCTATCATTTTTAATGCCTGCTTCGACCATAGCTACTTTCCAAAACCTTGGAAAGAAGCGACAGTCATAGGCATTCCCAAGCCGGGCAAACCTCTGAACGTCCCAGCTAATCACAGACCCATCAGCCTCCTCAAGGCAATGTCTAAACTTCTCGCGAGAGTCATACTCTCTCGAATGCGGAACCATCTGTTTCCAGCGGATGGCGATCCTCTCATTATTCCCCATCAGTTCGGCTTTCGCGCTAAACACTCCTGCCCTCAGCAAGTCCATCGAATCGTCGAGTATATACTTGACGGTTTCTATCCGCGTCGTTATAAAACAGTCGCAGTTTTCTTTGACGTAGCCAAGGCTTTCGATAAAGTCTGGCACAGCGGTCTCGTTTATAAACTCTACAAGATAGGCTTACCGGATCGCCTAGTCAGGTTAATAGCGTCGTTTCTCAAAGACCGTACGTTTCGATTTAAACACGAAGGCACGTTTTCTGCGCCTCGTCCCATAAAGGCTGGAGTCCCTCAAGGCTCAGTCCTCGCCCCTCTGCTGTACACCGTGTACACCAACGACATTCCCATCCCGCCGAAAGGCGTCGAACTCGCCCTCTTTGCCGACGACACCGCACTCTATACCAAAGGCCACAGTGTTCCGCACCTTGTAACCAGACTCCAAAAGGCCGTAAACGCCCTTGGTGTATGGTTTCAAAAATGGCGCATCGATGTGAACCCTGAAAAGAGTTCTGCGATACGCTTCGAACACAAACGCCATCGTCCCGCTGGCGATCCCCACGTTCGAATGTTAGGCATTCCCATCCCCTGGAAGCGCAGTACTAAATACTTGGGCGTCACATTAGATCCGACGCTTTCTTTCAAGCCACACGTCAAAAGAGTTTCGAAACTCGCTCGTCACTACTTAGGCCGCCTAAATAGCATGAAAGGTAGAAAAAGTAAAATGTCTTTCAGAAATAAACGTACACTTTACAAGGTCTGCGTTAGACCCGTCATGACATATGCCTCGCCAATCTTTGCCCACGCCAAACCCTCCCTCCTGCACAAACTGCAGGTAGTTCAAAACCTCTTTTGCCGCAGGGCCACAAACGCACCGTGGTACGTGCGTAACGCGGACTTGCATAGAGATCTTGAACTGCCTACAGTACAACAATATCTCAAAACACTCTCTGAAGCATTCTTCAAACGCTCCGAAACCCATCCCAATCCTCTAGTTCGTGATTCAGTCTCATATACTACTCCTGTCTTAGATTCGAAGTTCAAAGTCACTAGGCCAAGGAATGCGCAAGCGTACTCTTCCACCAGACTGTGAGCCGATCTCGAAGCCCTTCTGGCCGCAAATTCTAATTCTAACGTAAATTCTAATTCTAAGGTAAATGCGAATTAATTCAATTTTATTATGTAATTTTTAATTTTTTTTTAAATTATTTGATTTTCATTTTGGGCACCTTCAGTGCTATGTATTCACCTTTAGTGCTTTGAGCACCTTCAGTGCTATGTAATCCCAGCGGGTGACCCCTTCTGGGCCCCGCTAGCGCGGCCTCTTTCCCCAATTGGCCGTCGCTCAGATGAAGGCTGAGTGGCAAAAATGCACGAGCCGACAGGGGGGTTTTTAGTGGGTATGGTCCTGGTAGGCGTCGGGACGAGTCCCACATAACTTTGGAATCGCGCCAGAGTATGCGTCAGGGCATTTTTATCCTCCTGAAAAAAAAAAGAACTCTGGCGCGATTCCAGAGTTATGTGGGACTCGTCCCGACGCCTACCAGAACCATACCCACTAAAAACCCCCTGTCGGCTCGTGCATTTTTGCCACTCAGCCTTCATCTGAGCGACGGCCAATCGGAGAAAGAGGCCGCGCTAGCGGGGCCCTTAAGGGGTCACCCGCTGGGATTTACATAGCTCTGAAGGTGCTCAAAAATGAAAAGTAAATTATAAAAACATTAAAAATTGAAAATTAAAATTGCATTAATTCGGATTTACGTTATAATTAGAATTTACGTTAGAATTAGAATTTGCGGCCTGAAGGGCCTCGAGATCTAAGGTTAATTGCGTGCGTTCGCTCGTGTGCGCGTTTCTCGGTCTAGCGACTTTGTAAGCCGAATCTAAGACAGGAGCAGTATATGAGACTGAATCTCGAACAAGTGGATTGGGATGGGATTCGGCGCGTTTGAAGAACGATTCTGAGAGTGTTTTTAAATGCTGTTGTACTGTAGGTAGTTCAAGTCTCTGTGCAGGTCCGCGTTGCGCACGTACCAAGGTGCGTTTGTGGCCCTGCGGCAGAAGAGGTTTTGAACTACCTGCAGCTTGTGCAGGACGGAGGGTTTGGCGTGGGCAAAGACTGGCGAGGCATATGACATTACTGGTCTAACGCAGACCTTATAAAGCGTACGTTTGTTTCTGAAGGACATTTTACTTTTTCTACCTAACATACTGTAAAGCCGGCCTAGGTAAAAACGTGCGAGTTTCGTTACTCTATCGACGTGAGGGTTGAAAGAAAGCGTCTGGTCTAAGATGACGCCTAAATATTTGGTACTGCACTTCCAGGGGATGAGAGTGCCTTGCATTCTCACTTGGAGATTGTCGGCGATACGACTGCGTCTGTAGTCGAAGTAAACCGCAGAGCTCTTCTCTGGGTCCACATCGATACGCCATTTTTGAAACCAAGCACCGAGGGCGTTTACAGCATTTTGGAGTCTGGTGATGAGACCCGGGACTCTGCGGCCTTTGGTGTAAAGGGCAGTGTCGTCGGCAAAGAGAGCGAGTTCGACGCATTTCGACGGGACGGGGATATCGTTAGTGTACACGGTAAACAATAGAGGGGTGAGGACTGAGCCTTGAGGGACTCCAGCCTTTATGTGACGGGGCGCAGAAATCGTGCCTTCGTATTTATAACAAAACATACGGTCTTTAAGAAACGACGCGATTAATCTAACTAGTCGATCGGGTAAGCCTATTTTGTATAGTTAATAAACGAGGCTGCTGTGCCAGACTTTATCGAAAGCCTTGGCTACGTCAAAGAAAACTGCGACCGTTTTAAAACGCTGCGGGTAGAAACCTTCGAGTATGTACTCGATGATTCGATGGACTTGCTGAGGGCAGGAGTGCTAAGCGCGAAAGCCGAACTGGTGGGGAATTATGAGAGGATCGCCATCCGTTGGAAACAGATGGTTCCGCATTCGAGAGAGTATGGCTCTCTCGAGAAGTTTAGACATTGCCTTGAGGAGGCTGATGGGTCTGTGATTAGCCGGGATATTAAGAGGTTTAACCGGCTTGGGTATGCCTATGACTGTCGCTTCTTTCCAAGCTTTTGGAAAGTAGCTAAGGTCGAAGCAGGCATTGAAAATGATAGCTAACAAGGTAAGCACCTGTTGAGGCAGGTGCTTAAGTGCGTGGTTGGAAATACCATCCGCACCCGGAGCCTTTTTGGACTTTTGACTTTTGATGAGAAGCGAGATTTCATCATTAAAGACTGTGACGTGGTCGGCGGTGATGGGGAGAGAGTCTCTACGGAGAACTTCGTCCTCCACCGCTTTGATGTGAGAGGGATTCGCAGGTTACGTGCTGGGCGAGCATTGAGACGCAACGCTGTCAGCGAAGCATTCGGCTTTCTCTTCGTCTTCGAAGGCGATAGAGCCATCGGGACGAGTAAGAGGAGGGACGAGAGAGGCGGCGTCTACGCGTAAGGCTCGGGCCATGCTATAATACGCTTGGTGGGACGGGGAGATATTCGCCATGAGATCGTTCATCTGGGCATCTCGGAGTTCCGCGAGGCGAGATCTAACTTTGCGTTGTAGCTGATTCGCAGCTGTTCTATAGGCGGGCGTGGGATATTTCTTGGCTCTCCGGAGAGCCGCGTTCTTAGCTTTAATAAGATTGCTAATGGCTAAGGGAAGCGTGGGTTTGCCTTTCTTAGCAACCTTTTCGTTTACACTGATGGCTGAGTTGATAGCATCAGTGAGAGAATTTACTAACGAATCTATTTTATCCGGGCTATCTAATTGATCGGGCGAGATTGCGAGCGGAGAGTTCGGGGCCCCTAAGGCAGAAACTATCGTATTTTTAAAACCTTTCCAGTTGGTAAAGGTCTTAGGAGAAGTGACGTTAACGTTAGGCGGTCCTAGCACGAGGGAGACGGGGCGGTGGTCAGAACCTAGGTCATCGAGCGGTTCGATAGACCTGAGGTCGAGGTTGATTTGCTTGACGATTGCAAAGTCGAGGATGTCAGGAGAGTGGTTCGGGTTGTCGGGATAGTGAGTGGGAGTGATGGGGGAGACGACATCTAAGTTTAGTAAGTTGGTGATGTCGAGGAGAGCGATACCGCTTTGGTTGGTTGATAGGCACGTCCAGTCAGTATGTTTGGAGTTAAAGTCTCCGAACATAATGACTGAACGGCCGAGGGCGAGAATGGTCTCAAAGTCGCTGCGGATAGATTTGGTGCCACAAGGTATGTAGACTGAAGCTATGATGATGGTCGGATGACCAGTCATAGCCAATCTACATACAGTGGCTTCCATGTTGAGGAGAGTAGGGGTAGGGAGAGGACAGCAATGGAATCCTCTTTTGTAATATATAGCAGTGCCGCCGAAACCGTCGAAGTTAGGCCTATCATTACGTGTAAACGCGTACTTAGGAATAGCGAATCCCCTGGAGCGATTAGGAGTGAGCCATGTCTCCTGGAGAAGTAATAGGTCTGGGTCGTTGTTCTGAAGGAACAGTTTGAGCTCGGGAAGGTTGTTGCTAAGGCTACGAACGTTAAAAGATACTAGGGATAAGCCCTTGGGTTTGATACGACCGGACACGGGATTTGCGGGTCTAGACATTATAATTTATTATTAACGAATTTATATTAAAAAAAAATTTACAACGAACTTAAGAGCGAGTGATGTTCGGCTAACGCAAATAAACGCTCTTGAGGAGAGTGGGCGGCTCGCAGTTTGCGTGCGAGTACGGAAATTTCGTTAATGTCGACGTTTTGGATGACGTCGAACAGAGAAAATGGTCTTATCATTTCCGGTGATATAATTTGTTGCCTAGAAAAACTACTAGGAATCGCAACCGTAGAGGTTAAGTGGGGAGATGGTCTGATAGTCCCGTCTGTTACACCCTCATTTTCTTCGAGAGCTTCCAGTGGGTCTGTGGAATGTGGAGGTGATGATCACCGTTTTACCAGGGTTTGATAACATCCATTCATTCATGGCAATACGGTATCTAGTTTTGAAAGGCTTCTCCATATCTGAAGAAAATCATTTAATAATATATGAAAAAAATGCATATTTACTATGATTTTATATTATTTACAAAATTCAGGGTTATAAAAGAGCCAGCTCTTTTAAGGCCCACTCACCCGGCTCTTTCATAAGTTTTTGCTTTAAAAAAATATAACCTTTAACATAACAACCATATCAAACTTTTTGTGGCTCAGTTTTTACGCAGCTGCAAGGCCAAATATATGCACAAACTCAATCTGCAATCCATTGACTTCTTTACAATAAAACACCAAAAAACAAGTTGAATAAAGCAAAATACTTTATAATAGTACCAAAAACTTTGACTCGATGTGCCGGCGTCCGTTGGTTTCGGCGGACTGTCAAATGTTTGTGGATGACGTGGAATCAGTGTTGCCACTTAAAAATAAAATTACTAACCATGTCCGTTTAGAAACTACCAAAATAATGAAAGTGGCTCTTTCAAAACGTGGCTCCTTCATGCCACTTCTCCCTACCGGTGAAGTTTCTTGCCAGTTCTTCTTTACGAAGGCTTTTCCGAACTGGTGGTAGAGTCATGCTTTATTTGACGTCAATAAGAACAAGTAATTGTCAATGTTGAGAAATAAATATTAGAATTTGAAAATTGGAATGCAATTGCATGCTTAAAACGATTGGGTTTTTTTAAGCAAGTATAGCTAAAGAGCAAGCTATCTTACGCATGATAATAAGCACATTTTTTGTAGCTAGTCTATCTGTACCTTAACAGTTGAAACGTTAAATTTGGTTGAATTTAGAGAACAAGTGACGAATGTTCTAGTTTAAGTGGAATGAAAATTGCATTGTAAAGTTTAGCTTACTTATCTATTATTTACATGCAATGTATCTATCATTTACTTCACAATGACATTATTACGACTAACAAAATGATGTAGCTAAGGCTTTCAATGGTACATGAAATGGCACTATTACATGCATACAACATTAGGTTGCATTAATTTGTAATAAAAGCTATTTTGCAAGGTCGGTTAAAGTACCTCAGCAGTGCATTAAAATTTATTTTGTCGTTGGCTAGTTGTTTTGATACAAATATACTTTTATAAGATGAAAAAATTGAAAAAACAGTCTGGAAAGTGTAAGTCGTGTACGAAAGATTATTATTTCGTTATTTGTTTTAAAAGCGTTAACAAAAATACACAATCAGTGCACATTTTAACAATATACCTATTAGATATCATGAGAAGAAGTTTGGGTTAATACTGAACCCTACAAAAATTCATACCAACGCTACGTGACATATTTATTTACCCAATAAGCAGAATTCTAAAACTCCTTCATAACAGTCAACCCTACAATTCGCAATTCTCTTATCAGAAAGACCAACAGAAATGTAACTTGTAACAAAAACAAATTCGTCGTATTCTTCCTTATGTTTATTAGATTGCCTGACTCGTATTATGTTCGTTATCGCGTTGCGCTCATATTTATTAGGCATTTCGCTCTCCTAATGATTATACTTTGAAAAAAAATAAAACGTGGGCGTTGATTTGCAGCGTGCTATTGCCCACAAAACTGTTACTTTGTTTTGTATATTTAGGAACGCTTCGGTGAAAAATTTTATAAAGTATTTTCTGTTTTGTAAAAGTGGGTTTAGACCAAACGAGTGAATGCTCATTCTATACCCATTCGAACAAATTCTGTTTGTGTAAACAGAGACAGAGCATTTTATCGTGTACTTTCTTTGTTCACGAGGATTCTATGCAATGCTCTTGTTGTTGCTTGTATTAGTATTATTTTGGTGTAAATATCAAAACGAATGATGTTGTATACTAAACAACGCTTGATGAGGCTCAAGTTCTTTATTTGTGTGGTCTAACATCTTTAGTTGGCCCTGTGCCTAATTTTTAAGCTCTCTAGAAAATTTCACTATCCTTCCAAAAGTTATTGCGAAGAAATAGGTAAGAATAGAAATTAATAACCAACTTACCCCATAGCAAATCTGTTGAAGGAGCCTACATACTATTATTTAGACTATTCATTGGAAAATATACAAATTATTTAAAATTACTTTACTTAACATACCTCAAGTAATCAATAAAAACAAATAATTTCTTATTTCAAAATAAGGAAACTTTGCACGCTGCCGCCATGTCGCCGTGTGTTTTTCTTCTTTTGAATGGAAAATAAAAGGAACTGTGATATACAGCCTTGCCTACCACATTGGACAAACATCATAAATCCTCATTGTATTACATTTTCTGTGGAGCTTTTCAATATTATTGATATTCGAAAAATAATTTACTATATATTTACATTACCTTGTGATGTCATACTACAAGCTGTATTTCGAAGCAATGTTGCTTGGAATTTTTCTAATAAAAAGGAAAGTAGGAAAAATTGTTTTTTTACTGACGGAGCTCTATAAGTAAGAAGTTAAAAAAATGCCTTAGTACACGTAGTTCAGTTGAGATTCGTATAAACGTACACATTTTATTGCCTCACACGTATATATTATGCCCAAGGCGGATGGTTGGAATGTCCCAACATTCTGATAAACAGCTGGTCATTTGGTTGAATGAATTTGTTCAGCTAAACGGCTAGCTGTCATGTTGATTAGTTAATTATTAAGCAAGGAATAAGCGACTTGTTAGTTATTTTCTTATAAACAAGTTGATATCCTGCGATTTGAGAAGTGAGCGTGTTGCAGTAGCACCCGGCGAAGCGCCATTTTGTTTAGGACTATAAATAAAGCTAACGTTTGTGCAAATGGCCAGCTGTTTTCGATATATAATTAGATATTCGACTATGCACCTGCGAGATATACTTGGCTTGTACATAAATATATATGTACGTATAGTTATTACTTGTATCTTAATATCTAATAACAAAGGTTCACTTACATTAAACTTGACTACCCTTGACCTAACTCGAGTGACATTACCCTTAAAAGAACCTCATCGCAAAAACTCTTCAACTTCAAGCGAAGCCAACCTATGATAGACCGAAAAGCTAATTTACTTACTTCCGAATACCAGCTCTGTGGTTAATAATTTAACGGCACTATAAATTCCTGTATCAGGGAGTATCGTAAATTCACTATCTTCCTTATATAGTCAATATTATAAATGTTATTACGGTACGTGGCGCTTGTGCCGAACAAGATAATGATGCTAAGAGGAGTAAGCTTTTGCAGTCTATTTTGAATAATTTACTGTTAGTTTATTAATATACATGGCGTTGACGGTTAAGATGTGATGTTGTTGGGTCTTTTAAAGATACGTTTGTAACTATATAGCTGCAACCTTGACACTGGTCAAATGGTGAAGGAAACACCGTGAAAAAACCTATATACATAAGAATTATTTCGAAGGCACGTGTCAAGTCTGCCAACACGCAGTAGGCAAGTGGATTATTAAAGGCTTGACACCAACCTTTACTTGGGTTAGGTTGGTATACCTGCAGTGGGATTACTAAGGCCGTCGAAAATAATAACCTAGGAAGGAAGATCAACCTTATCTATCAGAACTGTATAACACACCTTTATGGTACGCACAGATGGTTCAAAACAATTGTACGTTCGGTCCTATTGGTGCTATTGGTGTAAATATACAGCAACCCATTGTGCTTGACAACTATGTACGTATTGTACACGCACACCAAAGCGACGAGAACACGATTGGCCAATATGACGTCTGCCACACACAAATAACTCACATATTTACTAGCACATACATACATAGGGCCACACACACAAATGAGTTGAAACATCTTTACTAAGATTCAATCCCGGGATTTCTGGTATAAAATGCAAACTAGATTCAATGTGAAAACATAATGTGAAAATTTATTTCACAATAACCTCTCTATATACAGTGCAACTTTTACATACGGACTCTAATTTTAGTTCGTAAACTGCACACAACCCCTTTGTTCAAGAAATTCAAATATACAACGCAGACATCTACTTAAATCTGTCTTTTGAACTAATTTTAACACAAACATTATTCCGACGAACAAATAAAATCAGCTTTAATACTATCAGGATAAATAACTTAATGCAATAGCAATGCAAAGCTTTTGTTCTGTTTCCAATATAGATTTCGATTTCATCGTTTTTGTTTTAGTGTCTAAGTTACCTCTTAGCGTTAGCAAATATATATGTTTTATATTTTAAGTACTGTACGCCTGTTTCAAATCTGTAAGTGGCATATTTTATTACACTTTGGAACGTGATCCTCTGCAGTGTTGATGTCCGTTAGTATGCGGAGCGCCTACAAAAGACCGAACAACACACAAGCGATTCCAGCATTTGCCTGAACGTCCACCGAGAGAGAATATGGTACAAAACTATTGTAAAACCTAATTTAATAAGAAGATAAATACATAATTAGATCGTATATTACCTACTATTATAAATTATCTTTATTAGTTTATACGTCACGACGTACCCTAAGGGTATATTTTACAATACACGCTGTCCTACGTCAGCAATCTATTTCGGACTATAACAATATCAAAAACATAAAAAATGAGAAAACTATAATTACCTTTCAACTTTCAGAAAAGGCACTCCCCATCATACTTAATCACAACTATGCTCCAGCGATTCTCTATTATGATAAACCAATTTGCCCATAATGAACTCGGTGTTTCAGTTTAAAATCGATGCGTCGATATGAAGCCCGGGTCAAACCTGCAGGCGTTTATGTAATAGCTTCCGAACTTTGGAATAAAACGAACGCATTAAATATCTATCATTCCTTATTTTTTTTAATAATTGATAAACACACTAACTAAAAACTACTAACCTAGTGAATCTAATCGTTTTGTGTTTTGAATAAATCCAACATTCACAACCTACGAATGTAGGCCTTGTGAATCCGTGTAGATTTGAATCCTAAGTTTGAAAGTGTTCTAATTTCAAAACTGACTGATGAGCGGCTTATATTTGCGTTCCGCTTTGAAAGCTTGTTTTTAAATACCTTAGATTAATCGTATACACTAAAATAACTAAGAGAGCAATGTGGTATAAGAGACACATTGGAAATGGTTATTTATATTTCTATGATATATGTTATTTACAAGGTCTTTATATTAAGTTCAATAAGTAACATAAATATGTTTCTATTTACAGACGTTTGTAATGCTTTGCCTTTAAAGTGTAGTTATGATTTTTTTGTTATTTTGTAATCTATAAAGTATTAATTAAATAAAATTATAAATTAATAAAGTGACAAATTAACTTAAACACTGACCTTCTCAAACATAAATATTCATTTGCGCACTTTATAACGAATCAAAAAGTCTGAAAGCTAAACAACCTTATTTCTTATTATATCCAAACACTGGCACAAAACAAGAAGTAAACAACTAACCCCAGTGTTAGCGCCATCTATTAGCCCTATTAGTAAACTTCATAATTTCTAGTTAGCTAATCGATTGGGATCGCTTTGTTTCGTCCACGGTACTTAGGATGTCGCCGCCGCGCCATCTACTGGAGAAATGGATCTTCAGTGCGTCCATGCGTCTTGCGTTTGAAGGACGTGTGAATTGATTGATCCGCGCGTACTCCGAGTTACTTCATAGTGTCTCGTAAATCAGACTGTTATATTTGTTAGTGTATGAACTCTTTGAGCTTGCACCACCTGCGTCTTAAGGGGAATAGTGGATCCACATGTACCAGAGGAAAGCAAGGAGCGCAGGAGCCTCTGCCCATATCTGAGAGCGCCGGTAGCTGTACATACTTAAGGTACGTGGCATGATTCATTAGCATCCCAGTCGAAGTTTAATTATCGTTACCATCTTCCGCAATACAGTCCACTTAACAGGGCACGGGTGGCGGCCGTTTTTAGAGTTCTGGAGAACCGCGTCTCCATAAGTTTTGGTCCTGTCGAGCCGGATTGTCCATAAGTTTGGTCCTGTCGAGCAGGCTTGTCCATAAGTTTTGGTACTTTCTTGATAAGGATTTTCCGCGATTGAATATTATTTGTGACCCCTCGAGTCTATTCGAATTAGTTTGTAGTAGGTATTTGACCTCCGCAGGTCTTTGTAGGTAGCTAGGCTGGTGACGTGACCAGTTAGTTGATAGGGCCTACGATAGGTATTGCCCATTGAGAGGATTATCCTTATTTTCCCGCGTTCTTATTGGGTTTGCCAACAGGTAGTGTTAGGTGTAATCCCGTAGGTATATGTAGAAACCGCTTAGGTACTATATTAGGTACTTATTTTACAAACTTCGTACATACATAGGCTAGTATTGCGATAGTTCATAAATAGTTTTTTGTTAAAACCGCATTTGTAATTTGTATTAGATTCGATAAATTCGCTTAGTTAAACTGTTTTGGTTTTTCTTGTTGAGGGTAGTTTCGTGCGTCGAGTTGCGCTTGATCACCGAACACGCTTGTGGACTTTGAACTCCGCTGTCGCGTAGTTACTATTTAATTCGGGGAATCGTTAGTTTAGTTGTAGGTTTATTTAGGTTTATTCAGGTGCATTTTGAAGTGGTTCAAGATGACTGAGCGTAGTAGAGGCTACGTAGTTGACGCCGAGTTAACTATTTTGGAAAGTAAACGGAACGCAATTTTTGAACATTTTCAGGAGATTTATGACTCATTAAATAAGGTTGATTGTAGTGATAAATCAGATAAGGATAGGTTTTTGAGTTCCGTATCTAATATTGATCGCTTACGAACAGAGTATATTGAGATATTAGACAGTTATAACAGACGATTACTGTCTTTGAAACCTGACGCAACACCTAATTATAAATGTATGATCGCGTTTGAACAGTTGTATAGCCGTGTCAGGAGCTGCAAGGCACAGTTCTCCACGACCTCGCAATCATCTCCGCATGAACATCCAGTAAAGGGTCGGCCCTCGCTGCCTCCCATAGACTTAATGTCATTTGACGGCGACATTCGCTCGTGGCCGTTGTTTTACGCAAGTTTCAAGTCAACTATTCATGATAATCCATCGCTTACAGACTCGGAGAGAATGTATTATTTATTAGGAAAAATTGGTAGTAAGGCACAAGCTGTCTGTGCTGGACTAACCCCCAGCGCGGATAATTATTCGCTTATTTTACAAACGCTAATTAATAAGTACGAAGATAAGCGTATGTTAGCTTCAACATATTTGAATCAATTGTTAGATTTTAAATCATTAACTTGTGCTACTGCAAACAGCTTAGATTTATTCCTTGATAAATTTGTAACAGCCGCTCGCGCTTTGAATAATTTAAAACTAAAAGATTTGTCGAATTATATTTTGTTACATATTGCCCTAAAGAAAATTGATTGTGAGACTGTTCGTTCATTTGAGATGAGTAATGGTTCGAATGAAATACCGACGTTTGAAAGCTTTGTTGATTTTATTGTAAACCAATCTAAGATTTCACAACGTTCCTCCGCGGCTTCTAATTCTAGTTCCAATAGGAAGATAGAAATTAGTAAGCATCGTACTATTAATGCGCCTCCGAAGTTACACACATTTGTTAATATTGTAGATTGTAAAAAGTGTTTGTGTGATTCAACTAAACACTCCCATTTGTATAAGTGTCCCGCGTTTAATAAAAGTACCCCCGAAGTCCGTTTTAGATCCGCGAAGCAGTTAGGTGCGTGTTTTAATTGTTTAAGTTTAAAGCATTTTTCTTCTGATTGTAATTCGAACACAGTTTGTAATATTTGTAAACGCAAACACCACAGCTCGCTTCACCTTGAGAAATTACCCGGACGAGAGTCGAACATAAACCCCAACAGTTACGCTTCCGCGCCACATTCCACCGTGCCATCGGGTTCGGTACCTATGAGAGAGAGAGATAGTGATACTCGTTCACCCGCCGTGACTCAGCGCGCCGACGTGTTGTTGTGTACGACGTCGCTTGCCGCTTCGAGCTCACTTCCCGCGCCTATACTAGACCCCGCGGCCGTTGATAGCCAGCAATGTAGTGCGAATTCGACGGTTTTGCTTGCGACGGCGCAAGTAATTGTTTTTGACAGTATAGGTCGTAAACATTTAGTTAGATGTTTACTTGATAGTGCATCTCAGAGCAATTTTGTTACTTCTGAATGTTTGAATCGTTTAGGTATGAGACCGAACGATATACCGCGCGTAGTAGTAAAAGGAATAGGTGGCTCGGAAAAGGTTATTCGAGGTTCCGCGAATCTTAGGATTCATTCACGGTTTGAGAAGAACGTGAATTTTGAAGTTGACGCTTTAATAGTTGACCGCATCACGGACAATCTGCCGACGCAAGCTGTAAACGCTGCGGCGCTGGGGGCGCTGCGCGGTCTGCAGCTGGCGGACGAGGCGTGGGCGGTACCGGGCGCGGTGGACGCGCTGCTGGGTGCGGCGCTGCTACCGCGGCTGCTTCGCGCACGTTGCCGCCCGCTAGCTGGCCTGACTGCGCTCCAAACCGCGCTGGGGTACGTGTTGCTAGGTAATGCGCCTACGTTTCTGCATCGCAACGAGAGTGCAACCGCACGCACTCGCCGCGATTGTTCAAATAAAACTGCTTGCTGTTGCTCTGTAGCGCCGCTGCCGCCTATAGACCAGCTCGTCAGTAAGTTTTGGGAGCTAGAGGAGCTTCCAACCCCGCGTCCTCAACACCCCGATGATGTCGAGTGTGAGGAATTTTTCCGTACTACTACAACCCGCGATCCCGCCAGTGGTAGATATATCGTGTCTTTGCCGTTCCGTGATTCGGCGGATAAGTTGGGTGAATCTTTAGAAACCGCGCGTAAGCGCTTTCTTTGCTTAGAAAGGAAGCTGGTAGCTTCTCCGAGACTTCGGGCCGCTTACGATCAGGTGATACGCGATCACCTTAGTCAAGGTCACCTGACGCCCGCTCCCGCCGACGACACATCCGCGCCGATGTACGTCATCCCGCACCACGGAGTGATTCGCGAAGATAAGGACACGACAAAGTTACGTATTGTGTTAGACGCTAGTTGTAAAACTAGCTCGGGAGTGTCTTTGAATGACATTCTACATAGTGGACCGAATTTGCAAGGCGATCTTTTTAAAATTATTTTAAATTTTAGGCTACACGCTGTAGCATTAACCGCAGATTGTAAACAGATGTTTTTACAAATAATTGTTAATGAAAGGGATCGTAGATTTCAACGCATTCTTTATCGTTTTAGTCCGGACGACCCGTTGGTCTTGTATGAGTTTAATAGAGTTTGTTTCGGTTTGAAGTCGAGTCCGTTCCACGCGCTCCGCACGGTGTCACAGCTGGTGGCTGACGCCGGTGCGCTGTGGCCGCGTGCCCGCGCCGCTCTGCTTATGCCCGCGCTGTTTATGGACGATGTAGCTTTGTCATTGCCGGCGGACGGTGAGGCCGCTGCGACAGCCGCTGAACTTATTGAATTGTTTAATTTTGCCAAACTTGATTTAGTTAAATTTAATAGTAATTCATCGGTCGTTATAGATAGTTTGCCCGCGTCTCATGTACTTCGTCGCGATGTAGAATTTGATAAGTCAGACCAGCACAAGGTTTTAGGTTTGCATTGGTCTACAAAAAACGACACATTTTGCTTTAAGGTATCTTCTCCGACAGAAAAATGCACGAAGCGTTCTATTTTGTCCACTGTAGCCCGCCTTTGGGATTTAATGGGATTCGTAGCTCCTACGATCTTATACGCTAAGCTGTTAATAAAACGACTATGGCAGCTGAAGCTCGATTGGGACGACGAACCGCCCCTTCATGTCGTGCGACAATGGCATCAATTTTGTTCGGAATTGCCATCTCTTAATGAACTTAGAATTCCGCGACATCTAGGTGTAAGTGCTGATAGTGACGTCACTCTTCTAGGTTTCTCCGACGCCAGCGAGCATGCGTATGGTGGTGTAGTGTACCTGCATGTATCGACTGGCATCGGTAATAACGTGCGTTTGGTATGCGCGAAGTCTAAAGTTGCACCCATGAAACCTTTGTCCATCGCGCGATTGGAACTGTGCGCCGCAGTCCTGTTGGCGCAGCTTCTCCGCACTGTCATAGATACCTATTCTCCCCGCGTTTCCGGCTTAAGAGTTTATGCTTTTACGGATTCAAAGGTCGTTTTATACTGGATTAAAAGCTCTCCACATCGCTGGCAAACATTTGTTGCTAATCGCGTAGTTAAGCTGACCGATAATATACCCGCAAAAGACTTTTTTCACGTCTCTGGTGCAGACAATCCCGCTGACTGTCTGTCTCGAGGCTTGACTCCGGCTAAGCTAGCCTCACACCCATTGTGGTATCATGGACCTCCTTGGGCCGCTTTGGATCCCACGAAGTGGCCGCTTAAGGATATAGAGTCCATTCCCTCGGATGTTCCTGAACGCAAGGTTCTCGCCCATCCTGTAGTGACACCCGTGAACGACGAAGAAAGTGAAATACTCTCGCTAGCCAACCGCTGCTCATCGTGGAGTAGGTTGCTGCGAAGTTTAGTTTTTGTTTACCGCGCATTGAAGATTTTACCTCGTAGGGATGAATTTTGTGTAACGGCGTCAGACTTAGAGTTTGTTGAGAGGAAGTTGGTTTGTACTTTACAAATAAAATATTTTAGTAGTGATTTGAATTGTTTGAAACTTGAAAAGAATTGTTCACCCGCTTTAATAAAACTAAGACCGTTTTTGGATAACGGATTAATTCGCGTTGGAGGTCGTTTGTCGAACTCAGATTTAGAATTTAATCATAGACACCCTGTTGTATTGCCACGTCAAGATC
This sequence comes from Marasmarcha lunaedactyla, assembly GCA_923062675.1. Classification (NCBI taxonomy): domain Eukaryota; kingdom Metazoa; phylum Arthropoda; class Insecta; order Lepidoptera; family Pterophoridae; genus Marasmarcha; species Marasmarcha lunaedactyla. Next base: position 24,672,515 of record OV281345.1, read on the forward strand.
ACGTAATTGAGTTAATTGTAGATTACTATCACAAGAAGTATCTGCACGCCGGTCCTGAATTAGTGCTAAGTTTACTAAGGCAACGTTATTGGATTTTGTCCGCAAGACGCATAGTAAGACAACGCGTTCATAAGTGCAACGTTTGCTTTAGACGGAAACCTCGTCCATCGTTTCCACTGATGGCTGATCTGCCGGACATTCGGGTTCGTCGGGTGGTCAAGGCATTCACATACACGGGTTGTGACTATGCAGGTCCGATATCTTATACACCAATTAGGCGCCGTGGTGCTAAGGCTCTCAAAGCTTATCTTTGTGTATTCACTTGCTTGACTACTCGCGCAGTGCACATTGAGTGTGCTTCAGATCTCAGCACGGTGAGCTTCTTGGGTGCACTAAAGCGATTTCTGTCTCGTAGAGGTCCGGTTAAGATTATGTTTACGGACAACGGTACGAATTTTGTTGGAGCCAGTTCGTACCTAAAGGATTTATACAAGTTCCTTAATTCTGAGTATCGCCCGCGTTTTCAAGAAGAGTTGTTAGAGAGCCGTATCGAGTGGAAGTTTATTCCACCGGCTTCTCCGCATTTTGGAGGATGTTGGGAGAGCATGGTGAAGATTATAAAAAATCATTTCTTTAAGGTTATTGGACAACAACTTTTATCTTATGAAGAACTTATAACTGTCCTCGCGCAGGTGGAATGCCTTCTTAACTCGCGTCCTCTCACAGTTTTGAGTTCAGATCCTGCTGAACCTACCGCGTTGACTCCAAGTCATTTTTTGCATACCGCGCCTTTGTGTTCTTTTCCCGCGGCTGAAGTGGAGCCTGGTAGTCTACCTCAGCGATATAGGCTGTTGGATAAGTTAGTCCAGTCGTTCTGGAGGCGATGGAGGCTTGAATATTTGCACGCGCTTCAAACCAGAGAGAAGTGGAACACTCCCGCTGTCCCTGTAGCTCTGGGCACGGTTGTTTTGATAATTGTTGATTCCGCACCACCTCTCGCCTGGCCGCTTGGAGTCGTAGAGCAGCTCCATCCTTCCAAGGATGGTACTGTTCGCGTCGTCACGGTACGAACCGCGAAGGGTACTTTTTTGCGTCCGGTAGTACGGTTATGTCCGTTGCCGAACCAATAGCTTACCTACATATTAGCATTTGTAGTTTAGTTATTTAGTTTTACTGTAGAGTAAGAAAGTTAGAATATGATATTCCGCGTTCATTTGATGCTTATGTATCTAGTGTTTAGCTTTAGGTTTAGATTATGTATTTCTAGATATAACCGCGATGTTTGTGTTTAGATTACCACCGCGTTAATTAGGTAAATAGAATTTTGTTTGTTTAATGGCAACCCATTAAGGCCGGGGGAAATGTTAGCGCCATCTATTAGCCCTATTAGTAAACTTCATAATTTCTAGTTAGCTAATCGATTGGGATCGCTTTGTTTCGTCCACGGTACTTAGGATGTCGCCGCCGCGCCATCTACTGGAGAAATGGATCTTCAGTGCGTCCATGCGTCTTGCGTTTGAAGGACGTGTGAATTGATTGATCCGCGCGTACTCCGAGTTACTTCATAGTGTCTCGTAAATCAGACTGTTATATTTGTTAGTGTATGAACTCTTTGAGCTTGCACCACCTGCGTCTTAAGGGGAATAGTGGATCCACATGTACCAGAGGAAAGCAAGGAGCGCAGGAGCCTCTGCCCATATCTGAGAGCGCCGGTAGCTGTACATACTTAAGGTACGTGGCATGATTCATTAGCATCCCAGTCGAAGTTTAATTATCGTTACCATCTTCCGCAATACAGTCCACTTAACAGGGCACGGGTGGCGGCCGTTTTTAGAGTTCTGGAGAACCGCGTCTCCACCCAGCATGAAAAAACTATAAATATCGTACTGGCAACTCCGTAAAATTCAAAAGCACGCAGTGGCAGTCATGCTCATATCAGTTACCGCGAATAATTCAAAAGATACTCTTTGTTTTGCTCCTTCCATTATACTCGAATGGAGTTTGCAGTATCCATACAAGTGAATATGAGCTATGTACTTTAATATTTAAGAGCGGGAAAAAATATACGGATCTTTTTGGAATGGTATAAATGGAAAATTTGATTTAGTACCGCCAGTCCTCGGGTTATGCTGTAATTGAATTTATTTTTATATTTCAAGATTGTTTGTTGTTTTATGCATCGGAATGATTACCTTTATGTGGCTTATCTTAGAACGAGACTTCTGTCGTACGAAATCGTATAATACGAATAAAATGGGATAGGAATGTCTGTGCATTGGTATGAAAACAATTGTTGACTACATCTTCTTTTTTAATTGGATTTGCGTTTGTTTTCCATCTCGGGTAGTGGAGAGTGATGATGAAGATGCGGATAATACACGCCTATTCATGTATCATCTCATGATACACTAAAATTCTTGAAGAATCCAGGACTGTACGTTTCAGGAAAGAAATACGCAGATAGCTCATTCCAAATGCGGTTCGAACCAGAAAAGGGCCCGTAACGTTTGGTTCGATATTTAGGTCTAATAACCCTAAATGACTGGAATCTATTATTATAGTAGTTGGATATTGTTGTTCAGATTAATTTATAAGATTCTTTATATAAGTAATGAAACCTTAGTTTACTCATTTTATTCTATTCGCAGCACATATTTACTAGTATTTTTAATAGCGCTGTGAGAAATTTTACCGTATAAATTATATTTATTGAATTATATAAAAATTTTAAGAGAGTTTTCCTCTAGCATACGTACTTAAATATACTTACTATACGTAGTAAGACGTTATATATTTTAGTATGTGTTTATAATAATGATGTAAGAAGATAACATCACAATATATGCAATCTAGCTTGAATGTAGCTTTTACTTCTGTATAATAATATTGCCTTTTTTTTTTTAGGTGCAGCATAAATACCAATAACATACACAAACAAACAAATCGTTACCCGTTATTAAAAGCTATACAATACCATTGATAAATTCACACACTCCATGTTTTCACTATAATTTTATGAATTTACGGGATTCTTACCACGATTTTCGATTTTTATTTCGCGCGTCCGATACTTCGATGCTGTTGCAAGCACCATGATCGTGGACTGGCAGATGTAGGTGGGTGGCGATGACAGTTAGAGGCAGATAAATCGATCTACCCTCCTTCTCGTTCGTTTTTATCTGCTACAACTGGAATTCACATTTTTGTCGTTTTTGCAATACACGCTCACCGTATCACTGGGTTTCTGACCGAACACACCACGATTGTTGTTTTTTCGTTTCATGAATCGAAAATCGAAAATCGTGGTAAGATTCCCGTAAATTCATTAAATTGTAGTGAAAATCACCGCGATAGTTTAAAACTCCATGTTTTGTTTTAGGGTCTTTTCCTTCTTGCACCCTTAAAAAAATCTAAAAGTTTTTATTACTTTTTTTAAGTTCACTTTAGCGATTTGGTTGTCTCAAAGAGCGTTATTTTTTTATAATGCTGCCTTACACTTAGTTTCATATTTCACATATTCGTAAAGGTAAATTACCGCCTTATGCCAAGTTTATTACAACTAACGCTTTAATAGACCCTTAAGCAAGGGTTTATTACAGGCTCTTAAAAGTCTGTACCGAGAATTTAATTACGTAAATGACATAAATATTTTGGTATTGTTTTAGAAAGGAGATTATCAGGCCGCTAATTGTGGATCCAGGTGTTAATTTCATCAAAGCTGTGTTTTTTGAAAAAGAATTTAATCACAATTTTATTAATTACTGAAAATTTGGTCAAAATTGTCCGTCTGGAAGTTGAGACACTGGATGTTAAAAGCAAGTATGGCCATGTGACAGTTACCTAAAAAGAACTTTAAAAAGCTGAAAAATTACACTACAATAGATTTAGCTTCTTTGAGTCATCTAACATCAAATCGTTTCCGTCATTGTCTTTCAAACAAAACATACGAGGGTGGATTGAAAAGTTCGCGGCCTAACATAGATAGCGATGTCATATTATTATAAAATTACCCTCATATGAGCAATGTGCAATTTTTCTCTGAGATACATGCGTAATTATTTATTTTATTGAACATTAAGTGAGAGTAACTTTCATTAATTTTGAAAATGGATAGTTTAGAGCACCGTGCCGTAATCAAATACCTCCACAAGAAACACTTAACTCCAAAGCAGATTCATGAAGATGGCAGGCTACTTTAGGAACATCTGCTCAGTCGTATACAATAATAAAAAAGTGGTGAGCGGAATTTAAACGTGGACGAGAGAGCATCAAAGATGACTCCCACTCTGGACGGCCTCCTACAGCTACGACTTCGGAAAACATCGAAAAAATATGTGATCTCATCATAAGAGACAGAAGATTGAATCTGAGTATTGGTATCTGAGATAGCTGAAGCTCTAGGGATTTCATTTTCAGGGATCGTTAACGAATTAGGGTTCCACAAGGTGTCTGCAAGATACGTTCCGCGGCTCCTTTCAGTTGAACAGAAACGAACTCGGCTTACGATTTCTAGAGACTGTTTAGAGCTTTTTCAAGATGATCCAAACAAGATTTTGGCAAGGTTTGTTACTATGGACAAAACATGGGTTCATCACTATACTCCTGAATTCAAACAACAATCCAAACAATGGATGAGACCCGGATCTCAGACCTCCAAGAAAGCCAAGGTGTGTTTTTCAGTAAACAAGGTAATGGCATCGATTTTCTGGGATTCTAAGAGTGTCATCTTGGTGGTTTACTTAGAAAGAGGTCAAACTATAAATTCTGCGTACTACTGCACACTATTACGTCGTTTACGCGACCTTATTCACCTGACTTGGCACCTTCTGACTTCCACCTATTTCCAAAACTAAAAAAACACTTAGGTGGAATGAAATTTTCTACCAATGAGGAGGTCAAAGTGGCCGTAGATGCCTTTTTTGAAGACCTTGACGAGACCTTCTATTTAAATGGGCTTTGGAGGCCCGCTGGACTAAGTGCTGTGACCTAGGAGGAGAGTATGTAAAAAAATAAATATAAAACATTGCATCATTCCTGTGTTTTCTTATTTAGGCCGCGAACTTTTCAGTCCACCCTCGTATCATTTCGGAAATTAACTAAATAATAGTTTGTGGACTGACGTAATTGTTGTTTCTGCAATTGATATTAACTAATCCAAAATTGTGTAGTACTAATTTATATATTATGTAATTTTATCATATGATTTGTTAAGATATTATTTTGAGCTTATTAGATTTAACCCGCGGCTGCCTTTTTTAATTAGCCTAGATTTCCATGTATATTGTATATCATAATTATACACCCTTGAAGGTAAATTCGACGCAAAATAATATATCTTTTCACAGTCCATCACTGCAGAAAGAACATCTTCAACTGCAATTGTTTCATTTGAAAATTTTCGTAACCATTCGTTTCGTTGAAAAAATTATTGTAATTTTTCTCATTTGGTAACGTATTTTGGAGTTCAGATAAAACATCTTAAATATCTCTTATTAGTAACGGAGAAATTGCATAAGTGCGCTTAATGTTTACTTACAACCCGTACTGAGTATCAGTAAGAATTACCGCCAAAACAGATCAATCGAAGACAGTTGATTATTAAACGTTAGATAAAACCTGACTGAATTACCTTGCAGGTTTTTGTAATTTGATCACTAAACGTCGTAAGTTTATAAAGCAGCGAGAAATAATGCGGTAAATTACAGAGTCCGAATATGTAAGATACAAAAATTTGCCACAATACAAAATAATATATAAAAATAAAAATACCAACATTTACTATAACGATATACATATATGGTGAAAGCAACTTTTTTTTATTCGTTTAAATAATATTGTTTATGTTCCCATTCGCTCAAAGCCTGTGTTACCTAGTTGTGAAGGTACATATTTCAAAATACTTTCCATAAATATTACAATTATCTGTAAACTATTGATTAGATACCTATTGTCTTCTGACCAAATTTTAGGCATTATTATAATACACTACTATATAAATATTTACTAGAAATAAAAATTTAAAAGAATAAATAAATATATACCAGACAAATATTACTTAATATTTTTTTGGCATGTGTCCAATTACGAAAGTTTGATTGCAGTTTACTAATTTTCCTGAATTCATGCGAAGAATATTTTAGAATATAAAAATCCAGAATTATACGGTATTTTATGTAACTGAAACATGTTCACATTCGTTTCATATCTATCTGAACTCTGGTACCATTTGGCAAATCGGAGACTCCTCAGCCAGAAGCGTCCTTCGTCTAAGTTGTCACAATGTTCTTACAAAAACTTAAACGAAAATACCTTGTTAAAACAGTGATATTTACAACTTAATAGCAACAGCCAGTCACTCATAACTAAAAGTAATTTTCTTGAACTGAAAAAACTGTGTAAAGTCTGGGCAGTCAATTACTCTTGTGATAAATATCAAGAGATGAGTTCCGTATAATATTTTTCTTATTTTTCTTTCTCTGCCAATCGCCCGCCTCTTTATTCCTTGTTAATTTATCTAGTGTTTTTCGGAAAATTATGAGAGATAAAATTGATTCAATTAATTTTTTTCTATATTTAATTTTTAAGCCATGGAAACCATTGCCATTCAGGTGACTTCGGCAGTTGTTTGCCTATTTTAATACAAAAGAAGATCTTGACGTGGAAGATGGAAGAAGCAAAGGAATGGGATTACAATTCAAAACATTCTGCTATTAGTTCGGAAGATCAGTTTGTACAGAAGGATTGTCTTAACAATGATATTAAATTCTGTAACGATTTAATACGTTACCGAAACGCGTTTTCTGGTGAACAACAACCTTCATGCCAAATAACAGCCTACAATAAACAGAACGACATGGCTTATGCTTATTAGTAACTTACTATTTGACTTGATTGGCTATGCATTTATTATGAGAACAAGAAATATAAATACTAAAAAATTCTTTTTAATCTACTCCGCATCACATTAGGAACGCTTAACTGGTAGCAGAGTTCCCTAAGTTAAGGCCTCGTCTGGTACGATACTACAATTCTCGTTGTTGTGTTTCGCTCCGTTGTATATGTTACGTTTATTTTGGGGTCCCCCCAGTTCGCTGTATGATCATTCATAACACAAGCTCTGTTTAATATGGGGCCATACAATTGGTGTGTTTGGGGATTTATTATAATTATCAAATAACTGGAACAAAGTAAAAAAAAAAACTTACTTCTTCGAGACTCGAACATCGTCAAAAAGTTGCTAGTCTATCGGTTTTTTACAGATTGCACTTTGGAGAGTGTGCGAATGCTCTTTTTCAGCTGATCGAACCGGTGGAGAAAGGGGGACCTTTCTCCACTGGTCAACCAGACGCAGACAGCAGTTATTAATAAGTTATTAATGTATATATATTAATATATATAAGTTATAATAAATATAAAATAAGAAGTTATTAATTTAAAAAAAAATTCCAACATAAGCCTAGGGTTAAGCATCAATAATCCATTATCAATGAATAATAATTAATCAATAACATCTATAATTAATGTTCATGGGCACTGTTGCCACTTGCCATCGAATGTATCACATGCTCTTTGCTGGCTATGACAAAGTTAAAAAACAACCTGCATAAGAAAGATTCATGTTTTTCGGTGTACTGGTTTCGACAGTGTGTTGTCAGTCTGCGCTTCCGTTTCATGAGGTTTTTATTGTAGCACCTTTTTCAACTGAACCCTAAAACCTATTTTTCTATGAACAGCAAAGTCATCTGTACAGCGCTAACTTAAGTTAAATTTAAACAAGTTTTTTAACGTCTGAAGAAGCGGGCGTGTTAAAATTGAAACTTTCAACTTACAACTTGGATCAGTTCAAACTTTTTGATTAATGTTGAAACAATATTCTTTTCTGCTATTTCTCTTTTTGAGTCCTCTCTTATATTTCTTTGAAGACTTAAGATTATTTTAAAATCGTATTTCGATTGTACTTTGTATCGTTTATTTTATAATACACAATTTAAAAATGTCAATTAAAGATATTTGATATACCTTTTAGATTAATTTGGTTCTACTAGCTTTCTGTATATAATAATTAAGCTATTAAATAATTATTAATTTAACGTCGCATTATCGATTTCCTTTTTTTAAATGTTAATATTTTAATTTTATAACTTTAGATAAATGAATAAAAGTAATTTGCATTTATTGAATTGGCCAAATTTTTCGTAAAGTTTTTATTTATAATGTGGAAATAATACAAAAATGCGAATCATTCAATCTTATGACACTTTATTCATTCTGAGAACTCTAGTACGCAATAAATAATTTATATACACTACCGACCGCAGGGCAATGACTGCGGTCCGCGAAAGACTGCGGGACGTACAGATTAATTCATAAGGACACCCTTAATCCTACGTAGATATTTTTTAACTAAGGAAAGACTGATTGTAGAGCTCAACTCTACCATGGAATGTTCTTCACATTACTCAAACACACCCTTAAAACTTGCCTCATTTCAATACAAACTCAAAACGCTCTCGCACCATAAGTACTTTAAACTTTATTTTCTTTCGTAAATAAATTCCTTCTAAGAAATCGCTTTGTTTATTCCCATTTCAGCAAATGTCGAACGGACATGGCGCTTTTCATTTGTTATTGTTGGCATCAAACAGTTCGGAAAGCACCAGTCAGTTTGTTTGTCTGTGCTCAAGTACCAATCCATTTCAACTATAATCTATTGACCTAGTTTGGGTGCTCAAAGAGTTATGGTTTGTAAATGCTGTATATTTTTTTAAATTATCAATTCATTAGGCATGGAGTCGTGGTCAGGCATTCACTTTTGCTTTTAACTACTATGTACCTACTACATGCTCTGTAAACTTCATTCGCGTATATTAAATCGCGCATGTGAGTTTGGCAATGTAATAACCATACCAATATTTAATTTTGTGTATCTTTTCGAGTTTTTACATAAAGTGTTCTGTGAAGTAAATAGTAGTGAAGTATTTGTGGCTGTGTTATTGTGGGACTCCTACGTTCAAACTGAAATTTAACATGTAGACGTTATTGATAAATTATATTATTATTTATTGATAAACGATAAATGATGCAATGCCGACCGTAGACTAAAGTTGGAATTCACTGGTTGATCCTTCGCTTCATCCGGAACACTCCACGTATACTTGGTTATTATGTTGGTCAAAGTAGGAATTTTAGAAATTTACCTACAGTACCAAATTTCTTTTAAAGAGAACGTTCAAAACTTCCCACTCAACACATATAGTTTCTCATAACAAATCATCTTAGCACATTGACTCTGCCAGAATAGATACTCCTCGGATCTTAGCACACATCTTTTAACAGTTCTTTATAAATAGCATTCCCATAAACACACTACAAAAGAGGTATATTCCAGTGATTAAACACTTTTTATTTGTTTACATGTCATTTCGAGAAAGGGGCCACCTTTCGCCTGTATCTGACAATTAGGATTGCGAGTGTGTGAGCTAATTTAAGCGCAAACTTTCATGACATCGCTGTTGGTTGATGAAATAATGCATGTACGATCGAAAACTGGGAACATGCCAGGACAGTATATTACTCGTAACAAAATGTATATAAAAACTTCAGTACCTACGCTACGCTGGCTTTGAGATGAAAGTTCGGCCGCTCCCTATTAAAAGTTTGGCAAAGTATTTAATTTAAATTCAACTTTGAATTAAAAGCTTATATATATATTTAAAGAAAAGTTTAATTTAATTTAATAAAACATGTTTTAAAACATGTAAATGGCAGGTATATGCGCACTTCTAGTGTAGTACAATAATAAAAGGTTTTACCCGCAGCTTCCCTTGCGTATCGCTCGAGTTTTATTTTTGTTTTTTTCTTCTAAAATTTTTAAGCTTTCGGAATTTAGGATATATGCTACAGCAGGTGAAATCCGTATGACTAATTTTATCCGAACCTGTTCAGCGATTTGGCGTGATTGAGTAACAAGCTTACAAACTTCAGCATTTATAATATTAGCAGGATAACGGAGTAAAAGATAATTTTATTTGCATCCCTATTTCTTGGTGTCACGTTTATAATATATAATATTAACAAGATATCCGTCTTCTTTCAGTGCCCTCTCCTTTCCTGAAACATCCATCAACCCTCAAAAGACGGGAAAAAATATTAAAATCAAAGAAAGTACCATGTACAGGAAACTAAGACGAGATTTATAACAAGCTATGACCCGTGGTTTCCCTTGCATGAAATAGGGTGATTTACCGCATAATATTGGATTTCTTAGCAAACGAGAGCAAACATTTTAGCAATTGCAGGCGATGGTTACGTAGTTAGTAGTGCTCGTATTATATTGAAATGCATATTTTTTTATGCATAATTTTCTACGTGACATTTTGGCGAAGATGTACAAATAAAAGATGGCGGACAACGCGTGTTTGTTTAGAAATATTAAAATTGTAATATTGTACACATATATATATATATATATATAAATTTTATTAAAATAAAATATGACGATTGATCAATTCATGTTAAGCATCTTCGTGCATTTTTAAGTTACAACTTCAGTGTTTCTTTACTAACATTATATTTAATCACATTGGTGTAAAATGAAACCTTCAACCTATAGAGAAATCGTTCGAGGAAATAGTTTTTGTGGTGGAAAACCATCTAAAACTGAAATCGAACGATATGGCCAAACAAATGAGTTTAAGGGCTTGTTTACAGGACCAGAATGAATCCGTCGATGAATACTTATTGAGATTGACAAAGTTAGCAATAACGACAGAAGAAAACCTCATGATGATCAGCTTACGCTTGGTTTGTGAAGCTTCTACTGTGGCGAAGTAGGGGCTCTAGCCAAGTAGCAATATGAGCAATATGAAATAGTCCATACAGTTAACGAGTATTCTATAGCGTTAGCGATCACAGATTTCTGGCTTGGTTCCACTGGGAGGTAGCTGTACCCAAGGAGTAAGCATCGAGCGGCGGCGTGTACGTGGCGCGTTCCGACGGCTGCGGCGACGTCAGCGGAGGTGGCGGCTGTGCGCGAGCTCTTCGGCGATGAGAGCGAGAAACGTTTCCGATGAAGATCGCGACAGATTTCTCTTGGGTATTGCGGTTATAAAAGTGCACAATATAAGAAGTGTGACAATGTTGGTCACATAAGCCGTATGTGTAAAAATAAGAAAAGTGCGAGACTTTTGAAAGTGGATGGTAGTGATTCGGACGGGACATTGGGGCTCCATCGTTGTATATATTGTCCAGTTCTGAGGAATGAGATGGACCGTGGTATTGTTAACTGACCTTCGAAGGAGTCTCTGCCTTTATACCTACAGGCAGACAGCTGTTCTTTGGTAAGTGCTATTTCTAAAAAATACATTTTTCCGAGGTAGGTATAAGAATAGCTACTGAAAAGGTTGTACGGTGTATATAGCGGCGAAAAACCGGTCGGAGAGATGACTGTGAATGTGGTAGGAAAATATATAATGATTACTTCTAATCGATATGTTTTCGATAAAGGTAATTGCCCTCCTTTTTAAGGTAGAAAATCGTGATTTCCCGCGCGAGGGAGCTGCCTGTACACAGTGAAAATATCCTGCATAAAAATGACATAAGCTTCGTAATCACTCGTCCAAGAAATAGGCGTCACTTGTTTCACGTTGATTATATGTTTTGAATAGATCGTAATTTTTTTCTTGTTTTATATTCTTTACTTTCAACAGGAACGTCTTTTAAGTTTCATTTATTGTTGTTTTGTTTTTGGTTAGAAAGTATAATAAAAATGTTTATTAGTATGTATTTTTTATACTTTAAGAGGGGCAGAAGAATAACAGGGGCAGAGGTATAGTACATGTATATAGTTTTATGTGGGTAATTCTAAATAGTTTCGTTCGTAGGTTGTTGATATACCAGTTCTCAATGAGCGCCGGTTGTATGACTTCTTTGTTGACGTTACCAATACATTATAACAAAATTAACGATTTTGCCTTCCTTCTAGGAAACTGCCCCAAAAAAGCAATAATCTATTACCACTTCAAACTGACTTCGCTATTACTTTAATTTACTTGTGAACTTCTCAAAGGCTTTTCAAAGGAGTTTTAAAATAAATTGATTCAATAAAACAGAGCCATAGAAGGAGTTAGAGTCATTCCTCTTTTTGTAATTTTTACTTCGATGTATCTATTTTCGTTTATGTATATAATGTTGAGGTGTCTTTCACAAAAATAAATATTCCAACACAGCTCCGACGAGTTCTTTAAAAAAGCCCTAAAATACTTGATAACTTTATTGTATTTTATTTTATTGGAGAATATACAGATATATACATCACAAATACATTATGCTACTAGTACAAAACTTTGTTACTATAGTATACATCCTTCAACATTCTCACTAGGTGAATATCTGTATAAGTTGCTCTTAAGCTTCTATGCATATAAAGTTTAAATTTATACAATACCAAAATAGAGAAAAGTATATCAAAACATAGACAGTAAGAGTTCAGAAATTATTGTTAATAAGATCAACTAGAGAAGACCTATTTAAGACGATGTTTTTATGTGAAAAGCATAGTAATTATAAAAGTACAGGTTTAATTCAACAGTTGGACAATTAATTGGTTAACAATGCTAAACAAATAATACTATTATAATTATCTAAATTCTTTTGTGGAAACATAACTAAGTCACCATTCAAAGGAAATTGTTTTCTAAAACTTTCGAAGCGCACTAAACCTTGATTTCTCATAAATAACTCAACGAACCAAAACATCTGAAGATAAGTGGTCATTTCTGTTTGAAAAATCCTGAAACAAAGAAAATATTCGGAATATTACGGCTCACCAATCATTTCAGATTTTTAAAGCATATTAAGGTATGTTCAAATACGTAAAACAAGGGGCACGTGCCGAAGTTGTCAGTTACAAGAGGAAGCGTTTTCGACGTTACTAGATATTATATTTAGCGTATTATTTTAGAGAGAGTTATACCGTGTTTTGTTTTTTAAGTTTTAACTTTATTTTCTGTAATATTGAGGAAATAATATATTTATTTCGTTGTGAAACCCTTAAAAAAGGTAAAGCAAGAAAAGAGAAGAAGAAATAATTTTTATAACTTCATACCTTGTATAAATAAATGCTAACCGGTACGAGTATTGTAAATAGTTTTTTTTTACTTTTATGCATAAACATGGCTTCAGATTGAAATAAAACACTTTTAGCTAAACGTAAATTAACACGTCATTCTGTACACCAAAGTGACGATCGATCTAAAAATCTATCTGCTTCTCTCGTTTGATACCAATGTTAACAATACAAACATTTGTTATAAAACACATCCGCCTATCCCGCAAACCACGCCAAAGGACGTGTTTCAAATACGCCACTGAATCACAGTGCGGGTTTGAGGAATGCGTTAATAAGCCCCTAAGGCATCCGCAGTCCCCACTTTTTATGTTCCATTCGCTTTGACGCTGGCTCGCTGATTTCTTTGTCGCTATGTGCATTTGTGTCAACTCGAATTCTTGCTTTAATAAGGTTGGTTTTCTGCGTTCTTTTTTTGAAATTGAGGATTAGATGTTGGGGAATTATGATTTTTGAATTTTAAGATTTTTAAGTAAATAAATTGTTTGAATTTTGTGTAGTTTTTTGATTGGAGTGATTCTTTGAATCCGAAATAGAAAACTTTTAATAGAATATTAGCCGTAAACGGGATCACGTCTGGGCGTATACATTTTTAATGCCCATTGTTTTCCTGCATGTAAGTTTCTACTGAATAAACTTGACTTTCTGCAGCGAACCAGGAATTTTTGAAACTTTATCTGCATTCGTTGACTTATTTCTTTTCACTTGATTATCAGAAGGGAGGTTATGTTTTTCGACGAAATGTATGTATGTATATTTCTTTTTTATGTTCCAGAGCTTAAATTGTATGACGGATTGCATCATATGACGTTTCATTACGTTGTGAAAGTAACAATACTATTATTTCCCCTCTGAAATGAAAAGGATTTTTCATCGACTTTTCTGTGAAATTTCAAAACGATTGACGATTGAAAACCGTGACTCTAAAGCTGTAACTTATTTGTCGCGTAGCGTTTGTCTACCGCAATAAATACAATGTAATTTATGCGTTATATTTAATGTATAATTATTCTAAGTAATTAGTTTTTTTTCTTCTGTAGTAGTTCTATTGTCAATGTGAAGGTAAGGGAATATTCTCGTTTGTGATGAACTTCGCCAATTCACCATGTATAAAAACTTTCGATGTAGTAGCAATTAGCTTTTGTACAGTACCCTAGAAGTGAGGACACCCAAAACTGAAGGTGCCGACCTTTAGCGGTACTTTTCGCAAGTTGGTATTTCGATATGCTTTTATTGAATAATTCGGTTACTTTGCTCAAACAAAGTAGGTGTACGAAGTTCTTAAACTGATTTTACGTAAGTACATTTGCTTAAAGTTATCATAGTAGTGGCAGAGCTTGTTTTATGAAGATGTTATCTGCAGCTGTACTACAGTTTTTCCAATTTTTATTGTCATAATAACCACGTTCACGAAGCTGTGTTTCAGATAAGGAATGGAACAGCTGGTGTGATTACTGGAACAAAGGCAATTGTAACTTAAGCCTTCGGTCGGCAACGCATCATTAATTGATAATCAATAAATAACAAGAGCTCGTTTGCCGGCAATGACAATTTACCATGAATATATCACAAATAACAAAGCATACAATACCTCGTCTATTCCTTATGTCCCATACCTTAAATACTAATTTGGAACTAATTTTGGTAAATAACATAATTAGATACCGAGTTCACGTGCGTAAGGTAAATAGTAAAAAAGGGCGTAAAGTTAGTACTTTACATGAAAAGAAATGAAATATTTATTTCTAAATATTGACAATTACTTGTTCTTATTGACGTCAAATAAAACATGATTCTACCACCAGTTCGAAAAAACCTTCGTGAAGAAGAACTGGCAAGAAACTTCACGGGTATATTTTTTTCAAAATAAATTTACAGAGTCTCTTTATGTCTATACAAAATGATTCTTTTCTGCATATGTTAGCTCGGCAAGTCTCCCTCCCCCCAAGTATCCAAACGACGAACCCCCTTAAACGGCACACGTTCACGAGTTAACGCGGGATCCAGCCATCGCCCTCCTCAACCATATTAGAGGGAAGTGAACGACCCGTCACCCGACGCTACCATAAGAAGACGTACTTTAGTGACAATGACGCTTTAGATATTCATCGGGACGAAGAACTCATCGAACATACAGACAAATTACACATGCTTTGTTACAAATACTAGTACAATCCTGTTAATGAGGGGATTATACCCAAGGGCTTTTATCATCCAAATAATCGGATAGTTTATAATATGCTCTAGCACTCAACTTCTCCTTTACAAATTCTTTGAATTTGTCAATAGGAAGACCTTGGATATCCTCAGGAACCTTATTATAAAAGCATATACATTGACCCATGAATGAGTTAGTGACTTTATGAAGCCTGCTATTATGAGCTGCCAGCATATTTCTTCCTCTTGTGTTAACATTGTGCAGATCTTTTTTTCTTTTGAACAAGGTTATGTTCTTTTTTACATACATTAAATTTTCTAAAATATATTGTGAATGGAAAGGTAAATTTACTTCTAAGTGACACCCTTGGACCGAGCTGATAGATTGCGCGAACAGCCCTTTCCTGCAGAATAAATATAGCATCGATGTCAGCAGCACTCCCCCACAACAGAATACCATATGTCATGAGGCTGTGGAAGTAACCAAAATAGACTAATCGAGCAGTTGTTTCATTTGAAATTTGTCTCATTTTTTTAACAGCATATGCGGCAGAGCCAAGCTTTTTCGCTAAACCATCAACATGCGGTCCCCACTGGAGTTTGGCGTCTAAGGTCTTATAATACCGCAAAGTACAATTTGACATAGGTGAAAACAGCGTGGATACATTCCTGCAAATACCTCTATCTAAGCCGATGACTTTGTTTTTTGTATGAACGCATTAATCCTGAACGACATTTTTACTTACATAAAATAATTTTGGAATTTCAACCCATTTTCAACGCTTGATTTAAAAAAATAATTTTATCGTAGAAGAAAAAATACACTTTATGAATATTCTTTTTCATCATTTTCAGTACACCTTAACTTCTGCTTTTAAAAAAGTATTATAGACCAAAAGGAAAAAAAAGCCGGCGGAATAAAACCTCTTTCCACTCTTTTGTCGAGATTGGAAAATACATGAAATAGGTATACAGCTTGACTACGACGTGAAATAAACAAACACAAGAGAGCTAATTGTGCGTGCTAATATCATGCTGCATCAAGCTGTTTAGACAGTATTTTAATATTACTTTCAGTTACAGAAACAGCCCTTGAAGCCCATATTTTTACAATTGTTAGGTTATAAAATGCATGAACTAGACTTTGTTTGACTAGGTACATGATCAATGTACTTACGCAAACTGGAAATGTGAACGAAGCTTCGCGATTCAAATATACTTATCGTTTAACCCAGCTACCAACAACGATTTATATATTCAAGTCTGTTACTTAGCTATATGCTACCATCTTTTATCTCCAAAATAAAACTTCAAGAAAGAGCTGCACATTAAGCCAAGCAATAAGAGACAAAAAGCAATTAATAGCTTTCTTTTATTCAGTTTGCAGTGAGACTCCATTT
Source organism: Marasmarcha lunaedactyla (assembly GCA_923062675.1). Classification (NCBI taxonomy): domain Eukaryota; kingdom Metazoa; phylum Arthropoda; class Insecta; order Lepidoptera; family Pterophoridae; genus Marasmarcha; species Marasmarcha lunaedactyla. The sequence continues at coordinate 24,689,198 of OV281345.1, forward strand.
CTCTAAAAGACGCTTTGTTCTGCAATGCTGTAAGGGATGTGGGTTTGGATCCTTTATCACTGCGGCGTGATGGTAGAACTAGAAAACATGTTTATTTTAAAAGAGGTTACTTTTGTTAAAGTTACTAAAAATGTTCAGCTATTTTCGCGTAATGACAGATATCATTTGTATTTTTTGATAGAATATAACCGGTTTTCTTTCTGGATAAAGTAGGTATTTAACAGTGAGAGTAATGTTACAACCACTCTTGTAGTTCAAGATATTATCGATAAAACAAAAATATTATTGATTTCATTTCTGCTTTAATACATTATTATTGACAAATCTGTATTAAAACCCGAGTGTATTATATTTATTTGTATGTGAAAGATTGTTTAACCGGAAATTTAACTAATGAATCTTTTATGGCAACATAAAAGACACAATGTTCGTCACAAGATGTACATATCAGCTTAGAAAAGATCCTTTACTTTTAACAAATATTTGAATAAACTAAGCCAAATAACAAACTATTTACATCCTAACAATAATTAAATACGCTCACAAAACACAACGCGTAAATAACATTATAAATGTTCTTTGAGCTTCGACTTAAACTTAGTAAGTAGTTAATGTAAGTAACATGAAAATAACATTTATTTTACTCAAGCAATCTGATTAACAGTTAACCCTAACCAGAATCACCGCAACCATTTAATTGTAAGCTAGTTACCTTCTCAGAGCAATCGTGTTTACTGTTAACACATAGCTCGGAACAATACACATACATTTTGTGGTTACTAATGAATCGCTGAATGTACATTGTGCGTTAACTATTATATTACAGTGCCTACGTCTCGCAATCGGTGTCTGATAACTTGAGAAGTGTGAAAATGGCCGCATAAGGGTTATTCCTCTTTTGAAGTAAAGTTATATCACTTAATGTTCGAACTAAAAGACTTTTTTCATTAATCATGTTTATCTTATTCTCTGTTGTAGGTATTGAAAAACGTTGAATGTAAAAAATCATTAAATTACTCGTGGCTTACGTAGATATCAATGATAAACTTAAGGTTGGAGTACCAAGCGAACCAGCTCCGTCCATTGCCGAGCCAAAGGTATTTTTTGTCCAGTTTTAACCATCAACTTTAAATATATCATTAACTTTCCTTAATTTCCTTAATTAAATAAAAATTTGTGCTTGTTCACTACTGTTACTCATGCGTCGCATGCTGCGTTCCGTTTGCCGAAAACAGCGCTCACAGCGCTAAAAGTGCTCAAAACCGTTCCGATTCGTTTGAGCGCGCTAAAAGTGTTATTAGTGCTATTGCAATCGGAACGGTAAATATCGCGCTAACATTCTGATTGTTCGTCGCTTAAGTCTAAAGTTACAATTTCATTAAGATCTTTGACCCTGAATGAAGCAGGAGCCATTTTTTTTATATTATTACAAAAGAAAATTAATAAGCAAGCTTTTAAAATCTTTAATCGACTAATAAAAACATCAACAAGTAACGTCATGTGTCAGTTTTGACAGGCCGCTCACAGTGACCAGGCTCCGTAGCTTTGGCACTGTGAGCGGGAAGATGGCGGCGTTTATGACGTCATTGATGACGTATCGATATTGCTTTTTTTTTTTCTGCCGATGCACCCTCGCGGGAGGGAGGTGAAAGATGCGTCATGCATACCGCCCGCAGGTAAAGTCCTCTGCGGGGGGTTATGTGGGACTCACCAGAATGGCACCTACCTACTAAAACCACCTGTTGGCTGTAGTTATTACCGTTAGCCTTCATCGGAAGCGACACCCGTCGGGAAGTTGGGCGCGCTGGCGGAGACCCGCTAGCGGGTCTTCCGCCTGTAGTGAAAGTTGCACTGAAGGTGCTCAAAGGGACATGAGTTGGTGGCCGTTCAGGGCAGCCTCCAGTGAAGCCGGGGCTGCGCAGAGGTCGGCCGAAGCATGATTTAGGGATCAATTCATTTAAATGAACCTATAATGAATTGAGAAGGGAACTATGCTCCGCCAGAGCTAGCAAACGCTCTGTCGGAGAACGTGAAGCCCTAAGTTTACGGGCTAAGACTGCGATTTCACTAACATCGATATTTTTCATAGCGTCGCAGATGATACGCATATCGTCTGCTACGGAGGATTGAGGAGTGGGTTTGTATGGGCGAGGAGCCGGGATGGGTTTCGATGCGGGGCGCTGCCTCCAGTTTTCTGGGGCAGGCCTGGACTGTGTAGGCTTTGCAGCCGGAGGAACCCGGCTACGCAGTGGCGGAAAGTTTTCTTGAGAAAGGCGCGGGGCCTGTTTGGGTGCGGCCCTCTTGGAATTGGAGCGCATACAACGGGGTGCACGAGGACAGCCCCTGTAATTTGCGGTGTGGCCGGACTGGCCACAAAGCACGCAATCGGGAGGAGAGGGAGTTTCAGGAGTGCGATTGCACTCCTTAGTGAAGTGAGGGACCAGGCACTTGACGCACCTGGGCGGTGCGCGGCAGTTGGCCGCCGCGTGCCCGTACAACTGGCACCGATGGCACTGGCCGGGATGACCACGGCGATGAGGCGCCTCGATCCAGATCCCAGAGAGGCTGCATATAGAGCTAACCCCTTTCAGGATCTCCCTGGACTTGGGGACGTTGGCGAGAACCACCAAAGCGAGAGGGTGTTGCCTCCCGTACTTGCTGTGTATTTTATGCACCGCGAGTGCCGGGAAGCCTTGGGACTGCAGATCCTCCAGGATAGCCTCGTTCGATAATTCGAACGTGACTCCCCTGAGTACCGCTCTGATCTTACGCTCTTCTGACAAAGCATAAGTATGATAAGCATATTGCTTATCGGTGAGGAGCTTTGTTAAAGCACGGAAGTCGTCTATCGACGAGACTAAGATTTTAATAGATTCACCCGAGTTGGCCGCTCGGGTGTAATGAATCTTGTGGTCATTGCACAATGTTGAAACCTCAGTCCATTTACCCTTTTCCCGAAGGAAAACGGGTGGTGGGACCTTGGCCTTGACAGAAGATGGGGCCGGAGCGGGTGTTGAAGACACCGGGGCAGCTGGCGTTGAAGACGCTGCAGGGGGTGTAGGGACGGGCGTCGAGGGCGCCGGGTCTTGTTTCGAGCGCTTCTTTGAGCGCTTCTTAACAAGCGTAAAAGAGGGAGACTCAGGGCCAGTTGGGGTGGCGTCCGAGGATGACTCGGTCGTGGGTGCGCGCTTGCGGCGCGGAGGGGCGTCTACTTCGCACTCCATGTCACTGAAGGAAGGGGACGCGGGAGGGCCTAAGACCAGAGGGGTCTGGGGGACTGGGGTGGCCTGAGGGGCCATTGGGGGAATTAACGCCATGATATGCGGGATAAGAGAATCAAGGAAACGATACTTATCAGCATTTATAGACATGCCTTCAGCACCGGTAGTTTCAAGTAACTTCTTCCTAATCTCATCAGAGCTTAGGGAAGCCATTGCGGAGGGGTTGGGGATAGACAAAAATATATAAATATATATACTATGAACCTATCAACGATGACTAACTTCCTAAAACCACCCTACACGCAGTAGGGCGGTTGAGGACGACGCGGATAACTTACTCGAACACGAAGACTCGAGGCACCTGGAACGATGAATTCCCGTCGACGAAGCTCACGTTCCACGAAGTACGGTTAACAACCCACTAGTCGCCGTGAAAACGGTGTTAGAAACTTATTAGATGTACGGTTAAAACCCACTTTCCGCCGTGAAAACGGCGTTAGAAACTTATTACGGTATACAACTATGAAATTATTTATTACGGCAACAACCAGTGAAATTTGGGTGCTCGATTAGCGCGGGGGCTAAGGGAGCGGGAAGGCGTCTGCGATCGACGTGCGCTCTAGAACGCACGCAGACCCAGACTGTCGATATTGCTGTGAGCGCGCTCACGGGCAATCGGAACGGGTATATGAGCGCTGTGAGCGCTGTAATCGGCAAACGGAACGCAGGAGTAGACACGTGGCAAGTATGGATCGTTTGCTCAAGCTCATTTGCTCAGTGTAGCGCCTAAAGTAATATTAGTAGTAAGTAAAATATAGATGAGTTTAAAACACTGGTTTTAAATGGCTGGTTGCATCCTGTCACTGACTTATTTTGCCATTTTTATTATAGTATTTTTTAAATCATTCCACTTCGTAAACAACAGCTTTGAAAATTGATAAGATGATAATATAGCGAACATTTCCCAGGATGCTTACTACGCGAAAGAGGTTAAATTAAAAATAGCGGACAATACAAGAATTTAAATGTAAAATCAATTCCCATAGTTACATATATTTAATGCAGTTATAAGTAAACCTATTTTTTATTTGCCTTTGAGTCACTCTACAACAATATATTTATTTGTCCTGTTCAAATAAAATTAAAATACTTTCATGTGTCGTTCACAAGATTCTTTAACAAATTTGAATTTGGCATCTGTTTACTTACATATAATTTACCTTTATAATACTGGCTTCCAAAGCCTAATTTAAAATAAGGTTACATATCTAAGCTCACATCGAAACATACTTTATTTCTCAGTGTGAGTAAATTCGTAATCGTGGCCCTAAAGCGTACAATTTCAATTATGAGGGAGATCGATCTTAAAGGAGGACTCTCAACAAATTTCTTCAGGGAATTGAAAAAAAAATATGAATTACAGTACCGACTCGAAACATAAAGTGATTGATCAGCGTTTTGTCATGAGAATTTTGAAGATGTAAAAGTGGGCGCTCTTGAGAATTCAATACTTCCGAATTAGGGTGCGGGGGTTGAACGAAATTAATTCCGTTCTAGGATGCCTGTTTTTTATCTTTTTTATTTAGAATTTGGAAAGAAATTCTTTTGATATGGTAAATCATATTTTTTCGATAACGATACCTTAATCTAATTAAGAGTCGTAGGTTAAGAAAAAACTTGAAAATAGATAAAGATTAAGGTAAGATATAACTTAAAAGATAAAATTTTGTATAAACTGTCTCCATTGCAAATATATGTGCTGATCACACAACTGTATGTCCTAATCTAAATTGGAGCTGGACCTCTGATTCATAAAAGAATTATCCCGTATCATTTACGCTCTAAAGCATTTGAACAGTTAATTGATAACGGTGAGATTCAGTTATAATTAATTGTCATCGTTAATCACTGTTATATTATTTTGTTCCTACAATATTATGATCTATGATAATATATTTATTTTTTTTTTTATTATGAGATTTTCAATTTCTTAACTATACAGAGGGTTAATCGATTTACGTGGCTCAGGTTATCGTTTAGCATCAAGAAAGAGCTACAAAAAACGTAAAAGACTTAAATAAAAATAAATACTTAAATAGATAAATGCCAAAAGTACCTATTTTACCCCTAAACGAATTATTTTAAAACGTAAACTCCTTCCTGTATTATAACCATATAGTAATGATAATTACTCTCAATTTCTACAACAAACAAACTATCAAACTAACACAGGTCTAATTGTTTTTCAATAAAAAAAACTATGGAAACATCGTTCTTTATTTCATCATTTAACTTTGAAAGGAAAAGTGAACAAGACATTTGAAGACGCCTTCCCTCCGTTTAACAAAGACAAGATTTTATTGAATTTGTAAATTATATATAGCTTTAAGGGCATTAGCGTATCATAGAACAGGACATCTTAGACCCTACATGGAAATGCTATTGTAGATTTAAATAAATCCTCTTTGCAGATCGGCCTTTATGCGAATGGATAACAGCTTTGTAAACAGCTTGGCTGTGACATGACATAAGCATACACATAATTTCATAGGTGGTTTCTATTGTATCCGTTTATTATTATTTTTGGACCCCTCTCCTGAACTTGTCCCAGACTGATCACTCATAGTTTTTGAAATTACATATGGCAATTGTGTTTCTATTGATCTAAGTACAGCACAATTGAAATAAGTAGCACAATTTAAAACCAATTTTTTTTTAAATTTTATTTGATTTTCAAAATGAAACAATGAAAGGTCGTGATGAGACGTAATGATGGTAATAAGACAACGATAAAGTGTGACAAGGTCGTTCACTTTGTCACACTTTGGTGATACAATTCGATAATTTGTGACCTCATTTATGAAAGACCCATTTCTATTGGTCGTAACACAATCACGTTGACATGTTCATTCAGGAGGTTTAAACTAGGAATGACTGTATGTGCCCTAAGCGAAACTTTACATCAAAAAACCTACTACCACAAAGAAGAACCTGCAGTAAATTAATAAAAGTTCTTCCAAATCGATTCTATTGTGACTTAATCTAGAACGAAAAGGAACTATCTACATATTGACGGCTCTTTGGTGTTCAGAACGAAAATTGTAATAAAAATAAAGAATTACTATGAAAAAACGAATGCCCTCATAAGAGAAATTTCTTGATATTGCACTGTAAAGGAACTTTTAGACGAGATGTTTTGTTAAAAAAATTGAATTAGAATTGTGTATAGGAGAAGGATCTTCAGACGACACATAAGACACTCTTCTTGTCTATGAAATATGTTCATATAAAAAAAGTATGTCATTCACTTTTTGTCTATGAACTATTATTGACACTATTGTTATACTTCATTTAAACGACTCCTTATTACAAATGCTCTTTCACAAAGACAGAGCATTACTTTTTAATTAATTCTCCAATACAACAAACTTCACAGAAATTGTCAGGCGCAAGCACACATTACAAACACACGCCATTTGCTGGGGAACTAAAACTTTTGAAGTAAGCGAGATTTATTCATCTAAAACATATGTTGAGAACTTTCAACATCATATGTTAAAATATACTGCTTTAATACCTGAGAGTTCAACTTTAAAATGCTGACAAGTTTCTCAAGCAAATTTGAATGTTAAACTCTTATACTTAAAACCATGGTTTTTTTTTGCTAGGTGATGTTTTAGGAAATGTTACAGGCGCACGAAAAACTGAGTATTTTCTTTTCAAAATGGACAGTTTGTTTATGACCCTATTAGCCTTTTAAAGTTCACCGGACTTTGTGGCCTTGCGCTGAGGGTGCTTAAAAGGTTGTACGTAAAAGTGATTGTTTTAAAATGTTTATATCTGATTTTGGATTTACTGGGCCAGTGAATCTAGACCGAAATCCTTGCCAAAAAATAAGTTTAGACAGACGGGAGGCTCTTTTGAATGAACATTTCTATGCCTAGCGAACACAGAGCTTCTAATAAAGAGAAATAGAAGTGGTACGCGGGCTGGTAGCGCGAGCCAAGGGTAGGTCCTGTAGGCCTCACACTCTATATACATTGCTCAACGTAACGAATCGTCGTTAATCGTACAAGGTTTGTTAATTAGCGTTTCAAACTATAAAGTCTGTTCAGAATAGGTTGATTCTTAATAAGGATATTAAAACGACTTTAAACAAAAAACGATCAATAAATCTACAACTATTGATGTCGATAATTGTTCCAAAAGTATGCTCAGTTACATTGCTCGTTGCAGGTCGTAGATGTGATTAAGTGATGTGCGTAGATATTAACCGTGGATAAAGTTTTCTAAGCACATTCTCGCTCCGATCGCCACGCGGTGCGGACGTGCAAGACCCCGTTCTCCGTTGATCGGTCCCTTCCCGATATTCCGTGGCGCTCAGTCTACTGACGTCATAGTTTAGCGTGTTGGTTCCGTGCTACGGTTTTCAAGGTTTTTCTACTCCCTCTGAGTGCTATCGAAGTGCGATTTTTCTTTGCGACTAAGCCCCTTAGTCTTCAAAGTGCTGTGCTAAGTTGTGTTGTGCTTGTGCTGAGTGCAGTGTTGTGCCCAGCGTAAGTAGTCTGGTTTCAGTACAAAGGATACTTAACGGTGACAACGAATTTGTACTGAACCAGTCCTTTTATTTTTATTTTATTTCTCTTCTCTATTTTATTTATTTTTCTTCTATTTTTCATATTTATTTTTATCATATCTGTGTGTTTTCGTGTGTATTTGTCCTTTCTGTCGGTAAAGGTTGACCCTAACGCGGTCAACTCTTTACCTGCGTACCCTTTTTTGGGTTTCTAGGTAGCGGCCTTCGGCGTACTACTGTTAGTTTTAAGTTTTCCTCCCCAGCCTCCCTACCACTGGTTGGGAGGTTAGCCGCTAGGGTTCGCTAGGTTTTTAGGAACAAGGCATCCTGTGACATACTTATTTTATACTTATATTTGTCCCAACCCTCCCTAATGGATCCGCTAAGCGTTATTAACGCGTTCACCCAGGCACTTGCTGCGGCAGGCGTCTCCAACCCGAAAGACATCATAACGCAGGCCTTGCAGGCATCAATCGCGTCCCCGGCCCCTCAGGCCCCAACCCAAGCCCCTCAGGCCTCCAACGCCCAGACCCCTCAGGTCTACAGCTCTCCCGCGTCTCCCGTTCCATCCGATATGGACTGCGCGTCGGTCTCATCCTCGCGATCATCTCGTAGGAAGCGTACCGCTCCCGGGAGCGATTCAGACTCCGCCGCGTCCGAAGCTTCGTCGGTCGCCGCCACCTTAACTCTCCTGAGCCCGCGTTCCAATTAGTTACCAAACGCTCTAAGAAGCGTTCGAAAAAAGCCGCGGTGTCTTCAACACCCGAGCCAACCCCGGTGTCTTCTACACCCGCCCCCGCGCCGCTCATGTCACTCGAAGTGACCGCGTCTCCGTCGGTCCCGTCTAAGCCAGCGACGCGCTGCGCTCCCGTCCCATCGAAGCCTCAGCTCCCTCCGCCCGTCTTCCTCCGCGATAAAGCGCGCTGGACCGCGGTTTCTAACCTGTGCAAAGAGCACAAAATCAATTACCTCAAGGCAAATAACGCAGGCAACACTATAAAAATCCAAGTCGCGACTATCGACGACTTCCGCGCGATCACTCGTTTACTTTCGCTTAAACAAATCGCGTACCACACTTACGCCCTCCCGGAGGAGCGTAAGATCCGCGCAGTACTACGGGGCGTCCCGTTTGAACTCAGTAATGTAGACATTCTCGAGGAACTTAAGTCCCAGGGCTTCCCGGCTGTAGCAGTGCACAAGATGCACTCTAACCGCGGTAGGCGCTTTCCGATAGCTTTAGTTATCTTGTTGAATACTCCCAACTCGAGGGAGATCTTTAGAGAGGCTCGCACAAGTTGCGGACTCTCAAATATCTCTGTCGAGCGTCCCAACCCCCGCGGTCACCCTGGGCAGTGCCACCGCTGCCAGCTCTACGGCCACGCAGCGGCTAACTGCTCAGCTCCCCCCAGGTGCGTTAAGTGCCTGGATCCACATATTACGAAGGAGTGCACTCGCACTCCCGAATCCACTTCCCCCCCTGCCTGTGTGCTGTGCGGCCAGTCCGGTCACACAGCTAACTACAGGGGTTGCCCGCGCGCTCCGCGCTCCACCGCCAAGAGGGTCGCGCCTAAACCGGTGCCGCCGCTCACTCCCGCTAACTTCCCGCCGCTGCGCAACCGGGGTCCCCCGGAAGCAAAGCCCGTTCAGCCGACGCCTACTCCGGCTCTGTCTTGGAGGCAGCGTCCGGCTGTTCCGCCTGCACCTTCCCGACCCATCCCAGTCCCCGTAGCTTCCGTAGGGCTGCGTCCTGCTTTGCCATCTTCACCTCAGTCGTCGCTGGCTGAGGACATGAAGACCGTGTTCGACGTCATTCAAAACGTCGACATTACAGAAATTTCTGTTCTCGCACGCAAACTGCGAGCCGCCCGCTCTCCTCAAGAGCGTTTATTTGCGTTAGCCGAACACCACTCGCTTCTAAGTTCGTTATAAATTTTATTTTCTTTTTTTTGTATAAATTCGTAAATAAGCAATATAATGTCTAGACCCGCAAATCCCGCGTCCGGCCGTATCAAACCCAAGGGCTTATCCCTAGTTTCTTTTAACGTTCGTAGCCTTAATACTAACCTTCCTGAGCTTAAACTGTTCCTTCAGAACAACGAGCCAGACTTATTGCTTCTTCAAGAGACGTGGCTAACTCCAAACCGCTCCAGGGGATTCGCTATACCTAAGTACGCGTTTATTCGTAACGACAGGCCCAACTCCGACGGTTTTGGCGGCACTGCTATCTATTACAAAAGAGGATTCCATTGCTGCCCTCTCCCTACCCCTCCTCTCCTCAACATGGAGGCCACTGTGTGTAGATTGGCTATGACTGGTCATCCGACCATCATCATAGCTTCAGTCTACATACCAAGTGGTACCAGACCAATCCGCAGCGACTTTGAGGCCATTCTCGCCCTCGGCCATTCAGTCATTATGTTCGGAGACTTTAACATCAAACATACTGACTGGACGTGCCTATCAACCAACACCAGCGGTATCGCTCTCCTCGACATCACAAATTCACTTGACTTAGATGTCATCTCCTCCATCACTCCCACCCACTATCCCGACAACCCGAACCACTCTCCTGATATCCTCGATTTTGCAATAATCAAGCGAATCAACCTCGACCTCAGGTCTATCGAACCTCTCGATGACCTAGGTTCTGACCATCGCCCCATCTCCCTCGTGTTAGGACCGCCGAACGATAACGTTACCTCTCCTAAGACCTTTACCAACTGGAAAGGCTTTAAAAATACGTTAGTTTCAGCCTTAGAGGCTCCGAACTCTCCACTCGCGATCTCTCCCGAACAATTAGATAGCCCGGATAAAATTGATTCATTAGTAAATTCTCTCACTGTTGCTATCAACTCAGCCATCAGTGACAACGAAAAGGTTGCTAAGCAAGGCAAACCCACGCTTCCCTTAGCCGTTAGCAATCTTATTAAAGCTAAGAACGCGGCTCTCCGGAGAGCCAAGAAATATCCCACGCCCGCCTATAGAACAGCTGCGAATCAGCTTCAACGTAAAGTTAGGTCTTGCCTCGCGGAACTCCGAGACGCTCAGATGAACGATCTCATGGCGAATATCTCTCCGTCCCACCAAGCGTACTATAGCATGGCCCGAGCCTCACGCGTAGACACCGCCTCTCACGTTCCTCCTCTCACTCGTCCCGATGGCACTACTGCCTTTGAAGTCGAAGAGAAAGCCGAATGCTTCGCTGACAGCATTGCCGCACAATGCTCGCCCAGCACGCAACCTGCTGATCCCTCACACATCCAGGCGGTGGAGGACGAAGTCCTTCGCAGAGACTCTGTCCCCATCACCGCCGACCCTGTCACAGTCTCTAATGACGAAATCTTGCTTCTCATTAGAAATCAAAAGTCCAAAAAGGCTCCGGGTGCGGATGGAATTTCCAACCACGCACTTAAGCACCTACCTCTACAGATGCTTACCTTGTTAGCTGGAGTCCCTCAAGGCTCAGTCCTCGCCCCTCTGCTGTACACCGTGTACACCAACGACATTCCCATCCCGCCGAAAGGCGTCGAACTCGCCCTCTTTGCCGACGACACCGCACTTTATACCAAAGGCCACAGTGTTCGGCACCTTGTAACCAGACTCCAAAAGGCCGTAAATACCCTTGGTGTATGGTTTCAAAAATGGCGCATCGATGTGAACCCTGAAAAGAGTTCTGCGTTGCGCTTCGACCACAAACGCCGTCGTCCCGCTGGCGATCCCCACGTTCGAATGTTAGGCATTCCCATCCCCTGGAAGCGCAGTACTAAATACTTAGGCGTCACATTAGATCCGACGCTTTCTTTCAAGCCACACGTCGAAAGAGTTTCGAAACTCGCTCGTCACTACTTAGGCCGCCTAAATAGCATGTTAGGTAGAAAAAGTAAAATGTCTTTCAGAAACAAACGTACACTTTACAAGGTCTGCGTTAGACCCGTCATGACGTATGCCTCGCCAATCTTTGCTCACGCCAAACCCTCCCTCCTGCACAAACTGCAGGTAGTTCAAAACCTCTTTTGCCGCAGGGCCACAAACGCACCGTGGTACGTGCGTAACGCGGACTTGCATAGAGATCTTGAACTGCCTACAGTACAACAACACCTCAAAACACTCTCTGTAGCGTTCTTCAAACGCTCCGAAACCCATCCCAATCCACTAGTTCGTGATTCAGTCTCATATACTACTCCTGTCTTAGATTCGAAGTTCAAAGTCGCTAGGCCTAGGAATGCGCAAACGTACTCATCCACCAGACTGTCAGCCGATCTCGAAGCCCTTCTGGCCGCAAATTCTAATTCTAACGTAAATTCTAATTCTAATGTAAATCCTAATTCTAACGTAAATGCGAATTAATTCAATTTTATTTTGCAATTTTTAATTTTTGTTTTAATTATTGTTTTTCATTTTGAGCACCTTCAGTGCTATGTAATCCCAGCGGGTGACCCCTTCTGGGCCCCACTAGCGCGGCCTCTTTCTCCAATTGGCCGTCGCTCAGATGAAGGCTGAGTGGCAAAAATGCACGAGCCGACAGGGGGTTTTTAGTGGCTATGGTTCTGGTAGGCGTCGGGACGAGTCCCACATAACTCTGGAATCGCGCCAGAGTATGCGTCAGGCATTTTTATCCTCCTGCCCTTCCCGCGGAGGGGAACTAAAAATAAAAAGTTTTCTAAGGCCGACTTGTGCAGACCCGAGCTAACAGTTTGACTTGGAGTTAGATGGTTACTCAGTTAAAAGGTCATTCCGTCACTGTCAATTTCTATTAATATATAATATCATATAATATCTTAACCAGCCCGAGCTTAAATTTTTTTGCCTAGATCCGCGCAAGCCTGATAGCGGCAGAGTTTTAAAAATCTGTCCAATAGTTTCTCGATTTCAGTAGCAGTACATTTGATCAATCACTTAAAAACAATAAACAAACAAATCATAATACATCAACAAAACAATCTGATTAAAATAAAATGTAGTATGATATCAAAGATTGTGTATTTCTGCGCTTGTTATATAATAACGTTACAACTATCATATTACCAATATAATGTATATGAGCTCTATGCAATTTATATTATTAAGAAGGAACATTTAGGTATTTGTTAAATCGAAATCAATAAACCCTGAAACTACCAATCTGATTATAAAACTATTGACCCAAAGTAACATGAAATAAATCTTATTGAGAAATTCCTACTGGATAAGCCAACTTATGTCCCAAATTTGACGTAAACATGAAGCGGAAAGTTGCCACAGTCTGCAAGTAAGCATTAAGATAGAAGAAAGAAAATACATTTATTGACAGAAAAACAACACTTAACAGTAAACACTAAATCACTTACGACCGAGTGGTGTAGTGGTAAGTAGCCTTGCCTCATACGCCGAAGGTCCCAGGTCCGACTCCTGGCCGGGGCATTCCTTTGTGTGATGAACACAGATGTTTGTTCTCGGGTCATGGTTGTTTGTATATATATATATGTGTATGTTTAATCTGGGTTCCCCCCAGTTCGCTATATGGTCATTCATAACTCAAGCTCTGCTTACTTTGGGACCATACAGTTGGTGTGTTTGTCTGAGGATTTATTTATCATTATTATTATTACTTAAGAATAGAGAAAAAAAAAATATTAAAAATAACAAAACATTAATTGCAAATAACTGCTCAGTGTAAAATGTAATACGATTTAAATAATTTAAATAATTTTTAGTTATCTTGACGAGTCCTTTAAAACCTCAGACATAAAACTGCAGGGTCTGCATTACAAAAACAAAGCTGGATCGTTCAAGATAGATCCTAATTACACTTTATCTATTACTGTCTGACTGCAAGCAATTTACCTTGCATCTGCTTTGTATTTTGGACATTACACGTAATCTACAACATTAGTTTTTAGAGGGAAATTCAGTTAGCGTTGTTTTAGATCTAAAATGAACGTTTTGAAATGTTTTCAAACTGTAGTTATTTTAATGATATCACTGTGTTTTTAACAAAAATTAATTGAAATATGAAGTGTAGGGTTTTTGAATATCAAATCGAAATTGTACAATTACTGATATATAGATATGACTGATATAAATATCAATCGATACAAATCGATGCATGTCGTGTGCAGATATTGAAAAGCACTAAGCTACTTGGAATAAACACTATATTTTGAATCGTTATTCTCTACGGACCAAAGAGAGAATACAAAAATGTTATTGTTTTTTTTAAATGGTGTTTGTCTAGGCAGCAGGTTTACTTTTAATACTACCTTCTTATAGTTTTTATTTTGTTATATCTCTTATTAGATGAAGGATACAAAAAATAATGTTTATCAAATAACGTTTTCTCTCTGGTCAGTATCCGGCGACTCAGCTATAGGGTATAATATTATTTTACGTAAACTCAAATAAAGCAATCGAAATGAAAAAAATTTGATTACAATATTATTGAATTCGGCTAGGTGCCTTGGAATTTCTAATAAATTGACGCTTAACCACGATGAACGCCAATGATCAAAAGATAATAACAATGTTACATTAATTTCGATCGATTTTTAGACACATGTCTCGAAAGAAATGTTTGATTATTTATTACTTTTAATATACTAATACTTGAAATTGGCAGAAATAGTTATTGTGTAGTAACAACAGCTGATTGCCATAAAACACAAAATAATAATAATAATAACATATATCAAAGGAAATATAGAATGTAAACTAATACATGCAAGGTCTAAATTCACTTAACGCAAAACCCATCAGTGCAAGACAGCACACGATAAGCGCAATTATGCTCTTACACTTGTTTGTTCATTCGAATTCGCCCGACTGACCGAATAGCTGCGTCGAATCACATTGGGCTTACAGTATATAGTTTCGAAAAATATATAGTTTTTGAAAGCTATGTAGCTTTAATATATAGTTTTAAGATATTGTATCATTATATAGTTTCAATATTTGTACACGATTTTTATCGCCCACCTCTATTATAAAATAAACTAAATATGTTGGACCATTGGACGACCGAGTGGTGTAGTGGTAAGTAGCCTTGCCTCATACGCCGCAGGTCCCAGGTTCGAGTCCTGGCCGGGGCATTCATTTGTGTGATGAACACAGATATTTGTTCTCGGGTCATGGTTGTTTGTATTTATATATGTATGTTTATTCTGGGTTCTCCCCCAGTTCGCTGTATGGCCATCCATAACACAAGCTCTGCTTACTTTGGGGTCATGCAACACACCAACTGGTGTGTTTGTCTGGGGATTTATTTATTTATTTATATTACATTTCCCACTGGAGTTTTTAGACATTGTATCGAACTGTACCGAAATTAACGCTATTTTTAATTTTAAAACCTGTATGCACCCTAACACCAATTCATGTAAACAATTTTTATCACACACTGAAAACACATCATTAAGAGCACAAAACGCGGTTCTGAGTAAAACTTTAAGTTAACTCTGGTTAAGATATTGCATTATGTCTCTGTCACTCCAATAGAAATTAACAGAGATGGAGGCACATGACAGACCAACCAGCTAACTCTAAGTTAAATTGTGAACTAAGGTCTGCTTAATTCGGAAAAATGTCGAGTACAATGTGACACCTTCAATTATTATTACTCATCTTTTAGTAGCAACATCTAAGACATCTATCTCATCTAAAACACAAAATTTTAACTCTCGCCCGATAATCTCGTACAGATATTACAAAAAAAAACTGGCGTCATTTTTAAGAAAACCAAGCCTCGGGCCAGCGTCCTCGAAACTTAATTTAATGGAGGCCCTGTAGGTAATTAATCTTAAGACTGTGGATTTTTAGACTACACTGTAGATTTTAATTAAAACTTAATCGTTTACTTAGAAAAGTCATATTTTGCAGAATTATGATTTCGCTCAAGGAGCTGTTTTTGGAGTTGAGGGCTGAGTTTGCGGTTATTTAACTTGAAATGTCAACAACGCTTTTTCTATTGAAAACTGAATTAGTAAAAATAAATTTGTACCTGTACATTAAATTACTTTTTTTTATTAATCAAGACGCTTAAATAAGCTGCACTAGTAACTAACAGTGTGAGTGTAAGCAAACTTGGAGGTTAACTTTAACCAACTAGGTACTAATTGTCGTATCTATTAATATTCCGACTATCATTCTTTACGAGTATCAGGAATTTGTCGAAGAGAGGGTACAAACCTACCTACCGCTCCTATGCAGTTACGAGTAAAGCCGGCTTTACTGTATACTGTATATTGAAAAAGCCTCTGAAATCCGTATTTATATATTTTTTTAAACTTTTAAAAATATAAACGACCTTTTTTTTTATTCCACTTGGAAGCAGACCACAATATTTTTTTATAGATTTAATTATGAATATTTAAGAATGGAGGAATTGGCGCAATTCAAATTAGAGCAAGAGAAAAATGGGATAAGATATATAATAGCTATTATATTTAAAAAGTAATTAACTCTATTTAACCACCTATTTACATCTCTTTGCTTAAATTAATTAGTTTTCAAATACATAGAATTTTTTATATCTTTGTAAAAATAAAATTTTAATTCCACTGCTTTGCTGTTTCTTTAAATTATGAAAATTATTATATCGTCCAAGGCAGTAGTTAAAGTGCAAACAAAGTAAATATTTTTTGTAACCATACATCTTATATTAAAACGCTTCGCTTAAGCTCCTTAGTCGCATCCACAGACTAGCACCACCCCTTGCGCCTTTTTAACCGACTTCAAATAAAGTAGGAGGTTTTCAAATCATCTGTAAATTTTTTATGTAGTTTTCTGGCATATCTTTTTTCAGTAAATTGTCTATAGACTCGAAACCGGTGTCATTTTGGCTGATATTTGAATCGATTCGTCGTCGTCGTCGTTTCAACTTATTTTATTGTCAAATTATATCAGACGATAGACGCCAAAAAACTTTTCATCTTTAAAATGATATCCGTTAAGATATATGTACCTAATACGTGTAGACATAAAAAATATTAACATAATACCTAAATCATTACCTAAAATAACCTTAAAAGCACCGTAACTAATTCTTATCCTCAACTATTATAGGAACAAAGTTAAATGGTATTCAACACATTTTAATGACTCGAAGCGTTGAGAAGTTAGCCGCAGTTACGCGCGTGAAACCAGCTCCGTCGGTAAAGCTGCATGTAACTTGTTACCAACTTCTGTTGCTAATTTGTTATGATTTCACGGTAGGGTTCAAGTGGGCTAGAACTAAGGGTAGGGTAGGACAGGAATAGTTGGCTTTGATCTCCTTCTAGTTGTAACTTTGTTCTGTCAGTTTGCATTAGCGCAAAAGGCAGTAAGTTTTGTTTGTAAGTTAAAATATGTTGCTTTGTAAATTAAATCGCATTTGTTTAATTATTTTCCCAAGTAGGTATTTTCTAGTATGTTTATGTATGTAGAGTATGTTTAGTCAACAAAGACTATTCCTTTCCGGTTTTTTTACCACTGGCTGTCTCAGATTCTATCGATACATTTTTATTCAAAAATTTTTTTAAATTTTAATTTGGGTAAAAAAAAATTTGATCTTTTATGCTATCGTCCACCGAATAAAACGCTAACGCTAATTGAATGCCAGAAGCCGCACAGCTTAAAGCCTCTAGAGACCTAAAATGCACATCGTTTCTACTTATAATGTGCACAAGGATATAGAAAGGATATTTAAAATTGGTATATAAATAAAAAAACAGATTTTGACAGGAATTGCATGTATTCAAATATTTATTTCTCAACATTGACCTGTTCTTAGTGACGTCTAATTAATCACGACGCTACCACCAGTTCGGAAAAACCTTCGTGAAGAAGAACTGGCAAGAAACTTCACGGGTATATATATTTTTTTTAAATAAATTTAAAATTATTCTTATCTGTTAGCTCGGCAAGGTCCTCCCCCAAGTATCCAAACGACACCCGTTCACGAGTTAACGCGGGATCCAGCTATCGCCCTCCTCAACCATAGTAGAGGGAAGTGAGCGACCCGTCACCCGCTACCTACATACGTACATATAATATTAACAACGTCCAAAAGGAACAGATACACCAATACATGATCAAACTTACTATCGCCCACCACACGCCAAACGCAGGCTGTGTGTTAGCCACAAGACCGTCGATAGTACTTACAAGTTACGAACTAAGTTCAAGTTGCCTCCAGCATGGAGGCCAACTTAAGTTAAACTGTTGACAGTGATAAATTAGGCACTGCACCGGAGGTTAAAGGTAAGTGGAAATATTTGTTGTTATTTTTAATAAGTCTCGTTTCTAAAGATACTATCAATAGATTCTAGTATTTTTATAGTTCTCCTGTAATTCTTGCGATGTGAATGAAGTCCTTTTTTTTAAGGAACAATAAAATATTCGACTTATCTGACGTCTTCCTAGTGTAAGAAGTAGCTATGTAAAAGGTACCAACCTTATAGTGTATTTTTATCCTTCATATAATAAGCTGGTTGGTATATGTTATGTAAATAAATTTTGTAGTAAGCACCATCAAAAAAATAAAGACATTCTTTTATATTTAGTAATTAAAGTCATATCATTTCATTTTTGCTTGATCTGCTCAAACTTTAAAAATTGGCTAAAATTAATTTTAATAATTTGTATTCCTTGTGGTATGAAGTTCATTGCCTAAGTTATGAATACCTCTCTAATAATACATATATCAAAAAAGTCTAAGCAACATGTAAAAATATGAATTTTAAAGTTAGTATTTTATTATTTATTTTATCCTTTATGCCCGATTTCACCAGTAGCCACTAAAATTTAAGTGTCTCCTATGCCAATTTAAGGGGCACCTAACGCAAGTTTTGTTTTCACCGACGGTCAAGTGACACCTTCAGCATTAGGGAGCCCTTATAATTTAGGGGATGAATTGACGACCCCGTAACACTTAGGTGACATATATTTTTAGGCTATTTTGCGAGATATCCTTCCGACTTCCGAACAATAATTACTCCTAGTGATAAAAATGGATAGTGACCGCGATTTTTTTGAAGATATTCATTTGAAGCAATTGAAGATGTAGAATTTTTATGTGACCAGTGTTTAGACGACCTCGTATTTACCGGGAAAGATCGAAGGATTTTGAAAAATTTGACGACAAAGACTTTTTCATAAGATACAGGTTATCAAAAGAGAGTATTTTATTTATATTGCAAAATCTTGAACATTTGTTAGAATTCCACGATGACTGGTAAGTACGCTGAATTATAAGAATTTGTGATGGCAATCCAAGCACGGCTTTTCGCCTCATTTGTAGCCCCATCTGTATTTTTATTTAAAATGGTTTCTTTGTGCTGGAGAAGTAATTCAATCAATTTATTTATTTACAACAACCAACAACAAACAATTATTTTTTTTTATTCTTTACCCTTAGGGGAAGGCAAAGGGATCTAGCCCATGCACAAACAAATTATATTGTGAAAAAACAATACCACAGATTAAAATGTCACAGCGATTTTTTAAGCACTGACGAGATTTGCCATACAGCCAAAAAAGTAATTTTGCAACTTTTTTTAATTTACCTAATATTTACAAGCCGTACCCTTCTTTTTTAAAATAAACTAGAGTTAATGACGTTAATTTAGGTGTTTTATTTGGTTTTTTCAACTAAATATCAATAAAATCGTTAACTCAAATAATTTATCGATAAACGTTTACGAAGTACCTCCGCACTAAACGTCACCTAACTAGGGGACGCTTACTTAGGTAGCCCTTAGGATGGTGAAACAGAAATTAGTTTAGAGGATGATTTGAGGGAGCCCCTAAGATAAGGGAACCTTAGTTAGGTTACTGTTTAGAGGCTGTTGGTGAAAACGGGCATTTAGTGTCTTTTCAAAGAAAAAAAAACAATTGTTTTTTTATAATGTTTATTTTAATAACATAAATTAACAATATTGCGAGTACTGTATCATACTTAGTACAAACAAAGATTGGCTAAGCAACTAAACTTTTTATAAACTTAATGAAATTGTTAAACAAAATTAATTTATTGTAAATGAAATTGGATAACTTAATACAAAGAGTGGCCGCCTCTGTTGTTGAGAACTTGCTGACACCGATTATTCATAGAATCGATGAGACTGTTTATGTTATCCTGCGGCAATTGCTCCCAATGAAATTTTAGTAAGGCCATCAGTTGTCGGCATGTTGTCACTCCGTCCAAGTCCTCTAAAACACGTCTGTGGAGCATGTGCCACATGATGGGGTTGAGGTCTGGCGATTGTGCAGGCCAGGCAATACCCGGGCGTGTTCCCTTGCCAAGTACTCCCTGGTGTGCAAAGCTGTATGCGAACAAGCATTATCATGCATCAACGTGAAATCGAAGCCAAGGATTTGTGCAAATGGACGGACATAAGGCCTTAGAACATCCTCAACGTAATTTGCAGCATTCATGTTTCCATATACAAAAAAGAGCTCAGTTCGTCTGTTCTTCATAATACCCGCCCATACCATAACTGTTGAACCGTTGTATGGATGAACTTCTTTTGCTTTAGCGCACCTCAGCCTCTCAGTATTTCCAGGACGACGGTACATTCTTACCGTTCTAGTATCAGGCCTAAACCCAAATTGAGATTCATCGCAAAATAAAATTTTATCCCATTGCTCCTGGGTCCATGTAATGTGTTCTCTACACCATTCATTTCGACGAGCGCGATTCCCGTGACGTATAGGTGGGCACCTAATTGGTCGTCGTGCTTGTAGGCCGTACTCATGCAGTCGATTTCGCACGGTTTGGGTGCTAACAACAACACCATTTGTGTTTTGTAGCCTTAAACCTATCTCTCGGGTGGTTAACATCGGCTGACGTCTTGCGGTCAGTTGAATGTATCGGTCTTGCCAAATGGTTGTACTCCTTCCGCGGCCTGGGTGCTGCTCTGTAACGCTGGTAAAGACGGCAAATAACGCTTCTATTGACACCAAAATATCGTGATACCTCAGATTGATTGCTTCCCGCTTCCAACATCCCTACGGCTCTTAGCATTTCGTGTGAGGTCAAATGACGTCGCTCCATGTCGTAAACAATGTCTTAGAATTAAATTTTTTCTCAATTAATCAATAAAAATTTATTATAATAAATGATTTACAACACTCACGCCACACAAAGCAAAACGCATTTAAAGTCGAAAACATACATTTGCTTTAAATTTAGTTTAAAAACAAATGACACTCGAATTTTTTTATAACCAGCCAGTATGTCATCTAAAACAAAAAGTTACTTTAGTACTTACCTACTTGGTAAGAAAAGATATAATAATTGATTAATAAATGTGAAAGAATGTATGTTGCTTAGACTTTTTTGATGTGTTTACTTCAATTTAAACCTTATCCAGCAAATAATAACGTTTAATTATTTTGTAGCTTAGTTGTAATTAATAAACTTGGTACCTACCAGCAGAGATACGTTTTACACTAAAAAGGCGTCCGTTTTCTCGTATATTCGGATATTTTATTTTATTCCTTAAAAAAAAGACGGATAGGAGTCATATTTGCATATAATAATAGTTTCCATAATAAGACTAGTTAAGTAAAGAGGTTCTTAGAAAAAAGTACGTTAATGTTTTAAAAGAAAAGTTTTGTTATTCCGATCTGATTCTCATAACGGATATTATACACATATAAACTTTGACTTTAGAATTTAACATTTAAAGTCCCGCACGATCACATGCATACAGATTATACTTAGGTAAAACGCCTCAAGCCTATTATGATAATCTTGCCTGTAGAATTTATTCGCAGCTCGTGGTATCAATCAAGTGGAAATTAAGGTAAAATTATCTGGAAAGTAAAGAAACTGTGTTTAAATTTTACTTCCATCTGATTATTTTTATAATCCTCATCAAGAGAATAATTTCGAGAATTTAACATAATATTAATGGAAAGACTTGTCAAGTGTGAAAACTATTCTCAGGATAAAAGTTATAAATACTTAATTTAAACATATTTAAGCCTTTTTCTCAACATAACTAAAACTTTCATGGTTCTTTTTTCAAACTTCAATTATTGCGTTATCAATATGAAAGTAAAAAATCAGACAATGAACAATTCTACACTTCATCTTTGCAGCAATATCAAAAACATAAGTTATAATGTCTATTACAAAAAAAACGCCTATGTTATCTAGTTCTAAATTGGATATTGCTGGCAGCTTGAATAAAACATGAAATATGTATAACGTATAGTGAGTCATATGTAAATAGGGTCCTGGCCAAAGAGATGTACGAGGTGTCACCTTCTGGGAGACAGAGAATGAGGTCACAAAGGGGACGCATAAAGGACCTACGGATATAACAAATTACTATTCTTCGAATGAAGTTTATGTTGATATTGCTTTATCAGTTGTACAAAAATATGCGTTAAAAAATGTTAATGATTATGTTTTTATTCTTAAATAGTTCGATATCACTATAAAGTTTATTTTTAGTAATGTTTACCCACGCCTGACGAAATCGAAGAGCAAATCTACTACTAGCTACTACCTAACGCTAACATATATTACATCCATGACAGTAAATAAAAAAAATATATACTTCGGGAAGAAAACGATTTATTTCACTTCACGTTTTTTTTGCCACGGCGATCTTTTTCCGATGTAACAGTGTAATGTACTAAACTGAAGATTATTTTGAGTTTCATTGAAAAAATGCCATGCTTGTGTTAAAACAAGTATAATATAAAGTCTTTATCCCAGCACCATACAGAGCTTTTGCAACATGTCATACAACATAGTTATTACAGTAAAAAATGACAGATATAAAAAGAAACAACAAATATGAACAAAATCTGAACGGGCAACT
Organism: Marasmarcha lunaedactyla; assembly: GCA_923062675.1. Lineage (NCBI taxonomy): Eukaryota > Metazoa > Arthropoda > Insecta > Lepidoptera > Pterophoridae > Marasmarcha > Marasmarcha lunaedactyla. The sequence goes on from OV281345.1 coordinate 24,711,784, forward strand.
GCTCAATTCCATATTAACCAAAATATATCTTGATTGTACTGAGAATATACTGAGATGATCGAGCCTTAAAATCGAATCGAAGCATTGCCAATAATGTTTGATAAATTTTTAAAAAGAAGTAACTTAAAAATATTTAAAAATTCAAATTCAGACGCACGATTAAAAGATAAAACTAAATGCTTTTGACATTTTGATTCTGCCCGCCGCCCGGGTGATATTGTAATAGAACATTTTACTAGAAGAATGAAAGAAAGAGTTTAAAGATACAGAGGTTTGGTTATTTATAATCATTCCTCACGCCTTTAACCGCCAGGATACTGACGAGGCCAAAAATACGAATATAAAAAGTTAAAAACTAATTTTAAAAAAAAGGCAAACAGAAATCAAATCAAACATCACATTCAAGACCAGAAACGAACAACCTAACACCTAATTTGAGTTACACAGTCGCGTTTCCGCCTCCACAGCCTAATACACTGGAGGTTCTTTGTCAAAAACTTCGCCTCAACAAATTAGCAGAAATGCAGATTGTCCCGAAGTTCGCTGTAAACACTGTAATAAACTATGAAGCTGCACGAGTTTTAGACAAATTCCTGTTTTACGAGAAGCACGCCTTTAAAACTACGTGACAGAAAACTGAGTCTCGTTTTAGTGAAATTTCCACTTCTGCAAGTTTTTGTTTGGAAGTTAGAATGGTTTAGCTATACTATGTTGGTTACTAGGTTATGTTGGTAAAATATGTATATATCTATTATAAATTTCCCGACTATATTTATTTTAATATTTACGAATGAGCAAATTTTTGGATAATTTTTGTATAGCTATTAAGTATAGTGTTATCTATCTCTTATGAAGAATAATTAAATATAATGCTTTGAAAAGAAAAGGAACGCTAATAAACCTGAAACAAAAGTTTAGCCACAAACGATTTCTGTTTTGCAAAGGTTGCAATATTAAAAAATGTATTAATGCGCTTCCGTTTGAATTACAATATATCTCGCAGTCTAATTGATTCCAAACAATAAATAATTAAATCTATATCATTTCAAAGTCATAATAAGAAAATCTTGTGCTATACTTACTAAATGGTGAGCTGTAAATTGATATGCACAAAAAAGGTATGCCATCAATAGATGACGTGACGGAACCTTAGGGTTCATCATGCAAATGCCAGCTGTCACCACCACAAACTCGGAACATCGGATACAAAAATCAGAGCCCGTACTACGTAGGTACACCACGAGACATTCTTTGAGCGTAACCTATCTACATAGAAACTAACTTTTTCAATTTTAGTAAATAAAATACTTTCGCTACAAGGGGCCGCTTAATTTTATTTACAATTATTTTAATCAAGTGTATGTTTTCCACGACCATGTTTATTTATAGCCCATTTACATTAATTCCGAATTTATTTAAACGCTGTTAACAAATCAATAGCTTTGAAGGAGATTTTTGTCCGGATCCAAAATACTATGAAATTGCCAAGAACGAAAACACAATAAATAAAACATAACCGAATTGTGTCAGGTGGTTTCTCACGAATTGGGTGTATGACTAATTTTATTTTATTTCATATTTAAATAGTTTGTCGACAGTAAATAAATATTGCAAAAGTAACAGTATGTTTACAATCAATAGTTGTCTAGATACAGCGATGTGTTCGAGGAGCCGCTGCAAGTCGCCAAAAAACGCTCCATACAAAACAGAGCTGTGACGTCACGACTTGTGAATCATGTTAAAACTGTATGGGCATTTGGATGAAATATATCATAGCTACGTAGATAATGCGTTCACACGCATTAATGTCAGTAAGCTAATGATATTTAAAAATTTTACATATATTATAATAAGGTTTTGCTTCTTTTTTCAAGTTTTCAAATCTATATAATTTCGATATTAAATTCAAAACTATATTTTTCAAAACATTGTACCTGTCAAAATAACTAATATTTAATAAATAAATGATAAAAACTTGCATTTTCAAATGGTGTCATAAACCCAATTGTGAAGACTATAGCAAATTATTTACCCAAAACACACCCAACAAAACAAACTTTAGTCTATTTAAGCGAGCCCTAAGATATAAATAACAACACAATTGCATACGTCATGTTGTAACTGACAACTGTAACAGTAGAAGCAGTTAATTAATCGTCTCCCTTCTTAGGAAACAACGAGAAGATAGATTTGCAATGTTTGTCTTTAAAGACCGTGACGTGGGTAAACTGCGAACATGTTCGGCGATATTTATATTTCTGTAGAAGTAAATGACGGAGAATTTTGAGTTTTCGTTAACGTAATCAAACACCTGTGCTTGGAAAATATGTCATCGGTCTTTGGTTGTCCATGGTATATTGAGAGGCCATCAAATCAGTTTGCCCCAAATTTTGTCTCGTAAACTACGACGAACAAAAATGTACTGTGACACCACGTTGTAGAACTTCTCATGACCCGAGTTTTTTGATTTGATTTCTAGTAGAGTTTTGTGCAGTGAAGAATCAAGAAGGTTGCTTTAATAATTATGAATTAATTAATACAATGAATACTAATATGTGTAGGGATGTGTGTAATGGGTGGAACCCAATTCGGTAGATTAGCATCAAATTGGCATGCTTTGCTATGCTACAAAATATTGAAAAAGTAGTTCTTGTAGTTTTCGTCTTTCAAACATTTTAATAAATATATTTTAACATTTATTATGTTATCACACACAACTAAGCGCTGTAAAAAATAATTTTGGCATTATTTAGAAGCCATATCCGGTCGCAAACTATTTTCTAATGTACGTACATAAGTGATAAAGAATGAGGAAATTGTGATAATGTATTCCAAATAATTGTTGGTTTCTATCAAACAACAATATAATAAAATTAAAAATTATTACGTATAACCTCGGAAACTGTGCGTATACTTTTGTATTCTTACTATACTATTTCCATTTCTTTATTTTCTCGATGACAGTTCTAATTTGATATAATGTAGTGTTATGACCAAATAAGTAATGATATCGATCGCATATATTTATTATAGTTTGAACAAAGACCAATACAACAAAAACATTCAGTAAATGTAAAAAAATATTTTTTTTCAAGGTCGGAACCCTCAATGGCCCACCGCCATTTTGTTTTTGTTTTAATCTGTCAACTACATTTCTGTTCGCTGAGTTTTTTCACATTATCCATACGTTACGCTGTGTATTTTGTGTTCCTCCGTGTTGATACCACTGTCGCAAGTGCGAGAGCGTGTTGAGGCCGCATTAGGAATTAGTGGACCTAATGTTTCAAAAATTCCTACCGAAGCTTACGGTACAAGCGGCATGCAGGAAAATAAGATTCGTACGCCGAAGAAAAAACGCCAACCACGTCGTGTGACGTCGGTTGACAACTTCAACGCTGATGCTATTCGCCGTCATATATATGACTATTACTTGCGCAAAAAAATCCAACACAAAAAAAACTTGTTGTTTCTTTACGTGAATGTGGTTTGTTCCATGAAAGAAATTGTATTTTCTCATAAAAAATCGGACAAACGTAAAATATTGATGGAGCGTCACGACGTTGCTATGGCTCGCTGCGAATTTTTGAGCGAAGCCAAAAAGATATCAAATTGATCAAATGTTATTTTCACTGACGAGACTTGGTTAAATGCAAACCACACAGTATCTAAGAACTGGACTGACGACACCGCTGCTTCCACTAGTTCAGTGCCAATGGGGAAAGGTGAACGCCTTATCATATGCCATGCAGGGTCTACGAAAGGATTCGTGTCAGATGCTTTACTGGCCTTTAAATCCAAGAAAACAGTGGACTACCACGAAGAAATGAACGCGGAGATTTACGAAGGATGGTTTAAAGAAATGGTGCAATCTCTGGTAGAACCGTCCATAATTATTATGGACAACGCTACATATCACTCCAGACAAATTGATACAATTCCGACGCAATGCCAGCCAATAAAAAGCAAGAAATAATTGACTGACTCCAACGTCATGGTGAAAATGTCAATAGTACTTTATTAAAAGTACAATTAGTAAATATTTTAAAATCGAAAAAAAGCCTCCCTAAAAGATATGTTATCGACAAAATAGCTGCCGAATGTGGTCATTGGGTTCTTCGACTTCCACCGTATCATAGCTAGTGCAATGCTATAGAACTAATATGGGCTCTAATCAAAGGACACGCCGCTCGAAACAATACCCATCCCCCTAGGCAAACAAGATTTTTGATTTATTAAAAAATGCATGTGCGGAAGTAACTGCCGAAAACTGGGCAAAAATTGTGAGACGAACCCAAAACATTATAGCGTCGGATTGGGAAATTCATGTGGCATTCGATAATATACAAGTACAGGAACTTATAATAAATGTTGGGAAGAGCTCATCGAGTGACAGTGATGATTCATCAGATTTTGATAAAAATAAATAAATAAAGATTACCTGTTGTTATAATTATTTCGTTTCATTGTCGAGTACCTACCTATACCTACTTATTTTACAACAGCTTCGAAAATTTTAAAGAAGTTGGCATTATCAATCAAGAATTAATACGTGTAACATCTTGTAATGAAATATAATATTAGTTATTAAATTTGTACAAAAGTATCCGGCAGTAGTTTAGTTTCTTACATTATGTAAAAAAATATCGGGTCTGTTATCGTGTTACGTTTATCGATATAGCTCCATCCCTATCAGTTTCTCCGACTCTGATATTATATAACCTTGTACATGTGTAAACGTCATATTTTTATAAAATAATGTATACATAATGTAAAAAAAAAACGCTAGCACAAGTTTTCACAGGAGCTGTCATCGAGAAAAAAAAGAAATGAAAATAGTATAGTGTGTGCAGAATTTATTTATAAAATTTTTGGACGATATAGTAGTTGCGTGGTCACGCATAACACGCAAACAAAAATACTTACTTGCACATCAATGACATTATAGTACATTAATAATAATTAACATTATTAATATAACAATATAGTAATGATATGAAGCTAATACATTGTAAGAAATATGCGTTATATTTATAACTGTTACAATCAATATAACAAATTATGATTAAAAAATTATGATTAGAATATTAAAATCAGATATGACTGAAACATTCATTATACGAGTACATATATTTATTTTTGGTTGCCTTAATAGTCGTATAGCTTAACACTTTGAGGTTAAAATTTTTTTTTTTGTATTTTTCGCGTACAGTGAAGCATCAAAATGTTCATAAAAAAATCAGCGTCACGTGTTTCATACAGTTCACCAAGCAATGTGAAATTTTGCATATTAAGAGTCCCAAGTTCGTTAAGTACGCGAACTTCCCCAGCCCAAAGTTCTCAGTTCACTAAGGAAGTTCTTAATTTGAATTTTCCGAACTTGTATTGAAGTCGGAAAAGGAGATTTGTTTCGAGTCTGAGTAGTGATACCGCGAGGCGTTTCCGAAACTTTTTTATTAGGAACTTTCGAGTTATGAATTGTGTGGAATTTTATTTGTGGGAATTCTTGATTCCATTTCTTTTTTTGGGGATGTTGAAGGAAAGATCTTTTGTAAATTTCGTAGGTTTTGCTTATTTGGATACTGTTGGAGTATTTTTTTTTTCGTGGTGTTCTTGGATTTCATTTGGATTTCGGTTGCATCGTATTTTGAATAGGATATTATTGTTGATGATGATATCATGATAAATGAAATGCTTCCATAAAATGACTTTATTAGCCTTGAAAAACTACCACTAACACTTCATACTAAAGGTTCCTAACTTGCCAATACTGCTCAAAGATGTTCAGTTCTCTGGAGATAGGTATATTGCCCTGAATTATAGACTCTCTGGTCAGCAGAATGTAATACTTCTACTGTAATACTACTCAATAGCCGAGAAATAAGCAAGCGAAAGAAATAATTTGAGTGAAAGAGTTTTTGAAATCAGTGCAGTAATTTTTAGAAACTATATCGATTGCATATTTAAAAAAAATTCTTTTTTGTAATTGGATATTTGACTCCATTTGAAAATGCAAGGTTTAGAAAATATAAGGTATTTTAACCCAAACAATTTTGTTTAATAAAGTTTTGAATTTAATATCGAAATTATATAGATTAGAAAACTTAAAAAAGAAAAAAAATCTTTAATATTATTATCTTACTAACATTAAATATAACAATTTTTATATTGGCATTACACATGTAAACGTATTATCGAACTAGATATTATATATTTTATCCAAACGCCCATACAATTTTTTGTATAATTTAGTTTAGATTTATTTAGTTGTGACGTCACAACTCGGTACCGTTTTGTACGGAGCGTTTTTCGGCGACTCGCAGCAGCTCCTCAAATACAACGCTGTATCCAGAAAACGATTGATTGTAAACATTCTGTTACTTCTGCAATATCTCTTAACTATTGATAAACTATTTAATTATGTAATAAAAATTTTTTTGTCAAAAATCCAATTTTTCGACAAAAGTTTATAAGAAACCTTCTTATTAATGTCTTCTATACGACCAGGCCAACTGGAACGTGACGTAGACGGAGAGTAAGACTGTTATTATTTATTTAGTTATTTCGCCATCATTTATTTACCTGACTGAATTGCCAAAGTATTAAGCGCATTTACTGTTTTGTTTATTGATAGAAGATTGAAAGGGCAAGAGAATTCTTCCACTTTATCCAGGGGCAAATTAAATTTATGGTGGAAATTGTGGTATAAAAAAGAAAGAAAAACGTTTATTTGATAAATTAAAAAAAAAAGCTCGTGTTATCCCTAAGCAATGTGCGTGTCTGTCAGTGAAATGATGTTTAATAATCGATTCGGTAGATTCAGACTTTATCGATGAAGCACGCAAGCGGGTTGGTTAATTAGAAACATTGAAATCTTTCTTTGTTGTGATTGGTTGAAGTTAGTACATCAAGGGCGTACTTGATTTCCGAATCGTCGAAATGTTTGCCAAGTCATTATATATATTAATTAGAAATTAAGCAGTCTTTACACGTTTACAAGCTTGAAATTTAAAAAAAACCCTGGTAAGAGCGTTCTGACAAAAAACTGAAATGATATCTCAGCCAGCCCTGTCTCATACGCCGGAGGTCCCAGGTTTAAGTCCTGGCCGGGGCATTCATTTGTGTGCTGAACACAGATGTTTGTTCTCGGGTCATGGTTCTTGATATTTATATATATGTTTATTCTGGGTTCCCCCCCAGTTCGCTGTATGGTCATCCATAACACAAGCTCTGCTTACTTTGGGGCGATACAGTTTGTCTGGGGATTATTATTTATTATATATGAAACTTTTCTAATTTAACACTTATTTTATCTAATCATACACGACATTTTCTGTGACTCTCAGTAAAATTAATCTCATTAGGGAAGTTGAGTTCACCTGCCATTTATTATTACAGCAATTAGTACGACATTCAGACTGTCTGTTTCTGAAGTTTATCATATTTAGAGACTTTTGTGAAATTGATTCCCTCTTTATATTTCCTTTTTTGTAAATATAATGTCTAAACAAATTAATTCAAATGGTATAAGGAATTCTTAAACTATTTTGGAAGCTAAGATTTTAAATTCATAAAAACAATTCATGCTTTTATATAAATGTGGTAGAAAATAAGAATTTCAATTTTATATTTATGATGTTATTACAAAAAAGTAACTTAATTTGATAAAATTTTGACCAATTTTTTCTTTTACAGATAAATCCTTACATCGTTTTTCTATAAATATTTAATTACGAAGTTCGACATTATTAATTTCAAACATTTCAATTATATACACCACTCTTAAAACAAATAGTTATCATTTATATCATCATCTTTTAAGTTCAGACTGTTATTCCTATTACCATTAACTCAAATAAAGTTACGTTTTGAATCTTTAATGAGACCAAATCTATATGCTTAAGTGCTTAACTAAACCTAACTCTCAACTAAAATACAAAGACAATTTTCTCAATTTCCTTTCCCACAAGCAGTTTTAGCACAAATCTTTACAGCCACAATTTCTGCCAATGCATAAATAACTAAATAACGTGTTGAATAAGAGTCGAGTGACCCAAATCCATTGTCGGAAGGAAGTAAGTGTTTCTCTTAATGGATGCAGCTATTTCAATTGAAGGTACCTCTGGACTGCAATTAGGGTGCGGAGTGGTATTGCTTTGAAAGGACTTTAAATATGTCGACGGTTTGTAGTTTAATGTTAAAATTTTTGATCTTTTATGTGTGGTTCAATTGTAGGACATTATAAATGAGAAGATAACAACGTTAATTACTGAATTATATATGCCTACTAGAACTAAACCTGCTGAAGTTTGTCAAAAAAATAGCAAATATACGTAAACACATCCGTTAGGGAATGTTCTTTTTTTTCTAAACGTAATTGTGATGAAATTTGATTGTTTGTTTGTTTAATTACACTTTCCCTGCAACAAATCAATGGATTACATGCCACAGATAGAAAAAAGGACACAAGTTACCTCTTATCCCGAAAAAATACTATTTTGAGGGATACTCTATTACTATTTTGAAGCATATAAAGCATATAAATAGCAGGCGATTTGTTGGTTTGTTGGATAAAGAGTTACGTGTGTGACAGCATTCCGGAAATTACACCGCCAAACATACACTTAATTCAGACGTCCATCCAAAGAAAGTACTCCCCGCTCAAAAACTCAAAATATTTCAAAATTATTTTCACCCAACAAAAAACCCCAAAATTAATATCTATTTTCACGATTGCTGCTTACACTAACAAAGAAGCATTGCTCGTTCAGCAATTTTGTAACTAAAATTGATAACCCTAAGTAAAGTATCCGTGTGGCTACATCGCCGGAGTGCCCCAGGGAATCACATCGGTACCGCAGTTCTAAACTATCGATTACAAAGTGCGCGACAGTTTTTTTGTTTTAACAAAGTTGAACAGTAAAAGTTAAGCAATGTGTTTGTAAGTTGCAGTTGGTGATGTATGTGTACGATGTAGTTTCTTTTTTTTTTTAGTTTAGGTGTTTGTGATCTGGAATGCCCATTGTCATCGTTATTAAAAGTAAATTGTAGGCTACAAAATAATTCTTATCTAAACATGAAAAATTTAAAGAAAAAAATGAAGTTCAGAATCGAAGTAAATACACGGACAATTCATTTAAAAATGATCGTCTTAAAAACACCTTTCAAAATCGAAAACAAATGTCATTTAACTCCGGAACAGGCTATGTTTCGCATTTATCTCTATCTCAAAACGTTCGAGTATCATATATATTGAATATAAATTTGTTTTTTTCTAGAGTGTCTCTAAATATACATTTGCATCAAACATTAATATGAACCAACATATTTTTACTAAGTATATTGTTTAATATTGAAACCAGACTCGCTGCTTTTACTGCCTTACCAAACCTTTTACTGTTCTGTACATGAGTACCACACATGAGTAGATAAACTGCTCATGTGGTTCTACTACTATTTCAGTAAAATGCATTCATTGAACACGTAAAAATATATAATTTTAAAATAATCAGCTTATACAAGGTTGAACATATTTGCAATTTACTATTTGCCAAGTAGTTATCTACCAAATATAAAGACAAATATTTTATTAAACGTGCCTTTTCAATTGGAAATAAAGTAAATTGAATTAGCCAGTGCTAATTGGCTCTAATTTAAACGTATTTACGAATTAAATGTTATCGTATAATGTTTTCGTCCCTAGCATTTTTGGTTCTCGGTGAGATTTTGCGTAATTTTTACACAAATTTTATTTAATTAAAGGCGTCGTGGTATAAATAGGTATAAGTAGCCTTGCCTCATACAATTCTTTTTTTACGTTTTGAGCCATAATATGGACGGGATGTTTTTTATTTCTTTATACAAATGATGGTCTAGTTATAAAGGCTTAAGTGCACATGGTATGCTACAGAATATGACTGATCACGATTTCAGTAAAAAGGATCACTTTCGTCTAATATATCTAGTATCATATGCCAGTAAAATATTATTGCGCATTATAAACACAAATAGCAAGAACTTAAATTTATATAGCAGATGTAGATATGGGCCCAGAACTACCTGGATTCGTGAAATGAACACAGTAACAGATGATAACCCTGAGAGAGTTTATCAGAAGCATGTACATTTGTTTTGTGGACTTTCAGAAGGCTTTTGATATTGTCAGATTACAGACTTTGGGAAGTCCTAGATAACTTGCGCGTACTGATCCACCGGGTGCAACTCATTGGGCATCTTATTAAAGATGGGACAGCATCAGTAGGGATTGACGGAGTCGATCAGGTAACACTAAAACTAAAGCTGGTGTTTGAAAAGACTATGTAAAGATTCCTACAACTGTTCAATATCTATATAGAATACATCGTGAGGATTGTACTCAAGCAGTGGAAGGATTAGAAACAATTTTAAATTTGATGTTGGCCACTGATACTAACCTTCTTGCTTCCACCAAAGAACAAATTACTCAGTTTCTAGTCCTCATAAAAACAACCAGCCTTGAGTTTGAATTATAGTTAAATAGAGACAAAAGTAAAACAATATACGTGTATAGACTATAGTGTTTGTCTACATTTTCTATTTATGTATTAATATAATGTATTAATTATAACTCCTACGGACAGTCAATAAACAATCGTTGCGAAAAAAAAACACGCTTTCTTTAATTACAATCCAAACCTCCGGACGACCATCATTGCATGGCTACCCTGCCAATGCTGCTTTTAAGCAGTACTTCACGGAAACAAATTCAAATTATTGTGAATTTTTTTTGTGACATAATAATATGTGACGATTTGTAAAGTTTGCAGAGAATTATAAAAATGTCTAAGAATTGTGAAAAGGATTCTGTGTAATAAAGATTTACGTGTGCCAGATTGGTAGCTCGCAGAGTGAAGCCTCTTGTCTCGTATGGTGGCTGGAGGATCAGCCTCGCGTTACGACCAATCTTCTTTCAATTTTTTTTTATCGAAAAAGGATGAGACGTTTGTCTTCTATGTCACCTGATGCTACAGAGAGGCTGTCAAAACTGCAGGACCTCCACGCACCCTAACATTAAGCAACATCGTACAACCACAAATATAGTCTATAACTAACCGCAAGGTCCTCAAAAACTGCGTGTTCTTAGGACCACAATTAACAACACTGGTGGTCGTAAAAAAGAAAGAAATAAAAAACACGTAGTGCTCATTCCATCAGAGGCGACATCTTTCTACAATGACGTGTTACGTGACATGTTTTGACCAAGCCAACTAACGATTTGCAAACTTGACGTAATTTATTACGGAGATTAATCTCGTCACTTTTACATACTCAGAATTTATTTCGGTATTTTATGTAATTACTTATTTAAATGTCTAATTTAAAAGAGTATTGAGAATGTATTGTTTTTGCAGAACTAGTTTCATTTAATAGTGGTTGGAGAGGATATGCCGAATTCCGCCCATTCGTTAATTGCGTTTGGATGAGTAGTGCCTATGTTTCTTGAAAAAGAGACATGAATAAGAAAGCTCATGTTAGATCTATTGATCAACGCTTACGCTGGAGGTTGCCACTCCCTCACACTAAATTAACGAACGTAATTAAACTTAAATAGCACAAATATTCAAATTAGTTCAATACAGAGTTTCAGTAAAAGAGCTTTGCTCAGATTTATTACTCTTTAGTATGAATTCGGTTATTGGTGTTTTTTTCGCAGAATATTTAATAATTGATGCAATTCTAAGATTGTAAAAACCTTAAACAATATCGCATCAAAACATTAAACACGCGATTTAGTGTTTTGATGCATAACTTTTGGTGTAAATAAAAAAGTAATTAAATTCCATGAAAAAAAGACTAAGATCAGACGCTCCGTTGCGCGACAATGTGCAAAATAAGGACAAAAGCCAGACTTTCCGATTTTAGAAAATTTCTGATCCTTAAATCCTGTCTTCTATTAGTCTGAATAAAATAACGTAATCTAAAATCTAACAAGAAACCAGGTGGACCCGAAATTATAGCGGTTGAGAAAGAGAGAGCTGTTATAGTGTTTTCCTAAGACAAGCAATTCCTGGCCCAGGTGGTTTTAATTACCAAGCGAGGTAACACAGCCACTTCGTTCTTTTAAGACGTTGTTTTATCTACACCATTATTGTAAATGAAAGTAATTTTACGTTGGTTTATATATTTAATAACTCTAGTATTACCTATCAAAAAAAATTTTTTTTTTTTTACGCATGTATTTTATTTAGGAGTAACATTATATTTTGTGTCGAATTTCCTAAAGATCAGAATTTACACAGGTGAAACTGAGCATTATCAATATTATTTCTGGTACTATAGAAATAATAATAACAATGAAAACTCCCCAGGCAAACACACCAACTGCATTGCCCCGAAGTATGGATGACCGTGTAGTGAACTGGGTTCCCCCAGAATAAACATACATATATAAATATAAATAACCTTTACCCGAGAACAAACATCTGTGCTCATCACTCAGATGAATGCCCAGACCAGGACACCTGTTCTGGTGTGGACCTGTCTGGGACAAACCTGGGACATCCAGCGATGATGCTGAGGCTACTTGGCTACAAAATCGGAGTGACCTGCGTTTTTTAACATTTTCAGAGCCAGACAAAGAACACGCGATGATGAGCATCATCTGTCGTAATCATAACTCAATGAAATGGCTCTGAGATGTGGTCGTTGTTGAGAGATTTGCGTTGCAGGCTGTACGCTTTACGAGGATTTAATCGTGTAACTTTACTGGCTGTTTCATTCATTTTAACGGAACTGAATCACGTTGGCGAGGCTATTCAAATAGAAAAGGTTATAATATCGTCCCAGGACATTTTTTCTTGGTCTTCCTTTAATACCTTTTAAAAGCCAAAAATGTAAATTGTCCCATGAAATATTTTGAATTTTATAATATATCACGGTCCAGTTAATTTGCTAACAACTAAATCTTCAAAAAAAATTGACGATAAATCTTTCTCCTTTTATTTCACAGCTCCTGAACTTCATATCTATAAAAAACACTGAACTTTAAATTTGGAAAGTTCGCAATATTGAATCGCTTTCGAACGCGAAACGAATGACATGGAAAAAAATATAAGCAATTAGTTTTTGGGTTGAATCCAGTTCACCAATAAACTACCTACGTCTAGCGTAAATTGATTTTCTAAATAACGGTCATTTACTTCAAAACTGTCTATCAAGCTATGAGAATATTTGAAAATTGGTAAAAATAAAGATTAACGTAATACGAAAACTGTTGAAAATGTCGTAAAAAATACAGACTATATCAATTGTGCTGGTACGTTGACAACTCTTTTAGCAAACGGTTAATATAAGTAATTAAACATTATTTTTCGATTGCGTTTCATAAAAGAAAAATTATCTGCAATTTTCAAATAAAACAAAAGACCTAAATTTTACGTTTGCCAATCCGGTTTCCATTAATCTTCTGATCATGTAAGTATTTCATTGTAAAAATAATTTATTTTTAAAATTTTAAAATTGTATATTATGCTATATATATAGCAGACACGACAGCTTCAACAATCCCACAGGGATGGCAATTTATAGTCCACTAGGGTTGCCTCCTACAGGTTGGCAAACTTTTACACATAACTTGTCACGATATTTTCCTTCACCGTCAGAGTATTCTTTATGTACCTAAGTTGTAAAAACTTATTGGTACACTTGACAGTCACGGGGATCCTCCACAGGGGAGGCAGCCTTAAATACTGAGCTACCGACGCTCTGCGTTCGACTATTTATTTAACGTTTAATATGTATCACAAGAAAAATTATGAAAAGACGAATTAAAGATAGAAAACGACGACCGAGTAGCGTAGTAGCCCTGCCTCATACGCCGGAGGTCCCAGGTTCGGCCAGGGCATTCATTTGTGTGATGAACATATACGTTTGTTCTCGTGTCATGGTTATTGATATTTATATATGTATATTTATTCTGGGTTTCCCCCAGTTTGCTGTATGGTCATCCACAACACAAGCTCTGCTTATTTTGATACCAGTTGCTGTGATTGTCTGGGGATTTATTATTATAATATAATGATAAAATTACTTTGGGCATAAGCCGAAAGGCTGACAGTGGGCAAAATGCGTTCCAGCCTAAGGGTCACGAGTTAAATTTCCATAAGATACAACAGTAACATTATATCTCACAGTAGTTATAGCCGCAGCGTCTAACTGCTCCACAGCGAGCGAGTTCATTCAGACGAAACGAGTTCATTCATTACTTGACCACCAAGTTCACAACTTAACATATTTACAATATACTTATAATTAATCTTTAACAACATTGCTGGACCGAAAGGGTCCAGAAATGTATACTAGGAATTATACAATTAAAAAGCAAAATAAATTACATATCTACAAATAAGAAAGAATAAAAAAAGAAACTTTACTACAAACCGAAACATACAACTAAATCATTATTAACAAAAGCCCACGTGGCTAATATAAAATGTAAGATTCGCAGAACAGATAAACATTTTGGACAGTTAGAATTTACCATACCGACAAAACAGTATATTAAGAAGAAAATTGACATAGTGATTGAAAAACCTTTAGTAACAGGTTCCAGTTAAAATTAAGTAAGCTTATGTTAACGAAAATACGTAAAATAATTTGACTCCAACTCAATCTCTATGTTACGTCATCAAGTATCTTCTTGTCTAACTTCTTTTTTAAACTGTCATGTCAATGTTTGAAATAAATATCTGTAAAATAAAACTGTAAACTTGTTCATTCCAGAAATAAAATGAAAATATATTAAACTTTATATTTTTAATAATATATTTTTAATTTAAAAGACTCCACCACGTCATCATTCGAATTTTTTTTTAAATATTTAAAATGAACTACTGTGCAGAAATCAGAAATATCCATATCGTTGTCTCAAAACACCTCAATTCTTCAGATAAAAATATGTACCTTTATTACTTAACAAGTCGAAATATAGCGTCGGTACAGGCATAACAAAAGTTCTTTGAAACACTTTCAGGTCGGCAACTTTTTTAGTTTGAAATTCGAAATAACATAGACCTCAGTACACTTTCTTACTTATTAAACAGTGCAACCTTATATAAAGTTGAGTATAAAAATTGTATTAATTTGAATAAATTTCTATTATCTTTCTAATACTTAAACTTAAGAAACCTGAAGTAGTATAAGCTATTAATAAGGTAAATTTCTCACGGTGGGACTCGTCGGCACTCGTGGGTAATGTATTCAATTACCGGGTATACACTTCAATATTCATCAAGTGATTAACATGGTTTATGCTAATCTATTATACTTTTAATATGAGATTTTACAAGTTAAGTACATTAAGCTGACTACTCCAACGGTAAAAGAAAACGTCGGAAACGGGAAACCCTAAAAAAATATTTCGAAGGTACGAAGTTAGGCTATAAATAGCCCTAAATTACCCCCTTATTTGGGTGAGGGTGATGTCCCTGCAATGGCATAATCCAAGCTGTCGTGTAATAGTAACAAACTACTACAAGAATGCCATCTATCGGTCAAACACACTGATCAAAACCAAAGTCCGGCCTAGTTAACTGACTTTTGTTCTGGATACAGCCCTAACCCTGTATCTGGATAACTAAAATTATTCTCCAAAGGATATAAAGGATACTTTGCCATTCAACCCCTAAGGAGATAAAATAGGACAGCATGACTGTACCACCTGTGAAATTTTACGGAAATGAGAAATTACGCAAACGAACTCGCAGGCAAATTGTATAGCAATAACGGTACTGAATGATACCTAATAAAGTATAGGTACAGAGGCAGAAACTACTTAAAATTCATTGGTAAAATTTTCAAAATGTGTATAAGATGGAATGAGATATTCCATTTTGTAAATGTATGATACACACCTTTTTCAATACACTTTTTTCAATACACAATCCAAGGCATGATTAAACCCCACGTGGAGTTTTCAAGCGTCTTGGACCAACGTGTGAGATGAAAGACCAACATCTGCCGATATAAAATATACGATAGTAAATTCTTGTTTTAATTTACCTCTACGTCAACATTCTAAAAAAACCTTCACCGGATCGCAGTAGGCTCGAAACATAATACTAAATTTCAATGTTACATTTTACCAATTACCGGGTTGAATCCGGAATCACAATATCTCATAACCTAGATCCCGTTTGACACTGAAATCTCGACACCCACACCTACGTTATTTTATAAAGGCAAAAGAAATCATGAGAAATAAAAGTATTAAGTAGGTTAATTACGTATCCTTTGAAAAAAATTACTAAGTATTTTTTGGAGAGGTCTGTTGGTACCTCTCCAAAAAATACTACTCCCATAAAGAACTCTACAATTAACATTAGAACATTTTAGACGAAAATTTTTAAAATAAATAAAAAATATGTAACGAGTCCCTTACCATAAATTGTAGACATCAAGAAAAATATTGCATTAAATGCATAAGTCCTCTTCTTCACCCTCTTGAGTTTCCCCGCCATTTTAATGCGTTAAATGTCCAATATAAACATTCAAAACTATCATAGTCACTTTATTTTCACTTTGGAGTCACTTAATTTACATTTAAACTTGTCTAATTCTTTTTCTTCACTATTTATGGCACAACACTACTTGATTACTATATCTGTCAACATTAATTTTGAACTAAATTAGCTCGCTGACATGTATTTTAATGACGAAATTTAAAAATAATTCACGATCCTAAATTGGTTTCAAATCTATTTTTGTGAAAGGAAAACGTTTAACTTATTAGAAGTTTTGAATAAAAGTAACTACTCATTTAGTTTATAACTTAATTAAGTTTTAACTTTATTTTCTAATACAAATCCCAAATTATCAGTCAGCCATTTTCGCCCCGCATTTTTTTCACATCACTAGAATTTTTACGAGAATTTAAAATACACATCACATTTCTAATTCGGCATTTTCGTGTTTATTTCAGAACACGGACGCACGTCCTCCGCATCGGAGGGTAGTTTCAGCACTGGCTTACATAAGGGTGGCGAATCATGCCAAACAGCTTTCTGCCAGACAAAGACAGGTAGATACGCAGCTTTCGCAGACAGAGATAGACAATATTTTCACATTCAATGGAGCTAAGTTAGATCGTAGGGCTGAAATCTTGTGTGAAGAAGCAATTAAAGTGTACATAATGATACATACGAAAGAGTTTCGCTTTATCTTACATACTTGACTTAATAAATGTTAAATCCAGCGTCAAATTAACTCTACGTTGTATTATATTAAAGATACTGTATTTTATAATGAGATCTCTGTTCGGATGAATTTGATGAAGTTTATTGCGGTTGCGGTATGTACAGTTTTTCATACTCGTCTGTTATTTAATTTTTAGTTAGAGAGTATATAGATAAGTAAGGTAATGTAAGACAGTATTCTTTTATATGTTTAATATTAAATATTTTGTAATGGATGTTGGAAAATACCGCAGCGGGTCTTAAGACCCGCTGCGGTATTACGTGAGAAAAGCGATCTGCGATTACCGCACCATCATTGCTTAATGTAAAAAAGGTTATTTTACAGACATTTTGTTTACTGTCGCTGCTATCGAAGGAACATCATACGGTATTTTTACAATCAGCAAGCGAATCGTTTTGCTACCGCAAGTTACAAAATAAGCCTTCTAATTGTTCGTGAATAGCAATTTTTAATTTAATTAAAAATCTGTGCAAATACTTGTAAACTTTAGCATTAAACTGTTATGTTATCTTATAAACTAGTTCTACCTGTATGATCCGGTTTGAAACAAACGTTCAAATGATATTAGCTATAATAGTAACCCATTTGAATGAGGTGACAACTTATTCACAACTTGACCAAATAGTTTAAGCTAGAGTTCAAATGTTCCCTTTCAAGACCACTTTAACCTTAGTTCAAGAATGTTCGGGTAACCCGAGATAAGGTAATTCCTCGCTTAGTGTCAACAAATGGCTGTTTTAGTGTCCTCCAATTGTTTGCGGCCAGTATCATGAGTTTAAGGTTATTTTTAAATATTTGGATCAAAAGTAAAATAAATCATTTGGTGGTTTACAGTTATGAAATAATTAAGGTAAAGTTTTAAATGGTTGAGTTTTATTTTTGTACGCTTGCAAAATTATATGTACTTGTGTTGGTATTGCGATTATTTGCTCATTGGTATACATGTCTTTTTCTCTTAATATTCAGCCACCAAGTTAATTTCTACATTATTTTATTTAATTTCGTGTTTCTAGAGTCATCCTTTTGTACCTTTTTACAGCTTACTTTCTGTTAAAATTAATCTTTATGTCAACAATACGGACTTGAATGCCACTCATTAAAGAAATAAACGATCTGACATTAACAATAAAGTTTACTTCGCATTTCATCATGAGAAAAACAAAAACTTATATAAAGCTACGAGCACTTTACCCTTTTTAATGTTATCATTAAACTAATGAAAGAACCTCAAACAACACGATATTTAGAGTATATAAAAACAAACTTAACATAGACTTTATTCAGAGCGCATCATAAAATTATACGAAAATTATTTTTATTAAAACGAATACGTAATTAAACGCAGAACAAAATCAATAAAAATAAAAGTAAACTTCCCAAATCATTATTCCTAATCATCCTCTTAGCTTCAATCAGTCGAAAATTCAATATTTGATCATTTTTTCATCGTTCGATGCTTAGTTCAATGACACAGAAATGGACATAACAGCGCATTCTGTCAGCGGAAGTAATATTCACAAAGAGACCTTTAAACACTGAAGCCTATTTGATTTAGGATTGTATGAATTAAAATACATTTCAGAAACAAACCATTTTACTCCTTAGAGCTTTGTGTTAAGGGCGACGAGAAAGTTAAGGGAATATTGTAAAAATAGACAGAACAAAGATAGGGAGACGAATTTATAATTAACTGCAATCAACACTGACGCATCGAATTTCAAGTATTTAAGTACAGTCGTGTGCTGAAATGCGAGATTATTAGGTGATGTTTGAAGTGGAGTTATATGAGAATCTTTTGCCTTATTGGTTTTTATTGAACCTTGCCGGTATGTTATTTTAGTACAGAGTTTAGGCACAGAATGCCCATTATAAAATATTGCTATCAATCTTTATAAGACAACATATTGTATGTCGAAGTGTAGTTAGTTATCTTTACTTTTCCTCCGATTGTTAATATAGTTTTTGTCCGCGGCTTCACTCGCGTCACAACTATGCTGCAATCTATCTGACCACACTGTTTATAAATTTAAAACAGTATTTGATAGAAAATTGTGCATTGAAAATATTTCGAATAAACTTTTACTGAGGTTTATATTAATGTAACAGAACCCAAAACAATAATAATGGTTTTTTTTTTCAGTATGTTTGTGTTTGAACTGATTTGAAAGCATTACACTAATCGCAGGCACGTTCGAACTGATGTAAAAGCATTAAACTAATCTTGGTGTGTTCGAACTGATATGAAAGCATTACATTAATCTCGGTATGTTCGAACTGAAGTGAAAGAATTGTTCTAATCTCGGGTACGTTCGAACTGATGTGAAAGCATTACACTAATCTCGGATGCGTTGGAATTGATGTGAAAGAATTGCACTAATCTCGGGTTCGTTCGAACTGATGTGAAAGCATTACACTAATCTCGGATACGTTTGAATTGATGTGAAATAATTGCACTAACCTCGGGTTCGTTCGAACTGATGTGAAAGCTTTACACTAATCTCGGGTACGTATGAACTGATGTGAAAGCACTACACTAATCTCGGGCACGTTCGAACTGATGTGAAAGCATTACATTAATCTTGGTATGTTCGACCTGATATGAAAGCATCTTACTGTAGGTAAGTTTTATGGTTTAATAAGTGCAAAATTTTAGTGCAGTGGTTAAATAAAGTAACTAAAAGGCTTTTTATTATTATTTTTCAAATAGAGAATTTTAAAAAATACTGTCCAATAGAAAATCCATATGTTTTAGTCAGTAACAGAATGTGGAGCTACAATGCACGTTATGTTGGAAATTGTACTATATCACAGATATCAATAACCGGTCACACAATTAATATTTTCAAGAGTTTATTGTTTTTACGGGTTTTTTATGCATCAGTAAGTCAATTGTTTATCCTAAATATTTAAAAACTACTGTACATCATATACAGTTGATATACCTAAACGAGTACACATCTTCATATTGACAGTATTCAGTATTAGAGTTCACTGAGTGATTGTTTGACTTATGTCTGTTATACCAAGCCGACTAACAACCCAAGCCTTTTTCATCAAAAGGGCTTATTTGTACAGTGTAATGTGTATTGAGGAGGTACTTAATTAATGCTAACTTTCATAAGATTTTTATGATGATCACAGCGTATTGTAAGTTAAAGTTCAGTGTATATTTGAAGCATATTTCGATAATTTTATAAGCGTATTATTTTTGTATCTTTAAAGATTACCAAACACACTCGAAATTTTCAATAAATATCCAATGTACAGACCAGGCTTTTAAATGTTTTACTATTACGTATAAGCCAATCATAAAATCCTACAAAGTTCATATTTGAAAAAAAGAATTGAAAGAAAGTAGAAAAAAAGATAAAAAACGAAAAAAAGAAATAAGAAAGCCAGTTCATAATATGCACTTTTTTATATGTCTTTTTTATATAAAATTGATTATCAAGAAAAGTAAATTACAATAAAAATTAACAAAAAATCGGTAACATAATTAGGAAATGATAAAAATAAACAATAATAAATAAATAAATTATTGCAAGTTTATTAAATAAATATCAAAACCTGAATCACATGTAAAATTAAACTTAAACAAAATATTTCATAAACGGATTTTCTAAAAAAGTAAATTAATTTATAAAATGTATTTAGATGAAAACCATAAATTTGATTGTATTGTTTGCTTACCACTGACTTTTCAGTAACTCTGAATAAATTGACTACTGATAAAATATACACATCAAAAAATCTAAACGAGTCCCTACCTAATTTAAATGACATTCGAATAATTAAACGCTTTATAATGTTTATCCTACCAACTTCGTTTTGATTTTAATTGCTGTCGGTAGCAATTAAAATAAAAGTATTTTGTTATAAGTAACTAGTAACCAAAAATAAACTTTCAGTACCTGCCCAATACATTACATAATACAGTGCGCCATTTTACATAAAAGCGGGATATCACATTTTATTACCTTACACTGACCTTTTTAAATATTTTTCTTTATTACGTAGTAAAAGATATAAGTAAATCTACCTTAAATATAAGAAGCGATATAAGTTTTTATTCTGAAAATAATTAATTTGTTACTGCAAATTGTGCTTTGGAAATAAAGTATCAAGTTTTACTGTATCACGGTTCACTATTAATTTTACTGTACTTACGAGACTTACACGTGGAATATAGATATATGCTGTAGCGGACTTCTTTGTAAAACTATTCAAGAAAACCATTCCCATCATACATTCCATACGCGTAACTGTTATGGTTTTTTAAAAAATAAAATGTTGCCTTTATAACTTACTGATAACGTAGCTTCCTTTAAGTGAAATAATTTTTAAAAATCTGTTGAGCAGTTCTTGTTTTTATCCGTTACAAACAAACATACAAAAAATCTAATCTTTATTAATATATATTGTTAACAACTAGGAAGGGATGCGAAACAAGGCAAAATATGCAAATTATTTTACTCGAAGGTCGTATGTGAAGTTTTCAGATAAACCCAAAGAAATTACCCCCTGTTGCCAATACTTGCAAAAAAAATATTTATTTTCTGATGATCAGCGGTAATATCATCGTGTAAGGTGGATCAAAAATCTTTCAATTTTAGTCAGATATTTGATATTGACATTTAATTTCCGGCAGATGTCAATAATATATTTTTTATTGTAACTTTTAAATATGGTAGGACAAAATCAATTCATTTGTAATGTTCAAACTTGTGCAGAGCTTTCAACTGAAGAATTCCTTTCACAAAAAATATTGTATCCCAATTCTTGGGATAGTTAGAAATATTTAGAAAGCAATTATACGACGCTACTTATTTAAGACATGCAATACCCTCCCACCAGCTCGAAATACTTATTTATTTAGGCAAGGAGGTTCATGAAAATCATCTATTCTCCATACTTTTTTGTTAATAATTAAATACTTTTACTGCCTTGGTGTCCTGAAACTGACGTTGATGTATTAAAACAAAACTGTAATATGAAAATAAAAATATGATAAAAAGCAAAGTGTTGTTTTATTAAAGATCATACTTTTAATTAATCTATGCATTTAAAACTTTGAAGGTAGCAACAAAAATACAGCTTGAACTTCTTCTATAATTTGGTTTCCACTCGGATTATCAAAGAATCTCAGTTTCATCGTTTTCAAGAAAAAAATGGTAATAAAATACAAAGATTCTTGTTTCAGTGGAATCTAAGAGCATTTAAAAAGTTCAATTTTCCAAGAAATTTCACGAACATTTTGCAAATGAGTAAAGTGTAGAGTTTAGTTTTTTATTCCCAAAGATAATATTTAAACAAGATCAAAGGAAAAATGTTCTATTGTACCCAGCAGCAAACTATAGCCGGATACTAGGCCGAATAACAAAAATTTTGAAGAATTTTGTCTTCGAAACGTGTTTCAATATGGGGTTCTATCGATGATTTTTAGGTTAGGAAAAAATATTTTGAAAAGGTAAATGTCTTCTAAGGAATATGGCTAATGTTTCTAGATTCAAGTATCTGCTGTATACAAAACAGGTTAGTATTTAAAAGTTTTGTATGAGATATTCATCTGCTATTGCAGTCCGTCGATTTTGTTTTCGTTAATAACCGACATATTGTATGTAACCTTTTACATATTTTATTTGTGACAAATATAAATTACCAAAACTTAATTAAGGCATATGAAGGTTTCAAATATTTAAGCAAATTTATTTTTAACTAAAAAAAATTAAAAATAAGATATAAAATTTATAACTAAATATATTAAACAGAAAATATAAAGTACTGTAATAGAGAAATGAAAACCCAATTATGTATATTGCAATATATTATTTTAAGTATCAATATTCGAAAATGGTAACCAATGATAAGACGAGGACCATATTATCTGATTACAAGCACACTGATGAAATAGTAATTATCTCATTCATATGGTTAATATATTCATATATTGCAAAAACTTTGAAAATACATAATTACCAGTCTCATTTGTTATATTATCCTCAACAAGTATATACCTATCCTACCTATAAAATCGCTCCTAAACAGAACTTCCCGCGCTTGTCACACTCGTCACACCTCAACAATAAAGATTATATTTATTTTTCGACAAAGCGCTTTCGCTAACGAGTGTACGCCGTGCTCTAACAGATGTAAGCATACGCTGTTTGTTTTCTTACTTCAAGAGATATGTTTGTTATTTTTTTTCCACACCCTCCTTGTTCCATTTTTATTTATGTCACTGGAATTAACTGCCGTTCCTGACTGTCTTTTGGAGATAAAATTTCTTAATAGCTCGGGACGGTTATTAGCGTTTTCGAATTGAATTAGTCCTAAGATTTGTTGGTTTCAGTTCTGACGTTTTATTGATCGTAAACTGCAATGTTTGATCGAGTTTTTACTGTTCGTCTTGTTGATTTGTTGTTGCGTCCGGGATTTCGATGGGTGATTTGTGTCTTTATAGTATTTATAGGGACTATTAAGTTTTATTCATTAGGACTTTTTATACGATTCCCAAAAAAATATTAGTATTTATGCTTCTGTTTCTTATTCAAAATAAAATGAATCAATAAATAAATCCCCATCAATAAACCAACTGTATGGCCCCAAAGTTAGCAGAGCTTGTGTTATTGATGGCCATGCAGCGAACTGGGGGGGGGGGGTCAGAATAAGCATACATATACACAAATCAAAAATGTCTAAGGATCAAGTACATTTGATTAAAAAAAAAGTTGTCCAATCAATATTTAGCAAATCTAGTCTACCGGAAAGTCTTTTTAATAATTCCAATGTGTACATTAAAAACATACCGCTATTTTTTGTAAAAATGAGGAAAAAGCAGTTTTTGCTAAATGTGTCAATCAAATGGCAAAAAAAGACAAAAGTTATGATTTTACAATTTCATACTGTATAGATAGAAAAATAACAGTCTGTGTTTCCACTTTTAGCACGACTAACACAATCATATTACGATTCCGTCGAGCAGTATTTTGGATGTACTGGTCCTGTCTGCGAGTGGTAATGCGAGATCGTCCTCCATGTCGCTTGGTCACGCTGCCTGTTATGCGATAGCGTATCCATAGGTGGCTTACAACGCTCTGTGTAGTGCCAACAGCAATAGCCACAGTAAGTTGCCTGGAGCCAGGACTCCGATGGCTCTCATAATTTCTTTTCGGGTTAAATGACTTCGTCGCTCCATATCAGTAAAATTTTTTACAGTTCCGATGCAGAAATTGTAATGATTTTGTAAATATGTCATGACACAGTTTTACAGAAATGATAAATCACAGTTGATTTTCTCTTTCTCTGTTTAATTCAAACATTTTTTTTATTTCAATAAAGATTTTCAGTTCATAAAATCAGTAGCGATCCAAAAAAGTCGGTACAAGAAACACTCTTATATAAACATCATTGGCAGAAATACTCTTAAAACGTACTTGATCCCTAAACACTTTTATTTGTTTATAAATATTAACCACAATTACCCAAAAATTGTGTTCATTACACAAATGAATGCCCCGGCTAGGACTCGAACATCGGACCTCCGGCGTATTAGGTACGGTAACCCACTACGCTGCTCGGCTGTCGCAATGGAAGTAACCTTTTTCTTAATACTCGAATCGTTTTTGTTACTTGCAATTAAGTAGAATTTCGAGTTCTACTTAATTTGAGTAGTCGAAGTTCTACACGAGTATTTCATATTGATTCCGTATAAAAATATCCTTTATTAACTTTGAGAGAGCTGACAGAGTTAAATAAATTTCGGTAATGGATATATTTGGGACAAGAGGCTCATTGTCCTTATTCGGACTTAGCGAAGCGATTGATCGACCAACCAATTTCTATTGCGAGCCAGCGTGTTGATTCGACCAGCCTTTTGGCTTCGTGGCCTTCAATAGTATTTCTTCAACGTATTTTTGTGTTATTATTACGGATTTAATACATATATAACACATACACACACATAAAATATGTACATTCTAGAATGGTAAATATGTTTAAATAGTAAATTAATGGGAATAACATATTTTGTAGTTGAATTTACAATTGATTTTCCACGAAACACGTTAACAAGAACTCGAACCACCTACAGATGGTTACCGTATTACTGTTTATTACTCTTTATTGTTTCCTAATTATCTATTATCATGTGTTATTCGGTAAAATAAGTTGAACTTAATATTCGTATTAAGTAATTATTTGCTCCTTATTTTTAACAAAGTTGGTATGGTAATGCATGGTTAATCTTATTGATAAGGGCGTACTTATTTATACATTTTTATAAATATTTTTCATTCCGCTCTATTAGACTTTCATATTTGGAACACCAAAATGACCCTAAGCGGTCCTATAAAATACTATTTTTTATTTACTGATTCTATTTTAAAATTATATTTTTTTAAATTTATCTAATCTAATTATTTGGTTTGTTAGATGAGCCCACTTTATTTAAATAAGGGTTTGTAATTATTATTTAATCTCATTGAATAGCCACAGTGTGCAAGCGTTCTGTTTTTCATCGCAAAACTGCTTTGTAAGATTTAGATATTTAACTAATTTAATTTTAGATAGATTTATGTATTATGTACAGATTTAAGATTTATGTCCATATATACTTTTGAATATATAATATATTTTGACGACCGAGTAGTGTTGTGTATTTATTATTCAACATTAAATGGCGTGAATTCCATTTATCATCTGGTATCATTTGTTTAAAAATGAGCCCACCACATATTTTTCTAACAATCACACAACATTATCTAGCCCAAATTAAGTATCATTAAAGAAATTGTGTTATGGATACTAGATAACGGATAAATAAACTTAAGAAATATATAAACACACATATATGTTTTTTTTTATATATAAATATTTGAAATAAACTTAAATAAACGTAAATACACATCCATGGCTAGAAAGCAAACATAATAATATATCTGCCCCTACCAGGATTCTAACCCGGGACCTCTGGCATGGAAGGCAAGGCTACTTACCTCCACACCAAACAGGCCGTCGAGGTGCGAACATTGTTTTAAAAATGTCATTCATATAGTCAGTGATTGGCAAAATACTTTGGAAAACGACAACCGAAGATCTTATGGCATTTACGTCTTACACTTCTTCGTCTTTTGCATTTAACTTTGCGTTTTCTTGAAGCCATGCCAAACCTGTATCTGATATTCTAATATATACAAATAATTTTAACTTTTTCATTCAAATAAATTACATAGTACCTTAGGGAAATCGTATTTTTGATACAAACGATTAATTCAATGTAAATTAAAAAAACCTTTAGTCTGTTAATAATTCTCGTTACCACTTTTTACCTTAACTTTACCACTCAAGTCGCCTGGTCCTGAATACATTAATTTTAATATTAAACACGCATTACCTTTTATAAGTTAAATTTATTTACTTAAACATAAATTTAATTTAAAAACTTGTTTCACTTAAAGCGAGGCGAAGTCAATTTAGACCGAAATATAAATAAAAGTATAATGGCCTATTACATCAATTAGAATGACAGAATTAGATTCCGTATCCATGGAGCTTCTAAACGTAAGGGGCGACTAAAAATGACTTTTGACAAGTAACGACGTTTAATTTAAAAATGTTATTCTTGGGTTCTCCTGTTTGACATTGACTTAACGGGAGATTTGTCTTCGTTCTAAATACGAACACGTGTCCTCTTTTTTTATGTTAGCAACTTTGAAAAGTTATCGAGTTTGAGAGAAAAATATTTATTGAAATCAATAGACGTTTTGGAGAGTTTTTCTGAGAAAAAGTGCATTTATTAAGTTTGTTTATAATTTTATGGATTTCTTTTTTAATACCATATGAATATGTATTAAAATAATAAAGCAATGTGTTAGTAAGCTTTGTTGATCAACAAAATAATCTTAATGCACGTTTGTATTTATAAGTACAAATTTTTGAAATTGTATTTATAAGGAAACATTTAGGCGTTGCGCGAATTTTTTGCGCAAAGCTTTTGTATCTTGAGTCGGACACAACACACCAGTGAATATTTTATTTTCATGTAATCAATATGAAATCAATCACTTCCCACACCGACGTAGACGCAATTTGTGTCCGATTGCTTCCACTTGGAAAGAGTGATCTAAACAACTGGAAAATAGAAGTTGTTAATTGAAGACACAAGCAACATTAACTATGAGTGCAAACGACGCTATCTTGAGGTAAACCATGTCGGTATAAGTCAATCGGCGATTGTGATGGTGTGTCAGCAACAAAATGTCTCCACGTTTGCACAGCGCCTAAGGTACTCTTTTTTCTTTGAACTGCAAAGCCTCGACCATCGTCGGAAAGTTGCCAGTTTAGCAGTCTTCTACAGATTACATTTTGGAGGGTGCGCGAATGCTCTTTTTGATCAGGTTGAACCCACACTACTACTACTACTAGACGCAGACAGACCTTCATGGTAGATATCCCAAGAAGTCGAACCAAACGCTTCGATAGTTCCTTTTTGGTGCGGGCCGCCAAGGTGTGGAAAGAACTGCCTGCGTCTGTTTTTCCAGAAAACTATAGTCCTAGTTCTTTCAAGCGTCGAGTGAATAGGTATCTCGTGGATAGACGTGTAACACCTTCGTCTTCATCGTCACTTTCCATCAGGTGAGATAGAAGACAAACGTCTAATCCTTTTTCAATAAAAAAAAAACATTCTAATAGCACATTGCCTTACAGAAGCCCTCTGTAACATTGTTTTTTAATTTGATTCTTTAAAGTTAAAAAAAAGGATTTATTGAATATTTAAACAAGCCCTGACAAGCATACTAACAATGGTTTGCTCAAACTCGGGTCTCTACTGAGATCCGAATTCGCGTTTAAAGCGTAATAAACAAACACCCTTTCGTACCACTTTCATAATTAATTAGGATTTATCACGGAATCAAAAATTACGCTCATGAAATCTTGCTAAACTATTAAAGCAACGACCGAGTGGTGTAGTGATTAGTAGCCCTGCATCAAACGCCGAAGGTCCCAGGTTCGAGTCCTGGCCGGGGCATTCATATGTGTGACGAAAACAGATGTTTGTTCTCGGGTCATGGCTGTTTGTATTTATGAATGTATGTTTATTCTGGGTTCCCCCCCAGTTCACTGTATGATCATCCATAACACAAGCTCTGAGCTCTGCATACTTTACGGCCATACATGTGGTGTATATTTGTGGGGATATACTATTATACATATTATATTATATACATATTATACGTATTAAATATTATACATTTATGCAACAACAAAAATATTTACACATACGAGTACAAGTTGAAAATGGAGTGAAGATAAGTAAGGCATCATAAATATTAATCACAAATAGAAAACGATGGACCAATTACATTGTACGTAAAGCAAAGTTGCCAAAAAGCTGGCGGAAGGTCACGAGGTTCACACACCAATCGTTCAGGATGTTCACTGAAGACTCCATGAGCTCCCTGACCCCAGGAGACCATAGTCTAAACGCCAAAAGCCTCTAAAAACCTAAATGTCATATTTTCTACGCTAGACACTTATAGCTTTAGTTAAATATATAAATTAAAACTCCTCTAACAGCCAAATTTAGACTTGGAGAGTTTCTAGTTTTAAACGCTGTTGTTTTAAACGTTTGAGATATTTTAAAGTCAGGTGTAATTACACTAGTTTGTTTGTCGATGTGAACGAATCTCACGTTTGCGTGGAACGTAGACTCATTAACTGAAGCGTTTTAATTCTAATTGTTTACTTGGAGTCGACTGTAGACGTCTTTTTTTTGTTTTTGTTCTTATTTGTCCCTTTTGGGAATTAGTTTTTTTTTAGTTTAATGGTAAATAAATTGTTCTTATAATACGAGCAGTTCATACAGTCACATGAATTTATTCCTAAATATGTAGATAAACTATACTTCATTTCAAGGATTTGAACAAACATTTTTATGATAAAATATACTGAAATTACTCCTTTTCAGATTTCGTACTATTCAGATTCGATTCCGTTTATCAATCATTTAATTTTTTCTTTATATCTGCCAGCATGTGTGACAAATAAAATGTTTTTGTATAATTATTGTTATTGGCCATATAAAATACGCATACATATGAAGGCAAGTGCCCAGTACTTGATAATAAACTGCACTGCCATATTACATACAATACTTTTTTTTCATGGCGTTAAAATCAAAATCTCAAAATAATATTTTTTTTATTTCTTGTTAACAAACAAGACGCATTGGTCATACTGATACCACTCACATCCACTTAATCACTAAAGGTGTCAAAACTAAATGCAAATGCGGGATGGATTTATCTGTATCGCACATTTTAACGGAATGTCGAGCTTATGATAATGAGAAAAACTTATGTAATATACCTAATACTTTAAAATATTGTTTAAGTCAAGATGAATGTCACAATACTCTTAAATTTATAAAAATGATTAACTTGTATAACTTTATTTAATTGTTTACTGTGGTCGCTAATGACCTTGTTGTTAAAAAGCGACCTTAAAAAAAAATTTAAAAAAAATTAAATTAAAAATGTAGAATGATAATGAATTAGTAAGTAAGAAACTAAACGTAAATAAATATATCTATAAATAGAATTTACAAATAATAGGAATAGGTTAAACCTTTGTGGTTTTTAGATGCTATTTAATACGATACTGTGATATTTGTGAATAAATGATAAATAAATAAATTAAATATATTATTTCATGGACTTGGCTTCGTTCCATGATGTACTCGTAGATAATTTAGTAACATTTTATAACATACTCAGAGCACAGATGTTTGTTTTTGATTAATTGTAAGAATATACTAGATTTTTCCAGGGCCACGGTGTTTGACTGTTGATCTCATTTGTTTATTTCTAAATTTGGAATAGAATATAGGGAAACATTTTGAACTTAACTTTTGTGTTCTAATTAAATTGGACATGATTTCTCTTTTAATATACTAAAACATCATTAAAGTATAAATGTTTCAATTGGTTTTAAGTTTGTTCGATTTTTTTCTAGTGAGTGTACAATTTTAATAGATCCTCTCAAATGGGACATAAAGTAATCATAGTTTTTTTGAAATAAAAATAAAAGATACATGGTTGCTGATGATTTCACCTGAATTCGCTGGCAGAGTTGCCATATCCCTCTCCCTCGAATCCTGTGCATCAAAGTCTGTGGAACTAGCGAGAAGAAGACTAAATAAAGAATTTTACAAATATATTTACATACGATAATATCTGACAAGTTCGCAAATTTTACTTACATAAAGTAAGGAGGTGAAGAAAACTTTTTCAATGTGCTACCAACTCTTTCTAAAGTTTAAACCGCCAAATACTAAGCTCACTTATATCATACTATATTACAATTTAATGTTTATAATAATCGCAGCAGGCTCAGGGTGATCGATGACTCCCTAATTACCGGGTTTTGCGGTGATTTGCTAGCTCTCTTCAGATTTATTAATTATTATTTGAATAGACAGGTAATTTAGTAATTTGAAAAAATATATTTGGATAAGTTATTAGTCAGAAGAATGTTCAGCGATGAAATCGTTAATTTTTGAATACTAAGTTTTGTAAATAAATAAATGTTTCTAACTAACACACCACATTATCTAGCCCAAATTAAGTATAATTAAGAATTTGCGTTATGACTACTAGATAACGGATAAATAAAGTTAAGAAATGTATAAACACACATAGATATATAATTTTTTAAATATAAATATTAGAAATAAACTTAAATAATCATACATACACATCGATGACTAGAAAGCAAATATGATAAAATATGTGCCCCCTACCAGGATTCGAACCCGGCACCTCTGGCATGAAGGCTAAGGCTTTAATTTTTCTACGTCTACATTTATATCGCAAAATTAAGGATCACTTATGGAACTCACACTATTTTTGGACAGTAGAGTTTTTTATGTAAAGGTCTCGTTTGGGGCGGTACCACAGTCCTTCCTGTTTTAACCGCTATGAAAACCACGTTTGTGCGATTGTGTTCCAAATAAAGGCACGTAACAACCAGTGTATTGTAACAAAGGCAATTCCAACTTAAGCTTACGGCCGGCAACGTATCATTAGTCGATAATCAATAACTATCAATATAA
Source organism: Marasmarcha lunaedactyla (assembly GCA_923062675.1). NCBI lineage: Eukaryota > Metazoa > Arthropoda > Insecta > Lepidoptera > Pterophoridae > Marasmarcha > Marasmarcha lunaedactyla. The sequence continues at coordinate 24,743,123 of OV281345.1, forward strand.
TTAATCAATATCATCTAATATTGATAATGTGTATGAGCATGGATGCCACACACCACTAGGTAAATCGCTTACTGATGCCGGGTGCGAACAAGTTAGAAAATACCAACTTAGGAGGCCTAAGGCAGGACGAATTTCGACCAAAGGTTTTCATTTATTTTATATTTTACCAGTTTTTAGAGGCTTGATCAAATCTAACACTAGAGTTCTCCACTTCCTGACATGAAAAGAAAGTGAAGATTGCCATGGTTTAAGAAGGACCTTCTACGCAGAATCCACCAGAACTACAACATGATATTTGTTTCCAACCTTTGAGAAATAAAAAGGAGATATAAGTAGGCGTTACTTTTAACTGACGCTTACCTCTAAAATCTAAATATGATTGAATGCAGCCAAACGTAAAAAAGTAAGCAATAAAAGTCAGATGACTATAAAATATTAATTTATAAGCTTTTTCCTGCTCGTTCGTCTAAAACTTTCGTCACCGTCAATTTTTGGGATAAAAGTTAACCTATATGCCTGTAAACCTATTTTTCCAGGTCAAGTTCTACGTACATCCCCAATTACATCCTAACCCGTTTTACGTGAAATAAAATGAAATGAAATGAAATATTTATTTCTCAACATTGACAATTACTTGTTCTTATTGACGTCAAATAAAACATGATTCTACCACCAGTTCGAAAAAACCTTCGTGAAGAAGAACTGGCAAGAAACTTCACGGGTATATTTTTTCAAAATAAATTTACAGAGTCTCTTTATGTCTAGACAAAATTATTATTTTCTGCATCTGTTAGCTCGGCAAGTCTCCCTACCACCAAATATCCAAACGACGAACACCCTCAAACGGCACCCGTTCACGAGTTAACCCGGGATCCAGCCATCGCCCTCCTCAACCATATATACGTGATAGAAACAACCATCCAAACAACGTTTCACATTTAGTATATTAGTAGGTAAATAGCTTATAGATGTATGCAGTACCGCAAGCTGTTTAACCGACTACCAAGAGTATAAAACTTGAGCCTCAAACGTATTCCGGAATCATAAAGTATGAACACTTCCCGTCCTTTGTTCTATGCACTTCTCTGTTATTTTGACAGGTGACATTTATAACCACGCCATAATTTAAAACATACTCGGGAATTTCATAAACAAAGCTTTTCTTTAGCATAAAATTGTTCTGATTGTAAATCAATTTTTTATCTTTATTAATGATTAGAAGTTTGGTTTGGAGTTTCTGGATTAAAATTCTATGTTACTTTTGGATAATTAAGAATTTTTAAAACCGGGTGATAATTCCAGATATTTTTTTAAATAAACAAATAAAACGTAACTATACTATTATCACATAGAGGAAAGAAATATTTATTTATATTCGCTATCGAAATCGATATCGATAATGGCAAATGCCAAGAAAGCCATTCAGCGACAATAACCTTTAACTAGAAAGACTTGAAATAAGACGAAATACTTCCTGATCTTATTCGCGAAGTTGATTTTTAAAGACATTAAAGAAAATCTAAAAACTCGTGCCATCGTTTCTAAGTATTCTTCTATTTATTTACTTAAGTAATTGAAACTGTATAACAGATGTGAGATTTGCATGTGGGCTTTATTATCCTAGGATTTAATATGACACTTAATTATTCCTAGGATTTAATATGCGGTATCATAGAATAGCTTCGAGAAAAATTTGAATTGCAAAATTTTATAAGATACATTATAAATGTACGATCGCTAACTATAAAACGGTTGTACCGTTCCATTGACAAAACATAACTCCAAAACTGCACACAATATTTCAAAAATCTAACTACGACACATCCATACATTCATCCTCAAAAAAAAAACCAAGCCAGTACATTTTTAAATTTCGAACAAACGACAGCGAACGTGCAATCCATCCACCGGACACCAGCCGCTTATTTATTTGTTCACGCACGGCCGACTTGTCCGCGGCTGTACAGATGTTAACATATGCCGATGTTTTCTTTATTTAAGTTGGTACTGTTATACCTAATTACGTTTGTTATGTTGGTAGCGGCGCCTCGGGTCTGTTACTTATTATTTACGGCGCGAGTGTGCTATATAGTTATGAGTTGGTAGCTGAAGGGCAGACGATTCGAGTTTTGTTTTTAAAGGCTTTTGCTGTTTTGAACAACAACAATTTACCATTCTTAATTGTTATGAACATGGTTTTACAATGTTTTTACTATGTCCTTGACATAGCAAATTTCATAGTAATATAAAAAAAGAATTAATAAAATTCTAAAGGCACTGACTGCGAAGCAACTAACTTGCTAACGAATGGTATGGATTTGCGTATATTAAAGACGATATCAGTGGTATCACTTCGGTTTTTACGAGTATTTTGACTCTCCACGTAGCAATATTTTGATAGCTTACACCTGTGTACAAAAAACGCTACACGTACGTGATGTTCATAAAATTTCACTTTACCATTAAAAAAATGAAACATAATTTCGCAGAGCCTCGACTCCAAGACTACATTATATACTCTACGTCTACATACCAACTCTTACACACATAATTTCTTAGGGCCTGAAGCGGACGGCCAAGTTGGAACATAACTCAACCCTCTCGATTTGCTCCGGCCGTATATTATTTGTATACTTCAGTATTTATGGGGTCCTGGTACAATTTTTGGTTACGTTTGTTTTAATTTGTTTGTTTTTAGGGAAGTTTTTGTGATGTGAAACAGTATCTACGCGCTCTTCGGTAAAGGGACATTTATCTTTATCCATTGTTAAACTATTCTGCTTCCATTTAACTTATATTAACTCTTAATTTATCTTAAAAAACTATAAAAATAAACCTTTATATATTAATACTTATCTATTAATGTTCGATTTTTCAATGAAAATCTTGTTAATCTTTTGAAGAGATTATGTAGAGAGAGATTATATAGGCCATGCCAACTATTTATAAAAAGCGCTCACGATCAAAATATAATTTAATAATAAATCATATTTGTTTAAAATCTACAAACCTCGACGGCGTACCTAAAGCTCGTAGTTTACATCAAAGGAAATAAAGAATAAGCGTCGCCATGTTAATATTAGGTCCTTACATATGAAATTGGTGCTGTGTCGTACTGGCCACTTTGGTCTGTATTATCTCCTCTTTTTTTAAGAATTCCAATTTCAAATTTATACAGCTATTTACTCACGCATTTGTGTTTCGAAAACCGTAACTCATTTGTTTTTTTCCTCTTTTGTTTTTTTCTTTGCAACACTTAGTTTACAAAATGGAAAACTAGAAATATCGAGTTATTTACGAGTACGAGTTCCATTTTCCATTTCCAGTTTCGACCTGCAGAAGAAGTCCCGTGGACGGCCAGAGACCAAAGTTGATAATGAATAATTGAAGGCTATAGTGACAAAACTGTTTTAATCCACTTGGAGTAAATTGGGAAGGTGAAAAAGCTTGAGAGGTGGGTACCTCATGAATTGAGTGCAGCAAACCGACAAACGCGCGTCGACTGCCGCGTTACGTTAATCAACTGGCAATGTAATGAAAGAATTTTAAATCAAATCATTACCTGTGATGAAAAGTGGATCCTATACGACAATCGGAAACGCTCATCGCAATGGTTGAACCCTAGCGAATCAGCCAAATACTACCCCAAACTACTGCAAATTTTATAGAAAAGCTAGCTCCAACTCCGATGGAACAGTCCAAAGCGCCTTCAAAGATTTTATTGATTCCCGTCAGAATGGTTTTTTTAGTAAAGGGATCAATGAACTACCTAGATAGCAAAAGTGCATAGATAACAGTGGTACATACTTTGATTAAATTTTTATATATATGTAAAGAGAACGTTTTCTCCTTAAAGTTGTACATACCGGGCCATATTCTACTTTTGATAGGTCGTGTCGTGTCATTGCCAATTGACAAGTTTATATTGAGCTAATAATTTGATTTTACAATATAATTTTAATTTGAAGAATATAAACTTGTCAATTGGCAATGACACGACACGACCTATCAAAAGTAGAATATGGCCAGGTATGTACAATTTTAAGGAGAATACATTCTCTTTACATATTATTATATTTTATATATTTTTTGAAATTGACTTTATGTTCCTCCCTTACATAACGCTAATTTCATGTGTAATGACAGAATTGTCGCGTCCTGGTATGAGCCTCCGTCGAGTTTCCCTATAGTACTTATAAACCACAAGATAGTTGCATTCAGTCTCTCTCAAAATGTGTAGTAGTTGTAATAGTAGGTACCTAAAATATCGCTAGCTGCTGACTGGACACACTGTGTATACATATAACAACGATTCGTTAGAGAAAAGATGAAGAGTTATCGATTATCTACTACAAACTTCTAATAAAGGTTAAATCAAGGTCAAGCAAGCAAATTACACACGCCACACAGCCGACCTCTAACTAGACTTTTGAATGTCCTAATTTAGAAACACTGTTTTACAAACGTCCTTGAGTACTCCTCGACAGGTTTATATACTACTCGTCTGGATTATTACGTTCCTAGACTGTTTTCGAACACATTGCGTTGTTGAAGAGTTGTATATAAGTGGTATAAGATCCGTTTCAATTGAAGGAGATTTTTTTTTTTTTTGCTGCCGAGGCACCCTTGCGGGAGGGAGGTGGAAGATGCGTCATGCATACCCGCCCGCAGGTAAATTCCTCTGCGGGGGGGTTATGTGGGACTCACCAGAATGGCACCTACCCACTAAAAACCACCTGTTGGCTGTAGTTATTACCGTTAGCCTTCATCGGAAGCGACACCCGTCGGGAAGTTGGGCGCGCTGGCGGAGACCCGCTAGCGGGTCTTCCGCCTGTAGTGAAAGTTGCACTGAAGGTGCTCAAAGGGACATGAGTTGGTGGCCGTTCTGGGCAGCCTCCGGTGAAGCCGGGGCTGGGCAGAGGTCGGCCGAAGCATGATTTAGGGATCAATTCATTTAAATAAACCTATAATGAATTGAGAAGGGAACTATGCTCCGCCAGAGCTAGCAAACGCTCTGTCGGAGTACGTGAAGCCCTAAGTTTACGGGCTAAGACTGCGATTTCACTAACATCGACATTTTTTATAGCGTCGCAGACGATACGCATATCGTCTGCTACGGAGGATTGAGGAGTGGGTTTGTATGGGCGAGGAGCCGGGATGGGATTCGATGCGGGGCGCTGCCTTCAGTTTTCTGGGGCAGGCCTGGATTGTGTAGGCTTAGCAGCCGGAGGAACCCGGCTACGCAGCGGCAGAAAGTTTTCTTGGGAAAGGCGCGGAGCCTGTTTGGGTGCCGCCCTCTTGGAATTGGAGCGCATACAACGGGGTGCACGAGGGCAGCCCCTGAAATTTGCGGTGTGGCCGGACTGGCCACAAAGCACGCAATCGGGAGGAGAGGGAGTTTCAGGAGTGCGATTGCACTCCTTAGTGAAGTGAGGGACCAGGCCCTTGACGCACCTGGGCGGTGCGCGGCAGTTGGCCGCCGCGTGCCCGTACAACTGGCACCGGTGGCACTGGCCGGGATGACCGCGGCGATGAGGCGCCTCGATTGAGATCCCAGAGAGGCCGCAAATAGAGCTCACCCCTTTCAGGATCTCTCTGGACTTGGGGACGTTAGCGAGAATCACCAAAGCGAGAGGGTGTTGCCTCCCGTACTTGCTGTGCATTTTATGCACCGCGAGTGCCGGGAAGCCTTGGGACTGCAGATCCTCCAGGATAGCCTCGTTCGATAATTCTAACGGGACTCCCCTGAGTACCGCTCTGATCTTACGCTCTTCTGACAGAGCATAAGTGTGATAAGCATATTGCTTATCGGTGAGGAGCTTAGTCAAAGCTCGGAAATCGTCTATCGACGAGACAGTGATTTTAATAGATTCACCCGAGTTTACCGCTCGGGTGTAATGGATCTTGTGCTCATTGCACAATGTCGAGACCTCAGTCCATTTACTCTTTTCTCGAAGGAAAACGGGTGGTGGGACCTTGGCCTTGACAGAAGTTGGGGCCGGAGCGGGTGTTGAAGACACCGGGGCAGCTGGCGTTGAAGACGCCGCAGGGGGTGTGGGGACGGGCGTTGAGGGCGCCGGGTCTTGTTTCGAACGCTTCTTAGAGCGCTTCTTAACAAGCGTAAAAGAGGGAGACTCAGGGCCAGTTGGGGTGGCGTCCGAGGATGACTCGGCCGCGGGTGCGCGCTTGCGGCGCGGAGGGGCGTCTACTTCGCACTCCATGTCACTGGAGGAAGGGGACGCGGGAGGGCCTAAGACCTGAGGGGTCTGGGGAACTGGGGTGGCCTGAGGGGCCATTGTGGACATTAATGTCATGAGATGAGGGATAAGGGAATCTAAGAAACGGTACTTATCAGCATTTAAAGACATGCCTTCAGTACTTTCAATTAACTTCTTCCTAAACTCGACAAAGCTTAGGGAAGCCATTGCGGAGGGGTTGGGGAGGGACAATATGAACCTAACAACGATGACTAACTTCCTAAAACCACCCTACACGCAGTAGAGCGGTTGAGAACGACGCGGATAACTTACTCGAACACGGCACTAGAAGTCCTGGAACGACGAATTCCCGTCGACGAAGCTCACGTTCCACGAAGTACGGTTAACAAGCCACTGTTCGCCGTGAAAACGGCGTTAGAAACTTATTAGAAGTACGGTTAACGAGCCACTGTCCGCCGTGAAAACGGCGTTAGAAACTTAATACGGTAAACCACTATGAAATTATATATTACGACAACTACCAGTGAAATTTGGGTGCTCAATTAGCGCGGGGGCTAAAAGAGCGGGAAGGCGTCTGCGATCGACGTGCGCTCGAGAACGCACGCAGACCGAGACATGAAGGAGATCTGGAGTTCGTAAATATAGATGATTTTTGAGATACCTTTGATGTTTTCCACATTTATGTGTTGTGACTGAACATAATGGAGTAGCGAAAACGCAAGGTTTACAACTTTAGTGCCGTTATGTTAATATGTTTGTCCTAGTATAGAGATGAGACCATATCAGGCATCGACTTTCAAGTGTAGGGAGAAGCTTTTCATTTTTTCTTTATTTGGAAACCACCATTAAAGGTAGGTACAATTTTTATTTAGGAAACATGCAACATACATAGAAAGTTATTGAAAAAATTATATACTACTTCAAACATAAGTAATCACGTAAGTTTTCAGAGTCAATTGCTTGTGCTATCCAATGAGAGGCGAGATATAATATAAAGTTAGCTGAACTCGTCTTATGATTAGCCGTACAGAAAAACTTATACTTTGTAAAGTTTTGTGAGTATTAAGTTAATGAATTCAGTCACAACTTGAGCACCAATAATATCGGTTCAATGGACAATACGGCGCATAACACATAAAAACTGTATTAGAGCCCCAATTAAGTCCGTTTTAAGAGAATCCTGTCGCGAAGACCCGAGAAGACTGTTGGAAAAAACATGCAAGACTTTGAAACTACCAAACGGTTTTTCTTCGAACAAGGCTACAAAACACTCTCCACTAATTTAGCTTCAAACAAAAAAAACGCATCAAAGTTGGTCCTTTCACATGAGAGATGCGCAGAAACACAGACACACGCATGTAAAACTTATGAATCACCTGCCGCGCTATGGCCGGTTAAGTTAACACGCGTTAAGTAGTTAAGTTGGTAACTAAATTTTAACTAAATTTTTAGTTAAAAATTTCGTGTAAACAGTCAGATGAGTGACAAGTGGTAACTTAAAATTTAGAACGCAAGTGATTAAGTAGATTAGGATTCGTTCTTTTTTTTCGTATAAGTAGATGGGCGGGTCTTCTTACTTAACACTTTTGGACGTAATATTTTAGTTAAGTGCATAAGTTGACAAAGCGGGTGGCGGCAAGAGCTCATATTTATTTCGCATTTTCCCTTTTTTATTAATGTCGGAGTGGAGTTTAATTTCAACTTTTAAATTTGTTGAAGAATATTTAAAATAGGTATGCTTGTAGGATAAAATTTCCGGAACAAATTCTTCTCTGAATTTGTCCAAAATCACGTTTACCAAATATCTAAGCATAGAATTGACGAATTCCGAATTCCTTGACATTCATCACTGCTCATCTTCATTGAACTTATGAATTTAACTACTTAATCCGTTTCGACACACAAGTGACATGTAGTAACTTAAAATTTTGTTAAAATTTAGTTACCAACTTAATTACTTAATACTTGTAAACCGCGCATAAAGGTAAGCCCGAAGCGCTGGCAAAGATCGCCAACTATGTAACGTTGCACGCGTTCGTATCGCACGCGCTTTCGAAACATATGGTGAGCGAGTAATGACGCATTTATTCTATTTTTACTTTTACTGTAATATTATTTATTAGTGATATTTGTTTAATTGAATAATACCTAGATAACGTCTCATAAGATACTGTATTATTGTAAATTATGAAAAAGGTTTTATTTCACTCAGGCGTGTCCATCTCAAATGAATGAAGGCGAGGATGGTACGCATTTTTCTATGAAGTGCTTACTCAAAAGTATTTATTCAATCCAAGAATCATAGATTTATATTTTTTCCTCATCCAGACGCTGGTAACGAACCGCTTTTTGACAAAGGGAATCTTAGATCGAATTTTCGTGACTGTATCGAATTTTTTCTTCTTTAATCTGGATTCGCAATTCAATGCATTGGATTCATAAAAATTTAAGCTTGCAGGCTGGAATATGGAATTTAAAGTTGGCGTAACGTTTCTTAATTACATGGACATATTAATTGTTTTTTCAGATTTTTAAAATTATAAAATTTTCTGTTTTATGTAACTTTTTTGTTTTATGTAAACGTGTCAACAAGCTTATACCTATTGTTTACTAAGGAAAACCTGTTATTAGCCATGCTCTAAGTAAATAACTCATGTATTGTCATTGTTATGTATATCGCTGTTGGTTTTCTAATAAATAAATAAATTTGTTTGTTGGAACACTTTTACACCTTGACTCCTTAACCGATCGTCGTTTAATTTACGTACAAATGGAAACAGTAGGTCCATGACAAAGATCGGCTTTCGACCAGAAAAAAATCAGCACTAAGGTTAAGCAATTGAAACCAAGATTACAAATAGACGCCTAAATAAAAAGTTAGAACTTCTTCTTGCAGCTAGTTTAAAAAAGAAACTAAATGTACTATCTGAACGACCCGCAGATTCGCCACATCGTGATGATGTAGGATTAAATCCAGAGCAATCCGCAAAAACTGGGTCCAGTAATTTAACTACGGCTCTTCACGAAGCAGTGAAGTAACAAAGCGCTGGCAGAGATCGCTGCGTTGTGTACTCAGTGGACACGTAACCCAAACATTTAGTCACAAAGAGTAAAAGGTTTCAGATGATACAAATTTCAATAAATATAATACTGATTTAAATTGAACTTTTTCTATAAAAATGTTTCGATACATAAATTAATAACTTAAAAAAAAAACCTTGTCAAATAATCGAATATTAGAGATGTAGGTGGAAACTTTAATGTAAAATGAACTAAAAAGAAAAAAGTCAATAGAAAATTTAAATTACAATACAATTAATTTACTTACTTGCCCTTTTGTCAACAAAAACTTTCTAATAAATTGTAATTTAATTAAAAATGGCGAATTGATTATCCAGTAAATACACTTCATCCTGTAGGTAATCAACTAAATAGAAACGAAGGGCTGGCAGAGGTCGCCGCTACGTATGTGTCGTGAACTTTCAAGCGAAACAACTAACCACAGCGAATAATAATGCAGATGAGACATCTTTTCCATGAAATATTATGTTATCATAATTCATATTATTCATTTTAAATTCATAAATAAATCACTATCTACCTAATGTAAATAAATAATGAACTTAGCTAGGAAGTTATTACCACCTTATTGGCTTAATTATTCATTGCACCGATGCCAAAAAATATTGTTGTTCATAAGTATATCAGTTTAAATAAAAGAAGAAAACTGTAGAAGATACTATTATACATAAAATGCTTTCAAGTTTTCAATTCAAAAATTTCAGACTTTAAAATCAAAAGCGTCACGATCTAGGACACCACAAACATACAGGTATAAAAAAAATCTAGCGTAATTATTTGAAGGCCAAGCAACTTCGCATCTACTTCGCTATTCTTCACCCACCTACATCGGGCTCGCTCGGGCGCTACACGCAATATATCCGACCGCGCGCCGCCCGAGCACCTATAAACCTGCTTTATGTATCTGCTGCTAGCCTCTAATGCTCAAGTGCAGTTCAGACTTCCTGGACTTGATCGTTATTGTATGCTCCGAAGAAATGACGGCTGTCTTTTGAATCGCTGTTTTGTTCCAACTTTTGTTGCGAGTTTGGAGATGGTCTAAGTTTTGATGTGTTATGAGTTTAGAGTGTCGTGACTGTCATTTGTTTTTGAATTTTATAGAGGTCGATCTTTAGGGTGACAGAAAGTAATGTCGTGGTCTTTGTAAGGTGATCTGTTTTAGTTAAGATCTCGTCTGGAGTAATAAGATTACAATCCTTTATATTCTGACCGCCTTAATATCATCTACATTTTTACTGGAACAGTATGAAAGGAACAGCGCGTGCAATTAATGGAACAAAAGTTATTCCAACTGAAGCCTGTGGTCAATAACAATAAACAAAAACACCTACGACAATCATGGGCGCGAATGCCACTTACCGTCTAAATTATTTAGAGACTAAGTCTGACTCTGAATTCAATATCGTGTCTCAATTTATGCGTTTCATAAAAACACCAAACAAACGAGAAACGATTAAATAAAAATGCCATATTTTAATTAACAAAGGCAACACAACCATCACCTGTATATGTTTTTATATATGTACATTGGACACTCAGAAAGTAATGAGAAAAAATAACTATAAATGCTCTATAGGTAATTATTTTTATTATTCCTTTTAAATCTTTTCAAAAACTGTCCACCAGCGTCTGTACAAAATTTCATGCGTCTGAATTTTCCAGTCTGCAACAGGAACTTCCTCAACGGCCTTCTAGAACGCAGTGAGCGAATCTTCTGGCGATGAAAACTGTATCCCCTTGAGCTGGTTTTTGATTTTAGGAAACAAGTGCCAGTGCTGTAATGCGGATGACCCAAAAGTTTTACTTTGTGGTGTTTCGGATGTCCTCGGAGTCCGGAGACTGGTGTTCAGCCGCTTGTTGCTCGCAGCAGCAAAAAAAATGGAACTCATAATCGAATATCAGGCAGCTATCCATACACACTCAACAGTTTTCTTGTTAGAATAAAGTTTTATAAGAAAGAGCAACTAGAATTTTATCTATGACAGTGAGTTACAAAGTTTCTTTTAATGTTAAAATAATTGCTATTCTTCTAAAACAGTTTATCTTTTCAAAATATAGAATTTACAAATACAAATGTTTAAATAAAGCATTAATTAATTCTTTACACTTTACTCCCGACAATCAAACCAGTCTGCTATAACCCAGATTTAATCAGATATTGCTACTACAAGGAATCCTTTTGACCCAAGCCTTGACGAACAAGCCATTCTTATCGAACACTCTTTAAAATGCTAAAAACAAATTTTCATTGATGATTTAAAATTATTTCCATAAAGTGATTATCATTTAATAAGTGATTAGGTTTAATTAAACGCTTTGAGTCTGTGTACCTAACTTGGTTGGATCAGCTTGTGCTGACTCATAATAATCAAACATTCTGTGTGGATTGGCAAATTTGTAACAAGTTTGGGAATATTGGATTTAAGGGTTAATAGAATTTTACTTTGTACATTTTAAGTTTAGTTGTGGATGTTGCTATAAAGATGGATCTAAAAGTAAAGTTTGCTTAAATTGGTTAAAGAAATGTATGTTTCAATTTATCACATTCTTCGACTTAGATAGTTTAGTTGTTTGTCTAGGATCTCTCTTAACTCAATTATTTCAAACCCAAATACTTGTACTTAGAGATTATAATAAATTTACGCTGTGACAAAGATTTTAAATAATTGCATAGGCTACAATGCTAAACTTCATTACTAACAAAAAAAATATCTGCTTTATCGGCGTCGCGGCAGACAATAAGAAGATAGAGTGATGAGCTAGTCAGACATAATACAAATTTGATTTGCACAAGACAGGGATACGTGGAAAGATGAAAGGGAGGAGTTAGACTCTACGGGCTATTTATAATAATAATAAAAAAATCCAAACAAACACCCCAACCGTATGACTCCAAATCAAGTAGGGCTTGTGTTATGGATATCCATGCAGCGAACTGGGGGGAGTCCACAATAAACGTACATATATAAATGCTTTTCTTTAGCGTTGCAAACAGATCAACAAACTAACAAGGAGTCAATACAGTTTATTTAAAAAATAAAAAATACAAACAATCTTCTGCATACCATAATTTAATATTATAGTCATTTATATAAAGCTGATTAGGGTTTACAATTGAGCCGCGTGAGTAGTAAACGGGAATTCACCCAAGTATGCGTGATCCCGTAGGAATTCCACTATTTCAATAGAGCATACAAGAATGCTCTAAATATTTTTTCAAATCAGGTTGATTATTGACTTGTTGAGATATAGTTACTGTTATATAATTTTACTTTCTAATAATATATAGTTGCATAAGCAATCCAAAAATCAATAGTGTGTTATAATTCATCCAGAATAAACCATTAGGTATTCTACCGACAATCGTTATATTATTTTATTCTATTCTATACTTTACGAATCTAGAGTTACAAAAGAAAAGTCTCTATCCTTAAGTGTAGTTTTTTTTTCTTAAAGTAAACTTCGCAAAATTGAATAGATCATTTGTCTGGGTTGTAACGTTTAGGGACATTTTCGTGTCTCAATCAATTTAAGTCCAAAATACAAAACAAAGTTTATTAACCCTCTCCCGTGCGACAAGTATTTGATTTTCAGTATTTCAATTTTCTTTTTAGGGTTCCTTAATCAAAGGAAACGCTTTTCTTTAAGAACCATTGTATTTATACGCCAAATTGCAATTTCAGTTGGAGCCAACGGTCGATTTGTCGTTATACTAATATAGTAAATAAAAACATCTATGGTTCAAGATCCGGTGGTCACAGATGTTAATTAGTATCAGGCGGGTCGCGTGGAATAGAAGGTAAGCGTTATTTTATTGTTGCTAAAATTTCACCTTTTAGAATTATCTACTGCGATATAAAACTAGATTTAGGAAGCTCACAAAACACATAATATACGGAAGAAGAGGATGTGATGTTTATGAAGTCCATACAGCGGACCTACAGTTTATTTATTTATAATAAACATATACGGATACAGGAACAGAAATGGCTGTAGTTATGGCAAGAGATGACCTCTAGAATGGTTCTAAAAAGCATGTAGTAGAAGGAATTCTTGTTGTGATCAGGCTGTTGGAAAATCAATATTCTTTCTGCATTGACGTCTTTTTCCAGATGAAGAAGGCCTAGCTCGTGACAACATTACCAACCTAATCCAGTATACCTAATATAGGAACGGTCGCAAACTGTGTCAGAAGTCAAAATTTACTTTCTGCTTCTCAACACTGATTTAATATCGACGACCGAGTGGCGTAGTGGAAAGTAGCCTTGCCTCATACGCCGAAGGTCCCAGGTTCGAGTCCTGGCCGGGGCATTCATTTGTGTGATGAACACAGATGGTTGTTTTCTGGTCATGGTTGTTTGTATTTATATTTGTATGTTTAATCTGGGTTACCCCCCAGTTCGCTGTATGGCCATCCATAACACAAGCTCTGCTTACTTTGGGGCCACACAGTTAGTGTGTTTGTCCGGGGATTTATTATAATTATTATAATATCGTAGAAGATTTTGTTTGATTCCGGTTGGCACAACCTAGATTAAACAATAACACTACATACACTTTAATTTTGTGTGAGTATTATCGAAGAAAACAAATAAACAATATTGAAGACCATATTCCGAAACCCAGATATACAGAAATCTATTAGACTACTAAAAATATGAAATCATTAATGATAAAAATAATGTTCTCCCACATAAAAAGAAAAGAAAAACAATTATACATTTTGCCATCAAAAACCGAAAATAAAATAATTTATATGGGAGACTGGTGTATGTACTAGGAGGTCCTATGTGACAGATCACCAGCCTCCTCTGTGGATAGAATACAATTTTAGTCAAAGACAAATGGCATTGTTTTTCGAGTGTTTCAATACAATCAATATCACACATAAAGCTCAAACAATCAGATGTTCTTACAAAAATACATTATTAGAATTAAAAAGAGAATTTAAAAAATGTAAGTATATATAAAGTTACAAAGATAGAGTTATAACAAACGATGCTATAAGGTTTGAGTAGGTGAGTTTGGGTGGGTATACAAATGTGAGTGAGTGAGTGTGTTTGTGTGATTTGTATGATTAGGTAATAACAGACAAAAGATTTTCCATGTCCTCATAGTTAAGAGTTTTTAACCAAGATGTTACTACTTTTTTACACTATCTTTTAGTAAGATGCTAGATTGACAACTTATGGTTAATCCTGTTGTATAAAAAACAACCAAGGAAGTCGAAGAATTTGTTGAAAAATGCCGTAATTCACAGAGTTGTTATAGGCCATACCTTGTACTTAAGTCTTTCCCTCGCCACTTTCTTGGCAGATTCTCGCTCCGACCGCCGCCCAGATTCTCGCTCCGACCGCCGCCCAGTGCGGACATGCAAGACCCCGTTCTCCGTTGTTTGGTCCCTTCCCGATATTCCGTGGCACTCAGTCTACTGACGTCACATATTAGCGTGTTGGTTCCGTGCTACGGTTTTCAAGGTTTTTCTACTCCCTCTGAGTGCTATCGAAGTGTGATTTTTCTTTGCGACTAAGCCCCTTAGTCTTCAAAGTGCTGTGCTAAGTTGTGTTGTGCTTGTGCTGAGTGCAGTGTTGTGCCCAGCGTAAGTAGTCTGGTTTCAGTGCAAAGGATACTTAACGGTGACAACGAATTTGTACTGAACCAGTCCTTTTATTTTTATTTTATTTCTCTTCTCTATTTTATTTATTTTTCTTCTATTTTTTAATAATTATAATAATATAATAAAATAATAATAATTATTTTATCATATCTGTGTGTTTTTCGTGTGTGTGTTTGTCCTTTCTGTCGGTAAAGGTTGACCCTAACGCAGTCAACTCTTTACCTGCGTACCCTTTTTAGGTTTCTAGGTAGCGGCCTTCGGCGTACTACGGTTAGTTTTAAGTTATTCTCCCCAGCCCCCCTACCGCTGGTAGGGAGGTTTGCCGCTAGGGTTCGCTAGGTTTTATTTAGGAATTCTAGGCATTTGTTATATAAATAGGTGCTAGGTTTGCTAGGGAACCTAGGTATACATTATATATTTATATATTACATATTATCCCAAGCCCTCCAATGGACCTTGTAAACATTCTTAGGTCGTTCGCCCAGGCGCTCGTTGCGTCCGGCGCCAACTTATCAGATGACGTAATAACGCAGGCCTTACAGGCATCTATCGCGTCCCCGGCCCCTCAGGCGTCAACCCCGGCCCCTCAGGCCTCAACCCTGGCCCCTCAGGCCTCCAACGTCGAGACCCCTCAGGTCTACAGCTCTTCCGCCTCGTCCGAGATGGACTGCGAATCGGTCGCATCCTCTCACGCGTCGCGTCGCAAGCGTACCGCTCCCGGGAGCGACTCCGAACCCGCGTCTGATACGTCGTCAGATGCCGTCACCTTAACCGGCTCTCCTGAGCCCGCGTTTCAACTTGTCGCCAAGCGCTCCAAGAAGCGCTCGAAGAAAGCTTCGGTATCATCAATACCCGAGCCCTCCCCGGTGTCTTCACCACCAGCCCCCGCGCCGTTAAAATCGCTCGAAGTAACCGCGCCTCCGTCGGTCCCATCGAAGCCAGCGACGCGCTGCGCTCCCGTCCCGCCGAAACCTCAGCTCCCTCCGCCCGTCTTCCTGCGTGAAAAAGCGCGCTGGACCGCGGTTTCTAACTCGTGCAAAGAGCACAAAATTAATTACTTAAAAGCAACCAATGCAGGCGACACAATTAAAATCCAGGTCGCGACCGTCGACGACTTCCGCGCGTTCACTCGGTTACTTTCTTTAAAACAAATAGCTTATCACACCTACGCCCTCCCGGAGGAGCGTAAGATCTGCGCAGTACTACGGGGCGTCCCGTTCGAGCTCGAGAACGAAGAAATCCTCGAGGACCTTAAGTCTCAGGGTTTCACAGCCATAGCAGTGCACAAGATGCACTCCAACCGCGGTAGGCGTTTTCCCTTAGCTCTGGTAATCCTTACCAACACTCCAAGCTCGAAAGAGATTTTCAGAGAGGCTCGCACAATTTGCGGACTCTCGAACATCTCCGTCGAGCGTCCCAACCCCCGAGGTCACCCTGGGCAGTGCCACCGCTGCCAGCTATATGGCCACGCAGCAGCTAACTGTTCA
Source organism: Marasmarcha lunaedactyla (assembly GCA_923062675.1). Lineage (NCBI taxonomy): Eukaryota > Metazoa > Arthropoda > Insecta > Lepidoptera > Pterophoridae > Marasmarcha > Marasmarcha lunaedactyla. The sequence goes on from OV281345.1 coordinate 24,759,526, forward strand.
GCTCCCCCCAGGTGCATAAAGTGCCTAGATCCCCACATCACTAAGGAGTGCACTCGCACTCCCGAATCCACTTCCCCCCCTGCCTGTGTGCTGTGCGGCCAGTCCGGCCACACAGCAAACTACAGGGACTGCCCGCGTGCTCCGCGCTCCACCGTCAAGAGGGTCGCGCCTAAACCGGCGCCACCGCTCACCTCCGCTAACTTCCCGCCGCTGCGCAACCGGAGTCCCCCGGAAGCAAAGCCCCTTCAGCCGACGCCTACTCAGGCTCTGTCTTGGAGGCAGCGTCCGGCCGTTCCGCCTGCACCTTCTCGACCCATCCCAGCTCCCGTAGCTTCCGTAGGGCCGCGTCCCGCTCCGTTATCCGTACCTCAGTCGTCGTTGGCTGAGGATATGAAGACCGTGTTCGACGTTATTCAAAACGTCGATATTAACGAAATTTCCGTACTCGCACGCAAACTGCGAGCAGCCCGCTCTCCTCAAGAGCGTTTATTCGCGTTAGCCGAGCATCACTCGCTCCTAAGTTCGTTGTAAAATCTTTTACTTTTATTTTTGTATAAATTCGTAAATAAGTAAATTATAATGTCTAGACCCGCAAATCCCGCGTCCAGTCGTATTAAACCCAAGGGCTTATCCCTAGTATCTTTTAACGCTCGTAACCTTAGCACTAACCTTCCCGAGATTAAACTGTTTCTTCAGAACAAAGAACCTGACTTATTCCTTCTCCAGGAGACATGGCTTACTCCAAACCGCTCCAGGGGATACGCTATTCCTAAGTACGCGTTTACTCGCAACGACAGGCCTAACTCCGACGGTTACGGCGGCACCGCTATATATTACAAAAGAGGCTTCCATTGCTGTCCTCTCCCTACCCCTCCTCTCCACAACATGGAGGCCACTGTGTGTAGATTGGCTATGACTGGTCATCCGACCATCATCATAGCTTCAATCTACATACCTAGTGGTACCAGACCAATCCGCAGCGACTTTGAGGCCATTCTCGCCCTCGGCCATTCAGTCATTATGTTCGGAGACTTTAACTCCAAACATACTGACTGGACGTGCCTATCGACCAACACCAGCGGTATCGCTCTCCTCTACATCACTAACTCCCTTGACTTAGACGTCATATCCCCCATCACTCCCACTCACTATCCCAACAACCCGACCTATTCTCCTGACATCCTCGACTTTGCAATTATCAAGCGAATCAATCTTGATCTCAGGTCCATCGAACCGCTCGATGACCTAGGCTCCGACCATCGCCCCGTCTCCCTCGTGCTAGGTGCGCCTAACGATAACGTCACATCTCCTAAGACCTTTACCAACTGGAAAGGCTTTAAAAATACGTTAGTTTCAGCCTTAGAGGCACCGAACTCTCCGCTCGCGATTTCGCCCGACCAATTAGACAGCCCGATTAAAATAGATTCAGTAGTCGATACTCTCACTGATGCTATCAACTCAGCCATCAGCGACAACGTAATCATTGCTAAGCAAGGCAAACCCGCGCTTCCCTTAGCCGTTAGCAATCTCATTAAAGCTAAGAACGCGGCTCTCCGGAGAGCCAAGAAATATCCCACGCCCGCATATAGAACAGCTGCGAATCAGCTTCAACGTAAAGTTAGGTCTCGCCTCGCGGAACTCCGTGACACTCAGTTTAACGATCTCATGGAGAATATCTCCCCGTCCCACCAAGCGTATTATCGAATGGCCCGAGCTTTACGCGTAGACACCGCCTCTCACGTTCCTCCTCTCACTCGTCCCGACGGCACCATTGCCTTCGAAGTCGAAGAGAAAGCCGAATGCTTCGCCGACAGCATAGCGGCACAATGTTCGCCCAGCACGCAACCCGCGGATCCCTCCCACATCCAGGCGGTGGAGGACGAAGTTCTCCGCAGAGAATCTCTCCCTGTCACCGACGACCCCGTCACAGTCTCTAATGATGAAATCTTGCTTCTCATTAGAAAGCAAAAGTCCAAAAAGGCTCCGGGTGCGGATGGAATTTCCAACCACGCACTTAAGCACCTGCCACAGCAGGTGCTTACCTTGTTAGCTATCATCTTCAATGCCTGCTTCGACCATAGCTACTTTCCAAAAGCCTGGAAAGAAGCGACAGTCATAGGCATTCCCAAGCCGGGTAAACCTCTGAACATCCCGGCTAATCACAGACCCATCAGCCTCCTCAAGGCAATGTCTAAACTTCTCGTAAGAGTCATACTCTCTCGAATGCGGAACCATCTGTTTCCAACGGATGGCGACCCTCTCATTATTCCCCACCAGTTCGGCTTTCGCGCTAAGCACTCCTGCCCTCAGCAAGTCCATCGAATCGTCGAGTACATTCTCGAAGGATTCTATCCGCATCGTAAAAAATCAACCGCGGTTCTCTTTGACGTAGCCAAGGCATTCGACAAAGTCTGGCACAGCGGTCTCGTTTTTAAACTCTATAAAATAGGCTTACCGGTTCGCCTAGTCAGATTAATCGCGTCGTTTCTTAAAGACCGTACGTTTCGATTCAAACATGAAGGCACGCTCTCCGCGCCTCGTCCCATAAAGGCTGGAGTCCCGCAAGGCTCAGTCCTCGCCCCTCTGCTGTACACCGTGTACACTAATGACATGCCCATCCCGCCAAAAGGCGTCGAACTCGCCCTCTTTGCAGACGATACCGCCCTTTACACTAAAGGTCAAAGGATCCCGTATAACATCACCAGACTCCAAAAGGCTGTAAACGCCCTCGGTGTTTGGTTTCAAAAATGGCGTATCGATGTCAACCCAGAAAAAAGGTTCTGCCATTCTATTCGACCACAAACGTCGTAATCGCCGCAACGATCCTCACATTCGAATGTTAGGTACTCCCATCCCCTGGAAGCGCAGTATCAAATACTTAGGCGTCACCTTAGACCAGACGCTTTCTTTCAAGCCACACGTCGATAGAGTAACGAAACTCGCGCGTTTTTTTTTTTTTTTTTTGTTCCCCTCCGCGGGAAGGGCAGGAGGATAAAAATGCCCTGACGCATACTCTGGCGCGATTCCAAAGTTATGTGGGACTCGTCCCGACGCCTACCAGGACCATACCCACTAAAAACCCCCTGTCGGCTCGTGCATTTTTGCCACTCAGCCTTCATCTGAGCGACGGCCAATTGGAGAAAGAGGCCGCGCTAGCGGGGCCCAGAAGGGGTCACCCGCTGGGATTACATAGCACTGAAGGTGCTCAAAGCACTGAAGGTGAATACGTAGCACTGAAGGTGCTCAAAATGAAAATCAATAATTAAAACAAAAATTAAAAAATTGCAAAATAAAATTGAATTAACTCGCATTTACGTTAGTATTAGGATTTACGTTAGAATTAGAATTTACGTTAGAATTAGAATTTGCGGCCAGAAGGGCCTCGAGATCGCGTGACAGTCTGGTGGATGAGTACGCTTGCGCATTTCTAGGCCTAGCGACTTTGAACTTCGAGTCTAACACAGGAGTAGCATATGAGACAGAATCCAGGCAACCCCTGTAGTTAGCTGTGTGGCCGGACTGGCCGCACAGCACACAGGCAGGGGGGGAAGTGGATTCAGGAGTGCGAGTGCACTCCTTTGTGAAGTGTGGATCCAGGCACTTAACGCACCTGGGGGGAGCTGAGCAGTTAGCCGCTGCGTGGCCATATAGCTGGCAGCGGTGGCACTGCCCAGGGTGACCACGGGGGTTGGGACGCTCGACGGAGATATTTGAGAGTCCGCAAATTGTGCGAGCCTCCCTAAAGATCTCCCTCGAGTTGGGAGTATTCGACAGGATTACCAAAGCTAAGGGAAAACGCCTACCGCGGTTGGAGTGCATCTTGTGCACTGCTGTGACCGGGAAACCCTGGGACTTAAGGTCCTCGAGAATATCTTCGTTGCTGAGTTCGAACGGGACGCCCCGTAGTACTGCGCGGATCTTACGCTCCTCCGGGAGGGCGTAGGTGTGATACGCGATTTGGTTTAATCCGAGTAACCTGGTAAACGCGCGGAAGTCGTCGACGGTCGCTATTTGAATCTTGATTGTATCGCCAGCGTTGGCGGCTTTTAAGTAATTAATTTTGTGCACTTTGCACAAGTTTGAAACCGCGGTCCAGCGCGCTTTTTCACGCAGGAAGACGGGTGGAGGGAGCTGAGGCTTCGGCGGGACGGGAGCGCAGCGCGTCGCTGGCTTCGATGTGACCGACGGAATCGCGGTCACTTCGAGTGACATGAGCGGCGCGGGGGCGGGTGTAGAAGACACCGGGGTTGGCTCGGGTGTTGAAGACACCGCGGCCTTTTTCGAACGCTTCTTAGAGCGTTTGGCAACTAATTGGAACTCGGGCTCTGGAGAGCCGGTTAGGGTGGCGGCGACAGACGAAGCTACGGACGCGGCGGAGTCTGAATCGCTCCCGGGAGCGGTACGCTTCCTACGAGATGAGCGCGAGGATGAGACCGACGCGCAGTCCATATCGGATGGAACGGGAGACGCGGGAGAGCTATAGACCTGGGGGGTCTGGATGTTGGAGGCCTGAGGGGCTGGGATTGGGGCCTGAGGGGCCGGGGACGCGTTAAGCGCTAGTACAGCTTGCGTAAATATGTCGTCAGAAATTGAAACACCCGACGCGGCGAGTGCTTGGGCGAACGCCTTCGCAATGTTAATGACGATTTGCTTATCCATTTGGGAAGGGGTTGGGACAATAATATGTAAAAATATAAGTATAATAAAAGATGCCTAGATCCTAAAAACCTAGCAAAATCCTAGCGGCAAACCTCCCTACCAGCGGTAGGGGGGCTGGGGAGAATAACCTAAAACTAACCGTAGTACGCCGAAGGCCGCTACCTAGAAACCTAAAAAAGGGTACGCAGGTAAAGAGTTGACCGCGTTAGGGTCAACCTTTACCGACAGAAAGGACAAATACACACGAAAACACACAAATATGATAAAATAAATATGAAAATAGGAGAAAAATAAATAAAATAGAGAAGAGAAATAAATAAAAATAAAAAGGACTGGTTCAGTACAAATTCGTTGTCACCGTTAAGTATCCTTTGCACTGAAACCAGACTACTTACGCTGGGCACAACACTGCACTCAGCACAAGCACAACACAACTTAGCACAGCACTTTGAAGACTAAGGGGCTTAGTCGCAAAGAAAAATACGCACTTCGATAGCACTCAGAGGGAGTAGAAAGAACCTTGAAAACCGTAGCACGGAACCAACACGCTAAACCGTGACGTCAGTAGACTGAGCGCCACGGAGTATCGGGAAGGGACCAAACAACGGAGAACGGGGGTCTTGCACGTCCGCACTGGGCGGCGATCGGAGCGAGAATCGTCGCGCGTTTCTACTTAAGCCGCTTAAATAGTATGATAGGTAGAAAAAGTAAAATGTCTTTTAGAAATAAACGTACGCTTTATAAGGTCTGCGTTAGACCCGTCATGTCATATGCTTCGCCAGTCTTTGCCCACGCCAATCCCTCCGTCCTGTATAAGCTGCAGGTGGTTCAAAATCTCTTCTGCCGCAGGGCCACAGACGCACCTTGGTATGTGCGCAACGCGGACCTGCACAGAGATCTTGAACTACCTACAGTGCAACAGCACCTCAAAACACTCTCAGAATCGTTCTTCAAACGCGCCGAATCCCATCCCAATCATCTTGTTCGAGATTCAGTCTCATATACTGCTCCTGTGTTAGATTCGAAATTCAAAGTCGCTAGGCCGAGAAACGCGCACACGGGCGAACCTACGCAGTTAACTTTAGCTCTCGAGGCCCTTCAGGCCGCAAATCCTAATTCTAACGTAAATTCTAATTCTAACGTAAATCCGAATTAATGCAATTTTTATTTTTCATTTTTAATGTTTTTATTTTTACTTTTCATTTTTGAGCACCTTCAGTGCTATGTGAATCTCAGCGGGTGACCCCTTAAGGGCCCCGCTGGCGCGGCCTCTTTCTCCGATTGGCCGTCGCTCAGATGAAGGCTGAGTTGCAAAAATGCACGAGCCGACAGGGGGTTTTTTAGTGGGTATGGTTCTGGTAGGCGTCGGGACGAGTCCCACATAACTCCGATCGCGCGCGCGGAGTATGCGTCAGAGCATTTTTTATGTCAAAAAAAATAAACACTTTCTTGGGGTTGTAGCTTATATGGGAATGCTTCCTGAGTACAACATTAAGAATAAAGAATTTCCTCAAGATTAGAACGTCAGTAAGAACAAAAAGGTGGACAAATAAAAGGAAGGAATCGACTTACTTTTGAAACTGCTCTTTGAGCTCTTTCTAAGTTCACAATGCTAGACTTAGCAGCACCACCCCAGGCTGTGGTACAGTACGTTAATACTGACATAGACTCAAATTCGCCATCCTAACCGTATTTGTATCAGCCACACGCCGCCAATTTCTGAATAAAAGTATCTATTTCCTAACCCGTGCACTAAGAACATTAATATGAATGAAGTTTAAAGTTGAATCGATCATCATACAATTAATAACAATAATAATTTATATCGGACACTTGATCCGAATAAAGAGTTAGGAACCATTTTTTTATTTTATTTTTCATTACAATGTAGGTGGCAACTATTGCAATGTTTTAATAAAGATCTATCTACTTTTTCCTTTAATACTCGTAGAATACTGTTAGAGCTGTCGCAGGTCCGGCGCATCAGTCAAGCGACCATTTTCCTTGTAATCGCCAAATAATCACCTACTCGAACCTCCGCGAACATGCCTGACGCGCTGCAGTACCGCCGCAGCTCCTACAGTATTCTAAAATCGTTGTTATATCGTACACGTAGAGCTGAGTAATCTTTCTTTTATAACTAACCCAAAGGCTGCACGTGTAAAAATATTGACAAAAGGCTCTAAATAAAGTATTTATCTTTCACAAATTTATATACGAGCTACAAACGGAACCTTCAATAAAACAGCGACTGGCGCTTACCCCGATTTTTTCCATTTAAATTGGATGTTATCCACATACCGTGTGACGCACCGGGATATTTGAACAATTTACAAAAAGTAATTTCGATTATATATCAATGTCGAAATCTAAACCCGTCGATCGATTACTTTCGGAGATTTAAATGTGAGGGTGTTTCAAATGTAGAATATTTTAGCTGAACACCAGGGATATTTAAACTAAGAAATGTTTTATAAATTCTGATTATGTTTAAACATTTCTATAGAAATCATTTTAGGGGATTGATTGGAGTAAAAGCTTAAGTAGGTATATCTAAATAAATAAATCTCTGGGACAAAGTCTCCAATTGTATGGCCCCAAAGTAAGCAGGGCTTGAGCTATGTATGTATATACAGCAAGCATGGGGAACCCAGATAAACTTATATACATATATAAATATCAACAATCGCGACCTAAGACCTAACATATGTGTTCATCACACAAATGAATGCCCCGATCAGACTCAAGCCTGAGACATCCGGCGTATGAGTCAGGACTACCCACTACGCCACTTGTCAAAATATTAAAGAAGATGACTTATTATGATAAAAGCTAAGATACACAGACATTATCTAGCCCGAATTAAGTATCATTAAGAATTTGTGTTATGGATACTAGATAACGGATAAATAAACTTAAGAAGTATATAAACACCCATAGATATTTTTTTTTAAATATAAGTATTAGAAATAAACTTAAATAAACATACATACACATCCATGACTAGAAAGCAAATATGATAAAATATCTGCCCTCTATCAGGATTCGAACCCGGGACCCTTGGCATGAAAGGCAAGACTACTTACCTCCATACCAAACAGGCCGTCAAATTATTTATTCTAAGAGACAAATTAATGATTTTAGTAAATTTTATCATGAATCTTAAATATTTTATATTAATTCTGGGTCTTAGATTAAAGTTAAATACTGGAAGATAAATGACAGGACCACAAAAATCTGTTTCCCGGTCGCCTGATTTTACTTGTCAAACGAACCAACAACATACGACACGAATTCAAACGAAGAGATGTTTTTTGGACAAATGTCTTGAAAGCAACGTTTTAAACTTATTTGTACTTTTACAATACTTGAAATAGGCAGAAACAGTTATTCTTAATATAATAACAGTTAAACAACAGCTGATTGCCATAAAACACAAAATAATAATAATAATAATACAAACGAAATTGTACAGACACAAAATATTTTGTCTCGCTCGCAACCCCATGTTTTGCATCATTCTACTAAGTAGAATCTACTTATTTTGTGTAAGGCAGCTATATAATTGAGTGTAAGTAAATATATCTATGATTGTACCAGTACAAATTCCAGCTACGCAATATAAGAACGACAGCTATCTTCCGCTACTTTGCTTTACTCAAAACTCCGGGCACTTGCATGCTCAACCATAATATTTATTTTTAGGTTTCTAAAGAGAAAGTTATTTTTATAAGATTAACTGTGTCCATACTGACCGTTGTAAGTTACCAATTATCAAACAGTTCTTCCAGTGCTCTTTTACTATGTATTTGGCTTCAATTTTATATTTTAGATTGTCAAGTATTTTTCCTTTTCTTTACATTTCACATACAATAAAATAAAATCCCACACAACCCTCCTCAGTAATGTCAAGATTGAATACCGACACAAAATCTCTCCCTAGTCACAAAACAATTTATTACAATACTGAACTTTATGCCCTCACAATACAGCTGTATTTGGATAAGGGGTGAATTAATTCTCGAAATTAATTTCGGATTTGACTTAATAAACGTTGTGGTTTATCCTATTTGTTACTGTTTGAATTTCATCAAAACCTGGCAATAAAGCCTGGTTTTCGAGGTTGACAACATGTTTTGTTTGTTTAACTTGAGAGTTTCGTTCTAAAATGGCGCCGTTTTCAAAGAATACGTCAAAATGGTGGTAATCAAAATGTTTTGTTGAGACAAAACCTAATTTTTTCGAATAAGTTTAGGTCTTTGAAGTAAACTTTTTCCTTTGATTGAATATAATTTTGGAATACTTGTGGGTTGGTGATTCTATTACGCTTAGTACGCTGCACTATATTAGATGTTAGACCAACGCCTGCCAATGGCTATTCAAGAGTTTGTATAAATAATGGGCGCAAGTTCTACACAAATAAGCATAGATTTTGCTAAGCGTATTGATTATTTTATCTTTATTTTGACAAAGTCTAGATTCTAATCAAAGGCTATATTACATCACAATAATGGCTATCTTAATGAACCATTTATCGTTTCTGAGTGCAGCCATAATACTTAAACATGCATAAAACATACTTATTTTAGATATTAAAAGATCGGCGTGGCTTTACCCGTGTAAATTCTACTCCCGTCGGATATTCGGGATAAAATTTCGTCAGCCGGTAGCTTTCCAATGATGTCATTTTGTAAGTCGTTCCAGTTGTTTCAATAATTATCGATTACATATAAGCAAACAAACAAACATAATAATTATAAATCCCCAGACAAACACACCAACTGTACTGCCCCAGAGTAGGCTTGCGAGGACGTGCCAGGCTTGCCAGGACGTAACAAGCTTGTGAGGAAGTGCCAGGCTTGCGCGGACGTGCTGGGCTTGCGAGGACGTGCCAGGCTTGCTAGGACGTGCCAGGCTTGCCAGCACGTAACAAGCTTGAGAGGAAGTGCCAGGCTTGCGCGGACGTGCTGGGCTTGCGAGGACGTGCCAGGCTTGCTAGAACGTACCAGGCTAGCCAGGACGTAACAAGCTTGAGAGGAAGTGCCAGGCTTGCGTGGATGTGCCAGGCTTGCGCGGATGTGCCGGGCTTGAGAGGACGTGCCAGGCTTGAAAGGACGTGCCAGGCTTGCCAGGACGTAACAGGCTTGTGAGGAAGTGCCAGGCTTACGAGGAAATGTTTCAACACCGTGTCAACTACAAGTGACGTGGAATGGAGCAGTTCGCGTCATGAAGAACTTCGTAAGTACGTTTGACCGCGAATTCGAGTTTTTCAAGATAAAAGATAGCCAAATTCTAATTCTAAATTCAGGAGTTCCCATCAAAGTGCGGCTAAAATGCGCACTAGGATTTATATTTATATAGAGGTACAGTCGGCGAAAATGTGGTCTATCGCCCGACAGGTGAAGTCCATTTGCACGTCATAAAACAACAAGGTTGATATTCCCTTGTAATTATAATCTGACAGTTGAAGACTCTACCTTACAGCTATTTCGGTAACACAGGAAGTTCACAGAAGAGGCACAGAAGAAGAGGGTCGGGATGGTGGGGGCGTTGTCGAAGTGGCGTCAAGACGCCAACTGACAGAACGCCAACTCACAGCGTTACAAGTGTTTTTTTCCATTAAAATTAATAACATAAGCAAAGGTTTGTATGTTTGTGTTTGTCACTGGTAGTAGAGTTTCATTTATTAAGAGATCGTCTGCGGCAGTTGTACAGTCCTTCCTATGTTGGTTATCAAAGTAATCACGTTTACCTGTTTGTATTCCAGTTAAAGGGCAGGAACAAAGTGCAACTAAAGGAACAAATATTAGAGCCTAGGGTCGGTATGGCATAAATCGATATTGCAATGTAGTCAACACAACCAATATTAATAAAAAAACCATGTAATGTTAACGGAAGCCACGGAAGCCACTTAACATCCGATGGATGGCGTGAGCGTTTGCCGGCATGAAAATAGTTTAAAAAACTACTTAATGAGAATAATATCATTCTTATTTTTTCAGGCTTATTATATACCCTATCGGTTGACTAGTAGCACCTAAATTCAAATTCAAATATTTTTTTCTCAACATTAACAATTACTTGTTCTAATTGAAGTCAAATGAAGCATGACTCTACCACCAGTTCGGCAATACCTTCGTGAAGTAGAACCGCCAAGAAACATCACGAGTGAAAATCAAAAAAAAAATCAAAGTCACTTTATGTATATATATATATATGTATGAATGAATTTATTTGCATCTGTTAAGTCTACTCGTATTCATAAACAAATAATTACTCAGAAAAGTCATTACTTGGGGGCTAGAATTCTAAAATCACAAAATTGTATTTCATTGTCGAGTAATGCGCGTCACTGCGCAAATGCAATGGTATATTAAGGGAGTTACTTACTAATACAAAAAGTCACCAAACGCTCTAAGAAGCGTTAGAAAAAAGCCGTGGTGTCTTCAACACCCGCCCCCGCGCCGTTAATGTCACTGCAAGTGATCGCGACCCCGTCGGTTCCGTTGAAGCCAGCAATGCACTGCGCTCCCGTCCCGGCTAAGGCCCAACTCCCTCCTCCCGTCTTACTCCGCGAAAAAGCGCGATGGAGCGCGGTTTCTGACATGTGCAAAGAGCACAAAATTAATTACGTAAAAGCCTCTAACGCAGGCGATACAATCAAAATTCAGGTCGCGACCATCGACGATTTCCGGTCCTTCACTAGGCTCCTATCGGTCAAACAAATCACGTATCATACCTACGCCCTCCCGGGGGGGCGTAAGGTCCACGCGGTACTACGGGGCGTCCCGTTTGAACTCAGTAACGACGACATCCTCGAGGACCTTAAGTCACAGGCTTCCCAGCTGAAGCCGTGCACAAGATGCGCTCCAACCGCGGTAGGCGTTTCCCACTCGCGTTAGTCATCTCGTCCAACACTCCCAACCCGAGGGAGTTCTTCAAAGAGGCTCGCACAATCTGCGGACTCTCGAACATCTCCGTCGAGCGTCTGAGCCCTCGCAGTGCTACCGTTGCCAGCTCTATGGCCACGCAGCGGCTAACTGCTCAGCTCCCCCCAAGTGCGTTAAGTGCCTGGATCCTCATATTACAAAGGAGTGCACTCGCACTCTCGACTCCACCTCCCCCCCTGCATGTGTGCTGTGTGGCCAGTCCGACCACACAGCAAACTAAAGGGGTTGTCCGCGCGCTCCGCGCTCCTCCGTTAAGAGGGTCGCGCCTGAACAGGCGCCGCCACTCGCTCCCGCCAACTTCCCGCCGCTGCGCAACCGGGCTCCCCCGGAAGCAAAGCCCGTGCAGCCGACGCGGACTCGGTCGTATCAAACCCAAGGGCTTATCCCTCGTTTCATTCAACATTTGTAGCCTTAGTACTGATCATCCTGAGCTCAAACTGTTCCTTCAGAATAACGAGCCAGACTTATTGCTTCTCCAAGAGACGTGGCTCACTTCTTACCGCTCCAGGGGATTCGCTATTCCCAAGTAAGCGTTCACTCGTAATGATAGGCCCAACTCTGACGGTTTCGGCGGCACAGCTATCTACTACAAAATAGGTTTCCACTGCATTCCTCTCCCTACTCCTCCTCTCCTCAACATGGAAGCCACTGTGTGTGGATTGGCTATGACTGGTCATCCGACCATCATCATAGCTTCAATCTACATACCTAGTGGCACCAGACCTATCCGCAGCGACTTTGAGGCCATTCTCGCCCTCGGCCATTCGATCATTATGTTCGGAGACTTCAACTCCAAACATACTGACTGGACGTGCCTATCGACCAACACCAGTGGCATCGCTCTCCTTGGCACCACTGAGTCACTCCACTTAGATGTCATCTCTCCCGTCACTCCCACTCACTATCCCGACAACCCGAACCACTCTCCCGACATCCTCGAAATTGCGGTAGTAAAGCATATCAACCTTGATCTCAGGTCTATCGAACCGCTCGATGACCAAGGCTCTGATCACCGCCCCATCTCCCTCGTGCTAGGAGCGCCTAACGATAACGTCACCTCTCCTAAGACCTTTACCAACTGGAAAGGCTTTAATAATACATAAGTTTCAGCCATAGAGACCCCGAACTCTCCGCTCGCGATCTCGCCCGAATCTCTAGATAGCCCGGACAAAATAGATTCATTAGTCGATTACCTCTCTGATGCTATCAACTGAGCCATCAGTGTTAACGAAAAGGTTGCTAAGCAAGGCAAAGCCACGCTTACCTTAGCCGTTAGCAATCTTATCAAAGCTAAGAACGCGGCTCTCTAGAGAGCCAAGAGAGCAAGTTAGGTCTTGCCTCGCGGAACACCGAGACGCTCAACGATCTCACGGAGAATATCTCCCCGTCCCACTAAACGTATAACAGTACGGCCCGAGCCTTACGCGTAGACGCCGCCTCTCATGTTCTTCCTCTCACACGTCCCGATGGCACAACTGCCTTCAAAGTCGATGAGAAAGCCGAATGCTTCGCTGACAACATTGCCTCACAATGCTTGCCCAGCATGCAACCCGCAGATCCCTCCCCCATCACCCCATCACCGCCGACTCCGTCACAGTCTCTAATGATGAAATTGCGCTTCTCATTAGAAGTCAAAAGTCCAAAAAGGCTCCGGGTGCGAATGGAATTTCCAACCACGCGCTCAAGCACCTGCCTCAAAAGTTTGGTAAGAAGCGACAGTCATAGGCATTCCCAAGCCGGGTAAACCTGTGAATATCCCGGCTAATCACAGACCCATCAGCCTCCTCAAGGCCATGTCTAAACTTCTCGAGAGAGTCATACTCTCTTGAATGCGGAACCATATGTTTCCAATGGACGGCGATCCACTCATTATGCCCCATCAGTTCAGCTTTCGCGCCAAGCCCTTAGCAAGTCCATCGAATCGTCGAGTACATACTCGACGGCTTCTTTCCGCGACGTAAGAAAACGGTCGCACTTTTTTTTGACGTAGCCAAGGCTTTCGATAAAGTCTGGCACAGCGGTCTCGTTTATAAACTCTACATAATAGGCTTACCGGATCGCCTAGTTAGAATAATAGCGTCCTTTCTCAAAGACCGTACGTTTAGTTTTAGATACGAAGGCACGCTCTCCACGCCCCGTCTCATAAAGGCTGGAGTCCCTCAAGGCTCAGTCCTCGCCCCTCTATTGTACACCGTGTACACAAACGACATTCCCATTCCGCCAAAAGGCGTCGAACTCGCCCTCTTTGCCGAGAACACCATACTTTACACCAAACCAGACTCCAAAAGGCCGTTAACGTCCTCGGTGCATGGTTTCAAAAATGGCGTATCGACGTGAACCCAGACAAGAGTTCTGCGGTTTACTTCGACTGCAAACACCGTCGTATCGCCGACAATCTCCACGTTAGAATGTTAGGTATTCCCATCCTCTGGAAGCGCAGTACCAAATACTTAGGCGTCACCTTACACCAGACAATTTCTTTCAAGCCACACGTCGATAGAGTAACGAAACTCGCACGTTTTTACTTAGGCCGCCTACATAGTATGTTAGGTAGGAAATGTAAAATGTCCTTCTGCAATAAACGTACGCTTTATAAGGTCTACGTTAGACCCGTCATGACATATGCCTCGCCAATATTTGCCCACGCCAAACCCTCCATCCTGCACAAACTGCAGGTAGTTCAAAATCTCTTCTGCCGCAGGGCCACAAACGCACCTTGGTACGTGCGTAACGCGGGCCTGCACAGAGATCTTGAAATACCGACAGTGCAACAGCACCTCAAAATACTCTCTGAAGCGTTCTTCAAACGCTCCGAAACCCACCCCAATCCTCTAGTTTGAGATTCAGTCTCGTATACTACCCCTGTCATAGATTCGAAGTACAAAGTCGCTAGACCGAGAAACGCGCACACGAACGGAGCCACGACACTAACACTAGATCTCGCAGCCCTTCAGGCCGCAATTTCTAATTCTAATTTAAATTCGAATTAATTCAATTTTAATTTTTTCATTCTGATTACCTTCAGTTCTAAGTATTCACCTTCAGTGCTATGTAATTCCCAGTGGGTGATCCCTTCTGGGCCCCGCTAGCGCGGCCTCTTTCTCCAATTGGTCGTAGCTCAGATGAAGGCTGTGTGGCAATAAAAATTGCACGAATCATTCAGGGGATTTTTAGTGGGTAGAAGCTCTGGTAGGCTCGGAGTGACGAGTCCCAAATAACCTCGAGGTATGCATAAGAGCATTTTTGAGATCCTCCGCCCTCTCCTTGGAGGCAAACAAAAAAAAAAGAAACAAAAATCATTTTTGATTCTTGAACTGCCACAACATTTGTTACATGGATTGGAAGAATATTATGACAGTAGGAAGGAATCAAAGAAATTTGGTATAGAACGATAGTCTGTCAGCCTTCTCGAATACCTGGGTAACCAAATAATGACTTCAACAGACAATATATGCATCTTGTAATGGTTGAATAATATAGAAGATGTACACAACTTGTTGATGCAATGTGTCGGAAACCAATCTGAAAGGGACCGTTTGTTCCGCTACCTTAAAATGATCAAAAGTAATATAGGTGCATTACAATGTATTTTGTCACAGCCAGGAAGCTATATCTGTATGTTTCAATGTTCAATAATTTTAGAACTTCGGTAATAATATAGTAAACCTTATTATTACAGATTCAGGTTAAGTTTCATGGGCCTGGCATTTTTGATAAAAGTTCCCTAAATAAGTTTAGAATTTAAAAAATGCTACGCATTGGGTGCAAGGGTATGAAGAAAAAAGAAAGAATGCTGTGTATATCCTGCTGTTGCTTTTGTTATTCTGTGTGTGCTTGTAGTACTTAATAAACACTTGATCTATCTATCTATCTTTGCTATAAAATTATTCTTATTAACAAAATTCATTGTTAAGCTGAGTATGGAAGTCAAATACTGTATAGATTATACATATATAACATTGTGAAACTCCTTTTTAAATATTCTAGGTATTTGATTTGTTATATCGTTGCTACGAAACTCAATACAGAGAAATTATGTATACAATTTATTACTAGTACGCAGAAACATCGTTTCGAATTTGATCATTGCATTTTTCATCAATATGGCTACTCTACAACAAGTAAAATAAGAACATTTTCATTTTCCAACGTCATTCACACCCGTTTCGTAAGTTAACGAACCATCTTGGAATTGAACACACAACACAAAGTCAAATTTAAGACAAACACTTTTACGAATTCATTTTCTTTTAAACCTCACATTGTAGAATCAGTCACGTAGCCAGAGCTGCTCGGGATGCCATGCCTCCCGACATGGGTCGCCCAGTTAACTTTGAACAAGGCAGACATTTTTTTTAGAATTTTTCCTCTGTCTAAAACCTTAACAGCCTCGTTTTGAGGTAATCGAAGGTGACTTCTGCAAAGGGGTTCAGGGAGGAAAAGGTGCGATTAAGCTTAGAGATAAAATATTGCGTTTTAGGTGGATTGTGATATTTGAGAATTTTTTTAGATACAGTTCTCTCCACCCAATATACTGTAAGGTGCCTTACAAACTATAAAAGCTCCACTAGGCCACAGTTTATCACATGAAGGTATTCTTCTTTAAAACTCACATTTGATTTAGAATAAATAGATTGCGTTCCTTTATGCCGAAGTGGTTTAAAATGTTATATTTATATACTGAACCCACCTCTTTTTGTTAAGTTATATAAATGTAAAAAAAAACAAAACTATACTTTCGTTAATTCGATGCTGAAGGTAATTTTAAAGATTGGCCGCACTCAGAGACGTCGAATTCATATCCAAATATTTATTTCTTAACATTGACAATTACTTGTTCTTGTTGACGTCAAATAAAACATGACTCTACCACCAGTTCGGAAAAACCTTCGTGAAGAAGAACTGACAATAAACTGACGGCTATGTTTTTTTTTCAAAATAAATTTACAGTGTCTGCTTCTGTCTATACAAAATTATTCTTATCTGCATCTGTTAGCTCGGCAAGTCTCCCTCCCCCTAAGTATCCAAACGACGAACATCCTTAAACGGCACCCGTTCACGAGTTAATCCGTCAAATGGTTACTTAAGGCGTTTCTAATTATAGATTTAGCTTAGCGCATCTATACATTATCTAAGTCTAGATTTGCTACGCAAAGTCTATAATTAAAAACAAACCACCTTAAGTTATTAAGAAGCACTCACACGTTCAGTACAAAATATTTTTTTTTGAATGAAATTTTATACCATAAAAAGTATCAAACCCAATCTTCAAAGAACAACCAATAAAAGAAAATTTCCCCATTCCACCGGCGCGGCCTAAATAACCCCGACACTAATTCATGCTACGCCACAAAACCGTTTTGTCAGCGGCCTAGCTGCCTCAAGACAAACCAGGCTGACCCCCAGTCATCCATCAATTGGTCTACCAGCCGATATCAAAATGTAGTTACTATTGTCCCCACGCTGATAAAATATGAGCCGTGACGTTGACAAATCGGGCGCTGCCAGCGCAAGAACACTGCTTGCCGTGGAAAATTATAACGTTGATATTTTAAATCTATCATTTTTATATATATTTTGTGTAGGTAGATCGACATGTTGTGGAGCTGCGCGGTTATTGATATTCAAGGCTTAATGTTCGTGGAATCTGTAAATAAATAAAAATGTTTTCTTTGCTTTTTTTACTATATACGAGCCTATGGAAATGATATATCGTAAGTGTTTTATTTCTTGATAGTAATTGTGATAATGATGCGTTCCCGACCATAGGCTATATTTGACATTGGCTTTGTTCCAGTAATTGAGCTGACGGTTCCTTTGACCGGTTCCATGCACGGTTGCAAGTTTCCTGGGAGAGATCACTCTTTTAATGATAACGCCGCCTATATTGTCTTACTCTTTTCGTTGGCTCATTTTTTTCGTGTATTTTAATTTTTGTAACTGGTTTGGTAATAAAGGGTATTTTCGTTTTCATTTTCATGCAAACGTGATTATTATGGCGATCAAAGTAGGAAACTGTAGAGCAACCCAAGGCGAGATCTTACTTAACAAAGAAACTCTGATTCTTCTATCCGATCTCCTTTCAGTTGCTTTAGTTACATTTATATATTTTAGGTATATATATTTGGTATATACAATTTACGCAATCATAAGTTTTTTTTTATTTCGATTTATACTGTGTAATCTTTGCCACCCAGATAATGGTCCTATCCTACCTCTCCCAGCTCAGTTAGGATGAAAATACAGCCTTCCCTTGTGTTCCTGCAATTCGCTCGGTGTCGCTTTTACACCAATTTCCTCAATAATGTGAAAGAAAAGCGAGATCATGTTTGTCATAGCGCGGAATGAGGTAAAATTGTTGATAAACATTTATTTTTTACTTTCCATATTTTGACTTTGACATGATCTATCTACGAAAAGCATTGAATTGGTGTTTCTTTAATTGCCTACCTAAATGTTTCAGTAGGTAATTATAATCTTCAGGTTCAATAAATCTAAATCTGAGGGTGTTCGTCGTCTGGATACTTGGGGGAGGGAGACTTGCCGAGCTAACAGATAAGAATAATTTTGTATAGACATTAAGAGACTCTGAAAATTTATTTTGAAAAAAAATATACTCGTGTAGTTTCTTGCCAGTTCTTCTTCACGAAGGTTTTATTCAAACTAGTGGTAGAGTCATGTTTTATTTGACGTCAATAAGAACAAGTAATTGTCAATGTTGAGAATGAAATATTTCATTTCATTTTATTTCATTTCATTTCACACATATTATATCTTGTGTATTTCTTCGTCTTCTTCTCATCGTGTGAGCGTCTGAGTTGAGCTAGCCGCGTCTGGAAGCACCACAGGCCTTGGATGTTGCTTCAAGACTGTTATGTTATATCCACAACTGGCAAACATCAGCAACTGGCGATTTTTGATGTAGGTACCTTTCAAAGCACGGTTTCCAGGTTTGTCCACACCGACCGATACTTTACTCCTGCCCTTAAAAGTTTACTTTTTAATGATGCTCTTAGGCCCAATTACGCAGACCTGTGTTAATACTTAAAAATATTGCATTAAATCTCTCAAAAAAAATGTTAAGTGAGCCATTGACATAAATTTCTCATAATAGTCGGAAAGGTCCGACTAGTTTCGGACTCGTATGGAGTCTATCATCAGGGCTGAGTACAGTCAAGTCTCTTTTAGTCCAATAACTAGTAACTGATGGCACCGACGGTACATTTCAGTTAACTAACCGGCTTACCCTGGGTTAATTTTTAAGTAGCCCTAATATAGCGTAGTGGTACCAAATCTGAAAACTCAAGAACAATTATGTGGTAGTTCTTCCTATTCTTGAACTATAATGACTTCGGGTGAGAGTACATACCTAAATATTTAACAATATAATGTGTATATGCTTATTACATAACTTATATTCGCAGGCGATCGCCCAACGTAACAAACAAACCTACATAATCCATCAAAATCGCTGAAGCATTGAAGAAGGATTAAATTTAAAATATTTTCACAATCTTAAAAGAACGATCATCACAGTCACAACACTTTTATACTTAACCGTAGGTATTTCGTTAAGTGAATTACCAGGTTTCTCGCTGAAAACTTAGCCACAGGAACCAGGTACACCCTAATAGCGTTCCTGTGTTTTGCTCAATCACAAAAAGCTATTGACTTCCAACTCCGCCGCACACAATTCAAGATATCGGGACATAATGGCAGTAAAACTCAATAAACTTGAAACTTTTGTTTGGATATCTTATTTTAAAATTAAAATAATAATCCTGGATACTTGGTTGTAACTTTGTGTTTGTCTTAAACTTGACTTGTTCAGTTCAGAAGTTTCAATGAGAGTTAAGAAATATAATATAAGTACGAAGCTACCGAGAAGTTGGTGAATGCTGTAGTGAGGTCAATGGTTTTTGAGTTTGTGCTCGTATTAACTATAGACAAGTTAAAAGGTTTGCGTTTTTATATCTGAAATACAAAGGAATAAAAAATCTTTTCTTCATTTGCAAATATTTTAGTTAGTTCGAGTCCTGGCCGGGGCCATCTGTTTGTGTGATGAACACAAATGTTTGTTCTGGGGTCTTTTTTTTGTTCCCCTCCACGGGAAGGGCATGAGGATAAAAAAATGCTCTGACGCATACTCTGGCGCGCCTGATCCAGAGTTATGTGGGACTCGTCCCGACGCTTACCAGAACCTCTACCCACTAAAAAACCCCCTGTCGGCTCGTGCATTTTTGCCACTCAGCCTTCATCTGAGCGACGGCCCATTGGAGAAAGAGGCCGCGCTAGCGGGGCCCAGAAGGGGTCCCCCGCTGGGATTTAGATAGCACTGAAAGTGCTCGAAGCACTGAAGGTAAATACATAACATTGAAGGAGCTCAAAATGAAAAGTAAATAATTAAAAACATTAAAAATTGGAAAATTGGAAAATAAAATTGCATTAATTCGGATTTACGTTAGCATTAGAATTTACGTTAGAATTAGAATTTGTGGCCTGAAGGGCTTCGAGATCTAAAGTTAATTGCGTGGGTTCTCCAGTGCGCGCGTTTCTAGGTCTAGCGACTTTGAATTTCGAATCTAAGACAGGAGCAGTATATGAGACTGAATCTCGAACTAGAGGATTGGGATGGGATTCGGCGCGTTTGAAGAACGATTCTGAGAGTGTTTTTAGGTGCTGTTGCATTGTAGGTAGTTCGAGATCTCTGTGCAGGTCCGCGTTGCGCACGTACCAGGGTGCGTTTGTGGCCCTGCGGCAGAAGAGATTTTGAACTACTTGCAGTTTGTGCAGGACGGAGGGTTTGGCGTGGGCAAAGATTGGCGAGGCATACGTCATGACGGGTCTAACGCAGACCTTATAAAGCGTACGTTTATTTCTGAAAAACATTTTACTTTTACTACCTAACATACTATAAAGACGGCCTAAGTAAAAACGTGCGAGTTTCGTTACTCTATTGACGTGAGGTTGGAAAGAAAGCGTCTGGTCTAAGGTGACGCCTAAATATTTGGTAGTGCGCTTCCAGGGGATGAGAGTGCCTAGCATTTTAACGTGGAGATTGTTGGCGATACGACGGCGTTTGCAGTCGAAGTAAACCGCAGAGCTTTTCTCTGGGTTCACATTTATTTTTTTATTTATTTAATTAAACACATAAATTTTACATATGAAGTGCTTACTATCTAAAAACCTCCAAGGTTTGTCCAGACAGAGCATGGTTAGGTCGAGCTTACAATGTTATACATTTAATGAAATTAAAACATGTTAGGTAACAATTAAATCAGTTGCATTTTAGGCACTTTTAGTTGTACGATTATAAACAGTATCAATTACTTGTATAATAAGTGTAACTTACATGTTCCTTCTCCACGAATATCATCACTAATTTATGCTATTTCGAACCAACTATATAATATTACAATAAGGATAAAAAGTATTTTTTGAGTTGTAATTTAATATTTTTAGTTGATAACATATTTTATTGAGTTGTGAAGGTTATTAATCATTCTAGGGATAAGATATGCACAGGTACGTTGGCCATACATGTTTTGAGCGCGGACGGTTTCTAGTTGGTTGTTTGTTATTGACCTAGTTGAGTAAGAGTGAGAAACTTTTGTTTGAAATTTAGTGTTAAAATAATTTTCTTTTAATAAATTTAGTGTTACCCTATTATGAACTGGAAGAATATTGCAATGTTTAAAAAGTTGATTAATATCATGAGAGAATTGATTTTTGAGTTTTAAACATACAAGTTTTTTTATTATTCTAATTTGTAGTTGCAATATATTATCTAGGTACGATTTGTATGTGCGACCATAGCTACTTAGTCCGTAAGATATGATAGAATCCGCTAAGGCGTTGTATAACATAACTTTTGTCTTAAACGGTATACGATTTTTGACAATAATAAGTGTAGCTAAGAATGCTCGGAGTTTGTCACATACATAATTAATATGAGCTAGCCAATTTAACCTGTGGTCAATAACAAGTCCCAAGTAGGTATGTGTATCGACAAGTTCTATGCTTGGGCATGTACAGCTCGATTTTTGTGTACCTATTCTGTGTATGCAATCATGACAGTGAGCAGTGGGATGTTCACTTAAGGGGGTGATTTTGTATGGAGAGTGAATATGCATCAGTTTAGTTTTCTTTGAATTCAGAACAAGCCCCGCATCGTGACACCACATGCTTAGGTTGTCAAAGTCCTGCTGCAGGTGTGTGAGTGCTGTGTGGACGTCTTTATTGGCAATCAGGAGGCAAGTATCGTCTGCGAATTGGTAAAGGTTGCAGTTAGTAACAGAGTTTTTGATGTCATTAACATATGTTAGAAAGTGTAAGGGCCCGAGCACTGATCCCTGCGTCGTGCCTTCTGTTACGTGTTTGGTGTCACTTAAGCTATTTCCGACTTTGACGTTGTAAGTGCGGCTTTGTAAATAATCAGTGCACCATCGTAGTAATGGTCCACGGACTCCGCTGTTGTCCAGCTTCTTTACAAGCGTATTGTGATTTAGCGTGTCGAAAGCTCGCGAGAAATCAATGAATAAAGCAAGAACATTTTTCTTTTCATTTAAATACCCATTAACCTCATCTGTAAATTGACTCAGAAGGGAAGTTGTACTTTTTCCTTTTTGAAAGCCAAACTGATTTTTACTAATAATATTGTGCTTTTGGGAAAAACAGTGTATTTGCTCACAAACAAACTTTTCAACAATCTTGTTGAGCGAAGATAGAAGCGTTATTGGGCGGTAGTTCTCAGGATAATCGTGTTTACCCTTTTTAAATATAGGCCTCACACATCCTTTTTTAAGTTCTTGTGGATATATACCAGTACGCATACTCGTGTTGATCAAGTTTGCAATGGTATTAGCTAACTCACTACTAATCCGTTGTATGTCTATTACTCGAATTCCATCTACGCCAGGTGTTTTTCGGGAGTTTAAAGTTTTTATAATTGAACTTATTTTACTAGAAGTGGCTTTTCTAAAATAAATACTAGAATCACTTATTTCTTGTTTGTATGGTTGAAATCGTTTGTTACAAGCTGGTAAGATGTTTTTAGCAGATTTGTCAAATTGGTTTGCCAATATGTCTGCAATTTGTTTACAAGATAAATTGTATTTTTTGAATCCCTTAAGGATTATTTCATCTGTTTCCGAACGATTTCTACCACATATTTTATTCAAAATTTGCCACATTTTACGAGGATTACTAAAATTGTTACTTATTTCATTTTTTAAATAATTATTCCTACTATTTTCTATCATCTTTTGCACTAAATTCCTTTTTTTAACGTATTCCAGCCTCAGAGTATAATTATTTACATCCTTTTTCCCTTTAATAAAATATTTATCTTTCAAATCACATATTTTAACTATTTCATTAGTAATCCACGGCGATTTAGAACGGTTTTTAACATTATTGTGTATATTTTTTGTGACTTTCTATACGCAACGTCAAAGTTATTCTTAATAAAGTGGTATATTTTAATCGGACACTTCATTTCGTTACTAACCGAAAAATAAATTTTTCTAAATTCTCGTAATAGCGCTTCGCTACATAACACCGTCCTGTCAACCTGTTTGTTACGTAAGCTGCCGCGACTGCGCGTGCGCTGCGATCTGTACGCGACCACCACAGCGCGATGGTCCGCCAATACAGTGCCGACTGCAGCGGTGCATGGGTTTAATCCTGTGGACCGAGTGTATATATATATGATCAATGCACGATTTCGTAATACATTCTCGCTCCGATCGCCACGCGGTGCGGACGTGCAAGACCCAGTTCTCCGTTGATCGGTTCCCTCCCGATATTCCGTGGCGCTCAGTCTACTGACGTCACAGTATAGCGTGTTGGTTCCGTGCTACGGTTTTCAAGGTTTTTCTACTCCGTCTGAGTGCTTTCGAAGTGCGATTTTTCTTTGCGACTAAGCCCCTTAGTCTTCAAAGTGCTGTGCTAAGTTGTGTTGTGCTTGTGCTGAGTGCAGTGCTGTGCCCAGCGTAAGTAGTCTGGTTTCAGTGCAAAGGATACTTAACGGTGACAACGAATTTGTACTGAACCAGTCCTTTTATTTTTATTTTATTTCTCTTCTTTATTTTATTTATTTTTCTCCTATTTTATATTTATTTTTATCATATCTGTGTGTTCTTCGTGTGTATTTGTCCTTTCTGTCGGTAAAGGTTGACCCTAACGCGGTCAACTCTTTACCTGCGTACCCTTTTTAGGTTTCTAGGTAGCGGCCCTCGGCGTACTACGGTTAGTTTAAAGTTATTCTCCCCAGCCCCCCTACCGCTGGTAGGGAGGTTAGCCGCTAGGGTTCGCTAGGTTTTTATTTAGGAACTCTAGGCATTGTTATATACTTATATATACTATCATAATCCCAACCCCTTCCCAAATGGATAAGCAAATCGTCATTAACATTGCGAAGGCGTTCGCCCAAGCACTCGCCGCGTCGGGTGTTTCTATTTCTGACGACATATTTACGCAAGCTGTACTAGCGCTTAACGCGTCCCCGGCCCCTCAGGCCCCAACCCCAGCCTCTCAGGCCTCTAACGTCCTGACCCCTCAGGTCTATAGCTCTCCCGCGTCTCCCGTTCCATCCGATATGGACTGCGCGTCGGTCTCATCCTCGCGCTCATCTCGTAGGAAGCGTACCGCTCCCGGGAGCGATTCAGACTCCGCCGCGTCCGTAGCTTCGTCGGTCGCCGCCACCTTAACCGGCTCTCCAGAGCCCGAGTTCCAATTAGTTGCCAAACGCTCTAAGAAGCGTTCGAAAAAAGCCGCGGTGTCCTCAACACCCAAGCCAACCCCGGTGTCTTCTACACCCGCCCCCGCGCCGCTCATGTCACTCGAAGTGACCGCGTCTCCGTCGGTCCCGTCTAAGCCAGCGACGCGCTGCGCTCCTTTCCCATCGAAGCCTCAGCTCCCTCCGCCCGTCTTCCTCCGCGAAAAAGCGCACTGGACCGCGGTTTCTAACCTGTGCAGAGAGCACAAAATCAATTATCTAAAAGCAACCAACGCAGGCGACACAATTAAAATCCAGGTCGCGACCGTCGACGACTTCCGCGCGTTCACTCGGTTACTTTCTTTAAAACAAATAGCTTATCACACCTACGCCCTCCCGGAGGAGCGTAAGATCCGCGCAGTACTACGGGGCGTCCCGTTCGAGCTCGAGAACGAAGAAATCCTCGAGGAATTTAGTCTCAGGGTTTCCCAGCCATAGCAGTGCACAAGATGCACTCCAACCGCGGTAGGCGTTTTCCCTTAGCTCTGGTAATCCTTACCAACACTCCAAACTCGAAGGAGATTTTCAGAGAGGCTCGCACAATTTGCGGACTCTCGAACATCTCCGTCGAGCGTCCCAACCCCCGTGGTCACCCTGGGCAGTGCCACCGCTGCCATCTATATGGCCACGCAGCGGCTAACTGTTCAGCTCCCCCCAGGTGCGTAAAGTGCCTAGATCCCCACATCACTAAGGAGTGCACTCGCACTCCCGAATCCACTTCCCCCC
Organism: Marasmarcha lunaedactyla; assembly: GCA_923062675.1. NCBI lineage: Eukaryota > Metazoa > Arthropoda > Insecta > Lepidoptera > Pterophoridae > Marasmarcha > Marasmarcha lunaedactyla. The sequence goes on from OV281345.1 coordinate 24,784,639, forward strand.
CTGCCTGTGTGCTGTGCGGCCAGTCCGGCCACAGAGCAAACTACAGGGGTTGCCCGCGCGCTCCGCGCTCCACCGTCAAGAGGGTCGCGCCTAAACCGGCGCCACCGCTCACTCCCGCAAACTTCCCGCCGCTGCGCAACCGGGGTCCCCCGGAAGCAAAGCCCGTTCAGCCGACGCCTACTCAGGCTCTGTCTTGGAGGCAGCGTCCGGCCGTCCCGCCTGCACCTTCCCGACCCACCCCAGCTCCCGTAGCTTCCGTAGGGCCGCGACCCACTTTGTCATCTTCACCTCAGTCGTCGTTGGCTGAGGACATGAAGACCGTGTTCGACGTCATCCAAAACGTCGACATTAACGAAATTTCCGTACTCGCACGCAAACTGCGAGCCGCCCGCTCTCCTCAAGAGCGTTTATTCGCGTTAGCCGAGCATCACTCGCTCCTAAGTTCGTTGTAAATTCTTTTACTTTTGTATAAATTCGTAAATAATAAATTATAATGTCTAGACCCGCGAATCCCGCGTCCAGTCGTATTAAACCCAAGGGCTTATCCCTAGTATCTTTTAACGCTCGTAGCCTTAACACCAACCTTCCCGAGATTAAACTGTTCCTTCAGAACAAAGAACCTGACTTATTCCTTCTCCAGGAGACATGGCTTACTCCAAACCGCTCCAGGGGATTCGCTATACCTAAGTACGCGTTTATTCGTAACGATAGGCCCAACTCTGACGGTTTCGGTGGCACCGCTATATATTACAAAAGAGGCTTCCACTGCTGTCCTCTCCCTACCCCTCCTCTCGTCAACATGGAAGCTACTGTGTGTAGATTGGCTATGACTGGTCATCCGACCATCATCATAGCTTCAATCTACATACCTAGTGGTACCAGACCAATCCGCAGCGACTTTGAGGCCATTCTCGCCCTCGGCCATTCAGTCATTATGTTCGGAGACTTTAACTCCAAACATACTGACTGGACGTGCCTATCGACTAACACCAGCGGTATCGCTCTCCTCGACATCACTAACTCCCTTGACCTAGACGTCATATCCCCCATCACTCCCACTCACTATCCCAACAACCCGTCCTACTCTCCTGACATCCTCGACTTTGCAATTATCAAGCGAATCAATCTTGATCTAAGGTCTATCAAACCGCTCGATGACCTAGGCTCCGACCATCGCCCCGTTTCCCTCGTGTTAGGACCGCCGAACGATAACGTCTCATCTCCTAAGACCTTTACCAACTGGAAAGGCTTTAAAAATACGTTAGTTTCAGCCTTAGAGGCTCCGAACTCTCCACTCGCGATCTCTCCCGAACAATTAGATAGCCCGGATAAAATTGATTCATTAGTAAATTCTCTCACTGATGCTATCAACTCAGCCATCAGTGACAACGAAAAGGTTGCTAAGCAAGGCAAACCCACGCTTCCCTAAGCCGTTAGCAATCTTATTAAAGCTAAGAACGCGGCTCTCCGGAGAGCCAAGAAATATCCCACGCCCGCCTATAGAACAGCTGCGAATCAGCTTCAACGTAAAGTTAGGTCTTGCCTCGCGGAACTCCGAGACGCTCAGATGAACGATCTCATGGCGAATATCTCTCCGTCCCACCAAGCGTACTATAGCATGGCCCGAGCCTTACGCGTAGACACCGCCTCTCACGTTCCTCCTCTCACTCGTCCCGACGGCACTACTGCCTTTGAAGTCGAAGAGAAAGCCGAATGCTTCGCCGACAGCATTGCCGCACAATGCTCGCCCAGCACGCAACCTGCTGATCCCTCACACATCCAGGCGGTGGAGGACGAAGTCCTTCGCAGAGACTCTCTCCCCATTACCGCCGACCCTGTCACAGTCTCTAATGACGAAATCTTGCTTCTCATTAGAAATCAAAAGTCCAAAAAGGCTCCGGGTGCGGATGGAATTTCCAACCACGCACTTAAGCACCTACCTCAACAGATGCTTACCTTGTTAGCTATCATTTTCAATGCCTGCTTCGACCATAGCTACTTCCCAAAAGCTTGGAAAGAAGCGACAGTCATAGGCATTCCCAAGCTGGGCAAACCTCTGAACGTCCCGGCTAATCACAGACCCATCAGCCTCCTCAAGGCAATGTCTAAACTTCTCGAGAGAGTCATACTCTCTCGAATGCGGAACCATCTGTTTCCAACGGATGGCGATCCTCTCATTATTCCCCATCAGTTCGGCTTTCGCGCGAAACACTCCTGCCCTCAGCAAGTCCATCGAATCGTCGAGTATATACTTGACGGTTTCTATCCGCGTCGTTATAAAACAGTCGCGGTTTTCTTTGACTTAGCCAAGGCTTTCGATAAAGTCTGGCACAGCGGTCTCGTTTATAAACTCTACAAGATAGGCTTACCGGATCGCCTAGTCAGGTTAATAGCGTCGTTTCTCAAAGACCGTACGTTTCGATTTAAACACGAAGGCACGCTTTCTGCGCCTCGTCCCATAAAGGCTGGAGTCCCTCAAGGCTCAGTCCTCGCCCCTCTGCTGTACACCTTGTACACCAACGACATTCCCATCCCACCGAAAGGCGTCGCACTCGCCCTCTTTGCCGACGACACCGCACTCTATACCAAAGGCCACAGTGTTCGGCACCTTGTAAACAGACTCCAAAAGGCCGTAAACGCCCTTGGTGTATGGTTTCAAAAATGGCGCATCGATGTTAATCCTGAAAAGAGTTCTGCGATGCGCTTCGACCACAAACGCCGTCGTACCGATGGCGATCCCCACGTTCGAATGCTAGGCATTCCCATCCCCTGGAAGCGCAGTACTAAATACTTAGGCGTCACATTAGATCCGACGCTTTCTTTCAAGCCACACGTCGAAAGAGTTTCGAAACTCGCTCGTCACTACTTAGGCCGCCTAAATAGCATGTTAGGTAGAAAAAGTAAAATGTCTTTCAGAAACAAACGTACACTTTACAAGGTCTGCGTTAGACCCGTCATGACGTATGCCTCGCCAATCTTTGCCCACGCCAAACCCTCCCTCCTGCACAAACTGCAGGTAGTTCAAAACCTCTTTTGCCGCAGGGCCACAAACGCACCGTGGTACGTGCGTAACGTGGACTTGCATAGAGATCTTGAACTGCCTACAGTACAACAACATCTCAAAACACTCTCTGAAGCGTTCTTCAAACGCTCCGAAACCCATCCCAATCCTCTAGTTCGTGATTCAGTCTCATATACTACTCCTGTGTTAGATTCGAAGTTCAAAGTCGCTAGGCCTAGGAATGCGCAAGCGTACTCTTCCACCAGACTGTCCGCCGATCTCGAGGCCCTTCTGGCCGCAAATTCTAATTCTAACGTAAATTCAAATTCTAACGTAAATCCTAATTCTAACGTAAATGCGAATTAATTCAATTTTATTTTGCAATTTTTTAATTTTTGTTTTAATTAATGATTTTCATTTTGAGCACCTTCAGTGCTATGTATTCACCTTCAGTGCTTTGAGCACCTTCAATGCTATGTAATCCCAGCGGGTGACCCCTTCTGGGCCCCGCTAGCGCGGCCTCTTTCTCCAATTGGCCGTCGCTCAGATGAAGGCTGAGTGGCAAAAATGCACGAGCCGACAGGGGGTTTTTAGTGGGTATGGTCCTGGTAGGCGTCAGGACGAGTCCCACATAACTTTGGAATCGCGCCAGAGTATGCGTCAGGGCATTTTTATCCTCCTGCCCTTCCCGCGGAGGGGAACAAAAAAAAAAAAAGATTTCGTAATAACATTTAATCTTTTTTCTATCGGTTATAATCAGTAATGCCAGTAAATAGTCCGTGTCCTGCCAACATATCTAAATATCTCATAGAATGATTAGTTCGAATTCTAGTGTCTATATTCGTGTCTCCTATAAGTAGCAAATTATTTTGAGAATGCATAGTACCGAGTAGTGATGACAGTTCCGTAGTAAAAAGATTCCTGTTAGTAGATGGCGGTCGATAGATTGCACAGACAGTTATTGTGTTATTATGAGCGATTTTCAAGGTTCCTGTAATATTTTCAAAATTGTGCGTGTTATAAACTTGTTCTGTGAATTTTAAATGTTTCTTAATGTAAATTAATAATCCTCCTCCTTTTCGATTTTTGCGTAATTGTGTGTGCATTCTATAACCCGTAATGTTAAATAGACATGAAACATGAGAAGAAATGTTTGCCTCAGAAATAATTATGATATCTGGAGTATACCAACATGAATTGATTAGTTGATTTAATAATGCAAAGTTTTTTATTAATGATCGTATATTTATATGAAGGCATAGTAATTCATTTTTCTTTGTATCGGTTCGTTTAATAAATGAATTTACATTTATACAATTAAAAAATTCCTTTACGTTATACTGAGAGTTATCCTTTTATTAATTTTATTTATTTACTTTATATGAAGTAGTTTTAAACTTTGTGTGTATACAAGAATGTAGTTAAGATTATAAATTCAAATATTAAGTGACTTAATTAACCTTAACAAGAGATTCAACGTCTGATTGGGATCGAATCAAAAAAATTTTACTGTCTTTAGTTTTTATAGCAAAAATACGTCCACTTTTACACCATACAAACTGGTAGGAGGATTCAAGGGCTTGCTTCGCTGTATAAAGCAGAGATTTTGTATAAGGAGTCAAAGCTTCTCGGATGTAGACTCGATCATTGCATTTGTCGTTAGGAATCTCCTCACACACATCTCCAGCCGCCGGCTGAGCGCGCCGAGCCGCCGCCACCCACTGCTCGCAGGCGAGGCGGCTCCTCAGCTCCACCAGCACCACACCAGGTTGATTTTTGCGATCCACCAACCGTCTTGCTCCCTGGATGTCAGACGGCTCAACACTGATCTTGGCCGCGATGCACTGGACAATTTTATTGATGTTTTCTTTTTTATCTGATGGTATTTCAGTAATTTATAGGTGATTAGAAATTAGTTTTTGATGCGTTTCTTGCATTTGCTGTTCCAAGGTTGCCACCCTCAGTTCTAGGTTTTTATTTTTATGTTGTAGGTCAATAGTTTTGTTTTCGAGTAGTTTAATTCGGTTTTCTTGTTTTTTTTAATACATCTTCAATGTTTGTAACTTGCTCTCCAAGGAATTCCAACGAATTTTGTATAGATTTTAGCTCGGATTGCATAACTTTTCTCATTTCTTTGCTAATGTCTTTTACAAGTTTCTCGGTAACGGCTTGGTTTATTGGTTCTAGAATAATCTGTTCCTCCTCGGCATCGGAGTCCTCTTCCCCGGGAACAAAGAAGGATGACCGTTTCGGCGAGTTTTGTAGACACTCATCACAGCTCCATTCAAGACCGTTGGCGTTTCGTAGGGTCGTGAGTTGTTTATTTGATAATTTAGCACATGACGGTGTTGCGTGCACTATTTTCTCACATCTACTACACTCCAATCCGGGTAATTTTTTTGTAATATTTTTATTACATGTTACACATTTCTTTAGCACCATATTTGTATCGAGTTATGGCAATAGTTCGCGTAAAAAAGCAACAACGGAACGTGAATTTTAAAGCCGGTGCGCGGGTGAAAGAGACACGTGTGCACTCGCCCACTAAACTAGTACGATACGCCATTCTTGAAACTATGCACCGAGGGCCTTTACAGCCTTTTGGAGTCTCGTCGTGAGGCCCGGGACACTGAGGCCTTTTGTGTAAAGGGCAGTGTCATCGGCAAAGAGGGCGAGTTCGACGCCTTTCGGCGGGACGGGAATATCGATGGTGTACACGGTGTACAATAGAGGGGCGAGGACTAAGCCTTGAAGGACTTCAGCCTTTATGGGACGAGGCGCGGAAAGCGTTCCTTCATGTTTAAATCGAAACGTACGGTCTTTGAGAAACGACGCAATTATTCTAACTAGGCGGTCCGGTAAACCTTGTTTGTATTTGTAGTTTGTAGAGTTTATAGACGAGACCGCTGTGCCAGACTTTATCGAAAGCCTTGGCTATGTCAAAGAAAACTGTGACCGTTTTAAAACGCCGCGGGTAGAATCCGTCGAGTATGTATTCGACGATTCGATGGACTTGCTGAGGGCCGGAGTGCTTAGCGCGAAAGCCGAACTGATGGGGAGTAATGAGAGGATCGCCATCCGTTGGAAACAGATGGTTCCGCATTCGAGAGAGTATGACTCTTTCGAGAAGTTAAGACATTGCCTTGAGGAGGCTGATGGGTCTGTGATTAGCCGGGACATTCAGAGGTTTACCCGGCTTGGGAATGCCTATGACTGTCGCTTCCTTCCAGGCTTTTGGAAAGTACCTATGGGCGAAGCAGGCATTGAAAATTAAAGCTAACAAGGTAAGCACCTGTTGAGGCAGGTGCCTAAGTTCGTGGTTGGAAATACCATCCTCACCCGGAGCCTTTTTGGACTTTAGATTTTTAATGAGAACCGAGATTTCATCATTAGAGACTGTGACGTGGTCGGCGGTGATGGGGAGAGAGTCTCTGCGGAGAACTTCGCCCTCCACTGCCTGGATGTGAGAGGGATTCGCGGGTTGAGTGCTGGGCGAGCATTGAGATGCAACGCTGTCGGCGAAGCATTCGGCTTTCTCTTCGACTTCGAAGGCGATAGAGCCATCGGGACGAGTGAGAGGAGGGACGTGAGAGGCGGCGTCTACGCGTAAGGCTCGTTTGGTGGGACGGGGAGATATTCGCCATGAGATCGTTCATCTGAGCGTCTCGGAGTCCCGCGAGGCAAGACCTAACTGTACGTTGAAGCTGATTCGCAGCTGTTCTATAGGCGGGCGTGGGATATTTCTTGGCTCTCCGGAGAGCCGCGTTCCTAGCTTTAATAAAATTGCTAACGGCTAAGGGAAGCGTGGGTTTGCCTAGCTTAGCAACCTTTTCGTTGTCACTGATGGCTGAGTTGATAGCATCAATGAGAGAATTTACTAATGAATCTATTTTATCCGAGCTATCTAATTGTTCGCGAGTGGAGAGTTCGGGGCCTCTAAGGCTGAGACTAACGTATTTTTAAAGCCTTTTCAGTTGGACAAGGTCTTAGGAGAGGTGACGTTATCATTAGGCGGCCCTAGCACGAGGGAGACGGGGCGGTGATCAGAGCCTAGGTCATCGAGCGGTTCGATAGACCTAAGATCGAGGTTAATTTGCTTGACAATTGAAAAATCGAGGATGTTAGGAGAGTGGTTCGGGTTGTCGGGATAGTGAGTGGGAGTGATGGGAGAGATGACGTCTAAGTTGAGTAAGTTGGTGATGTCGAGGAGAGCGATACCGCTGGTGTTGGTTGATAGGCACGTCCAGTCAGTATGCTTGGAGTTAAAGTCTCCGAACATAATGACTGAATGGCCGAGGGCTAGAATGGCCTCAAAGTAGCTGCGGATTGGTCTGGTGCCACTAGGTATGTAGATGGAAGCTATGGATGATCAGTCATAGCCAATCTACACACAGTGGCTTCCATGTTGAGGAGAGAAGGGATGTGGACAGCAATGAAATCCTCTTTTGTAATATATAGCAGTGCCGCCGAAACCGTCGTTTCGGAGTTGGGCCTATCGTTACGGATGAACGCGTACTTGGGAATAGCGAATCCCCTGGTGTGGTTTGCAGTAAGCCATGTCTCTTGGAGAAGCGATAAGTCTGGCTCGTTGTTCTGAAGGAACAGTTTGAGCTCAGGAAGGTTAGTACTGAGACTACGGACGTTAAAAGAAACTAGGGATAAGCCCTTGGGTTTGATACAAACGGACGCGGAATTTGCGGGTCTAGGCATTATATTTGCTTTTTTACGAGTTTATACAAAAAAAGAAAATTTTTTTTATAACTAACTTAGAAGCGAGTGATGCTCGGCTAACGCAAATAAACGCTCTTGAGGAGAGCGGGCGGCTCGCAGTTTGCGTGCAAGTACGGAAATTTCGTTAATGTTGACGTTTTGGATGACGTGGAACACGGTCTTCATGTCCTCAGCCAACGACGACTGAGGTGAAGATGACGGGACGCGGGCCTACGGGAGCTACGGGAGCTGGGATAGGACGGGAAGGTGCAGGTGAAACGGCCGGACGCTGCCTCCAAGACAGAGCTGGAGTAGGCAACGGCTGAACGGGCTTTGCTTCCGGGGGACCCCGGTTGCGCAGCGACGGGAAGTTAGTGGGAGTGAGCAGCGGCGCCGGTTTAGGCGCGGCCCTCTTAGCGGTGGAACGCGGAGCGCGCGGGCAACCCCTGTAGTTAGCTGTGTGGCCAGACTGGCCGCACAGCACACAGGCAGGGGGGAAGTGGATTCGGGCGTGCGAGTGCACTCCTTAGTGATGTGAGGACCCTGAGGGGGAGCTGAGCAGTTAGCCGCTGCGTGGCCATAGAGCTGGCAGCGGTGGCACTGCCCAGGATGACCGCGGGGGTTGGGACGCTCGACGGAGATATTCGAGAGTCCGCAAATTGTGCGAGCCTCTCTGAAGATCTCCTTCGAGTTGGGAGTATTGGATAGGATAACTAATGCTAAAGGAAAACGCCTACCGCGGTTGGAGTGCATCTTGTGCACTGCTTCAGCCGGAAACACCTGGGACTTAAGGTCCTCGAGGATTTCATCGTTCGTGAGCTCGACCGGGACGCCCCGTAGTACTGCGCGGATCTTACGCTCCTCCGGGAGGGCGTAGGTATGATATGCGATTTGTTTTAGTGAAAGTAACCTAGTGAACGCTCGAAAGTCGTCGATGGTCGCGACCTGGATTTTAATTGAATCGCCTGCGTTGGTTGCTTTGAGATAGTAATTTTTTTGCTCTTTGCAAAGATTAGATACCGCGGTCCATCGCGCTTTTTCGCGGAGAAAGACGGGTGGAGGGAGCTGAGGCTTCGGTGGGACCGACGGAGACGCGGTTACTTCGAGCGATTTTATTGGCGCGGGGGCGGGTGTTGAAGACACCGGGGAGGGCTCGGGTATTGAGAATACCGAGGCTTTCTTCGAGCGCTTCTTGGAACGTTTGGCGACTAGTTGCAACGCGGGCTCAGGAGAGCCGGTTAAGGTGACGGCATCTGATGACGTATCAGACGCGGGTTCGGAGTCGCTCCCGGGAACGGTACGTTTGCGACGCAACGCGCGAGAGGATGAGACCGATTCGCAGTCCATCTCGGACGGGACGGGAGACGCGGGAGAGCTGTAGACCTGAGGGGTCTGGACGTTGGAGGCCTAAGGGGCCGGGGTTGAGGCCTGAGGGGCCGGGGACGCGATAATTGCCTGTAAGGCCTGCGTTATTACGTCATCTGAGATGGAGACGCCGGACGCAACGAGCGTCTGGGCGAATGACCTAGCAAAGTTTACCAGGCTTTGCTGGTCCATCGGAGGGCTTGAAACTACAGTATATGATATATAAATATATAATAATGCCTAGGTTGCAGCACTGTACCGTCACCCTGGGAAAGGCCCAAGTGCAATGGGATTGGATCAGCCGGTTTGTCCTTAGCCTGAAGGGCCTTGGAAGGGCACCGGGGCAACGCTATCAGGCTTAGTTGTCACCGTTAAGTATCCACCTGATAAAAACGCGAGCCTACTATGGAGTGTGTTGCCAATAAATTGACAGCAAAAACGGTCCGGACGCAGATCGGGTCTGGTTGTTCTCGGGTCATGGTTGTTCATATATTTATATGTATGTTTATTCTGGGTTCCTCCCCGATTCGCTGCATGGTCATCCATAACACAAGCTCTGCTTACTATATGACCATAAAGTTGGTGTGTTTGTCTGCGGATTTATTATTTAAATATATTCTATTGTGACATATTTTTGAAAGAAACTAATTTGATGACCTGCATGTCATTTCTGGTACTTGGCATGCTACTGGTTTATAGGTATGATTAAGAGCAGATACAGGTAAATTAATTTCGAGACGTTTTTGCATTTGTAGTAGTATTTGTATATCTATAGGAATTCTAAACTTGAAATTTTAATTTCCTTGTACAGTCAGAAAAAAGAGGTTCGTTACATTTTGAAAAATAAAATATATTGATTATCAAAAGTCTATAGTGAATATCCAATAAATAATAAGTATATTTATTCACGTTGTTAATTGTTATGAGGTCTGACTATTTGGTTTTAGTTAATAAATGAATGAATTGATTTTATTTGTGGTTTATTCTTAAGGTTTACAATTATTTATTGTTCAGTGTTATTATTGTAAAGTCGTTAATTAAAAATGGTTCTGATGTTGAAACATGGTCCCAAACTAAAGACGTTTTGTAATTTACATTTTTGTAATGTACTAATTTGTACAAATATTTCGAAAATGAATACAATAGCAATCCCATTAGTATAATTATAAGATGGACGAAATACTACGAGAGCACGGACATACTGTGCTCCGTTTACCGCCATATCACCCTTAGTTTTACCCTACTGAAAATATACGAGGGACATTGAAAAATTACGTCGCAAAAAAAAAACACAATCAACATGAGTGCTATATTGACATTAGGTGAGGAAAAATGCTTTTTTTTTTCAGCGGGTAGTCGTGAAAGTTATTCTCAAATTTAGTATGCTCTTCATATTTTATTTGTATTTATTAATTTATTAGTTTTTAATTTCACTTTTTTGCTGTAACTTAGTGCTAAACACACTGGCACTCACTTTCAAACAAATTCTCTCACTATAATCACTTGGTCAAATAATTAACACCACAATATGGAAGCTCTTGCAAAAATGTTTGAAACACACTTCAGTGAGTTTGAAAACAAGCTGGAAATGGTTGCTGGTAAGATGCCTGTGCATCCTGATCTAACCACACTGTCTCAAGATTTCCTGTCCTTCAAAAGCTTGGTGTGGGAGATGTTTAAGCAGCTGAAGATTAAAACTGAGTCCATCAAAGTGAATCAAGATAGATTTGAAACTGCATCTCGAAAAAGATCTTGTTATTCCACGGAGTTCCTGAGAAGCAAAACGAAAATATTTACGAAGAGGTCCATAACATCCTAACCAAACAACTGAACTTGAATAGTATAAAGCGAGACCACTTACTTGTTTGTCATAGATTGGGCAATGCTTCTAAAGGCAAAACAAGACCAATTCTTAAGTTATTTTCTGATATGCAGACTCGTCATACTGTCTGGGATACTAAAACTAGTCTGAAGGGAACCGGTATCACGCTCTCCGAGTTCCTCACAAACATCAGACGGCAAATTTTTGTCTCGGCCCGTCTACATTTCGGATTCAAGAATTGCTGGTCTGCTGAGGGACGAATTGTTATCTGTCTACCAGACAAATCACGCCGCCGGATCGAAACAAAATGCGAACTTGATCACATTATTTCTCAGTTTCCTATAACTTGTGACGCTACAGCTGTTCCTGCGCAAGACAATGCACCAAAACCCGCAGAAAAATCTCCCAGAAAAACTCGTCGGCGCCACTAACTTTATCTTTAAGATATTCAGTAAGTGCCTCATTAGTTTCAATAACAATATTTCTTGCAATCATACATAAGTGAACGACGGTGATTTAATATTTAGTTTGTTTGTTTTTAAAAATAGGTTTTGTTTATGCTTGTGTGTGGCAAACAGATTGACAGATACCACTGCGACTGTGGCAGTTAATGTAAGGCTGTAATCAGCCATTCAATCAATCATTGTGCGTACTTGTAGTGGACCACCATTAGTATCGTTTCAGTAATTTTTATTTTTATTTGTGTTTTCTTTCTCCATTAACTTGTGAGTGGCTGGTGGTTTAGTTAATTGTATTTTTTTTATACAGTAGTGTTTATTCGTGTGTAGTATATTTATTTCTATTTTTTTCGTACTTTCTATCATTGCACTAGTTATTTTATATATATATGTTTAATAATAATAATGATTGTGACGACAGCTTCGTATCCTGTTCTCCTTCGTCTTGCAGTTTCGCTAGCTACGACAGTACTCTCTCACCAGCTCCGACGTTGCATGACAGACTGTATACTTCCTTTACTGATAATCCCCTAAATTTAAAAATTGCACACATTAATGCGCAAAGCGTACCAAGCCATTATTCTGATCTTCGAGCAACGTTTAGCTGTAAAAATATCGACACATTGCTAATTTCTGAAACGTTCCTAAAACCTTCCCTTCCTTCAACAAATTTTTCACTTCCAGGTTTTGTCCTCATACGTAATGATAGAACTGGTAAGGGGGGAGGTGGGATGGCAATTTATTTGCGTGCAGATTTGTCATACAAGATTGTGAGTGCATCACCATCACTTTACTCAGAATCAGCTGAACACCTCGGTATCGAAGTAACTATACGCCATACGAAATTACTCCTAACGGTTTTTTATAATCCTTATATGAGTATTGATTATTTCGATACCCTGGAAAGCTATTTCAATAATTTCTGCCCTATTTATGATCATGTCATTACGCTTGGCGACTTCAATACTTGTATGATCAAAAACAACTCTCACTCTCGTAAGCTTGAATCACTATTATCGTCTTTCAACCTTTCTATCTTACCGTTGTTTCCCACACATAACTTTCCTAATTGTGTCCCATCCTTAATAGATCTCATGATAGTATCAAATAATAATAATGTAGTAAATCACGGACAACTCACAGCTTCCTTTTCGTATCATGACCTGATATACCTGTCATATCGCATGCGACTCCCCAAACAAAACCGAAAGTATTAACCTTGCGTAGCTATAAAACAATTAACTCGGAATCTTTGGAGCGGGCCGCGAGAGATATCGATTGGTCGCCAGTTTTGAATGGTGCTGATATTAATGACAAAGTTGACTGCTTCAATTCTTTTCTCCTTGGCCTGTATAATCGTCATGCTCCTCTTAAATCTGTAAAAATAAAACACAATCCTGCTGCTTGGTTAGCTGACTCAATAAAACACTCCATGTCTCTTAGAGACAAAGCCAAGATCAGGTATAAACGTCGTCCATCTGAAAATAACCTCACTACCTATAAAAATCTACGCAACCTTTGCAGGCGACTTCGTCGAGACGCTAAGAGACGCTACTTTCACGACTCCCTCGTCAACCAAGGCGCTGCAGAGGCATGGAAATTCTTAAAATCTGTTGGTATTGGTAAATGTTCCACAAGTCATCATAACAACTTTAATTTGAATGCTTTAAACTCCCAATTTGCTAAACCAGCCGTAACTCTGGATCCGACTGTCAAAGCCAGCACTTTAAGATCTTTGCCAAATGCTACAAATGCATGTCCATCATTATTTTTGAATACTGTGTCAGTGGACAGTGTTAGGCGATCTACTCTCTCCATTTCGTCAGCAGCTGTAGGAGATGACAAGATATGCTCCAAAATGGTCACCTTAATTTTACCCGTCTTATTACCCGTACTCACCCATATATTTAATTATTCCCTGTCAACCGGTACTTTTCCGAATTCCTGGAAACTCGCACATATAATCCCATTACCTAAAGTTACAAACCCTACCTCTCTTTCACATTTCCGACCAATATCTATCCTGTCCTTTTTGTCTAAAGTTCTGGAGCACATTGCCCATGAACAATAACTAGAGTTTGTGTCCACTAATAATCTCCTCAGCAAATACCGATCCGGTTTCCGGTTTCCGGTCAGGGCACAGCACAGTATCTGCTCTTGTTAACGTGACTGACGATATACGTTGGGCCATGGAGGGTGGATCGCTTACATTGTTAGTTCTACTTGATTTCAGTAATGCTTTTAGTTGTGTTGACTTTGATATTCTTCTTGGAGTGCTAGAACCACTGAATTTCTCCCCCTCTGCGGTTGCTTGGTTTAGTTCTTACCTTCAAGGTCGATCTCAGCGGGTCCGCTGCGAGGAGTCCTTCTCCAAGTGGTGTGATCTCGTTGCGGGTGTACCTCAGGGTGGCGTTCTCTCTCCATTACTCTTCTCTTTGTTCATTAATTCTATCACTAAAGTTATCTCAAGTAATTACCACCTCTATGCGGACGACTTGCAGGTTTACCGACATTTCACTGTTAGCAATGTTGGCTCTGCCATTGCCGCGATTAATAAAGATCTTGGCCACATTAGTAAATGGGCTTCATCTTTTGGAATCCATGTAAATCCTAGCAAGTCGCAAGCAATAATTGTAGGCAGCCGATATATGAAGGGTTGCCTTTATATGGATGCTCTTCCAACTGTAATACTAGATGGTACTTCGATTGCTTTCACCGATACTGTAAAAAACTTAGGCGTGATAATTGACTCAAACCTCACCTAATGTCGGTGAAATTGGTCGTAAAGTCCATTACTCCTTTCACACTCTCAAGTGTCTCCAAAGTTTTTTGCCTCATCCAACCAAAATCACCCTGGAACAGGCGCTCATACAGCCAATCATAGATTATGCAGACGTGTGTTACTTAGATGCTACAGAAGAACTTTTAAATAAGCTGGAGCGCCTGCAGAACCTATGCATTCGGTTCGTGTTCAGTCTTAAGAAATATGATCACGTTTCAGAATATCGAAAGCAACTCCCATGGCTACCGATTCGGTTACGTAGGAACACTCGCATTCTCTGTCTACTATATAATGTCCTTTACAACCCTTCCTCTCCCCGATATCTTAGTGAGCGTTTCTCTTTTATGTTTTCCCAAGATAAATTGTGCAGAACTCGCAAGCGCACTCTCCTTTACCTTAAACCTCATAAGACCGATTTCTTTTCCCACTCCTTTACTGTTCATGCCGTCAGACTATGGAACTCACTTTCTTATGAAATACGTGAAGCAAAATCGTTACCAATTTTCAAAAATAAAGTAAGGCAACACTATCTTTCTCAACTTTAAAATGTTGTGTTGATGTTCAAACTTTATGTGTATTATGAAGAATATTAATATAAATCATTCATTTATAAATGTATGTATGTATATAAATATTAGAATTGTATGTATGGGTTTAAGTTAATTTATATGTTTATTTTATGATTATTTATTGAATTCTATTTTATTTTATATTATTTGAATATAATTGTACACACTAAATTTGTTCTGTACTACTTTGTCCAGTAATAGGTCTGCTGGTAGAAATTTCTATTAGAAATAAGCTGTACCTTTGTACTTTATTAGTTTATAAGTAATTTTTATTATTGTGTTTTTCTGTGTGTACATAAATTATTAAATAAATAAATAAAATAAATAAAAATGTTTGTCTACATGCTATTAAACAGGAAAAGAAATTTGGCTCAACATTATAATATCAGGACAAATTGTAATTAACACAAATGATTCATCGGATGAAAGTAAGGGCGAGGATGAGATCGAAATGTCTGGTTTTGAAGAAATTTAGAAAATTTAGAAAAAATTTAGAAATTTATGTTCAATAATAATATTCACTATTATAATATCGTTTAATATTAATAGTTCCATATGAAGTACCTAGCCAGTACTTCATAAAAATTATTAAAAAATACAAAAGTTTTGGTTTATTGATTAATGTTCTGACCGTACAAATGCAAAAAGGTATCGAAAGTTCCTGTACATATTTACCATAAGCATTATACATTAATGTACATGACACGACTACTCTTTTCCTAGAGTGAACACTGGGAGCATATCGTAGAGATCTTGACTTGACTGATCGAGACTGATAAACTTGACATCCACTTACAAGATTCATAATTTGCTTTCATAAAGAGATTTATAAATATGTCTCAGAACAGGGAACAACACCTTTAAATTTTGTCTCCATATTACTCAAAATAATTTTATTATCAGAAACACAATCTTTTTAAAATGTACATTACAATTCTCTTAATACTAAAAACAATGTGGCTTACTGAAATGTATTTAAATCAGCGACAGACTCAACACAGGCACACCTCTTTTCAAACAGGATTTTTCAAATGAAAGGTTTCACCAAAATCCCTTTTTAATCCTGAGGTGGATTTGCGTAATTCTTTTTTCAGTAAAAGAAAGCCACGCGTCCTGTGTGTAACTTGTGCCAACGTATAAAGCTATACAATATTCTTGTACATTACATTTTGTTTCGTGATTATGTATTTATATAGAGAAGTGTTTGCTATTTATGTTACAATCGTTCTAGTTAAAGAGTCGATACTGAATAATTAATATTTAACCAAAACCCGAACACATCGCTTCACGACCTGTCAAGTACTATGACCCATACTAATTCAACCGTCAGGTCTATTATGTAACTTTACTACCTGCTATTTGCTCTTCAATTGTTAATTGCCAAAAATTGCTACCTGCAGTAGCAATATGTTCGCAAATAAATTGTCTGTAATACATATAATCGATATAATTATCCTTTTTAAGTTTAGTGACGTTTTTGCGCTATAATTGTTGACTCTCAGCTGTTTATTTGGTTACGTAATACGGCAGCGGTGCGGTTTCACTAGCTTGACACCTGATGCCGTGAAAATTTCGCGATAAAATTATAACCTCAAATAATAGTCAAACAATTTATTCATATAGTTCAATCTTTTCTGAGTTTATTACTTAAATTCAAATAGACAACCAGTCTTTTTTCTCTTTGTAAATATAGTATAGGTAAATAGAGATGTGATAAAAATTATTCAAAAATTTATTTCTTCACTTTGATACTTGCTTCTTCTTGTTGACGGTAAATAAAGCATGACTCTACCACCAGCTTGGAATGACCTTAGTGAAGAAGAACTGGCAAGAAACATTTCATTTTTTCAAAATAAATTCAAAATGGCTCTTATGTCTATACAAAATTATTCTCATCTATATCTATTAACTCGGCAAGTCCCACAAACTATCCAAACGACGAATACCCTCCATCGGCACCCGATCACGAGTTAACACGGGATCCAGCCATCGTCCCCTCAACCATATTAGAGAAAAGTGAGCGACCCGTCACTCGACCAAACTAACTTAACTGTCAAACGTGATTTCCAATTGTTATTTGTTTCGGTATTTTACCCCAGAACATATTTACCTGAATAAATAATCAAAGCATTAAGCGGCCATTTTTTCGCACTTGTGTTTACGATAATAAACAACTGAAAGGGGAAGCATTCCACCAGTTCGTCTGAATCGCTTGTAGATCTGTTTTTTTCGTTTTTGATACGCTTTATTTTGAGTCTTACTGTTTATTTAACAAACATCGCAGATTAGCAACCTTTAGTTACCACGTTATCATGAACCTGTTTGCTTGTGTGATTGTGGCCACACTTTGTTCCGTGACGTGGACTTATAAATACAGTTTTGATTTTGAAAGTCTAGGTAATGTTTTAAATTTTTTTGGTTTGCTATTCTAAGTGGAACTTTAAAAAATTTCAACAGTTCGAACTGGAGTAGTAGTTATGATTTGTTTTGCTAGCATCGTTCATTATATCCCTACCTAATCAAAAAATCGGCGAAACTCCTGAAATATGCTTAAAGCCTATGCAATATTAAAATGATGAAGCTTAAAATAAGTTTAGAATTTTAGAAACTTTAGATCACAAATGAGTAATTGATTTTTTTTCTCAACAAATCACTTCTTCGAGTTTTAAAGCTATTTCATCGCCCCTCTTTTCAATCAACCGTATATAAATGTATGCATAAATAGGCTGTACTTTGGTAATACAAAATAAGGTTGGTAGTGTCGTTTATTGTAAAATTAAATGACACTACTGGTAGTGTCGCTGCCAAGTCATAGTAATTTAAGCATAGTTTCTATTTAATGTACCAATATGTCACCGGAAAATTGCCAAAACTATAACACTACAATCTGAGTAGCTTAGGCTAGGTAATATTGTTATGTAAACACCGTTTAATCATAATTGTCCGATAAAAAATTCAAATGATATTATAAAATTTCGGTTTTAAAACCTTTACGGCAATATGTATAGATATAGACGTATTCTATTTATCTTTACGGCAATATGTATAGATATAGACGTATTCTATTTATCTTTACGGCAATATGTATAGATATAGACGTATTCTATTTATCTTTACGGCAATATGTATAGATATAGACGTATTCTATTTATCTTTACGGCAATATGTATAGATATAGACGTATTCTATTTATCTTTACGGCAATATGTATAGATATAGACGTATTCTATTTATCTTTACGGCAATATGTATAGATATAGACGTATTCTATTTATCTTTACGGCAATATGTATAGATATAGACGTATTCTATTTATCTTTACGGCAATATGTATAGATATAGACGTATTCTATTTATCTTTACGGCAATATGTATAGATATAGACGTATTCTATTTATCTTTACGGCAATATGTATAGATATAGACGTATTCTATTTATCTTCAATTTCTTTCAATGAGTTTTTATCGTATTTCTGTAGCTTTTGGTAAAACATTTAAAATTAATGGCCTCAGGTCTTCAAAAAGCATAGCATAGGTTCCTGCTTAATTAACTGCACAATTGTACAATAGAGTAACAACGCTGAATAAGAATATGTGAACAAAGCCGCGGGTGTAATCTTATCTTAAATAGAAAACAACCATGATTCTTTAATAAACACGTTTGTTACGATTCTATAAGCGCACGAGGATTTAAACACGGAACCACTCTCTTAAAAGACAGGTCCACCACACGTACTGCCGAGATCACGAGGACGAAATAATTAATAAACTTGAAATAACTCTCTTATTTACAGATGCACCCAGTTACATCAAAAGACAGCTTATGAGGCAAGACCGCTACCGACCACCGCCTAAAGACGTCAAGAAAACTATACAAAACATTACATTTTCTGAGGTCCTGTCAAAAATTACAGACATAACCAGAAACCTGAACAACTACGCAGCCAGAAATGGATTCAAAGTGGATTATAAATTAATCATTAATAGGCCTAAGAAAAAGCCGGGTTGTAAGACGAAGAAATAAGAACTCCGTTCTTGTCGATGCAGTAAACGCCATTTCATACTATCCTCTGCTTTTACTTTAGTTTCTCTTACCGACCCCAACGTTTGTTTTTTCTTTCGCTGGGCCCTCCTCTACATCTTCTTACGGTAGCGTCGGGTGACGGGTCGCTCACTTCCCTCTATTATGGTCGAGGAGGGCGATGGCTGGATCTCGGTGCCGTTTGAGGGTGTTCGTGGTTTGGACAGCGAACTGGAGGTCGAGTCATGCTTTATTGGACTTCAATAAGAACAAGGTATTGTCAATGTCGAGAAATAAACATTTGAATTTGAATTTAATATTTTGTAATGTTCCCGTTTTAATAGTTGTAAACTTATAAAATTATCTGGAATAACAAGCCTCTAAGAGAAATCAGAAAAAATAAATAGAAGTATTTGAGTAGGCAGATATTAGTCAGTACCAGCTTCTGTCTTCTCCCTAGGCGACTTGTAGGCTTGCCGGGGCTCTGAACGAATTAGGGATATATTTTTAATAAATTTAGTAGACATAAAAGCAGTAAGGATAATTTTATAAATCTAGCCAGGAAATACATTTATTATTAATGTGAAAGTAGAGTGCTTCGACCTTCTTTTGAGAGCTAATTTACTTTACAATATAGAAATGTTTATTCTGTGTAGGAAGATTTAACAATCTTATTCCACTTTTCAATCTACTATGTAAGATAAAAAGGAATAAAAATAAAACTACGTATAAATATTAAATCAAATGACACAAACTTTTTATTATTTATAATAATTGAATTCATTAAATATAAATTAAGATTAAATTTGACATAAGGATCCAAAACACGGGAAAGCATCCGAGATGTGACTTCGCAGTCAGGCTCTTTTGCTGCTGTTAAGTAGATCCTACTATACTAGACCTACTATACTTAAAATCGAGTTTCTTTTGTTAAGGTCTCGATTGTGGCAGTTTTTTTTGCCCAGGGAAATTACAGGCGAAAAGGCAATTCTAAATAAGTCATTATTCATTAGTATACCACTTACTATCACGGTGAATCACGCGCTCGTCTACCGGCTGTGAAAATTGTAAAAAGAAATGTCAAAGGGTGTGTGAGAGGTGCGCACTTTCTTGCGCAGATTGCTAAAACTACGAGTTGATTACTACCTTATCAAACAGATGAAATCTCTTGGTGTCTTACACGGAAAAATATCTTTAGCTTGAGAATGACAAATGACAACCGATTTCTATTAATTGACACAGTCACGCCAGTTATGACATTTCTGTCACGTAACCCAAAATTAATTAAAATGCCAAATCTTTGTAACACAATAATTAAATACAAATTAAATGAATCACGTTCTTCTTGCTAAATAAATTTCAATTATAATAACAATATTTAATTCCTTTATTACAATAACAAAAACATCTAACAAGTCCCTACTGCTCATTAAATTGAATAAAATCGGTGAGTGACCTACAATCCGGCCTTTTAAGGTATGTTATTCCAACAGCTGCCAAGGAACCAAGTAAATTTTACAAACTGTACACAGTACGATAATTCTTGACCTATAATTCAAGCCTTCGATACAACAAAGTCTATAAATCACCAAAACATTCCAACTTTACCGTTCACCAAAGTATACGCAGCCTTGCCAAACTCTGGCCTTTCCGTATTCCAATAATAGGAAACAACATTTTGCTAGATACTTACTCATTCATGAAGCCCTCTGAACGAGACAGTTATAATTACCTATTCCATTTAAAAACAAATCTAAGTCAGAATTCAAACGACAGGAAGGATTAATTCGCCTTATTTTGTCCTCGCATTTCGAAGACTCAAGGAATGATAATTAATTGTTCTTTAAAGTTTCTAATGTTTGAGAGTTGTCCTTAAGACGATCAAGTTGTTATTAAATCTTTAATATTCAGAAAAGGAAAGGTTACAGTTCTATCAAAATAGAGTTATTATCGCGTCGAAACGTCGAGTTACAGTGTAACAGAATAATTAAACGCAATAAAGTGTGGTTAATACTTTATTGCTTCCTTACATCATTTACATAAATTGGTACAAACAAATTAATGAGATGACAAAATAATAAGGGCCTTGTGAGGCGCTGCAATTAGGGAGAGAGGAGGAATAAGCATGGCAAGACACAATTCAAATTAACGAATTATAAAAAGCGATAAGTGATTTCATACTAATTCAGAAGTTTATCGTTTAGGTACTCTTTCACAGTGTAGTAACATTTAGTTATTAAAAGTCTTTTTAATGTCTCTAAAAATTGTTTAGTGTTAGTTATTTTTTGTATGTATTTCGGTATTATATTGTATGTATATTCTTGCTGACATTGCTAGGGGACTGGCCGAGTGTAACTCTAGTTTTGAGTATGGAAGTTGTATTTTATTTTTGTGTCTTGATGTGTATTTTGATTTTTTTTTACTGAAAAAGGATAAGACGTTTGTCTTCTATCTCACCTGATGAAGACGAAGGTGTTACACGTCTATCCACGAGATACCTATTCACTCGACGCTTGAAAGAACTAGGACTATAGTTTTCTGGAAAAACAGACAAAAAACAGATTGGATGTCTTTTCTTCCTTCATAGAGTTCTGGGTATAAACGGACATACTTGCATATTTCCAATATATATATATATATACATGGCAGAGTTAATATTTTTAAGTTTTGAAAGTACGGTTTGCAGCTTTGTCTATTTTTAACGTTTACTATTCTTGTTAGTTTTTTTTTGAGATATACATAAATAATGTATTAAAATCATTGCTGTTTCCCCACTGCACAATACCGTAGCTAAACCATGAGTAAGCATATGCGTAGTACATAGATACAGCTGTTTCTCGAAGAATTTTTTATTTCTCGAAGGACATATGCGAAACTTGATATTTTGCGTCTGATTTTTCGAACGTGTTTTTTCCAATTTAAATTTGAATCTATGTCTATGCCGAGCAACTTGGTAACGAGCTCGATGTTTCTATTATTAAATTTAATGTTTATATTAAGTGGTTTTCATTGATATGGACAAAACGATATTAATTTTATTTTTTCTAAGTTTATTTCCAGGTTTTGTTCTGTTATCCAAGTGTTTATAATATTTAAAGTAAAAAGGAATTTACATTTAGTGTATTGGTGTCCTTGAATGACGGAGATATCATCCGCAAATAAAACACAATATTGTTTTAAAATGTCTGGAAGTTCATTTATGTATACTAGGAATAGCAGACATCCCAAGACTAATTCAATAGAAAAATTAAAGAATTAAAAGATTAAAAGAATTTTATTTAATTATTTTCACTATTAACCACTCTAGGGCCAAGCTGAAGTCCACCTATAAAGACGAACAAGGTAAACATTTTGAAATTGTTGGTAATCAATTACTTGTTCATTTTAAAAGCAATTAAACCATTCTGGTCTTCACCTCTCAGAGCAGTAAAATTCAAGCTACTATCAGCCCAACGGCCGGATGTCGGCGGAGTAATCCGTGGCTCGCATTTCCAATGTTGTTCAGAAGTCTGCTAGCTTCAGGGGTCCTGTGAGGCGTGTTCCATGTTACAAGCTGTATCTATATCCATTTTTGTATGTTTATGTAAGTGTATGTTGGTTTGTAATGGATACACAAAATAACTACTTAACTTATGTAAAAAATTCTTTCCCCTATATAAAGTTAAAATACAGCGACTGGTATAGGCAATAGCAATAGACTTTTAAAGATATTATGTACACTTAGACCAGGGCCTTTAAAAATGCCAAAAAAACGAAAAAAAAAATTGTAGGATAAAACCCATTGGAAAAGGAGGAGAATATAATAAAAACGAAAAAAAAAATTACGGGCAATCTGAGTTCGGGAAGTGGGGGTGAGGGGGGTTTTGAGGGTAAAAAATGGTTTATCTCGATTTCCGGCAAAATTACAAGACCTATGAAAAAAAATTAAATGGCAAAATTGTAGGTAATAAAAAGATCTACAACTTTTGTATTTACAATTTTTTCACATTACCTCAAAATTTATGTGAAAAATTCAAATAACCAAGTTTTTAGTTTTTTATTCTTATCCCTTTAAAAACAAATCTTTTTCCCACTAAATTTGATGAAAACTTGCCTTTTTATGCCCCAAATATACTTTAATTTATTTAATTTGAAATATTTATATTTTCACCTTATTTTGACTTAATATCAAAAAAGCACCCTAATTTTAAATCGAAAATTCTCGCATCAAAATATCAGCGTTTTTCAAAAATCGGTGTGCTTTTTCTTAGTTGAAATCTCTACTTTCTGATGCTGTAAAAAAGTAGACTATACTTAGTAAATATTCTCAGAAAATGCAAAAAATCTAAAACTCTAATTCGAAATTTTTTTTAAATCATTATGTACAATTTTGAGCTATTTATTAAAATTTATACTTTAGTAACTTAAAAAACGTAAGATTCCATGTAACATTGACAAACAAAAATATTGCAAATCGAAATATACTACTATAATTAACAAACAAATAATTTAATAAAGTTAATATTTAATAAGACATCTACAATATTTTGAGAAAGTTGTAAAATCTTCTTTTGATTAAAATTGTAGATGCCTCTTTATTGCAGTTTTAAGATAATTTATAAACCTGAGTGACCAACGGAAAATTTTTGCCCATTGAATTGTATTTCATAGAGAAGTGGGGAATGAGCTGGGAGGGTCTGGGCCCTACTACATACCTGTTATTTCGTAGCAGCAGTAGAAACTGTTAGCCAGTATTCGAGATACCGAGCAGTGTACAACATCGTTTTCAAAAATATACGTGCAGGCTGAGTTACTTTAAGATAATTGTGACAAATTTACTTTAAAAGAAACGTTTGGAATCTACAAAACAAGGTAAATACTATCTGTATTTTAATCTGTATCTATCAACTTTAAAATAAAAATAGTAATATTTTCTTTGATAGATAGCATGTTTAACGTAAAGTAACCTAAAAAATTTTAATTGAATGATATTGTAGTAGAAGAATAAAAAATAGTAATCTCGTTTAATTAGCACAAACAAATTTAGCCATACTCATTATAAAACTTTAAAGGCATTATTGATTTTGTCTTCCCAGATAATCAGTATTTGCAATAAATCAGATGATAAGCAAGTGTATGAAATAAAAAAAAGCAGCTTTGAATCGTTTAGTGGTGCCTAGCAAGAAAAGAATTTCGATTCGATTTTTTTGATTTTTTGAGAACATTTACTATAGTAATGTTTATTTTTTTTTACATCAGAAAGTAGAAATTTCGACGAATAAAATGGTCTTCTCTGGTCTTTAGCAGCTCTCCTGCGTCTCCCGTGCCCTCCGACATGGAAACGTACCGCTCCCGGGAGCGATTCTGACTCGGCGTCCGAAGTTTCGTCGGTCGCCGCCACCCTAACCGGCTCTCCTGAGCCCGCGTTCACTCTTGTTTCCAAGCGCTCTAAGAAGCGCATAAAGCAAGCCCCGGTATCCTCTACAAAATCGCCATACTCACACGCAAACTGCGAGCCACCCGGTCTCCTCAAGAGCGTCTATTCGCGTTAGCCGAGCATCACTCGCTACTTAGTTCCTTATAAATTCTCCTTGACATCACTCAGCAACTCAACTTAGATGTCATTTCTCCCATCACTCCCACTCATTATCCCGACAACCCGAACCACTCTCCCGACATCCTCGATTTTGCAATAGTAAAGCATATCAGCCTTGATCTCAGGTCTATCGAAACGCTCGAAGACCTAGGCTCTGATCACCACCCCGTCTCCCTCATGCTAGGATCGCCTAACGATAACGTCAACTCTCCTAAGATCTTTACCAACTGGAAAGGCTTTAAAAATACGTAAGTTTCAACCTTAGAGGCCCCGAACTCTCCGCTCGCGATCTCGCCCGACCTAGCCCTAGGAATTAGATAACCTGGATAAAAAAGACTCGTTGGTCAATTCCCTCACTGATTATATCAACTCAGCCATCAGTGAAAACGAAAAGGTTGCTAAGCAAGGCAAACCCACGCTTCCATTAGCCGTTAGCAATCTTATTAAAGCTAAGAACGCGGCTCTCCGGAGAGCCAAGCTCTATCCCACACCTTCCTATAGACTAGCTGCAAATCAGCTACAACGTCAAGTAAGGTCTTGCCTCGCGGAATTCCGAGACGCTCAAATGAACGATCTCATGGAGAATATCTCCCCGTCCCATCAAGCGTATTATAGCACGGCCCGAGCCCTACGTGTAGACGCCGCCTCTCACGTTCCTCCTCTCACTCGGCCGACGGCACTACCGCCTTTGAAAATGAAGAGAAAGCCGAATGCTTCTCATCTGCGAAATCTAACCCGCGAATCCCTCCCACATCCAGGCGGCGGAGGACGAAGTCCACCGCAGGGACTCTCTCCCCATCACCGCTGACCCCGTCACAGTGTCTA
Source organism: Marasmarcha lunaedactyla (assembly GCA_923062675.1). Lineage (NCBI taxonomy): Eukaryota > Metazoa > Arthropoda > Insecta > Lepidoptera > Pterophoridae > Marasmarcha > Marasmarcha lunaedactyla. Next base: position 24,809,767 of record OV281345.1, read on the forward strand.
ATGACGAAATCTCTCTTCTTATTAGACTTAAGCATATGCCGCAACAGGTGCTTACCTTGTTAGCTATCATCTTCAATGCTTGCTTCGACCTTAGCTACTTTCCAAAAGCCTGGAAAGAAGCGACAGTCATAGGCATTCCCAAGCCGGGTAAACCTCGAAATATCCCGGCTAATCACAGACCCATCAGCTTCCTCAAGGCTATGGCTAAACTTCTCGAAAAGTCATACTCTCTCGAATGCGCAACCATCTGTTTCCAACGGATGGCGATCCCCACATAATTCCCCGTCAGTTCGGCTTTCGCGCTTAGCAGTCTTGCCCTCAGAAAGTACATTGTATAGTCGAGTACATACTCGATGTCTTCTATCCGCGGCGTCATAAAGCAGTCGCAGTCTTCTTTGATGTAGCCAAGGCCTTCGATAAAGTGTGGCACAGCGGTCTCATTTAAAAAGTCTACAAAAAAGGCTTACAGCATCGCCTGGTTAGAATAATAGCGTCCTTTCTCAAAGACTATACGTTTCGTTTTAAACATAAAGGCACGCTTTCCGCGCCTCGTCCCATTAAGGCTGGAGTCTCTCAAGGCTCAGTCCTCGCCCCTCTGTTGTACACCGTATACACCAACGACATTGCCATTCCGCCAAAAGGCGTCGAACTCGCCCTCTTTGCCAACGACACCGCCCTTTACACCAAATGCCTCAGTGTCCCGGGTCTCGTCACCAGACTCCAAAAGGCCGTTAACGTCGTCGGTGCAAGTTTTCAAAAATGGCGTATCCACGTGAACCCTTCAACTGCAAACACCGTCGTATCGCCGACAATCTCCACGTTCGAATATTCGGTACTCCCATCACCTGGAAGCTCAGTACTAAATACTTAGGCGTCACCTTAGACCCGACGCTTTCTTTCAAACCACACATCGATAGAGTATGGAAACTCGCCCGTCTTTACTTAGGCCGCCTATATAGTATGTTAGGTAGAAAAAGTAAAATGTCCTTTAGAACAAACGTACGCTCTTTAAGACCTACGTTAGACCCGTCATGACATATCCCTCGCTAGGCCCAGGAACGCGCAAGCGTACTATTTCACAAAGCTATCATCCGATCTCGAAGCCCTTCTGGCTGCAAATTCGAATTATAACTCTAATGTTAAATCTAATGAACGTAACTGCTCTTAATTTAATTTTATTTAACTTCTCTTTGCAATTTTGTGCTACGAATTCACCTTCAGTGCTTTGAGCACCTGTGTAAATCCCAGCGTGTGACCCCTTCTGGGCCCTGCTTGCGCGGCCTTTTTCTCCAATTGGCCGTCGCATCAAATGAAGGCTGTGAGGCAAAAAATTGCACGAGTAATTCAGAGGGTTTTTTAGTGGGGTTTTTTATCCACATAACCAAGAGCGCGCGCGCGAGGTATGCGTCGGAGCATTTTTTAGAAACGGGCAGTGCATGCGGGCGAGGTTGGGGAAAAAGTCTTTTATGGTTGTGTCCGTTATACGAATGTTTATGACAATGGCAATTTGTTAAAAATGCAGTTTAATGCGCATTAGGTTGGTACTGAAAGTTTTTCTCTCTCAAGAAACTTATTAAAAGTTCCTTCGTTTTTTATTTTAATTGCACATTTTAATGTTGTTAGTATAAACATTATTTATAGGATTAAATTATTGGGATGTTATTTAAAGTAGACAGGCACGCGTTTAGATTATCTGTAATGTTTATTTTATGTGTATTAAAAATTAAAAATGTGTACAAAATTTATTTTGTGTAAATGAATAAAATTTAAAAAACATGTGTTCAGAAAACAATACAAACTTTTTGGTTGTTATCTAAATTAATGTACTTTTTAGAAAATCGGGATGTTCAATACTTGGAAATAATTAATTTTTATTTTTCGAAATGGACTTTTTATTTAGAAAGAAAGAAAGAAAGAAAGAAAAATGTTTATTTGATACCATACACAATTTAACCTTAAAACTAAAATAGTTTCTAAGTTTAACAATAATAATTTGTTTACTTATTTCGTAACATACATATAAGCTCAATATGGTCATCAAAATGGTCTCCGCTCAGCTTTATGTCGCGGCAGGAGCCACGACGCTGGTTTTCTGCGGACGCCCCAGTGCTAGTTTCTAAAAATATAACAAAAATCTATAAAGTATTCTATATAAAGCGAAGGAACTTGTACGGACTTATAACAGTAAACATTTTTATAACAAAGCAAATTGTGTTCATATCTTATTTTATTGCTTTTGTAAATATATTATAAATATACAAAATAAATATGCTATACCTGACAATTTTTAATTATTTATCTTTTTTTTTTCTTCTGGTTTTTTGTCTGCCAAAATCTTACATAAAACTATGGAAATGAAATGAAATTATCCAAACCTTTTAATTACCCATCTACTGTTTTACATAGTCTACTACAAATTGAAAAGGGCTAGGGACAAGGGGACACTTGTATTTATTGATTAAGATATAAAACCCTGCATACAAATAACCATTTACTTATTTTAAAGCACAGTACATAAAACTTAACAACAAAAATACAGTAACGCACTAACTAAAAATTAACAAATACATATACAATATAATACATCCAAGAAATAGTTTAAGATTTTATTTACTTGTTTGTTTGTTTGTAGATGCACATATATTCCAGGCTACAAGCATTATGCAAGTTCCATTTAGATTTTTTTATATTAATTTATTTATTTTTATTTTATTTATTTATTATTATTATTGCTTTTTTTTTTCTTGTGTTAACATTCTAATTTCTCTCTGTACCTATTTGTTAATTTACCCTGACTTTTGCAGTTTCAAAATATGCTCTTTATATCTAGTTTTGAAATGTTTTATAGAACTACAGTCTTTCAGTGGTGGGGGGATGTCATTCCAACACTTGGTTGCGGCGTATCGGAAACTACCGCGGAACGCAGTCGTTTTATGTGCAGGACATACAAGTCGGTTACATCTTTATTTATGACCCTAAGGGCCTTTTAAATTTCACCTGACTTTGTGGCTTAGCGCTGACGGTGCTTACCCGGATCTTACACATTTTCTACATACGATGCGCCTAAGGGCCACGGGAGGGCACGGACCTTGGCTTAGGACGTCGTACATTGAAACTTCCACTGGTTTGGGAGGGTCATCTATTGCGAAAGAACCAGTGGATATAATTTCAAATTTGAATCGTCAATGAGAGCTTTGTTCTTCATTTACTACCCTTGCGTTTGCTAATATTAGTTTGGTATTATAAAATGTATATAGCAAAGTAAGAAGTTCAATACTTATTTCATTGTAAATTCCGTTTTTTTTATATTTGGGTTATTATTTCCTATTTACGTCAACAATGTTACTTTTCTTTTACATTGTATTTTACTTTTCTTGATAATCAGTTAAATACAACAAAATAAAATGTACTACTCCTTTTATTTTACGCGAGCGAAGCCAGGGGCAAAGGCTAGATATATATAATACATCTACGAATAATGCTGTCCGTGCGCACGAATGCCACATGACCTCAGGTGGAGAGTGCGCTCAAATGCCGCCTATGCTGACTGTTAGTATATTAATAAAATTATTAAATTTTTTTTAAGTCGTAAATTAAGGTAACTATTACAAAAATCATTGCACACAAAAAAAAAACTTTTCCAATATCTCCCATTTAAAATAGCTTTTACTTTGCACCACACGACCAACCCGGGATTACCCTTGGATTTTTTCCCCTAAGCTGGACGTAATTGGAGCCCAAATTGACCGTACAGGACACTTTGGCGTCTGGCCTAAGATTGTTCCATCAGTGTTGCCAATACACATTAATTTGTTGTTCCACTTTCTAGAGAACATTGTAAGAAATAACTACGACGGTTAATGTTAAAAAATTTGATAAATATTTAATTAAAAACATTGACTGTGACTGTTTAGTTGAAATAATGAAGCTTTGAGGCACGTTCATTTAAAATATTATGGTTTTTATATATTATAAGTAATCCTTTTGGCTCTGAGTAATCAAATGTTATTAACAAACACGGAAAAAACATTTCTGATTTAACCCAACAAAATGCGTTTGTATCGTATTATTACCAATATAGTCCTCGTGTTAATTCAAAATGTTACCAGCAGAGAAAATTAATTCCAAATACTTAATGCGAGCACATGTAAATCTAAACGAAACGTAGCCAAATGCAGATTATTCTGGCAACACATGGGCCATGACAGGTTCATTTCAGATTATGGCAATACTTAGTTATCTGTATGAGATAAATCTTGCGATAATTATCACTATTGTTGCTGAAAAGCAATATATTGTTGATTTAGTAACGGATTAATCCGGTGTGTAATGGTTGATTCTAAATATATTATGTTGCACCTAATTGGGCCAAATGTAAACTATATCTACTGGTTTTTATTTGAATTGAAGGCAAGCTACATGCACAATGAAATACGCCCATACGTGAAATAAAATTAATTTAATAACAGAATCTTGTGCTAAAAGAAATAGCGTTAGCACCGAAATGATAATCTGTTATTTACAAGATTAATTGTCATAGAGATATGTGTAAAATAGTTTCAAAATATGAATTGAAAGTAATTGCAACCGAATTAAAAAAATGCATGATTCAAATGCAAATTATTTATGTTCAATACCTTTGTTTTTATTTCTGATCTGCATCAGGAAAGGCTATGAGATTGGAAGAACTTTCCGGGATAAAAATTCACAAGAAAATTTACGGGAATTATGTTTTGTTGAGCTAGGTATACTATTTTAAACTTTAATCGCAACAAATATCAGATTTAAAAGAATCCTCCTCAAAAATTGTCAAAATAACACGCTCGCCGCAACAGGTACAACGTAAGATTATATAATACCTTCGCAACAAAATTTTACTACCCTATTCCTAACCGGGAACATAATGCTGCAACTTTGTTTTACACAACGTTTGTCGTAGTGCCCCAACGCGGTAATTCTGCCTGTCATTTGGCCACTTTACTTAATGTAATTAAGGCCAAATCTCCAATATTATTTCTTTCGTCGTTTTCTGTTGCTATTTAGTTTTTTATTGGAAATTATAAGTCAAGCCACAAATTTCTTTATTGGCCACTTGATCAAGTAGTTGTAGTAGATAAATTTTGGTTAGGTTAATGTTCAGCGAGCACCCCGCGAAGCGCCAGAATCGAAATTGGATGATAATTCAAAATTATACAGCAAAAACATCATGCAACAACATATTTTTAGCGGCGAAGATAGTATCGTTCAGACGCTCGCTAATTGTGGCAGACTTAGTAATTTAGAAGGTAATGTAGATTTTTAGAGGCGAATAACGCTGTTAAAAAGAATTCTGTTTCATTAGCACCCTTTTTTTATTACAAACTTCAACAGTAATATCTTCTCGATTTTACCTTATCGATTCAATACTAAACCCCAGATTGATTCCACACTTTCTGAGTGAAAGTGTCAAGCGTCAATGCAGTCAAGCGCTGGACCTGTATGCGCCGCAGTCTCGCCGGGCGTGTGAACACGGACACACAGAGACATCGACACACTCCCTAATTCCATGTACCATTAGGCACAGTACTCAATTCTGGTGTTTTCTATAAATTGCAATGTATGCTTATTTCTAAATTCGCGTCAGTTATAGACTCTACATATAATGTTTGACACGAGAGACTGTGATTAATTACAGAGATAACTTCATTAGAATCCTGATCAAGAATTAAAATACAGCCAATAAAAATTTGAGGTTGTACAAATCACAAAATCTGATTAATTTAACGTCCTACTGCTACAACAGCATTTCGTTCAGTTTAGAACATAGTTTCGGTCAGCAAATCATTGCTTTTTTTTCTAGGACTCCGTTTGGATTTTTCATATTTAATTTTATTTTAACTATTTTAACCAAACACGTAATTAAGGAATGAAGGGTCATTCCTGAATAGGCCCCCAAACAAAATGGCATGTATAATGTACACAAAGCACAATGGTTACCGTAAAACTAAAGTAGTGGTTACTTAAATTGCAATTGTTAGCCTAACTTGAGTGGTTAGCTAAAACATTTAACTGATATGTAAACTTATATATATGTTTACAAATGTAAGCAATATTTGAATACAAAAAGACAAAAACTACGAGTTATAATAGACGACTAAGAATACGAGGTCACGTCCAACCATTTTTTCGCCAACCTCATTCTAAATTTGATTTAACTTTTAAAAATTTTTTATTTTTTTAATTTTAGTTTTATTCAAATATTTTTGGAATCTTTCCTTGATGTGCTGCCAGTCCCTGAACGGACACTTAATTTGATTAACGTCTTGAACCTATAGGTAATACTGTCGGGCTATGTTTAAACCTTTGGGCAGTGTTACTTTACCTTTGCTGATAAAAAATCTGGATGTGTCCTCGCGCATTAGCTAGCGGCTATCCAAGGACATAAAAATATTTGCCAGTAGTTTTGACTTACGTATGGCAAAGACCTGGGAAAGTTATTAGTTCAGGCTATTTATACTCAAAACTTTAATTCGATTGTAATATGTATTTATCATAATTTGAATGACGCAAAATCTATCTAATTTCGATTTAAGTATCCAAGCCATTAAGAATTAATATTAGTGTTGAGCATTTCTTTTTGATTTTTAAAACAAATAAGTAAAAGTTCAAACGAAGATTTATAAACACCTTTGAAGTAAATAAATGGTAAATATTGTGATTTTACACACGCAAAATACCCAACGCCCACAAAATTACTTCACGTATCCAAAACGCCCACACAAAAAATACACAACATAACAAAAGAAGATCACAGTTCAAAAACTTCCTTACTCCCTACCACGCATTATCGAACCTGCCATTCGCACTCCCATACTCCACAATATGATCGGTATTAAAAACATCATACTGCAGTTTGCTCCTTAGTTGAAAAGTTCTTAAAACAAAGGCAAGTTGGAAATACATAATTTATGAGACAGTGGGTGTTGGAAGAAGACCTACTTCGATCAAAGAGGGAGTTTGGTGTGACGCTAATGCCTTTAGAAATTACTTTATGCAGATTTGGTTTCTTATTGACATAAGTGGATATAAGTAATATTCGGTAAGTTGAACCTGCAATGGAAGCAAATGAGAATAATAAACGAGGTTACGTATCAAAATACGTACCTACTTAATAAGAAGGATAATTGACATAAAACTAATTATTGTATTTTCTAGCTTTTAGGGTTGACTGTTTTAGTTTTTTGAAACTCAAACTCAAAACGTTTATTCGCCAAACAGCTAAAACACAGCAGCTAACAAAACACAAATGCAACAAATAATGGACAAAAATAAAACAAAAGCATTAAACAAACACGTACATTGCAACACAAAACAAAAGAACAAAGATTTTTTTACAAATTAAATTAAATTTATTAAACATTAATAAAAATAATAAAGTTTTGACATTTGCATTCACAGAAAAATATGTAAAGATTTATTTAGAAAAATATGTAAATATGCTCTTTGATTTTTAAAGGTTTTTCTATGTACTTTTCTCAGTAATAGTTTTTATTTCTAAATAATAATAAATAAATCCCGAGAAAAACATACCAACTGTATGGCTCCAAAGAAAGAGGTGAACTGCCCCCCCCCTTCAATGTTCATAAACATACATATTATGTATGTTTATTCTGGGTTATACAGCCATACAGCCCCGACCAGGAACTCGAACCTGGAACCTACGGCGTATGAGGCAGGGCTACTACCCACTACACCACTCGGCCGTCAACCATTAAACTTTGATTCACAATGATTATAACCGGGTGAATTTTTTACCGTAACGGTATATAAGTCACCCTGTACAATTCCTTCCCTCTAATATGGTTAAGGAGGGCGATGGCTGGATCCCGCGTTAACTCGTGAACGCGTGCCGTTTGAGTGATCGTCGTTTGGATACTTGGGGGGAGGATGACTTGCCGAGCTAACAGATGCAGATAAGAATAATTTCTTAGACACAAAGGCATTGTACATTTATTTTGAAAAAACGAAGAAGTAAAGAAGAACTGTTTTTGCGAAGAAAAGATTTTCCGCACTGGTGTTAGAGTCGTGTTTTATTTGACATCAGTAAGAACAAGTCACTGTCAATGTTGAGAAATAAATATTTTAATTTGAATACAAACTAAATTCAAGGGCCAATATAAGAGTTTTACGTAAAACGAAATACGATGATGACATGTTTTATCAAGTTTCAAAGTAATCACAATTCAGTACAGTTGTAAAATACCACAAAAATTATTTTCTTGAAAATATCATATTTAAAACAAGAAAAGAATACTTTCACTCATGGCGGGCATTTACTTTGACAAACAAATAAATAACTCCACCGAGCCGTGTCTAATGTGAACGGCGCACAATGACGAAATATGAGAAAAGTTACCCGGGGACAAGTTGTATGTATACCAGGGTTCGCAGATGTGGGAAAAAAGAAAAAAAATACTTAACGGTATTAATAGCAAAAAACCTATTCGAATATTAAATTCCTAATAATAATAATGAATTATACTCAAATACTCCAACTGTATGGCCCCAAAATAGGCCACAAAATATGATTATGATAAAAAGTTTCGATAGTTCAGCTGAGTAAGAAGAAAGCACCTAAATATACCTACAGCAAAGTATTCAAATTAAGCACAGCTTGATCTAGAGGGTCAAGGTCGATGTGCTGTCTAAGTTGAACGCATCTGAAGACACTACTGGTGATCTCCACGCTGAATAAGCGTCACTGCGCAACACTATTTCAAGAAATAGGACAGCGAGGCCTCGAGTATGAACACCCAGCGCATCGTCGGCCGCAGTTTAGTAAAAACATCAGTTATCAACAAGCTTTCTCGAACCTCGAACCAAGACCCCCTAGTGATGAGATAGGCTACTATGATATACTCAGATCATATCCTTTTAAGGCAAGGGCATGGTAACGCTGATGCCAGGGCCTAGCATTAAAGTTTGTGGGATTTCTTCTTTGTATGAATTTCAACTACGTTTAATGGAATAGTTTATCACATTTCTAAATATTCCATCGGGAAAAATGATTAAAAAATAGTACCGTTTGAGAGTGTTGAAATGACAACCCTAATGACAAGCATTTTCCTATAACATTTCTAAACATATAAGAAAAAGAAACAGCGCTATATGATTCCATAACTCCTATATCTATTCATCTCATTCACTCGGTAAAACTTGAACTGTCAAATGCTCAATTCCAGTTTCTTTTTTTATGAAATGTGAATGTTCCTGTAGGTCTCACGGAATAAATAACTTCATTACTTGAGAGGATTTAACTTGGACGATTCAATCTGATTGGATCGTTAATGTTTTGAATCAGGTATTCGACGATTGATTGTACATTTATAGACTGTGAAATTGGTTGACGTAATTTATTGAAAATATGCGATGGTTGTAGGTAGAGAAGTAATTTTGATTGAGTTTGAGGTTATATTAAATAAAGGATTTATCAAAGGATAGATCACATTACTTACTTGAGCTGTTTTGCCGCTTGAATAAGTAAATTCATTTCAGTTGAGCACATTCCAACTAGCTTAAATAATATCTCCTAGTTTTGTTACTTGTTGTGGCAATAACAGAGCCTTTGGCAGGCCGGTCCTTTTTGTAGCTCGAACATCCATTTGCAGAACAAATATTGGTTATGAATCAACCTCTACCTACAGCATTTATTGGTTTCAAAAATATAAGACTGCAAGAAAGAAAACTTGCAAAAGGAACATAAAACTAGGCATTTATAAGCGGAAAAAAACATATAATATGAGCTGAGAGTTTCCAACTGATATTGAAGTTTCACTGCCAAAGAATTGATACACACACTCCAATTATGTGGCTTGACAAAATAATTACAGAAGACCTCTGATAGCTTAAAATTAATCGACTGCGTTTTCCTTCAGTCGTATTATACGATATCTTTTATAGAACCTTATAATTCATAACAATTCCTAAGCCGTCGTACGCTTTAAAAGCCCTCCAGCAAATGTGTAAGTTATGAGATCGAGCAAGTTGAAACTTGAAGCGCTTTTAGTTTTTATTCCAGCGCTGAATATGTATTACACAGGGAACTCGGAAATATCTTGTTTTCGGGTCAATATTCAATTTATTCGGAACTACGTGTTTTGCTTTCGAATTAAAGCGGGAAACCTGGAGAAAGTAATACTTGGCTTTTTATTGCTTATGGATGTTCGGCAGACTTGAAAAGTTTACCATGGTTTATAATGTTTTATGAGCAAGAAATATCAATATTAAAACTTATATATTGCTTTTTGAGATACTGAAAAAATTCGGAATCATTTATGTTAATGTCAGAGTTGTTGATTTTAATATTTTATCTCCGGAGATAAGATTAAAGTTTTATTTTGTCAACAGTGTATGTTATTATACGTATTGCAAGAGCTTCGGTAGTGCAGCGGTTAAGGCGCTGCCGGCTGCTCGATCTGATGATACGATCCCCACGAGTGCCCGATGGACCAATTAGTTTGCACAACTTGCATTAAGCCGACTGCGTTAAAGGGTGAAGGATAATATTGGAAAATATGATGTCCAAAGCACCTATGAACAAAATCTGCCAACCCACAGTAGCAAGCCGGGTAGACTAAACATTACCTGAAAACACGTAAGATTGAAGAAAAAATGTACGCAACATTTTATAAACCATAATATTGGGGACAAACCTTTCACTTCTGGATCGAGAATATTCACAATAACGATTTTTACATCTATTTTGGCGCCACTTTTTCTGTGGCTGAAGACTATACATGACACAGCAGCAGAGCATCATCTAACCCTTATTGGAAATTTTCATAGCCAACCCACAAATATCTGAGAACACATAGGAGTTTGGAAACTAAATAAATTCAAAGAAAAATTCCCCATCCAAACCAAATCCTAATTACACCCCAAGAGAAAAGTCCCAAAAACTAATAAAAAAGCAACTTTATAACGCAACCTTCCTTATTCACTTAGTTCTTAAAACAAATTCTCCATAACAGTCACACTCTCAAAAAATAGGCCAGATGCCTAATTAGAAAAATCTTCCAATTACAAGAGAAATAATTTCTCCCTAATTAAATTTTATTGCCAGACTTGGTGCGGCCACCTGCGACTCTGAAAATTAAGCAAAACATTGAATGTCTTGTAACCGTACCTTCTGCAATACGATAATGCTGCGTTTGACTGGTTTACTGTATTTTCGGACTTAAGAAAAAGTGGAATTAAATTGCTTAAGTTTGGCAAAAAAGATTTTATGGAAATTTCAATCTACCGTACCACAATTTTAAGGACTATAATTACAATTTGGAACTGACTGGGGTTTGAATCGTCCAAGAAACATATATTGGTAAGATATATCAGTTGTTTTTACGCAAAACGAGAGCTACTATAAGTTTAACATGTGTGCTTGTGTGTCTGTGGGTCTGTGTATCTTGAGTCTATGTGTGGCATCTCCCATACGAAGGACTTTGATACGTTAAACTATTTTCGATAAATTATTTTCACATGCACACCCTTAAAACTCGAAGACGCTTTAATGACGCTCTTTTTGAATGCAAAATTTTAAGACAAAAAATAGACTCTCCAATACTATTGGCCCGTTTTAACTTCCGCGTCCCTTCTAAAATTCCACAACACGCCATCGCTCCACTCCGCAACCCGTTTAGGCGAACCGTTGTAGGTGCCTATGCTCCCTTCGCCAGACTATGCAGTTTAATGAGTAGCTGTAGCATTCTAATTGACTTAAATTTTGATACAATACCATCTTTACAATCAAAGTATTACATTATGTTTGAGTTGTTTACAAAAATGAGCCTTTAAATATCAGTGCCATTGCTTTGGTATCTCAATAATTGTTCCGTTTCCTTTTCTATGTTTATAATTATTATTTTACAATTGTACTCGTTAAATAGACTTAATTTTCCTACGTGAATAGCTAATCTAATACTGTTTAGCCCAATTTATTATGCTGTTGTAAACGTTATTTGCTTTTGTAGTGCTCAGTATTGTTTACCTATATATTGTTGCACCGAGCTTGTTTACCCTAATTTTAAATTTATATGTATTTGTATTGTGTAAACAAATGTTGGTAAACCATTTAAATACAATAAAATTCTATTTTTAATTGAATTTTACCTTTTCATGGGTTTATGCGACCCGAAATAAATGATGATTATTATTAGTCTTGTTTAAAAAATTATACAAACTTTGTCCGATTAGTGCAGTTTTTCTAATTTGTGTTTATCATATTTGAGGCATTCTATAAGTATGCAGTCGGTACATTATTCTGGGAGCCTTCTAGCGCAGATTTTACGTTACTAAGGCTGGAACTGAAGCGTGTTTGTAAATTGACTTTGTTTTGTGCTACACAGGCTACATATTCTGAAAACACCTGACACCAATGTTGCAATTTCATCACTGTGTGGTATAAAAGAAAGTCGCTTTATATTTTCACAATTTTGCTTAGATAATTCTAATCCTGAAAGAGTGCTTACACATGTGTCAGACTTGAGCGAAGTTGACAAATAAAAATTGTCTTTGTTGTATAATTCTTCTTATTATATATCATTAATCATCATTAACAAAGAACATGCAACACTCTTGTAGGAAACTTGGTATAATTTTCCACAATAATTGAGGTCACATTTTTGGCGGCTTGTAGTAAACATGTCCGTCAAGAATCAAAAATTTCTATCGCAAGCACTTTTGTAGGAGATGACAAAAAAGGGTTTATTGTTTACTAAAAATAGCATTTATTTTTACGTTTAAAATAATACATGTTGACCTAAATAAATCAAAGATACATTTTCATATTATGCTGTGTGTAGCTGCTATATTTTTTTTTTATAATTCCCACACAAAAATACCAGATCCAGATGACACCCTTTTTTTTTTTTTTTGTTCCCCTCCGCGGAAAGGGCAGGAGGATATAAAAAATGCTCTGACGCACACTCCGCGCGCGCGATCGGAGTTATGTGGGACTCGTCCCGACGCCTACCAGGACCATACCCACTAAAAAACCCCCTGTCGGCTCGTGCATTTTTACCACTCAGCCTTCATCTGAGCGACGGTCAATTGGAGAAAGAAGCCGCGCTAGCGGGGCCCTTAAGGGGTCACCCGCTGGGATTTACATAGCACTGAAGGTGCTCAAAATGAAAAGTAAATAATTAAAAACATTAAAAATTTAAAAATAAATTTGCATTAATTCGGATTTACGTTAGAATTAGAATTTACGTTAGAATTAGAATTTGCGGCCTGAAGGGCCTCGAGATCTAAAGTTAATTGCGTGGGTTCGCCAGTGTGCGCGTTTCTCGGTCAAGCGACTTTGAATTTCGAATCTAACACAGGAGCAGTATATGAGACTGAATCTTGACCAAGATGATTGGGATGGGATTCGGCGCGTTTGAAGAACGATTCTGAGAGTGTTTTGAGGTGCTGTTGCACTGTAGGTAGTTCAAGATCACTGTGCAGGTCCGTTACGCACGTACCAAGGTGCGTTTGTGGCCCTGCGGCAGAAGAGGTTTTGAACTACCTGCAGTTTATACAGGACGGAGGGTTTGGCGTGGGCAAAGACTGGCGAAGCATATGATATGACGGGTCTAACGCAGGCCTTATAAAGCGTACGTTTATTTCTAAAAGACATTTTACTTTTTCTTCCTATCATACTATATAGGCGGCTTAAGTAAAAACGCGCGAGTTTCGTTACTCTATCGACGTGTGGCTTGAAAGAAAGCATCTTATCTAAGGTGACGCCTAAGTATTTAATACTGCGCTTCCAGGGGATAGGAATACCTAACATTCGAATGTGGGGATCGTTGTAGCGATTACGACGTTTGTGGTCGAATTGAATAGCAGAACTCTTTTCTGGGTTGACATCGATACGCCATTTTTGAAACCAAACACCGGGGGCGTTTACGGCCTTTTGGAGTCTGGTGATGTTATACGGGATCGCTTGATCTTTAGTGTAAAGGGCGGTATCGTCTGCAAAGAGGGCGAGTTCGACGCCTTTCGGCGGGATGGGGATGTCGTTAGTGTACACAGTGTACAGCAGAGGGGCGAGGACTGAGCCTTGCGGGACTCCAGCCTTTATGGGACGAGGCGCGGAGAGCGTGCCTTCATGTTTGAATCGAAACGTACGGTTTTTAAGAAACGACGCGATTAATCTGACTAGGCGAACCGGTAAGCCTATTTTATAGAGTTTAAAAATGAGACCGCTGTGCCAGACTTTGTCGAAAGCCTTGGCTACGTCAAAGAAAACTGCGATCGTTTTCTTTCGTTTCGGATAGAAACCTTCGAGTATGTACTCGACGATTCGATGGACTTGCTGAGGACAGGAGTGCTTAGCGCGAAAGCCGAACTGGTGGGGAATAATGAGAGGGTCGCCATCCGTTGGAAACAGATGGTTCCGCATTCGAGAGAATATGACTCTTTCGAGAAGTTTAGACATTGCGTTGAGGAGGCTGATGGGTCTGTGATTAGCCGGGACATTCAGAGGTTTACCCGGCTTCGGAATGCCTACGACTGTCACTTCCTTCCTGGCTTTTGGAAAGTAGCTATGGTCGAAGCAGGCATTGAAGATGATAGCTAACTGCTGGGGCAGGTGCTTAAGTGCGTGGTTGGAAATTCCATCCGCAGCCGGAGCCTTTTTGGAGTTTTGACTTCTAATGAGAAGCAAGATTTCATCATTAGAGACTGTGACGGGGTCGTCGGTGATGGGGAGAGATTCTCTGCGGAGAACTTCGTCCTCCACCTCCTGGATGTGGGAGGAATCCGCGGGTTGCGTGCTGGGCGAACATTGTGCCGCTATGCTGTCGGCGAAGCATTCGGCTTTCTCTTCGACTTCGAAGGCAATAGTGCCGTCGGGACGAGTGAGAGGAGGAACGTGAGAGGCGGTGTCTACGCGTAAGGCTCGAGCCATTCGATAATACGCTTGGTGGGACGGGGAGATATTCTCCATGAGATCGTTAAACTGTGTGTCTCGGAGTTCCGCGAGGCAATACCTAACTTTACGTTGAAGCTGATTCGCAGCTGTTCTGTATGCGGACGTGGGATATTTCTTGGCTCTCCGGAGAGCCACGTTCTTGGCTTTAATGAGATTGCTAACGGCTAAGGGAAGCGTGGGTTTGCCTTGCTTAGCAATAATTACGTTGTCGCTGATGGCTGTGTTGAAAGCATCAGTGAGAGTGTTGACTAATGAATCTATTTTAACTGGGCTATCTAATTGGTCGGGCGAAATCGCTAGCGGAGAGTTCGGGGCCTCTAAGGCTGAAACTAACGTATTTTTAAAGCCTTTCCAGTTGGTAAAGGTCTTAGGAGATGTGACGTTATCGTTAGGCGTACCTAGCACGAGGGAGACGGGGCGATGGTCGGAGCATAGGTCGTCGAGCGGTTCGATGGACCTGAGATCAAAATTGATTCGCTTGATAATTGCAAAGTCGAGGATGTCAGGGTTGTTGGGATAGTGAGTGGGAGTGATGGGGGATATGACGTCTAAGTCAAGTGAGTTAGTGATGTCGAGGAGAGCAATACCGCTGGTGTTGGTCGATAGGCACGTCCAGTCAGTATGTTTGGAGTTAAAGTCTCCGAACATAATGACTGAATGGCCGAGGGCGAGAATGGCCTCAAAGTCACTGCGGGTTGGTCTGGAGCCACATGGTATGTAGACTAAAGCTATGATGATGGTCGGATGACCAGTCATAGCCAATCTACACACAGTGGCTTCCATGTTGAGGAGAGGAGGGGTAGGGAGAGGACAGCAATGGAAGCCTCTTTTGTAATATATAGCGGTGCCGCCGTAACCGTCGGAGTTGGGCCTATCGTTGCGAGTAAACGCGTACTTAGGTATAGCGAATCCCCTGGAGCGGTTTGGAGTAAGCCATGTCTCCTGGAGAAGCAATAAGTCAGGTTCTTTGTTCTGAAGGAACAGTTTAATCTCGGGAAGGTTAGTGCTAAGGCTACGAGCGTTAAAAGATACTAGGGATAAGCCCTTGGGTTTAATACGACTGGACGCGGGATTTGCGGGTCTAGACATTATAATTTATTTATTTACGAATTTATACAAAAACAAAAAATGTATAACGAACTTAGAAGCGAGTGATGCTCGGCTAGCGCAAATAAACGCTCTTGAGGAGAGCGGACGGCTCGCAGTTTGCGTGCGAGTACGGAAATTTGTAAAAAGTGCGAGTGCACTCCTTCGTTATGTGGGGATCCAGGCACTTAACGCACCTGGGGGGAGCTGGGCAGTTAGCCGCTGCGTGGCCATAGAGCTGGCAGCGGTGGCACTACCCAGGGTACCCAGGGTACCAGGGGGTTGGGACGCTCGACGGAGATATTCGAGAGTCCGCAAATTGTGCGAGCCCATTCTAAAGATCTCCTTCGAGTTGGGAGTGTTGGACAGGATTACTAGAGCTAAAGAAAAACGCCTACCGCGGTTGGAGTGCATCTTGTGCACTGCTTCGGCCGGGCAACCCTGGGACCTAAGGTCCTCGAGGATTTCTTAGTTCGCGAGCTCGAACGGGACGCCCCGTAGTACTGTGCGGATCTTACGTTCCTCCGGGAGGGCGTAGGTGTGATAAGCGATTTGTTTTAAAGAAAGTAACCTGGTGAACGCGCGAAAGTCCTCGATGGTCGCGACCTGGATTTTAATTGAATCGCCTGCGTTGGTTGCTTTAAGATAGTTGATTTTTTGCTCTTAGCAAAGATTAGATACTACGGTCCATCGCGCTTTTTCGCGGAGAAAGACGGGCGGAGCGAGTTGAGGCTTCGGCGGGACGGGAGCGCAGCGCGTCGCTGGCTTCGATGGGACCGACGGAGACGTGGTTACTTCGAGCGATTTTAATGGCGCGGGGGCTGGTGTTGAAGACACCGGGGAGGGCTCGGGTATTAAGGATACCGAGGCTTTCTTAGAGCGCTTCTTGAAGCGCTTGGTGACTAGCTGGATTGCGGGCTCAGGAGAGACGGTTAAGGTGACGGCATCTGACGACGTATCAGACGCGGGTTCGGAGTCGCTCCCGGGAAATGTACGCTTGCGACGCGACGCGTGAGAGGATGCGACCGATTCGCAGTTCATCTCGGACGAGGCGGGAGATGCGGGAGAGCTGTAGACCTGAGGGGTCTGGACGTTGGAGGCCTGAGGGGCCGGGGTTGAGGCCTGAGGGGCCGGGGACGCGATAGATGCCTGTAAGGCCTGCGTTGGTACGTCATCGGGTATGCTGGCGCCGGACGCAGCGAGCGCCTGGGCGAACGACCTAAGAATGTTTACAAGGTCCATTGGAGGGTTTGGAACTACAATATGTAATATATAAATATATAATGTATGCCCAGGTTCCCTAGCAAACCTAGCACCTAAACCTCCCTACCCGCGGTAGGGGGGCTGGGGACGACGCGAAGTGGTGGCCCTAATTCGGACAGCACTGTACCATCACCCTGGGAAAGGCCCAAGTGCAATGGGATCGGGTCTGCCGGTTTCTCCTTGGCCTGAAGGGCCTTGGTAGCGCACCGGGGCAACGCTATCAGGCTTAGTTGTCACCGTTAAGTATCCACCTGATCAAACGCGAGTCTACTACGGAGTGTGTTATCAATAAATTGACAACAAAAACCGGCCGTAGACCTGACGAAGTTGGGTTGCACTAAAAGTGCGGAATTGACTACGTTACGACCGGCCGGAGCCGGCCGCAGAGCGAGTCTCTGACTACGTAACAGGCGCCAAGCGTCAAGTACGCAGCCAGAAAAACAGCCCGAGTCTTGCAACCACTATCGAATTTAATGGACCGTGGTAAGCTCAACCCTGTTGTTGCTGCACTCACCGAGGTGAGATTTTTAATTCGAGGGGTGCACAGAGTGCGGGATTGACTACGTTACGACCGGCCGTGGCCGGCCGCAGAGCGAGTCTCAGACTGCGTAACAGGCGCCAAGGGTCAAGTACGCAGCCAGAAAAACAGCCCGAGAATTTAATCGACCGCGGTAAGCTCAGCTCTGTTGTTGCTGCGAGACCGACTTAGTTGCAGCCGATCGAAACCGGCCGCAGCGTAAGCCCTACAGAGGCTATCTCAATTCATCGAGGACGAAGCGAGATTTGTACGAATCTGGCGTATGAGTATTGCTAACGAGTTGTCGTCGTGAGACGACAATCGTGACTCAACAGCTGGAGCGACCGCGAACGCGTCCGAGCGGGGCCGGACGCAGAACGGATCTGAGAGTGGCGTTTGAGTATTGCTACGAGAGAAGTCGTGAGACAACAATCGTGACTCGGCAGCCGGGAGCGACCTTCAACACGTCCGAACGGGTCCGGACGCAGATCGGGTCTGTTCAGATGACCCCAAAGTAAGCAGAGCTTATGTTATGGATGACCATACACTGAACTGGGGTGAAACCAGAATAAATAAATATCAACAGCCATGACCCAAGATCAAACATCTGTGTTTATCACGCAAATTAACACACGCGGCCGCCGAATTTGAACTTATCTGAATTTTGACATGAATATTTTATGTAATTAGCTAATTAGAGCTAGAAAATTGGTTCATAATTAGCTTTACCTAAAGTCAGTACCATTGATTAACATATATTTCTAATTTGCAATGGTTTTATTTTCAAG
This sequence comes from Marasmarcha lunaedactyla, assembly GCA_923062675.1. Taxonomy (NCBI): domain Eukaryota; kingdom Metazoa; phylum Arthropoda; class Insecta; order Lepidoptera; family Pterophoridae; genus Marasmarcha; species Marasmarcha lunaedactyla. The sequence continues at coordinate 24,828,371 of OV281345.1, forward strand.
TGGGGCCAAAACAAAACAGTAACTACAGGGTTGACCTTTCGTCGGCTGTTTAGAAATCCGCCTAGCGCCATGCGTACTTAGATTTTTTTGTTAACGTTTATCTTATATATTATTATTATAAGAAAGGCAAAGGAACTACGCCATACAGCCTGATCTGTCGTTAATATAATTTCTTCTTCTTCTTTTACTATGATAATGATAAAATTGTGTATGATAATTATAACAATCAAAGTGAAAGTCAATAGTAAAATGATAGCGTGACTGTACTATCAACGAGCGGACTACTTGGAGCAAAACGAAAATTACTGTATACACTCCTCATTCGGTTATCTTTTTAATGCACATGTCTATGAGTATTCATTGCACAATACACTATCACAATTATATACGCTAAACAGCAACTTACGTAAACAAAAATGAACAACCAATGAAGAGCACAACTCGCTCCGTCGAATTGCCGCCGAAAGGTCCGCGTTTGAACTAACTGGACCATTTCGTAGCGTCGGTACGTCCTTTTCTCATTAACGTGAGTAAGTAAATAAAAAACTTATAACTCGGGTCATCAAATAATAACGTGTGCCTTTTCATTTTATTATTAAAGCCGATAGATCGCCGTATTAACAGATAACCGGGTTTCCCTGTAAGCTGTGGCCGCTTCGCACAACCCGGTCCCGAATCCTTCAGGGACGATTACATTTATACCATAATCACCTCTACCATTCGAGCATAAAGATCAAATTACCTTAGAAAGATCGTTGTGAGTTTTGTATCCGCGGGCGTAGGCCTCCAAAGCCGATTGTGCAGTATTAATGAAGTATTAAACAATATTTCGGTGCCAGGTTTTAATAGAATTTTGGATGCCTTCTTAAAGTTGTATGATGTTACTCGCCGTTGGGTGCAAGTTTATGTGTAGTGGTAATTTTAATTGGTAACTAACAATTCCATATCCTATGCATGAATGATCTACAATAAACATGGTTTGGCTTTATATGTGCGTATAAGCTTACGCTTGTACAACTATCTATAAATACAGCAGTTTGTTGCCACAAATGACTTTCACCATATTACTGCAGAGATCTGTAAATTTTATTCGAGAGATCTAGTGGTGATTTGATAAAATATAAATAACCAAAATATTTCGTATAAATTGTTCTCATAAATCTTTCAAATATATTTCTTCAAATATATTTCTGTACCATCATAAATGCATCAAAAACCAAAAAACAACTTCCAACTGTCGGAAGGTGGCGTCGCTGATTCTCTTTTATGGTCCACAAAACATTCGTAGATTTAAATACTTAACTTCAAAATGAAACTTAGAATAAAAGCAGAATAGAGGCACATTAAGTAGCCACGAAGTCCAGTTAAGTTTAAAAGGACATAAAAATACACCTTTCTAAAAATAACTGCAACCAATTTTAGATTTAGTTTCAAATAAAGTTTAGTATTTTAGGTTAGTTTAAAAAATGTGCTGCCTTCAACAGCACATATGTTTTAGTCTAACCCAAATGAAATCGAAAACAACTCTAGCATGGAGAGACTGCGAACCGCCAGTCGAATTGGTCATAATTGGCTTTGAAAAGAATACCGTTGTTCATTTGTTCTAAAAACAAAAGATTACGACCAAAAAAGTTTTTAATGTATTTTGTTTTTTAACTAAACCCATCAAGGGTAGAGGAAATTGTAATAAAACAGCTAAACTTAGGGTGTATTCAAATAGAGGGTTATAAACAAAGCTATAAAGTAGTTTCTTTGTATACATATATTTGTAACTTAAGTTATTTAATGTTAGATTTTAAGGACTTATAGAAGGAAACCGGTTAATAAAGAAAGAAAAAAAAACATAAAATATTCGTATTTCGATCTTATTTCTAAAATCTGTTCTGGTAAATATTGAAAAATGTTAACAATTAGTTTTGTACTTTACCAGTGATATAAAGTGGATTTTGTATTAATTCTAGTGGTGTCCGTATAATCCTCGAAGCACTAAAGTAAAAGGTAAATTTTGAAAGACAATTTGCTTTTGCGAGCCTTTAGGCCACTTTGCCCAACGTAATTAAATAAGGCGTTAAATTTTATCTTGAATTATTTTCCTATCCTTATTTTACTTTTTCCTATTCTTTATTTTGAAATATTCTTGTTTGTAGATAAAGAAATAATAACAATATCGTGAAAACTATGTTTTTAAAATTTGTAATGTTTTTGTTAAATTATTTTCTTAAAAGAAATCATGACTGGTTCATAGACAGCGGTGACAACTTTACATTTTCAGTAGATGTAGCCATTTAGATTATTCAGAAGAAACTAGAGTGACGGCACTTTGATTTTCAGATAATATTGAAATTATAGTAAATCCCATTTGCAAATGGCCGCTATGTTTCACTATAACAGCGTCTTTTTCTTCTGCACATCACCTTACTATAGCTAATGAAGGTCACGTAATACTTTCACCGTCGTTAACCGGGCACCGAAACGAAATTCAGGTTGAGGGTAGTCATAAAAACACCACGTGCACAAACAATGGCTGCCTGAATGTTTTCAGCGTGCTTTTTTAAGGTTTCACACGCTTCGTGTTTGCTAGGGAATGGAATGGTGAGCTAAGTATTTTCTTTAAGTAGTATTAGAACCTAAATAGAGAACAGCCAAATTACAACTGTAATGTCCAGTAAATATCAAGTATATCAAGTACAGTTGTGCATTTTCATACAGAATTTATAAGAGTTTTTTTAAGAAATATATGCAGTAAAGAAAAACGAAACTAATTTATACAAAATTATAAAAAATATGTAAAATAAATGTTACAAAAATGCCGAAATAATATTAAAAATATTAAATAATAAGAGAAACATCCACAAATGGATGAGCAAAATAATTAATAATGCATGCCAATATAGATATTATCTTTTTAGTCAATGGGTAAAAGACACTAGTAATAACATAATAAAACAAAAGTACAATAAACCTCGTAACTACGCTAATAAAATAATACAAAATGCCAAAAAAAACTACACTCTAAATGAAATAAATAACAACAAAAACAACCCCAAGAACTTGTGGTCCTTGTTAAATACACTCACGGGTAGAATTAAACCATCAAAATAAAATTGATTGCCATTGATAAAACCATTGATAAAGTAATTCTTGATGCTTTTGAAAACCAGCACATAAAGCCAATAGACATCGCAAATAGTTTTGCTAAAACATTTATTGACAGTGTCAAAGCCATTATACCTAAATGCAATGTAAATCTTCTCGATCCACGATCAGATCAAAACAGCTGTAACATTTCCATGCACTTCCAGGAAGCAAACACTACAACGATAATAGTATATTATGCAACTAGTGAATAAAGGACGGATTTAAAGCGAGGGCCGTAGATGAGTCACGAGCAAGTGAAGGATTCTAACGATTGAATCACGAGCGTAGCGAGTGATTCAACTGTTAGAATCCTGAGCGACGCGAGTGATTCATGGCCCTCGATATAAATTCGTACTTTATTCAGGAGTTGCATACTATACTGTATACCATGACTACGAGAAAAAGACATAATTTAAGCGAAAATAGAAATTTAATCAAGTAATAATAAATGTTACATTAATTGAAATGGACATTAAAATTAGAGCAATGACTGAAATTAAGCGTAATTTTCTTATAATTATCATTAGGGTGGTCAACTTGTGAAACAATATTTATTAATCTAATGCCAAACTCCTTGTCGCAAATATCGACCAATCAAATCTCGAGAATTTATTTGCACCAAAGAATTTGAATTTCGAATCTTAGCGCAAGGAGTTTGTGTAAGCATTGAAATGGAGATCGGATATATTTTGTGTTCCAAATTCAATTACCAAAACAGTGAATAAAAACAAAACAGTGAATAAAAGGCCTTTTTATTCACTGTTTTGCGTGAATAAAATAAGCTTTTTAGAGTAGGTATGGTATAAAAAATATTATAAATAATCTCGATCACAACAAAGCACCTGGTGTAGATGGTATTCGCACTATTGACATTAAATATGTCAATAAAATTTATTTTCTTATTGCCCAATTAATAAATACAAGTATAAAGTCTGGTAGGTATCCTTCACAGCTAAAAACAGGAATCGTAAGACCTAACTTTAAAAAAGGTATAAGATCAAATTATGAAAACTTTAGGCCAAAGGTTGTTGAGAAATATGTGAGCAAACAAATGCATTCATTTTTAGATAAAAATTGTATCTTGAGTCAAATACAATACGGTTTTCAACCTAATAAAAACACCACACAACTCTTATCTGCCTTTACCGACCAGATCAATGAACACCTTAATAAGTGTACAAACATGTACTGATTGTGTTTATAGACTATAGTAAAGCCTTCGACACACTCAGACATTCTACACTTTTGGAAAGGCTAAACGATTGCGGGATAAGAGGTCCACTATTGCGCTGGTGTTCTGACTACTTGAACGATCGCGCATTCTGTGTCAAAGTCGGAAACTCTGTAAATAAGAAAACTCCGGTACGTGAGGGCACAGCACAGGGGTCCGTCCTCGGGCCGTTGCACTACCTGGTGTAAGCCAACAATGTCATGAATATTATAAAAACATGTCAGATTTATCAGTTCACTGACGACACATGTCTATTAGCTTCCCAAGATAACATTTCGGCTGCTCTTAAAAATCTACAAAAGGATTTTGACAAACTTATGCAATGGTCACACGACGCTGGTCTAGTCATTAACACGGATAAAACTAAAATAATGCACATTAGTTCTAGTAGCAACAGTACGATACGATTGATAGCTCATTCGCATGCCTGCATGCATCAGAATAAAAACATAAGTATAGGTAACTGCGGATGTCCTTCAATAGAACTGGTCGATAAACACAAATATCTCGGGCTAGTTATAGATAGTCGCCTCAAGTGGACAGAACATATCAAACATGTTTGTGACAAATAAAAAGCCATTCTTGCCAAATTTAGTATATTAAAACATAGACTACCAACTTCGATATTAATACAACTGTATAAGTTACTAGGAGAATCTATAATCGCATATGGATTGAGCAGCTATGGTCTTACCTTTAAGACCCATCTGAATATGATCTATGAACTACAACTTAGAATAAAAAGATTAGTACCAAAAAAACTTAAGTTCAAGTTCAAAGATGACTACAGCAGGTTGTTTCAATACTGCAATATTCTACCCATTCATGATAAAATCAAATACACTTTACTCGTCGAAAATTATTTTAATAAAAATAAACAAATACAGTATAACAAAGACGGGTGAACTCGCAGCACCACAAACAACAAATTAGCAATATTTATCTATATTATAATAACAAATTTAAGGTTCTGCGAACTTAAACTGTTAAATTCGGTATAAGTAGTTCGTTACAGTTCGGTACAGTTTGGTACGATCCGGCATAACGCTTTCCATCAGAAGGCGAAGCTTGTTTGCCAGCCAGCATGTATAAGGAAAAGTTGAAAGAAATATACTTGTCTAGTAAATTATGAATTCCTAGAAATAAATCAACTCCATGTAAATGTTTGTTTGAATTATCTGTCGTATGACATTGTGAATTAAAACTTGTCATACAGCTGTGATACCGAAGAAAAAAGCAAAATACCGCAATATTTTTATATGTTTTTGTTAACTACTTAAAATGTACTGATTTGTTATAAGCATATTTAAATTTTTTGTGATCATTTTTCCAAAACAAAATTCATTAAAAATATAAATCGCAGAAATCGTCGTTTCAAATATTATTAATTTTCTTGCTTTACAGTTCAAATATTTTGTAGATTTGTTTATAGAAAAAAATATTACTGAATTTTTGTCATATATTTCATTATATATTTCATTAATCAGGGGGCCTATAACTCGTTTGTTCCTTTACACTGAACTCTAATATGACTTTTGTTAAGTTTAGCATTCGTAATTCACTCGTTGGACATCAGAATTCCATTGCACAATAACGACCAATATTACTGATACACGCTCCTCTGAATTCATAAGTTACAGATGAAAACCTCATGCAGTTCGATTCTCGCTCCGATCGCCACGCGGTGCGGACGTGCAAGCCCCGTTCTCCGTTGATCGGTCCTTTCCCGCTATTCCGTGGCGCTCAGTCTACTGACGTCACAGTCTAGCGTGTTGGTTTCGTGCTACGGTTTTCAAGGTTTTCTACTCCGTCTGAGTGCTATCGAAGTGCGTACTTTTCTTTGCGACTAAGCCCCTTAGTCTTCAAAGTGCTGTGCTAAGTTGTGTTGTGCTTGTGCTGAGTGCAGTGTTGTGCCCAGCGTAAGTAGTCTGGTTTCAGTGCAAAGGATACTTAACGGTGACAACGAATTTGTACTGAACCAGTCCTTTTATTTTTATTTTTTTTTTCTCTTCTCTATTTTATTTATTTTTCTATTTTTCATATTTATTTTTATCATATCTGTGTGTTTTCGTGTGTATCTGTCCTTTCTGTCGGTAAAGGTTGACCCTAACGCGGTCAACTCTTTACCTGCGTACCCTTTTTAGGTTTCTAGGTAGCGGCCTTCGGCGTACTACTGTTAGTTTTAAGTTTTTCCTCCCCAACCCCCCTACCGCTGGTAGGGAGGTTAGCCGCTAGGATTTTGCTAGGTTTTTAGGAACTAGGCATCTTTTATTATTCATTTATTTATTAATATTAGTGCCCAACCCTCCCTAATGGATCCGCTAAGCGCTATTAACGCGTTCACCCAGGCGCTTGCTGCGATAGGCGTCTACATCCCGAATGACATCATAACGCAGGCCTTGCAGGCATCAATCGCGTCCCCGGCACCTCAGGCCTCAACCCCGGCCCCTCAGGCCTCAACCCCGGCCCCTCAGGCCTCAACCCCGGCCCCTCAGGCCTCAAACCCGGCCCCACAGGCCTCCAACGTCGAGACCCCTCAGGTCTACAGCTCTTCCTCGTCTCCCGCCTCGTCCGAGATGGACTGCGAATCGGTCGCATCCTCTCACGCGTCGCGTCGTAAGCGTACCGCTCCCGGGAGCGACTCCGAACCCGCGTCTGACACGTCGTCAGATGCCGTCACCTTAACCGGCTCTCCTGAGCCCGCCTTTCAACTTGTCGCCAAGCGCTCCAAGAAGCGCTCTAAGAAAGCTTCGGTTTCTTCAATACCCGAGCCCTCCCCGGTGTCTTCAACACCAGCCCCCGCGCCGTTAAAATCGCTCGTAGTAGCCGCGTCTCCATCGGTCACATCGAAGCCAGCGACGCGCTGCGCTCCAGTCCCGCCGAAGCCTCAGCTCCCTCCACCCGTCTTCCTGCGTGAAAAAGCGCGCTGGACCGCGGTTTCTAACTTGTGCAAAGAGCACAAAATCAATTACTTAAAAGCCGCCAACGCTGGCGACACAATCAAGATTCAAGTAGCGACCATCGACGACTTCCGCGCGTTTACCAGGCTACTCTCGTTAAATAAAATCGCGTATCACACCTACGCCCTCCCGAAGGAGCGTAAGATCCGCGCAGTACTACGGGGCGTCCCGTTCGAACTCAGTAACGAAGACATCCTCGAGGACCTTAAGTCTCAGGGTTTCCCGGTCACAGCAGTGCACAAGATGCACTCCAACTGCGGTAGGCGTTTTCCTTTAGCTTTAGTAATCCTGTCAAATACTCTGAACTCGAAGGAGATTTTCAAAGAGGCTCGCACAATCTGCGGACTCTCGAACATCTCCGTCGAGCGTCCCGACCCCCGCGGTCACCCTGGGCAGTGCCACCGCTGCCAGCTATATGGCCACGCAGCGGCTAACTGCTCAGCTCCCCCCAGGTGCGTTAAGTGCCTGGATCCACATTTCACAAAGGAGTGCACTCGCACTCCTGAATCCACTTCCCCCCTGCCTGTGTGCTGTGCGGCCAGTCCGGCCACACAGCTAACTACAGGGGTTGCCCGCGCGCTCCGCGCTCCACCACCAAGAGGGTCGCGCCTAAACCGGCGCCGCCGCTCACTCCTGCTAACTTCCCGCCGCTGCGCAACCGGGGTCCCCCGGAAGCAAAGCCCGTTCAGCCGACGCCTACTCCGGCTCTGTCTTGGAGGCAGCGTCCGGCCGTCCCGCCTGCACCTTCCCGACCCATCCCAGCTCCCGTAGCTTCCGTAGGGCCGCGTCCCGCTCCGTTATCCGTACCTCAGCCGTCGTTGGCTGAGGATATGAAGACCGTGTTCGACGTTATTCAAAACGTCGATATTAACGAAATTTCCGTACTCGCACGCAAACTGCGAGCCGCCCGCTCTCCTCAAGAGCGTTTATTCGCGTTAGCCGAGCATCACTCGCTCCTAAATTCGTTGTAAATTTATTTTTATTTTTTTTTATTTTTACATAAAATCGTAAATAAGTAAATTATAATGTCTAGACCCGCGAATCCCGCGTCCAGTCGTATTAAACCCAAGGGCTTATCCCTAGTATCTTTTAACGCTCGTAGCCTTAGCACTAACCTTCCCGAGATTAAACTGTTCCTTCAGAACAAAGAACCTGACTTATTCCTTCTCCAGGAGACATGGCTTACTCCAAAACGCTCCAGGGGATACGCTATTCCTAAGTACGCGTTTACTCGCAACGATAGGCCCAACTCCGACGGTTACGGCGGCACCGCTATATATTACAAAAGAGGCTTCCATTGCTGTCCTCTCCCTACCCCTCCTCTCCTCAACATGGAGGCCACGGTGTGTAGATTGGCTATGACTGGTCATCCGACCATCATCATAGCTTCAGTCTACATACCGTGTGGCTCCAATCCAATCCGCAGCGACTTTGAGGCCATTCTCGCCCTCTTTTTTTTTTTTTTTTTTTTATTAATAATTAGCAGGCGTTTGTCTTCCATCTCACCTGATGGAAAGTGACGATGAAGACGAGGATCGTACACGCCTGTCTAAGAGGTACCTATTCACTCTACACTTGAAAGCTCCAGGGTTATATTTGTCTGGAAAAACAGACGCAGGCAAATCGTTCCACTCTTTGGCAACACGAACCAAAAATGAGCTATCGAACCGTTTAGTTCGGCTCATCGGCACGCTAACCACAAACGGGTGAAACTTCTGTCTGCGCCTGGTTGACCGGCCATTCAGTCATTATGTTCGGAGACTTTAACTCCAAACATACTGACTGGACGTGCCTATCGACCAACACCAGCGGTATCGCTCTCCTCGACATCACTAACTCCCTTGACTTAGACGTCATATCCCCCATCACTCCCACTCACTATCCCAACAACCCGACCTACTCTCCTGACATCCTCGACTTTGCAATTATCAAGCGAATCAATCTTGATCTAAGGTCTATCGAACCGCTCGATGACCTAGGCTCCTACCATCGCCCCGTCTCCCTCGTGCTAGGTACGCCTAACGTTAACGTCACATCTCCTAAGACCTTTACCAACTGGAAAGGCTTTAAAAATACGTTAGTTTCAGCCTTAGAGGCCCCGAACTCTCCGCTCGCGATTTCGCCCGACCAATTAGATAGCCCGGTTAAAATAGATTCATTAGTCAACACTCTCACTGATGCTATCAACACAGCCATCAGCGACAACGTAATTATTGCTAAGCAAGGCAAACCCACGCTTCCCTTAGCCGTTAGCAATCTCATTAAAGCCAAGAACGTGGCTCTCCGGAGAGCCAAGAAATATCCCACGTCCGCATACAGAACAGCTGCGAATCAGCTTCAACGTAAAGTTAGGTATTGCCTCGCGGAACTCCGAGACACACAGTTTAACGATCTCATGGAGAATATCTCCCCGTCCCACCAAGCGTATTATCGAATGGCTCGAGCCTTACGCGTAGACACCGCCTCTCACGTTCCTCCTCTCACTCGTCCCGACGGCACTATTGCCTTCGAAGTCGAAGAGAAAGCCGAATGCTTCGCCGACAGCATAGCGGCACAATGTTCGCCCAGCACGCAACCCGCGGATTCCTCCCACATCCAGGAGGTGGAGGACGAAGCTCTCCGCAGAGAATCTCTCCCCATCACCGACGACCCCGTCACAGTCTCTAATGATGAAATCTTGCTTCTCATTAGAAGTCAAAACTCCAAAAAGGCTCCGGCTGCGGATGGAATTTCCAACCACGCACTTAAGCACCTGCCCCAGCAGGTGCTTACCTTGTTAGCTATCATCTTCAATGCCTGCTTCGACCATAGCTACTTTCCAAAAGCCTGGAAAGAAGCGACAGTCATAGGCATTCCCAAGCCGGGTAAACCTCTGAATGTCCCGGCTAATCACAGACCCATCAGCCTCCTCAAGGCAATGTCTAAACTTCTCGAAAGAGTCATACTCTCTCGAATGCGGAACCATCTGTTTCCAACGGATGGCGACCCTCTCATCATTCCCCACCAGTTCGGCTTTCGCGCTAAGCACTCCTGCCCTCAGCAAGTCCATCGAATCGTCGAGTACATACTCGAAGGATTCTCTCAGCGTCGTAAAAAAACAATCGCGGTTCTCTTTGACGTAGCCAAGGCTTTCGACAAAGTCTGGCACAGCGGTCTCGTTTTTAAACTCTATAAAATAGGCTTACCGGCTCGCCTAGTCAGATTAATAGCGTCGTTTCTTAAAGACCGTACTTTTCGATTCAAACATGAAGGCACGCTCTCCGCGCCTCGTCCCATAAAGGCTGGAGTCCCGCAAGGCTCAGTCCTCGCCCCTCTGCTGTACACCGTGTACACTAACGACATCCCCATCCCGCCGAAAGGCGTCGAACTTGCCCTCTTTGCAGACGATACCGCCCTTTACACTAAAAGTCATGCGATCCCGTATAACATCACCAGACTCCAAAAGGCCGTAAACGCCCTCGGTGTTTGGTTTCAAAAATGGCGTATCGATGTCAACCCAGAAAAGAGTTCTGCTATTCAATTCGACCACAAACGTCGTAATCGCCACAACGATCCGCACATTCGTATGTTAGGTATTCCCATCCCCTGGAAGCGCACTGTCAAATACTTAGGTGTCACCTTAGATCAGACGCTTTCTTTCAAGCCACACGTCGATAGAGTAACGAAACTCGCGCGTTTTTACTTAAGCCGTCTATATAGTATGATAGGAAGAAAAAGTAAAATGTCTCTTAGAAATAAACGTACGCTTTATAAGGTCTGCGTTAGACCCGTCATGTCATATGCTTCGCCAGTCTTTGCCCATGCCAAACCCTCCGTCCTGTATAAGCTGCAGGTAGTTTAAAATCTCTTCTACCGCAGGGCCAAAAAACGCACCTTGGTACGTGCGTAACGCGGACCTGCACAGAGATCTTGAACTGCCTACAGTGCAACAGCACCTCAAAACACTCTCAGAATCGTTCTTCAAACGCGCCGAATCCCATCCCAATCATCTTGTTCGAGATTCAGTCTCATACTGTTCCTGTGTTAGATTCGATTTACAAAATCGCTAGACCGAGAAACGCGCACACGAGCGAACGCACGCAGTTAACTTTAGATCTAGAGGCCCTTCAGGCCGCAAATTCTAATTCTAACGTAAATTCTAATGCTAACGTAAATCCGAATTAATGCAATTTTATTTGTCAATTTTTTATGTTTTTTATTTATTTACTTTTTTTTTTTGAGCACCTTCAGTGCTATGTAAATCCCAGCGGGTGACCCCTTAAGGGCCCCGCTAGCGCGGCCTCTTTCTCCGATTGGCCGTCGCTCAGATGAAGGCTGAGTGGCAAAAATGCACGAGCCGACAGGGGGATTTTTAGTGGGTATGGTCCTGGTAGGCGTCGGGACGAGTCCCACATAACTCCGATCGCGCGCGCGGAGTATGCTTCAGAGCATTTTTTATGTCCTCCTGCCCTTCCCGTGGAGGGGAACCAAAAAAAAAAAAAAAAAAACTCATGCAGTTAATCATTCTGCAGTAGTAAGAAATAGGACTTTGCAATACTAAAAATCTAGAACCATTGTTACGCTTAATACATATAATATTTAACAGTTTGAGCTAACACATAACCTTTCATTATATACAACTTTTCAGTTTTTTTGTACCGCAGAAGAGGCCGTCAAATATCCCAAATCTATGGTAAAAAGAATCACACATTTCCACAGCTTGCATCGCTTAACTTATTATAACATATTTTTGCCATCGCTATACTCAACTTAACCATGCCAAACTGGGTAGACACCCAATAAAAGGAAAGTTAACTGCCACAACACGATACATTTTATTCACAGATTCAAGTTTCTTGTCAGTTCTTCTTCACGAAGGTTTTTCCGAACCGGTGGTAGTCATGTTTTATTTGACGTCAATAAGCACAAGTAATTGTCAATGTTGAGAAATAAATGTTTCATTTCATTTCTTCACTATCGACTTAAAGTAATCCTGTAAAGATAGTAGTAAGTTTTGTAAATAAATAAACAACTAAATATATAAATTTAAACAATACGCGACACAATCTAAAACGAATGAAAGGACCAAATGTCAGTATCGAACACGCCACGTAGCGTGACATTACAATAAAGTATTTCATTAAGTAAGCCTCGCCTCCTCTACCAGGCGCACCGCAAGTTACCCACTTAAGGAAACGGAAGAGAGAGTACAAAATTCGAATAGCGCGAAAAATAAAACTGGAAACAAGTGCGAATCCGGCCCGAAATTTCGCGGTATAAATTAATTTGAAAAAGTTTGGTGAACCGGATTCTGAGAAACCGCAACATTTGCGTGTTTTCGTGAAAATGGTTTTAATTAACCAACTGAGATCTCGTTATATAAATGCATCCGCAATAAATGCATTAAGAAAAAGTATGAATTATAAACTACATGTTTGTTTGAACTATTGTCTAAGGGCTTGCATTTACGTAATTTTTTATATATATTTTTTTTTAAGATACTTTTACATATCGCAGGCTGGAATACGATGTACTATTTTTAAATGTCAAAACAGGTCATCATATTTATCTTACTTTTCAAGGTATATTTTAAGAAGGAGTAGGTGCAATGGTTTTCAAGGACATTATTTATATGGAAAACCAAAACAATTACGCTTAGAAAAAGGTAATATGTGACAATAGTGGTGCTGTTAGGATCTCGTGTGGGGTGGTACTACACTCTTTCTATTTTAACCGCCATTATAACCAGGTTTTCATGGTTGTGCTGTGTTCCCGATAAAAGGAAAGAACAGCCAGTATAATTACTGGAACAAAGGCAATTACAACTTAACCTACGGTAATAATAATTAATAACATGTACGATTAATAATGTCGGACGGCCCAGATCGAGATAAAAAAAATATTTAATCTCAACAATGAATATAAGTGGTTCAACTGATTAGTGCGCGCGGCTCTATTGGCTGGTTTCCACGCGTTAAGTAATTAAGTTGGTAACTACATTTTAAGTAAAAAATTACGTGTAAACAGTCAGTTAAGTGATAACTGGGAAATTAAAACTTGGTTTGCAAGTGATTGAGTAGATGAGGATTCGTTCTATTTTATATTTTACACGTATAAATAGGTGGGCGGAGCTTCTCACTTAACACGTTTGAACGTGAATTTTAGTTATGTGCATAAGTTGACAATGCGAGTGGCGGCAAGAGTTTGTATTTATTTTGCATTTTTTCTTTTTTATTTAAAATTTCGAAGTGTCTAAAAAAACATATTCTCCTAGAGATTTTAATTTCCGAAACAAGTTCTTCTCGGAATTTGTCCAAAATCTCGTTTACCACATATCTAATTACAGAATTGACGAACTCCTTGACATTCATCACAGTTCATCTTCATTGAACTTATGAGCTTAACTACTTAATCCAAACGACTCACAAGTGACATGTAGTAACTTAACCGTGCATAAGAGTGCGTGTGCTTGTGAATATGCAACTTAATTTTGTGTGGATGCCATTGTGTGGCTGCCGCCATCTTGTCAAACCGTGTTCTCGTCGCTTTGGTGTGCGTGTACAATTAGTACATTTCTGTCACGCACACACAGTTGCTGTAAAGGCTTAAGCTTGTACCGTAACGAGCACGTAGGGCCACCGCGCACAAATGACTTGAAGTATCTGTATCTTTTTTTTGTTTTCCTCCAAGGGGAGGGCAGGAGGAAGTAAAAAATGCTCTTACACATACCCCGCGCGTGCGATCGAGTTTATGTGGGACTCGTTCCGAGCCTACCAGAGCCTCTTCCCACTAAAAAACCCCCTGAATGACTATGGCAATTTTTTAGAAGAGATTTTGAACCACTTGCAGTTTGTGCAGGAGGGAAGGTTTGGCGTGGGCAAAGATTGGCGAGGCATAAGTCATGACGGGTCTAACGCAGATCTTAAAGAGCGTTCGTTTCTTACGAAAGGACATTTTACTACCTAACATAATATTTTGTCGGCCTAAGTAGAGACGGGCGAGTTTCGTTACTCTATCGACGTGTGGCTTGAAAGAAAGCGTCTGGTCTAGAGTGACGCCTAAGTATTTGGTACTGCGCTTCCAGGGGATGGGAATACCTAACATTCGAACGTGGAGCTTGTCGGCGATGCGACGGCATTTGAAGTCGAAGTAAACCGCAGAAATCTTGTCTGGGTTCACATCGATACGCCATTTTGAAGCCATACACCGAAGGCGTTAACGGCCTTTTGGAGTCTGGTAATAAGGTGCGGGACACAGCCTTTCGGCGGGATGGGAATGTCGTTAGTGTACACGGTGTACAACAGAGGACTGAGCCTTTAGGGACTCTAGCCTTTATGGGTCGAGGCGCGGAAAGCGTGCCTTCATATTTAAAACGAAACGTACAATCTTTGAGAGTTAAGCCTATTTAATAGAGTTTATAAACGAGGCCGCTGTGCCAGACTTTATCGAAAAAGAGAACTGCGACCATTTTGTTACGCCGGATAGAAGCCGTCAAGTATGTACTCGAAGATACGATGTACTTGCTGAGGGCAAGAGTTCTTAGTGCAAAAGCCGAATTGATGGGGAATGATGAGGGGATCGTCATCCGTTGGAAACAGATGGTTGCGCATTCGAGAGAGTATGACCCTCTCGAGAAGTTTAATCATGGCCTTGAGGAGGCTGATGGGTCTGTGATTAGCCGGAATATTCAGAGGTTTACCCGGTTTGGGAATGCCTATGGCTGTCGCTTCTTTCCAAGCTTTTGGAAAGTAGCAAAGGTCGAAGCAGCATTGAAGATGATAGCTAGCACGGTAAGCTCCTTTGAGGCAGGTGCTTAAGTGCATGGTTGGAAATTCCATCCGCACCCGGAGCCTTTTTAGACTTTTGATTTCTAATCAGAAGAGAGATTTCGTCATTAGACAATGTGACGGGGTCGAAGGTGATGGGGAGAGAGTCCCGGCGGTCCCACCGCCTGGATATGAGAGGGATCCACGAGTTGAGTGCTGGGCGATTGTGAGGCAATGCTGTCAGCGAAGCACTCGGCTTTCTCTTCGTCTTCGAAGGTGGTAGTGCCGTCGGGACGAGTGAGAGGAGGAACATGAGATGCAGTGGCTACGCGTAAGACGGGGAGATATTCTCCATGAGATTGTTCGTCTGAGCGTCTCGGAGATCCGCGAGGCAAGACCTAACCTATCTATATGCGGGCGTGGGATAGAGCTTAGCTTTAATAAGATTGCTAATGGCTAAGGGAAGCGTGGGTTTGCCTTGCTTAGCAACCTTTTCGTTATCAATGATGGCTGGGTTAATAGCAACAGTGAGGGAATCGACTAACGATCTATTTAGTCCAGGCTATCTAGAGAGTCGGGCGAGATCGCGAGCGGAGAGTTCGGGGCCTCTAGGGCTGAAACTAACGTAAAGTATCTGTATA
The DNA here is from genome assembly GCA_923062675.1 of Marasmarcha lunaedactyla. Classification (NCBI taxonomy): domain Eukaryota; kingdom Metazoa; phylum Arthropoda; class Insecta; order Lepidoptera; family Pterophoridae; genus Marasmarcha; species Marasmarcha lunaedactyla. Next base: position 24,844,086 of record OV281345.1, read on the forward strand.
GCGAATGCCTATAATATGGGTAGATCCAAAATGAGACCAAAAAAGTGGTCGGGCATCTTTGTGAATGGCACTCATTGTTGTCAGATTTAACTATCTTCAAATTGCCGTAACAATTTGAAACTTATCACTTATCAAATAAATGTTGTAATACAGATGACAATCTTTTCGAATTATCTGATGTTGGAAGCAGAAGGCTATCAATGGCTCCAAGTCAACCTCTTGAGTTTGTGCCCACGTGATTTGTTTTACCAAGTGAAGTTTTCGACCATGATGCGTGTTATGGGACGCGTTTTTTAGTATTTTTTCTGAGAAAGTGAGAGAGAATCCAGTACATGTTAGTTATTATAACAACTTGTAACACATGATTTAATAATACATACATTCCAAATATTTTACATTAACAACATAAAACGCAGAATGAAATATTTCTGAATTATGAAAATTAAATGCTGAATGTTCACTTCACTAGATAAGCCTCCGTAATACAAAACCTCAAAGAGATTTTTCCAGACAAAAGTAAATTTGTTTTATTCGAGGAAAATTACTTAATCTGGTACGAGATATGTAAGCAAACGATACGGCTTCCCGAGTAATTGATATCAATAATTTAATGTTACTTGGCTTATTCATTAAAAAAGATTTTCCATTACTTTCTTAATTATTAAACAGGAAAATACACTGAAACTGCCCTCCAACTTGTACCTACTGTAAAGCCTGTGAAGTTGTTCTCTATGGAGGTATATTCCGTTATGAACAAGTTATTTAAATAAAGATGATTGGTACTTTATGAAAAATTGACACTAAAAACATCTTAAATGTCCTTGATTGACTTACAAACTCTTCTTAAATTATCAGAGTAAGTATAGCAAGGAATTTACAGTTTAAAATAAAATATAAAAATTTTTTTAATTATAAATGGGCAGGCGTTTGTGTTCCATCTCACCGGGTGTTACGATGAAGACGCGGAGTTATGAAAATGCTTTAAAATAAAACGAACTTAAATTGTGACTAAAATATGCCATAGAAGGTCAATACTCAGTTACAGCCTAGTTCAGTGCAGTAACCCTATTGGTTGATTCTTTCCTCGACCACCAATGCGTGCAATAATGCAATAGCGTCGGGTGACGGGTCGCTCACTTCCCTCTAATATGGTCGAGGGATAACACAATTACATATATTATATTGAGTTTTTGCTGGCCGATTTTCGAGATTTTTGCATTTAAATTTTTGTTTTATTGACGCCGTACTTTTTATAAGGTTCCGGTGAAATTTTCTTTTTGGAATCTCGTGGAAATCCCGGAAAACTCGTTTTTTGATATTAATTTTATAAGACAAAATACCGTTCTGACCGGTTCTAATAGGTATTAGTGAATAATATTGTGTTTTTAAGTTTTTGCTGTTCCGAGAAGGTTAAATAACACCTTTTGGTTCATCGTTGTAGACGGAAAATTCAATTTTTCCTTTGTTTTTCATATAAAATAGTCAATTTTTGTTAGTTTTTATTTTTCAAAATTTTATAAAACACTTTGTTTTGCAAACATTTTTCAAATCCTTATACCATCATCTGCGCCGTGCTCCTGCGCGTCTTTTAAGGCACTAAAGAACCTTCCACGAGGAAACGGTGTTGGAAAATTTTGCAAAACTTAGCGTAAATCCGGCATTTTTTGGTCAAAATTAGTGTTTTTCCTTGATATTTTCTAAATTTTCCTTTGCGCATCCCCATTTTTTAGTTTCAATAGCCTGCATTTGACCGTCCGCTTCGATTGAGACATCAACCGTCCCGATCGGACTACAGAAACTTGCGACATCTAGTAGTAAAGTTTTTGAAAATTTTTTAAGTTGGGCTTTTTATTTTAAACTTTGATATTGACTGTTGTGATATAGTTGTAAGTTAGTTTTAAGTGAGTTTTCTGTGTAGTGACGTATTATTTATTGTTTGGGGACCTTTACACCCCGAACAAGAAAACTGTATATTAATCAAAATTTTTTTTTTAATCATTATTTTAGTGATATAATTATTGACTGGGACAATTTACATCCCACTTAGACATATTTTAATATAGACCGAGTGCCCATCTACAGCACCTCAGACAAACGACTTCTGTATAATTTTATTATAAGACATTGTAATTTACATTCGTTTTATTTATAAACACTGACGTATACCTCTGGCCAGCATGATGCGTACACCAGCAAAGATAGTGGGAGGCGATGAAGTGGGCAGAAAATCCCCACAGAAAACAAATGGCTCAAAAGTGAGGAGGAGTATCGACAAATGGGAAACGGCCAGTCTTGAGACACAAACTACTTCACCGAATAGCAGGACTTCCACAGACTCGGCCAAAGTATACCACGATAAAACGTCCGAGGCAAGAATGTGCATGAGCAAGGCCAAGAAATATCTGAATGCATCCAGGAATATACGCACAGAAATCAAAACCAGCGTCTCAGAATTAATTGGCAGGCTATATGAAATGGTTAAAGAACTTGAAATGCAACTCACCAGTAAAAAACCAAGTGATGCTCATGTACATTCTTTGCAAACGGACAATATACCCATTACTTCACATCAGAACGAAAGCTCAGAGCTCCTCAACCAGCTACGGGAGACCAACAAAAATCTGTTGCAAAATAATCAGCTAATGCTTGAAATACGAGAAGTGCTGGGAAAAAACCGCAATAAGGTCACAGACCCAAACACCACCTACGCAAATGTCGCAGCAAGATATTCAGCGCCTGCATCACCCCCTAAGACTGCACTGCACAGTATAGCTGTCACATCCGAGGACGTAACCGAAACTGGGGAAAGCGTCCTCGAACAAATTAGAGAGGTATTGAATGCGAAGGAAGGGTGGGTGAAAGTGGAAAGGGTCAGGAAGGCAAAGGACAGGAAGGTCATAATGAGTTGTAGGACAGAAGAGGAAAAGAACACAATCAAGCACAAAATCCTCAACGCTAAGAAAAAACTGGCGTGTGAGGACTTACTTAACCGCGATCCTCTTCTTGTCCTCAGAGACGTCCTGTCCTGCCACACTGACGAAGAAATACTGCTGGCCCTTAAAAAACAAAATAAAGAGCTCTTCGACGGAGTTGGCCCTGGGGAGGAACGTCTTGCGGTAAAATACAGAATGTAGGCACGGAATCCGATAACGCTTGATTGATTAACAGCTGAATTTCGTGAAATTATGCGATCGGAAAATTTGGTTTGCAATAAATTCATTGTTTCTGTGGCTGTGTGACTCATTGCACCATCTTGTTGAAATCATATGTTAGTCATATCCGTATCATCAATAATAGTACAAAATTAAGTTTTTAACATCTCTCTATAGCGTAATCCATTAACTGTAACCGCACTTCCAGTCAAGTTTTCGAAAAAACGGCCCAATCACGCGTCCAGACCCCATAGTTCAGCATATAAAGGTTTCTCAACAATGTTCCTTGGATTTTCAGAAGCCCAAATGCGGGAATTTTGCTTGTTGACGTAGACAGACAAATGAAAATGGTCTCGAAAAAGAAAGACTAAAGAAACTCTTTCATCAATGAATAAATATGCTTCAAATACTTTTTTTTTTGTTTTATTATTTATTTAATTTTTTACACAATAATGAAAATAAAAGCTTAAAATTACTTATCTCATTAAATTAAAATCTATTCCTAATGACAGAAAATTTAATTATTTTTCAGATTGTAATTATTTTAATAACAATACAAAAGTGAAACATTAACAATAAAATTTAGTTTCTGGTCACAAAATCGAATCTTTCTAATTGATACTTAGAAAATCTTTTAAACAGGGTGATGGCTAAAACCTCATGACATTTTTTGTTTTAAGTTGCGTAAAAAGAAATTATTTTCATTCATCTTGAATATTCTTTATTACCTCATATCTCCAGAACAGCTTAACGGATGTACACAATTGAGGTATCGTTAGATTTGTCTTAGCACCCAAGTGTTCTTAAATAGGTGACGTTACATACCATACAAACTATGCGTGAAAACTATAACCCTTCTTTTGCAATAAGACATTTTACTGTGCCTACCTAACATGCTGTTTAGGCAGGCCATGTATAGACGGGCGAGTTTGGTAACCCTTAGTATATGAAGACTGAATGAAAGCGTACTATCGAGATTTTCATTCGGATTCGGATATGGGGGTCGCAGGGGCGACGGCGTTTATGATCGAAGCGCATCGCAGAGCTTTTCTCTGGATTAACATCGATACGCCATTTTTTAAACCAGGCTCCGAGGTCATTTACGCCCTTCTGGAGTTTGGTGATGAGAGTGTCGACGTGCACTCTCTTGACGTATAGGGCAGTGTCGTCGGCAAAGAGGGAGAGTTGAACACCATTCGATGGAATAGGTATGTCATTGGTGTATGTAGTGTATAATAGCGGGGCGAGTACCGAGCCCTGAGGGACGCCCGCCTTGAGCGGTCGGAGGGTGGAGAGCGTACTTTCGTGTTTAAAACGAAAGGTGCGGTCGGTCAGGCAAGCCTGTGTTGTGAAGCTTGTAAATGAGACCCGCGTGCCAGACTTTGTCGAAAGCCTTGGCTACGTCAAAGAAAACCGCAACTGTTTTAAGTCGTCTAGGGTAGAAGTCGTCGAGTATGTACTCGACGATTCGGTGGACTTGCTAAGGGCACCTGCCGAGGCAGCTGCTTAAGTGCGTGGTTGGAAATTCCATCCGCACCCGGGGCCTTCTTGGATTTCTGTCTTCTGATGAGGAAGAGAATCTCATCGTTAGACACTGTAATGGGGTCGGCGGTGACTGGACGGCAGTCTTTGCGAACGACTTCGTCTTCCACCGCCTGGATGTGCGCTGGGTCTGTGGGTTGGGTACTCGGGGAGCATTGTGAAGCAACGCTATCGGCAAAGCATTCAGCTTTCTCGTAGTCCTCGAAGGCGGTATTGCCATCGGGACGAGACAATGGAGGGGTGTAGGTACGGGCGTCTAGTCGGAGGGCTTTCGCCATCCTAAAGTATGTCGTGTGGGACGGAGAGATATGAATCATAAGATCGTTCCTTTGAACATCTCTGTATTCCGCTATGGTGCGTTTGACTTTACGTTGTAGCCGATTTGCGGCTTGCCTGTAGGCGGAGGTGGGGTAACGTCTGGCTCTGCGGAGAGCGGTTTTTTTAGCTTTAATTAGGTTGCTGATGTCCAAGGGAAGCTTCCTTTATATTCTCACTGATAGCTGAGTTGATGGCGGTAGTGAGCGAATCGACTATCAAGTCGATTATGTCCGTGCTATGGAGATAGTCGGATGAAATCGCAAGGGGGCAGTCTGGGGTTTCCAAGGCCGAAGACAGGGTGTGCTTGAAACCTTCCCAGTTGGTATAGGTTTTGGAGCTAGAGGGTCGTTTTGGGGTCCTAGTATTAGGGAAACCGGTCGGTGGTCGGAGCCTAAGTCGTCTAGCGGCTGTATGGTCCTTAGATCGAGATTGATACCTTTGACTATGGCAAAGTCAAGGATATCAGGGGAATGAAGCGGGTTATCCGGGTAATGGGTGGGTGTAACGGGTGAAATTACGTCAAGATCGAGTGACTTCTTGATGTCTTGTTTAACACCACTGGTGTTAAACTACTAGGTGTTGGTCGACAAGCACGTCTAGTCAGTATATTTGCAATTAAAATCGCCGAACATAATAACGGATTGTCCTAGTTCGAGTAAGGCCTCGAAGTCACTACAAAGGGGCGGAGTTCCACTAGGTATATAGACTGAGGCTAAGTCCTGTCATAGCTAGTCTACGTACAGTGACCTCCATGTTGATAAGTGGAGGCGTGGGAATCGATGAACAGTGAATATTCCTTTTGTAGTATATGGCAGTGCCGCCTCCTTTGACGGATACGGGCCTGTCATCACGCACAATAGAGTATTTGGGAATGGTGAGACTCCTGGTGTGCTGTGGTTTTAAAAATGTCTCTTGAACAAGGACTAACTCGGGCTCAATGTTCTTGATAAACAGTTTGAGCTCCGGAAGTTGGTGGATAAGATCTCTGGTGTTAAACGACATCAGGGATAAACCCCTAGGTTTCGTACGACCAGTCGTGGCACTGAGTGGAGGATTCATTATAGATGTACCTATAATGATTTGATTAGAGAATCGTACTCTGCGAGTACCATAAATCGTTCGTGGGAGTTGCGGGCCGCACGCAGTTTGCTAGCGCACTGCGCTACTTGTGACATGTTGAAATAAAATAAAATAAAATAAAAATAAGTTTTAGGTCTTCAGCCATTGAAGGCTGAGGAGAAGCTTGTGGGCCTGCTGATGGAGCAGGGCGGGTGGGTTCAGCCGGACGTTGTCTCCAGGTGGTGGCACTTCCCGGGATGGCCGCGGCGATGGGGCATCTCAACTGAAATGACGGAGAGGCCGTAGATGGTGTTGGCCTCTCTGAATAACTCCTTGGATCTGGGCAAATTGGCCAGAATGACCAAGGCCAAGGGGAAGCGGCGGTCGGTTTTTGCTGTGCATCTTGTGCACAGCCTCGGCGGGAAATCCTTGCGATTTAATGTCCTCGAGGATAGTCTCGTTCGAATTCTCGAACGGGACTCCCCGTAAGACGGCTTTAATCTAACGCTCTTCAGGGAGAGCGTAAGTGTGATAGGCGAAATGCCTGAGAGAGAAGAGGCGCGTCAGCACTCTGAAATCCTCAATTGTGGGGACTGTGATTTTAACGGCCTCTGACATGTTAGTGGCCTGCAGATAGTTAATACTTTGCTTACGGCAAAGGCTTGAAACTTGAGGCCAGTTGGCCTTTTTCCGTAGGAACACGGGGGGAGGGGTCTTCACTTTCGTGAGGACGGGTGTGCAGCGCGAGGCTGGCTTAGTGGCGGCGGCTTGGCCGGCGGGAGGTGTCACTTTAAGTGACATAAGGGAGGGGACGGGCGATTGTGGTGCCGAGCAGACGGTAGGTGTCGGAGACACCGGCGTGGAGGCGGGTGTCGGCGACACCGGGGTTTTCTTAGTTCGCTTTGTGCGGCGCTCCATCAGCGTGATGCTGGCGGCGGTGGGCTCAGGGGAGCCGGTGAGTGTGTCCGCGGACACGGAGTCGGCGCTGTTGCTTGACGCAGTGCGCTTGGGTCGTCGGGAAGATTGGGTTGATGCCGTCGAGGTGGCATCAGTAGATTCGCACTCCATGGAGGAGGCAGATGAGGGGGAAGCGCTGTAAGGCAGATGTTGTTCGACCTGAGGGGCCTGGGCGGCCTGAGGGGCCAGTGGAGCCAGTACAGTGGCGAGCGGGGGGCAAAGGGCGCTAAGCAGCTTGAACACTACGTTAGCGTTGAGAGGATTGCCTGAAGCAGCACCTTCGGCTAATTGCTTCGCAAGGTCCAACAGATCTTGCGAGGCCATTGCGTCTGGCGGAGAGGGAAAGGGGAGCTACCAAAATATAAGTTTAATATATGAAATATATATGCTATGAACGACCTAACAGTCAAAAACCTTACTACCAGCGGTAGGGGGGATGTGGACGGCTGCAGTGGTGCCCCTAGCTCGGACAGCACTGATTCCGTCACCCTGGGTAAGTCCCAGTGCACTGGGATCGGGGACTTCTGGTTTGTAGTTTAGCCTGAAGGGCATGCGCACCGGGGCAACGCTAACTGGTTTCGTTAGCAACATTTCGCGTATCCACCAGTTCACGAAGTCTTGAACACGACAAACTTACTCACACGAAGCAACGCCTGGAACATCGAAGCCCGTCGACGTAGTTCACGTTCGACGAAGTACGGTTAACGCAACACCAATCGCCGTTAAAACGTTGAAAACGGCGTTATGAAATTCGAAACGGAAACAACTATTGAAATTTGAGTGCTCGGTGAGCGCGGGGGCTAATGGAGCGGAAAGGCGACAGCGCTTTATGTGCGAACGAGTCCGCATGCAAACCGAGTGTGTAGTTAAAGATAAAGAATCTCTTTTATGATGCAGGGAGTCAGCTCAGTACAGTAAACTCGCACACCTCCCGCTCACTTAACTCGCGCACCTCCCGCTCAGTTAACTCGCGCACCTCTCGCACAGTTAACTCGCGCACCTCCCGCTCAGTTAACTCGCACACCTCCCGCTTATATTCTTTTGAATGCACGCACACTTGACGCTTTTCCAGCAAAGATGAGCTTAGCGGAACAATAGGATAACAGCATTGTTTGATTTCATTTTTCCCAGCTTCCTCACGCGCACTTATTTAGTATTTAATTCTTAAATACTAAACGCTGAAATATATCTCTGTAGAACTGTCAACATGAAATCCTGTTGAAAAAATGTTGATTGTTCTATGACTACTGATTCTGGTTTCGCTTTTCGATTCTTGGCGCTTAAAACAAAGATCTTGTTGGTCATCGAGTACCAATTCAAGAAAACTATCAAGGAATCTTTATGTCAAAAAGCTTATTATAAAATCAAACATTATTTGGATGAGAAATAGGCGTAGGAATGAGGTCTCCACAGGCTGTTTCTGTTTCAGGATTTGAAAAGTAATATATAATATACTATAATATACACAGTATTCATATATATTATAATACCTTGGCTACGGCATGAGCGTAGTACCAGTATTCATATATATTATATTATAATACCTTGGCTACGGCATGAGCGTAGTACACACAATTAGCTGTCTTGTGTTTGTTTCTTTTATGTCTCAGTCAAGTTGAATACCTAATAACCTATTTTGTGTATTTTGCAATGTGGACAAAAGAGTGACGAAAGGCTTTTTTTCCGGCGGCTCTTTTTCGTTTTGTCTATCTATAATACCTTTTAAAAGCTGAGGTTTAGTTGAGGTCTAATTGCGCGATCACGATGAAGATGAAGAAAATGAAAATGTTCATCACATGCAATTTTTTTACTTACCTATGATGAAATAAAATATTTTAATTTGATTTTTGATTTTTTTTTCTAGATAATCGCCAATGTTGACATGGTAATCCAGTATATGTGCGGTAAGCTTGTACATATGCAGCAGCTAATTTGCTGACGCACACCACAGCAATTAGAACATTGTTTGACATTTGTTATTACAAAGAGCAAAGATTTATTTATTTGTTTGTTTATATATTATTGATAAACTCGGCAACTACGTTTTTTTTTTATTATTATTATTGCAAAGGTAGCAAATCTTTTATTGGTATAGACTATATTTTATCCCAGGATTTCCATGTTTTTGGGAGAGGTGCGGCTGAATCCGGCCAGGATTGCTGCTAACAATTAGTTTGGGCACGTTAATTAGAGTATTATTAATATATTGTTTTTTAATTGTCTTGAGAGCCTCCTAGGTAATAAATAAACGATTATTCTGATGTACAGTCAATAGCAAATCAACCTATCACAAAATGTAACATTTTCTCAAGCTCTTTAACCTACTGCTGTTGACTGCACATATTGTCTGTCACTGTTTATTGTCACCAAAGTACTTCTTTTTTTGGTAGCATCGGGTGACGGGTCGCTCACTTCCCTCTAATATGGTTGAGGAGAGCAATGGCTGGATCCCGCGTTAACTCGTGAACGGGTGCCGTTTGACGGTGTTCGTCGTTTGGATACTTGGGGGGAGGGAGACTTGCCGAGCTTACAGATGCAGATAAGAATAATTTTGTATAGACATAAAGAGACATTGTTAATTTATTTTTAAAAAATTACACCCGTGAAGTTTCTTGTCAGTTCTTCTTCGCGGAAGTTTTTTCGAACTGGTGGTAGAGTCATGTTTTATTTGATGTTAATAAGAACAAGTAATTGTCAATGTTGAGAAATAAATATTTCATTTCATTTCATTTCATTTCATAGGAATGTTCATTTATGTACTGCCTAGGAGGCTCTCGAGATCTTTCAAAAACCAAGCAATAAATTAATAAAGTGATATGCCCTTTAGTAGATTGATCCTCAATAATTTATGATAACCTAAACTAACTTAATAATAAGGGTCCTCCACTATTTTATTGAACCCTAACCACAGACTACTAAACAAGTTACTTCCTAACAGATAAACCACTCTGTACTAAATATCCTCACCGTTTTAAATATCTACTATCTGCGCGAGCTGACGACTGCAAGCAAAAATAAACTTAAACGTGCGTATGCACAATTTATTATAGCCCTCCAATACGACACGGCCGCGTGGCCATAAGCGAATGTACATGATGATTAGTTACATATTTAAACATCTTGCGATAATATATTCCATACCCTTTATTGCGAAGATAAATATATTAAACAAAAAATTATGAAAGTATGCTAATGAAGTAAAATGTATTTTTTATTTTAAATAAGTTATCATATCGTACAATAAATTCTGCAGCTAGTTTATTTAGACAAAGATAGATGCGTGCCAACATAAAACAGCTTTAGCTATACCTATAGCTATACAGCTATAGATTGCGAAGGGCCACCGCGGGCCGAGCGGTCGGTAGGCATTTAGCGCGCGCAAGCACATACATTGACAGCGGCCTGCCCCAACTACTTAGAATTTCGGTTTTTCATATCTACATACCGACCTACTTTTACGGAATGCCTACATATTGTTTTACGATAATACTTCGGCTATTATGCTTCTGAGAACAATTTATTGATTCGGATCAGTATTATGATGTGAACAATATTTGCCTTGGCATATTCCCAGAAACCTTAACTCGATAATAATACGGTATTGCGAGATATTTTTTTCTTTGAAGTTAATTAAACCAAATTTTTTGTGATTATTTGAGTCATATTAATTGTTTGTTTCCCATGCAACTTACTTTAATTTTCTTAGAAAATGCTGTTATTATAGCTTCTGCTCATATATATTTTTCAATATACGCACATCAAAAAAAGGCCACGTTCACGGAAAAATGGTCTAATATTTAAAAATAAATTATTACGTTTGTGTTCTTTTATTTAAGAATACATCATTCAAATGTAGATCTTCTTTAAAAACGAAGACAATGCTGAAAGCTGTTTTTATCAATTTCTCTAAAATTGTTCATTTCAAAAAACTCAGGTAAAATCTCTGAAGTCTTGCGAGCAAGAATAGTGTGACTGCGTGAAGAAGGACTTTCTGCAAGGCAGAGTCGGCAGAGTCTCCGTTTCGCTAACCTACGTTGTTACTACCCTGCAGAGCACTGGCCGCCCGGCTGTCCTTAGTGATGTTCAGAAGCGCCACATCAGACTTCTTGCGACCCGTGATCCAAAACTCACCGCTACTAAACTGAGAATACAGCTGCGAGCTGTTACTAGACTGGATATTTACACTCAGACCATTCGTTATTGTTAATACCACTTTAGATTACAATCAACGATGGCGAGCACCTATGAATGACAGCAACGCAGATTGCAGTGGACCAGGCAGCGTCAGACGATAAAGACGAAGAAGAAGATATCTGACGTAATTCTCTTTTCTTTGACTAAACACGGATTCGTACGCTCCGTGATAACCAACGTGTCCGTGTCTGGAGAAGGCCTGGGAATTCCGAAAGGCAATGAACTGCCACTGGAGCCCAACGAGTGTACGCTGCTCTCCGGGAATACGACATAACTCATCACTCCGGACTTTACCTCAATCTAGCATGGGACGCTCTCAAGCGAGCTGTTTGGAGTCGTCAGCCATATGCAAGAACTGTGTCAGAGATCAAGAAAGCCGCTATTCGCTCATTAATTTGTTTGTACCAAATTATGTAAATGATGTAAGGAAGCAATAAAGTATTGAGTATTCAAGAATAAGACAGGTTATCACAAGACTATTGGGTAACTTAATCTTCACCATGCCCAGGAGGATTTCCGCATGCGATCAAGCCAGGGAAGGAGTTATTCTGTATTAAATTTGTAAATAAAAGCATGTAAAAATTAATAAAATTATTAACCTTTAATTAAATCTTCGCATTTCTTTGAATTTCAATTCCACAGAGATTGAAAAATTATTCTTTTTAAGATAAATAAAAAGAATATTGGATTTTTTTATGTTAAAATGATGTGTTTTTAAATGTTAAAGTTATAGAGATCCCTTCATTACTCATATTTTAACACGAGAAAAATCTCAACTTCTTTTCTATCTCAACTTTTTCAAGAGTACGTGGACTTTTTTGATGCGTGTATATTCTGTTTATATTTTCTAAGCTGTGTATCACCGTTATAAAAACACATAATCTGAGTGATCTTGCTCTACAGACTTTTCTATTTAAACCGGCTTAATAACAACGATAGGTAATGTTTTTGTGCTTCGTCCTAAATAAAGCAACAGCTAGGACTTTACAGTAAGGGAAAAGGAAGCGGTTGGAAGTGTATTATTAATTGATAATTCACCATATTCTAACAGTTTATTGCATATCAACAATGTTCATGGGCAAAGCTTGAGTGTAGAGAGAGTTCTTTTTGCTGGCCACGAAAATAAATAAGTCCGTACTGGTATAGTAATTGCTAAACAGCCAAGTGGCGTAGTGGGTAGCAGCCCTGACTCATATTTTTATGCTGACGATCTTAAAATTTATAAATCAATTAGTACTATAGATGATTGTATAAATTTGCAGCAAGACCTTGATCGCCTTTTTAGTTACTGTATAGCTAACCAGCTGCAATTAAGTTTGCCCAAATGTAAATCAATAACATTTACAAAAAAACATAATATAATTGATTACTCGTACTCTCTCAATAATTATCAGCTCGAAAAGGTACCCATGATTAAAGACCTCGAAATACTTATGGACTCAAAATTACACTTTGATAGTCATGTAGATTTTATACAGGGAAAAGCATTTAAAATGTATGGGTTTGTCATGAGAATGGGAAATCAATTTAAGCGATCTAAGACCCTTATTTATCTATTTAAGACTTTAATAAGAAGTCAACTAGAATATGGTTCAGTTATATGGAATCCGTTGTAAGCCAAATACATTGACAGTCTTGAATCTGTGCAAAGAAAATTCCTACGTACTGTTTGTTATAGATACTTTCGCACTAAATTATCCTATGATTTCCTTAAAGCATAGGAGAACGATACAAGATCAACTTAATTTGTACAATATATGCCATAATCAATTTGACTGTACTTCTTTAACAAACAGTGTATGCTACAGAATACCTAGTAAATCACAAGCTAGCGGGTCTTCCGCCTGTAGTGAAAGTTGCACTGAAGGTGCTCAAAGGGACATGAGTTGGTGGCCGTTCTGGGCAGCCTCCGGTGAAGCCGGGGCTGGGCAGAGGTCGGCCGAAGCATGATTTAGGGATCAATTCATTTAAATGAACCTATAATGAATTGAGAAGGGAACTATGCTCCGCCAGAGCTAGCAAACGCTCTGTCGGAGTACGTGAAGCCCTAAGCTTACGGGCTAAGACTGCGATTTCACTAACATCGATATTTTTCATATACAATACGCTTATCGTCTGCTACGAAGGATTGAGGAGTGGGTTTGTATGGGCGAGGAGCCAGGATGGGATTCGATGCGGGGCGCTGCCTCCAGTTTTCTGGGGCAGGCCTAGACTGTGTAGGCTTTGCAGCCGGAGGAACCCGGCTACGCAGCGGCGGAAAGTTTTCTTGAGAAAGGCGCGGGGCCTGTTTGGGTGCCGCCCTTTTGAAATTGGAGCGCATACAACGGGGTGCACGAGGGCAGCCCCTGTAATTTGCGGTGTGGCCGGACTGGCCACAAAGCACGCAATCGGGAGGAGAGGGAGTTTCAGGAGTGCGATTGCACTCCTTAGTGAAGTGCGGGACCAGGCACTTGACGCACCTGGGCGGTGCGCGGCAGTTGGCCGCCGCGTGCCCGTACAACTGGCACCGATGGCACTGGCCGGGATGACCGCGGCGATGAGGCGCCTCGATTGAGATCCCAGAGAGGCCGCATATAGTGCTAACCCCTTTGAGGATCTCCCTGGACTTGGGGACGTTGGCGAGAACCACCAAAGCGAGAGGGTGTTGTCTCCCGTACTTGCTGTGCATTTTATGCACCGCGAGTGCCGGGAAGCCTTGGCACTGCAGATCCTCCAGGATAGCCTCGTTCGATAATTCGAACGGGACTCCCCTGAGTACCGCTCTGATCTTACGCTCTTCTGACAGAGCATAAGTGTGATAAGCATATTGCTTATCGGTGAGGAGCTTTGTTAAAGCACGAAAGTCGTCTATCGACGAGACAGTGATTTTAATAGATTCACCCGAGTTTACCGCTCGGGTGTAATGGATTTTGTGCTCATTGCACAGTGTCGAGACCTCAGTCCATTTACCCTTTTCCCGAAGGAAAACGGGTGGTGGGACCTTGGCCTTGACAGAAGTTGGGGCCGGAGCCGGTGTTGAAGACACCGGGGCAGCTGGCGTTGAAGACGCCGCAGGGGGTGTAGGGACGGGCGCCGAGGGCGCCGGGTCTTGTTTCGAGCGCTTCTCAGAGCGCTTCTTAACAAGGGTGAAAGAGGGAGGCTCATCAGGGCCAGTTGGGGGGGCATCCGAGGATGACTCAGTCGCAGGTGTGCGCTTGCGGCGCTGAGGGGCGTCTACTTCGCACTCCATGTCACTGGAGGAAGGGGACGCGGGAGGGCCTAAGACCTGAGGGATCTGGGGGACTGGGGTGGCCTGAGGGGCCATTGAGGGAATTAACGCCATGATATGCGAGATGAGAGAGTCCAAGAAACGATACTTATCAGCATTTATAGACATGCCTTCAGCACCGGTACTATCAAGTAACTTCCTCATAAACTCATCAGAGCTTAGAGAAGCCATTGCGGAGGGGTTGGGGAGGGACAACAATATATAAATATATATACTATGAACCTATCAACGATGACTAACTTCCTAAAAACCACCCTACACGCAGTAGGGTGGTTGAGGACGACGCGGATAACTTACTCGAACACGAAGACTCGAGGCACCTGGAACGACGAAATTCCGTCGACGAAGCTCACGTTCCACGAAGTACGGTTAACAGCCCACTGTCCGCCGTGAAAACGGCGTTAGAAACTTATTAGATGTACGGTTAAAACCCACTTTCCGCCGTGAAAAAGGCGTTAGAAACTTATTAGAAGTACGGTTAACGAGCCACTGTCCGCCGTGAAAACGGCGTTAGAAACTTAATACGGTATACAACTATGAAATTATATATTACGACAACAACCAGTGAAATTTGGGTGCTCAGTTAGTGCGGGGGCTAATAGAGCGGGAAGGCGTCTGCGATCGACGTGCGCTCGAGAACGCACGCAGACCGAGACTGTTTTTATCGGTACACCTTTTTTTTTTTTTTTTTTTGTTCCCCTCCGCGGGAAGGGCAGGAGGATAAAAATGCTCTGACGCATACTCTGGCGCGATTCCAAAGTTATGTGGGACTCGTCCCGACGCCTACCAGAACCATACCCACTAAAAACCCCCTGTCGGCTCGTGCATTTTTGCCACTCAGCCTTCATCTGAGCGACGGCCAATTGGAGAAAGAGGCCGCGCTTGCGGGGCCCTTAAGGGGTCACCCGCTGGGTTTTACATAGCACTGAAGGTGCTCAAAACAAATGAAAAGTAAATAATAAACATTAAAAATTGACAATAAAATTAAATTTGCATTAATTCAGATTTACGTTAGAATTAGAATTTACGTTATCGAGATCTAAAGTTAATTGCGTACGTTCGCTCGTGTGCGCGTTTCTCGGTCTAGCGACTTTGTATACCGAATCTAAGACAGGAGCAGTATAAGAGACTGAATTTCGAACTAGTGGATTGGGATGGGATTCGGCGCGTTTGAAGAACGATTCTGAGAGTGTTTTTAGGTACTGTTGAACTGTAGGTAGTTCAAGATCTCTGTGCAGGTCCGCATTGCGCACGTACCAAGGTGCGTTTGTGGCCCTGCGACAGAAGAGGTTTTGAACTACCTGCAGCTTGTGCAGGATGGAGGGTTTGGCGTGGGCAAAGACTGGCGAAGCATATGACATGACTGGTCTAACGCAGACCTTGTAAAGCGTACGTTTATTTCTGAAGGACATTTTACTTTTTCTACCTAACATACTGTAAAGCCGGCCTAGGTAAAAACGTTACTCTATCGACGTGAGGGTTGAAAGAAAGCGTCTGGTCTAAGATGACGCCTAAATATTTAGTACTGCGCTTCCAGGGGATGGGAGTGCCTTGCATTCTCAATTGGAGATTGTCGGGGATACGACTGCGTCTGTAGTCGAAGTAAACCGCAGAGCTCTTCTCTGGGTTCACGTCGATACGCCATTTTTTAAACCAAGCACCGAGGGTGTTTACAGCCTTTTGAAGTCTGGTGACGAGACCCAAGGCTCTGCGGCCTTTGGTGTAAAGGGCGGTGTCGTCGGCAAAGAGAGCGAGTTCGACGACTTTCGATGGAATGGGAATGTCGTTAGTGTATACGGAATACAAAAGAGGGGCGAGGACTGAGCCTTGAGGGACTCCAGCCTTTATGGGACGAGGCGCGGAGAGCGTGCCTTCATGTTTGAAACGAAACGTGCGGTCTTTGAGAAACGACGCGATTATCCTAACTAGGCGAGCCGGTAAGCCTATTTTATAGAGTTTATAAACGAGACCGCTGTGCCAGACTTTGTCGAAAGCCTTGGCTACGTCAAAGAAAACTGCGATCGTTTTCTTTCGTTTCGGATAGAAGCCGTCGAGTATGTACTCGACGATTCGATGGACTTGCTGAGGGCAGGAGTGCTTAGCGCGAAAGCCGAACTGGTGGGGAATTATGAGAGGATCGCCGTCCGTTGGAAACAGATGGTTCCGCATTCGAGAGAGTATGACTCTCTCGAGAAGTTTAGACATTGCCTTGAGGAGGCTGATGGGTCTGTGATTAGCCGGGATATTAAGAGGTTTACCCGGCTTGGGTATGCCTATGACTGTCGCTTCTTTCCAAGCTTTTGGAAAGTAGCTAAGGTCGAAGCAGGCATTGAAAATGATAGCTAACAAGGTAAGCACCTGTTGAGGCAGATGCTTAAGTGCGTGGTTGGAAATACCATCCGCACCCGGAGCCTTTCTGGACTTTTGACTTTTGATGAGAAGCGAGATTTCATCATTAGAGACTGTGACGGGGTCGGCGGTGATGGGGAGAGAGTTTCTACGGAGAACTTCGTCCTCCACCGCTTTGATGTGAGTGGGATTCGCGGGTTGCGTGCTGGGCGAGCATTGAGACGCAACGCTGTCAGCGAAGCATTCGGCTTTCTCTTCGTCTTCGAAGGCGATAGAGCCATCGGGACGAGTGAGAGGAGGGACGTGAGAGGCGGCGTCTACGCGTAAGGCTCGGGCCATTCGATAATACGCTTGGTGGGACGGGGAGATATTCGCCATGAGATCGTTCATCTGGGCGTCTCGGAGTTCCACGAGGCGAGATCTAACTTTGCGTTTTAGCTGATTCGCAGCTGTTCTATAGGCGGCCGTGGGATTTTTCTTGGCTCTCCGGAGAGGCGCGTTCTTAGCTTTAAAAGATTGCTAATGGCTAAGGGAAGCGTGGGTTTGCCTTTCTTAGCAACCTTTTCGTTTACACTGATGGCTGAGTTGATAGCATCAGTGAGAGAATTTACTAACGAATCTATTTTATCCGGGCTATCTAATTGATCGGTTCGAGCGGTTCGATAGACCTGAGGTCGAGGTTGATATGCTTGACGATTGCAAAGTCGAGGATGTCCGGAGAGTGGTTCGGGTTGTCGGGATAGTGAGTGGGAGTGATAGGGGAGACGACGTCTAAGTCGAGTAAGTTGGTGATGTCGAGGAGAGCTATACCGCTTTGGTTGGTTGATAGGCACGTCCAGTCAGTATGTTTGGAGTTAAAGTCTCCGAACATAATGACTGAACGGCCGAGGGCGAGAATGGTCTCAAAGTCGCTGCGGATAGGTTTGTTGCCAGAGGGTATGTAGACTGAAGCTATGATGATGGTCGGATGACCAGTCATAGCCAATCTACATACGGTGGCTTCCATGTTGAGGAGAGGAGGGGTAGGGAGAGGACAGCAATGGAATCCTCTTTTGTAGTAGATAGCAGTGCCGCCGAAACCGTCGCAGTTAGGCCTATCGTTACGTGTAAACGCGTACTTAGGAATAGCGAATCCCCTGGAGCGATTAGGAGTGAGCCATGTCTCCTGAAGAAGTAAAAGATCTGGGTCGTTGTTCTGAAGGAACAGTTTGAGCTCGGGAAGGTTGGTGCTAAGGCTACGAACGTTAAAAGATACTAGGGATAAGCCCTTGGGTTTGATACGACAGGACGCGGAATTCGCGGGTCTAGACATTATAATTTACTTATTTACGAATTTATACAAAAATAAAGAATTTACAACGAACTTAGGAGCGAGTGATGCTCGGCTAACGCGAATAAACGCTCTTGAGGAGAGCGGGCGGCTCGCAGTTTGCGTGCGAGTTATGGAGATTTCATTAATGTCTACGTTTTGGATAACGTCGAATACGGTCTTCATGTCCTCAGCCAACGACGACTGAGGTGCAGAAGACGGAGCGGGACGCGGCCCTACGGAAGCTACGGGAGCTGGAATGGGTCGGGAAGGTGCAGGCGGGACGGCCGGACGCTGCCTCCAAGACAGAGCCGGAGTAGGCGTCGGCTGAACGGGCTTTGCTTCCGGGGGACCCCGGTTGCGCAGCGGCGGGAAGTTAGCAGGAGTGAGCGGCGGCGCCGGTTTAGGCGCGACCCTCTTGGTGGTGGAGCGCGAAGCGCGCGGGCAACCCCTGTAGTTAGCTGTTTGGCCGGACTGGCCGCACAGCACACAGGCAGGGGGGAAGTGGATTCGGGAGTGCGAGTGCACTCCTTAGTGAAGTGCGGATCCAGGCACTTTACGCACCTGGGGGGAGCTGAACAGTTAGCCGCTGCGTGGCCATATAGCTGGCAGCGGTGGCACTGCCCAGGGTGACCGCGGGGGTTGGGACGCTCGACGGAGATGTTCGAGAGTCCGCAGATTGTGCGAGCCTCTCTAAAGATCTCCCTCGAGTTGGGAGAATTCGACAAGATAACTAAAGCTAACGGAAAGCGCCTACCGCGGTTAGAGTGCATCTTGTGCACTGCTGTGACCGGGAAACCCTGAGACTTAAGGTCCTCGAGAATGTCTTCGTTACTGAGTTCGAACGGGACGCCCCGTAGTACTGCGCGGATCTTTCGCTCCTCCGGGAGGGCGTAGGTGTGATACGCGATTTGATTTAGCGAGAGTAGCCTGGTAAACGCGCGGAAGTCGTCGACGGTCGCTACTTGAATTTTGATTGTATCGCCAGCGTTGGCGGCTTTTAAGTAATTAATTTTGTGCTCTTTGCACAAGTTTGAAACCGCGGTCCAGCGCGCTTTTTCACGCAGGAATACGGGCGGAGGGAGCTGAGGCTTCGGCGGGACGGGAGCGCAGCGCGTCGCTGGCTTCGATGTGACCGATGGAGACGCGGTTACTACGAGCGATTTTAACGGCGCGGGGGCTGGTGTTGAAGACACCGGGGAGGGCTCGGGTATTGAAGATACCGAAACTTTCTTAGAGCGCTTCTTGGAGCGCTTGGCGACAAGTTGAAACGCGGGCTCAGGTGAGCCGGTTAGGGTGACGGCATCTGACGACGTATCAGACGCGGGTTCGGAGTCGCTCCCGGGAGCGGTACGCTTACGACGCGACGCGTGAGAGGATGCGACCGATTCGCAGTCCATCTCGGACGAGGCGGGAGACGCGGGAGAGCTGAAGACCTGAGGGGTCTGGACGTCGGAGGCCTGAGGGGCCGGGGTTGAGGCCTGAGGGGCCGGGGACGCGATAGTAGCCTGTAAGGCCTGCGTTAGTACGTCATCTGGGATGGGGCAACAAGACGCCGCGAGCGCCTGGGCGAACGACCTAAGAACGCTTACAAGGTCCATTGGAGGGCTTGAATATGTAATATATAAATATATAATGTATGCCTAGGTCCCCTAGCAAACCTAGCACCTAATTAAATAACAAATGCCTAGAGTTCCTAAATAAAAACCTAGCGAAACCTAGCGGCAAACCTCCCTACCAGCGGTAGGGGGGCTGGGGAGAATAACTTAAAACTAACCGTAGTACGCCGAAGGCCGCTACCTAGAAACCTAAAAAAGGGTACGCAGGTAAAGAGTTGACCGCGTTAGGGTCAACCTTTACCGACAGAAAGGACAAATACACACACGAAAAACACACAAATATGATAAAAATAAATATGAAAATAGGAGAAAAATAAATAAAATAGAGAAGAGAAATAAATAAAAATAAAAAGGACTGGTTCAGTACAAATTCGTTGTCACCGTTAAGTATCCTTTGCACTGAAACCAGACTACTTACGCTGGGCACAACACTGCACTCAGCACAAGCACAACACAACTTAGCACAGCACTTTGAAGACTAAGGGGCTTAGTCGCAAAGAAAAATCGCACTTCGAAAGCACTCAGACGGAGTAGAAAAACCTTGAAAACCGTAGCACGGAACCAACACGCTAAACTGTGACGTCAGTAGACTGAGCGCCACGGAATAGCGGGAAAGGACCGATCAACGGAGAACTGGGTCTTGCACGTCCGCACCGCGTGGCGATCGGAGCGAGAATGACGGTACACCTACCAACACCCAATATTTATGCCAAAGTTTTGCCGTACCAACGCGGGGGAAAGCGACCCCCTTAACAGAATAATGAATAATCACAACAAAATGTTTTGTAAAATTGATATACTTCATCTCAAAAAACTACAATATAAGAAATGTATAACAACTATTTTGTCAACAATAAGTAACCCAGATGTTATAGGATGAACCGCATTATTTATTTTGTTTTGTCAACTATGTAACGATCATCTCTGTAATTACCTTTTGTTAATGTTATTTTTTTGCCACTCACTTATTTGAGTTAACTTAACTTATATGTGGATAATAGTGCTGGTTACATGGTTAATTCTTATTTAGTGTTTCATATGTATAAGCTAATCTGTTACTGTGTAACTGTTTTTTATCCCAAATAAAATAAAATAAAATAAATAAAGATGTTTGTTTTCGGGTCAGCGTTGTTGATATTTATATATGTATGTTTATTCCGGGGTCCCCCAGGTCGCTATATGGTCATCCATAACACAAGCTCAGCTTACTTTGGGGCATACAGTTGGTGAGTTTGTCTGGGAAAAAAGTCTGAGGAGAACCTGAAGGGGTACATTGTAAAGGCTGGTAGAATCATTTCATTTTAAGTTTTAATGCGGATTTAATATTTCAAAAACTTTTTCAATAACCCCTTTGATAATGCTTCTTAACTAAAAGTACAGTTTATCAAAACCTAATTATGCTTTTTATTGTTGCTCGAAAGAAATGGAATATGAAAATTTTAAGATTTTTAATTTGACGCAGTTTCACGGTTAAAAGTTCAGTAAGAGTTGCGGCTTCTCAGGGGTTCCATATAATATGTATTGCTCTCATGTTTGGTTTTCAGGTAGTTCACATAAGTCTTAGGTGTTTAATAAATTTTGATCTCCTTTGATGATGCTCCTTTTGATTCAACCTTGCAAAAATGAATTTTTGAGGAGACCGAATCAAGTGGAAATCTGGAAGGCTAAGTCAGTTCTGTATAGTGGATGCATTAACACTTCCTAGCCACACACTAAATACGTGTGAAGTAAATCTTCAAAAATAAATTCATTTGAATTTATTCTCTCTCTCTCTCTATAAGACTATATTCTCAGAAACCCAATAACTTCAATATCAACATATATTTCCAATTACAACAAACCTGTTACCAAAGAAACAAAAAAAATAACATTTTTTTCTTATTGCAACCCTAAAAACTCAGAACAGCAGTCCCTAACTCGGATGGAGGTAATTCAAAATAATGGCAACTTTTTCAATAATTCGGGAGTTTCCGCTTCTTGTGCGATTTAAGAAAAAGAGGGAAGGTGAATGGGAAAACAAAAGAATCCGATGGAACTTTGAAACAATTTAAACTTGGAAGAATTTTTTAACCGCTTATTATGTAATTTGCTCTGAATTAGATTGTGGAAGTTTTGATATTAATTCATTTATTGGTTATACAGATTTTCAGGGCAGTTTTTAGATTGGTCCACGTAAGAAGTTATTTCTAGTGCCTTAGAAACATGAGTAGATTGTTTTCCGATCTAAAGAAACTTATTACAGGATTAAGGCTTTATACCATAAAGCGAAATATTGAAAAGTTTTAGAAAACCAACAAAATATAAGAATTTTTGGAGTTAGTAATTCATAACTGATTCACATTGTATATTTGTACCACTTTAAAAAAAATATTTCTATAAACTTGTTGTTACTTGCTTAAATCTTTCCCGTGTGTAACTATAGGCAACTTTGTTAGAGAACTGGGCCTCTGTATTGATATCTACTCAAATACCTTAGATCAGTCCGTTTACTGAAAGTAATTTTAGTACCTATGTAAAACGTGTTGAGTCTTGAAAAAATTGCGCATAAGTTAGACCTCTAGTAGGTGGGATATAGCATCTAACTCAAAACTATTCAGAAAAAAATTATTTCTTTTCAGTTAAAATAAAAATAAAGAAAAACAAACAAATATGGATTCGTAGGTATGTTATTACATCGTATAAGTCAGCATCACTACCTACAAAAAAATCAAATACGACTCTCAACTTTAAGGTTGATTTAGCATGAGCTCAAATCTCTCTGCGCTTACATACGAAGAGGAGTATAACCGTATTAAATCATTAACAGCGCTGCAGCGGTGCGGCGTGAGATGAGCAAATTGCTTCAACCTCGCGCCATGTCGAACTTGATTTACCCATATTGCTCCCTGACACTTGACATATAGTTGTAAATTATGTAAGAATCTTCTTATTTCTGTGATTACGGGCGCCAATACTGGCAGAATGAATACATCGCGCGGCATCGATGGCTGGAGGCTTTTTAACATAATCCCTAAGTACATAAATGCTGCTAAGTTAAGTATTTTAAACTTTGTACATTTAGTACATCAATGGATCCGGCAAGGTAAACTTTATACAGCCCTCAATAATGTATGCACTCGCGATATACTAGTAAACCCTCGAAAAAAAAGGTATTTTTACGCGCGGAAAATGGAAATACCAAACTAAATTGTTACAAAGCCAAAAAAAGTTTTTTGTGATGAAAATATAGTAAAGGAAAAGCGGCCTCCGTTCGATTGGAAAAGATTTTATGTACTTATATTTCGGAATTCAAACGCAGTTTATGGTTGGAAAAAATAAGACGGCTTTCAACGAAATAATTCAATTTTTTGAGCAATAAAATATATTTTTGGAGTAAGAGTTTTTTGAATGTTTGGTTTCTGTTATTTTTGTAACCAGGGCTTTCTTTATTTGATCAATTGCGGAGTTAAAATATTTTGATTGCTGACGAAGGTCTAGCGTCTATATTAGTTAGGTAGGTACTATGCGTAAATTTTATGCTAACTTTTGTCTCAAAATTTCAGCTGCGCAAGTCAAGTCGTTATTTAATCAATTAGTAAAAACATTAAGCCCTTGACAAGAAACCTGGAACTCGTTTGTCGGTAATTAATTCGCTTTTATTCGTACCGTTCATCAGCCTACGCGTCTCTTGATTCCATCGCAGGTGGCACATATCTACAATGACTTATACCCCATCTAAGTAGCTAAATGTTGACTGTTGCTTGCTTTTCTTGTCAGGTCTGTCTACCGATCTCACATTGGTCTCCATGCTATGGGCGTTTCAAAGAATTGGTGTAGTTGTATGGAAACTGGCGCCATCTTTACTCCATATGAATAACTATTTCGTCTAATGTTCTGCAGATGTTATAAATTAATACAATAGAAAGTTGGTTCATAATTTTTTTTATTTGTTACGAAAGCTATCATTTTTATTATAACATAATAGGTACCTTTTTAATATTATTATACTTCTAACAAGTCTAGTTTGAACCTAAGAAAGAAATAAATCACCCTTATTATAAAACTACCGTGAAAGGTAAATTACCATTGCGGATAGGTGGCGCTTTTTTGAATTCCGATAAATTCAACGAATTATCTATCTTTGCTCAACTATTTTAATAGTAGGTAATCGTATCGATCTCTTTTTTTGTAAATATGCAACCTAATTTTGTGTGGCAGCCGCCATCTTGTCAAAACGTATTCTCGTCGCTTTCGTGTGCGTGTATGATCAGTACATATTTATAACGCACACACACACTGTTGCTGTATTTACACAAACTTAACGCACACGCCGGGCCGTACACACAAATGTCTTGAACTATCAACATCTGCCTATTTTATTATCTACTTTAAAAAATGCTAAACACGGGTTCCTTATGTGGGTAGAGCACTAAGAAACAATTGTGACCTAAACCCGCAATTTACGCTCCCGTTTCCGTGACCTAAGTGGCCGATTTCTGCACGGTACGTAAATGAATTGACCAACTTCACAAATGTAGAAAAAATAAAAGAAAACGTATTTAAATGGGTAAATATTCCGTATCGCGCCACCAGCGATTTTGAGGCTGATTTTTTTTTCCGTTTCATAATGAAACGTCGCAATGAAAAGAATTTGAGATTTTTTTATGGTGCTGAGAACTCATGACGAAGTCATCCAAATGTCGACCACCGAAAATAAAAGTGAGCAGACTGAGGAAAGCGGTTGCTTAATGTGTGGTTTCAATTATATGAGTATAAAAAATAAAGCTCATTCCCGTTGTCTAATCCAATCAAGAAATAAACATTTATGGATACTTTGAAATTGTATTCTGTTGTAATAGTATTTGATTTTTTTCATTTAAAATACACTTTCAAAATAGTAATCTGAACCCCCCTGCCCGTTTACTTAATTTCACCCGTTAATTTCACGCCGTGCAGTAATAGGCTACTTAGGTCACGCGTATCGTAATGTACTATTTTACCATTGGCATGAAAACTACTACTTATATTGCTATAAAACGTTTAAAAGGAAACGCAAACAAAATTATCGTCTGCTTTGATTTGCGTAGAATGCAGACACAACAAATTAAGTCGTGGTTTGTTTATTCCTGTCTAGCGCGTATTTATTAAGCCAAATTGAATAATATCCGCTTGGCACCCGCAGTCGGCGGCGGCGGAGTCGCTCATTTAATTACGATTTAATTTTACATGGCAGGATTCAAAAGTTTTAAAGGAAATGTTTGTGGGAATTCAAATCTTGTTAGGTACAAATAAAATTGTGTGATCCCAAATATGGAATCAATCACACGGCATACATAGAGGTGCGGGTGAGTAATTATCACAACTGAGTGAAAAATATACGTATTCGTAACACTCTGGTATACTGTACAGTCGGTAAAATGTGGTTTGTCTGTCAACCTACTACCGCGAGAAAGGCGAGAATCGCTTGCGCGTTGTTCGGTCTTTTGCAGGCGCTCCGCATACTAAAGGGCGACAACACTACAAGGGATTCGAACGCAAATCTGAACCTGAACCAAGTTTCCCGAATGTACAAGTCGTAATGCAACAAGGTTGATTTTCCCTTATAATAATATTCTGACAGTTACTCCATCTTACTTAGTTTCAGTTACACAGGAAGTTTTGTCAAAAGTGGTATAACACTTTCTTGTGCAACTGTACCTGATGCCCACAGTCTAGCCAGGTGACTATCAAATTGGATTTATATTCTAAATTAGGAGTTCCTAGCAGTTTTAACTGTGCAGTTCCTGATCTAGAAGTTTCTAGTTAAAGTATGGCCTTACGCGTTGTCTTTTGAATTAATTGTGAATTAGATTTGCGTTTGTCTTCCATCCAGATGGAAGAATTTTTAAAATCTATGGAGTTTCAAGGTTCGTCGATAACGGACTAACCAACAAACGAACGATGATTTCTTTATTACAGAAAACAGCATTTTACATGGTTAACTACATTTAAAAAGCATAAATAAGCTGATCGGTTTATTACTACGACCTTACCTCCGGAGTCGTAATCTGAGGGTAATTGATAAACAATAATAGGTATTTTGGTTTTATATCTACTTCTACTAACAAAATACAAACCAATCTACTCCAAAATCGAAAATAAACCGTTTAATGGCACCTCCATTTGTGACTGCAAATAGCGTCCATTTTGTCGATCGCTGACGCCAAGGCAAAGGACTGGCTCTATGCAGCCTCTAATCTAGAACATTCATCAGTAGCGCTCGATGCGAATACTACTCACTAATTGCTTGCTGGAGCTATTACCTTGATGCTCAGTTGACTCGCAGTGAACAGGTATCGAGCCTCCACAAACAAAGCCATGCCATTTTTTTGTCTGTTTTCGCCTGCCCGTTAGCGATTTGGTTCGTTACGTCCGATTGTTTCTTTTTACCGAATAGTGGAATTATCCAGGAGCTGGCTGGCTGGTCGACCGTTTGAATGTTTTGAAAATGGAATGTTTGTTTTGTTTTTTGTTGTGGATCAATGGTTAAGGATGTGATTTTAGAAGCTTTTGGTTTCTGTTTTGTTTTATAATAACTTTTGTGTATATTGCCACAAATGACATAGTGCTGGTATACAGAAGAGAGTGAATAGATACTTATTGGACAGGCGTGTAACATCCGCGTCTTTAACATCACTCGCCATTAGTTGAAATGGAAGAGAAAAGCTAAAATAGCGTTAGTTAGTTGGTTTACATCATATCTTGCTAGCTCAGTTACAACCACTTCCCCTGATTATACGGGATTCAAATATGATATTTCGGTTCGTTTCTTATAACTATATATATTTATAGCAAACATGACTTTATTCTACATTCAAAATTGAATCCACATAAATGAGCTCCTCCACTGTCAACAGAATACTTATTTATTTATTTATTATATTACAATTATTTTATATGTTGCTCGACTTCCCAAAACCACGGCTGGTTTGTCTGGAAGTTGCAATTCCTCTAATGCTAGCTTATTCTAAAGGTTAATTTTATCTATATCTATAAAAGTACAAAATATACATAATCTTACTTTTTTCCTGTTCTAACTTATTTGTACAAAATTACAATTATGAAAGCGCGAGCGCGCAATATTATACAATTTGTGTATAAGAATGTGAATCACATATTCACATAATCTGTCTAGCATCTCCCTACTCTATCCAATAAAGACTTATTTTGAGAATGTTTTCTTACTAGCACAATGTTGAATGTTTGCACAGCGATTGCGGCGTTGGAATCCTTAAAAGATAAATGTGCCAAATAGCTATTGTAGTGTAGTATCATTGGCAATCGTTAACAAAAGGCAGTGTTGGTGCACTGCGGTCCCACTGCAACTACGGTTTTATTTCACTAGCGAGATCTATGACTTTGTTAGTGCCTGAAAAACTAAAGATAGGGTTTACGTATAGAGAAGATAGAGAAGACAAAAATAATAAATAAACGACGATTAGGTAGATCACACATTTCTTGTGAATTTTTAATGTGTTGCCATTATTTTGTGAGGAAATACAAAAGAGATAATTTTGGATTATCAAAAATGTATTGCTTTATTTGTTATAAACTGTATTTATGATACTTTACAACGGCATTTCACGTCATCTTATTCTAATGGGATTACCATCTTTTACAAAATATGCGTTATTCATTTATTTTTTGAATCCCAAAACATACACACACAATTTTTATACACAATCTTGTACAGAATTACACCCAAAATCTTGAATTTCAACAAAAACCAAATATATAAATGTGTAACAAAAAGACAGTGCTTCAACATTTATGTATTCAACGTTATACTTACGTTTTTAAGAGACGTAGGTTTAGGTTAAATATCCATTAATTTATTTTTATTTACCAGATCATCAGCACAAAAAAAATAGAAGAACTACGAACAATAGTGTCTTAAGAGTAATAATATAAATATACAAATTAAGGCCCTCTTGCGCACATTTGACTTAATAATTTAACTCGGATTTAGTAGGTTAGTCAGTTCCGACTGGACTGATAGAGTTACGCCGCAATAGATTTCATTTTTCACTATGGTCTGCGTAAGTGCCCTTTTGTATTTAAAAAACATGTTTCAAACCTTACATAAATTGTTAAAAACTAGTAAAGCAAGCAAATGTATTTACTCGTACAGCCAAATAACTACAATCGAAACCCTCCCGTCGCGGCTCGGCGATGGCTGCAATCATAAATCCGATAGAAAACAATAGTTAAGTCTGTAATCCACAGATTCAATACGAATAGCTTGATGGCAGTAGTCACTCACACCACTGTATTTTTTAACGGTACAACTGTATTTGTGAGAGATTGGGGCAGCAAGATAGTATTGTTGCTTGAAATAAATGGTTTGTGTTTACAAATATTTATTATGGAATTATGTCGTAGAGAAAATTTTATAACTCCCAAGAATCAGCAGAATAGCTTGTGTTCAATCATAGCTCTTGACGTATTACTAAGATAATCAGTAGGTATGATTTAATTTGAATAAGAACTTCTATATAACGAGCATACACCAGTAGACACATTATCCCAGTTTACTAAAGTAATGTCATTGGACGTTTCAGTAGCATTCTGGGATCCTGGAGGTTCCCGGTGTTTCAAACACCGAGAAGGCGGACGCTCTGGCAGAAAAGTTGCGGGCCGCCTTTGGGGAGAGCGTGGCCGTGTCCAGGTCCACGAAGTGCGCGGAACTGCGTCCGGATTGGACGACGCAGTTTCCGTTGCAGATGTCGCGGTGGCGGTGGCCAGAATTGGTGGATGCCCAATTGCGTCCATCAAGACTGGCGAGGTCCGCCTCGACAAATCGGGCTGCCGCCAATAAGGTGGCTAATGGCAGGTGACTGCTTGTCGTTTGGGTGTCGGCAAAGGTGTCGCTCCTCGAAGCGAGACCTCTGCGCTGCTTCCGGTGCCTGCAACTCGGGCACGTCCGGGAGCAGTGCAGCAGTCTGGTTGACCGCAGCAGTAATTGTTACCGTTGCGAAAAGCCAGGCCACGTCGCCCGCGATTGCAGCGCCGCAACTGCACACTGCTCTGCGTGCGCGGCTGCCAAAAAGCCGGCCGATCACAGGTTAGGGGGCAAATCGTTAGCCGTTAGGGGGCAAATCGGTAGCCGCCTTTTAGGCCGGGGGTATGGCGCGTAAAAGGCGGCTACCACCACCGACTGCATCCTCAACACATTTGGCCAGTGGCAGCTCAACTGGAGTGTCCGGAGACGGACTTGTGGCCATGGAATCCTAGTAATGGACCACAAGCTCCGATTCCTCCAGGCGAATATCGAACACGCCGCCAGAGCTCAGGACCTCCTGTTCCAGAGCTTCGCGGAGTGGTCGATAGACGTGGCAGTGATCTGCCAGCCGTACTTCGTCCCCCCGGTGAGAACTGGGTGCGGGACACTGACGGCTCCGTTGCGATCATCCGATGGGGCACGGCGAACTCCCCACTTCGCTAACTCGAAAACGTAGCGAAGGGTCCGGGATACGTCGCTGTGTGGTTTGGAGATTATGTAGTCGTCGGTACTTGTGTTCCGTTTCGTCAGGACGACAGTCAGACGACAGACAGACGAGGCACTGGAGTTTGCCCTCGGACAAGGGTTGGTCCTTCTCAACTGGGGATCGATGAGCACGTGCGTGCGACCCCAGGGCGAGTCGATCGTGGACCTCACGTTCGCGAGTCCCGCCCAGGCGTGCCGTGTTCGGGACTGGGGAGTGGTGGATATGGCAGTGTTGTGTGATCACTGATACATTCGGTTCGATCTCGCAGCCGTATCCCCTTCAGATCCAGCCGGTTTGCGGGTGGCGCTCAAAAACTGGCCGTGGTTTTCCATGGCCTGCGGATCATGCCGCCCCGGGGTAGGCACTCCGGCGACGATATGGGCATATCGTCGTATCTGGAGTGCTGTCTGGGACTCGTCCTGGATAGCCGGTGTAACTTCGGCCCCCACTTCGAGTGCCTTGAGCTTCGGCTGCAATACATACATCCGCACGTCGCCGAGGTCTAGCGCAACTGAAGCTCGTCCTGGCCGAACTTCTCGTTTATAAACTTTATAAAATAGGCTTACCGGATCGCCTAGTTAGAATAATAGCGTCCCCTCTCAAAGATCGTACGTTTCGTTTTAGATATGAAGGCCTCGTCTCATAAAGGCTCAGTCCTCGCGCCTCTATTGTACACCGTGTTCACAAAGGACATTTCCATGCCACCGAAAGGCGTCGAACTCGCCCTCTTTGCTGACGACACCGCCCTTTACACCAAATGCCTCAGTGTCTCGGGTCTCGTTATCAGACTCCAAAAGGCCGTAAACGCCCTCGGTGCATGGTTTCAAAAATGGCGTATCGATGTGAACCCAGACAAGAGTTCTGCGGTTTACTTCGACTGCAAATACCGTCGTATCGCCGATTACAATCTCCACATCCGAATGTTAGGTATTCCCATCCCCTGGAAACGCAGTACCAAATACTTAGGCGTCACCTTAGACCAGACGCTTTCTTTCAAGCCACACGTCGATAGAGTAACGAAACTCGCCCGTTTTTACTTAGGCCGCCTATATAGTATGTTAGGTAGAAAAAGTAAAATTTTCAGAAACAAACGTTCGCTTTATAAGACCTGCGTTAGACCCGTCATGACATATGCCTCGCCAACATTTGCCCACGCCAAACCCTCCGTCCTGCACAAACTGCAGGTAGTTCAAAATTACTTCTGCCGCGGAACCACAAACGCACCTTGCTACGTGCGTAACGCGGACCTGCACAGAGATCTTGAACTACCTACATTGCAACAGCACCTCAAAAACACTCTGAAGCGTTCTTCAAACGCTCCGAAACCCACTCCAATCCTCTAGTTTGAGATTCAGTCTCGTATACTACCCCTGTCATAGATTCGAAGTACAAAGTAGCTAGACCGAGAAACGCGCACACGAACGTAGCCACGCAACTAACACTAGACCTCGAAGCCCTTCAGGCCGCAACTTCTAATTCAAATGTAAATTCGAATTAATTCAACTTTTAATTTTCATTTTGAGCACCTTCATTGCTATGAATTCACCTTCAGTGCTTTGAGCACCTTCAGTGCTATGTAATTCCGAGCGGGTGACCCCTTCTGAGCCCCGCTAGCGCGGCCTTTTTCTCCAATTGGTCGTCGCTCAGATAAAGGCTGGTTGGCAAACATTTGCACGAGTCATTCAGGGGGTTTTTTAGTGGGTAGTGCTCACTAGGAGCTAGTCCCAGATGCCTTGTAACGCGCGCGAGAGGTATGCGACAATGCATTTTTTGCCTCCTGGCCAAACAGGGAACAAAAAAATAAACAAATAAAGGTCCGTTCGTATTTTCACACTTGTTTAATTTCTCTACCTGAAGCTTCCGTATCTCGCTACCTATAGCCCTGTATGGTGCCCCTGTGTGGGCCGACAGCGCCCTGACTCGCAGCAATATCGCCCACTTGACGCGAGTCCAGCGGGTGGTGGCGATCAGGGTGGCGCACGATCTCGGGTGAGGCATCTTGCGTGCTGGCGGGCACTATTCCCTGGTACCTGGAAGCGAGAGCCCTCGCATCGCTCTACGAGTGGCGCGTGGAGACGCTCTGGGCCAGAGGTCACCGGCCTGCACTGCAGAAACTGGAGGGGCACAGAGCTGAGCTGCGCCAACGGGCTACCGAAGCGTGGGAATCCAGGCTGGCGTTTTCGAGCGCCGGACTCTGGACTATCGAGGCAATTCGTCCGGTCTTCCAGCAGTGGTTCGGTAGGCGATTCAGTTTCCTGACCTACCGTCTGACTCAGGTGCTCTCGGGACATGGTTGTTTCGGGAGTTACCTGTTTCGGATCGGTCGGGAACCGACGGCCAGGTGCCACCACTAGGACGTTTGCCACGACGAGACGGCCCAGCACACGCTGGAGGTATGCCCGGCGTGGGATGCAGAGGGCAGCGCGCTCGACTCTGTATTGGGTGCCGACATCTCGCTCCCGACCGTGGTTCACGCTATGGTTGAGAGTGAGAGATCGTGGCAGGCAGTGAGAACCTCTGCGAGGGCGTAATGCTCGTGAAGGAGCTGGCGGAGAGAGCGAGGGAAGATGATGCATCCTCCCTTCCGCTTCGTCGCAGTCACGCGGGATGCCGAAGGGCGGCTTTCATTGCCGAAAGCTTCCCTCCCCCGCAGTCCCATGCGCCTTCGGTGGTGGGTTCGGGGGAACCCGCCTCCGGTCCAGGGCTCGAGATGGCGCATGCGCTTCCTGCGCACCATCTCATGAGGGATGACTAAAGAGTGACCCCTTCCTCTCGGGACGTCGACGGCGGTGCACAGAGCGCTGGCCAACGCTGTCGGGCCGCGAACGAATGCGCAGGTTTTTAGCCGGTAGGAGTCCCCGACTACCAAAAAAAAAGTAGCACTCTGGGAACTTGTACTCGGCCACAACTATCAAATTGCGTATTAGTTTTATTAAAAATCGTAAATTATGAAACAAAATGACATAATATTTTCATTAGAAATTATCGAATTCAAACAGAAATGATTCGGCACTGACATTTTGACATGAAAATTAACCTTAAAAAATAAATGGATGTACTGCGGATTTGAGCTTACATACTTCCTTGAGAACTGTGGTATAGAACCTTGACAACATTACTAGGAAGTAGTAGTATTTTGAAGGCTCACTTAACTATTTCGTGTGCGGGTCCCGTGTTCTTGTAAATTTTCAACTTTATTTTGTGTGGCCGCCGCCATCTTGTCAAACTGTGTTCTCGTCGCTTCGGTTGCGTGTACAATCACTACATTTTTGTCACGTACACAAAGTTGCTGTATACATACAAGCTTAACGCAAACATAGATCCGTGCGCACAAATGTTTTTACACAGGTAGACATTTCACGCACTGTTTTAGTATGAATCTATGGTCATTAATATAAAATATACGAGTATTATCATCAAATTAACGTTCTAAATTAAAAATCAACAGGCTTTACTATGCCAAGATACCAAGGCGTCTTCAATTTGCTTGGACTGTAATTTACTGTAAACAAAATTATATCGTAAGGCCCCAAAGTAAGCAATTCTTGTTGCATGTTACAACCTGAGATAACAACGAACTGGGGCTTAATAAATATATTTCAATACAGTAGATACCTTTTTATCTAGTTCGGCTGGGAGGAAGTATTACAAATAAACTGAATATTTTATGACATTTTTATTGACAAGACATACAATACTCGTAAACAAAAATCTGTGATCCATAAACAAACAAACGACAACCCGTTCTAGGATTCGAAGCTTGAAACTGCTACTGTAGGACAGAATACTTTTTGCACGCATTCTCAATTTAAAAAAGAAATGACTAGACAATCACTAGTGATGTACCACCACCGTACCGAGACGAAACGTATCGGTAATTTGACAATCAATTTCAGATTCGTGACCCCCGGGAAATCCGGTTGCAGCGTAATTGAGGCCCCGGCCGCGGCTCGATGCTGGATTAGCAGATTTTGATTGCTCCCTTTGTATCGGAAAAGTTTAATGAAAGATATTTTTCTAATACAACGTTAGACCTTTTTGAAGTGTTAGTTAGTAAGTTTTTGAATAACTACAGTCGAGATACTTACTAAGCTATGGTTGCGAAGGCTTACCGACTAACGCGAAGTTCACCGATTTATTTGCCTTACAATAATAGGTAACTGTACAAAAATGTGTAAAAATAAAAACAAAATAAGGTGTAATCATTTCTTATATTATTATCAGTATTGCTATTAACCCATTCACAATCCACTTCCTAAAGTCTAGCTGGTAGATCATGCAATGTGGAATTAAGCACAACTATGTTATGTAATAATTAAAAATATAATAAATAAATGAAAATAAGGACAAAATCTACTTAATAATAAGTGTTGTTCATGAATTCTGTCAGAATTCACATCGTGTGTCGCGGCATTTGAGATGAACTCCCATTTTTTCATATTTCCACTTTAAGCCGGCTTTGTCGTAGAAAACGTTGCTCTTTATATATTTTATATATTTATGTTAGTGATGATTGCGCACATCATAAATGCATTACGAACTAACGGCCAGAGTTAGAATTGGGTAGATGACACAATTTAAAAATGCAAGTTTTTATAATTTATCTATATAATATTAGTTATTTTGACAGGTACAATGTTTTGAAAAATATAGTTTTGAATTTAATATCGAAATTATATAGATTTGAAAACTTAAAAAAAAAAAGCAAAAACTTATTATAGTATATGTTAAATTTTGAAATATCATTAGCTTACTGACATTAAATATAACAATTTTTACTATGACAGTATGCATGTAAACGCATTATCTACGTAGCTTTTATATATTTTATCCAAACGCCCATACAATTTTAGTATGATTCACAAGTCGTGACGTCACAGCTCAGTACCGTTTTGTATGGAGCGTTTTTCGGCGACTCGCAGCGGCTCCTCGAACACATCGCTGTATCTAGAAAACTATTGATTGTAAACATACTGTTACTTTTGCAATATTTATTTACTATTGATAAACTATTTAAATATGAAATAAAAAAAATTTGTCATGTACCCAATTGCAACAATTTTTTGACATTATTATTTTTTATTTAACATTATTTTGGCCCTCCCTACCTCTAGTCAGAATCCATCTCTTGTGACAGTAAGTTATCGATGTAATACTGTGTGTGCAGGTGGTGCAACGACACTATTTACTTTGAAACTATACAAGAATCACAAACCCAGTTATTTATTTATTTCAATTCGGTAACAACAGTCTTATTTTAATAACAAACAAAATTAAGATCTAAAATGACATGTAAATGTTTCTAAGTATTTTATATTTACACATACCTGTGAATGTAAATAGCCGTTTACATAAACATAATAAGACAACAAAATAAAAAAAATGTGCTATAGTACTAATGAATTGCCTGTCTTGAGCTTATAAAAATTTTTATCCTGTAAACATTTGTTGTACTCGTAATTAGAGGAGGAGCGTCTGAAAAAGGTAGTCTATGCATAAAAAGTATGGTAAGGGGTGATATAAAAATTTGCTTTTGAACGTAAGGAAGATCTGAGTGTATTAAACTTTAATTATTTTAGAAGATTTTCAGATTATGAACTAGCTTATTTAAAAACATAGAATCTAAGAATATTCTTCTTTAGTATAACAGTTGAAGACACTGTTTTGTTATCAACACATTTTTTCTAAACCCTTTATAGTCGACATTTAGACATATTATGGACTGCAAACTACACAGTAACACACTTTGAGCATTGTGAGGTTTTTTAAATGTGTTTGCTGCGGTAAAGGGCTTGCTTATTTGAAGAATTAAACCTTTTTGCTATACTAGTAATATGAACAATGAGTACGTTGTAGTAAAGCCTCGAGTCCTAAGTGATGCTTAAGTTTTTAACTACTGAGGCTCATTTAAAGTTTTGTGTGAGATTTTGCAATCACAATTAATTGATTCCATTTCTTACACAAACAAATTACGCAACACGTCTTTTTTTATTTTTTGTATGGGTTTGACATTTTTCAAAACGGCGGCTTCGCGTGAACCTTTCTAAATGGAAGCAGGACGACTGCACCCGGGGCAAAAGGTTCATACCCCTTTCATAATAGTGATTGTTTTCACAGTAGTTTTCTGGTCTGGTCAAATTATATTGTAATTTTTCGCAATCTTCGACCGATTTTACAAATTTAGTACAGTTTAACACAATACCTCTTAATTCATCAACTTTGAATGAAAAGTTGAATCAAGCATTTTAGGATTACTCTCTTTTACTAAGATATAGTTAATAATGATAAGCATTATAAATTCGTCGTTAACTAGACTTCGAGCTCAATGGATTCACCTGAGCTAGACGTGGGTTTGTAAGGTAAATTCTGATAAATTAATAAAAATTAAATTAAAATGCGGTGTCAGGTGGCCCACGCCATCGTTGTAGCTGGCCTCGCACGCCGCACTCGTAGGCTGCGGGACACGGTGTGGCAATGGCGAGGGCTCGTGATAGCACCACCTGCATTCAGATCGCGTACAACGTACATGTTCAGTCAGTTTCATTATTTACGATATGTTATTTTAATCAAAGTAAGAGTGTTTACGGTTAAACATGAAATCGATATTTGTAGGTATTTCTTTATCTGAATTGTGATATAATCGAAGAATAAGAAAATGGATTTACAACACAAATAATATTAATATTAATTGTGCACAATCAAACATGTATATCCAGTGATTTTACTGAAGAAATTTGAGGTATCAATTTTCGAGCATCAAACTTGAAAGGAACTTAAATAATTGTATGAACATTGTAATTTAAACAAGCGCAACCACAAAATGCATTTTGATGGTAGTGTTTATATTGCAAGCATTTAGACATCTTGTAGAATTTTTGAATTTCGAGTTCCGAACCCAAGAGTGCCAAGGGTACTAAAAAGCCCTTGATGTCCGTCTGACTGGCTGCCAGCGGATACATTCCTGTAATTGGGAAAATGCATTTTTTTCGTATACCTAAGAACAGTTTGGATAGTTACGCACCTCCCACATGAGTTTGACGATAATTTAAATTGATTAGTAATTGTTGTTACATTGTTACCGTTGTTAATTAATTCATTTCCAGGTTAAACATTCCGCAGGTACCTAAAGGTGTTTCCTTACAATTAGGCATCCATTTCTTAGTATAGTCGCTTTCTCATTCGACTTCATCACTTAAAATTACGTTTTCTAAATTTCATTATTCTTAATACCAAAAAATAACCTATTGAATTCTAAATATTCTATAGTTTACTTTTATATAATTTAAACATTCAAAGGGAAAACACGATTAACTACCGTACCAAACAACGGCTACCCCGAACGGGGACAAAAGTAGATAGAGAAGTTTCAATAAAAAAAATTTTTTTATTATTTTTTATAACAACCGACCATTATATAAACCAAATACAATCATTCAATAAGGATCAAAAGAATACAGTTGCGAATAAAACCTAATTTCAATATCGTTGCGTGGATCTATAAAAATACAAAAAAAGCTAGAATATCGAGTTTTCCAATAAACTCGCTGATGAAGCTAATATAGCCGACTTTTAACATTCAGGGTCTTCATAAACAAGCAATTCTTTTGATATTGCGATTACGAAACGTCCCAAAAATCCCTTTACACAGGCACACCTAATAAAACGCATGGGCCCGTAATATGGTCACGAATTTCACATCAAACGGGCTCATTAGAATTCAAAAATCGATCAAGGCCATTTCACTCCACTAGCAAAAGTCCAATCCGAAATACGTTTACAAAAGATAGATTAGTGAAGACAGGATTGGGATGACGTGAATTTAATAATTCAACAGCCCCGAAATTCCGTATTTTGGAATTCGAGTTTGGATCCGAAACGGCCGCCTGTAATCGCCAAGAAACCTTTAATACATATTAAAGGGCCGCAATTTGTGAAAATGCTGTGATGTTTTTTTATTGAACAACGTTTTTTATGTCTAAACATTAACTGGGTGTCTGTGAATCAGCACTGTAATAAAACTTTTTATTTTTTTATGAGTTATTCATAAATCCATGTTTTTTATAGAGAATGTTTTACCATAGGTTGTTCTTTTGAACTTCTTTAAAAATTGAAAACCGTATAATAAAAATTGTATTATAACTAAAGTCCCGAGTAAAAACTCGCTGCTGATATGTCCAGAGATATAAATGCTGACGAGTAAAACGATAAGACTATTAAAAGCCTGAATCGTTTATTGATTGAATGAGAACAATGTCGCAGCAGGACGCTGATTGGATCGCTTTTCATTTTCACCTGCACATTGAGTTCAAAGATACACCTACCTACTCGTGTAGAATCATTTTTAGCGGAAACATTCGGAATAAAACCGATTATCTTTTGTTCCTTTTCCCTGTCACCGAAAGGAACCTTCTAAAATTTCCACGAAAGCGATATTTCTCAAGTAAACAAGAGGAAAGAAAAATAAAATAGGAAACGAAATTAAACGCTTACCTATATATCAGAAAATGATAAATAATATTTCAAACGTTAGAGGATATAATGAACGTCATTCGCAAGGTGCGTTTCTTAAGTTGTTTACTTAAGAATCGCACACGTTAATCAAATCAATGAGAGGTGAAAATACTATCCATGGAACCTTAATAGCCCATACAATCGAGCCTTTGGCAAAAACAGGAACCCCATTATGCGTTGGAAAAGCGAAACAATAATTCAGGAGCATGTAGCAAGAGCCAACAGCCGGTAATGGAGGTCTTTTGTGCAAATCGGCTTCTTTTCTTTCTCGGTATTTTTTTTGTTTCCCGCGCTTTGGCGGCGGCGGCCATCTTGTTCGGAAGCGGACGGCGTCACCCCGGCGCCCGGATACGGCCGACGGCTGCGTTCACAAACTATCACTCCGGTCTTGAGAATCAATCGCCCGTAAATACGTGCAATATACGGAGAGTGTAGGCTGCCAGTATTTTTTTCTTTATTGGCTGTTGAAAATGGAGGGAAATATGAATAGTGGGTCAGAGATATTCCGTTTTGGCATATGCTGTGGAGTTATGTGTGGTTTGTTTGGGTGCTTTACAGTGTCTGGTATAATCCATGGTCTTTTACAATTTGCTTTTGCTACAAGCTTTTTTAAACAAACATATTTTAAAGATGATGTACTTACTATAAATATAACCGACGTTCTATAATTTCTTTCAATATTCTATTAAATAATTGATAAAACAGCTTAAATTTAATAAAATACCGTTTATATATAATAAAATACCGTTAAGTAAGGGTTTTTGCTTACAGCTGTGAGATCAAAAAGACAATGAAGATAATTTTAAAGCCGAAGTAAATTATAATCATAAATATATTAATATTAATTACCAACCCAT
Organism: Marasmarcha lunaedactyla; assembly: GCA_923062675.1. Taxonomy (NCBI): domain Eukaryota; kingdom Metazoa; phylum Arthropoda; class Insecta; order Lepidoptera; family Pterophoridae; genus Marasmarcha; species Marasmarcha lunaedactyla. The sequence goes on from OV281345.1 coordinate 24,882,727, forward strand.
ATATTCAACTAATATAAAACCAAACGCATCTTTATTAAGTTCATTAGATACCTATAATACACGTTTAATAAATCTCCTTACCGTACCTTTGTAAGTAGGTACCTATACCACATATAACGCATCAAAGAAATATTTCTTTCATTTTTAAAGTCAGGTACAAAATTAACAACCACCCTCCGAATCTGCAGTATAAACTAAACGGTTGACATTTTGCTCTCCCTCGTGTTTCCGGAAGTCGTTTTGAAGAAACTTTCCGCTTCCGTTTCCGCCTGTAGAAACGCCTAGAAGCTGTGAAAATGACTTACCGTGAGGTTTACGTAAGTGAGTGCGAAATGTTAAACTAGGAGTTATAAAGGGTTATGTTATCTATTAGCATATGCCTAGGGAGTATATTTGCTTAGGTACTAGGGAAACCAAATATACCAAAGAATTGCTTTATTTTTAACTTTATTTGAGGAGTTGTTTTGTTCTAGGTATATTTAGTAGCTAATAATGTGTTATTTAATAGACACATAAAATAAACTAATTAAAAATTATAGCAATTTTCTTGATTCTATACTGAAACATTTCAATTATTATTTAAACAAGTAGGTGTTTAATAAACCTGTTTACAACGAATACTCAGAAACAAGTAATAATAAGTTTTTATCTCATCTTAAAGTAAGCGTTATTTTTAGATATTCAACTTCATGGATAATATAATTACGAACATTTTGTACGTAGAAATGTTACAAACGTCCAAAATTTTATGTGTTTAGTAATGTTTTAAAAATCTGTGTTTGTTTGCTGCTGTATGTTGGCAGCACATTCGTCGCCGAGGCGCGGCAAGTCTGAAAATGGACCAGTCGCTCAAGGTTGTTGCCTCAGGGTATCAGAAAGATAGAAGCAAGTTATAAGTTACATTAATGACATACTTGTAAGCTTATTTTTATGTTTATTTAAGTGTATATCGAATTTTACTTAGATTTAACCGTAAATATAAGTAAAATTCGATATAACGATTAAATTAAATATATACTTCATCTATACTATATCTAAGTCTAGATTTGCTAAGCTAAATCTATGATAAGGTAACAGATGAAGTGTAGTTACTGTTCAAAAGTATGTAAAGTTAGTTAGTTAGGTTATAAAGCGTAACTACCTAATAGTATGTATTCGAACGAATTCAATTCAATTTACATAACCGCTTTATTTTAAAACAATTCATATCTATGATCCTTTATTATCAAAAAAAAAACTTTGTACCTACCACGATCTGAAGCCTGGACCTCTAGTGTCAGAGCCAGGTTTACTGCTCACAGCGCGATGCTGTCGAATACAAAGCTTTACCCGACAATCATTATATTCCATAGAAAAAGGACATTCACGAATGAATATTTATTTGAACATAGACATTTTAACATAGAACATGAATATAGACATTTAAACATAACAAACTGGACAAACAACTAGAGGAACCGGAGCAAATATTATTTTATTTTTTGAGTGTTTTTATAACTATTATTTAACAATTTTCACAAGAGTGCTGAGAGAATAGTTCCTCCAGCTTTTTTTCTCTCGGTTTACCTATAATAACTTTGAAAAGCCGAAGTTAATGTGTATTGATGATGAAGACGAAGATGATGATGAAAATGAAGTAAAAGAACACATTCATCAATGGAAAATATTACTACAAATGATGAAATACATTATTTTTTGTTAGGCGTTGACTTTATAAAAATAACTTTTATAATGCGATTACGAATTGCGATATGGTCTTCGGAACAAAGTACCTATACGATATAAGATATATACGTAATACGTAATAGAATATCTCCTTCTTTGAGCTGAAAGACTAATAAAAAATTTGTACTTAAACTGTTTTCAAATACTGTATACTTTCTAAACCGCAAGAAACAAAACTTCACACTGTTTTCAGAGATAGGACACAGAAAACGACACAGGGTACTTTCATTCATCAAGAAAAAAGGTACTGTTTCCAACAACACGCGAATGAAGCCGAGGGCAAAAACAAATTACATGATAAAACCAGTTTTCGCGTTACTTCTCATTTTTTTCTTACTGACGTAGGTTATTACTTTTCTAAAGTTAGTTAACCAAATTCAACTATTTAAATTCGTCAGTCACTACCACTGAACCCAAAAAACTTTAAAAATACCCACAAAATAAAACCGAGCGTGAAGTAATTACTGGGTGCACCTTCAACTTCAATAAACGTATGAGATAGAATCCCGCCATATTTCTACTTCATCAAATGAACTTGAAACAGGGTTGCTGAGTTCACGAAAACTAAATAAAATTCGCCGACATTTGTTCTGAACACTTTTTAAGATTCAAAAGATTAAGATTTTTGATTGGTTTGGAACAAGGATGATAACCTTTTTTATATTTTTGAGTATTGTAATCGTTCAAAATTAATTGATGAAGAAGACTTCGTTCTGACTTTGATTTAATTAAAATAATGAGGTTTCTTTTACTTTTCCACGAATTGAAAAAGTCAAAGGACTCCAATATTTTGTCATTGGACTATGTTAGCGAGATAAAAATAATTATTCTAAAAAAATTATATTATTATTCCGGGTCGAAATAGAAAAAGATGATGCTTATGTAAAAAAAAAAGATTTCAAAATGTTACATTATAAATTACTGATCATAAAGATTATGAGGATAGTAGTTTTAGTGATATAAAAATTACTGAAAGGAACACTTAGGTATCAGTATCCATGTTGAAATAAACTAAAATTTTACACCGAAACGACAAAACGTACTTTTTAAAATGGACGCCAGTTTTTGTACGCTGGGCAGTGTGTGTTTGCAACCCAATTTTAGAAATTCAAGTATCTACTTCAAATATATAAATCCATATTTTATCTTAATACATATAATTTTAACAAGTTTGATTTTATTTTGTACTTGAGTTGTAAACAAAGTATTCAAAATTAGTTAAGTTCATTGTTGCATGCTGACATTCAGTTAAATATGGTTCATAGAAATTTATTTACCATCAATTGTTACCATACTTGAAAGCAATATATTGATGTTGATTTTTATTTTAACTACAAATAGACGATTACGTATTCGCAAACACGTCTCTCACTAACCGTCATATATCCACCTAGTTTATGCCTCAATTCATTTGGCCAAGCAACCAAAGCACTGAACCTGTACACAGTCTACGCCCTGAAGTGTAATACCCTGAAACCCTTAGCTTGAACCGAGCATTCAGTCGTGTAATAGTCAATTGTAAATCCGGCTTTGCTACGCTCCCCATCAATTCTGTATTCCTGGAGTTGGCTTCAAATGACATGGGAGTTACGAAGCTGGTACGATACTGGTAAAACTTGCTTTAATGCTGGTAAGGTGAAGTGAATTAATGAAAGTGTATAAATAGAGAAAAGATGCACGATATACATCCATACATATAAGGTCGTCTTAGTAAAATGTTACTTACATGCATACTTGATTAAATAAGACTAAAATTAATAACGCCTTTTCCATTAATGCTTTAGATCTCTTAGAAATAAAAAAATAACACACAATGAAGAATTTGTTTTTCGAAATACCTTATTATTCTTGTATCCTTCCTTTGCATTGTATTTAATGAGGAAACTTATTAAACAAGAAACAATCCTGTAGATCAAGATTTATGAGGATCTGCTAAGGTATTAATAAAAATACATAAAAATATATTTCTTTTTTTACATTTTTATATAATTGGCATCGGTAACCCTGGACGCGGCGACCTGGATTCGCGGTCGCGTATTTAGACACCACTTGCCAACAATGAGACGCGCGCCATTGTTCGCGACTCTAAACGTTGGCCATTGTTTACTCAAACGCTTTCACTGAAACACATAGCAATACTGCAGGTTTCATAAGTTTGCAATCTTAGGCTGCGCTCATTTTGGACGCGAATTCGTACGAATATTACTCGTGCGGAAAGGTACGATCGTGATCTTACGAATTGATTGCTCAAACTAAATACGTTTTTCTCTGTCAAGTAAGCACTGTAAGGTCATATCATCGGTGAAGTCATCTTTGGTGCGATGAATAATCTATATCTTTTAGATAATGATCTTCTAAATCATAGATTGCGTCGGCGTCAGCGATCTGTTTATCATTAATGAAATATATATATACCATTCCATTTCTTCGGAAATTTCACGCCATGTCCTACGCTGTAGGTCACGTAAGTCAGAACTAGAATCACTTTGATCCTACAAACATTTATGTCCGTAAACCAAATTAATTAACTTTTCTACATCCATTTGATTTTCGGACGCCTTTTGTAACTTAACGCACGTATTCGTACGACTAACTCGCATCCAGTCTGCGCACTTTCATAGTTTTTGGAAGGACAGGAATGTTCGTGCGTGTTCGTACGTTTGTGAATGAACGTCCAAAGTGAGCGCGGCCTTATGGGGTTGCGTTTGCAATTTTTTACGCATCTGTATTTTTATCACATAGTTTTGGTTTTTTTCTAAACAGTACTACCGAAATAACGCTGGATAAATACGTATAATTTTGGAGAAAATGGCCCTTTTATAAATACCCATTTCTCAGTAACAGCATTACTAGGAATTCTGTTGTTATTTTTGCATAGATATCAAATAATTCTAGTTTCGGTACTCTATTTACGCAAACTCGGTGGGTAATCCCAAAGCGGTCAACTGCTTTGTCCTAAATAATTACTTATAAATGAATAGGTTTAAATAATATATTCGACAATTAAAACATAAACACGCCTTCATTAAAAGAAATTATGTATCAATAGGCAATTTGTTAATATCGCGTAACTTCAAAAATCTAATAAAAATTTAGTATTAATGTAGGACTAAAATTTGCCAGTACAGCATACCTGCAAGTGCAATTCATAACCCCAGCATGTAATGCTGACGATAACAGAAAGGGTTAAGGGATGATTGATTCCCAACGTCAACTAGATGGATAAACCTGGATTAGTTTCATAGTTCAATGCATACATTTGCCGTATTATAATTAGGTGACATCAGTATCCGTGAATTTTCTTGCCAGCTCTTCTTCGCGAAGGTCTCTCTAAACTGGTGGTAGATGACGTCAGTAAGTGCAAAATATTGCCAGTATTCCAAAATAAGTATTTGAAATGAGAGAAATGTCTAGGTGTGTTGGTAACAATGTTTAGGTAGGTACAACCAAAGTTATATACTTTTCTAAATTAAACATGCAAACATAATGTGTATTTTGTTGACTACAACAAGTAAGTAATTACGATTTGTTTCTTAAACGAAACCTTAATTTAGGGCACCTTAAAAAAGCCTCAAATTAGAAAAAAAATAAAAATATATATTGTAAGAGAAAATGGGAATATGTATTTCCAGACATCTTAAACCAATAACCTAACTACATTGTTAATAAGTATGTATTAAGAACTAAATTTAAAACTTATGTCAAACAATATTTGATAGAACTAGCTAGAGTTTATTAGTTCAGTACGTTTATTTGAAACCCTTAATTGTTTCGCGAAACCCACTGTCGGGTCGCCAGTTAACCTAGCAATAAGTTTTGTTAACTGCGTTATGTAAAAAAGCACTTGTTTGCTTTGTATGTGTTGATCAACATTATTATGAAGTCACCATTAACAGAAACTGAAACATGAATGAATAAGTCGTTTCAAGCTTGTTTCCATAAAATAAATAAGTCAAATTAGTACATTACAATATCAACCGATCAACTTTGGATAAAATTTTGTAGAATATCGAAATAGTAGGCAATATCGAAACACGTATCCGAAAACATTATCTAGACTCATAATATTTGAATAATAAACATTTGTTTCAAGTTAACATCACAATATCGACTGATCCACTTTGGATAAAATTTAGTAGAATATCGAAATAGTAGGCAATATCGCAACAGATATCCGAAAACATTATCTAGACTCATAATATTTAAATTGTAAATTAATAAACGCTGAAATTACTGAACTTACACTATTGATGTACACATTATCTCACATCATCCTTCTGTAGGTACAATTTTATTTCTGTAAAACTGTCAATTCTTTGTTTCCGAACAAGACTTACAGGCCGTTGCTAAAAGAGTGACACCGCGAAACTGCTAAGAAACCTTAATGGAGCTATGGTGCTACCTTATTTCCCAAAATGCATATTAAAATCAGGTCCAAACTTATCCTCATTTCGCTGTACTAAGTGACATTCCTCAGAGCACCTGCCTGTAGGTACGCGCAGCGAGTGAACCTTCACGTACAAAATATCTTAGCTTACTTGTAGATAGACTTCGGAGAAACTTATATTGAAGTGAAAGCCCAATTTGAAACTTATTACACTCTAGGTTCCTAGGTACCTCTGTAGGTTCTTTCGTGTTAATAGTACATTTGTTTTACTAGTTTAATAGCCGGCAAACCACCTACCTGATGGTAAGTGAGTGGCATCCGCTCATGGATATTATTAATAGTATTCTCTGCATTTATTCGTATTGATTGTGACTATTATATCGACTAACGGAGCCGACTGTAGGCTTCAGTGGAAGTGAAATGAAATGTTTATTTCTCAACATTGACATGTACTGGTTCTTATTGAAGTCAAATAAAACATGACCCTACCTCCAGTTCGGAAAAACCTTCGTTAAGAAGAACTGGCAAGAAACTTCACGGGTAAATTTTTTTCAAAATAAATTTACAGTCTCTTTTGTCTATACAAAATTATTCTTATCTGCATCTGTTAGCTCGGCAAGTCCCCCCCCCCCCCCCCAAGTATCCAAACGACGAAGTCGACGAACACCCTCAAACGGCACCTTGGAATTGCTTTTGTTCCTGTACCTAATAAAAATAATATCAAAATATTACATTTTATCATCGCTTCACAGACAGTAACTCCTAATGAAAGTAGGACGATGCACCTTTGTACTTCGGCTTATACAAGGAATTATAAGTAGACCGAAAAAAACGTCTCGGCACTCGTATAAATCAATAAATGGAATAGAAGTTAAACAATTTAAATACTTGCACAATAAATGGCGGACGAAAAAGGAAGGACTTCCTCCCCAGAAGAATTCTTAACAAAACTCCACAACCAGTTTAATACCATTACTACTATTATGTTATTAAAAGTTTTAAATATTCAGTTATATTAGTTATTAGCAGATAACTATTAAAAGAATAAAAACGTTTAAGTTTCCATAATCGAATGTCTCCTGCGTACCTAATGTAAATAGGTTATTTTTTAGTATTTTGTTTACACTTATACCAACTATATTATATATTGTAAATATGCCTCTGGGAGAATTTCTGGATTTAAAATCGTGTAAATAATAAAAATTACTGAACGTCCCAAATGGGTGATCCTTATTTCAATAAGCTTAAACGTGGACATGGGAGGCTACATCAGAAATTGTGAAAAGTGTTGTGCTAAAAGGTGACAGCCAATTGTATTTTTACCTCTTAAAAAATGCCTCCATTTATATTACAGGTCAGTTACAAAAATAAACCCCAGTTCACAATAGCTTTTTTGGCCTTATTTTATTGATTAATATCCTGGGCAGTTTTAAACAATACTAAGAATCCACAGGTTCCCCATTTATTTTTTATACGTTAAGCATGTGCAATTACCAAGTTCGCACAGTAGTTCCGAACTTGCGACTAAATTTTAAGTAAGTTCCGCAAATACAATACTAGATACATCGCAATTTTAATGGTGGTACTTGTGAGTATCGTTACTAATTATTACCAAAAAAGCAAACTACAAGTGCTCGCCAGACTAAGAAAAAAATTGAAAACCTGATAGGTGATTGATAGGTGAAAATTAAGGAAAAGGTTATAAAAATAATTCTATCTCCTAAACTAGGCAAAATCGTAAAACATACATGGGGGTGATTTGGAAACACCTCGATGTAAGGCATCTAAATTTTAGCTTTGAACGTCAACTCCTCGGCCACCCTGTATAGTGGGAGTAAAGAAAATGCTTTAAAATAACCAATTAATTTACCTTAGGTAAGCAGGAAACATTAAATTATGGAAACTAAAACATTTTTATTCTTTTAATACTTATTTGCTTGGAAATTAAGGACGCACTGGAGTTCTAGTTTTACATCCTTTATAGAATTAATACTGGACATAACTTATCTGGTATAAAATTAACTAAATATTAAAGGTATAATGGAAAAAAAATACCAGTATTTTGTAACACACCTACCTATTATACATAACTTTCGTAAATAATGGATACTTAAGTAGTAGTTACCTCGCTCAATTAACTGCGACGTATTTGAATAGTTTTTCGATATACCTAATGTTTGAAGAGATAAAATATATTTTTTTCAATTACCCTACCTTAAATTGGTTTTTTTGTTCGTTGTAAATTATTAAAGTTTTAAGATCTTTTTTCTTTCAAATCTCGCTGCATACAACAACTAATTTCTTGTCCCTTTTCCTTTTTCATATTATTATCTTGTTTCATCTGGACAATTAAACAAAAAAAAAACCTCCTGTAAAATTTACGACTCCGAAGTTAAGCATTGTTTTTAAAAACGTGCACAATTGATAAAGTTTCCAAGTTAAGATAAAACATACGGCTATTGCAAAGACACTGCTACGAATCTAAAGGCCCGTTATCACAAACATCGATATAAATTATATTTGCGTATATTTTTCATTTCTGACAACCTTCGCGCGTAAAATACTTATGATAGAATACAATACATTGATAAAAAAATATATAAAGAAAACTTAAGTTAAACTTATACGTACTCTTTTCATTCTTTTCTTCATTAAAATAAATGCTCAAGTTGTTACCCGCAACTCTTAAATTAAGCACTGTGTACACCTCTTATGTTCACCCTGTGCTTATGGGCGTTCCATAAATTATTTTCAAAAGATTTCCTTCGTAAAAAAAACAATGGATTTAGCTCGGGAGATCGAGCCTTCTAGAAAATGCTTGATTGATATGCTCCCTTATCACCGTCCCGTATGCCCGTCGTTTTGCAGCCACATCAATGCTTGTACTTTTCTGAAAATCTGCGTAGTAAATTTCGCACCTCAAGTCTTAAAAATGCAGCGCGTTTAAATTTGTAGGCAGCTCAAGGGTCCAAAATCTTAAAATATATTTGTAACTTGCTGGCGTTACTTTCACTTGACTTGTACTTTAGTAGCATCTCAAGTGTCAAGAGTTCTTTCTTTTTAACACACAGCTAATTGATTTATGTATGAATTTCCTGTTTTAACAACTCTCTTCATTTAATATTTTATCATTACTACCATTTAACTGGGTATTTGACACTTAAATGCAAGTTTTTATCATTTATTTAGAAAATATTAGTTGTTTTGACCCAAAAAATGGTTACACATTGTGACGTCCCAACTCGGTATCGTTTTGTACGGAGCGTTTTTCGGAGACTCGCAGCAGCTCCTCAACTCAAACACATCGCTGTATCTAGAAAACCATTGATTTTAAACATACTGTTCCTTGTGCAATATTTCTGTACTGTTAATAAACTAATTAAAATGAATTAAAGCAATTAGTTGAAATACCCAATTGCAGAGAGCGGAGAGCACATTACGTATCGTGCTTAGAGAATCTATAACTTACTTTTGAATTGATGTCTCCTTTACTTTCGCAATACGCGTCTCAACTGTTATAAATATTCATAACTTACTTACTATTTGCGGAAAGTTTGTTAATGGCCTTCTTTTTATTAAAGTATATATTTAACCTAAACATAGCTGAAAGTTTTCCAAAAAGTGTAAAATAAAAGCTTAACAGGCCAATAACTTAAGAAGCAGCGTGTACTTGGGAAATATTACGATATCAAAGAGCTTGTCAGGTAATGCAAATCGTCACGATGAGCGATATATATGATATGGCGAGTGTAAATGGTAATTTCATGAAATGCCAAGTCTATCATGTCACCCGGATCATAGAGTTGGCCAGTGTGCGGATTTGCAAGTTTTCACCGCCACTTTAAGCCGAGGGCACGTTTGATTTTTTTATTAACGTTTCTCTTAAAAACATTATTTTGTACATTTATTACGCGCATGGTTGTTCGCACGTTAGTAGATCACATTACCAAAAAACAATGTACTGTTTTATACCGTACATGTAAATTAGAATCTGAAAGGTTATTTTTACCATGAAAAGTAAAGCAAATCCAAATTTTTAAAGAACAAAAAACACAAGTAAAAAAACAATGGAATATAATAAATTCAAATCACTGATAAATATTAACAAAATACACAAATTGCAGTACAGCTGGTACAGTTACCAGTACCACTGAACATGTATAAACTGATCATTTCCCGATATAACTATGAACATGATTTATCATTTTTACCTGACATTGGTCTATTCAACATTATCATAAATTATGTTATTATTTTTTTTTCAACTACATGTTTTAAAAATTAACATATTTGTATGATGTTACAGTAGTACGTGAACGGGTCTCCGTTAATATTTCAGACCATTGTGTGTCTCATACACTTGCAAAAAATTGTTTTTACGGTTGTAACAAAAAGGCAGTGGGGCTAGTCTTTGTACATCACTCACACTAACGCTTATTATTAATGTTAAAATATCTCTTTTATAAATATAATATTTGTGATGCTACCTTTGTTATCTAAAGGCTTTGCATGTTTTGTTCAGATAACATCGTATACGTATATTTCATACACAGTAAAAGAAAAGTCTAATAAAGCCACTTTTGTGGACAAAATATTGAGGGTTTCATTTAATTGTATAATTATTATTATTGTTAAGTTTAACACTTAGTTTTTGCCTACAGAAGTGACTTTATTAGGCATCATTTAACTATAACTATGACCATACACAATGATAACATCGTTATTCTTGTTAGTTTAAGATATGTCAGATAACTTTACATAAATACATTTATGAACCAACTACCAACTAAATCTAATATTTAATTAAATATAAATTAAAAACAACCATTTAACAACGGCATAATAAGTATTCCATAAAAGATTTAACAAAATAAATTATGTTTGAGTCTAACTATAGTTTGCACCTATGTTGCATATCACTGGTTAAGATCATTCTTATTTCCAATATATTTGGCAAACAATGCCCTAATAAATATAGATACAAGCAATCCCCTAAATTAGCTAAAGTGGAGGGAATCCACTACTTTCTACAATCAGATTTCTATATTAAAAACCCATAACTCCAAAATTTTAATGATAATCTTAAGACATGTATACAGTAAGTGAATATATTATAGTTGTATAACTGAGAGCAATAAGTTAAGACAAATTCATTGCACAGTAACTTAAAAGTTTTGAGACTAATTTAACAAATATTTAAAAATATTTTACTAAATTGGCACATGCATGAAAAGATACCATAGTACAACCTTTTAAGTCAGAACTATTTGTAATAGTAATAAATCAACAAGTAACATTGAAATATCCAAAATTAATGAGAGATTGACAAAATTGCACCAACTGCTACCAAACATGGCTGTGACTGAATCTCAAGCCCAGGTAGGGTCTGAAATGTTTCCAGGAACGAATAATTTGTACAAAAAATAACAAGACATATTTCGCTAGGTAATCTAATTATACTAGAAAGTAAAATCTTTCATTTGTTCAGAAAACAGAGGCTTCAGTAAATTTAAATTTCTTTTTTTTCTCTGAAAACCTCTCAATACTACAAGTTTAGTTAAATAAAATTTAAACAACTAGACACATAATTAAATAATATTCACAAACAAGGTCTCTACAGCCACACAAAACAGGTTACTTCTAGGTATAAATAAGCCACTTAGTTTCACCTGATATGTTTCGTGTACTCTATGGTTGTTACAACTGTCGAAACTGTCAAAGTCAATTTTGGTATCAGGGTTCTAATGTCATTGTCTACTTGGCCTCCAGTTTAGGCTTTCCTCCTAAGTAGTGGTAATTGATGAACCTCGCTCCTTGGGTGAGTTGAGCCGTCTCGTTGGTGGCGTGGCAAGCGAATAACAATAGATTCCTTGGTTGAACGAGCCAGGCGAATCGCATAAACATTAAAGAGTAGAGCGACAGTGCTGAAAAAGAATAAGAAATCAATTAGAGAGATTTATATTTTATAATGAGGGATTTTCCTCAATCAAATTAATAAATTGAAATATCAATTACCTCGATAGATGGCGCTAAGAAAACCTGGTCCGAACATATCTATAAGATAGGTAGGTTTAAAAAAAAGACGTAAATTCTAAAATACCACAATATGCCTACTCAATGGTCAATCAATTAAATAAATATCAAAATAATACTCAATAAATCTTAACGACATACCAGGCTGTATGGCGTAGTTCTTTGCCTTTCTTTTTCTTTAAACGTTAACTAAAAAAATAGGACCAACTCTTATTAGCGCCACCTATAGCATAATTATTTTCGTATAATATAATAATACTTATTTCTGTTTAAGTTTTCCTATCAGTTTTCAATAAGTAAGTAAGGTTATATTTAATTGTTATGCTGAAATAAAGTAATATTTAGAAGTGATACAAAGAACTAACTTGATATTTTCTCAGACTCATTTCAAATTATACAGCCAAAACAAAACTTCCTTAGTTAATTTACTAACACAGTTACACAATTATCATAGAGCTACTACTTTTCTATATTAAATAACAAAAACTCTTACAAAGAATGCCTACTAATCAACTGTGGCATGTCGTTTTCAGCCTTTTTGAGTATAAACAATAAAGTTAAAATTACAAAAACAGTCCAGGTCCACTAAGACAAATAATGAGCATGATCTGCATGTTATCATATATGTCATAAAGATCTGCCCTAGTATACAAGATTTCACTGCTAAGAGATAAGTGTCTAAAAATAACTTTTTTCTGGTTTAAATACCAACGACCTGAGACACTTGTACTGATAAGAGTCAAGTGTAAAATACAAACTACAGAAATTACAATATGTTTAAAAAACCTTGCAACCTAATCTGTGAACGAATATACCGTTCATCTCTTCCAACAATACTTGTTAAGAAATCAGTAATTCATGGCAATAAATTAAACCTGGGTTTGGGTATGGCCTGCAATTTAACTTCTCGGAAACTTCCCGAAATGATTATGATACATCCGACGACCTATAGTTACAAACTTATATTTGAAGTAGCATGGTGTAGTGGGTAGTAGCCCTGCCTTATACGCCGGAGGTCCCAGGTTCGAGTCCTAGTCGGGGCATTCATTTGTGTGATGAACGTAAATGTTGGTTCTGGGGTCATGGTTGTTTATATTTATGTTTATGTTTATATATGTATGTTTTTTCTGGGTTCCCCCCAGTTCGCGGTAGGACATCCACAACATAGGCTTTTCTTAATTTGGGCCCATACACTTAGTGTGTATGTCTGGGAATTTATTTATTTATATCTAATCTCGTAATATAAGCAAGGAGAAACTTATATTATTACATTACATTACAAAATTCTGTAGCTATGATTCTTAATTTTTAATGAACACCAAAAGATTTGTCATAAGGCAAAATGCTGTAACTTAGTATGAAAGCACATGCTTATAATCACTACTGTATAGGAATTATACATATTCAGAACTTGTGAGTTCACGTTTTAGATTGTTCTTGAGTTATTGAATATAATCAATAGTAAATTACCATTTCAACACAGAAACTACATGCAAGATTTGCATGTATGTTGTTCTGTTATGTAATTTATAAGGCAAAACAATTAGTTATATATAAATATCACATATTATGTTATATATTGCATTAATTATTATGTTAATAAGTGGTTGTAAAATAATTATTTATAATATTGTTTATAATAAGATGTTTGTATGGTATGAATATTTTTATTCATTGGCAAATAAAAATTACATACTAATCAGGATATCTTAATACAAAATAACATATTATCGTTTGTTTTTTGTACTTAAAATTTTGCATTTTAATATTAATCATAATGTTGATTTTAAACATAACAAATGACACAATAAATTAACATGTGTGACATAATTTTACATTTATTTAACACATACAAGTGTTACACAATCTGGCATGAATATTTTTGTTTATTGATGTAAATAAGAAAATCATACTGCATTAGAAAATATGAAATAACGTAGTTATTTTTTTCTATATTCCAATCTTAGCTATCTAAACCGGTGCGTTTGGATACCTACATACCTACTAAAAGATTTTATTTGATTCTATAAAATCTTTTACTACATACTAACAAAACCCTCAGAAATGGTGCCTAAAACTTTTGTTAAGCAATTAAATATCAAAAATATTTCGTATACGTTGCTTTGAAACTGCATTGTATACATGTTATAGAAATTGTCATAATATCCATAAATGAAACATATAACCGAACAAAAACATAACATTGTTAAAATACGCAAAAATGAATGTTTACATTGAATTGCAAACTACATTGTGTTCATATTTTTGAAACGATATATGTACATTGTGGAAATAGTTAAAAACTGCAGCAGAACTTATTATTGAAAAGAAACTATTGGGTATACATTGCTTTGAAACTGCATTGTTTACAAGTTATAGAAATTGTCGCATATACATTAATAAAACTTTACGAATGTGTAGTATTCAACGAAAACTTTTAAAGAGAAGACTTACCCGTATTATTAGAAGATATACCACTCAACCTTATTCGAGATATGTGGTATCAACACGACGGGTGCCCTGCACACTACAGGAGAAGTGTCAGAGAATGGTTAGATACAAATTTCCCTAACAAGTGGATCGGAAGAGGTGGACCCATACCGTGGCCAGCAAGAAGTCCAGACCTGACCCCCATGGATTTTTATGTTTGGGGGCATATGAAGACTTTAGTCTACAGTGAACCAAACCCAATCACCTCTGTTGATGTTTTAAGACAAAGAATTATCGACGCAGCCAATAAAATGAGAAGCACTTTAACAACTGGCGTAGTAAAGACTGGATTAAGACGCAGAATGAGAGTATGTGTGCGAAACAGAGGTGGACATGTGGAACATGAACTGTAGACAGTAAACATGTTGGCAATTGATGTAAAATAGCAATAAACATGTTTTTTTAACCATTTCATTATTTTATTTTATTGTCTGACCCAAGTAATGAATTTGACTTTATTCCTTAGTTCTCTACCTGGGAGCCTTTCATCAATGTTTTTTCCAAGAATTTTGATAAAACCCTAGCTTGTTATACCTTGTTGGATAGCTAATGAAACGTAGATATTTTTAAACACATCTGCCGATTATCTTTCATAGATACTTTTGCAATATTTTAGAGAGAAAAATAAACTTTTTACAGATTTAATAAATTTTATTACAATCAATCGTCTACTACAACCCAGTCGGTTCCTGTATCTGAAATTTTAGTGTTGATAATAATAACACAACTTATCTTCTACACAACAATAGCAAACATACGTAAATTAGATAATAGAAACCCATAAAAAATACGTCTAAAGAAAAAAAGACTGGTTTTTTTTTTTAAAACCTTGAAAGTCCAATATCTCGGAAACGGTTATTTATTTATTTATTTATTTATTTATTTATTACAAAATCCACAGCCCTTAGACATAAGTAGAATAACAATTGTGAAAATACTGACGGCCATTTATGGACTTACAATTTTTATATTAACCATAATCAGACTTACACTAAAAATAAATAGCAATAAACCAAAAAACAAAAAAATACAATACAATACAAAAATACTATCTTAATTCAACAAAGGAAAAAAAGACAATTACTTTATAAAAAGAAGAATAAAAAAAAAAAGAAAATTAGATTGAACGATAAGAAACCTTGCATTTAGCAGGTTTAAATACAACAAAAAAAAAATTATATATAATAATTAACACAATGAGGGTGTTTATTGTAAAGTTTGTGTTGTATGTGCGTGAGTATGTGTGTGTGTGTGTGTGTGTGTGTGTGTGTGTGTGTGTGTGTGTGTGTGTGTGTGTGTGTGTGTCTATGACTGTTTGTCACTTGCCAGTAGGGAGGGAACTTAGTATCTCGTACCTGAACTTAGGTTTGCTATCATTAAATATATCCGAGACATGTGAGAACTGCTTATTGTAAGTGTTGTGCATTCTGATAATGAGTGAGTTTTGGTTGTAGTTTGTTTTTGCGAGTTGTGTGTTGAATAGTTGAGTGTGCCTTGTTCTGGTGGAGGGAGTGTGTAGATTAAGGGTAAGTTGTGTTAAGTCAATACAATCCACAGAACCATTACAGATATTATATAAGAAAAGCATGTCAAGTAAGCTACGTCGACTTTCCAAGTCCAACATTTGGTTATGTTTACAGGCTTCAGGATAAGGCATGTGAGACACTTGTTGTCTATAGTTTAGATGCTTTAAGAATTTTTTTTGGATAGATTCGATGGCATTTTTGTAGACAACATACTGGGCATTCCATATAACACTACAATATTCCAGTATGCTACGAACATACGAGTAATACAGAACTTTTAAACACGTTAAATCTGAAAATGGTGCAGCTGTCCTTAATACAAAGCCCAGATTTTTGTACGATTTTGTAACGATGTTAGAAACATGTTCATTATAATTAAGCTTCGAGTCAAGGAGCACGCCCAGGTCACGAACAAGATTAGTTTTACGAATAACCGTGTCATTAAATGAGTATTTGGTTAAAAAAGGGTTCCTCTTCCGAGTGAACGTGATGTGTAAGCACTTGTCAATATTAATATTAATACGATTTTTTAAATAATAAATAGATAAACGGTTTAAGTCATCCTGTAGCTTGAGGCTGTCACGGGCGTTTTTAATACTTAAAAATATTTTTGTGTCGTCAGCATACAATATAAAATTCGAGTGTTGAATGGATTGCCCAATGTCATAGAGATAAATAGAGTATAATAATGGCCCCAAGATTGAACCCTGAGGCACGCCTGAGGATACAGATATATAGTCTGAACGAAAGCCCCCCACCTCAACAGCCTGACTTCGATTACGCAGATAAGATTCAAGCCATCTTAATAGGTTACCACATATTCCTACCTCTTGAAGTTTCCGCAGCAGTATAACGTGATCCACACGATCGAAAGCTTTTTCAAAGTCTGTGTAGATCACGTCAACTTGTCCTCCCCCCTCCATAGCTTGTAGGACTCTACTGGTAAACACGGCAAGGTTTGAGCTAGTGGAGCGGTTTCTCATGAAGCCATGCTGTTGAGTAGGGATCATTTTATAGACAAGGGGGTAAATATAATCATATACAATTCTTTCAGCAACTTTACTTAGAATATTAAGTTTTGAGATAGGACGATAATTTTCAATCGACGTTTTAGGCCCTTTTTTATGCACTGGCGTGACATGCGCTATTTTCCAAGGTGTTGGAAAATAGCCTTCTGCGAAACATCGATTAAAAATGTAAGTAACGGGGTAAGACAGGGCTTTAGAACAATTCACGAACAGAATAGGCGGCAAACCATCACTACCAGGGCCCTTAGAGGTATCCAATCCTCTCAATAATTTATCACAATATTCTGTATTAATATTAAGAGTTCCCAGACTATCAGTTTGAAGAAAACGTGGCAATATATGTGAGTCATCATATGTGTCAAGAGGCAAGCTAAAATTTTTTAAAAAGAAATCATTAAACGCTGAGCAAATATGTGAACCACCACTTACACTGGTACCCCCATAGTCCATGCATCCTGGATAAGTCGAGATACCTTTTTTTTTTTGATTCACGTATTTCCAGAAGAATTTAGCGGATGTTTTTATTATTTGTTGTGACCAATTGATATAGTTTTTATAGCATTCATTTTGCAGACGCTTTTGACGTGTTCTTAAAGTTGAAAACGAATTATAATCATTCGGATTATTATAACGTTTCCATAATTTATGATATTTAGCTTTCTCCTTAGTCACACGGATAAGAGCCTGGCTATACCACACTGGATACCTGTGAGTGCCAGACACTAGAGCTTGGGGAACGTATTTGTCTATTAAACCATGAAGAATATTGTAAAAAATAATTATACACGTTTCGATGTCAGAATTTCGGAATAGGGTAAGCCAGTCATAATTAATTAGTTCTGAATTGATAGCGTCAAAATTAGCCTTCCTAAACATAAATTGTTTACGCGATTTCAGTTTCATAGATGGAACTAGAATTTCGGACACATAACATTCGATTGAAGGATGATGATTATCCTCAGGCACAAGCGGGCTCTCAGAACGCCAAATCTTTATTTCAAAGTTAGAAAACAATAAATCCAATGTTTTGTCATAAGAGTTTAAAACTGAGTTAGACTGTTTTAAGCCATAATAATATAAATTATTCAATAACTCCGCGGTAACATTTTGAAGCTCCATAGAACCTTTATGCAAGAATATCGGGTCCCGCGAGCTCCAGTCAATACAAGACAAGTTAAAATCTCCCGCGACTATAAAGTTATCATCTGGGCATGCGTCAAAAATTTCACTAAACAAACTAATAAATGAAAATATTCGGTCCACCATGTATCGATTCGGCGGGATGTAAACAAGACCTACGTGTAAATCCGGTTGGGAGGGGGTGCGGGCGCGGGCGGCGAGGCTGTGGCCGGGGACAGTCACCCGTTAGGTTTGGGGTATGGTGTTTCATAGTGAAATTAGTCAGAAATGATGGAAACTACAACCTCTTAAAGGATCTAGGTCGACTTAACCTGTAACCCTGTACTTATATATAATAGGTCTTTACCTATGAAACTGCCGTTTTGCCGTACTGGCCATTTCAAATGAAAATATTTTTTTTTGACTGATAATTCTAATTTCAAATTAATTTTATTTGACAAACATGGAATTCTTTTTCTAAAATCGTCATTTGTTTAATAGTTAGTGTTTTGTTTTCAACGCATTCGAACATTTTTCGTCATCATGGATAAGTTAAAAATTCGAGTAATTATGGAGTATGAGTACCGTCGTGGCAGCAAAGCGGCACAAGCGGCACGCAACATCAACGACGTTTACGGAGCGAACACTACAAACGAACGCACTACCCGTTATTGGTTTACCCGCTTCCGTTCTGGAAATTTTGACCTGAAAAATGAACCCCGTGGTCGTCCGAAAACTTTGGTCGACAATGACGAATTAAAGGCAATTGTGGAAGCTGATGAAACTCAATCCACGGCTGAATTAGCAGCAGCTTTCGACGTTAGCATCAAAACAATATTGGTCCATTTGCGTCAAATTGGCAAGGTAAAAAAGCTTGACAAATGGGTACCCCACGAACTCAATGACCGCCAGTGCGAAGTACGCGTGGAGACGTGCCTTGCACTGCTCAGCAGGCATACAAATGAAGGAATTCTGAACCGCATTGTTACTTGTGACGAGAAATGGATCCTGTTTGACAATCGTAAGCGCTCAGCAAGTTGGTTGGACCCTGGTTCAGCACCCAAACAATGCCCTAAACGAAAACTTACCCCTAGAAAAGTGATGGTCACTGTTTGGTGGTCTAACGCGGGTGTAATTCATCACAGCTTCTTGCCAAACGGGACAAGCATTACTGCAGATGTGTACTGTGAAGAACTGAACACAATGATGGAGAAGCTCGCACGTCTCCAACCAGCTTTGGTCAATCGTTCGGCTCCACTGCTCCTGCACGACAACGCGCGACCTCATACTGCACAGCAGACGGTCTCCAAGCTACAAGAGTTGGGGTTGGAAGTTCTCCGTCATCCGCCGTACTCACCAGACCTTGCGCCTACAGACTTCTACTTTTTCCAGAATTTGGATAACTTCTTGGCGGGAAAAAAATTCAATACCCGAGAGGCAGTACAAAATGCCTTTGAAGAATTTGTTGCCTCCCGTCCAGCTGATTTCATCAAGAAAGGCATCAATAAGCTACCAATGCGTTGGCAAAGATGCATTGATTGCATGGGTGATTATTTTGATTAATAGAAATAAAAAATATATTAAAAAAATTACGCTTCATTTATTTCGTGAAAAACGGCAATTTCATAGGTAAAGACCTAATATATAGTAAATCTTTTTCTGTATAATAATAATATAATATCTGGTATGTGGTCTTATACATTGCGTACGTCTACTACACTACGCAGAAAGTTGTGCGAAATTTTTTCTTATGTATGGCACGATTTACAATTCATTTTGAAAATTCGTTTATTTACAATTAAAAACTTATTTGTCCCAAATTTAAATTTCCATCTGTTTCCGAGAGTTTCTACCAGATCATGAAACTATTGTGTGTATAGAAAAATGGATCTGCGTTGGGAACATTTTCGTGCAATGATTTTTTACGATTTCAAGTCCAACTTAAAACCTGATGAATCGTTAATTCAACTTCTATTAGCTTTAATGAACAAATTTCAAATTTGGAACAAGAGAAGTCTATTCCAAATTTCAAAGACATGGGTTGTGGAATGTGCAAAAAAAATTAGGAAAATTAATAAACAAACATTATAAACTACTTTTTTTATCAAGTTCATGATGACTGTCTAGTAAATATATCTTTTGTAAATATATATTTTGTAAGTAAATATATCGATTGTAATTTTTTTAGTTCATTTATTTATTTGTTACGAGACTGATCTGGTCTTCTCCATGTTGATATAACATTAGGTACTTCAAATCCGTTCTGTACTTACATTAAGTTTATATATTAAGTATATTTGTGTCTTTTGTGCCACTCTTTAATCCTATCTTATATTCGTTTTTGTTTTTAAAATAAATTGATTTTGGAGCTGTAATATCGAAAACCAGTTCAATTATTGGTTTAATCTGGACCGGATGTGTTTTCATTGTTTATTAAAATGAATTACATTGGTTCCCATAAAACTACTGTGAAACTTTATTTTTATGCTTGCACTTCAAGTTTGTTGCAAAGATAAGCATACTAGCACTAAAGTATGACAATAAAATCTCAATAACTTATTAATTTATAGCCATAAACTTAATGGAGTGCTATTTACCACTGAGATATTGCGGGGCCACTTGAATACACTCATTATATCATTAGCTATCCATAAAAACATTTATTTTAATATTTTTGGATTCAGGTTAATTCGTAAGATAAAAAATAAATAAAAAGTGTTTTATGTTGTATTTAATTCATGTATGTACATCCAGTACATTAAATAAATATAAAAATAACATTTCTCTAGAAACCTAAAATGTATAAAATTCCACAGTAAGCTGAGCAAAGAGAACTGCTAATATGTAACGTTGTTGTTTCTCACGCAAATGTCCTTTTCTATCAGAATATGAATAATCCAGAAGCATGTAAATAATTATTAAACCAACATGCTTTATGATAATAATAAATCCCCAGACAAACACACTAACTGTATGGCCCCAAAGTAAGCAGAGCTTGTGTTATGGATGACCATACAGCGAACTGGGGAACTCAGAATAAAGTACATATTATATAAACACAAACAACCATGACCCGAAAACAAACATCTATGTTCATCACACAAATTAATGCCGCGGCCAGGCTCGAACCTGGGACCTCCGGCAAATGAGGCAGGGCTACGAACCAGTACGCCGCCGCTAGATTACACACTCCGCCGTAATGTAATATATACTTAGATTTTGAATTCTTTTAAAAATATTTTTTTGACTTGCTAACTTTGCTTAAACCTTCTGAAATCAGCACTACGTGATATTTTAGTGGGACAAAGGGTGATGCCATTACTATAGCATGAATTAACATATAGCATGAAAATACAGCATGGTTATGAGTAGGGCTGCCATGAGTGGGCTCTGAATCACCCCCTTTGATGTCTTTGATGGCTGATTTCAGAGGGATTAATAGCCTATGAAGTACTACTTTATTATTAATAATATGAAAGCTCAGAGTCTAACGCATTCTCTGAAGCTACTTAGAAACGAACAAACTATCAGCTTAGATTTTAAATTTTAAGTTGAAAATTTAAATGATAATTCACTAAACTTAAATTCTCAAGTTAAGGTATTTTTAGTATCTTTCTTTAAAGTTATGAGGCTGTTTATTTTATGCATAAACACACAGTTCATAGAAGTTTAGTAGCAAAAATAGAAGTCCGAAGAAAACTTCTTTTTAGAAATTTTTGAAACTGATTCAGTCGTAATTTTGTGAGAATTCATAAAAAAAATCGTAACTCGAAAAGTATGAAAAATCGTATAATATATATAGGGGTGATTCAGACACCTCTCGACACGAGGCACCTAAAAAAGATTTTAATAGCCTGTATTGAGATAGGGAATATTGATATAATAAGTGTGTACAAACCCCCATTCTCAACGTTTGAAGTGTTTGAGAGCACTATGGATGAGGTATTACATAGAGAAAAGAACAAAAAACAAAGAAATAATTATTTGTGGCGATTTCAATATTGCTTTATTAGTACAGACATCACAAAGTAAACGATTCTTGAATCTTTTTTACTGTTACAACCTAAAAAAATCTATTTTTAGAGCCTACGCGAATCACAGCGACTTTAGCCACATGCCTTGATAACATTTTTACAAATTTAGTGCCATATACATAGTCAGTAATTAATAAACTACAATCAGATCATAGCGGGCAGTTGGCCACTTTTGATATTGGGCTAAAAAACACTCTAAAAAGAGAAATTACCTTTATACCCATGAATGAGAGACGGCTTGAAACATTTAGAAATAATGTATTTTAAGAAACATTTAAATTAGATTACTGTGGCGATCCTATTACTCAATATAACTCTATTCATAATATAATTAAAAATGAATATGACTTTGTTTTTACAAAAAAGAAAATATGTGTAAATAATAATTTATTTAGGTTTAGTGACTGGGCAACAGTGGGAATATGCAAAAGTAGAAATAGATTATATGAATTGTACAGTGAAAGAACTTATAATCATAAAAAGACATTTTATGAATATGTTAAAAAGTATTCTAAATTATTTAAAAGAGTATGCAGTGTAGCTAAATCTGATTACATTAATAATAATAAAAATAAGCAAAAGACCCCTACACCAAATATAATTTAAAAATTAATGATAAATTGTTGTCAACTGAAAGAGAAGTTGCTGAAGCATTTGAAAATGTTTTTACTGCCATCCCTGTGTAAACTACTTCGAGTATCAATTCATGTTCCACTCTTGCACAGTCACTGCTAATGGAAAATGTAAATACACAAATATTGATTTCACCTTTAAACATGTTACTGTTCCACAAGTTTTAAATGCATTTAAAAGCATTAAATTAAAATATACTGCTGATTTAGATGAAATTTCTGTTAAAATCATTCAATCTGTCATTGATGGTATAGCCCCGCACTTAGCCAGCATATTTAATGACTGTGTTGATAATGGTGTATTTCCTGATTTAATGAAATTGAGTAAGATCATCCCAATATTCAATGCAGGTAGTATGTCTGACCCTTATAATTTTAGACCTATATCTATACTATCAACACTCAGTAAGATTTTTGTAATTAATTTGAAATCAATTACTTTCTCATTTTTATGGTATTAGTTTAATGAATTTTAACCAATTTGGTTTCACGCGGGGTTGCTAAACAACCGATGCCGATGTTGAGCTTATAAAACACGTATTCAGCGCCTGGGAGGAGTCGTGTGATGCTATTGGTGTCTTTTGTGACTTGTCCAAGGCGTTCGACTGTGTGGATCACACTACTCTACTCATGAAACTGCACCATTACGGCATAAAAAACCGAGCGCTTGCCTTGATTAAATCATATATTTCTAATAGAAAACAGAAAGTTGCAATAAATGGAGAAAAATCATCAGGATCGACCCTAGTGTTTGGGTTTGCCCCAGGGCTCAGTTCTTGGTCCTTTCCTATTTTTTGTATATATCAAAGATCTGCCATCGGTCGTTAAGAATCAATGCGTGGTCATATTGTTTGCTGACGATACTTCCTTCTTATTTAAAATCAAAAGACAAGAAACTGACTATCGAACAGTAAACCAATGCATCTCCAACACAGAGCAGTGGTACTCAGCTAATAATCTGCTCCTCAATGAAAAAAAAACGAAATGTGTTAAGTTTACATTGCCAAATGTCAAACAGGTAAACACAAACAGTTAAGAGCCAGGAACTGACTCCTGTAAACTCAACTGTATTTCTGGGCATTACCTTAGACGCCAAACTCCAGTGGGGACCGCATGTTGATGGTTTAGCAAAAAGGCTTGAATCTGCCGCGTATGCTGTTAAAAAAATGAGACAAATTTCAAATGAAACAACTGCTCGTTTAGTCTAATTCGGTTACTTCCACAGCCTCATGACATATGGCATTCTGTTGTGGGGGAGTGCTGCAGATATCGATACTATATTTATTCTGCTGAAAAGGGCTGTTCGCGTAATCTATCAGCTCGGTCCAAGGGTGTCTTACTTAGAAGTAAATTTAAGGAAATAAATATTCTTACTTTCCATTCACAATATACTTTAGAAAATTTAATGTATGTAAAAAAGAACATAACCTTGTTCAAAAGAAAAAAAGATCTGCACAATGTTAATACAAGAGGAAAAAATATGCTCGCAGGTCATATTAGGCTTCATAAAGTCACTAACTCATTCATGAGTCAATGTATACACTTTTATAATAAGGTTCCTGATGATATCCAAGGTCTTCCTATTGACAAATTCAAAGAAACTATGAAGCACAAGTTGTGTGCTAAAGCATATCATAAACTATCCGATTATTTGGATGATAAAAGCCCTTGGGTATAATCCCCTCAATAACAGGATTTGGTATGGTAGCGTCGCGTGACTGGTCGCTCACTTCCCTCTAATACGGTTCAGGAGGGCGATGGCTGGATCCCGCGTTAACTTGTGAACGGGTGCCGTTTGAGGGTGTTCGTCATTTGGATACTTGGGGGGAGGGAGGCCAGTTCTTCTTCACGAAGGTTTTTTCGAACTGGTGGTAGAGTCATGTTTTATTTAAAACAATAAGAACAAGTAATTGTCAATGTTGAGCAAATAAATATTTCATTTCATCGAAAATCCGGACCTTTATTGTAGTCCGGGTGCAAATATAAACCCCGCCCGGATGCTCCCTGGACGTCTTCCAAACTTGGACAAATCTGGGGAAGCCTGGACGGATGGCAGCCTTAGTTATGAGTCATGTGAGTAGGAAAGAAAAATGAGACAGTGTTAAACACACTTTCTCATATTTTCTTTCTATCTACATCCTCTTTAAAAAGATTTTGTTGTCCTATCTTATTTAAGAGACCTCCACAAAGGGCATGTTGTTTTACGAGTAAAATAAATAAGCTTAAATATAAAGTTCATCTAACAAACTTTTCTACACTCTTCAAGTTATTGAGTTATTTTACAGTTCCACATTCAAGAGACTGGGTCATTGTTTGTATTATATGATATAAAAAATAATGACTTAGTTTACAGTTCATATTTATTTCCTAAACATTGTAATAAGAGATAATATTTTAGAAACACTTACCAAATGTCATTTTTCCACTAATAAATGTGGGATCCTTCCGTATGTCTGCAATAGCAGCAAGAGGAATACCCCAGTTTGCTGCAGGTCCCCAGAAATGAGTACTGTAACATTTAAAGAATTATTAAATAAAACATATGATTAAATACAGTCGTTCATATTTAACACATCTTTGATTGACATATACATTGTAAAAAATGACATCTCTGACTATGAATGATGTAATTTGTATTGACAAAATTTAGATATTATAAATAAAGCATATTCAGTTTTGTAACCCAGGAATTTGAATCGTTCTTTGAGGTAAAGTGGTGTGCGAGGATCTGACTAAGAAGACTGAGAATATGCTCCTCATGACTTAGCATAATAGGTAGCTTTAAGTTTGCGACTAACTCAGACACATGCTCGAACTTATGCAAGCCATAAATGAACCTAACACAGAGGTTGTGAAGTTGCGCATAAATGAATGCTTTTGAAGGCGCTGGAGGCAGAATCATATAATCGCATAATCAACATCGGCATAATCCAGGATAGGCAGAAGAAGCATAGCATACATAGCAAGCATACATCTTACTTATGCTTTATTACATACAAGGTTCTTCCAGACATATTCTCCACTTATTGAAACACACAAAAACTGATATTAAGATATTCCGGCACTGAAATAGTTTTAAGATATACATACCTCATTAAATAGTCCCGGAACTCTTTGCTTTTTAACTGGTTTACTAACTTTTTGAAGAGATTTGACATTATGACGATTCTAAAACATAAAATTGTAATTAAAATGTAACTGTACCAGTTACCAATTTTGCAAAATCTAAAATTAACATAACATTATACATTTACATTACATAAAAATTGATGAAAAACTGCAATAAAGTATTAATTGAAAAACATTATTTCTATCATCTTCGTTTCAAATCTAGAAAAGAGCTTTGAACTGCATCAAAATTAGGCACTTTTAGAATAACTTGTAGTAGATCAAAACAATCTATATCTTACTTTAAAGTAATAAGGAATTCATACAATGGATTCAAATGTTTTAGTCAATTTATTCAAACGCCCTTTGAGGCAATACTGTTGCGGTGGATAAATTCGTAAATTGTCCCGTTTATTAATAATTTTATCAGTTGGTTCATTCAAGGTTATAATAGGTTATGACAATAATAAGTAGCACAATTTCAACTAATGTTGAATAATAGTATATTTAATCAAAGCTAAAATTACCTGTTTTTACTAGATTTCTTAAAAATATGTGCAGAACGTAAAAAAATTAATTTTAAAACACTACAATTAAGATTCACTACCGTCCGCTCTCCGTCTGCTCCTACAACAGCTACAACGTCAACAAATGATGAAGTATTTTGAATGTCAATTTTATCATTGTCAATGTCATTGCTAGCAGTGAAAAATACCAACTTTTACTATTATAGTTTACTGTCAATTTTTCGTTTGCGGTGTACACACGGTTTTAGTTATTTGTCCTTTTTTTTTGGCCATTTCATTATCTACATTGAGTTATTTTAAGTGTTTCTGCTTTTCTATTCCTCGTCTGGTAAGTAGTTGTATGAATTATTTAGTTCTTAATGAGCATGGATTGTGTTCCAATTCCTCCTAAACCCCCAGACCCAATCCCGTTTCCAGATGTCGACAACTCCCCTGACCCTCTCTCTCAACATGTGCAAACAAGAAAACGTCCGAGTATAAATCGGGATACGTCTCCTACTCCTAAAAAATCTGTTTCGAATGCTCTTCCATCCCAAATCAATAACCTTATTTACACTCACCCAAGCCTTTTAGAAGAAAAATCTTACCATCGTTCTGACAAAGGTCCTTTTATTGTTGGTCAGAAACTCACTCTAAGTCAGGCAGGCATTTGTCATCTAAATTTTGGAAAATTTTTATTAACATCAAACATTTAAAATATTAAAAATTATGGTATAAAGAGTGTTGGCAGAAATCGGGTGTCTGTGGAATTCTCGTCAGCATGCGCATCAAACGTTTTTCTCACAAATTCGAGTCTAAAATCTCATAACTATATAGCTTTAATTCCTACATATAATATAATAAGAATGGGTCTGATCCGTGGGATCCCAACTTCTTGGTCAATGGAGGAAGTTGTATCAGCAATCTCCACAAGCCAAGGTGATTTAACAATTTTGAAGGCGCGTCGCTTAAACAGAAAAGTGTCCATGGAGTCGTGTTCCACTTGGACCCCCACGGGTTCTGTAGTGATCACTTTCTCTGGACAATGCTTACCTGAAAAAGTGTTTATATTTAACTCATCACTAACCGTTGATCCATACATTTGCCTTCCACACAATGCTTAAACAGTTTTAGATTTGGCCATGTGAAAGCCAAATGCCGATCCAGTGCTCGTTGCTTCAGATGTACACAGTCTCACTCAGGTGACTCTTGCCCTGCATCCTCTGTAGTTTCCTGCCTGCAATGCTCAGGCCCTCATTTAGCAACTGACAAATCTTGTCCGGAACATTCCCGGCAAAAGAATATTAAAATCACCATGTCCCAAAAGAACATATCATTCAAGGAAGCATCATCCCTCTTCCCTTCAGTTAAAAAATCGTACGCAGATGCTTCTCAAAGTTCTCCTTCACTGAATCTTTCTTACAAAAAAAACAATATATAAACCATCAAAACCCAGTCTCTCTTTATCTCCAGGATATGACAAAATTGCTCATAATGCTATTATTGCTAACCCTCCATCTTCTAAATCTTGTAACGCCTTCCCCCCTACTTCTTCCTGCTCCCCTAATGACAATTTTTTAGAACTCCTGATTTCCCTAGTTTTGAACATTCTTTCAAAATTTGAAGACATTTCACTACCGTCCTCCGTAGCTAAAAAGTGCTAATCTTCTTCTTAACAATGGCCAGACTCCTGCAATGGAATAGTAGAAGCATCTGCAATAAACAGCATGAAATTTCTCACTTGGCTCATCCAGGGCTGTAGCTAGAGTCGAATTTGAGGTAGGGCAGCATTCATTACAGGTAGGGCGGAAATAAAAAAATAATCATAGTTGATCTGCCCTCGAAGCACGGGCTCCTACTAAATCCATCACCATGTATGTATACGAATAATCAACAGCTTTTTGTAGAAAAATAATTTCTGTGAGAGAGCATGAGCATGGATCTAATAACTATTAAATCCTGAATGATGAAGAACAAGCGAAAAAGATGGTTGAACTTCCAGATTTGGATGTAGAGATCCGCGTCTGAGTTAGCGTGTGGTAATAATTAATTGTTGGGTGGGGTGATACGAGTAAATAGATACAACCAAAATACCATTTAGATTATATTATTTCTGCAATCTTATTACAATAATTAACATAATAGTAAAAAATATTTAAAACAGCTGTATTCTACGATTGATGATGATTGATTGATGCGAAGAACTTCGTTCAGTTCAACTGTTTTTGTTCTCTTTTTTTCAAAGGCCAGGAACACCATACCAGCCATTCTCTCGTGACCCTGACTGACTGCCTTTGAGGCCTATTGATTGTAGTTAAAGTTGAAAACATAGATTCGCACACTGCAGTGCTACATCCTATGGTCGCCACAGATGCAAAAATTTCATATGTATCTTTGAACGCCTCTCGTTGCCTGTACAAAACTTGCAATGTATTTTCCATGTTATCTTCGTTACGACTCAAGTAAGCTTTAACCACACTAGCCTCTTCTCTTGATGGAATTTTCATACCTGAAAAATTAGTTAAAATTGTAAATTGAACATGACAAATATTTATATTGTAATTTTTTTTCAAACTTACCTAAATTTTTCAATGGAACCATTTTATCTACATCCAACTCATCGAGACTCGCAATCGAATTGATTAGATCATCGTTGTCCGAAAACCTTCTTTGTAATTCAGCAATTAGTATGTCCAACGTTTTGAAATACTCAGGCTTAAATGGCGCGTCGTTCTCTTCTATATTTTGTCTGGCGGAGGAACATTTGGAGGAACAGGAGGGGCCATACGTCAAATAGTGATCAATCCGATTTGGTTTTTTTACTTGCCTCTTCGAGGTCTGTGTCCTATCTTCATAATCGCTGCAGCCGTTGCTTGTTAAAGACTTAGCTTCTTGCAGAAGTTGACAATACATTTGATTTGATCTTAATTTAATAATTTCATCTTCGACACACTTTATGATTGTTATGGCATCTTTCAATCCTGCGCTTCGGGCTTGCAAAGCTGCGTCTGCAGGTTGTAGCGTGGATAAGATTTTTTTGGCCACAACCATGGCCATTCGGAATTCCAGATCAAGCATGATTTTTTAATACCGATACTCTTAGCGACGTCATCACCGTTGAATCTGCCATTTTTAATTTCATTCAAAGTTTGCAAAATTGTTAAATAATTATCATATACAACTTTTGTAACTGCCAAATGTCCAGACCAGCGTTGTTCGAGGAGTCGGCCAATCCTTTTTTCACCATATAAGGCAGCTTTTTTGCCATGATGTAAGAATTCATGTAACATGATGCATTGGTCAAAAAATAAACAAATGAAAGTCATTTCTGAGATAATCCTGATGATTATTAAGTGCAAGCGATGGTTATAGCAATGGACGTATGGAATTTTTCGGCCCAATTTATTTTCTATTCTAGTCGCAACTCCTGAAACTTTTCCACTCATTACACTTGCGCCATCATAGCATTGGCTAAGCATACAAGAGGGGTCAATGTTATTTTCCATAAGGATATTTAACGTTAATTCCGTGAAAGTGGCTGCATCAAGGTTATCACTAGTCTTAACCATCGGCAACGACTCATGACGACACCATCCTTGACGTAACGTATTGCTAATGCAATATTTTCCCGGTTATTTTTATCTCTCGTCCCATCTTCCATTAGAGTAAACCATTTCACGTCAGATTCATTAATATCTTTGACAATGGAACTTCGTACTGCTTGAACCATTGTTTGAATTATTTGATTCTGAATTTCAGGTGAACAATATGTTGCGTTTTGTGGTATATGAGTGAGAACCTCGTTCAAATTTGGATCTTTCAAACATGTGTATTCAAATAAATTATGAAATAATCCTTGTTCTTTTTCTTCTTCCAAAATAGAAACTGGTGGAAATAGTTATTGTGTAGTAACAACATCTGATTGCCATAAAATTCAAAATGTTAAAAATAAAACTATTATAGTCATTGACCTCAACCAAATTCTGAACTTGGGCAGTTTCCTTTTTTCAAATAACATAAAAAATATTGGAATCAAAAGTAAAGGCTGCAACCGCATATCAGTGGAATTCACGTTTCGAACCCTACACTACCCACTCCAAATTATGTTTGTTCATTCCCACGTATAATATCTTACTTTACACGTATTTAAAAGCGCATCGTTTGAATAGGAAAACATCGCCAGACCGAAACATCCGGATAAATTTATTATTAATAATTCCTCTGTTATTGTAGACCCATATATTTACTTACATTCAGTGCCTAAATTGTTGCCAACTTGGCCATGTCATGTCCTAGTGCAACTCCAACCCCTGCTGATTCCGTAGCTGTCAATCACATGTTGGGAATCCTTACCTGTTTCGTCTGTGGAGCCTACATGTCTCCAGTGCTCAGGACCTCACCTGGCAACTGATAAGAATTACCCGGAACGTTCTCGACAGAAAGCGATTAAAATAACAAAGTCCCAGGAGAATCTCTCTTTCAAAGAGGCATCTGCTAGGTTTCCTAACGTTCGCAAGTCTTATGCAGATGTTTTGAAATCTACTCCGCCTGTAAAACTTATACTGTAACTTATATGTAAAACTATTCTCTAACTTTGCCTTGTCTCAGTAGCTACTCATGTATTGCATATCGTCCTGGGGAGGAGCTTCCAAAACTACGTTAAAAAAGCTTGAGGTTGCGCAAAGAACAATTCTTAAAGTCTGTACATTTAAACCTTTCCTGTATCCAAAGAAACTTCTGTATGAATATAGTGAGGTATTGACTGTGCGACAACTGTTTATACTTAGGATAATTATTAAGCAGCATTCTTTGTCAAAGTATTCCCCAAATAGGGTCAAAAAGCGTCGATGGTATGCTGTTTGTGATCGTAGTTTTACTGCGAAAACGACTGCTGTCCAGAGATTCTTTCCCTTTTTAGGCCCGATCATCTACAATAAGACGAATAAACTATTAGGTGTGTATTCGATGCATAAATCTACAGTCAAAAAAGTCGTAACAACCTTTCTGCTGACAATGTCTTATGATGAAACTGAAAAATGCATTGGTATATGTTCGTAAATAATAATAACAATCCATTTGAATGTAAATAACTTTAACACTACACTTTTACTCACCTTCTCCCATTCACTCACTCATGCACATCACACACACTCACACATACACTTCACACACACCGAGAGGACCGACTTATTAAGTATAAGTTATAATTGTTTATATAAATTATTAGTTATATTTTTACGTTATAATAGGGAAAAAATTGTACTTTGTGACCTATAATGTATCCAACTTGGTCTAAGGATAGAGGCGCTGTATGCTGAAGTACGGGCTATACCCAGTTCGGCAACAGATGCGGAACCTAAAATAATTGTACATAGGATTAAGTATAGGCTTAAGTACCCTATGTAAATCTTTTTGGAAAATAAAAATTATTATTATTATACTGCACACAATATATGTACCTATGTTTATTCTCGGTTCCCCCCAGTTCGCTGAATGGTCATCCATAACATAAGCTCTGCTTACTTTGGGTTTGGGGCCATACAGTTGGTGTTTTTGTCTGGGGATTTATTATTATATATACTTATGTATATTGTTCTAGGCAACTTCATATTCTCTAGCTGGAAAACCAAAATTCTGTATGGGCCCATTTACAAAGTCGTGTGTTCCCCAATCAGTGGCGGATTTACCAGCAGGCTGAGTAGGCTGGAGCCTAGGGCGGCAGATTTTAGGGGGTGGCAAATTTAACCCAAAAAAATTTTTTGTCTTATAGAAATGAAAATAAGCATTATTATATACACTGAGGAAATGAGTCGAGAATTTAACAAAAATTACAATATTTTAGTACTTTACAGTAAATTGATTACTCCAACGTCCGTTTATGAAAAAATACTGAAAGTAGCCAGTAGGGGAACAAAAAATCAGTAGGAGCGGCAAAATTTGAATGACCTACTGGCGACAAATGTATAAATCCGCCACTGTCCCCAATACGTGTCATTGGCAGATATAATCATAATGATTGCCATAGCTTTCAAGTTTGATTGATTGATTATAGTATAAGTAGATTTGCTGGCGGCTTCGTACGCATATTTCTTGGGGTCAGTGCATTTCCTGGTTATAAGGAATGCTTATCTTAACAATATTATTTACAATAACAGTAAGGTATATTAGGTTTGGTATATTCATAAAAATATACGAATTAAGAAGAAAAACTAAGAAAGGTACACATGTTAATGATAGCGTTTCCAAAAACTTACACAGGCTAAAAGTAGCAAATCTTTAAGGTCCTGGAGAGGGAGCCTTTCTTTTTCCTTCGGTACGCCTCTAAGGACAACATAGAGGATAGAAACATAAATAAATAGAATAGTAGAAAGGAAATAATACATAAAAAAGAAGGACTGAATCAGTACAAATCAGTTGTCACCGTTAGGTATCCTTTGTACTAAATACATTAAGCTGGGCAGACAAAGCACTCAGCACAAGCACAACATAGCACTTTGAAAACTAAGAGACTTAGCCGCAAAGAAAAAATCACTTCGAGCACTAAAAACAAAGAGCGCTCGGAGGGAGTAAAAAACCCAGAAAAACCGTATCAGTAAACTTAACGACACTGACTTTCGGGAAGGAACCGATCAATCGGAGTGGTCTTAGAATGTCCGTACCCGGCGGCGGTCGCAGCGAGAATAAATTAAATCGTGAGTGTGTGTGACCATGTTAGAAGAAAATCGGTTGAACCATTCAAATTTATGCGTGATTTTTTCCGTCAGACAAGGGCTTTTTTAATTTGTGCTTAGGTTAGTACAGTCGTTCTGGCAGTGACGGAAGCTTGAATATTTGCACGCGCTTCAAACCAGACAGAAGTGGAACACGCCCGCTGTCCCTGTAGGTCTGGGCACGGTTGTTTTGATAATTGTAGATTCCGCACCACCTCTCGCCTGGCCGTTTGGAGTCGTACAGCATCTCTATCCTTCCAAGGATGGATGGATATACCTGTTAATAGTCGAAGTTAAGGAGTATTTACGCAATCATTGTGCATATGAAGAAAGAGAAAACATTAATTGGGTAATTTTACCTATGATGAACTAAAATATTTTAAAATATAACGGAAATATTGGATACATATGTGCTAGAACAAACCAACGAGCGCAAAAGCATTTGCCCATATCTGAGAACGCCTGTACGTGTGACGTGTAACGACGTGTAACGTGTGATGGCAGTTTATTGGGTTCTGGAGAACTACTTCTCCATAAATAACGGAATTTACCATATCGCCATCTCTTGTTGACAGAAAGAGCAGTACAAATACAGTTTCAAGTATAAGTACAGTTTCAACATTAATAAATAAATATTTCTAACAATCACACCACATTATCTAGACCAAACTAAGTATCATTAAGAACTTATGTTATGGACACTAGATAACGGATAAATAAATTTAAGAAATATATAAACACACATAGATTTTTTTTTCAAATATAGAAATATAAATAAACCTAAAATAAACATACATGGACATCCATGACTAGAAAGCAAATATAACAAAATATCTGCGTCCACCAGGATTCGAACCCGGGACCTATGGCATGGAAGGCAAGGGTGCTTACCTCCACACCAAACAGATCGGATCTGAAGACTTAATTTCATTAGGTATAATAAAATCCACACCACTGAAAGAATTTAATTAGGGACATTATAAAAAGAAAATGAACAATTGCGGATTTACCAGCAGGCTGAGTAGGCTGGAGCCTAGGCGGCAGATTTTAGGGGGCGGCTAATTTAACCAAAAAAAATTTTTTTGTCTTATAGAAATGAAAAAAAAAGAATTGTTATATTCACGGAGGAAATGAGTCGAAAATTTAACAAAAATTACAATATTTTAGTAGTGTACAGTAAATTGATTACTCCAACGTTCGTTTATGAAAAAATACTGAAAGTAGCCAGTAGGGGAACAAAAAATCAGCAGGGGCGGCAAAATTTGAATGGCCTACTGGCGACAAACGTGTAAATCCGCTACTGAAAATAAATATTAACGACAGACTAGGCTGTTTGAGTACTACTACTCTACATACTACTTTTTAAACCAAAAAAAAAATTAAGTCCGTGAAGCTGTCAGTCAGTTACAAACAAAACAAAAATTACAGTTCGTCCATCTACACAACTTACTGCTTTTATCCCATAAAATGGCCTAAACAACATACCTAACCATGTCTAGACATGGGTTGTTTCCGTGTTGCCGTAATATT
Source organism: Marasmarcha lunaedactyla (assembly GCA_923062675.1). Taxonomy (NCBI): domain Eukaryota; kingdom Metazoa; phylum Arthropoda; class Insecta; order Lepidoptera; family Pterophoridae; genus Marasmarcha; species Marasmarcha lunaedactyla. The sequence continues at coordinate 24,917,555 of OV281345.1, forward strand.
GTATATTTTAACTTACATAATTGTATACTTTGGTTTAATAGGAGCCCTATTCTATGCCCGGGAAACTATAGCCAACGATAAGTATGTAACAGTCAGGTACCTACCATTTTTTTTGTTCTGATATAATACTAGGTACCTATTATCTTAGAAAATATTGTCGCTTTTAACAATTTTAAAAGACGTACTCTAAAAGTGGTTACAACGAGTGTCATACACGAAGTATGTAAGTAATGGGTCGTACGCATTCCTACGACTTTTTAGCTGGTTCTTTGGCAGTAGATGACCCTTACGAACCAGTGGTAGTTTCAATATACGACGTCCTAAGCCAAGGTCAGCGCCCTCGTTGGTGCCCTTAGGGGTATCTTATGTAGGAGTAGTTTAAGGTCCGGCTTTGCGCCCTCAGCGCTAGGCCACTAAGCCCGGTGAAATTTAGAAGTACAATAAATAGATCGTTTTGAAAAAAAAAGTTTTTAATATTATAGGTACTATCTTTTCAATAAGTCATTGTCATTATTATGAACATTGTTTTATTACTGGTTTTGAACCAGGGTCTTAATGTGAATTATGTAGGAAGCAGAACTAAAACCGGTTTGTCTTATAGCAAATACTGCCTGGCGATGTAATCTATTGTATTTTATTTTCAGTGGTATACAGGAAAGGTATTGTCCAAATGAAACTTAATCAGTCAATTCATATAATTTTATTGCAAAAATTACAAAGGCACGAATGATGGACGGCATCAAATTAAAGTCTTACAGAGAGAAAAACAAAACATAAAGTTTTGTACAAATATTTCAGCAAGTAAAAAGTTTATAAACCAAGGTGAATAGTCAAGACTCTTGTACCTAAGAGTAATTAGGTAAGTAGTAAAATGTTCACTAACATCCACACTAAAGTCAAATGTTTACTAAGAGTGATCCTGAATATAAATTTAGGTAAGCAAATCTAGACTTAAAAGAGTTACAGATAAATTATAAATCTTATCGTAACTAATCGACTTTCCTGAGTGTGTGTGGCTATAAGCCTGATTAATAAAAAACTTCCCAAGATTATTGCAAGTACATACTTTTAAACAGCATTATATGAAATGAGATATATCAAAATTACAGTGCATGACCATATTTTAAGTAAATTACCAAAATCAAATTACACATAAAATACTTTATATATTAATTTCAGAAATGCATAAATTAACAAGAATTGTGAGAAGATCTCCTTCAGAAGCATTGTTTAGTGAATTGAAAAACTGAAGAAACCATATTGAATTGATTTCTTTCTCACAATTGAAGTAAAATAAATGTAATAAAATAGGCAAACAGAATGTGTTTTTATTTTTAATGAAATTAGTTACGATATAATAACTTATAAAACCATGGCATATGAAGCCATTCAATAAAAAATAATAGGATATCCTTTTTTAGTAATATACCACTCTTGATATGGACAAGTGGCATTCGATGATGGAATAGAATGCTAAATGTATTAAATTGACATATTCATGAAAGTTTCATGCGCTTACATTCTATTTTATATTGTTTTCATATGTGTGTACAAAAACTGTTAAATAAATGAATATTAGAAGAAAATCAGTTAAGAAGTATTCTAACTCCTGATGGCCGCGCTCAGAAACGTCAAATGGCTAAACAAAGCTTCTTAAATTTAGATTTCACAATCTTTGCTTCATGTTTACTACATCTAAGTCTAGATTCGCTTAGCAAAATCTATACTTGAAAGCCTTAGTTTGCCATTTGGCGTCTGAGTGTGGCCATAAGGGCTTTAATTTATAAAACCCAACACACCACTTATAAATCCCTATAATAAAATGCATACGTTTGAATGTCTACTCCCATATTTGTATATATTGATACACTCAGCTTCGAAAAGCAAATGTGTATATTGATAGCTCCTGAGCATGAACGGTTACAAGCTTAATGTTCTTACGCGCGCTAAAGACGTCTAATGTTACTGAGGACGATCCTAATTTTAGCTTTTGATTAGCAAAGACTGATAGACTATAGATAATGTATAGATTCACTAAGCAAAATCTATATTTAGGAGAGCCTTAAGTAATTATTTGATCACTCTGAGTGTGGATGTTAGTGTCCTTTTATTAGTTACTATTTTGTGGTAAAACTTGAATACTCGCAATTTTTTTATTTCAATATTACATAATATTACTATATTTACAGTGCGACTGTAAACATTTATATAAAAACTGAACATTGTGATTTTCCTAAATCTATATAATAAACTTAAAACTAAACAAATGTTTACTGAGATTCTGTTTGGGACGGTATAGTATGAAATTCAGTCAAAAATGTAACTATGGTACTAATTTCTTAATAAGAATACATTAATATAATTAGATATTGTATTGATATAAAGACAATGTATGATTATAAAAATATAAGAATAAAGTCATAATATCATTTATATAAACAAAAAAGGTACTTAAAAATAGTCATATAAAAGAGAAATAAACAAATTACTTCATAATATAAAAAGACTATGACACTGATATTGCTTCTAAAAAATGCATTAAAACTAGCTATATCTATCTTGACAGTGAAAATTCTAAATACTGGTACTTACATACTAAAATCAAGATAATAAATTTTGATTAGTAATGAAGATAGGTAACGAGCTCTTTTACTTGTCAAATTGTCTAATACTTATACTTGTCTAATATTTTGTCCTTTTTGCCCTATGAGAAGCCCCTATTATATCGGGGAGCAATATAACTGAGGTTGTGTGAGTAAAAGTAATTTGGTCGCACCAGAGCCATTTTTCACGTACGTTACATAACGTAATAAAGCAAAGATAATGATTGACTTGTAACTTGGTGACTTGAACTTGACTGTGGAGAAGAAAAATTTTCTAATATTGCTACTATGAGAAATTTGCACTTAAACAGAATCCTTACCTAAGTAAAACTATCGGCTGCTTAGGGTGTTTCCACACCAATCGACGTCGATCGATAAAACCCTTAGATACTTTACTTGGGTCTTGTTACGATAATTTAGATATAGATAGATAAAGTATAGATTCACTTAGCCAAATCTATACTATAGTGCGCCTATAGAGCGTAAAATAAATCTGAGTGCGGCCGTGTGACAGTTACATATTGTGCTGGTAAACAGTTTTATTTGTGTCGCATCTTTACACTATCTGAAGAGGAAGTCCACGTAAAAACTATTTATAGTTAAAAAGCTTCAAAAAAATTGTAATAAATGCGTCTTATTTTACAAAATATTAGGTCGATGATGCACTAAATGTTTTCAATAAGCCTAAATATTATTGACATGATTAAGCTCAATATTGTATCATTTTACAAACCCTATGAAGTCTAGTCTTTTTGGCTATCAATGTTCATGCGAAAGAAATTAGTAGTTGTACCTTAAAATTAAAAGTAGCTATTGATTTCATTCGCATCGCATAATTGCAACCTTTGATTAAAACAAAATGGGATGACACGACATGCACTAACTTGCGCCTGTCAAAAATTAGACCGACTCCATTACATAGAAAAACAACACACACACACTCTTAAATAAAGTTATTCACAGCGTTCATCAAGTGAGCGAGATAGAGCGGTAAGTTATGAGTAAAGCGGGTGCAGGTTGGCACGTCTTACACATTTTGATAAAAAAATGATTTTTATGGAATTTTAAGATTTATTATTCTTAAGAGTGAAATGTGATTGTTTTTAGTTTTTGAGCTAAGTGTATAATTTTAAAAGCACATGAAGGCATTTTTCTATTATCACATATGTGGCAATTGTGTGCAGTAACCTAATTTTAAACGCGCATTTAAAATGCGCTAGTGCCCTATCTCCCCTTTTTGTTTTAATCGAAGATTTCAACTCTCCGTCTATTAAACTTAATTGTTACACTTATCTCAACCTCAACACAATAAACATAAGACTCAAAATCACAATAACACTAGATTGAATGCCCGCTGCGCCCGCTAATCTGCACTTAAACATGTCAATTCTTGTCTGTTTGTCCATGATTATGTTCTGGAATTCTGCCTCGACGATCTGTCCGTCGTAGTAGGTGATTGGGTCTTCGAAGGGATACTCGTAGCCTTGAAGGCATTCGCACTTGTAGCCACCCACGTCGAAACCTCGGCCTAGTATTGGCACGCACTGTGGACAAGGTTACAACTACATGAGTATGTGATATAGAAGTGTATTCCTTCTGAAATTTTGTTACAATAATATAAAAAAAAATAAAAAATAAATATAAAATAAAAATATCTTCTTTGTAAAAATCACCGATACAAAGATAAATGCAGCCCTGGCTTCTGAAATGAGGGAAACTAATATAGGGATACAGAAGCCAGTACCTTCCTTTCATTAACAATACTGTTGGGACTTGAGATACAGTCAATTAGAGAAAGAAATTTTAAAAAACCATAGGAGAATAAAATTATCAAAAGCTTCATTTCAGTCCCGTCCCGGCTTTTGGCTGCCCAGGTTAGGAATAAAATAATATTATCGTTAAAATTAATAGTAATTTATTCTTAATTTAATGATTAGTTAAATATGGTGCAACAAATCAATAAAATACAGATGCTATAAATCAATATTACTGTAATGCAAGGTAGGCCGGAGGACAGTGGGTTGCTGTGCACACATTGCCACAATCATCTGGTACCTTGGCTGGTCAAGGTATGAAAATAATGTTGTAACACCTGTCCAGTCATTAGATAATATACTTCTCATATATGAATCAGAATAAAACATAAAAAAGTATGTCTTTTATTTATTTTCTAACTTTTTAATATTCTACAATTTCATACGTATTTTGAGCTCAAATCAAACTTTTGATTATTCGACTAAATAATTTTTAATATCATAATTCCAGTACGTTGTTTTACCTAGACAATATAAAATTTTATGTGAAAGATGTTGGGCACTCTTAAGCCAGACCATGTATGGAAACTGAAATAATACCTTGTAATCAAAATTGTGTCTACTATCGCTACTCAGTTAGATGAGGTTGACACTAGGTATGTGTGTTTGTTGGATGTGTATATGTGGTTGTTTTACGGAACACATGTGTGTCGTTGTGAATGTGTGTTTGGAAATTGTGAGTGGATAGCCTAGTTTAGTCGAATGTTTCTATAAGTTTTTAAAGAATTGTTTAAAAAAAATATATATTATAGACGTTTATATAATTATTGTGGAAGCTTGGCTAATTTGTAATGTTAAACTGCATCTAATCTTCTTCATCTTCTCCTTAATAAAGCGAAAAAGCTTACTGAGTGACTAAGAACGCATAGAAAAAACTAGTGGAACCAGAAACATTAAACATCGTTAAATATTTTAAAAGTTCATCCTGTCCACGAATTTACCCTAGGGCAGATCCCGTCACTCGACGAAGGTACTTGCGCGCGCTAAATACCGCCGACCGCCATTAACAAAATTGTTTGCCTACAGCCGTGCCGTGTTCGCGCGATTCAATCACTGTTTAAAAATATATGCTGTAGAATTGCTTGTATGATAAATTATCTAAAATAAAAATAAAGTTTTATTAGATTTGCATACCAAAATGTTTGTTTATTCTTATATTTATCTTACAATAAAAATAATCTAAATGTAACATCGAAAAACCACTACAATAATGGCCACGGGACTTTGCGCTATATTAACCATACAGTCAGGTTTCCACGAGGCCGCGCCAACTTCTTTTTTTCCTGTACTCGCACAAACTCAAATTCAAATATTTATTTCTCAACATTGACGATTACTTGTTTTTATTGACGTCAAATAAAGCATGACCTTACCACCGGTTCGGAAAAACCTTCGTGAAGAACTGGCAAGAAACTTCACAGGTATATATCTTTTTTCTGTATTTTTCATTCTTCCCTACTTGCATGGTCAATGATTGGTATTGTACCTAAAGCCGACTTAGACGTAGCTACCTTGAACGACTGTGGTCGAGGGACTGGTTTTTATTTATTTATTATGGCATCAAACAGTCATACAATGAAAAAAAAATTTACAAAAGTTATTTCATAATAAGAGATCATTAAGATATTGATTCTTGTAATATGCTAAATGGCGTCTAGCATCCTCAGGCAACATAAATCTGAGATAGAACAATGTATGTTTCATTCCTAACCTTAATCGTTTAAGTTTATGAACTCCTATAACGATGATCGTACCCATGTTAACAAACAACTTTCCCAAAGAAATATTTTTCAATAAATAAAAAGTATTTCTTTTGTTACATCGTCTTTGGTTTAGTTTTAGTTTAGTAACCAGCCCCTATAACTCCAATTCTTTTACAGTTTATTCTAACAATGGTATACTTATTGACCCTTAAATATTATGCTTCCTTTATTTTACACCCTGTATAATACGACCGGGTCAAACGTGTGTCTTGGTCACACAAGACCAAAATACATTCTATGATTTGTGTTAATTTAACCGTTTAACAGTTTTTAGGAACTGTTTCGATCGGAAACAGCCTATATTTCTTACGATAATGAAAGTAAAACAATCTAAATATGATATAACATTTATTTATTAAAATATTCAAAAAAGCACCATTTTTTATGAACTATTTTCAGTCTCAATTTATTGAGTATCTAACAAAGTACTACCTACATGGCTTCAAGCATTATACATATAAGAAAATGTGAGAGATAATTAACCGTTTCGAAGAGGACCGTTTTAAATTTTGTTCCCTTGGTTTTGGTACGATTGCTCCAGAACCAAGCACTAACTGTGTTTCAAGCCAGATTTAAAAACAAGGCATTTACAGCTAAAATTTTCTATTTTTATCTTTGCTGAACAATAAACTTTCTAAGGAATTACGTCCTGTTCAAAATCACCAAAATATTTTAGATAAGTATATAAAGAAGATGCTTATTTGGAAATAGGACCCCCTCACTACATTATGAAATCCAAAAAAATCAATTAGATCTCATAGCTTTTGTTACATTCGCATTTTCTTGCAAATCCTCAATTCCTTCTTTAAAACTTAGAATATCTGATTTTACTCTATGAATAAAATCCGTTAATTGTTGTTTGAAAAGTATTAATTGTCGTTGTGTTTTTATTTCTATATTTTCATTAGCTATTACATCCCCAAAAATAATAAATTCTTCTCTATGGTTTTTAATTAAGGCAGCTATAGTTTCTGGTATATCTTGGTCGCAAGTTTTATCAGCAGGAGATGGCACTTGATTGTCAACAACAGACTTTTCTGTATTACTCAGAAAGTCGTCCAACTCTTGTAACTTGTTTTCTATTTGAGTTATCTGAAATAAAGTAGCCATTATTTGTTTGTGTTTTCCGGACCCATTGACACTGTTCTAGGATAATTGATTTTTTCAAAAAGTTTTGAGCTTTACTATTTTACACATTAAGACTAGTGATGAAAGAAATCTAAGCTTATATTATTATATGCACTGGCAAATAAAAATCTATTATTATTATTTTCCTTCAGGAACTATTAATTATGATTATAAACTGTTTATGTACAATCTGCTTAAATAATGATTGAATTCTTTCATCACTAAGAATACAAGCCTTAGACGTACCTAAATACAGATCAATTTATTATTGCAGTACAGTTGCATATCTACTCAACAATCATGATTTCAGAGTGGAAGATTGACTAAAAAAATAATTAATCATTTATGTAAAAAAAACGCAGTCATATACACTCTGAATCGTATGCTACTAATGAGAATACAATAGGTGTGAAATAAGCGTTACATCTTGTAAAAGTAGATAATATCTCTTAGATAAAACCAAGAACAAATATAAAGCATTTCTGTTATTTTTCCCCCTCTGTCTACCTCTAATACCTTTTAAAAACCGAAGTTAAGGTGTATACATATATGCTATGATGATCGAGATGATGCAAAGATAACATTCATCAAGCATGAAAGATTTTTGCCCATAATGAATTAATTTATTACGAATTTTGAATTTGCTATTCATAAAACCTAGCAAAATCTCACCAGTGCTACTCTAGCATTAAAAAACACACACAAACAAAATATGGCTCCTTCATTCAAGATTACCTTCTCAAATCGAAAATAGAACACGAAAATTGGTTGAATACATTATACAATATAGGAAGAAAATCAAACCTTGTTCAGTAATTGTTTGATCATTATTTGAAATATTTAATATTCAAATCATTATTGTTCACAATATACACACATAGTTTATGTGTAGATCGCGTCCTATCTTACGCATCCAGCGCATGTTTTTTTTGTACTTCAGACAACATGTAGGTATGAATAATCTCTTGATGATAGGTTGGGTAAAATGCGTAACCCAGGGTTGAAATACATGCAGTGATTAGTGCTGATGGTACTAGATGTGGAAAGAGTAATTGATTAGTGTATTACTTACATAAGAGGAACTGCGATCGCATTTGTCAGTTCCCTTGAAAGCATTTGGAGCATAATATTTGTCTGGGCACTGGTTTATGTCAAGCGACATTAAGGGCATTGTTACTGCTATAACTCCCCTGTAAATAGATGAGAAAAAAATTCAATAAAAGTCCCAAATAACTAGTTTTGGTTTGGTATCGTGTTAATTCATAATGTTGTTTTTCATTTTGTGACTGTGTAATGTCTGCCACTTCCTCGTTATTATCTTAATAATTAGGTACTAAAAATTCTTGATGTTTTATCTATTTTTAAATAAAAGAATGGGTCCAACTGGTCTAAAATTTACTTATTGACAATACTGTTCAAGAAATATCAACAAGTTATATCAAGGCTATACATGCATTTTGCATTTTAGTAAAAATAGATAACGAATTATAACAGGCCAATTGGATAACTTTGGAGCTCTTTAAGTTATAATTAACTACTTTCATAGCCTACAAACGATCCCACGAATAATGAATGTCATTATTCACAGGTGGTGTGATAAAATATTGTTTAATTGTGTGTTGCAACCTAAGGCTTTGCTAAAATCATCTTTGTTCTAGTAATTTCACTAGACTGTTCTTTCCCTTTGACCAAAGCTACATAAACGAAATTGTCATAGCAGTAAAATCAGAAAGAAATACATCCCCCGATGAGTTCTTAAGAAAAATCTATCAAACAAACTGCAGTAGCAATTATACTAAAATTATGGAATGAGAAAACACTTACTTGAACTCCAACTTCACTTTAACATTATCCCATCCAAAGAAAGGTGCTGCATATGTAATAACCCATTGCTTCAAATGTCCATCGCAGTCAAAGTACGGCTGAGTCCAATGCCCATGCTTTATGCTCGCCGCCCTATAATACGTGGGGAACCGTTCGTATTTCTTCAAGTACTGTCCAAATTCACTGTCTCGGATCTTCATTTTGAGGAAGAATTTTTCTAAACCGTCAAAGTTTGTGGACCATCTCTGCTTTAAAAACTGGAACCAGGGTTTGTTTGTGTATACTTCCTCTGCGAAGGAAAGCAATATTGAGTAAGGTAATTTAAGACATGGCATGACAATTTTCTATTTGGCTTCGGAGACCAACATTATGGATATATAAGTTTTTCTGCAGTATCATATCTTTCACACACAGGACTAATTTTGATGCGGTTTGTATGAAAGCTGATTGATTGAAAGTAGGGTTCAGCAGTGTAAAAATTATGGGTTTAATTTACATACAAAAAGTTTGTCCTTTTTAATTCTAGGGCAATATTTATGTGATTTGAAGTCCTGTGACTGAATTGAATATTTTTTCTGTCTGTTATATTTCTAAGTGTCGTGTTTGTCAATAGATGTATTTTCATTATTTTTTTTGCCCGCACCTTCGACGTCGTACAGTAACGTTTAAATTTTTGGAGTTAGGAACGCTAAACAACTTACTAAAGTTTCATAATAATAGGAGAGTTACACTTAGAAAACAAACCTACTAACAATAATTTGATTTCGATAATAAAAATCGTTAACAACACTCTTCAAGCTAGAAAATAATACTCTTAAGCTAGTGATAGTCGCAATCACTACTGTAGCCAACTGCCGTAGGATCGCTACATTAGAAATTGTTGATAGACAATGATGTGAGGCTTTGAAATTGAATGAAATAATTACTTTCAATGTTGGATACATACACTATACTTCTTTAAATCAGATGGATAATTTTTATTATAAGATATCTGAATATTTAATTCAAAGTAAACCAACTGTGTGAGCATATTATTTTGATAAGATGATATCAAAAAAACAAAATGAAAGCATAAGATGTATGTAGAGTAATATCTTAATAACAGAAAAGATTTGGAAATATTTATAGATGTCAAATCCTAATATGAACCAGAAAATTATGTCTGCACTGTCACAATCACAATTACTAATACACCGAAAAAGCTGATTATTCAAAGTTCTTAAAAGTTCTAGAAACAGAATACATTTTATAAATATAATTTCTGTGTGTCAATCTTCAGAATAGTCTGTTTAACGTATAACTTTCTTGCTTTCCATTACCAAACACTGCATACAAAAAAAGTATTCCTTAAATGTTTATTACAATTAAAGTGTTTTATTACATACCGGTACTATTCAACCGCGCCAAATCTTCCAATTTAAACTTTCTCGTGTTCAGCTCGGTCTTGTAAGCGAAAGGCGCGAAAAATGTGCGATTTGTGAACTTGTTTCTATCCCAGTAGGTTCCTGCGGGATACAAATAAAATAAATTACGGTAGTAAAGTAATATACCACACACACAGCTTACATTTTTTCATGCAACCAATATGCAATTGAATACTCCCTAAGGTGCACTTGAAAAAGTGTTCACTTTAGGTCACTGGAAACTAAACATTTCCAGTTATAGACACAAGCAACATAAGCTTTTAAAACAACAGGCTACTTTACTAGTTTTCGAAAAGCATCTCATGTTATTTTGTGGTGTATAATGACCCTAGAAATAATTTTGATTTTTATTTATTTTAAGTAATTATTACTCATTACAAAGTACACCGATTATTTAGCTGTCAAAATGCTCGCTCCAGCAATAAGGCGTCGAGACTGGCCTGTGACGTCACATGATGGCACAAGACACGGCATGTATTAACATTACTTGCCTGCGAACGGCATTTAAAACTTAGCCAATCAAAACCGTTTAGTCTCACGATGTTCCAACTAATATAGAATTTGCTTATTTATTTATTTATCAAATTAATTCAATGTCAACTTACAGACTAAATCCAAAACGTTAACATGAACATAAAACCAAAAAAAAAAATACTTCAATAATATACAGGAAAACATAAGCAGGAAAACAGTTTTATAAATTAATCATGTCCAAATATCCAAGGGTTACAATAATATTACAATGTCAAAAATATTTATGTCAATAAAAATTTTTATAATTTTTAAAAGAAAATGGTATTGCTACTTAAGTCATTAATCATAAAATAGGCGACTTTAAAAATATGTCCAAAAGTATCTGCAAATAAGTCAATATCATGGTGCTGAGCCATGCTGTCACCGATAAGTCGCAGGGCGCGGTTGGTTGGCGCGTTAGCCGCGTAATGCGGCGGCCGCGGCGCTATCAGGCCATCCAGACCTCGCGGTATACGCGTCGGGACCATTATGTCGACATGCTCCATAATTGAAGGGTTGTGTGCCATGTTGTGTATTATTTTTAAATAATGCACAACAAGATACATCAGCCGTCTAAGCGCAAGGGTATCCAAGTCCACCATACCACTCACAAAAATGGATGGGTATAGGTAGGGGTAGTATCCATACTTGCGCTTATAAAGCCAACGAGCAAATTTTCGCTGCACCCTTTCAATTAAGAGACGGTACGTGTCTTCATAAGGATCCCAGACAAGCTCCATGTTCTAGCTCACTGCGGACGTAAGCGTTATATAACACTATGGCTACACTAAATTTGTCAAATTGAGAAGCAGTCCTCAAAACAAAACCTAAAAGTTTGTTAGCTTAATATTAATTATAGTTTGTCTAGTAATGCGAATTGCTTTGAAATCACATTATGTATGTAGATGGCAAGTTTTTTATTTTGTGAAAAAGCCGATTTTACTGCTCAAACTAAGGTATATTGCGGTCCGACAGCCACCTCTGGACAAAGTAACTACGGTTTTTGTGATGGTATGCTATGTCAGATACAAAAAATGTCCACGTTTGTGCTGCGCCTAAGCTTACAACTTTTATCAGTAAAACAATTGATAAAAGATTATAAAACAAAATATGTTACTAGATATTACAATTACCTGCAGACCAAATCTTTGAGTCTCCCAGTATCATAGCCAATGTTTCTCCGAACATTTGATCTTCAGTCAGTGACTTGTCCGCTACACGTGTTCCACTGAATACTTCTTGTGGGTCTGACACCTGTAGATAATAATTTATTTCTTATTCTATTATTTCTTACATTTATATTTAATCTTGTAGTTTTTTAATGTGAATAATTTTGTTAATCAATTAATTCAAAACTGTGCAAATGAACTTTTAGAATTATTTTTATATAACTACAAAGTTGCTATAAAATGTTTTATCACAATAAAAATTAACAAATCACCTGTAGGAAAGCGCTGATAAAGTTAGCGAGACGCAACGCCATTTTGGCTTGGTTTTCAAATTGCTCTTCGGCTCCATAAGCTATGTCACCGTTTAAGAATAAATCACTTGGATTGTATCTGAAAGGATTTATAATTTTACAATGCTACAGTAATGTAAAATACTTTATAAATACATCCTATGTAAGCCTAAACTAAATTTCCGTGGAAGTAACATTTTGGCACTACTCCTGTCGTCATTTGTAATCACTTAAGTATGCAGTTGAGTTTAATTACGATCACAGTTGTATGCAAAGTTTAATGGACTTCATCAATAAGCCATGTGGGTAAAGCTCCTTTCCTGAAGATAATTATTTTAGTTCTCAATATAGAAATTAAGTAAATAAAAACCTTGCATCATTAAAATTTTTAATCACAATTTTGGGTACAAGATTTATATTTAAAATTGGCATCTCCAAGACTAAATAGCAGTGCTAATTCACTACTTCCTTAATTCACTAGTTTTGTACAAAATATGCGAACAAGTGACTGTGGCGTGTGAAAATTGCACACAAGCTACTTCCATAGTCTTCACTGTGCCTGTACTAGACAAAAGTAGTCTAAATTAAAAAATATAAGAGCTGCCGAATTAAAAACAAGATTAAATTATTATTTTCAATTCAACTTACTTAGAACAATTACTGGGCTGTACACTTCTAATGAAGTTCAGCGCTTCATACACATTCATTCGCTCAGTATGCAAAGCCTCAGGACCACTGGTGGCGTTCACATATTCATAGTAATGATCCATGTACAGCGCTCTGATGAAGGGATGGGCTTTTTCCCACTGTACTGGTAGACGTTGAATCCCTGAAAAGGAAAAATATTGTTCAGAAAGACAGAAATGTCCAATAAATAAATCTCCAAACAAACAGCAATTGTATGGCCCCAAACTAAGCCAAGCCTGTGCTATGGATGATTATACTGAAAACTGGTTTTGAAATCTTTTTTTTCATCTTTTCTGATCATGGAAAGATGTAGCACAAATGTTTGACATTTTCCATACTGAGAAAAAAATAATACAGGCCAATTTAGAAAAGAACAGAAAAACCCTTGTGCGAACAACAACAGCTATGACGAACATAACATATGACAAGGGTAAACCTTAACCGTAAAGATGAAGAAAAAGAAGACTTTCAGTAAAAGTATCGATGCTGAAATTAAATATTATTATTATTATTTTATTTTTATTTATTGGGCATAATAATGCATAGGCATAATCGTGACACCAATACCGTCAAGCACAGATTATTTACAACACAAAGATTTATAACAGTAAGAAGAGAGCGGATACATTTACAGATTCACTATAAAAATGACAATATTACTATTTTGAAGTTACAATATTACTATTTGCAATTACAATACAATACAATGCTACTTTTTAGGAATTTAATTGGTAGGTATATAGTGGGCATAAGTGACTATGCAATGAAAAGTTTATGTAGTTTTGTTTACAAATATTACTAAGTAGAATTTTGAGTGAGTATGGTATTCAGTGTAGTAATATTTTTTATAACAGTTGACTTAAATTTTCCAGGCTTGGTTGCAAAAACATCAATATCATAAAAATATTTGTTATATGAGTCAGTCAGATGATATAGTATGAGCATGAGCAGAGTACGGCATAGTGGAACAACAAATAATTGTTTAATCCGACTTGGCCGATGATCCATGTGATCTGATTGGTATGCTATAGCAGATATGCTTATTATTAATAATTGATTTACAATCGTAAAATTAATTTTTTTTAGTTACTCACATCCAATCTCCTTACAATCAAAGTTATTGTAATATTGGTCGGAAGTGGCTCGTTCTATGATCTCGCCGAGGTACGGTCGTCGCACTATCTTGGGCAGCCGGAAGCCGGGTCGGCAGCGGCACTGGTAGCCGCCGCGGCGGAAGCCCCATCCGTGGATCGGTTCACACTGAAAGTGTCGATTATTTCATGTAATTGGTAGAAGATTAATAATATTAAGAGCCTTTTAAAATTTTGTTTTCTTTTTTTGAATGTTGTATGTATAAACTGTATATTAGTTGAATAAGCGAAAATCCTCTTCCCTTTCCTATCCTTAACTACTAATAAATGAAACAAGCGCTGCGAAAGGGGCCACTCAATACTCTGGTTATTTAGTCCGGTAAATAAAAACAGGCATTACAGATCAAGATAACGAGATTAATGCCGCTGTCTTCACAGGCGAAGAAATTACGTAATGTTTAAGAATCGTCAAGCTGGATTGGTTCAATAGTAACATGTGTTATGTCTTAGTTTTTTTAGCAATTGTATGTCAAAACTATGTAGCCCTTGATCAAAGTAGACTAGCGTAAGGTAGGCGCCAAGTTCCTCAAAACCAGATCTCTAAAATCTTGGTCGCCTGCCGATTTTATTTGTCAAATGGTTTAGTTAGTTAGCCGCATACCGAACGGCGGCAGGCCCAAAATGTATGAACGACACGAATATTTTATCTTACTCGCAAACCCATATTTTGCATCATTCTATCCCTTTTAAGCCGGGGAGCAATAAAATTGAGTTTGTGTACGCCAATCTTCTTGTCGTTATGTACGAACGTCACCTGTCTTCGTTTTTGTTAATTCAAAGTAAGTAACTGCCTTCTAGCTTGAAGTCCTAGCTCTTAAACCTCGCCTTTTGCGGAAAACTTATGGAACTATAGTCTTGTATTTGCAGAGTGTAAGCATGCTGCAATTTTTGAGTTAGTGGCAATTTGCACCTCCAGCGCTTGCTTGGTTAGTATGGTCCGTAAGCAACGCAGTCGTACACTCAGGTGTGAAACGCCCTTGAATTTATTGCTCTCGCGATTTCTTATGAGTTTTCTTGTTTTCTTTATTCATTATTTTCTTGTTAAGTTTTTATTTGTGTTACACCTGTCGCGGTGGAGAACGTGAAATTATAATAATAATAATAATAATATAATAATATTTCTAACAATCACACCACATTATCTAGCCCAAATTAAGTATCATTAAGAACTTGTGTTATGGATACCAGATAACGGATAAATAAACTTAAGAAATATATAAGCACAGATAGATATTTTTTTTTCATGTATAATAATTAGAAATAAACTTAAATAAACATACATACACATCCATGACTAGAAAGCAAATATAATAAAATATCTGCCTCTACCAGGATTCGAACCCGGGACCTGTGGCATGGAAAGCAAGGGTACTTACCTCCACACCAACAGGCCGTCAATAAAGGCCAAAATAATTATTTAACAAGTTCTAACGTTTTTCGGATATAAAAAACAAAAACGTTCGCCTTTAATTCTCGTTAGTAAGGCCCCAGGGGTAAGTATTCAAGCCCTACGAAACGTAAGGAATGAAGCTAAGAAGTTGGAGTGCACTACACCTACACTAATAGATTGATACACAAAAAGTGAAACTTAGAATGCATAAAAAAAAGAAACCAAGTTGAAAGAAGCAAAACATTAAATATTTTGCCATTTGTACTATTAGACTTAATGTGGGGAATTTCTTTAGCTTAAACAATTTTAGTTCTAGTAACATGTCTTTTTGTCAACCGTAATAATCATCAATGCATCATGACTCTATCGGCAAACTTTCAAAATGCCATAAACAATTAATGACAGCAAAAGACATGTTATATTCTATGTATTAAGTATTTATCAGAGAGGAAATCTGAGGAATTTTACTGTATTTCCTCAAATAACATAACCTTGGTTTTCAATAGTATTTGTAGGTACGGTCAGAGCACTCGGAAGAGCCCCAGGCTATAAAGGGCGAGAATCAGTTGTTCAGTCTTTTGTCCTACAAGGGGACGAGACAACACTTCAGGGGGATTCGAATGCGAATGTGAGCTTTAAGGTTTACTAAATCTGGTAAACGGGTTTTGAGAAACATTGAGTATGTATTAAAATTTAAATTAAATTTGAAATGATCTAATAATTCTACAAACTTATAGTCCTTTGCGAAGTCATCTATTAGTATGTACATAACATATGTAATTTTTTATTAAGAAATTTGTGATTTATTGATTTAAAAAAGTGATTATATAATCATTATAATAAACATTCGATCTATAAAGAAAAAAACATGTGAAGATACCAAAGGTCATAATAGCACAGATCTCTGACACATGTGATAGACTTTTTACTGTGCAACACTGATTAGCCAAAATTATTTTTGCATAATAAGTAGATAACCCTTGATAAATAAAGAAATAAATATAGTATAAATTCTCACCTCTGTAGTATCTGTTTTACATCTGGCAGTTGAAGCAAATCTGTTCGGTCGATCATTCCCTTGACTTGGAGGGCATTGGTTGATATCTATTCTATCATAGTCCATTTCCATTACTACAGCTGCTGTGTAACTATAATAATAAGTAAAATTTTGTTTTTATTGAAATAAAAGATGTTTTAAATGTTAATGTTTTAAATGTGTAGTTTCACTTAGGACAATGATCTATTCAAACTACACCATAGTATTACAGACACAAAAGTTTCATAGTTTTCCTTTAATTTAAAACATTGTGACTCACTATATCAGGTCTTTACCTATGAAATTGCCGTTTTTCACGAAATAAATGAAGCGTATTTTTTTATATATTTTTTATTTCTATTAATCAAAATAATCACCCATGCAATCAATGCATCTTTGCCAACGCATTGGTAGCTTATTGATGCCTTTCTTGAAGAAATCAGCTGGACGGGAGGCAACAAATTCTTCAAAGGCATTTTGTACTGCCTCTCGGGTATTGAATTTTTTTCCCGCCAAGAAGTTATCCAAATTCTGGAAAAAGTAGAAGTCTGTAGGCGCAAGGTCTGGTGAGTACGGCGGATGACGGAGAACTTCCAACCCCAACTCTTGTAGCTTGGAGACCGTCTGCTGTGCAGTAAGAGGTCGCGCGTTGTCGTGCAGGAGCAGTGGAGCCGAACGATTGACCAAAGCTGGTTGGAGACATGTGAGCTTCTCCATCATTGTGTTCAGTTCTTCACAGTACACATCTGCAGTAATGCTTGTCCCGTTTGGCAAGAAGCTGTGATGAATTACACCCGCGTTAGACCACCAAACAGTGACACATCACTTTTCTAGGGGTAAGTTTTCATTTAGGGCATTGTTTGGGTGCTGAACCAGGGTCCAACCAACTTGCTGAGCGCTTACGATTGTCAAACAGGATCCATTTCTCGTCACAAGTAACAATGCGGTTCAAAATTCCTTCATTTGTAAGCCTGCTGAGCAGTACAAGGCACGTCTCCACGCGTACTTCGCGCTGGTGGTCATTGAGTTCGTGGGGTACCCATTTGTCAAGCTTTTTTACCTTGCCAATTTGATGCAAATGGACCAATATTGTTTTGATGCTAACGTCGAAAGCTGCTGCTAATTCAGCCGTGGATTCAGTTTCATCAGCTTCCACAATTGCCTTTAATTCGTCATTGTCGACCAAAGTTTTCGGACGACCACGGGGTTCATTTTTCAGGTCAAAATTTCCAGAACGGAAGCGGGTAAACCAATAACGGGTGGTGCGTTCGTTTGTAGTGTTCGCTCCGTAAACGTCGTTGATGTTGCGTGCCGCTTGTGCCGCTTTTCTGCCACGACGGTACTCATACTCCATAATTACTCGAAATTTTAACTTATCCATGATGACGAAAAATGTTCGAATGTGTTGAAAACAAAACACTAACTATTAAACAAATGACGATTTTAGAAAAAGAATTCCATGTTTGTCAAATAAAATTAATTTGAAATTAGAATTATCAGTCAAAAAAAAAATATTTTCATTTGAAATGGCCAGTACTGCAAAACGGCAGTTTCATAGGTAAAGACCTATTATTTACCAAATCTGCAGGACATTTGTACAGCAAGGTAATATAAATCTAAGAAAGTATTTCAAAATAAAAATCAAGTTTGTTTTAAAGAGCTTTCCTTGCTTGCTTTGAACTAAATTTGAATTAGATATCAGTTCTTCATTTCAGTTTAGATTGTATTAAACAAGTATGTTTTCAAAAATTAGTTGTTCCAAATCAAGGGAATCCTACATCTAGAATAAACTGTACTTACGTAGGGTATTCTATGTGCCTGAACTGTGTGTGTCTTGGGTAGATATCAGCCACAGGGGAGACAGCTGCCACCAACCATTTGTTGAGTCTACCACAATCAAAGTATGGTCGCGTCCAGTTCACTGGGCCTGGTACCTGAAAGTTACATATAAAACAATAATGAATTTAAGATAAAGAGGTACATAAAGAAAAGTTAAGACTTAAAATGTTTACTGGTTTTTTATTTTGAAATAGTAGGTTATTATTATTATTATAAATCAGTACTATAATCTATACTATAATCAGTACTTAGTCTAGTACTTAGTCTTAACTTTTATATCAATACTATAAAAGTTAAGACTAAGAAGATCTACTACAAACTTGGGTAAAAGCATTACATAATACTAATGAACCTCACCTCATCATTGCCTGGAGGTCCATGGAAAGTAAATGTTTCATTTGTATTGTTAGCATATCTAATTTCTACTTGGTATGTTGTCTTAGTGTCATGTCTTTTGGAAACTTTATCTGGCAGCCACAGGTGGTAAAACTCATTTATCCTGTAGAAATCGGAAGTATAATCCTTGGATAAACTGTCTGTCTCATAAGCTCCAAGGTCTTCAACATGGAATGTATTCATAGTTGATATCTTCTGTAGATGCACAGGATCATTGAAATCATCAGCTCTAAAAGCTCGTGGAGCAAACCTGTGCATTGTTTTATTGAAGAATCCTCTGTATGACGAAGTATACGACATATTAGGCGAAAAATATATAGAGCTAGCATTAATGTAAGGGTTCGACGAAACATCGGCCACTGACGACAAGAAATAATACATCATACCAGGATCGTATGTATCATTGATAGCAGGGCGAATGAAACGTGATTGAAGGATGTAACTCCAGAAAAACGCCCGGTTCATAGCCATGTTATGAAGGTGGAGCATAGCAGTTCGGTTAGGAAAAACCGGATTAATGTTGATCTCTTTCACATCTGGATGGTGTGACACTGAATCTTCTGGTAAATAAAGATCATCAAGATGAGTTATAAAACAGTTATCTCCCGTAACTTTATCCATTTTACCACGAATTTCGTCAAATGCATCTCTGATTTGCCATTCATATTGGCCGGCCACACCCCACAACAAAGCACACAGTGAAGTAAGTAAAAGAACTTGATTTAAACTTAACATTATGAAGTAGGTCTGCACATTGATAAAATAACAAATTTATTTATCTAAAAACTCATTTTAACACCACCTTCATTTACAACTCTTCGAAAAGTTTTAAAATGCTTGCATCTAACAAGTTCGTTTACGTTTATTTTATGTCATTTACTTTAGCTCATTCATTTTTTTTTTAATTCTTTAGGGAAGGAAAATTCAGCTCATTCATTCATTGCATTAATTTTCATCACTCATTCATGTGCGACGTATTCGTTGGTAGGTCAATGCGTTTGTTTTGTTATTGTAGAATATCTAAAGGTGGGTTTAGATTAGAACAAACCACAGCACCAAACGAACAAAGAACTTGAGCCAGAGTGCAAGCAAACGATAACGGGCTATTTGACTAGTTTACGAAAACCATCTCACTGGAGAGAAAACCATCGCTCTCAGGAGCGGCGCACTTACGGCGCGAGGAGAGGAGAGTGAGGTGTCCGACACACACTCCATGTCGCTGAGGACGGGGAACGCGGGGGAGCTGTGGACCAGAGGGGTCTTTACGTGTGGGGCCTGAAGGACCGGGGGTGATTAATACGCGAGGAGACGGTGACCTCAGTGGGGCTTCTCGAATCCTTTTTTCTAGTGATGCTGTAGCGCCTCGTAATCAAGAGACACTGGACTGTTTGATTAGTAAACATCCACCTTCGACGGCAAAATTTGATCCTTTGGACCTTACTTCCACGGAAGAGGATTCCTTACAAGCGTCTGCTGTAGATGTCCTCGGGGCTGTTAGTTCTTTTAAATGTGGCCCTGCTGGAGGCCTCGACGGTCTTACGCCCCAGCACTTTAAAGATCTTCTTTCCAGTGCTAATGGTGATACCGGTCAAAAACTTTTACAAGAATTAACAGCTCTGATAAATCTTCTCATTACAGGAAAAGTCCTCAATAAAATAAGGCCAATATTGTACGGGGCCCACCTAATTGCCCTTAAGAAAAAAGAAGGTGGAATCCGGCCAATTGCAGTTGGTTGTACTTTGTGCCGCTTTGCCGCTAAAGTCACTTGTCGATTTTTCTATGGTGACCTGGCGAGATATTTTCAACCCAAACAATTAGGTTTTGGAACCAGAGGTGGCTGTGAAGCGGCCGTACATGCTTTGAGGACTTTTCTCGATTGTCAAGGAGGTGAGGTTGTTTTGAAGGTGGATGTTAAAAACGCTTTTAATTCTTTACAGCGAGGAACCCTGTTGACAGAAGTAAGAAAGCACTTGCCCAAAGCATTTAATTTCCTTCATCAATGTTATGACGAGCCATCTCTTCTGGTGTACGGAGACCATCACATATCATCAGAGGTGGGCTGTCAACAAGGTGACCCGTTAGGCCCTGCTATTTTAAGTTTAGGTATTCATCCTTTCATTGAACAACTAAATTCGAAATTTAATGTTTGGTATCTTGACGACGGAACCTTAGGGGGAGAGGCAAGTGTCGTTCTCGATGACCTGAAGCTTTTGATTGATAAGTTCGCCAAAATTGGCCTCACATTAAACTTTGGTAAATGTGAGCTATTTATTACCGACTCTTGTAAGAATAAAGGAAGCATTATTCAGACCTTTCAATCAATTGCCCCCGGCATCACTGTAATAGAGAAATCTTCCCTTCGGCTTCTAGGTTCACCAATTTTTGATGACTCCTTTCATAACTTTATAATTGACAAAATTTCAAAATTTTCAGAAAGTTATTCCCGGCTTTCACAAATTAATACACATATGGCCTTTTACATTTTACGTCATTGCTTATTCGTGCCACAATTAATTTATTATCTTCGCTGCTCAACACTGGAAACACCAAAATTTACTTTCGGTTCTCGATGAAAAAATTAAATCAACTCTTTTAAATATTCTGAACATAAATTTTGATAATAATTCCTGGGATCAAGCCAGTTTTACCAGTGCGCTTCGGTGGTTTAGGAACTCGAAAAATTTCTTCTCTAGCTTTGCCAGCCTTTTTATCTTCGATTTACGGTAATAAAGATATTATCAATAACATTCTTTCCTCTTCTTTTAAGGGCGAGATTTATCATCTTTCGGATGCCGAAATGCACTGGAATATTGTATCACACAGTTCAGCAGTTCCACAAAATCCCGCGTCACAGTGTCAGTGGGACGACGTGCTTTGTATTTTAAAACGGAACAAACAATTAAATACGCCTAATTTAACAGAGCGCGCTCGTCTGCTAGCGTAGGGTTCGTGGGTGTCAGGGCTATGGTTGCAGGCGCTTCCGTCATCTAACTTGGGAACCCTTTTTGACAACCATAGCTTTAGGCTTGCCTGTAGTTTACGTTTAGGAATAAAATTATGTGCTCGACACCGCTGCCGCTGTGGCGTGTTGGTCGATGAGCTCGGTCGCCATGGCCTTTCATGTTCTCGTAGCGGTGGCAGAATATCTCGCCATGCCAGTTTAAATGACATCATCCATTGGGCTCTTGTTACCTCCAACACTCCCTCGGTTCTTGAACCGTCAGGATTGTTGCGTGATGATAGCAAGCGACCTGATGGTATGACTCTGGTCCCGTGGAGGATGGGCAGGCCGCTGGTGTGGGATGCAACCTGCGTAGACACTCTCGCGGCTTTCCATCTTTCCACAACTAGTATACAATCTGGCTCTGCTGCTAATAACGCTGAAAGCCTTAAACGTAGAAAATATCAGAATTTGGGTAGCGGGTATATTTTTTAAGCTTTTGGCGTTGAAACCATGGGGTCCTGGGGACAAGGGGCTCATCGTCTTTTTTCGGACCTAGCGAGGTGATTGGTGAGTGAAACTCGTGACCCGAAGGCTGGCACCTACCTCGCACAACGAATTTCTATTGCGATCCAGCGTGGTAATTCAGCCAGCCTTTTGGCTACGTTGCCCTCAATGCATTCAAGTTTAGATTTAGTGCTTTATATGTAGTATAATTTTAACGTATAATTATTTATTTAATTTAATTTTTAAATTTGTCAATACACATCCAAAAAAACTAGTCAAATATAGTATAAATAAGAACTATATCGGGTAGGAATGCCTTTTACGAATTGTTTATAAATTCGTTATTATTAATTATATTTAGCATAAATATCCTTCACTTTTGAATGTTATATTGGAACAACTGTCAACTTTATTTTTCAGATTTAAATTCAGGTCATCATCATGAAAAATATCGGGCAGGAACAAGAAATATCTGCGTCTGAAATACGATAACATAAAAATGAGGAATCTACTCCAGAAATAGTCGACCACAACATAACTTAGATAACATTTTAAAGAAATAAACATATTTTTCATAAACAAATAAGTTCTTTTCCACGAAAGTTTTTCCGTTTTTACATAAGCTAAAAAATAATCTCAGATTTACTACTTTCATATTTGAATTTCATTAATACAAATTAGTAATAATAAGAATAATACTACGCAAGAATAAAGAGTTTTCTTTGATTTTATTTAATCAAAACTGTATAAGGCAGGATTGCTCACACGATGGACACGAACAAACAAAGCCGAAAAAAATGTGAACACTGAATAGCGAAGTGAAGACGCACCATGAGAAAAAAGTTTGGCTTTTACTGACTAACTAATAAAAAGGAATTTAGGAAAGGAGTTACGCACCAATTTCAGTCAGTCGCCGCGTGACAAGCCGAGCATGAGGGCAAACTGATAGTATTATTCTCGAGTACGTACGTAGCGTAAGTAGGTATACGAAGTGTCAAAGAAATAGGAAATCAATTTTATTTTAACAATTTTACTGTAGTTTACGAAGTCTTTGTTATACCTAAGGTGCATTAAGTACTCCTTTGTAAAATAGTTTGAGTAAATATTTTGTTTTGTGTTAATTTTCATTTTTAAGAAGCCAACTAAAAAGAAATAAATAAATGTCTTTTGATAAAAAGTAATAAAAGTTTCTCGAACAAAATTGTGTTTAACCAGTACTACTGCCCGTATACAAAAATAAAGACGATACAATAACAATAATAATCACGTAAAAGAAAAGTTTGCCAATTGGCTAAGACCACATTGTACTGGAGCTCTCCCCGTAGATAATAGATGATTAAACGAACTTCCAAGTGAAGTTCTATCGCTATTATATAAGTCACTTCATTCGAAGACAGTATATAATTAAACAGGTAGTCCTTTTAAGGTACTATGTAACTTCGCACAGTTTTAGAGTATGTCATTTGACTTATTAAAAAAACTTTCCACTCAGCAGTGGCGCCGTCTGTTTACTAAATCCACCCGGTCCCGGCAAGTTTTCATTTTTTAGAGATAAAAACAAAACTTTGTATGGGTTCCGGGAGGGATGGGTCCTATATATATCTTCGAATGACGCGACTCATATAATAGCGATAGAACTTCACTCTGAAGTTCGTTTAATCATCTATTATATTTCGTCGCTTCATTCTCCAGATAGTATATAATAAAATAGTTAGATTTTTTGAAATTAAGTTTTGTTTTCTTTTGTCTTTACAAATTATAAATTATTTCAATGCGTTTATTCTTTAAATTCCGTACTTTAGTACATAATTTAAGAATCCAGTAACCTATAGGCATCTAATAGACACTTGATTGTGATTGCCAAATTAATTAAATCAATAAACAGAATAATTTAATTTTAATTCATCTCTTTATCGGAAGGCATTGAGAGGTTTGTACTTTTATTGAGTACGGACAAGGCAAAGTCGTTAAGTGGGTCTAATATAGGTTTATGGTAAAATTTTGTAAAGGCCTGAGAGTTTTAGGTCCACCCATCCGTTTCTCGGATAACCTACACTGAGCACGCGCCGCGTGCTGTGTGCGCTGAACACACTCATGTCAACGCCGCTCATACCTAGCTTCTGCTTTATCCACCGACTTAGCGTCTGGCTCGACGCGGCTCTGTGAGGGACCTTTCGTGTTACAAACAAGAACCCCGAGTTCAAAGCTTTAATATTTTTGGATACAACAAATATAATCTTTTAGAGTCGATACAGGATATATCGAAATTATAGTTTTTAATTATAAACATATAAACATAGGTAGATGAAGACGTGTGCTTGTTACCACGCACGAAAAAAGAATGAAGACTTGCCGGGACCGGGGTTGATCAAGTAAACAGTTTTATGAATAAGTCAAATGACATACTCTAAAACTATGCGAAGTTACCTAGTACCTTAAAAGGACTACCTGTTTAATTATATATTATCTGAAGAATGAAGCGACGAAATATAATAATAAACATCAGGTAGAAGACTTACAAGAATTTTTGCAGATAGCGTGATATATCTTTTATACATACCACGCATTTTCTGCAACTTTTCGACAAAGTGAAAGTTATTGTTTATAATAATAATCATCAGGTTGAAGACTAGCAGGAATTTATGCAGATAACGTGATATATCTATTATAGATAACACGTGTTTTCTGCATCTTTTCGACAAAGCAAAATTATAGTTTATAAATACCCGCGATAACTTATGATATAACAAACAATGGCTTACCTCCTCGGTAGAAATAACGAGCGGCTTTCGTTTATTCTTTATTGTTTGTTATAATTTTCGAACTTTCAATACACTTTTACTACAACTTTTACAGCATATTTAATATTAAACTGTTAACTTTTTCGTTGGTATAAAACGTACGCTTGTTACCAGGCACGAAAAAAGTATGAAGACTTGCCGGGATCGGGGTGGATCATGTAAACAGATGGCGCCACTGCTGAGGGGAAAGTTTTTCGAATAAGTCAAATGACATACTCTAAAACTGTGCGAAGCTACCTAGTACCTTAAAAGGACTACCTGTTTAATTATACAATGTTCATAAAAGCGAGAGGCATTAAATGAAACCACATATTTTGTGTATCATTATCAGGCTACACAACAAAAATCAGATCAATGTAAGCAGAAGCTTAGTCACAGGAATGTTTTTTAGTTTTTACATTGTTTCATTTAAACACTCTGTATCTTCCCCATCACGTGATCGTAAGTTTGTACTATAGGCTTATATAGTTATTTAAACAACAAAATTCACGAGCGATGTGACGTTTCCAGTTCGCATCGTAAGTTTGCAATACAAACAAGGAAGTACACTGTACTAAATCTTTCCTTAGAAGAAAGTACAGATCACGGTTATCTCACTCTAATGTAATAAGCGTAACAGAAATAGAAATAGATCAGTATGTTGCTATTGCGCCAGCGGCGGCTCGGCTAATTAGGTCAAGTGCACAATTGTTACTTTGTTTAGTTCGAAGACGCGTTGCATCCGGGGTGCACTTTACGCAATTCAGCGCAGATTATTGTCGCTCATGCGTCCCATTTACTAATGTTGTTAAGTTTTTATTGTGATAGAACACCAAACTTCTTATTAGTGATAGTGCATTTTTATGCTGTGACAGGACACGGAATTTATTTTGTGTTGGTTTTCTTTTGTGACATGACATGTAACTAAGTATTTTAGGTTTAGTTTTGTGAATAGTTTTTAATTATTTTGTAAGTACGTAATACATCCACAATGCCTCGTGCTACGTACACGGCGTCAGAATACATTGACAAGATTTTTTTTCTGGGGGTTTGTGAAAGGTGAAGTGTACGCCACAGACGTGAATACCGTAGACGTAGAGGAACTTAAGAACCAGATTATTTTAGCGTTTAATAACTAAAAAGTTTAACAACAAATAGTGACCTTATTGCACGATTAATTAACAATATTATACGTCGTTATAATTTGTGGACCATTGCAAACGGCGGACATTTCGAACAATTGAAGATTTAATGTGTAAGTGTTACAATTAATTATTTTGTTTATTATTTTCATTGATCATACCTTCCGTCGTAACCTACAACACATGCTTACATTATCATCCACATCAAATCCAGGCGCTCCGCTGTTTAAGTAGGTGTGCGAGCCGGTGAGCCCGCCGCCGCACGCGTTATGCTATTCAAATGCTATGTTGCCAATTTGTTACGCAGGTGGCGGCAGGCTACTCAACAAAGGATGTTTACATTTTAACTAAATTATTAAGCTATTTAAGTTCTTTGTAAAACGTTTTTTCGTATACTTCTTGTAAACTTTTTTTTAATAGTTTCGGATTAACAGTAGGCACTTATAGTATATGTGGTTTCATTAAATGCCTCTCGCTTTTATCAACATTGTATACTATCCGAAGATTGAAGCGACCAAATATAATACTTATCACGTCCAACTTCGTTGCGCTGAAGCTGATTACTAATCCAGTCACTAAAAAGAAATTGTTATCAGAAGCTTTGGTTAGCTTTCTAAGGCCATTACTTAATTTGGTTATAAGCAAGTTTAATAACCAAGCTCAGAATACTACCCACTTGCGCTGCTCTTAATTTGCTAGCAATAGGCTAAATAATATTGCTTTATGTCTCTATCAGTTCAATAATGCGTTGCATCCAGCGAGGTGATAAATACATGGAGTAGTCGTAATGTCCTATATAAATAAGTAGTTATGTATATCGAATCATAGAAGAGGAAGAACTTGGTTGTCTCCCTCTACTTATACAAAAATGCTAATAAAAGAAAGAGAAGGTACTAGTTTTGAATGTTGTCACTAAAATATCAATCATGTAGTGACGTCATAGCAGGTGGCTAGCGTGCCACAAATCGCCATTTATTGTTATATTTCTGTCAAAAAAAGCTGTCAAAAGTGATGTTCCAGAGCTTTGATTATTTAACCAGATATCGATGATCATTATTAATATGTTTTTATTTTTCATACTTTCGATGCAAATGATAACAGTCGCTTACGCAGTAAATCATATTGAAACGGTATTTGCTTTGCTTGCCGTTGTGTGAGTATTTTTGAAACAAAAAGGCGTGAAGTAAGAGGGAAGTTTGCTTAGAATGTTAATTTTGTTATTGAATAGGCAGGTAGTTGTTTTGTCTATTTATGAATCGTAATTATTGAAGACAAGCCAGACTTTAATTGATTGAACCGAAATCTTTGATGCTTGACCTTGAATAACTTTATCTGGCAAGGGATCTTTGGAATTAATGCAAACTGACCGCTATTTTTCTGAATAATTTGACGGGACTATATCAGGAATAAGAAAATAAACTGTATAGTATTTATTTTTTATATTTAAAGAACTATAATGAAAGTAAATAAACCATAAACTATGATTATTTCATTTACGTCAATCTCTCACAAAAGTTCATTAAATTTCAATATTATATTGCAAGTTCTATATTTAGTTCTAAAATGTCGATAGTAGATTTAAAGTATTATTTAAAGTAGATTCGATAGTCGTTGTGCAACACTAGAAATGGACGCCATTTTATGTTATGTTTCAAGTTTAGTTATGCACGTTTTTTTCGTACTTAGGGCTTGTCCATTAGTTGAGGTCAATGGTTGCATCACTAATTAGTTTGTGGTTCAATAATTGCGCAGGTAGACATAAGATAGGTATAGATACGACATGGCTCGCGTCATCGTAAAATAGCACCAGGGCGTTTTTTTATTTTTTTGTACCCAAGATTTTTGGCCTGTAGTGTGACTTTGATATGACATTATTCTGAACTAAAATATAAAACATTTGTTGGGGCTAGGCACCAGTTGTAGCTGCTGGGGGGCCTAGCTTGGGGTCTTGAGTTAATTAAAATACGTTTGTTAAAGTGGACTGTATAATAACTTGTAGAAAAATACAAATACGTTAACATGAGTGTGTGCGATTCGTGAGCGAGCGTTGAAGTTGGAATGACCGGCCGGCGGGCGCCCCCGCCGGTCGGTGCGGGACGAAGCTAGTTCGGCAACCGGTTTGTAGGCGCTCCGCGCCCGGCGATGTGACGTCAGGAACATACTCCCCGGGTTGATGTCTTCATCAAGGTAAATGTAAGAGCGGGCATATGTTGTTATATGCCCGAGTGATGATCCCCTTCCTGGTCTTGATGTCGGCGACTCTACTGCATCCATCCGTTCCAGTATGAACGGCAGTCACTCTGCCCATCATCCACAGCAACGGTGGCAGCTGGTTGTTTCGTACTAGCACCAGGGCTCCCGGCTGCAGGTCCTGCTGGTCACTGTGCCATTTGGTCTTTTGCTGCAGAAGGGAGATGTATTCATGAGAGAAACGCTGCCAAAAATGTTGCCTTAGTCTCTCTATGCGATCCCAGCGTGGAAGCCGCTGAAGGTTGACATCAGGCATTTGAGGACGAGGTACTGATGTGAGTGGTCGACCAATAAGGAAGTGAGACGGGGAAAGGTAAGAAAGATCGGAAGGATCTGTAGAGAGTGGCGTTAGGGGTCTAGAATTTAAAATAGCCTCTATCTGGATAAGACAAGTAGAAAGCTCTTCATAAGTTAAGTGAGTTAAGCCTATTACTCTACGTAGGTGGTGCTTTATGGATTTTACGGCTGCCTCCCAAAGACCACCAAAATGTGGAGTGTAAGCAGGTATAAATTTGAACTCTATGCCTTGGTTTGCAATATCGGAGCCTATTTCTTTAGAAGAAACCTGTAAGAAGCGTGAAAGCTCATTGAAAGCTCCCACAAAAGTGGTGCCGTTGTCGGAGTAAACACGCTGCGGTTTGCCACGACGGCTAATGAAGCGACTGAAGGCTGCAAGAAATGCCTCCTTGGTAAGATCAGACACCAACTCTAGGTGCACGGCTCTGACTGCAAAACAAACAAAAACACAAATAAATGATTTTGTTAAACGACAACCTCGTCCTTTACGGTCGGCTATCAACACTGGCCCGGCATAATCTACTCCTGTGTTGTAAAAAGGAAACTCTAACTGTGTCCTGTCTGTCGGTAGGTTACCCATGACAAGTTGCACTGGCTCTGCCCTAAACCTAGTGCAGCGAACACAGTTACGTACTGTTAGTTTTGCTAAGTTTCTGCCGCCGATAGGCCAGTATGTGAGTCTTATGTTAGCTAGAAGTAATTGAGGACCGGCATGAAATAATGTTTTGTGTTCTTTGGTAAATATTAATTTGGTTAAGTGATGTTTGCTACATAAGAGGATAGGATGCTTTACATTGTATGTGTAATAAGAATTATTCAGACGACCACCTACGCGAATTAATTTGTTTGAATCGATAAAAGGAGAAAAGCTTAATAATTGATTCTTTTTGTGTAAGACCTGATTGGTACTTAGAAGTATGTATTCCTCAGGGAACATTTCTTGCTGAGAAATATGTAAAATAAGATTTTGAGAATAATGTAATTCTGATGCTGTTAAATAGGAAGTCAATTTATTATTATGTTTTCTGCAATTATGAATAAATCTATGAATATAAGATACTATTCGAACTAGTTTTGTAAAGGAAGAAGATTTATGAATTAAATGAGATATTAAGTTCTGATTATTTTTATATGTTATTATCAACAGCTGTATGTAGAGACGTTTTCGGCAAAGATTGTAATGGTGTATTAGGAAATTTTGGAAAATCAATATCTCTTTTTTGAATGAATTCCGGACCTGACCACCAAAGCGTGCACGCGCTGATGCAATCAGCCTTCACCCCCCGAGAAACTAGATCAGCCGGGTTACTTTTAGAAGGAACATAGTTCCACATCTGACCGATCGTACTTTCTTGAATTTCCGACACCCTATTGCGAACAAATTGATTTAACTGATTTGCCGATGAAGAAATCCAACCTAGTACGATTGTAGAGTCGCACCAAAAGTAACACTGATCAATCTTGGTGGTTAGTGATTTGCGCACTTTTAGATAGAGTCTTGTCCCCATCAAAGCTCCACAAAGCTCTAAGCGAGGAATAGTGGTTGGTTTTATAGGAGCAACCCTGTTTTTTGAGACTAGAAGGCGAACACAAATTGTTCCATCGACTGCTACTGTTCTCACATAAACACAAGTGCCGTAAGCACGTTCAGAAGCGTCTGTAAATATATGAAGCTCGATTAAAGATGGATTGTCACATGAAACCCATCGAGGAATGCGAAGAGAATTAAGAGCAGGAAGCAATGTTAAGAATTCTATAAACTGAGATTCGATTTCTTTAGGAACATCATCGTCCCAGTTGCATTTAATTATCCACAACTGTTGTAATATTAGTTTGGCCTGAACTATGCATGGTCCAACGAGGCCCAGAGGGTCAAATACTTGACTTATTAAAGATAAGATATTACGTTTTGTAATTTTGGATGTAGGTTGTAATTCCACTGAAAATAACAGAATGTCTAAATTACAATCCCAGTATAAGCCAAGTGTTTTGCTAGGTAAAGTATCGTTAAGATTTAATGTTTTATTATTGTTTACTGTATTAGTATTAGTGACTGATTGTAAAATTTCAAAATAATTTGACTGCCATTTTCTAAGGTTAAATTTAGCTGACTTCAGCACATTAGTTACTTTTTTGCATAATTTTATTACTGAATTTACTGAATCGCCACCACTTAAAAAATCATCTACGTAAAAGTCTCGTTTCATTATTTCTTTAACTTGGGGATCTGAGCATTGTTCTGCTAAGGTGAAAAGACACCTGATCGCTAAATATGGGGCTGATGCAGTACCGTAAGTTAGTGTATTTAAAGTATATGATTGTAGAGGTTCAGTGGAATCGAACCTGAAGAGGATCTGTTGTAGCGAGCGCTGAGAAGACTCTACTAGGATGCACCTGTACATTTTTTCAATGTCGGCCGTGACGACATATTTATGTTGTCTGTACCTTAATAGGATAGAAAAGATGTCTTCCTGTACAGTTGGGCCCACCATCTGTATGTCATTGAAGGACTTGCCCGAGGTGGTGGTGGCCGAAGCGTCGAAAACTACACGCAGCTTTGTGGTAGAGCTGGACTCGCGTACAACTCCATGATGTGGCAAAAAATAATTAATTTTGGAATTTTGCGACTTTGAATTCAGAGTCATATGATTAAGATTTATGTATTCTCGCATAAATTGTAGATAACTGTCTTTGAAGTTAGAGTCTTTTTCTAATCTACGCTCTAAGGAAAGAAATCGACATTTGGCCATCGTATAAGAGTCACCTAAACACTCAGGCGAGTCCTTCAAAGGAATAGTGACAATAAATTGACCAAACTCGTTACGTCGTGTGGTTTCATTAAATAACTTTTCACAAGCTTGCTCTTCTAAAGAGAAATTACTACAAGAAGGTACAGAATCGAGTTCCCAGAAGCGAGTTAGTTGTTTAGACTCCTCATTTGTAAGAAAATGACAGACAGGTTGAGTAATAGGCTGTGGAAAATATAAGCAGCCTGAAATAAGCCATCCTAGTTTAGAAGATTGCAGTTTAGGTTGACTATTACCTAAATTAATTGATTTGGAACCTAAGACGTCCCAAAACACCTCGGCACCGACTAGGATGTCGATTGAAGACGGTGTATTAAAGCAAGGATCTGCTAGCTGAAGACCTGGCGGGATAGGGATATGTCTTTTATCCACGTAAGACCCAGGCAGCGATTGAGTAATTTTTGATAAGACGAAACAATTTACTTTCTTTCGATAATTACTATAACAAGATTGCAAAGTAAGACTAACACTTTCTGAAGTATTACAAATTTGATCACAAATACCTGTGACAGTAGAGCTAATGCTTTTCTTTACCAAACCGAGCTTTCCACAAAGGTCTTGGGAGACGAAGTTAGAAGTGCTGCCGTTATCTAGCAAGAGTCGAGCAGTATGAAGCCTTCCTTTGATGTCTTTGACCCTCACCAAAGCTGTGGAAAGCAATACAAGAGCCTGATTATTATTTGTATATGACGTCACTGTACTTGAGGACAATGCAACGCTGTTCCCTGTATGTTTTTCTAATGATTCCCTATGTAAGAGGGTATTATGTTTAAATTTACAATATTTACAATGTGATAATTTACAATGCTTGTCTGTGTGACCTGGACGTAAGCAGTTCATACAAACATTGCTTTCTGAAGCTTTTTTAAAACGAGACTCGATATCAAGATTTCTGAAAGACTGGCAATTGAATAAAAAGTGATTTTGAGAACACGCAGGACAGGTTATTTTGTTAGTTGTATTAGTTTTGGGTGAGTAGTTGTAAGTTGTGTTGGAATTTGTAGTTGTAAGATAGTTTTTAGATCTGTTATTATCATAATTATAAGTTGATTTTAATGTTTCAAGTAAGTCTGCCCTGTTGGAAAGAAAATCTAAGAAGTTTTTTAATTTAGGAAAGGTATTGTTTAAATTATTTTTATATTCCTCCCACTGACGATTGGTGACGGAATCCAATTTCTTGGTCATTATAAATATGACCAAAGTATCCCAGTGCTCAGTGGGCTGGCCAAGATTATTAAGTGCACGTAAATTTTTATTGGTCACATCTATCATATTTCGTAATTTTTCATATGATTCCCTTTGTATATGTTCAAAGTTAAATAAGGCTTGGACATGGTTATTTATAAGAAGTCTTTCATTGTCATATCTGTCTAAAAGTAACTGCCAAGCTATACTGTAGTTTGCGGCTTTAAAATCAATGCTTTTTATGACTAAAGATGCACTGCCTGTAAGGGCCGCGCGAAGGTAGTGAAATTTGTTTATATCTTGTATGCTATCGTTAGTATGAATAAGTGAAATATACGTATCTCTGAACTCGAGCCAGTGCTGATATTCGCCATTAAAGTGAGGCAAGTCGATCTTAGGGAGACGCACGAAGTCGTGTTTGCAGCCAGAGTCGCGCTGGTGATCGTCTTGTGCGGACGCTAGACTAAGTGGCGGTGAGGCGCTGTGCGAGCGGGCTAACAGAGCCCGCGCGCGCGACACCTGCGCGTAGTACGCCGACTCGAACTGCTCTCGGTCCTCGTACATCACATCGGTATTCTCCGCTAACAATTCTAGTTCCGTCTGCAAAACATCGAATTCTTTATATAAATTATCCATAAGACCTAATCTACATTCTAGCTCGGCCGCCTGAAAGGTGTCTAAAGCAGTGATAGGCAATAGTTTAATGAAATTACTAAATTGAGTAAGCTTTGCTTTTAAGCTGCCACGCTTCTTTATAAGCTCTTTCAACTTTGCATCTGCCATTATTAAGAATTAGGCAAAAAAATATTCCAACCGAAGACAAAAAAAATTATTAATTTAAAATGCGTATGATATGAATGAATATAATTGAATACGAAACGCAGCTGACGAACAGCGTAGGTATAAGGCGACAACCGGTTTCGTGGCAGTAAAAGACCCAGCGCCGAGCAAGCTACGATGAGTCACGCATGCACTATTCAATAAAAAATAAGAATTCGAATAACAAAGGGCTATGCATTAAAAGAAACAAAGCGTTTAAAAGATTTTATGATAAAGATAAGATGGACTATAGGCTAATTAACACCTTTTTTATTTTATTTTAAAGAATGTTTTTTTTTTTTTTTTTTTTTTTTTTTTTTTTTTTTTTTTTTTTTTTTTTTTTTTTTTTAGTGAAAAAAAGGTCGCCTTGTTTTTATCAAAATAGACAATAAATAAGGTAATAAAATATGACAGGTGCACAAAACAACAAAACAAGTGCAATTAAGTACCGACTAAGTAATGACGATCCGTAAAAGCACTATTTTAAATTCTAGATTTAAGGATGAGGAGATAAAGAAAAAGAATAAGGATTCCTTATTGGAACGAACTCACTCAGTCTCACAAGGTGCCTCGTGGTGGATTGTCCTCTAAGTGCCCTCCACGATGTCTGGATGGGCGGGCGTGACACTCCGAAGTCCACGGAGATTGCGACACACCAACAAACTGTTAACTTTCACTTTCTGTAGGAAATCATCAGCTGAATCTCTCCGGGTGGTTTGTTCGCTACTTGTCCTTTGTGATGACGGGGCAACGTGGCATTCCAAAGTCCACGGAGAATTCTTGTTCCAAAAATCCGGCTTCATGGACCACTGTTGGGGCTAGGCACCAGTTGTAGCTGCTGGGGGGCCTAGCTTGGGGTCTTGAGTTAATTAAAATACGTTTGTTAAAGTGGACTGTATAATAACTTGTAGGAAAATACAAATACGTTAACATGAGTGTGTGCGATTCGTGAGCGAGCGTTGAAGTTGGAATGACCGGCCGGCGGGCGCCCCCGCCGGTCGGTGCGGGACGAAGCTAGTTCGGCAACCGGTTTGTAGGCGCTCCGCGCCCGGCGATGTGACGTCAGGAACAACATTACTTTTTATTTCGGTAACAATTTCTCTGTTTAATAGTTAAAAAATAGGAATTTAGATATATTTTAGAACATGTTTAAAAATCCAAATTTATGGTAATTTTCATAATCAAGAATTGTGTTTTCACGATGTCGTTCTCTTACTACCTACAGAAATCCTTTCACTTAAAGTTAACTCTTACATAAAAATGTTTGATTTTTTTAGTACGCATTCTCAACTACTGTATTTATATTTAAAAAAGGCTAAAAACACTCTTTATTATACAGTTCTATAATAAAAAATACTAAATGTTAAACAGTATTTCTTGTACCTAGTGGAACTTGTCCTTTTAGTTACGCTGAATCAGTCACATTAAACAAGAAACCACCAAAGAAACCATATTTTTAGATCCTGGCATCACTTTTAAAAGCAAAGCAGCTGTCAAATCGGTTTGCGATCTTTTGTTTTCGCGGCAATCAGTGTTCACAGTGTTACGCTACTAAGCGGTCGTTTTGCGAGTTCCACCTTGAGATCGGAGTTTTTTTGGTAAGTTAATGAATTTTACAGCAATTAGTGTACTTTTATACTTCTCAATTATTAAGCTATTGATTTTAACCTAGAATTTTGTGAAAATTGCCATTAATCGTCTATTTTAGTACATTTCACATATTGAGGACCTTAGTGTTACGTTCCATTTCGACATAATTCGTTACATCATAACTAAGCGGACTAAAATATTTCTAATTTGAACCATAAAGCTGCGTCTTGATTGGACAATACGAATTTAATTGAAGTGCTAAAGTTAATTATATGCACTTTGTGCTCGCCACAATTGGAGTCCTTGATTTATAAAATGTAAATTGCTAAAACTTTTACTTACTTATACTAAATGTAAATGACTCATAGTCAACATAAAATACTATTTGCTTTTATACCTATAATAAAGTGTTTGGTAGAATTGTTACTTGTCATTGTCATGTTGAATTTTATTGTCATTTTATCAAAATGTTAAGCAATTTTTATTTTTAAACAGATTCGGTATGGTGCTCACAAACGCTGAAAGAATGAGAAGGTATAGAGAAAAACTAAAGAAAGATCCAGATCGATACATTGAATACTTGAAGAAACAAGCAAAACTCGTCAAAGAAAAAACTAAAAGAGTTAAAACTTGACACCCTGTGTAAAATAAATAGATAAGATTATTATTATTAGGTTTAGAAACTTATCAGGTTAAAGAAATATTTTAAATATTATAGATATTTCAATCTTCACAGTAACTGTGTTAATCTGGCTCTATTTTGCTTTTTTACTAGAATTCGATTTTAAAATTGTTAAATATGCACAAACCTTTACTTTTCTAGTGAGAAATGTTGATTTTCCTCTGAGAAATTGTCTTGTCTAAAAATAAGTATTTAGTCTTGATTGTTTTCCTAAAAAAAAGATATGTTATGTACAAATACTTTTAGAATTACAATTTTTATTCAAATTTGCTATTAAAAGCTAACATTTAAACCTTACAAACATGAGAATCAAGGCTGAGTGAAAAGATTAGTATCGATTTTGAAGAATATGTAACTTAATGGACAAAATATTCCTAATAGTTTTAAGTATAAACGGTATTTTTTCCTATTTCGAATTGTTTCTAACAAAACTGTGTAATTTAGTTTGAATAAACAAAAATCAGACATCATCTTTTGTTTAATTGATTATTTGCAGGTACTTTAATTTCGTCACTAAATGGACCTTTTTTTCGTATGTTTATATTTTAAATGCTTATTTTGTATTTAAATATTTTATATATTGCCCATTCTGTAGTTTTATTAGAAGTAATGGATGTTTGCAAAGCTAAATTTAGCTACAAAACCCTTATTAAGCGCACAAAAATTTTTCAAATCACATTTTTGGATGGTACAAAAAAATAAAAAAACGCCCACCAACCAAATGTCAATTTACACAAACTGAATGGCTTGATTGACAAATCTGGATAACTAGAGGTACATAACCTCCAAACCAAATCCATATTTAGAAAATAATAAAATAAGTTGCTAAATAACTTGATAATAACACTGTTTATGTAGTATTCTAATCGCGGTTGAATAATCAATTTAAAATGGCAGGGACTTTATGTCGTAAGTTTTTATTCAATTGTTTAAAAGCCGTTGGTAATATCAAAACAAAGAATTCATTTCAGTCAACATCAACAATATGACTAATTATATTACCTATTTCTATAGGCTCTCTGCTGAAGTGCACGCTGGGCCAATATAACAACTCAGCAACAAACCTGGTGAGCGTCTGAAATTATAAGTAAATGTTTATGTGGAGTGTAGATAAAACGTTCATGTTCATATTTTATTACAGAGATCATTGCATACTGCAACAGTTAGCTATGCTGCTAGGAAAGGTACAAGAGAAAAAGCAAGAGCGAAAAAAATTAAAGTTGAAGT
This sequence comes from Marasmarcha lunaedactyla, assembly GCA_923062675.1. Taxonomy (NCBI): domain Eukaryota; kingdom Metazoa; phylum Arthropoda; class Insecta; order Lepidoptera; family Pterophoridae; genus Marasmarcha; species Marasmarcha lunaedactyla. The sequence continues at coordinate 24,954,809 of OV281345.1, forward strand.
TACAAAAGTAGGATTTATTCCACATAACCAAAGGGGAAAAAAGTAAGCAAGTATTGAAATTATAAATAAATATATGATACTAAAAGCTGATCTAACTGAAGCTGAAAATTGATCTAACAGTTGGTATTTAAACTTCTTCATAATGCAGTTAACCACAGGTTGACTATACAGTGTTTAATAATTAGTGTAATATTAATTGTCTGCAATTCCAGAACAGAAATTGTTAATGTAAAAAAGCGTAAAGATGATACATTCAGACCTGTGTCTAAAGATGATGTATATCCGATGAAATATTACCGGTGGCCAGTTTACACAGCAGAAGAAGCTGTGAAAGCTCATCAGGAAACCCACCATCCCACTATGTACAACCAGCCTGATGCTCTAGTGTTTGCTAGAGTTGAATTGAATATGGAGGCTGTAAAAAAGGTACATCTCACACTTTAGTTAAGTAAGTTTAGGTAAATGTAAAATATTGAATTTCGTTGTTATTTTTGTTTTTTGTTAATGTGTTTATATAATTTCTTATTTTTTTTTTTATTGAAAAAGGATTAGACGTTTGTCTTCTATCTCACCTGATGGAAAGTGACGATGAAGACAAAGGTGTTACACATCTATCCACTCATTTTTTGAACTCTAATGTAATAGGTAGCACTTAAAGATCATCATATTCAACATTATGAACAGTTATCTTTTTATCTGTAAATATTTAAATAGATTCTGCTTATATGTGTTAAAAATATATATATGTCTGATAAAGAATATCTGTAATTATTTCTCAATACTCAATTTAATTGTGATTACACCATATGGAAATAAACTAAATTTATGGCATAGCCTGAAAAGTTTTTGCAAGCAATTCTTTAGAATTTGCTAATCTAAACCATTTCTCCATAAACTGCATCTCCTGAGAATCTAGAAATAAAGTATAATGTTTAATTTATACAAATAGAACAGACAATAGGATTAGTTTCAGATTACATTGTTTAAATTAGCCTTTGCATGTATAAGTACTTACACAGTATGTTTTATTATACAGTCAAGTGACCCTAACACCATTGTTCCATTTAAGATATCTTGTGAGTGATGTTGGTCGCTTGCAAATTTTACAATGTATCAAATATTTTTTAATTAGATATATATGTATATTCTATTAGATATACTATAAAAAAGGTGTTTTTCTCATTATCATAATATTAACAAAATGTTTCTGGATTACTCTGGAAACCAGTCAGTTAAGGATCCTCGCAAGAGCTAACATTTGAATGTTATGAATATAGTCAGTGCAAGCCACGAAGACTCACTCCACTTCCAGTTTGTTCTATGGTCTCATGCTCAAATATACTATACTTTGCAACAAAACAAAAATTCAAGAAAGTTTCATACTTAAAAAAAATTGTTTATTTCAATTAGAGCTTTCTCTGAAGTTTCTTTTATTGACAGTCACATTTTATAACTATAATTCGTGTTCCAGAATAAATATCTAGACTCCACTACAAAGCTGTCACTTTTGCCACATTTCTTTCCTCGAGATGTAGAGAGGACTATCCTGGCATTCTGCAAAGGCCCTGAGCTTGCCAAGGCAGCGACGGAGGCGGGAGCTACATTAGCTGGCGGAGCAGACTTGATTAAGAAAGTTCAAGTAAGTTGTAGGTATAAATTATTAAAATCATTTATAATATTTTGTAATATTCCTAAATTGGATGTTAACAAATGAATGTAGAATTAACCGACCTAGAGAATATACAAATCAAATAAAAATTATTTTTGATAGAACTAAATTGACATACACAATAGAAATAGCTGAAACTTTTAATGTTTTTTTAATCTACAAACCACATAAAGTAATAATTGGAACAGTCCTAATACAATCCCATCTCAGAATTCCGATTCTCTATTTATGAGACCCACTAATATGGACGAAATCTTGACGATTATAAAAGGTCTCAAATAGTGCGTTCCGTTTGAGCGCGCTAAAAGTGGTAATAGTGCTATTGCAATCGGAACGGTAAATATCGCGCTAACATTCTGATGGTTCGTCGCTTAAGTCTAAACTTACAATTTCATTAACATCTTTGACCCTGATTGAAGCAGGAGCCATTTTTTTTACATTATTACAAAAGAAAATGAATAAGCAAGCATTTTAAAATCTTTAACCAACTAATAAAAACAAGTAACGTCATGTGTCAGTTTTGACAGGCCGCTCACAGCGACCATGCTCCGTAGCTTGGGCACTGTGAGCGGGAAGATGGCGGCGCTTATGACGTCATTGATGACGTATCGATATCGGTGTGAGCGCGCTCATGGGCAATCGGAACGGGTATATGAGCGCTGTGAGCGCTATAATCGGCAAACGGAACGCAGCAATTGACTCAACTAGTATGGGGTATGATGGTATAGCAACAAATATTATAAAGGAAGTAGCCATCTGCATTGCACCGATAATAAGCTATATTATTTATCGATGTATAGAATATATTATATTTCCAAAAAAATTAAAAAGCAATATAAAAAATATCGTGAATCCATGTCATCATACAGACCGATAGCATTTATACCAATATTTTCGAAAATATTTGAAACGGTTATTTATAAAACTGTCAGCATTTTTTTTTGAGCCGTACAATTTATTAGCAGACGAACAGATAGGTTTCAGTTAAAACAAAGGCATTTATTTAGCTCTTCATAAGTTTTTAAATAGAAGTAGTAGCCAATTTTGTTAAAAGAATTACCGTTGTGCGCCTTATTCATGCCGATTACAGCGCTCACAGCGCTAAAAGTGCTCAAAACCGTTCCGATTCGTTTGAGCGCGCTAAAAGTGTTATTAGTGCTATTGCAATCAGAACGGTAAATATCGCGCTAACATTCTGATTGTTCGTGGCTTAAGTCTAAAGTTACAGTTTCATTAAGATCTTTGACCCTGAATGAAGTAGGAGCCATTTTTTTTTATATTATTACAAAATAAAATTAATAAGCAAGCTTTTAAAATCTTTAATCGACTAATAAAAACATTAACAAGTAACGTCATGTGTCAGTTTTGACAGGCCGCTCACAGCGACCATGCTCCGTAGCTTTGGCACTGTGAGCGGGAAGATGGCGGCGTTTATGACGTCATTGATGACGTATCGATATCGCTGTGAGCGCGCTCACGGGTATATGAGCGCTGTGAGCGCTGTAATCGGTAAACGGAACGCAGCATTAAATTACTTGCATACGGAGTTAGGGGTGATACATTGGATTTTTATACAGAGTTAGGGTTGTTTGTTACAAAAATAACCTATGAATACATTTTGACAAAACAATCATGATTAATTTTAAAAATAGTACTAATAGCTTAGTATAGTATAAGTAGTACTAATAATTTAATAATGAATACAAAGGACATAAAATAAACTATGTAAATGTGACAAAATTTTAGGATTAGGATGTGGTCAGAACAATTATAGGGTTTGTGTGGCAGAATCAATCAATTCTCATATGCTTTAAAGAAATTGTCACGAATTGTTAATGAAGCTCAAAAGCGTTGTGTCACGGCAGTTAATAATTTAAAACTAGTAGACTCATGTATGTAGGTATATATTACTTTAAAAAGTTGTAGAATTTGACTTATGTCTTTTCAAAAGTAACAGAAATAGAGATTTCATCCGTACTCAACCTACTAGCACTATGTTAATTTCAAAAAAATTCTTTGGAATGGCTCCAAGATATGCAATAATTTACCAAACACAGTAAAAAGATATATATAGTGATATACAACTTTTAAAATAAGGACATAAAGCATTTTTAATAGATAAATTATTTATGAGTATCGAGCATTTTAATGAAAGACTAACTTAGACTTGAAAATTTTTGAATTGCGATTTGGATTAAGATAAAGCTGATATGTATGTATATATCTTTTTTTTTAATGGCTGATTTATATTTGTTCTATTCTTGTAATGTATGGCAATCAGCCGTCGTTACGACTCGAAAGACTATTACTGCCAGTGTCAGGTGTGGGAAGAGCTTTATTAAGAGATTATTGAATGACGATGGGTTCCTCAGGGCAGGACACACCAGACTCACTAAAACAAAAACCAAAACCTGTTAGTTCACTTAAAAACTAGATTTATATTTGTTCTAGTCACTAAAAATGTTGACAAAATAGATTTGTGACATTTTTAATTTTTTTCCTCAATTTTTACTCACCAAAATGGCCTTTGCCTGTACTTATTAAAGATTTGTCACTTGTTTTTGTTTTACATATTTTCGTGCAATAATAATTTTGATTTTGACAGTAAAAAGCACTTATTTATTATTTAGAAGATGCAGAACTTTGAATTATAATAAAACATAGAAAAGTTTGTTTATTTTCCATGTAACTGGTTTGTTTGGAAAGATTAAGTTTAAATATGATTTCGGACGTGAGGCAGCCGTGGCTAGCGCGTAGATTTATTTATTTATTTATTTATTTCAAGGTACACACACAGATAACAATCGAAAATGAATTATTTTATACAGAGTGAAATTTATTACAATTTAGACCTAGATTGCTACCCAACAGTCGGGACAACATAGATGGGCAGAATGTTACAGTCAACGGCGACAATACAGAGACAATTTCTAACTTTTTCGTTCCTCAATTGGGTATTTGACAACATTTGAAAATGCAAGTTTTTATCATTTATTTAGAACATACAAGTTATTTGACCTAAAAAATGTTTGAAAAATGAAGTTTTGAGTTTAATATAGAAACTATATAGTTTAGAAAATCTAAAAAGAGGAGCTGACACTAAATTACCTATGTGTTCTATGGCACTGCGTGTAAACGCATTACCCACGTAGCTATTACATATTTTATCCAAACGCGAAAACAATTTTTAGTATGATTTACGGGTTGTTACTTCACAACTCGGTACCGTTTTGTATGGAGCGTTTTTCGGCGACTCGCAGCAAATCCTCTAATATTAGGTCTTTACCTATGAAATTGCCGTTTTTCACGAAATAAATGAAGCGTAATTTTTTTATATATTTTTTATTTTTATTAATCAAAATAATCACCCATGCAATCATTGCATCTTTGCCAACGCATTGGTAGCTTATTGATGCCTATCTTGAAGAAATCAGCTGGACGGGAGGCAACAAATTCTTCAAAGGCATTTTGTACTGCCTCTCGGGTATTGAATTTTTTTCCTGCCAAGAAGTTGTCCAAATTCTGGAAAAAGTAGAAGTCTGTAGGCGCAAGGTCTGGTGAGTACGGCGGATAACGGAGAACTTCCAACCCCAACTCTTGTAGCTTGGAGACCGTCTGCTGTGCAGTATGAGGTCGCGCGTTGTCGTGCAGGAGCAGTGGAGCCGAACGATTGACCAAAGCTGGTTGGAGACGTGCGAGCTTCTCCATCATTGTGTTCAGTTCTTCACAGTACACATCTGCAGTAATGCTTGTCCCGTTTGGCAAGAAGCTGTGATGAATTACACCCGCGTTAGACCACCAAACAGTGACCATCACTTTTCTAGGGTTAAGTTTTCGTTTAGGGCATTGTTTGGGTGCTGAACCAGGGTCCAACCAACTTGCTGAGCGCTTACGATTGTCAAACAGGATCCATTTCTCGTCACAAGTAACAATGCGGTTCAGAATTCCTTCATTTGTATGCCTGCTGAGCAGTGCAAGGCACGTCTCCACGCGTACTTCGCGCTGGCGGTCATTGAGTTCGTGGGGTACCCATTTCTCAAGCTTTTTTACCTTGCCAATTTGACGCAAATGGACCAATATTGTTTTGGTGCTAACGTCGAAAGCTGCTGCTAATTCAGCCGTGGATTGAGTTTCATCAGCTTCCACAATTGCCTTTAATTCGTCATTGTCGACCAAAGTTTTCGGACGACCACGGGGTTCATTTTTCAGGTCAAAATTTCCAGAACGGAAGCGGGTAAACCAATAACGGGTGGTGCGTTCGTTTGAAGTGTTCGCTCCGTAAACGTCGTTGATGTTGCGTGCCGCTTGTGCCGCTTTGCTGCCACGACGGTACTCATACTCCATAATTACTCGAATTTTTAACTTATCCATGATGACGAAAAATGTTCGAATGCGTTGAAAACAAAACACTAACTATTAAACAAATGACGATTTTAGAAAAAGAATTCCATGTTTGTCAAATAAAATTAATTTGAAATTAGAATTATCAGTCAAAAAAAAAATATTTTCATTTGAAATGGCCAGTAGGTACGGCAAAACGGCAGTTTCATAGGTAAAGACCTATTATATGGCGGTATCTAGAAAACTTTTGATTGTAAACATACTGTTACTTCTGCAATAATTTGTTACTAGTGATAAACGATTTAAATATGTTATTAATTTTTTTTTTTGTCAAATACCCTATTGTCTGGCATTCTTGCTGACTTGTGATTCCAACAGGACAGAACCACAGGCCACAAAACGAGCGATATATAATATACTCAACGCAACATAATGCTCATAAATGAACAATTTCACGTGCCCTGTTAGTTGGTGTTAATTTTCAAGTTATATGTCAAGTTACTTGTCTACAACGATATACTACGGACCGTCGATCACTTGAAATACAACATTCGGCGAGTTACTGGCGAAATACGGCTGCAGTTTTGTTGCGAAAACTGTGTGGAAATTGGACATCCAGGTTGGCCATCTAGACGCTAGCCGCGGTTGCCACTTGACCGACATCATACTAAAACACTAATGGCATAACATTATCTTGACAATAAAACCCGTTTCATTGATATAAAAATATTTGTATATGTTATATTTTAATTTCAAGTAGTGAACCTCTAAAAAAATAAACACCCTTTATCATACAGTTACTGTATCTGCTTTAAAATTTCATTGATTATCATCTTATCCTTTATTAATAATATAATACATTTGATTTTCAGGAAGGACAAATAAAACTCGGTGAATTTGAGTATATAATTGCCCATCCCAATATAATAACTGAGTTAGTGCCACTCCGTGGCCTGATGAAGAGACGTTTCCCAAGTTTGAAGTCCGGCAACATGGATGCTGACATAGCTGGCCTGGTTAGGAAGTTCGCTTCTGGTATACAATATAAGATTCTGAAAGATGAACATCAACCTAGCTTTGGAAGTACTGAAGTGCCCGTTGGAAGAGTAAGTTTGTAAATCTTAATTAGCGAGCATAGTTTTTGTTCCATTATAAAATCTGTACTATTGTTGTGTCGGTGGCCTTACCGGAGGCGGGGATGGATTCAGAGGTGAATCACTTCGCCTCCGCGGTTAACGGACGCGGAGGTAACAGTGGAAGTGGAAAACAATAGTACCTAATTCATGATTTACTAACGTAAATAAATTCTTAATCTTCATTTCAAATAGTTAAATTAATAGTAGACTTTTATAAAAATACCGACATTACACAAGTAATTAAATTCAGGAGAGGCAGGCAAATTATATTTGTCTCCTTCCAATAGGTATCTTAGGGCGCTATAAATTAGGTCAACTGCACTAAATGATTGCGTAAAGCACGTAAATTTACAACTCCGCAAAAGTTTTATGTTCGCGGAGGTACGATTGTTGCCGAATTTCTGCAGTAACAGAGGCAGAGGTGAAGTACCATTGTACGAAGGAAACATTTTTCTTTTGACAACATCGGAGTAGTCATTTCCGAGATGACCACAGATGTTTGTTCTTGGGTCATGGTTCTTAATATTTATTATAGCATGTATGGTTTCCGTCATAGTTCGCTGTATGGTCATGCATAACACAAGCTCTGCTTACTCTAAGGTCGTACAGTTGATTTGTCTGGGGATAAATAAAGAAAATATTTGAATTTATGTTATTGAAAATCTATAAAGATACTGTAGCGAATTTAATTGGTTTATGTTCTAGTATCCTACTATTATTATAAATGTGAAAGTTTGTAAACTTTTTACTCAGTCACGGTTTTACATGATTTTTTTGCTTATGGATAGAGCATAACCTGCGGGTCTAACATGAGCATTTTTCGCAGTGTGTTTTCTTGTGCAGATATAACCATTCTCAAGTAGAGAAATTCTCTACCTCCCTAGCATGAGGTGGAGAGAATACAACAGTTTCTACTGAAGAAAACGTATTCTCATGGAAGACATAGCAACTAAAGACTTTTTTTGTTCATGTTTATCTTATATAAATGCAAAAGAACTACGCCATACAGCCTCATTTGTCGTAAATATAATTTCTTCTCCTTTTATGATGATGATGTGTATGATAAAGAAGACGATGAAGGTGACAATCAATGCCACGTTAGTGTACTAATGAACGAGCGAACTTGGAGCAAAACGAAAAACACTGTCTACACTCCTCATTGGGTTATCTATTTAATGCACATGTCTGAGTATTCATTGCACAATACACTATCACAATTATACACTAGACACTAACTAAACACCAACTTACGTACACAAAAGAAAAATAATTGAAGAGCATAACTTGCTCCGTCGAATTGCCGCCAAAAAGTCTCGCAACGAAAGGCAATATTTAGTAAATATTAGTAATATATAAATCCCTCAATCTCGTTCAGAAATACCTACAGTAGTTTCTTTATGAGATTCATAAGACAAAGTTTGTGATTTTGTTTTTGCACAAAACTTAATGGTACGAAGTGTAATTGGTTGACGAAAACCATTGAACTAATATATACTAACGTACTAGAACAAGCACGGCAGGCAAAATTATTGCCAACCCAACTGCGGCGCCCGGCGCCGCAGTAGCCGCAATCGCTCGAGTCCTCAGATCGACGTGTACCCGACGTGTACTTAGTGACGAAAAACATCTTAAAATGCCTACTTGTGCCCTTTTGACTTGTAAGAACAATTCCTAAAACAAGAATAAAGATTCTGGGTGTCTTTTCACCGGTAAACAGCTAAACAATTCATTAAGAAATATTATTTTTAATATTTACAATAAATACGATGAAACACTGCGTCGTCGCCCGCCATTTTCTATGCCGGTCATAAACCAAAAATTTCTGTGCATACAAATGTGACAGTACTACGGTTTCACAGTGCCTACCCAAATCGATTTTTTCATCTTACAAAAGTAGACTTCGAATCTTTATTTTTAAGAATAAACAAGCTTTCTTTTAACTTGCTTAACATTTTAACCGCCAAAGTCGTATTTATCCGGTAAACATTTCGGGCTCACTCCGCCTTATTCGTATATAAACGACTGAAAACCCTTTGAACTGTATATTAAATATCCATGATAATTGCGCGGTCTTTCCTCAAAAAATGGCAATGCTTCAGATAGATCGTCTATCGGACCATATTTACAGTCTGATATGCATACTTCCAATGAGTATAAACAAAAAGAAAATGCTATTTCAATTATGATAAATATCCTATTATTATCCTTGAGAAAATCTATGGACTGTTCTATTGAAACGCCAGGGGCGTATATATATCGTATATGTGTAAATAATACGAGAAAATCAAGAATATTACGTATACATAGATAGGTGCGAGAAACCCTCTTTGCTTTCGGGTAAAATAGTACATACACGAGCATGCTCACACACAGCGTCGCTTCGGCCCTGACTAAAATTGTAGTTTTGTACAGAGTGCGCCGATATTGAGGAGTGACAGAGGCCTGCTTTTATCTCAAAAAATGTAATATATTGGCAAAAGCTACTTGTATAATATATAATACCAATTTGTATATAAATAAAGTAAATTAAGTTAAAATAATCTTTTTTATCAATTATGACTACGCTATCGTAATTAAAGTGGATCTATATCCATTATAATTTTCATTTACTAGTATAAAAATATATATTTATTTTCTATGAAGTAAGGCAAACATTTTTATTTTGTCCATTCTGTACCACTCACATGATTTATTGGTATGACACATTACACCTCGTTGATTGGTTGAAAGATGTTACACTTTATTTTGGCAATCCAAGCGCTGCATGTTTAAAACGTTTGACTAGACAATTTAAAGTTTTTGTAGCGCTGCATCTAATAATAAATCATTGAATAGGTAAAAATGGAATGCGACACAAAATTTGTTTTGAATAGCTTCTCTAGTACGTAGTACATAGTAACTCAATGACGAAAACAGGGATTATTAGAAAGACCAGATTTTTTACATCGGTTTGTAAACGTGATGAGTGTTATAAATTGTTCCTTAATGAATGTAAATTTTAAACAGGTAGAGTTTCATTAGTAGTATATTGTTTTTAAGGCCATGTAACGTCTTGCCTGTTTTTAATGAAGAGCACATTGACGTAGTGAGTAAAGTCAGGAACAGTGTTCAGTTTTTTAATTAATGATGTCCATAAACTTATCTCTTCACTTAGCATCAAATGCTACTGCGGTCTACGAAATGTACTTAGAATGTACAAGTGTACGAAAAACGAATGTAAGAACATGCTTTCCGTATTTTTTTATAAATACTATTAAGGTTGATTAATAAAATGTTGCATTTTTTTTTGTTTACAGATAAACATGGACGCTAAACAAGTGGCCGAAAATATCGAAGCCTTATTGAAAGACATCCAAGCGTCCAGACCTAAAAGGGATGGCCTGTTTATTAAACGGTAAGGTTTTAATAAATCATTACTGAATTAATAGTGCTCCAACATTGACAGACAAATTCGTAAACATTCATAAAGGTAAAACACACAGTTTGCCATTGTATTTTCGTGGTTCCTTTTCTAATTTGTTTTTCTAAACTTGATCTAGATTTTATGTGCAGACTCTTTTCTAATAATTATAGCAAAATATGGTTTGTAATAACTTAAGATATATTTTCTTGCTCTAACGTCAGGTTGTATATTTAAGTTGAAAAAAGTTACCTCGTGGTGGTTCTTACTACTTCACAAAGGTGTTTTCGGGACTATTGTTTACTTACCACCTTTAATAGGCTATTTGACTAGTTCTCCAAAACCTTCACACATTATTTTGTGCTTTATAAGGGCCCTAGAAATAATAATAATTTTTATTTATTTGATCGATTTCAGTCTAAAAAACTAATTACCAAGTACACTGATTATGATAGCTGTCAAAACGCTTTCTCCAGCAAAATGGCGTATGGACTGGCCTGTGACGTCACGCCCTGGCGTCGAGACACGGCATGCATTGATATAAACTAGACTTTGACTTGCCTATGACGTTATTTAAAACTTCGCCAATCAAAACCGTTTCATGTGTTGATGTTCCAACTCAAAATAATTAGGTTTATTTGTTTTTTTTTTCGAGGAAATATTAATTATTGATTATGTCTAGTAATACGAATTGTTTTTAAATTACATTATCTATGGGGATGGCAAAGAATATTTCATTACTTTTTTACATTGTCAAATAGCCTTTTGTAAAAGTAGCGTGTGTATCTGTGTTTCTGTCAGTCTGTGCTAGTATATCCAATTCGAATGGTTGATTCTGGTGTTTGTTTCTCCCTGAAAGGTGAATGAATCCGGGAAGCTCTTATGTATGTTTATGAGTTTTGTCTAGTTGACGCGGAAACACTCGTTGGTATATTGATGCGATATCTGTGTATCGACGGATATTTTTCAATGTTAAGAAAGGACATTAAAATACGTCCGTGTTTCAAAGTAGAAAATGTAAAGACTAATAGACAGATCTCATTTTAAGTTTATCGACATTTTGCTATGTGTCAACGGCAGTTTTTAATATTGCATCTTAATATCAAATCAAATCAAAATATTTATTTCACAAAACTTATTCTAATTACAACAGTTGATGGGGCATCCTTCTAAGTATAAAATACCTGTGCCAGGACACCCCGCTCTTCCATATAATGTACATCATATTCTATATAAGTAGTTTGCGACAATTTTTTTGGCTCAGTTTAGTAAGTAAGTTAGGTACATGTATTTAGACTAGAACAAATAATGTTTCTTAATTAACTTAGTAACAGACTAGTTGAATCTAATAAATTACATAACTAGATTTATAAATAAAGTTTACATAAATAGAGACAGATATATATTTATATATACATATCGTATACACAAACATATATACACAAATACACATGGACTCGTATATATATATATACACTATATATTATACAATATATATATATATATATATATATATACATACATACACAATACATATATGTTTATATATATATAAATACACATACATACATTTAAGTATAAACAAATAAGTAGATATCATATTCAATTTCAAATTCCAAATGTATTCCAAATATATTAGTAGTCCGACCAAGTTATCTGTGCAGTCAGGAGTGACGCTGACTTTTATACCATTTCTTTTTACAACATAAGTAGTTGCCATACGAACCAGTTAGTTCCAATTATGTCCAATTATGCAACCAAAAATGATCTAGGATGGGGTATTTCACAAATTTATTTTTATCACATATATAATAGTATATAAACAGTATCGAATTATTGCAGAAGTAAAAGTATGTTTACAATCAAAAGTTTTCTAGATACAGCGATATGTTTAAAGAGCTGCTGTGAGTCGCCGAAAAACGCTACATACAAAACAGTACTGAGTTGTGACGTCACAGCGTGTAAATCATACAAAAAATTGTTTTTACAAAAAATATAGCGTAACGTAGATGATGCGCTTACACGCATACTGTCATAATTGTTCAATTTAATGTCAGTTAGCTAGTGTGTCTATATTCAGCGGAAACACTATGTAATACGATATAGGTCTTACCGTGATAAAGATCTACATAATTAGGGCTATCACTGGTTAATCTACTGGAATTTGTTCCGTATTATTTTCAGAGAAATAGAATGTTTTCAAAAATCCTCTAGCCTGAGTATCGACACACAGTAAGCTAATAATATGGTATAATAAGTATTTTTACTTCTTTTACCAGTTTTCTAATCTATACAATTTCGACATTACAAAACGTTGTTTTTCAAATTTTTGGGTCGAAAAATCTTATATTTTGTAAATAAAAGATAAAAATTTGCATTTTCAAATGTTGTCAGATACCCAATTATATATTTATTTATTGCAGATGTGTAATAGTTAGTCCTCCATCCAGAGAAGTCCTCGTCATAAATCCATTTGTGTTCGTTGCTAGAACGATCCCCAAGGAAGTACAAGAAGATAGCGACGACGAAGTCGAAGCCGTGAAGGTTGCCGCTTAGCATGTCTTGAATTAAAGTAGTTGTTATAAATATATCATTTAATATTGTCGGTATTGTTTTATTTATTGATTTTCTTGTATTTTATCTATAGTATTCACTATTTTACTACTTATAACGTTTGCAATGATACGTATTTCCGGTCGTAGTGTGACAGCGACATGTGATAACGATGCAAAGAGACCCAACAGCGTTGTTTCGGCCCAGTCAGCCTGACAAGAATTTCAAATAAATGATGTTAATCTCTGTATTAGATTAAAATTTGCACCAAGTAATAGTAAAATCAATTTACCAAACTTTTTAAATAAAATGTGACTTTTCATTATTTACGCAAAAGCACCAGTACAAGCGTGGCTACGCGGAATTTAAAAGTCAAAAAAAGAGGGCTTATATTTAAATATCGGCTACGAATGGTAAGTAACTAGGTACCTACTACATGAGCATAGAAAGTTGAGAATAGTCTTGGTTTGTGTGGTGGCAGTACTTACTTAGGTGCCTAATAAATTTAATTAAGTAAGTAAATAATGTCTTTGAAAGTCTATCAAAATGAAATCTGTGTGGCCAAAAAACACGGCTCGTGCCTTCTGTAAAATACGTCGTAGGTAGGTAAGTAAAAGACTTGATGTAAAAGTCTATTATAATAAATCCCCATACGAGCGCACCAACTGTATGGCCTGGCCCCAAAGTTAGCAGAGCTCGTGTTATGGATGACAATAGAGTGATCTGGAGGGGAACCCGGAATAAACATTTAAATGTATACAACCATGACCTGAGCACAAACATCTATGTTCATCACAAAACTGCAGCAACAAAATTACAGAATCACAAAATCGATACTGAGTTAAAAAAAACCGCTCTTCTACAATCACGTTGGGTTGGGGTACCTACATACAAACTGCGTCATGAGTTTTAGACCTTAGCAATAATAAATTATTTCGTGGTGTACGTCAAAAAGTGCTCCACAAAATAATTAAATATATCTAAGGATGACAGAGATGAATTACCAATTTTATCTAAACACTAAAACATTAATTGTTTTATTGTTGTCATGAATGAATGTTTATAATATTAAGAGACATGAGTTTTTGGTTAAGTTCATATGTTGACAAAGTGGTTGGCGGCAAGAGCTCGTACGTATTTCGCATTTTTTCCTTTTTTTTTCAAAATTCCGGAGTGGAGCTTAGAGTCTACTTAAAATTTTGATGAAGAATATTAAAATAAGAATGCTTGTGGATCATACGAAGTAAAAACTTCAGAAATAAACGAAGTCTTGTAGAGATTTTAATTTTCGTAATAAATTCTTCACTGACTTCTTCCAAAATCCCGCTAATTACAAATCTAAGTACATTATTTATGAATTCTTCAAGTTATTGACCGTCGATCTTTATTGAACATTGGTACCTACGAGTCTAAAATTCATGGCATACCTAAAATAATTCATTCATGGGCAGGGCTTCTCACTTATGCGCGGTTTACAAATATTTAATAAGTAGTTAAGTAGTTACACAATTTTAACTACACTTTACGTTACTACATTTCAGTTGTGTGCAGTCGAATGAGCTTGACTTGACTACTGAAGACTGACGACTACTTGAAGTGTGGTTAAAATTTGTTACTACTTAATAGGTGTAAACCGCGCATAAGTGAGAAGCCCTAGCCATCTACTTCCCAGAAAAATAGAATTAATCCTAATATCCTTACTACATTTTAACTTACCACTTGTAACTTAACTGGCTGTTTACAGGTAATTTTTGACTTAACATGTTGTTAAATTTTTTTTACCAATAACTGTTTAATGCGTGAAATTCAGTCAAAATCACTATAGTCAGGCAATTTTAATAGGTAACATTTGACAATTTCATCATTTAATATTTTAAATTAAATATTAAAAAAGCTTATTTACGAATGTCACTGAACTTTTTGCCAGAGGCAACACCAGTTGCGTTCGAAAACTAGCTGCAATATGTACATCCATTACTTATTTGTTTGATAACTTGTAAGTGTTTTTAATACATTATATTTGCATTTCAAATATAAATGAAGTAAATCTTGCGATAATTGCTTTATTCATATTTTTAACTCCACAAATTACTTGATTGAAGTTGTTCAAAATTAATTTTTGACGTTGCAAACTGTAGTTAAAACACTGTTGACGTTTTCGAACGGTCCAGGGGCGTACAATACAACTACATACAACTTTTTAAGCCGCCATTTTGTCTCGGTGACAATTTGAAAAGAAAAATAAATATTACGAAAACAATTCATAAGAATCACAATAATCCATGAAAACAGTGATTTAAAAACCTTAGAAGGTGTTCAAACTTTCTGTGATATTAGTGTGTGAAATTGTATTTATTTTGTATCTTACATTTTGTGTTGCTGACCGATATTGACGTCAATCGAAGAACTTCAGATACTTACCTATCCAAAATGGGCACAAGAGAGGACGAATACGATTATCTCTTCAAAGGTAAAATATACGAAATGTTGTTCAATTTTCAATGAATTTCTCTTCTATTTCAATCTTGTCTTGATTCATTTTGTCGTAAGAATTGTTTGGCTAGCTTCATTTTCTTTTGTTTTATGAGAATGACGTAAACTTTTTCGATAAAGCTTTTTGTCTTTGTTCTGAATAAAGCGTCATAACTTCTACTAAAAGCTATGATGTAGTGTAATTCTCAGTAGTCCTTTACATTTCAGAGTTTGCAATGTTTTTTACAAATCACCTGATTACCATCAGCTGATTAGTTTGTCTTGCTTGACAATCAATATTCTGAATTTTTGCATGTAATGAGTCATTAATGAAACTGACCTTAGTCAGGCGATACTATGGGAAATCAGGTAGTTGTTGCTAATTTTGTGTATTTTTGTATTCCAGTTGTACTAATAGGAGACTCAGGAGTGGGGAAAAGTAGTCTTCTCTCCAGATTCACTAGAAATGAATTTAACTTAGAATCAAAGTCAACAATAGGTGTTGAATTTGCAACAAGAAGTATAGAGGTAAATTTCTTACTGATAAATGTTAATGAGGATTGTGATAATCTATAGTGCCATTGTTTTCTTTGCAAAAAGTGAATCATTGTTTGATGTGGTGAATGCACAAGTTTTTTCTATGATCATTGTTACTCAAGTTAAGCCTTATTCCATTTTATTAGTAGAAAGATAAAAACAGAATTAAGAGGCTATTGATAACTGATATACTTCATTGACCTGTCCAATTATGCCCAATTTATGAAATCTGAGCCAATTGTAGTCAATTGTTAAAAGGTTTTTAAATTTATTTGTTATCACTGACAAAATCTTGGCATATGATCATTACATTGCATTGAAAGAAAACCAATTGATAAATAACAGGTGTTTGGAGAGTCACAATTTATGACTCATACAAAAACTAGTTTAACAGTTAGGATTGAGATGGCAAACAAAGACATTAAAATGTCTTTGTTTAGCCACAATAATGTATTCTAAACTGTTCATCTTCCATCTCACCTTGAAAATCATGATACAGAGGAAAGACATGACTTTGTTTGACAAACTTACTCTCTCCTGAATGAAAGATATCTAATAAAAATCATCAATAAAAAAAGAATCACCAATAGAAAATCCTTTAACATTACAGGTTGATGGCAAAACCATTAAAGCCCAAATTTGGGATACTGCAGGCCAAGAGAGATACCGTGCCATAACATCTGCATACTACCGTGGGGCTGTTGGTGCACTCTTAGTGTATGATATAGCAAAACACTTGTCTTATGAAAATGTGGAAAGATGGCTGCGTGAACTCCGTGATCATGCTGATCAGAATATCTTGATTATGCTTGTGGGAAACAAAAGTGATCTCAGGCATCTAAGGTTAGTGTTTTGTATATTTTATGGATAACTTAGTTTCACATAATGTTATGCTGAGACCACATTTGGAATTTCAATTATAGATTTAAGTATGCAAAGTTCATCAATTTAACGGGTTATTAAGGTTCTTAGGGTAGTACCTACTTAAGGGCTGCATTAGATTTGTCAAATAGCTAAAGGTGCTTCTAAATATAGTTTTTGTTAGGCAAATTTATACTTTATGCTTCATCTAAGTTTAGATTTGCTAAGCAGAATTATTATAAGCACCCGAAGTAACCATTTCAGTCCTTGAAGTGTGGCCTATTGTAATTTAAATAATTAATATTTTTTATAGATTCTAATAAAAATAATTCTCTCTTACTAATCTGTTAATAACACAACATACAATATTATGAATGGATTATCAGGTCAATATTTTTAAGTTATAGTAGACAAAAATTAAGCTACTCCAATTTGGCTTGTGTATAGTTTTTGATAACTTGGATGTCCTAATTTTGTGGTCATCCTCTTATGCAATACAGACTTTGCAAATTTAACAGATTTTTTATTATATTTCAATTATATTTATTTATTGGCTCTAAAATTGATAAACAGACTAAGATAACATAGTCACAGACTAGCGGTATGTTTTTTACCATGCATACATTTATTACACATTAAACTGCTATAATAATATTTCTAAGTAATTAACTCTCTTAACCTTAATGGCATCATGAGCAATAAACAACTTGCATATTTTTCAGAATTTGAAAGTAAAACTTACATAATTTTTCTATTCCAATATTAACTTTGTATTTAACTTCCCGTTATTCATGAGCTGAATTTAGATTATAGGATTACCATATTGTAGTCTGTTTTATTATGACTTCCACACATCCATACATTCCTGTGCTATATTTGTATGTGTTACTAACTTAAAAAGGTGTGGCACATTTTTGATCAAAAGAATATATATAATATACTGTTCATTAAAATTATTGTGTGAAGCAATGTGCAGAAAAAAAAACCAAAGTTTTCAAAACATTATTAAGTAATAAACAAGAAACTTTTCTACTTATTGTTTTTCTTGTCACAAAAAATGATTGGGGTGCTTTATTTTGGTATATTAACACAGTAAATCTCAGTTTATAATAACTGTTCTATTAAAAATTGTCATATAAATGGTAGATTCTAAGTTCTTTAGTATTTGGAGCAATAGTTTATCATATACATCCGAACAGTTAGTTTAGTGCCATCTAAAAATAGCAAACTTGTGATATAGAAATTTTACTTTATATTTTTGTCCAATATATTGAATTGCTCAAGCTTCGCTTTTTATTCATGATACAAGTTATTTAAATACTGACAGTTGTTAAAAAAGGTCATGCAAATATAATGTTGATTCTGTAATCAACACCGTATTGAAATTGATTTAACATTAGTCAGCTGCGGTGATGTGTAACACTATGTAATTTTAAGTAGGTACCTATAATTTAATACCAGCTGTTACATTGATATTGTTTCAATGATTATTGGTCTGTAACAAGCATTTCAAGTACATTATGAGCATATGTTTGTTATATTCTGGATATCTGCTATTTTTGTAGGCTTACTGTATTACACTTTTTTGGGTATACAAATTAGCATGACAGCTATATGTGATAGTAAAATATATTAACAACTTTTTTAGTTATGATTTATCTTGTGTGTTGAATATAGGTGGTACTTGTCTCAGAAGTAAAAAGATTTGTGATTCTTTGATAACTCAGAGCAAGTAAAACTTAGCTAATAAAGTTAAAAAATTTGACAATTAATAATAAATTCGTTTTGTTTCAACTGAAATTGTCAGAATTTTATTTAGTTTTTGTAATTATGAAAGCAAAATGAGTCGGTTGACCTTTGCAAATTATTGCAGTTTTGCTTATTAGATAATGCTACAGCAATGAAATATTTCATCAACTGTATCATATGAATGGAATAATTTTTATTATTATGTGGATAAACATTGAGGTGAATCTGTCTTTTCATTTATCCCTCTGTGAAAGTGAAAGTGTTGTTTTTTTCTCCAAATATCCTAGCACTGAGGCCACTTAGCCAGAACTTTGAACTTCTCCTACATGTGATTCACCTAAGGTACTGAGAGTGTGATTATGTCATGATAGAGTATATATATGCTTTGTAAAGTAACAGAAAGTGTATTAAACATAGACCAGTTCTTAATTTTTTTTATAACTCTGTAACTAACGAACCATTTGACTGTTTTCTTACAGATCCATCCCAACTGAGGAAGCTAAAGCATTTGCGGAAAAGAACGGACTTAGTTTTATTGAAACATCTGCTCTTGACTCCACTAATGTGGAACCGGCTTTCCAAAATATTTTAACTGGTAAGAAAATAATGACATCTACCCCTATTTAGTTCCTTAAAGTATGACATAAGAAGCTTACTCTTGTGTATTTCTTGATCTGATTAACCATGTTATCAATATGTGGTTGTGATGTCAATGAACTATGAAATATTTTTCAAAACAATTGCTAGAAACACAGCCATTTATTATTTGAAACAACAAGTAAATTTCATTCTTTTTGTGTTAAAAACACTATATTGTTGTACACTTTTGTTTTACCTGATAGAACTAACTTTGTCTGCATTACAGTTGTTGAACTAGTTGTGTTACAAGAGTTTCTAGAGTCATCTAAAGTATTGCAAATATTTTGTTCTCTTATGCATTAATCCACTTTTATTTTAAATTATATATAGTGAAATAAGTATTATACAGAACCATTTTTATAACTATTTCAAGGCTTATAACAAAGGAGAAACCTTATTTCCTGAAAGCTATCCGTTCACAGCTTTTAAATATCTTGTTTCAAATTGAGCTCAGCTGTAAACTTAGAACCTTGGACTGTAGATCAGAATTGCCTTTCTAATCTTAGAAATTGAGTTCTATAGTTTCCTACTGAGCAGTTTTGGTGTACATCATGTATAATATAGGCTCATTTGCTTTATAACTTTAACTTAGCCTTGTAACACAACAAAAATCCAAATATATGCTGTCATATTTCAGCCCATTAATAAAACACAAAAATTTGTGTACTTCATCCAAAGAGTCATGGAAATATTGTAGAGCATGGTACATTTGCTTTCGAATACTTTTTTTATATGAACCTTTTTAAGTATATAACTTCCTAAAACACACTAACCCCCTTCTTCCGCCCACTCCAGAGATCTACAGGATCGTGTCACAGAAGCAGATCCGAGAGCCGGCGTCCGGCGACGTGATCCGGCCCGACGCCGAGCCTGCTGACGTGCGACCCGCGCAGGACTCTGTGCGCAAGCAATGCTGCCAGTAGACAGGTATACCCATGCTGCAAGTCTTGATAATCACCCTAAACAAAATCTCTCAAATAGGTGATGGTTTTAAGCAATTTAAGTCTATAGCGGGCATTCTGTAGGTTAAATGAATCCATATACTTTTCACAGTGGGCTTCTTAACCTTTTGACCGTCAAACTCACCCATATGTGCAAAACCCTTTCGGGCCCTGTGCGCTTACGACGTCTATAGTTGACAAAAAACGAGCCACACAACAAAACTACTTAAAAGTACGTCAAAATAACCACTGGTATATTTAATCAACATTCCTCTAATATACTATCCCGGCAACATGAGTATAAAAAACAAGTCCCATAAAACCTTAAATACTAAGTAATATCAAAATAAACAACACTGAATTACATTCAAGAATAAAACGTGTCCACCAGTGACGTGATGCGAGAATAGATGGTCAAACTTTTATCTAATATATATTTACATTATTTTCGTTATACTTTAATTAAATATAAAAGAATATGTTAGGATAGCCCACACTCTTAACGCAAACTTTCTTTATGTACAGTCGGTGCCAGATACATCTATACCACCCAGTCGTCACACCCCCCCCCCCCCGCACGCACCGCGTGCTCACCCGAACTCCGTGTGAGACTAGATACTCGAAAAAGTAACCCAACCGGTTAAGAGCGACTATTATCAGCGATCGAATCTGTTCAGAACAAAAAATAATGCTACTTAACGGGAATATAGATCGTTAATTTCAAGGTAGCCTATGAAGCCGAGCGTAGCTCAGCCGTATAATGTGCAGATTCACATGCCCGCTACCCTTGCTTCAGGCGGCCTGAGTTCGAATGTCGGGAGGCGTGACTTTTTTTATTTTTGAGTTCGAATCTCGAAAGCTGTGCCCGTTTTTAATTTTTGTGATTTAATATTTATTAATAAAGAATTAATAAATTAATTAGGGGAAAATTTGATTAATTTAAATATTAATCAGGTAGTTGATCTTCTATTTCTAAAATATATCATTTTTATTATTTTTTATAAAAATGTAAGTAGTAATATTTATATGTATTACTTTAATAATCTTTTTTAATCTTTCAAATTTAATTAAAGATATATTCATTAATAAACCTAACAAAGTTCATAAAATCAAAGAACTATTTTATAATTTTATTATTACATTCCAATTAACCAATAAATTAATTTTAGTATTATAAAATCATATTATAAGGTGTAGCTAAAAACTATAAGAAAAAAAATACAAACTTTTCCAGATAATTATTTATTTTGTGCATATTACAACATGTTGCTTCTAGAAGAAAACAAATAAAAATATAACATTACTTATTTGGACTAGGTGAATAGACGCTGAGAACATTTAAAAAACAGTTAAAGTTTTAGTTGAAAGATTTGAATGACAGTCTTCATTATAATTTGTCTGTCACTTGGCGTATGACCTTATTATATCATTGAAGTAGTAAATCCATTGTAGACATGAATCAACATGTAATTAGCCAGAAACTATAATAAATATTATTTGTTTCTAAGCTAAATGACAATCACATCATTCACTCATGGATTACCTTCTTTTTAAAACAACTATTTCGAAACTTTTTTCCTAATAACTAATTAGTGCGCCTTCGGTATCTATGACCTGCTGCAACCGAGAGCTGATACTGTCAACTAAATTCCAGCACAAATCAGATCCTCTTATCATCTCCCAACTTGAAAAAACTAATTCCTCTAAATTCTCTAGCCACAATATCGCGGTGTCTCTCCGATGCATCAGTGTAGGTTATAACCTACAACTGTAGGTTATAGGTTATAGGATTTCGTCCAAACCTACAAGGTTCTATATCCCCACATTCCTCGTAACTACGAAGCCATAGTCACACCGTCTTTCTCTGTAAATAAAATTATCAACTTAGAAATAAAAATTTCGTTCAATCTTAGTCACAGTAAATTTAATTACAGATATCATCAATCGACGTGCAATTTTCCTAATGGAAACATTTTGATTAAACAAAACAACAATTTCGGCTCATTGCAGCGTTGTTAAATGATAATTCATTAATTATTATCTAGTTATAATTATAAATGTGCCATTGTTGATTTTAGTAATTCCCTTTCCATTGTAAAATTAATAAGTTTGTTTATGAAGGTAATTTATACTGAAACAACAAAAATATGTGGTATATTTTTATAAGATACTAGCTGTGTCTACGGTTACACCCCTACAGTTCAAAACTGCTGCTGACAATGGTGACAAAAAGTAGCCCACATCCATCTTCAGGGTGTCAATTAACCGTGTGCCAAATTCCATCACAAACAGAGGGACAGAGATAGTTACAAACGTTTTTATTTTATTTAGTTAGGATAAGGATATAATGAGAATCAAATCTGAGTTTACTCTAATTTTTGTGCATGGAAATGCATACTAGGTGTGTCGGTCAAAAGGTTAATAGTGCTTGTGTTCATAACTAACTAATAAAGTAAAACAATCAGCTCACCTATTTACTAAGTTATTTCTAAAATAAGCTAAAAAATTGAAAATCATAAAAAAGTTATGAATTCTTCATAACTTCCAAACTTAAAAAAATGTAATAAGTTTGGTGGTGATTTGGATTCCTGCAAGGATGCTTCACCTCTGGACCGCCGATCTACTGTCTTTCATTGGACACCGTGTATATATGGACAATAATATAAATAAGGTTTAAGTTAGTAAAACTAAAAATTTCACAACTACCACTACTATTCAGGACAGCATTTTAATGTGCCCAACTTCGACAACTATTTTTGAATTTAAAATTTTATTTCCAAACCTAGCTAGTATTTACTAACCTAGTGTACAGTTAAAGATCTAATTATAAATAAATAATAAAATAATATAAGTAGTCTCATCCACGACGTCACGCACACTACAATCCTGGGCTGACGCTCGCAGAAGCAAAGCCGTGGATTCGCATGAATTGAAGGAAAGATACAATGCTGCCGCCAAGTCTTGCAGAAAGGTGGTCAGGAAAGCTCGCTTTGACCACATTTGCCACATCGGAGACAAGATAGCGTCATATCCTTCAGAAAGCAAAGCTTTCTGGTCTCTGGCCAAGTCGGTTGAGTCGAACTTCTGTCGCCCATCGCTGCCACCTCTGAGGAAGCCTGACGGTTCACTGGCCCACACCGCAAAAGAGAAAGCAGACCTTTTTGCTAATCTTTTTGCAGAATGTTCACGTCTAAATAGTCAAGGTAAAGTCCCACCCCAGTTACCTCAGTTCGGACCCAAAATGGGTACCGTTCATATTCGCCAAAAGGAGGTTCTTAAATGCTTGCAGAATTTAGACGTGAATAAGGCTAGTAGCCCCAGTGGCATACCTGCAGTTGTGTTAAAACACTGCGCAGCCGAGTTGTCTCCCATTCTAACGCGCCTGTATCGACTCTCTCTGGAATCCGGAAAGGTCCCTAAATCCTAATACTTTGCAAAGTTATGGAGCGTGTATTGAACAATCGTCTCCTGGCATACCTTGAATCCAACGAGCTGCTTAGTGATAACCAATATGGTTTTCGCAGTGGACGCTCGACTGGAGATCTTCTTGTGTATGTCACTCACTTATGGAACGAAGCCTTGGAGGGTCACGGTGAAGCAATTGCTGTATCCTTAGACATTTCCAAGGCTTTTGATAGGGTCTGGCATGATGGTCTCTTTAGTAAGCTTCCAGCATACGGAATACCTAATGGGCTCTGCGACTGGATATGTCATTTTCTGAGGGAACGGTCGATTCGAGTAGTCATCTCGTCGCAGGTCGTCGACTGGTCTATGGCAGAATAGACCAGTCGACGTCAATCGACGGTTTCTACTTCGACGTCGCGTCGAACAGTCGACGTCGATCGACGGACGATCGATTGGTGTGGTAACACCCTTATGGCTGGTATACACGCGTTAAGAGGTTAAGTTGGTAACTAAATTTTAAGTTAAAAGTTGCGTGTAAACAGTCAAGTTACAAGTGGTAACTTAAAATTTAGTACACAAGTGATTAAGTAGATTAGGATTCGTTCTAGTTTTCGTATAAGTAGGTGGGCGGGGCTTCTCACTTAACACGTTTGGACGTGATTTTTTAGTTAAGTGCATAAGTTGACAAAGCGGGTGGCGGCAAGAGCTCGTATTTATGTCGCATTTTCACCTTTTTTTTTAAATGTCGGGAGTGGAGTTTAATTTCTATTAAAAAGTTTGTTGAAGAATATTTAAAATAGGAATGCTTGTGGAATAAACGAGGTAAAAAAATTAGCAAAAAAAAAACCATATTCCTTTAGAGATTTTAATTTCCGAAACAACTGAAATGGCAAAAAACAAAAATGGCAGAATAGAACAGTCGACGTCGCACTAGGCGTGATGGCCTACAATTGTCGGACGCCACCCCTGAGTTGGGAGAGGCTGATATCCAGCGATTATCCAGCCCTCCAGTGATTATTAAGTGTACCTAATTAGTAAAGGTACCACACCAATCGATCGTCCGTCGATCGACGTCAACCGGTCGACGTAAAAAATTTTGAAAAATTCATAATCTTGCAAAGATTTCAAATTCCGAAACAAATTCTTCTCTGATTTTGTCCAAAATCACGTTTACCACATATCTAAGTACAGAATTGTCGAATTGCTTGACATTCATCACTGCTCATCTTCATAGAACTTATGAACTTAACTACTTAATCCGTTTGGACACACAAGTGACATGTAGTAACTTAAAATTTAGTTAAACTTTAGTTACCAACTTAACACATTAGACGGCTGCTCTTCTGACCTATTGGTAATTAATGCCGGGGTACCTCAGGGATCTGTTCTCTCTGCAACCTTATTCTTGCTGTACAATAATGACCTGCTAACCCCAGACATTATTGGTTACGCTGATTGATGACGACTGATGATTATTGATGGACTCTCTCATTATTGATGGTGGATTTTGTGGATGGTGGAAGTGTCCGATTGGGGCGAGTCCAATTTGGTCAAATTTAACCCGTCAAAAACACAGGCGTGTTTATTCTCCGCCATAAAGAGCAGTTTCAACCTAACGCCCACTTTCCAAAATGTTTCTGGACCCTTAACCGACCACCTACTGCTTCTGGGCGTAACTATATCGTCCCAACTGAATTTCGGGCATCAAATTGAGTCCATGGCTTAAACTGCTTCAAAGAAGTTGGGAATCATCTCGAAGGTCCGGCGGTACTTCAGCCCTGAACAGCTACTTAATTTGTACACAGCTCAAGTTCGATCTTGTATGGAGTACTGTAGCCACCTTTGGGATGGTTCTGCAAAGTACCAACTTGAAGCGATGGACGCAGTTTACCGAAGAGCCTGATAAATTATAAACAACTTTGACCTCACCACCAAAAAACTGCAAAGCCTCGACCATCGTCTGAAAGTTGCCAGCTTAGCAGTCTCCTACAGATTACATTTGATAGTGCGCGAATGCTCTTTTGATCAGGTCGTTCCTTTTTGGTGCGGGTCGCCAAGGTGTGGAATGAACTGCCAGCGTCTGTTTTTCCAGAAAACTATAGTCCTAGTTCTTTCAAGCGTCGAGTGAATAGGTATCTCGTGGATAGAGGTGTAACACCTTCGTCGTCACTTTCCATCAGGTGAGAAAGAAGACAAACATCTAATCCTTTTTCAATAAATAAAAAAAACTACGATGTATAAACCAAAAACGTAGTGGGGCGCGGTTTCGTGCAAGCCACTCACTGTAATGACTTAAAATTAACTCGGATGGCTTTAAATAAAATGTTCAATCTTTCACTTTTACAGACAATCCATACACATTGGGGCGGAGCTGCGTAAAGCTGCAATAATGAATCATTCCCGGATAACAAGAAACTAAAGTGTTGCCTACAACAAAAATATCTCAATACATACATACATACATATTATGAAAGTGACATTACCTATTCTGGTAAGAGAAATATTATACGATTTATAATGAAACAGGTGATTTCATTTCGTTGGTAGTGTAAATATTTTGATGTAGTTTGTTCACTTATTGCTTCATGAATCTATGGAAAAGAGAATTTTTTTTAGTCTGGCAACACAACATTGCAACGTGGTAACATCATTTTAACATATATATTAATTGCTAGTTAAAATAAAGTCGAGTGGAGAAAAACGGCTAAGGGTGGCTCATTTTGTAGATAGCTTTGTGTAATTATTGATATTTAGTGTCAGAAACGAAATGAATAACTATTACTGTATTGTCATGAAAAATTCAATATGACACAAGTTAGGAAAGTGCTTATGATTGCAATCACCTAATTTCATTGCGATGTTAGTTTCACAAAACGGTACACCCGATTGCTGTGTTATTTATTCCTGATTTCTTTTATTTAGGAAAAATCTTTTTATTACAATGTTAGTAGTATAATTCATAAATTATATCTATTTATTTAAAGATGTACATTGTCATCATATAGCTGAATTTCGACAAAATGACAGCAATAAAAATAACTGGTTTGTAAAATGAATACACCAATAGCTTCACACTGACGATATGTCTAATGTTTTTATATTATGTTAGTTATTATGGTAGTATTTACTAAGTAACAAAATAGCTTTTTTAATACGACGTTATTTTTTTTGTTTACTGATATTATGTGCCTTTCTGTGGTCGTAAATAAGCGGTTAAGTCCATTTTAATCACGGCTTTTGTAACTGTTTAATTTTTCAAGTTGACTGTTAACACTATTAATATATCTTTATATATTAGTTGGCACGGCTTTTTAAACATTAATTGATAGATGAAACCAAACCAGTCATTCCACTAAGTATTGAAATGATTAAAGTAAAGTAAATCAGCCATGTTAACCTAGTCTATGCTAAAATGTATTGCCGTGCTAACAGACTGGCTTGTTACATAAAAAAAAAAGAAAAAATAATTTAAACTAGTACAAAAAGGTCAGTCCATATAAAAATACAAAACTGTGCTTGGGTTAGTATCGGGAATAAATCTTGAAAGCTATCAACAATACTCACTTAGACTTCAACCATTCTGTGGTACTAAATTACTTTATTTTTTGTTGATAAATCTGTGAGCTATGAAGCTGTATCTAAGGAATATGTTATATTGTATTATGGTCTTAAATGCATGGTTATTTTTAGTGCCTATCTGTAATTACTTTATTAAAGACAAAGATAATAAAAATATTATGTAAAATTCTGTGAGTTTTATTTTCCAAATCGATTTTGATGTTTCCATAACTTTTAACACCTAATACTGTATACTTGTTGTGTTATTGTATATCAAGAACTACTGTTTGGACTCACTACAGCATGTAGGAAGGTTTCCAATCAGTTTTGTAGCTCCATTTAAGATTTTCTGTCAATCTTTATCTGCACATAACTCTGAAATGTGACACTTTAGAGTATAGTGGCTTCTATTTTTGTGTTCCTTAGGCTACTGTTCCTAAGTGCCTAGAGCCCAGTGACTTAACTACATCTGGGTTACTTGCTTTGATTACATGGTAGCCACACGAGAAGTGGTTTGCGTGTATCGTCGCTGGGAGCCCTGATCATTTGCTTGTTGGTACTTCGACGGGATGACTCAAAAATAGCTCAAAAACTGCTACTTAAAGAAAACTCATCGTTTATAATATATCTTTACTATTGCTTTCTTCTATCAGTAGCTTTAGGGTCCCCAATCCAATATGCACAGCTTTAGACCGGCGTGACTTTGGAAAAAAAATACTTGGTTGATGATGGCACACCATGAACAAAAATTTTCAAACTTATTTAATAGTCATGCTCAATTTCTGATCTGAAAGGAAATTAAATATTTATTTCTCAACATTGACAATAACTGGTTTTTATTGACGTCAAATAAAACATGACTACCACCAGTTCGGAAAAACATTCGTGAAGAAGAACAGGCAAGAAAACGTGAAACTCATTTCTGACAGATTGGCTGGCTCAATTGACGCATGTTGTTTGGTATACTGAACAACTTGACGCGTAGTCCTATCATGAATTTTATGTCTTCTTGGGTAATATGGAATTTATGTCACTAAATAATCATAATTTCAATAGTCACTTTCGCTTTATTCCGGCATGTACCAGGAAAAAAGCTGCGGCCGCCGTCATAAGGCATAATAATTGTAGCGACATCTGGCAGCAAAACACAACTTTTTGACCTAAACCTAATGTGTTTGTCTAAAAATGTGTTAAGACCCAGAACGAGCTTTTACATCTATATCGATTCACAAAAGGTTTTTTTAACACTTTTCGTGTTTCACTTTTTATGCAGCCTTTCACTTTTATTAAAGTCAATTTTTTTACAAGTAAAGAGATTGCGATTATGTAAATCATTTGATTGAATGCTTATTTCTTAAAGACGGATTACCTTATCGGTAATTTTATTATTTGATCCTAATAGTTACATATTATTTAAACAAGAAATTTATAGCTTCCCAACTTAACACGATACGTGTACACATTCGGACAGAATACTGAAGCGGTTCTTTTATTGTCCTTAGTTCACAAGCTGATTGCAAAACTAAGGCGTTCTACCGTAAGCTTCGTAACCGAAATAATTTCTAAGTCAAAAAACGTGTCTTTACGCAGACAGTATACGGGACATTTTCACAAAAAGTTTACACAGCGTTTTTGGGCTGTCCTATAACTTTGTCACATATATTTTTTTATCTTTTGTAAAACTAATACGTAATACATAATCTGTTGTTCATATTCTCCCTAATTTTATATAATTTGACCAGTTTTTTACAGCAAAATACTTTTTTTTTCAGTTTAAAGCCTGTTAAATGTGGTAGTAATTTTTGCTCTGTCCTATGTCAATTCGACAAATTTTATGTAGGTAATGAAATTTCGGCTTTCGTTAAAAATAATATACCTAAGTCCGATTTGATGACCCAGAAAGAATAGTATTTTTTAATTTGTTTTAAATTAATTGAAATCATAATATACAATAAAATCAATAAAGTTACACAGAGGCTCGAATTGTAGGCACTGTTTAATAATACTTGTCGATAGATTTTCTTCTAAAAGACTTTTTATTGCGTTTTGCAACATTACTTTTACTTTATAAAAACTGACATAGCACTATGATCGGTCATTTTGAGCCGACGAGAGACAAGAGCAAACGTGTCGGTGCCGACGGTTCAATTTGATCTTCCACCAACCGAAACCAATACCACAAATGTGTTATTTTTCAAATTGTACTATAAATTCTTTAACTTGCTGTAAATTCAATTCTTAAGTTTACTCCTTGATAAGTTTAACTGTTAAAGAGTTATTGAATTAAGTTTAAAACAAGGCAGGCTACCGTTACTTCCATTCCGATACCAAAACACTGGTAACGTAACGCCGCCGGGTAAGGCCGCCAAAATTGTAAATTTTTTGTGTTATAATTTGTCGTATTTTTTGGCAGTATCTTGTGGCAAATATTCGCTAATTTTGGAGGTAAATCTTATTTGTAATTATGACTATTAAAGAAGTAGATACTTGGCCTATAATAAAAAAGTAATTTCGTTAAGAAAATACTTGTATTAACTTGTTTCTATTGATAGTTGAAAATAATAAAATAGTTTTTGGTTTTGCGTTACGATTAATTTGTGAGACGAATTTTTATCGCAGTAATAATATTTAAAGAGTTTTGGAAGAGAACGCACAATTTATATGGCAACACCTTTATCGGTACGGTATTTAAAAAAAAGGCAGCCAACATGGTTTCTTCAGAAAAGGTGTCAAAAGTGTGAATCACGTTTTTGTAAGTGTTGAAAAAAAAAATTACCGAGATTGCCAGGTAAGTAATAGTAATATTATAATATCGTATTTATTAGTGACGGGTTAAACAATTTGCTATAAAGCATTCATTAGTGACAAAATCCACCAAATAATCGAACTATAACCTAAAACAGTTGTAAACAAATTGCTTTCGGATTGCATTTGTGTTACGTTGTGTTGCGTTGTGTTGTACTTGTGTTACATTTGTGTAATTGTTACATAAATCTTTGTGTTACGTAACACAATGAACCTATAAAGCCGCATTCATAATGATATCATTTTATTGAAGTAACATTTTAATTCTCAGTCTCCACTCTTTTCTAAAAAGAAGAGCGGCGGGAAAGAATCCCCGCCGCCAGGAGAGAAAAAATTATTATTATTATTATTAAACGGCCTGTTTGGTGTGGAGGTAAGTAGCCTTGCCTTCTATGCCAGAGGTCCTGGGTTCGAATCCTGGTAGGGGCAGATGTATTATTATATTTGCTTTCTAGTCATGGATGTGTATTTACGTTTATTTAAGTTTATTTCTAATATATTTATATATAAAAAAAAAATATCTATGTGTGCTTATATATTTCTTAAGTTTATTTATCCGTTATCTAGTATCCATAACACAAGTTCTTTAATGATACTTAATTTGGGCTAGATAATGTGGTGTGATTGTTAGAAATATTTATTTATTTATTTAATTATTTTTAATTTGAAGAAATAAATTACTTTTTTATTTTGTAGAAAATGCCGTTAACTGCCGCAGAACGACAAAGAAAATATAGGGAAAAATTAAGATCTACAAATCCTGAAAAATTCAAAGAGCAGAAGAAAAAGAATATGAAAAAACATTACAGCAGTATAAAAGGAAAGTTGCAAATCAAAGCGAAGAAAAAAAAACTAAGGAGAAAATGGAAAGAGGATCGCAGAAAATAGAAAATGCGCCTCCAACATCTCAGTAACACGTCCGAAAATTTTTGGATAATTTGATGCTGATAAAAAAATTGCAACGCCGCGTCGAGCAAAAACTTTCAGAAAAAATCTTGAATGCAAAGAAAATTTAATACAATAATGAAAAGTTTTAAGAATCTCAAAGGAAAGTTCAAAGACAACAGGTAAAAATTACAGGACTGAATAAAAAATGCGACAACGTAATAATAAAACTAGAAGCTAATGAAACCAAAGCGAAAGACGAAAAAGTTGAACATGATAAAATAAGTTATGAAAAATATAAAGAAATGGAAGAGACACCAAATAAAAGAGTTACCGAGTATATAAACCAAACCATACCAAATATAGAAACACCAAAAAAAGAAGAGATCAAGAAATAATTTATCGAACATGACTTGTTACATGAATCCTTAAAAAGGCATACAAAAAGTGAAACAATTCTAGTAGGGAAGTTTTGAAGAGAGTGAAAGTGAAAGTGATATTTTGAAAAAGTATAAAAAACAACAAAATTAAAAGTTAGTTTGGGGTTTCAAATATTTGCGTATAAGGAACTAGATGAATATCAGAAAAAACTTATGGAACTACAAAAACAAATTGCAAGATTCTGTAAAAGAGACGATGTGAGTAGGGCAACAGCTGGGAAGAAAGAATACAAAACGCATAACAAAATCAAATTCCAAAAAAGATTTACCAGACAAGCTAAGCAATTTACACAAGAAATATCTTGAAGAAGTAGGAAGGGTAAGTTTCAGTACCTTCAAGTAATACTGTCCATCCTATGTGTTGCCTCCCAAAATAAAAGATCCTGACTGTTGCGCATGCACAAAACACTCGAATGTGCAAATTATGTAAGACTCTTTAAATTCACTAAATTTAGTTAAAAAAGACGTAAACGACGTTGTATCGGAATTGGTCTGCGATTTTAAATCCAAATGTTGCATGTACGGAGACTGTTCTGATTGCTCTGAAAGAGAATTAAATTACGCTGATATAGCTCCAGGTACACCAGTGACATAGTTCAAGTGGACCTTAAGAGAATATGAGTATGGCAAAGAAGGTAACATGAAAAAGGCCAAGAAAATGATGAAGACTGTAAAAGAAGGCACTCTCGAGGATTTGTTGGAGACATTTAACAAAGATGTCAAGACGTTTAAGAAGCACGTTTTCAATTTTTATCATCAATACAATCAATACAAACTATTAACAGAAAACTTACAACAACATGAGGCTTTAATACACATAGACTTTTCTGAAAACTATGTTTGTAAATATTATCAAGAAGAACAAGCTATACACTTTGTGAAAGATTAGATTACTTTGCATACAGGGGTGTTGTATCTGAGAAACGAAAAGCCTGTATCGTTTTGCTTCATTTCGCCTGAAACCACACACACAACCCAGAGTCCATATGGCGTCATTTAGATCCGGTCGTTAATTACGTCAAAGAAAATTACCCAAACATAAGCACCATAAATTTTTGTTCTGCCGGGCCTACCATCTAATATAGGCAAAAGAAGAATTTCTACCTTTTTAGCCAAAATATTTATGATAATGTGTTCAGTGCTGGTTCTTGGTCACTCTTCGACATTGCAAGACATTGCTCATGGCAAGGGTGCAGCTGACGGCGTTGGAGGTGCTAGAAGAAGAACTCTTGACATGAAAATAGCTCAAGGACAAGATATACCTGATGCCATGACAGCATATGAAGTATTGTCATCTACGGATACCAAGATAAAAATATTGTTTGTACCAGCTGAACATATTAAACCTTAATAAAAATAACTTGTGGGAAGTACAAAATCAAGTATAGGAACCTAAGCTGTTTTCGCAAAGATGTTCGTGAAGCATGTGCATGTCATTCACCTACGTTCCATGACTTTGCCGCTTTGAATAAAATTATTCACAGCAAACGTAGTAGAAAGCGAAAAAGTCATTCTGAAAGCAATGAAGATACTGCAAAAAATCTGAAAAAGAGAGCCAAACGATGTGAACAATCCAGCTCATCATCTAACGACGATACAGATATTGAAATGGAATATGCTGAAAGTGACGCTGATGAAGATTTCTTGTCTGATATTCCTATGGTTGATGCCGATGAAATCGTATCTGGAAACCTTATTAAAGACTGCGGCCCATTCAAAAAGTGCATTGATCCTAGAAAGAAATTAAAGTTTTATCTACAATCATCATAAAGCAACCATTTCAAAGTTTAAATATTTCAAACCCAAAGAAGATAAAAAGTAGCAAGACTGAAATGAGAGATAAAGAAAACAAGTCTGGAACACGAGATGAAAAGAGTGATATTGAAATAAAGAACACTAAAAGTAAGACTGAAACAAACGACAAAAATAACGAGATTAAATCAAAAGATGAAGATCGCAAAACTGGAAAGAAAGCGAAGTAAAAAAGAATAGAACTAAACATATAGGAACCAAATGTGAAACGAAACACGATGAGAGCAAATCTGAAACGAAAAATTAAGATATGAAAACTGGAACGAAGGATGAAGAAAGAAACAAAAAACGATGAGTGCAAGACACAGATGAAAAATGATGATAGCAAGACTGAAATGAAAAATGAAAAAAGCAAAACTGGAACGAAGGATGAAGAGAGCGAGGCGACTGGAATGAAAGAAGAAGAATGCAAGACGCGAACTAAAGATAAAGAGAAAAGCGGAAACGAAAAATGATGAGAGCAAGACTGAAATGAAAAACTATAAAAGTAAGAGTAAAGTAAAAGATGATGAGAGCGATATTTAATCAAAAGATAGCGATAGCACAGAAGATAGCTTTATTGAAAAGAAAAATAAAGAGAGCAACACTAGAATGAAAGATGAAGACGAAAAACATAAAGATGAAATGAATGAGAACTATGGAATGAACACTAGTGTTTTAGTTCATTATTAAGAAAAAAAAGTGGAAGTATTATGTCGGATTTATTACTGATATTATCAACTAGCTAGAGTGAAGAAGATTTAAAAAAAAAACCGTGAAAAGACCAAATTTGCTATTTTTCGGTCACAAAAAAAAAATGATTTCGACATGTGTCTATCATTTCAGTAGTAAAAGATAAGTCAGATAATGTTCACTTTTAAAAACAAAAACGTCGATTTGTACGGCTCAAAATTATCCTTTGTTACATTGTAACGGTTCGTTATTGATCCTAAATTTCTTAACTAAATAATTAATTTTACTTACACTAAACCTATGTATTACTATATACATATATTTAAATAGAATTAATTTACTATAAACGCACTTCAAAATTATCCATATATTGTTGAGAGTACTACAATACCTACAATGGGATCACGCGATCACGCTCGTGATGCGTGGCCGCACCGGTACGGCGAGCTGCCTATGGAATTTACGAGAGGGCCCGAGTATTACCGAGCGGGGAGCGTGGCGAACGCACGGGTCAGCAGCTCGTGTCTTTCTATCGTTTGTTTTAAAATTTGTTAAAAATATAGTGTTGATACAATAACTTAAGTTTAAGTAAGTGTGTAAATTATCCCCAGTTCTGGGTAAGTGTTGCAAAACAATTCTCACTAGCTAATTAGGCACTTATCTAGTTGTAAGTTGATCGTGTAGAAATTACACACTACCTGCCTTTACTTAAAATTTATTTTAATATATCTTTTAACTGCTTAATAATGCATTTATTTGTTAAATCTAATTGATTGAGATGTAAATCCTTATTGAAATGCATTTTTTAGTGGTGTATGTGAATGAATTGTGCACAATCATTGTTCCATGTTCTGTAAATGTCACGCACCTACCTTACCACATAAGTTGATTATGTACAGCTGGTAAAAATGTAAATGCCTCATCATTGGTTAATTATTTTATGCAAATTACTTTCATCTCATCTGTTCCTTTTTGCTTGGTATGCAGATACTGTCGCATCATGTCGCAGGCAATTTTAACTAATCGGGTTTTATTGAAGTGTCTGGTTTTCTGGGAATTACAGGGACCACCGCTACCCTATTCTGCCTTTGGATCGCTGACTATCGTCTGGCTGCCTTCCCTCGGCTACCCTGAGCCACCGGACTACTACCCTAACCGGCTGGAACCTCTGCGAGCTACACTACCCCACAGGACAGTGACAGCGACCCAATTTCATTTTACGCAATCGGTTCCTGACCATTTGAATGAACCACTCCCCTATTTATTCGAGTTTTAATATTATGTAATTGTTAGTTTTATATAGTTTATATTAAAATTGTATTTGTATTAAACATTAGTTTCCTTTCTTCGTTCTTAAATATTAAGTAATTACTTCATAGGTCTATTTAGAACGCGACTAGCGTGACAACATAATGTTCAATTGTCAATTTTAAATTATTTCCCTAATAAAAAATACTTGTGAACCTGCATTAAAAACCCCTGGAACATTCCGACGGAAAAAAAATCTTCCCCATACAGATTTTCTGGGTCAGCTGATAGTTTTGTATGGAGAAGTCTGGTTTTCAACTCGTTACTACGTCTCGGCCCCCATTTACACGTACATCTAGCAGTGAGGACCTTGCTGGTCGCGGCAGTTATGTAGTATAATAAGTTAAAAAGTTGTGATTTATTTTTCTTAATAAAAAAAACTTACTGAAGTCCCTCTATTATTAAAAATGCTATTCCATCACCTGCTTCCCCCTAACAATCACTACAATTCGGTACAATTTTGAAGAGATCAGATTAATTAATTGAATAATCAATATGAAACAAGCTTTACCCAAAAAATGTCTTACTTTTGGGTTACATTTGTGAAAAATTGTGAGCCTGTTATTGGCGGTCTGTTTAAGCAATTAAATACAAACAAGTGTAAATTAGACCTAAGTGCTGTTGGCTCTGTGAAACAATAAATAAATAAATAAATTTGTGTAACGATAACACAAAATAGGTTTTGTTACTGTTGTGTTACATTTGACAATTTTGGCGGCCTTACCCAGATGTGGAACTAACAAGTTTCGGAATGGAATCCTTAAGCATAATACACACATGTTATTGTTATTATTATTATTATTATTATTTTAGGTTCATTTGCTGAACTGATGGTGCCTTTCACATAAGAATAATTTTATTTTCAGGTATAAACATTTTTTTGTATAATGTGCAGCGAAGGCAACACTTATTTTGATTATGTGTGTCGCAGATGCTTCGGAGAAGATTATTAATAATTATTGATTATCAGTAATCATTATATTTTTTTTTGACATTGCGATCGAAACATTTGCTATGATTATTTATTATTGATCTCATTATTCTTGTCATATGTGTAATATTCTTAAGGGTTATATTTCGTTACCGAGACAAATGTGGCTTGGCCTGAGCACAGGGGGTTTTAGGCTAGCAATCGGCACTGCCTACCGCCCGCCATGGTTTGACATTGACATATTTATAGATGCCTTAAGTGAAACCATTAACTCGCTCGGAAAATTTGACTACATCCTCTTACTGGGTGATTTCAATATAAATATGTTAAAAACAAGTGACCTTGGAACTAAAAAACTTTCGGACTTCTTAATTACCATAAACTTGATTCAATATGTTAACCAGCCAACTCACTTCACGGACCACAGTGAAACATTATTAGACGTGGTCTGCTGCAACGCAGACATTTGTAACTTGTCTGTGAACTATATCCCAGATCTCAGTAGGTATGGGTTTATTACTTTTGAATTAAACATTAAGAAGCACAAACCACCGCCCAAATGGCTAATTTATAGACCTCTAAAAGACATTGATGGTACGCTTTTTATAAATGAACTGAATGATATGCAATGGAATTACACAGATACCAGTGAC
This sequence comes from Marasmarcha lunaedactyla, assembly GCA_923062675.1. Classification (NCBI taxonomy): domain Eukaryota; kingdom Metazoa; phylum Arthropoda; class Insecta; order Lepidoptera; family Pterophoridae; genus Marasmarcha; species Marasmarcha lunaedactyla. The sequence goes on from OV281345.1 coordinate 24,991,576, forward strand.
ATAAATTTGATGTCAGAGTTTTTCAATGCACGTATATTGTATTTATATAATAAAGGAGGCTGAGTAATCGTGGGCTACACAGTTAATAGGTGGAAATTCATGGCAAAAAATAAGTTACATTAACCTTATTATAAATATAATAAACCGCGAACGATTTAATTTCTGGAAATGAAATAAATTCAAAATATGTAATTTCACTGTTATTTTTATGAGTGGAATTTAGTTTTGACGCGGCAATACTGATTATTTCCCCCAATAACGAGCGAAAAGAACGAACGCCACGTATGTGATTGACGAGTCACTCACTCAATCATGCCGTCAAATGGCTGCCATTCTGATACTCATTTGTTTGGCTTTGTTCCATGCGCTTGAGTTGTTTTGTGGTTTTCCTATTTTCTTACGACTTACGGTTGTTATACGGACTAACTACGATTCTTCTTTACTCGAATACTTTCTGCTTGCCTACCGGATCCCGAGAACCCGCCTTACACCACGAATATTTGATTTGTTCCCTTGGATACCCGATTTTGCATTTCAACATGGATCGTTGTGTTAACTGTGGCATTGCGTTTGGTCGCTGTGCTACTGTTGGCAGACGAGTTTTAGATGAAGAAATATTGGTTGTGATTTGACAATAGCGTATGACTGAAACAGTAAGTAATTTATTCTTGCAAATAATTTCAAAGTGAACAAGATAGTGGCTAAGAAAAATGTTTATGATAATTTTGTTTTTGTTTTATACGATTCGTTTTGGGTCATCATTAAGTATAGTTTACTTAAGTAATTTATTGAAAAGTCCAACGAAATAATTTAAAATAACATTCTCATAACCTAACGAAACTTTATATGACACTACTAAAATATCTTATAGCTTAACTTCTAGAAATACAAATGTTTTCAAATTTTAGGTGAACACTTCAAATGTATGTTTCTTATAGAAAACACTATTTCCAAGTTGTTAACACCATAGCCCAGAAATGTATGGGACGGTACCGGCCTCCTTTGCCCATGAAAAACATGTTTGTATAAAAGATCGCTCTTATCCTTGGATAACGTTCAATATAAAAGAGATGATGAAACTGCGAGATAAAGCACATGCTATATAAATCCACTAAACTGGATTCACACAAAAACTACTACAGCGAGTTAAAAACTATTGTAAAAACTGCAATTCAAAGAGAAAAATCCGCATATTTTAATCTGAATATTAATGTTAATCTGATAAATCCTCGAGTACTTTGGAAGAACATAAAAACTTATGTAGTAGATTTTAAAAGTAAAAAAAATGCCTTGCCCCAAAAATCACTTAAATAATCCCGAAAAAATTAATAGACATTTTTTAAACCTTCCTGGTGATAACTCTGCTGACATGTCACTAATAAACCGATTCAAATCTGACCGATTTAGTACGGCAGTCTTCTCATTAACTCCAGTTTCTGAAATTACTGTTGGTAATATAATTAAATCTCTTTCAGCCAATGCACAAGGAATCTATGGAATTGCTCTAGATATGATCTTGCTAACACTACCTCGGACTTTAAATGTAATTACTACTTTAGTTAACAAGTCGATACAAACTGGCATCTTTCCTGACTCGTGGAAGACAGCGATTGTCAGACCTATACCCAACATCCGAATAGCTTTAAAGAACTGCGTCCAATCAGCATTCTTCCATGCATGTCAAAAATGGTCGAACGAGCTGTCTGTCTGCAGATGACTGAATATCTGGAAAATAACAACATCCTTCCGGAGAAACAGTACGGATTTCGAAAAGGTCGCATTACAGCCACGGCCTTAATGAGCGTTGTTGACGATATTTTAGCAGCGCAAGATTCAGGCGAGGGTACCATCCTTTTTTTTATAAGATTTTTCGCGCGCTTTCGACTTAATTAACATTGCTCTCCTTTTGTCGACGTTAGCCTACTACGGTTTTGACTCAAATTTGTTTCGACTCAAAATGCTTTGAAAGTTATCTCACTGATCGTAAGAAACTCGTTGAAATACGCGGGGACAACGGCAACCCATCAAAATCCAACACCTTACCTGTCAATAGAGGAGTTCCTCAAGGATCAATATCAGGACCCATATCCTTTTCATACTGTACGGTGCCGATATAAATGAAATCATACAAGAATGCAAATATCATATATACGCAGACGATCTGCAGTTATACATTTCGTTTAAACCAGACTATACCAACAGTGCAACTGCTAAATTAAACTATGATCTGAACCGAATATCCCATTGGTGCACCCGCAATAACTTAGTATTAAATTCTGAAAAATCAAAGTTTATGATATTTGGTTCCAAGAATATTATTAATAGTATAACCTTGCAAGACCCGCAAATTTACATTACGGGAAGTCGCTTAATTAGCGTCCCTGACGCCCGTAATCTAGGAGTTCAAACGGACAGTAGATTGCAATTTGGACATCATGTTTAAGAAACAATGCGTAATTGTTTTTATCGACTCAAAGTTTTATACCGAATCCGAGATAGTCTAACGGTTGAAATGCGAATCAAACTCTGTGAATCACTTATTCTATCTAAACTAAACTATGCTGATACAGTTATTGGAGAATGCACGCTGGCTCGCACTACAAAAAGATCATACAGCGAGTACAGAATGTATTGGTATTGCTCGGTATTGTTTCCAAATCCCACAACGTTCGCATGTTTCTCCATTTCTGAACTGCAATCGCCTATTAAATATGAATGCCAGACGAAAGTTGCACTTAGCCTCATTACTTTTCGGAGTCATAAATGGAAGACAGCCCTCGTATATATTCGAAAAACTGCAATTTCCGAAAAGAAACTAGGGATCCCCTACGTCTATCACATCCACGGCATAGAACGACCGCCTTTCGGGGCAGCTTTCGCTATGCTGCCACTAAATGCTGGAACAACATTCCACCACTGACATTGCTTAATTTTTATTTTTTACCTGTTTATTTATTTTAAATTATTGACGAAATTTGAATGTTGTTATCAAAATTGTTTTAGGATAATACATAAATATAGCTTTTAAGACAGTTTGACATATACTTTATATATCCCTCTCTGAATGACATTGCCACAGTTTATTATGTTTATTATTTTTATGTATTTGTTTCTTTATATATACATTTTTTTAAATTGTTTTTTTTACGAAATCTGATTATTGAAGAATACTAAGATAATATAGTAACATAGTTTTAAGAAATTTTTTAACCTTCTACGGGCTTAGGTGTATATTTATCCGTAATGTAACTATTATCACTCATGGTGCCACTGAAAACCAGCGTCATGGCATCCAGGCGATGCTTTGGCTACAAAGCTGAGTGGCGACCAATTGGTGGCATAGATTAGAATATCAAAAATAAATTCTAACAAAATATTGTATTTTTCGTCAAATGTAATCTCTGTCTATGCTCCAATAAATGACATTCATTTCATTTCATTTCATAAAAAATTATCATCATGTGATTTCATTCTATTTAATTTTAGTATAAAGTTCCTTGATAGTTTTAATACATGAAAAGTTCCTACACTATTCCAGTATTGTTTAAACCAACAAAAAATACTATTGTTTTATCCAAGGAGTAAAGTAATGGAAATTAAAAATGGGTTTTTGACTGCCAATTACAATTTATTGTACTTTTGTTATTTTTAATTACTGTTTGTATTTAGAATTAACTAAATATACACTACTTAAAACCACTCATGTTTTGTTTTATTTGATAAATAAGACCTTTAATGTTAAAATAGTACTTTTTTTATAAATGAAGATAATATTAACCACTAATACAAATGTTTTATATATTGAATATATAAACATTTATATTAATAATACTTTGATGTATTGACAATACAACTAATTCTTAAAAACAGCATCTATCATAAGTTGAAAGTTTTACATCAAAATTATTTAGTGTACACTTTTTGGGAAAATGTCCCATACATTTTCACATATTGGACAGGTGTTTCAGGCAGGTGCCTGAATGGCTATAGCAGTTGAAATTATTTGCGTGAGACAGTTCTTGGCAAGGAGTAGGGAGCAATGTGGCATCAGTAAATGCAAGAAAATTCAAACAAGGACATTTATGTTTTTCTCTGTTATAAGTTCTGTGGTTGGTATCGCAGCTATCAAACCAATCCAATAACGCTAACTCTATCCTAACATGAAAGCTGCAATTCTAAAAGTCCCAAAAGAAATCCTCTGTAAGTACACAATACTGCTAAACAAACGGTTGGATTTTCTATCTTACAACCTTCAACAGTTGTTTGCACTCGATTGTGTGTGAATTGAGATTTTTGGGGATTATTTTCTGTAGAGCGCTCCGTAGAGACGTCCGCTCAGGGGGACGTGCGATGACAGAATGATGGATCGAAAGCCTGCGTTGAGGGTATTCTGAGAACAATAGATGGACGTTCGTGCTTCTAGTTTGATGTCTTATTTGATATGTTCACAATTGTTTTCTTTTTGGACTGTGGTAAGTATTGTTGGTATTTTTTTAAACATGGCCCTCGAGGCCTTTGTTACAAAATTTTATATAATTTTTGTCATCCAGACGGCTTGACAAACACAACTTTAACTTTTTACAAATGTTAGGTATAATCGTAGAATTCGGCGGAGGCTCGGCTAAGGCGAGAATCGCTCGTGCGCTTCGGTCGTTTGTACACGCTCCGCATACTACGGGGCGACAACACTGCAAGCGATTCGAATGCGAATCTGAGATTTTTAATTATAAATTGGCAGGCATTCCATCTCACCTGGTGGAAACAAACGGGGAAGACGAGGATTTTACACGCCTGTCCAAGAGCTACGTATGCACTCTACAATTGAAAGCTTCGGGGTTTTATTTATCTGGAAAAACAGAAGTTCTGCACCAAGTTCCCTGTCTGTACCTACTTGATCTATTGAAATGTTCTTGAATTCTTCTTATATACTTAATAGGTAGCTAAGCTATCGCATTTGATGTATTTAAATCGATCTAGTTAGATTAAGTTAAAAGTAATATTTTTGGTATATTTGTCTAAATGCCCTAAAACGTGAACAATTTAAAAATATTTGCAAATACTTGTTTTAGGAAACAGGTATACGTATCTACTACAGATAAAGCTTTGGTTTGGTTTCAACAAGCATAAGTCCATGTATATCAACATAATGTAGGTATATTATATGCCCACTAGGTAAACTAAGGGCGTTACCACACCAATCGACCGTCGATCGATGGTAGCACGGAACAGGCAACGCGATCGGTTGGCGTGGAACACCCTAAAGCAGAGCAAAATGTACACTTCTCTGCAGAGTAGTTGACGAGCTGCGAGAAGGGGGTCTGTAGTTTTGATTGTTTTGTTGGGCAAATTACTGGATCGTATAGAGTAGAATGAGCGCTGGTTGGTCTCTCAGCGAGGGTTCTGACCGCCGGGCGAGCACCGTTTAGCGAATTTTATGTTTGATAGCTCTTGTTGTTGCGACAAACATATCTCGCCAGCAGCAGTGTGGACAAACAACGACCAACTATTAATATATATGTATATCTTTTATTCTCACGGGATTTTTTCTTTAGTTTCGTTTCTTGAGCGAGATAATAGCTGAAATCTAGTTTCTCGTTTTCTCGTCTCCGTAGGCATATGAGTACCTAGCCGGTAAAGTCCGACCGATTTATCTCCGCTGGCAAGGTTCCAGCAGCTGTTATAAATTATCTTTAAATAGGAATCTATTAGTTCCGATTTTGTCTACTGTAGGTACAGACTAGTTAGTGGCATTGTATATTTCTACTATAGAAGCCATAGAACAATATTACTACCATATACCATAACAAGCTATGCCTATGTAGGTATGCCAACATGGCAAGTATAATGCGTGGCTAATGGTCGTAGACATCATTAATTGGATCGATTTTCTCTTCTTTTATTGTACTTTTATTGAATAACTTTCTTTCGACCGCTTGTACGTAATGTTTGCCGTGATATAATTGATATTATAAACCCGCATAATAAGAATATAGAAGATATGTTCAAAATATACTAAGTAAACACATCCAAACCAAAACCCAAGCTAAATATTCTTCATTAACCTGGCAACAAAAACCGTGAAAAAATCCATTTTATTATTACTAGCAACACCGCACGTGCGGGTAGTCTGAAATCTGCCGCCGCGCCGACCGCCGTGATCGATCACCGACGCCGAATTACGCGTATCCGAGGGAATATTACACAGAAATTGTACCTTTATTTTCTATATTGAAGATTGACATTTTCGTCGGCTTTATACGGATTAGATGTTTTTTTTTGTGTTGGAAGGAGGGGTGTATAATTTTAATGAATAATAATGTATACCTACTAGCGAGACTCGTGTGTGTATATGCTCTTTTATGTTGGTATTCTGTATATAAATGAGGCTTAAATCAAGGTTTAAGTCCATTCCGCTTAGAATGGATTTAGAAAGTTCTTAGACCTTAGCTAAAGTAGGCTGACAAATTACTTATTAGATAATACAAAATAGTACTAAAACGATATCATTGAATAGATTTCAACGATTATGTAACATAGTTATAAAGATGATTTCAATTTTTGTCAGTTATTGAGTAAGTAGGTTTGCAAGATTTTACTGAAACTATATTCATGTACTTGTGGCGGCAAGTTACATAGTTGGTAAATTGATGTCGATGAGGTGCGACAGCTATTCCCGCCAGTTTCGCGTATTGATAGAAATGCTCTAGGTACAGTCGGGCAATTCGACGATAGCTCAGGTTAATGGCTGGTTTACACTCGTTAAGTAGTTAAGTTGGTAACTAAATTTTAAGTCAAAATTTCGTGTATACAGTCATTTAAAATTTAGTAACCAAGTGATTAAGTAGATTAGGATTCGTTCTGTTTTTCTTTGTTGTGTTCTGTTTGTGTGTTTCGTTGTTTATAAGTAAGTGGGCGGGGCTTCCCCCTTTAACACGTTTGGCCGTGATTTTTTTAGTTAAGTGCATAAGTTGATAAAGCGGGTGGTGGTAGAGTATTTATTTTGCATTTTCTTTTTTTTTTCAGAATGTCTGAGTGGAGTTTAGTTTCAACTTTAAAATTGGTTCAAGAATATTTAAAATAGGAATGCTTGTGGAACAAATGGGATAAAAAATTTAGAAAAAAAACATATTGTTTTATAGATTTTAATTTCCGAAACAAATTCTTCTCTCAATTAGTCCAAAATCTCGGTTACCTCATACCTAAGTACAGAATTACAAATTCCTTGAGTTTCATCTTCATTGAACTTATGAACTTAAACTTCTTAATCCGTTCGGACACACAAGTGACATGTATAGTTTAAAATTTAGTTACCAACTTAATTAAGTATAAGTGTATAGCGAAAAAGTATAAGCGAAAAAATCGCTTGCTTTTTTATTTTTTTTTTATTTTTGCTGCCGAAGCACCCTCTCTCGGGAAGGAGGTGGAAGATTCGTCATGAATACCACCGCAGCCGTTTGCGGGGTGATGTGGGACTCACCAAAGTGGCACCTACCCACTAAAAACCACCTTGCCGGCTGTAGCATGGGAATGCTGTCAGCCTTCATCGGAGCGACACCCGGGTTGGGAGGTGGGCGCGCAAGCAGGGACCCGCTAGCGGGTCACCCGCTGAGAATACTTAATCACTTAAGGTGCAAATGACATTTATATTGGTGATTATACGGCCTGGGCAGCCTTAAGCTGGTCCAGATTAGCCGAAAGTTGATCGGGGGGATCCGAGAGTGCATTTCTCGGTCTACGGGCTTTATACCTCGACGGCATGGACGGAGCAGTATAAACTACTGAATCGCGAGTAGGGGGTTAGGGTGCTCTTCGGATCGCTTAAAATAAGCGGTGGAGAGCGTCCTAAGGTGTTGTTGTATAGTCGGCAGTTCGAGATCTCTGTGCAGGTCATCCGTGGCCCGGCGGCAGAAGAGATTCTGAACTACCTGTAGTTTATACATATCGGAGGGTTTAGCACGTGCAAATATTGGGGCGGCGTACGGCGATGTTGGGTGTTTTGTAGGCGCTCCGCATACTAAGGAGCGACAGCACTGCAGGGGTTTTGAATGCGAATCTGAGCCTTTCTAATCTAATCTTTATTTTTTCCAAATCAATTTCACCGGTCATTGATATAGCTAAGTACTTACGCTTATACAAAACAAACATCCGAAACTAAGAACCAATCACTTAAAATATAAACAACAACGACTTATTATATAAATGATGAATGAACACAGACCGAACTATATTAGTTATATAATAATAATAATAATAAATCCCCAGATAAACACACCAACTGTATGGCGCCAAAGTAAGCAGAGCTTGTCTTATGAATGACCATACAGCGAACTGAAGGGGGAACTAAGAATAAACATACATATAAATAAATACAAACAACCATGGCCTGAGAACAAATCTGTGTTCATCAACCAAATGAATGCCCCGGCCAGGACTTGAACCTGGGACCTTCAGCGTCTGAGGCAAGGCTACTTACCACTACACCACTCGGTCGTCATAGTGGACCGAGTGGTGTAATAAGTACCTAGTACTTATATACTAGGTATACAAGTACCTACTAGGTACTTATATAACTAGTAGGTAATGTTATCATTTGGATTTCCGCAACGTAACGCGTGATTGTGTCATCGTGTGCTCTGTCTATCGTTTTGTTTAAAAGGTTGTGGATAGTACGAGCTAGCCTAATCGCTAATATGGTAATTTACGTATCTTGGTTGCTTGTATGATTTTGCTTTTAATCTTTTTACGTGTGATCTAACTTTTACTTAAACTTATGTTCTCCTACGCATTCTTAACTCGGTTCCAAAATATGTCATCTCCAAAATTGTAGGTATTTCCACTCAAACAGTTGTTGTATAAGTTTGTTGAACAAACTGAAGTTGTCTGCAATCCATCAAGAGTTGCCAACTTTGACAAGAACGTCGTTCACTGACAAGAAACTTTGTTCCACTGTGTAGATGCTTGTCTGTTGACGCGAGAGAAAAATCAAAAGTATTTGTATTTTTAAATGTTTGTGCAAAATATGGTATTTGTCTGACATCTTTCAAATTTAAAAATGTAATTTTAGACTTTGTATGAAGCACGAGATACGTTGTTATTTTTTTTCATTTAAGTAAAATTTCGTAGCTGTCTTGTCATTCACAGACGCAAATAAAATGCAAAGGCCGTATATTAAGTAGGTCAAAAGTATATAGTTAAGACCGACTTAATACTTACTTGTTATCTTAGTTACTGGAAGTGAATTGCAACTATTTCTTTTCTTTCGATCCTTTGAATATTTTTTTGAGAACATTTTTACAGTAGAAAAGGAAATTTTTTTTTTTGTTCATACTGTTCCTTACTCAACCCACCAACAGTTGTTCACACTGTTCCTTAGTACATAAATTGCTTACATTCTTAACTTATTAGCGTGACAATCACTTACAGGTAAACACTACATGCTTCTCTATAACTATTGTGTTTGTTCTGGTCAGTGTTACAATTACTAAAATACAACCTAAATGTACAAAAAAAAATTAAGTATTACAGAGGAGGTTTTATACTGTACCGATTTATATAATATGGTAATAACCTATTTTGCAATCATTAATTTAATGTATAATATTAATGGCATAATGTGTCAACAGACTGGTATTACATTATTTTGAAAATTGAATTCCTAATTCCTGAGCTTATCTAAGTAGATAGTACTCTCGGCGCACTCAACGGAGAGGCAGGCTAAGGGCGAAAATCGCTTGCTCGTTGTGCAGTCTCTTGTAGGCACCCCGCATACTAGAGCACGAGGACACTACAAGGGATTCCAATCTGACCGTGCTTAAACGCAGCCGGCTGTAGCCATCTACCTAACCTAAATACTTAGAAATTACTTTTACATGTTAAATAAATAATGAATAAATCCCCAGACAAACACACCCACTGTATGGCCTCAAAGTAAGCAGGGCTTGTGTTATGGATCAGAATAAACATACATATATAAATACAAACAACCATGACCCGAGAACAAACATCTGTGTTCATCACACAAATGCATGCCCCGGCCAGGACTCGAAACTTGGGACCTTCGGCGTATGAGGCAGGGCTTCTTACCACTACACCACTCGGCCGTCAAATTTAATAAGTACAACGCTTTTGTGTAAACTTGTATTTAGAAACGGAACGAAATAATTTTTTTATTGTCAACAACATAAGACCAACATTTTGAAACTTTTTCGCAATCTCTGTTTTCGTGGACGTTTGCAACAACTCAACTAAGTTTCATCTCAATCGTACGTAGGTATATAAAACAAACACAAAAATATTTTATAAAGCAAGGATATTTAAATTCCTAATTTTAAGATTTTCTCTATGGAAGGCTTATTCCAACACTTTTATCATACTTTTTAAGCAAACACAAACAACTTCATTTCGTATTTTTACCATACCGGAATATTTGAATATTCAGTCCTCAAAGATAGCATTTACGTATTAAAAAATTACGTAAGGGTGGTGTACCGAAACCATAATCCCTACGATAGCATCAACCCCTTATCTCTCCACCGACCCGTTTTATTTACTTGAGGACATTTAAACCCCTGTTGACTTTAAAATGGATTTAAGCAGTCAATTTAATTTCACTAAGGGTTGTTAAAAGAGGGTTGAAATTTAAATAGGCAGTTATCTGAGATTACCGCATATTTGTAAGTTGTTAAGAAAGTTGAATTTATCGTTACATTAAAAAGCGTAAAGAAGTTTAAACGGTTCTGAGTTCTGATTCGTGTTCTGAAAATGTTCTTCAGAACTGGGATTAGAATGGCAACTGTATGAAAATGACATATGACTGATAAGCAACGTTTCCTATGCTTAGGTATGTCAAATTAATATTTTTTGCATTCATTTCAAATAATCGTCTTTGTATAGCTTGTTAGCCCTAAAAATAATCCATTTAAAGTAGAAATTTTACAAATCAGAAATTCACTGTTTTAAAAGTAATTAGAAATTCTTCTAGCCTGGATCCCTATACATTCCGGCATCGCTGGGAATCTGAAGCTGATTCCTGTGCCGTTTCTGTAACATTATGTGTTGATACAACTGTCTGTTCCCATTAAACCTTGATTTTTTAATTAAAAAGTTTTGGTCACTGTTACTGTTCTGCATTTTTATGGATTATTGGCATTAGGTACTGTCCCTTTTGTGATTGTGGCCTGGACTATGGCTTGGTCGATCACTTGTTTTTTAACTGCCCTCTTTTTCCCGGACCTCTGGAGGACTCCCTATCTCCTGAAATTCTACTACTAAGTAAGACCCTCCTTACTTCTTTTATCCCTATTTCCCTTATGTGTCTGTAAATATATTGAGCGATATTATATAAAACTGAAGTTTATGTACTTATTTATTTTCTGTGCTTCTTTTTCTTGTGTTTGTATGTAGTAAATTTGTAGTATTTTATTCTTAGTTTCATATACCTTTGCTTTTACGTGAATATTTCATTCGGTCGTTTCCGGCAAGTAATTTTACTTTCGGTTCGGAACTCGAGTTTCTCCAATACCTAAATAGTGTACAAGCCTGACAGGTGATTGTCGATAAGCAAGCATATATACGAGACATTCAATTCATTTTTTTATTTTATCTTTCGTTCTAGCCATATTACAAACTACAATCGCTAACGTTACAGAAAACGCCTAAAATGTATGGAGCATATCACGTGAGTTTTGTTATATCATTCCTTCGATTGAACGTTTAATGTATGAAACATCAATTTCATACATTAGGATTCTACTTTATCGTCGAAAGCCACTTGCGAAAGCGCTTACATACAGCCAACATTTCAACTGTCACTTGACGCTAATCATAGATATGCAAAGTTTTTAAGGGCTTAACCGCCAGTGACTGAAGGGGTTTTTAGATAAACTACTTTATGGGTACTTAAGTTGATTTCATTTTTCAGGTGTTTGAACGTGAAAGATTCGACAAAAAATATGAATACGTTACATATTTACCAACCTTTTTTACGTTACTACTTTCAATGCCCGTACAAGTAATAGCATTATTCAGTGCCTATAATCATGGTAGGTACATTTTTGTAATGTTTTCTTGGCAAAAAATATTAGGAAATGAAAGGCAAGAGCGGCCTTCTTAATGGCATGTGACAGCGCGGCTGATGGATCACGCCTGCCGCCCGCGCGCCGTACCGTGCTCCCCCGCTAGACTTGCTAAGGTTTTTTCTGTAGGCGTTATTGGAGGACTCATTTCATTTAGAATTTATTTTTCTTTGTTGTATGTGCCTAGTCGTATGTATTCTGTAAATGGTTTCTTTATGTGCTTGTGTTGCCTTCTAAAACTGATTCCTAATGTACTTACCATTGATTCAGTGGTTGTAATTGTTTAGATATTATTATATTCATATTTTCTCTAAGTCACTAATTATATTTATTTATGAATAATAATTTAGATTAGAAGAAGAAATGAGATATTTATTCCAAGGCAATTTAACGTGGGAAACTTGTGATTTTTGATAATTCGAGGACAGATCTATATGATATAATAAGCAATGGGTTTACCAATTTAAATCGATTATCCACACTAGTTGGGTAGTCTTGCTTACGGTACCTGCCGCGAACGCGAATGTGGATAGGTACAAATGTACATTTAAGTTACGAAAATTTATGTGGGTAGGCACAAATATTCATAGTCAGAACGGAATGAGAGAGGGGAAGCAAGGGTGCTGCGAGCGGGACTTGATCCCCAAGCGGCAAAACGTAAAGAGCTGCCAATTGGTAAGTAAATAAATAAAATAAATAAATATTTCTAACAATCACACCACATTATCTAGCCCAAATTAAGTATCATTAAAGAACTTGTGTTATGGATACTAGATAACGGATAAATAAACTTAAGAAATATATAAACACACGTAAATATTTTTTATTTTATTTTTATATATAAATATTAGAAATAAACTTAAATAAACGTAAATATACATCCATGACTAGAAAGCAAATATAATAATATATCTGCCCCTACCAGGATTCGAACCCGGGACCTCTGGCATGGAAGGGAAGGCTACTTACCAACATACCAAACAGGCCGTCCTTTCCCGCCGTCCAGGCCAGTGATTTTATATTTCACTCTCAGCTTTATTTGATAATGTTGTGTCTATTATATTGTGTGTATTATGCCGAACTGCTTGCGAGCAGTGAGCAGCTCAGACCACAATGAGATTTACCAGTATCAGAATCTAAGCGAGGCATGGGGTGGCTGTTGGAGGCCACTAGGGGTGCAATCCCCCAATCGTATCAGCTCAGGTATATCTTCAACCAGGAAGATTAGGTACAGGTTATAACCAGATAACATCTGCTCAGCTCAGGCACCTACATCTTAAACCAGTAAGAGTAGGTACAGGCTATAACCAGATAGCCAATACTTACATACTTCGAGAGTCCAATACCGTTTAGGATGTATTTGACGACAGTACCCGGCTGTTAGTAAACTACATCGGGCGTTGCTAAGGTTCAAGTAATTGTTCACTGGAACCAAACAATATGTTACACGCCTACACGACTACAATGTCGACAAGCCAATATGCATAATTTCAATCCAGGTACCTACTGTAATGAACATTACTTTAAGAAGCCAATTTTTTCAATTTTCATTAACTTTCTAAGTTAGTTCAGATCATTCAGATTCAAAATTAGAACTACTACATAGTGAGCTACATTGTCAAAAGTTATATGTTCGTCCAGTTTCAATAACTACATACTGGTGGTAACCATGGAGCGTTGGTGACGCAGTTCCACCCAGGTTACTTTCAAATGTTCCGATGAACTACAATCCGTGCACATAGGCATTGTAAGGAAACCTCAATAAAATAGACGAATGTTGAAGGTATGTGTAAGTTTACCAACCCACAGTGGACAAACGAGGTGGACTATAAATTGCCTGACATCAGCCTTTAGTTGAGTCACCCGATGTCCTTGCCGTGAGACAGTAATGGCTGATCGGATAGATACATGTCTTGTATCTATCCGATCCAGAACATTTCGACGGTCAACGCGAAATTTTATCCGCTTAGAAACTTGGTTTTACAATTGTCTTATTTTAATACCAATGCAGTCTGTTACCGTCACCATGGTTTACTTAAACGACGCTTGTATTATTACAAACGTAGTTATGGAAACTCTATAGATTCAAATTAAACCCTAATGAATCCTCGCCTTTACCTGCGTCATTATGAAAATGAAATCAGTCTTTGTTTTAAATAATTTGGGATAGTTTCGATTATAAGCATATCTTTATTCAATTTAATAATTTATATTTTACAAACTTCTTAATGAAAGATGAGAGAATCGTTAATTCAGACGTAACTAAATTTATTTGAAGGGAAACAAAGAACTTTGGCGTCATCGACCGGTCTATATTAGAATCATTATAAGAATATCACCTTTATATCTGAAGTATGCAAGTATGATAATAATATGCAGCTATTCATTATATAAGTTACTTAATTGGTTTTAATGAAATTAAAACAGCAGAAGATACGCGACGCTCTTACATGACGTACTTAGCAATGGATCTGCTACTCCCACACATTCCTGTCTAATGCATCGTTGTCACGGAAGTACGTCTTCTTGAGGTAGCGTCGGGTGACGGGTCGCTCACTCCCTCTAATATGGTTGAGGAGGGCGATGGCTGGATCCCGCGTTAACTCGTGAACTCGGGTGCCGTTTGAGGGAGTTCGTCGTTTGGATAGTTGGGGGGAGGGACTTGCCGAGCTAACAGATGCAGAAAAGAATAATTTTGTATAGACATAAAGAGACTCTGTAAATTTATTTTGAAAAAAATATACCCGTGAAGTTTCTTGCCAGTTCTTCTTCACGAAGGTTTTTTCGAACTGGTGGTAGAATCATGTTTTATTTGACGTCAATAAGAACAAGTAATTGTCAATGTTGAGAAATAAATATTTCATTTCATTTCATTATATAATATATATTTCATATATATATATATATATATATATATATATATATATATATATATATATATATATATATATATATATATATTATAATAGGTCTTTACCTATGAAACTGCCGTTTTGCCGTACTGGCCATTTCAAATGAAAATATTTTTTTTTTAGTGATAATTCTAATTTCAAATTAATTTTATTTGATATACATGGAATTCTTTTTCTAAAATCGCCATTTGTTTAATAGTTAGTGTTTTGTTTTCAACGCATTCGAACATTTTTCGTCATCAGGGATAAGTTAAAAATTCGAGTAATTATGGAGTATGAGTACCGTCGTGGCAGCAAAGCGGCACAAGCGACACGCAACATCAACGACGTTTACGGAGCGAACACTACAAACGAACGCACCACCCGTTATTGGTTTACCCGCTTCCGTTCTGGAAATTTTGACCTGAAAAATGAACCCCGTGGTCGTCCGAAAACTTTGGTCGACAATGTCGAATTAAAGGCAATTGTGGAAGCTGATGAAACTCAATCCACGGCTGAATTAGCAGCAGCTTTCGACGTTAGCATCAAAACAATATTGGTCCATTTGCGTCAAATTGGCAAGGTAAAAAAGCTTGACAAATGGGTACCCCACGAACTCAATGACCGCCAGCGCGAAGTACGCGTGGAGACGTGCCTTGCACTGCTCAGCAGGCATACAAATGAAGGAATTCTGAACCGCATTGTTACTTTTGACGAGAAATGGATCCTGTTTGACAATCGTAAGCACTCAGCAAGTTGGTTGGACCCTGGTTCAGCACCCAAACAATGCCCTAAACGAAAACTTACCCCTAGAAAAGTGATGGTTACTGTTTGGTGGTCTAACGCGGGTGTAATTCATCACAGCTTCTTGCCAAACGGGACAAGCATTACTGCAGATGTGTACTGTGAAGAACTGAACACAATGATGGAGAAGCTCGCACGTCTCCAACCAGCTTTGGTCAATCGTTCGGCTCCACTGCTCCTGCACGACAACGCGCGACCTCATACTGCACAGCAGACGGTCTCCAAGCTACAAGAGTTGGGGTTGGAAGTTCTCCGTCATCCGCCGTACTCACCAGACCTTGCGCCTACAGACTTGTACTTTTTCCAGAATTTGGATAACTTCTTGGCGGGAAAAAAATTCAATACCCGAGAGGCAGTACAAAATGCCTTTGAAGAATTTGTTGCCTCCCGTCCAGCTGATTTCTTCAAGAAAGTCATCAATAAGCTACCAATGCGTTGGCAAAGATGCATTGATTGCATGGGTTTGATTAATAGATAGATAGATAAAAAAATTACGCTTCATTAATTTCGTGAAAAACGGCAATTTCATAGGTAAAGACCTAATATATATTTCATATATATAATATATATTTCATTATATAATATAATTCCCAGACGAACACGCCACTGTATGGCCCAAAAGAAAGTAGAAATTGTATTATGGATGCTCATACAGTGAACCTAGGATAAACTTAAGTATATATAAATATAAACAACCACCACACGACAACAAACAATTGTGGTCATCACACAAAAACATGTCCCGGCCAGAACTCGAACCTGGGATCTCCGGTGTTTGAGGCAGGCTACTTCCACTGTCGCTACTCAACACGCTATTTCGAAACGAAATAAAAATATAATAAATCAAAATGGAGTGCGTTCTTTTTTCAAATTCACCACTACATTATTTATGGTGAAATGTTTGTACCATAAGTAATACCAAGTATAAATCTTGAAGAAATCATTTCAAAGCGAAGATAATTGATGATTGAAGAGTTGCAGCCACTGCAGCCGCTTTGCTTCAACCGTTTCTAAAGAGCCGTTTACATTATTAATGTTATTTCGTACGCATATGCAGGTAACACGAAGTACCTACCTGCGAAAATGTAATTCGGAATACCATGGGAAAGTCAATAAATTTTAAACTTAATAAATCGTTATTGATTGTATTCTTAATATTTGAAAAAAAGAAAAACATTTCTTAGAAGCTCTGCCTGTAACACAACTGATATTTATCTCCCCCAGGCCTGTTCCGTTGTGACTTAAAAGCATCATATATAAAAAGTGAACGTACAGTTAGGGTCAGAAAACCATCATTACCAAAAAAGCGTTAAAAGAAAATATCTGGGCTCTCTTTCAATTCAGTAGCACGTGGTCAACTTTACTGTCACTGTCAAAATTACACGTCTAGTTCTCTAAAATATGTCATATATTCGGTAAGTATATTTAAATTTTTAAGGTATAAATGTACAAAAATACATTTGAATTTAGTCAAGGAATCAGTATAAAATCATATTTTCCTTTTGTGGTATCAAGTTTAATTCGATTTATTATAATATTATTATTCATGATTTGAATTTTTAGCATCGGCTTTTTCTTAGTTCTGTTTTAAATCTTGCACGTTATTTATGTGAAACTGTGGATCTGATCTAGTTTTTATTTGTGATCCAAGATTTAAGGCTGCCTTTACACCGAGGCTGTGCGAGGAGTTCAAGTATAAAGTGCTAGTTTGGGATAGTCAATACATGTCCTACCCGACGACATCGGGTAGTGAAGTCTAAATGTAAAATTGCATCTAAAAGCGATTGATTAACTGTAGCTTTGCCACTTTCCAATGCTTACCTACAAAGAACTAGCAAATCATACCATCTGCAAGTACTAAAACAGATACAAGGAATTTAAAATAAAACGCAAAGTTTGGAATTATCAAAAGTAGAGTAACAAGGCGTCTTTTGAAGAGGCGTGTAAAATTGTCGTCTTCTTCATCACTTTCCATCAGGTGAGATGCAGTTAAGTGTTTCATATATTAACTGCTCTCTGTTTTTCTTTGACAACGTGGGATTGCGATTATCCTTCGGTAAGGGTTCTGAATTTGATAAATTAAAACTCAGTGTAATAAACACTGAACCTTATTAGGTTATTTGACCTATTACCCTTTAGAATTAGTTTAATTTCGTTTAGACACCAAAGTATGAAATATCTCCTTTAGGGAAATTTACCAAAACAGAAAGGGAAACCAAATCTTACGCCATTGTTACCAGTTTTCACTGACAGTTCGTCACAAGTCAGCACACCGACCAGGTTATCTGTGCAGTCAATGGCGAATCTGCCTTATATGTAAACATTTCTCTTTGTACATACTTATTTGCCATAGGAATCTTTAGGTTCCGATATTGTCTACCGAATATATAAAATATATATAGAGAAGTTGGCGGCACTGTACATATACGCACGGTTTGACTAAACAACTCACACAAAGATAAACCAAAACTGGTGACGTGTCACTGCGCTGTCAGGTAGACTTTGAGCCGTAATACACTACTGCTCAAAGAGGGTAGGCTGATAGTTTAATAGCTCAGATAAACTATTAATATAATTTAGAGAATTTGACATAATTTATATAAAAATCTTATCAAGTGTCAAAGTAATTATCCAGATAATAGTTATCTGACTATTGGAAAATCAGCCCTAAGTGTATGCTCTGAGTCAAAGGCTCTTTGAACCTAGGTATTTATTTACGTAAAGCATCTAACTATAAATATTTATACGCCATGAGAAACTCGTTTTAATTTAATGGAAAGTGACAAATGATGCGCTTGCGATTATGTAAGACTGGTTAAATATAATCTATGCATCTGTGTAATGTGGAAGTTTGGAATTCATAGTTAATAAAGATATCGACAGGGTGCGGTGTCGCCTGGGTGTACCCGATCCCGTCTAGCCGAAGTGAGTCCCATCCACGAGACTATGCACACTGCCATGTATAGACAGAACATGTAGAGCAAGGCGTCTTAGTGGATGGCATTCACTAAACTTTAGTGATATTAGAGTTTCTCGTGTAAAGATCTCGTCTGGAGCGATACACCAGTTCTTCCTAGTTTGACTGCCGTAATAATCACGTTTACGAGTTTTCAATCATTTGTATATAAAAATACAGGGTGCGTGAGATATATCTATAAAAGTATATAATTACGTACATTTTATTTTATTCATACCATACCTAATTAAGTAAACCTCGTAATAGCAAGGTATAACGAGCCTTACCTTAAGGATATCGCAAAAAATGTTGATTGTGTTAAATTGTTATAATCTTGAATTATTTTTATCTGCGTAAAAATTTATATTGCATCACGACATGAATGTAGCTAGCTAGCTATTGAACTGTATTGGAAACGTCACGGCGCCGAATTATTGTTTTGACAAGTAAAAATAATCGTGCATTTTAAAACAATCTGAGCTCTCATTAGAACCTCCTTTGAACGCCCGCCGCGGACTGGCCACTAAGACGCTATCGCTCGCTCTGCATGCTTGTGTTCTTTCTTTGAATTAATTTCTCGATTTACGCGCGCATTTTTGATTGTGTTTTTTTATTTATAATCTGTATTGTTTCGTTTGTTTAGATTTTGTGCCTGTTTTTGTTTTGTTTCTTTTTTGGAGTTCAATCAAATACAATGGTGATTCTTTTAATGGTAAGATTTTGTTTATAAATATTAAGTTTTTTATTCAGTGTATTAATGTTATTTTTTCATCTTTTCGCCAGACAGTTTAATATCATCAGAATTATTAGAGAAAATCCTCAAAACTTACGCAATCTAAATTAATTTAGCAATGTAGTACACCTACCTTTTTGAATAGATAGTTAGAAAAAAATTTTGATTAAAAAAACATAAGAAACAAATAAGAATTTGAAAGGTAAACGCGATATAAAAGATATATGAACAAAATATATTTAGGATGGGATACCAACATTATATGTATATATATATTACTTTCTGGGTTACTGAAGTCCGCATGATTATTAATGTTTATTGGTCACCATATTTTACAGAAATTATTTAAAACTAGGAACATAATAAAAAAAAGTAATCTGGTAGGTACATAAATTTCTGCATACATATTTTTGAAAAACTCTAAACTCCCGAAATAGGAAGATCTGTGACTCGGGAGCCAGTGCCCTCCTGTCACTTTATAAGATTGACTCGTTCTTTAAACATAACTTCCATAAGGGGATTAAAACAAAGTAAAATTTAAGTTTTACTTATCAATCCTGGGAAGTTCTAATGTAATGTAGCCGTTTTTAGTCTGCTCTACATTTTTTCTGTTCTAATGAAAAGTTACAACAATTGCTAATAGGTAGGTACCTTTAAAGCTACATTCGCAGGAGAACTTGAAGATCTTTGCCAAGTTAATTGCCATTGTTTATATACGAGATGTGAAACATTAAATGTATTGTATATAAATGCATAACAATGTAAGCAGATTTAGGTAGCGCTAACGAAAAAGATTTTTTTACAAGTGATCTTGAGAAAGGCACTCTACCATTCGACCATCTGCATCTCTATACCTAGATACAGTTAGTAGAGTTGGTTCAGGCTCATATTCGCATTCCAATCTCCTGTAGTGTCGTACAAAAGACCGAAAGTGAGCCTCCGTTGACTGCGGCGACTGTACGTACTATGTTCCATATTTCACTACACAGGAGTCAATACTAGGAGTTCCTGATGTGATGAACTTGAAATGAAAAAGATCTTAAAAAAGCGGTAAAACTTTAGTTTATTAAAAATTCAATAATTACTATATTTGATCCAATTTTCTTCTAGCAGAGCGTGAAATAAGTTATTGTGACAGATTTCTGGTGTCCAATCATTGGGCTAGGACTAAAGATCTATTTAAGTTATATAAAACATTTAACAGTTATTGCAACTTATAAATATCACTTAAACTTATATTTTTAGTAAGTTATGTTGTTTAAAATTGTATATTGGCCAATCGCACGTTTGCGAATGTCGGAAGTGGAGCGCTTTCACGCTAAGATGGCTACGTTCGCAATGTAAACTGTGGTTCCGGTCAGTTATTACGAAATAAATTTACACTTCAAAAGTTTTATGTAGGAAATTAAAAATGAGTGTTGTCTTTAATTTGAAGAAAAATGAAGATTACGCTATTTAATCTGGACAATTAATAACTACGTCGCAAATTGTTGACCCAAAAATAAGAATGAAATTCTTGAATTAGAAATTCTAAAACTGAAACTAATTGATAGATAATTATATTAATTATCGGTGTACACAATGTTTAATCATAGTTTTCACGAAGAAGTTTCTTCACTGCTAGATAATTAAAGAGTTATGAGAATAAAAATCATCGAAACCTAGAAACTTTTGAATTAAGGCCTTGATTGTCATGTTATTATAGTTTAACTATTTTTAGTATTTAAATAAAATATGATTATCAAAGTTATAGAGGTATTCAAATACTAGTTCAAATACAAATCGATGTGTTGCTGAATCTGAATCTTCTAAAAAAAATTTCTGCCATTGATTAAACAAGATAAAAAAAATATACATGAGTGTTACTGATGTACTAGGTTACTGATCGGCACTAGCTGAATAAAATACAATATAGGTGTTATAAATGAAACGACGGCTCTGTATGAATGCTGGTTTATTACTGACGAACGAACGAATGAATTGAGACACGCAGGACTCGAACACCACACTCCTTCCTCACTATTTTGAGATCCTAATAAAAAAAACAATAGGTACAATACTTATTAGGTACTAAATCTTATAATTAATATTCTTAAGTCTAGGTCTAAGCTGACGAGGACCGAGGGTTACAATGTCAACCTGCTCGCTTTCCGAAGCCCCTGCTGATGGTACAACCTCCTCTAACACAGGGTCTTGTAATGGCTCAGCACTTGCCTCCTCCCACTCCTCTCCATCCTCCTCCACACCTGCATCTACAATACTAGTATTATTTTGTGTAGTATCGGGACAAGGTGGGTTCTCTTGCAAGGATGTTGGCGCGTCTAGGTTTGAGTTAGAGGAAACAGGTGCTATGTCAGTCGTGTTCTCGGTGATACAGTTAGTTATACTTGGAGTCGACATGGGCGCCCCAGTATACTTTCTTAATTGATTTATATGACGCCTACAAGTTGTATTATAACAGTCAACCTTAACTTCAAACAGTCTATTTCCTATTGTTTTTTGCTAGCCTTGTCGTTCAACAAAATCTGGCTATCCGAATGTGCCAGCTCATATATGCCACACCTAACGCAGCTGAGACTCTCGACACTCTCGTCTACATTAATATGCCAAATGTTAGCGATAAATGAACTCAAAAGTTTTGATTGCGTACCGGAAGTCTATTTCTTCTTTAGCTTCATCGCTAATGGCATTAAGTGATTTTTGTGGTACAGGGTGGCCACAAAAATCACTTTACGCTGACCTTAAAATTTTTTTTTATTGAAACAATGAACTTGATCTACGCAGCCTGGTCTGGTGTAACTTACAGTTTCGTTATCTTACTAAATATCTTGACAGACATGAGAATACTGTTATAAGTGTAACACATACATACTAAGTATTAAGTAATTATGTTAAGTTTGACATTATTGTGTGCGAGTGTGTAGGAATGGAGAAATCGGATTAATTTTGCAAAGATCGTGTGAAGCTTGATAAAAACTCGTTATAATTATCGATATTAAATTGCTAATGCAATGCTATGAGCAGCATTTGCCTAATTTTTTAAAGTCCGTTTTCATTTTCTGCCGATTTTTGGCACGAATATACCGTAAGCTTGTATAAACCGACAAACTACTTATATTTATTTATTTCCTTCCCAGGTACTCTTATGCGCCTCCAGTTCCCTTGTTCAAGGAAAAATAGACGTAACTGGTGATCTGTCAGCCGCGTCACCAGCTCAAATTAGGATGGCCATCGAAAACAGATACGATGACACCGGCCCCGGGGCCAAGGGGCCCGAAAATGCTCACAAAATGTACCTGAACCTAGATGAAGCTCTCGTGGCGTACCTCAATGACCCCGATACTAAACTATCCGACGGCGACAAGATGAGGGCTTTCCGTGCGTTCACCAACACCGACCTAAAGCATCCCAACCAACATATCCCTGACGAAAAAGGAGCATACAAACTAGTGTCCCTCACCCCTAACAAGTACATCTTAGAAAAACCAATACTGTTGCAGTCTGAGGCGCAGAGCGTTTGGCCGTCGCTTGAAAACAAATGGCAAAATCAAATTCCGCATTACAACGACAAGTTGATCCAACAATACCAGGATCCCGTTGTATACAGGCCGCTTGAGACCAACTATGCTGCCGTCCCTATAAGGGATCATTTGAAACAAAACGTTGAGATTTACAAGGGCAAGCCAGGGTATGAACATGAGCCGCTGTTGGACTCGGCGTATTTGCCAGAAAGCCCACGTAGTGCTGCGGTGGTCCCGCTGCCCGTGCGTTCCGCCGGCCGTGTGGCCTATCGACCGGACCGCCAGCCTACCTTCGCCAGGTTCCCCTACACCAGACAACCCAGCTTCTTCGACCTTGACAAGACCATCGTCAAGGCAGAGAAGGAGAGCCTATTTCCAGACACCCATACGCAAGACCGGCATTATTCATATTCTTACGGTGTAAAGGTAAGTTTTTTTTATATTACATTTGATAAGCATTTGTCTTTTATCTGACCTAATAGAAAGTGATGATGAAGACTTGGATGTAACACGTGCATCGAAGAGGTGACCATTCACTCTGCTTCTGAATATTCGGGACTATATGTTTTAGGAAAAACGGATGCCAGCAGCTCATTCTATACTTTGACAGTGCGAACCAAAAAGGAGGCATCTATCAAATCGCTTGGCAATTTTTTTTTGCTATTCTCTTAATTCCTTTTGTACCTTTCTAAAAATTCATTTACGCTCATTTGATCGTGTAGTTAGAAAAAGGTATGTTTTATTAACAAAACCATTACAGCGTTCGAACTGGCTGCTTGGTTTTTGCGTTGTGGAATGCTAAAAAAGGTTACCGAGTTTGGTGGTAGATCCCGGTACTATTTTAACTAGTATTAAATAGAATTATCTGAACTGATTTACAAATAGAAAGCGATTACCAAGTTGGAATCGCTGTTTCTGCGTCTGTGACTTGCGTACCAAGTCGACTTTCTATCCTCTGAGGCCGCTAGCGCAGCTGCACCTAGCCCCGGGCTAGTCAGCTAGTGCTAGCTAATTCAGAAGTGCGCAAGTGGGCCTGAGTGAATCAACTTGGACTCAGTAAAACTAGCATAGTTGCCGATGTTGTTGTACGCATGTCTAACACGCTGTCGTATGTGTTTTGGTGTCAGTTACGCAAGGTTACAACTCGAGTCTCCTAGCAGAGAAAGGTTACCAGTCTCTAACAAGTGACACAAATGTTGATCAAACTAGATCGTTTAGAAAAGTATCTACAAGTTTAATCGTATTGAGTGTCGAATATAAATTCTCCATTGCAAATTAATTAAGTAATCTTATGTAACATGAGTAGAGTAGAGTCTCTACTCCTGATCTCACGGGATCTCTCTTTATATAGAAAAAAGAAAAAAAAAGAAAAATATAATGTATAAAAAATATGAATCTTATATACTAGAGTTTCTTTTGTTAAGATCTCATTAGGGGTGGTACTACAGTACTTCCGATTTGACGTAATCATCACGTTTATTCGAACGGAGGCTGCGCTCGGTAACGCATTGTTAGTCAAGATAATAATCACATTGAATCATAATAAATAAAACATCTACGATTAAGGATATCTATGGGTAGAAGGGAATTACCATCAGATGGGCCGCGTCTTCGTTTGCCGGCTATATAAATAGTAAAAAAAAAGTCATTTCCGAATTCGATATTGGAAATTCATTTCTATTCAAACATTATCGCCAAAACAATACACTATGCCCGAAGGCACACTATACTTCTTTATTATTATTAGCTGCTCACAATAACGGCTTGCTTGATTGTTTACTCGATACAATCTCAGTACAGTCACGAAGTTTGAATCATTCTGGTTCGTACTGTGGTAACAAAAAGTCCACACTCCATTTCTGGTTCCGGTTTGGAAATAAATTACGTTCCATTAGCGTTGGTTAGTACTGGAAGTTCTGTTTCATGATTTTTGTACGATTGAAATATAAAAAATGGCCTTATCCTTATGACGTTGGTCTTAAGAAGACATAGTATCCATTACAGATATACCAGATGTGTAGAGACACGTAGCAGGCCACACAGAAAATTTTGCGAAAAAAGTTTTTATGTATGAGACCCTGGCCACTTATAATTTATTTAAAAAAATCGATTTACTAAAGATTCCAAATAGACATAAAATAAAATATAAATGTTCGAAATTTAAATCTCACTCTATATTTTTTTACCAGCATTATAAAACTATTGTGTGTCATAGAAAAAATGGATCTGTGTCGGAACATGTTCGTGCAATGATTTTTTACGACGTCAAATCCAACTTAAAACCTGATGAATCGTTTAATCGACTTCAATTAGCCTTGATGAACAAGGCACCTTCTGTTTAAGTGCGGTCGCCTAAATTTGAAGGATGAAGAAAGAAGTGGTCGTCTTTTGACTGCTGTTACTTACGGTAAAAAACGTGCTACAAGTGAAAAATTTGATTCAAAAATGCCGGCGAATCACATACGAGGAGGTTCAGCACAATTTGCAGATTGGATCGAGATGTGCTGATGATATTCTACACAACCACCTATGCGGAAGGAGGATTGCTTCGCTCTGGGTACCCCACAAACTCACCGACGTGAGTTTTCACGATTATATTTACGATACAACTATTTCCAATATAATGACGGGTGATGAATCTTGGATTTACCAATATGATCCAGAATGAAAGCACCAGCCAACAGTATGGCTGTTTCAAAACGAACCAACACCTACAAACGTGAAACGATCGAGAAGCGCTGGAAAAATTTTGATTGCGGTATATAGTGTAAGTTCCTATAAGACACCAAAGTAAAGTCAATGCAGAGTAGAACACTACCAAATACTTGCCAGAAGCGTTTGTTGCTGCGAGCAACAAGCGACCGAACACGGGACTCCGAGGCCTTTTGCTCCGCCACAACAACGCGCCCGCGCACTCCACGATCAAGACGAAGGAATTCCTAAACACCACACCGGTAAAACTTTTGGGTCATCCGCGTTACAGCCCTAATTTGGCACCGCGTGACTTCTTCTTGTTCCCTAACATCAAAAACCAGGTTAAGAGGATACAGTTCCCATTGCCAGAAGATGCGCCCACTGCTTTAAAGAAGGCCGTTGAGGAAGTACCTGTTGCAGGAAAAGTGCTTTGAAAATTGGACCTAAAACGCATGAAACTTTGTATAGACGCTGGTGGAGAGTTCTTTGTATAATATAAAAAGTAGAACCAATTGAACATTTGTGATTCTCATTTATAACCAAACAACGAAGCTATGCAAAATGTCCTTTGCGGTTGCCTCATAATTAAAGTAAAAACACGAGTTTTACCACGTTATTTTGGAGTACCGTTTTGGTACTGATCCCCCTCAATCAAAGATTTTAACTAGTTCAAATTTTAAAAATTATAAAATGATTATAACTATTCGCTTATTATTTTTATAAATGTGTTTTTATTTTAGTTTTATTTTCTTACGACCGGCACGATTATGCGCCATTACATCACACGTTATGCTCATTTACATATACTTAAATCGGTGCTGTTCTGTAAGTGAATGAAGAAGCCAAGCGACCTATAGGCACTGTAGGCCTACATGAACCATATGGTGCATTTATATAGGATTAAGCTTTGGATTTATAAGCAACCCGTGACGTAAGACACTGCTTATCCCCTTAGTGTTTAATCTTCCATTAAATAAGATTGAAATTAACAAAATTGGTATTCAATACAAATACAGTCTCAAGTCAAAAATATGAAAAAAAAGTCAACAATTATTAAACTCGTGAATTCTAAATTTTGTTCTTATTTTAGTTTAAATAATTGCCACTTATTTCAAAGCACAATAAATGCTCTTAAAAATTGCTGTGAAACGTTCATGATCGCATAACTATGTCCTTTTACAATCTACTTACCAAATTACGTTGCATTGACGTCAACGCTCCTAGTATAGAAAGAAATAACCTTATTTTTGCTATACCGTTGTGTAAGAGCACCTGAATCAAACGAATATAATATTTATGTAGATTCGACGTCGTTACAACTTTTACTTTCCTTAAAACAGGTCCTCTCACGTGATCACAACAATTACGCGCAAGTCATTTATCTGTCACTGTCGGGAAATAGGCGGGCCTGCTTCGGATCATGCTTAGCGTGGTAATTACAATATCCTTATTTCAGTCAGTGAATGTTAAATTTAGAAAACTTAGGACAGGCAATGCCTTAATAAGCAGTATAAATGCCCGGCTTCGACTTTAACTCGCAATGGTCACTAGTGCTTTCATTGAAAGAGTTACAATATTTACTAACCAGATTAGGAAGATGAGTGGGTAACAATATTGGAAGGCCAACGACTTATTGAAAAACTCTTTTTTAGTGGAAATAAAAAGCTATTTTACTACGTTGCGCCTAGCTGTGGATAGCGAGCCTAAAAACAAACCACAGAGGTGGTAATAGGCCTTTCTAAACTTTGTACTGGAGTTAAAGAAATGCAATGTCTTGGAGTCAAGGTGCAAAATATTGAGGTCTAACTCATACGAGCTCCCATCGAATGAACGTTTGTCAATTTGCCATGTGATGATTAATGGCGCCTTGCATATTGTGCCTATTAATCATAGATATTACAACGTCAATAACTTTATTTAGATCCAGATACACTATATAGCAAAAATCTTCAAACGCTAATTGTCATAAAACCCGTAAGACGGTACCAGCAGCAGCGCTATACAAAACGAATCGTCTGTAATATGAGAATTTTCTTGCATAGAAATGAAAAAAATATAAAATTAATTGGAAATCTAGAAATAAAAAACAAATAAAGTAAGGAACATTTGATAAGCATCATAATATGAGAAAGGAATTAACTGATTTCGACATTGACATTTAATCGTAATAATAACACGTAAATACTAGAGACAAACTTAGTAATAAGTTTTAGCAATTTAATACATATCTACATAAATTCTCTTCACTGCCAGCTGCAAGAATTGACATTTAAAAAGGAAACTAATTTTCTATGCTGCGCACGAGTTCGAAATTATTACTTACTTACGAAGCAGATAATGATGGGGTTGTCGTTAGATCAGGTGCCGGGTTGGATACAGTGTGAAGAGAGGAAAAGTGTAGTTAAATCTAAGAATCATAGACAACCGAAATAGGAACTGATTTTCCTGATTTAAATGTTTTTAAATAATTGTGATAATTGAGGGATCTGAGAAAGTTATTATGATAAAAGTTATAGATATGAAAATATGATTAGCGCGAGGACAATAGACAATAGCTTTGACGGAACATCACTATTTTAACGTAAACATTTCTTATGAACTGTAGGTATTTAGAATATCTTTGTTAATATGCAATTGATGGGGTTTCACAAGCAGTGATGCTTGATAATGATATCTTTTGTGTAGAAAAGATGTGTATCTTTAGCAGTATTTCCTCTTTTAAAAATAAAGCAATATTTCCTAAGAGTAAAACCTGGTATTTCCAGTATTAAGAGTACTTTTCCTCCAGTTTGCATCGGAAAATATCACCCTGTATAGTTAAGCAAAATGTATTATACGTACTGTGATTTAGTGTTTAAAAATTGGGAAGAGACTGGCTACCCACGATCCAGGCAATCACTGGGAATGATTGACTGAGTGCCAGTGCTATAGTTTGTATATTTTTAGTCTACGTTTGGGGCAAATAAATTTTCTTCTTTGTGTAAAATTGATTCTGTGTTTATGAGTGCGCATAAATGCGCACAAAAGAAATTTTACATACAGAAAGCATGCGATCAGAAATACCACAATACTGTCGTCCCAAAATTCTTATCTAAACGAAGCATACAAAAGCAATTTAAGTATAAAGAGCTATTAATTTATAAATTGTAACAATAAACACTTGATAACGAAGTGAGGAAAATCTAAATCTGTACATTGTGTTTGGGAAAAGTTGTACTGACCTTGTTGACGTACTAAAACCGAAGCAATCGATTCAACACGCTTGGAGATTTACTGACTTGGTTAAGATAACTTAGCATAAAGAACATTTATTTATTCACAAACAAGAATACTTACAAATTCTTGATAGGAAAATGAAAAAAATTAAAGATAGAGTACAACGCATTACACATACTTTGTAGTGGCATGTGGCGATGTGGAAAAAGCCTAGCAGGATGACCGCGTTGGCTAACAATGAACATTGTGCAAAATTAGTACCAGCCTAAAGGTTACAAGTCACACTCACCAATCTTTTTGAATTTTCTCTGAAGAATCTCCGGGCAACCCTGACCCAAGGACCCCATAGTCTCAACCCCAAAAGCCTCAAAAAGTGTTTAAGCTGGCTTGGCTGCCAATGACGCGAAAAGTGTAAAGCATAGAGATAGCTTATTAAAATACGATAAGGATTTAGTTATTGGGGTTAAGTAATTGTGTATTGTTAGATATATCAGAAATATAGTTATTAGATATCTTTTACTCCACTCGTTATTCATCAAACTGTTCTTTATTCAAGACTCACAAGTTTCGGGCCCTGGGGCGCGGTAATTTTTTTTAAATTCATTAACTTACTTGCAATGCACAATAACTAATTACAGCTTATTGTTAACAAAATAATTTACAATAATTACTTAGGCAGTAACTCATACAAACTTGGGCAGAAATACAGTGTATATAACAGCTGATAAGAGACATACTTTTTTTTTATAATATAATAATCCCCAGACAAATACACCAACTGTATGGCCCCAAAGTAAGCAGAGCTCGTGTTATGGATGACCATACAGCGAACTGGGGGGTAACCCAGAATAAACATAAATATATAAATATCAACAACCATGACCCGAGAACAAACATCTGTGTTCATCACACAAATGAATGCCCCGGCCAGGACTCGAACCTGGGACCTCCGGCGTATGAGACAGGGCTTCTGACCACTACGCTACTCGGCCGTCACTTTGTACCGACATGATACACCATAAGTGTCAAAAGCACGTGGCCTTGCATATCATGTCGGTCTCCCAATGGTCGTTTTATTTATTGAAGAAATGTCTCATAAATATTGCATGATAAATCATTTGCAATTGACGCAAAGGTTATGGCATACTGCGGGTGCGGGCGAGCGGTAACAGCATCCTGAATATGATTGCAAATAGACTGGATAGCATGTATATAAAGCATTCCTGTGCCATTTCTTGGGGCGTGTAAACATAGTTTATAAGCACTAATATACTAACAACATGAGTCTTTGTTACGTAATATATATATATAAAAAAAAACATAATTCATTCATTCTTTCATTACAGACACTAAGCAAAAATGAAAAAAAAAAGAAATTACTTTTTCTTCTTAAATAATTGTCAGCTGAACTTAGATTCATTTTCTTTTAAATGGTGTCTTTGGAAAAGTAGCTCAGTATTGTAGCTGAGCCTACGTGCCCTTTTTCCAAACAGTAAAAAAGCCACCCTGTATATCAGCCCAATTTAAGTCTAGAGATTCCCTAATTTCAGATAAAACATTATGCACTGTAGGTGTAGTTGAGGATCGCAATAGGGGTAACATTACTCGGTATGAGATTAGTATGACACATATGACATTAAGTAATAGATAGTCAGTTATATTCGCCGCATGGCGCTCATTCGTTCACATTGTCACATTACTTCTGCAACAGTTCACTGCACTTCACTAAACTGATACATTGTTACTCTCACAAACACACCTCATTTATGTGGATTTCATGTACGCTGATTACTTTAAACAGGTTCTCGGCACGTGTCCACTATTTTTTTTTGCTAAGTTTCAATGAAGATTTTCATTATACGTACCAGATCAGCACTTCTTTACCTCACAACAAAATTTGCATCTATTAAAATATCAACCAAGTTATGTTTAGTGTAATCCCCTCGTACAGCAATGCAGGAAATAACTCTTTATTACAAAACATACCACTTGAAATATACCAAATGCAAATGACAGCTAAATTATCAACTAATTATCGATCGCAAGTGATCTATTACTAGATCAGTTAACCTCGACATAACAGTATAGTTATATTCTGTAATGATACCCTGGTTCATTGTAATTATTGACCTGTCAAAATATCGCCGCGAGAAACAAAAGAGTCCGCGACAAGGTCGGCGCCCGCGCTGCCATAGATTGCTTAATTCTGACTTTGTGCACTCGGGATAAAGTATGATTATCTATCTATATGGCTATATAGCTTACAGTTTTAATTGGTGTTAGCCAAAAATAGACAGTTCAATTTCATATAATTTCAGTCATTGGAGTGTGAGTAGCGTGCACAAGAGGGCTCGTGGCTTGCATATATTGTGAATGAGGCCATTTTAGCTTGGCGCAAATAATGGTATCATAGCAAAATTGATTCCAAATGGGTACCGCATTACCCAAAACTAATAACCATTTAGAAATTATCTTTTTATTCTGATTTTATACTATTACATATTATAGAAGCTAATTTAAACTCTACTTATTAAAAACACAAATATTTTACTATATATGCAGTAACTTAAAGTGAACTCGTGACATATAAATCAGACTAATGGAGTTTTCGTTATAAAATTTGCATTATTTTTCGCAATTTTGTTGTAAAATGTGTTTTTGACCTGCTTCACTTTATTTGAAGTATTTGTTGTGGCTATCTATGTCGTGTCATTATTAGTATCTTTAATAATCTGACATCTGTTTTCAGTGAAAAATAAATTGATGATGTAACTATTAAATAAAGAAATCTAAAAGGTTGCAGAAGGTAACAATCAATTTTCACCGTCTCTTCAGAATAACTACATGACAAACCTATTTTATTAACGAAACGAAAATTCCCACTGAAATAATAATTAAAACACGTATAATTAAAATACCTCTTTAAGCTATTGCCTAATCAAAAGATTCCGAAGCCATCTTGTTCAATAAAGTTGTATAATCCGGACCATGACTCAAATAAACGTAACACTTGCCTACTTTTTCACAAACTGGGTCAAAACCACTACGAACGTACGGTATCGCATATCTCCATTGAGCCTCTCACAACGTATATGAAAGATATATTACAATTAAAAAGAATACTTAACTAAAAAATTGAACTCAAGGTATTTTTGGCCCTATTGTTAACGTGTTTTGATGGAACCTATAATTTGTTAGCATTTGTATGGGTAGCTATTTTTCTGGTTCATACTGCAGTAATTATAATAACAGTTGTGTTTTACTTAGAAAAATTTTTGTAGTTACAATACTCAGAACCTTTTCGCACTAATTATTTTCAGAATATTTTTTGTTTAATCTTTTATTAATCAAAAAATCTTTTATATAATTTTTGCTTCTTCAAATTCTTTAGATAGATATTAGCAGATATTAGGGAAGTAGCTTAAATAACTTTCATTTTTATTTAGCATCACTTTCACTTTCCGATCCGTTCGAATTGCATTAAACCTCTTTTAAAAAGTAGATACTTTTTGTAGTTGTGTAACATTGTTATTAAATCTAATAATTAGTGTATTCTACTATCACTTTTTACACTTCACTATCACTTTTTTTTATTTACTTTTGTGATTCCTAAACTCAGCTGAAACTATTTTTCGGAGCACTGCAATGCATACTAGCATTGTGTCTCAATATCATCTTTATATTTTAGGTTAAAGTTATTAAGTTTTAAGCTTTTTTTTAGCTCGGGATCATATTTTAGGTATTATGGTGACACTTCACAATGCGATTCGGTATTCGCGTTTTTTAAAGTTTTATTTGTGTTTAAGACCGAATAGTTTGAACACATTCTCCGGGCGGTCACGGGTGTTAGTGTATTCCTCTTGTTCGTGAGAATAGACAAGTACATACAAATAGAGCTACTTCACATCATCTTATAAGTTCGTCAATGGCCTTAGAGTTTATGGTTCCAAATATGTATGGCTATTTATATTAACTCTAAGCTTTCCTAAAATTTGTAATTTTAAAAAAAACCTTCCAAACTTCTAAAATATCCAAAAATAATAATATATAGAGTTTTTATTTCAGCCATATGGTAATTTCTTCATTTTTAAACAAATTATTATTTAATATATAAATCATTTAAGACACATTTAAATAAGTCAAAATTTTAGACAAGGGAGGTCAGGACGAATCTTACCGACGTGTGCCGGGTTATCCACAAGGCCAAGCAACGTAACAACCATTTCTAGATAAAATTATGGTACTCATTTTTCATATCTCATTAAAGTCATTGCCTTGGCATCTTAAAAAAAATGTTGAAGTGAAAAAAG
This sequence comes from Marasmarcha lunaedactyla, assembly GCA_923062675.1. NCBI lineage: Eukaryota > Metazoa > Arthropoda > Insecta > Lepidoptera > Pterophoridae > Marasmarcha > Marasmarcha lunaedactyla. Next base: position 25,024,775 of record OV281345.1, read on the forward strand.
TTGAAAGAGAGGAACAAAAATGTACTAAGTACATTAATTTACCACGTAGAAGTCTAGGACTAATAAAATATATGAAATACAATCCAATTAGTACGTATTATTGAATTTAACACATTGTTGCAAACCTGATTGACGACTACCGGCAGTGCACGAGCCAGCTCGAGCGTAGTGCTTTGTTTGCTTAAGCGATTACTGGCTGTCGACCTGGGGTTGACTGTTCACGGTTAAACCACGGATTCGAAGTCACAACCAGACGGTCTGTGATCGATTCTCAGCTATGACTACGATTCATGATTATCTTTTTAACTGAATTCTGTTAGATCTGAACCGTAACAGATCAAAGTCCGTGAAACTCAGAGCATTCATGTTGTGGACCATGCGTAACTTTAATCACTTGATTTACCTATAACAAGGGCGTGGCTGTCACTTACTATCGGTGGATTGCGGCATGTTAGCTGGCTATACAAAATAGTAAAAGAAATTAGAGAAAGCTCGATAGCAATATTTCGACCCAGCATAAAATTAACACCTTCAATGAACAATTTTGGATAAAATTAGATTTTAGTTTTTAGTTTTAAATTTTAGTCAGGTTGAAAGTTTCGTGTTGCTGCAAAAAATACGTAAATAACCCTTCTTTACGTATTTTTTGTCGAACACATTTTTAAACCTATGGCGTAAACCTTAAGTTATCCTTAACTTTATTTACATGAAAACAAATAACAATTGAATAAAATAAAGCTGTATACATTTATTTATTTACACACAGGAACATTCACAAATATACAATTAAATAATTTTACTCTTCCAAAACTTTTAATAAATATTACGATATATCGGTACAACACTATATTTTTTTAATTAGCTCGTTGTAATTTTTCGAGATCACACTTTTGGAAGTACTTACCATTTTCGTCGGTCGGTCCATCGACTAAACTCGAGTACTAAAGCATTCATTGCGCCATGATCCGCACAGTGTTGAACTACATGAACCGAAATATATGAACCGTGAAGTGTTAATCGATATCTATTCTTCAATTAATTCATGAGGCTAACTTAACGTAGTTGTACACGCTAATTACATTTAAATCGTATATTTCAAAGTAAGGTTTGATTTGAATAATTCTTTCTAAATTGAATATTGATAATTTACTAAATAGGTATCCTATTATTAAACTCAAAATCATTCTAGTGCGTTAATTTTTCATTGTAGTTAGATATATGTAAGATGTTGAACTAAATGTAAATTTATAAATATGTACAGTCAGCCAAAATTGTGGTCTATCATCCTATGGGTGCAGTGCAATTGCCCGTAATAACACAAGGTTGATTTTCCTTTGCAGTTACTAGGTAATTCTGACAGTTACTAGGTAACTCAAACTTGCTGCTATTTTGGTAACACAGGAAATTCAAATTCAAATTCAAATATTTATTTCTCAACATTGACAATTACTTGTTCTTATTGACGTCAAATAAAACATGATTCTACCACCAGTTCGAAAAAAAACCTTCGTGAAGAAGAACTGGCAAGGAACTTCACGGGTATATTTTTTTTTTTCAAAATAAATTTACAGAGTCTCTTTATGTCTATACAAAATTATTCTTTTCTGCATCTGTTAGCTCGGCAAGTCTCCCTCCCCCCAAGTATCCAAACGACGAACGCCCTCAAACGGCACCCGTTCACGAGTTAACGCGGGATCCAGCCATCGCCCTCCTCAACCATATTAGAGGGAAGTGAGCGACCCGTCACCCGACGCTACCATAAGAAGACGTACTTTAGTGACAATGACGCTTTAGATATTCATCGGGACGAAGAACTCATCGCACAAACAGACACATTACACATGCTTTGTTACAAATACTAGTACAATCCTGTTAATGAGGGGATTATACCCAAGGGCTTTTATCATCCAAATAATCGGATAGTTTATAATATGCTCTAGCACACAACTTCTCCTTTATAGTTTCTTTGAATTTGTCAGTAGGAAGACCTTGGATATCCTCAGGAACCTTATTATAAAAGCGTATACATTGACCCATGAATGAGTTAGTGACTTTATGAAGCCTGCTATTATGAGCTGCCAGCATATTTCTTCCTCTTGTGTTAACATTGTGCAGATCTTTTTTTCTTTTGAACAAGGTTATGTTCTTTTTAACATACATTAAATTTTCTAAAATATATTGTGAATGGAAGGTAAGAATATTTATTTCCTTAAATTTACTTCTAAGTGACACCCTTGGACCGAGCTGATAGATTGCGCGAACAGCCCTTTTCTGCAGAATAAATATAGCATCGATGTCGGCAGCACTCCCCCACAGCAGAATACCATATGTCATGAGGCTGTGGAAGTAACCAAAATAGACTAATCGAGCAATTGTTTCATTTGAAATTTGTCTAATTTTTTTAACAGCATATGCGGCAGAGCCAAGCCTTTTAGCTAAACCATCAACATGCGGTCCCCACAGCAGTTTGGCGTCTAAGGTTATGCCCAGAAATACAGTTGAGTTTACAGGAGTCAGTTCCTGGCTCTTAACTACAATGTTTGTGTTTACCTGTTTGACATTTGGCAATGTAAATTTAACACATTTCGTTTTTTTTTCATTGAGGAGCAAATTATTAGCTGAGAACCACTGCTCTGTGTTGGAGATGCATTTGTTCACCGCTCGATAGTCAATTTCTTGTCTTTTGATTTTAAACAAGAAGGAAGTATCGTCAGCAAACAATATGACCTCGCATTGATTCTTAACGACCGATGGCAGATCATTAATATAAACTAAAAATAGGAAAGGACCAAGAACTGAGCCCTGGGGCACACCCATTGTCACTGCCGATCCTGATGATTTTTCTCCATTTATTGCAACTTTCTGTTTTCTATTAGAAATATATGATTTAATCAAGGCAAGCGCTCGGTTTTTAATGCCGTAATGGTGCAGTTTCATGAGTAGAGTATTATGATCCACACAGTCGAACGCCTTGGACAAGTCACAAAAGACACCAATAGCATCACACGACTCCTCCCAGGCGCTGAATACGTGTTTTATGAGCTCAACACCGGCATCGGTTGTTGAGCGACCCCGCGTGAAACCAAACTGCTTAAAATTCATTAAACTATTACCGTAAAAATGAGAAAGTAATTGATTTAAAATTAATTTTTCAAAAATCTTACTGAGCGTTGGTAGTATAGATATAGGTCTAAAATTATTAGGGTCAGACATACTACCTGCTTTGAATATTGGAATGACCTTACTCAATTTCATTAAATCAGGAAAAACACCATTATCAACACAGTCATTAAATATACTGGCTAAGTACGGGGCTATACCATCAATGACAGATTCAATAATTTTAACAGAAATCCCATCTAAATCGGCAGTATTTTTTACTTTAATGCTTTTAAATGCATTTAAAACTTGTGGAACAGTAACATGTTTAAAAATAAAATCAATATTGCATGAATTTACATTTTCCGTTAGCAGTGACTGTGCAAGAGTGGAACATGAATTAATACTCGAAGTAGTTGTCACAGGGATGGCAGTAAAAAAATTTTTTCAAATGCTTCAGAAACTTCTTTGTCAGTTGACAACACTTTATCATTAATTTTTAAATTATATTTGGTGTGTGGTTCTTTTGCTTTCCCAGTTTCCTGATTAATTATATTCCATGCAGTTTTTGAAATGTTAGTACTATATTTAATTTTATTATTAATGTAATTAGATTTAGCTACACTGCAAACTCGTTTAAATAATTTTGAATACTTTTTAACATATTCATAAAATGTCTTATTATGATTATAAGTTCTTTCACTGTACAATTCATATAATCTATTTCTACTTCTGCATATTCCCAGTTCCCAGTGCCCAGTCACTAAACCTAAATAAATTATTATTTATACATATTTTCTTTTTTTTTAAAACAGAGTCATATTCATTTTTATTTTCGGAAGTTTCGTCAAAAGTGGTAGACCAGTTTCTCGGATGACTATATCTACCCAATGTGTTATTTTCTCAAAACGCATGCTGGCATTATCTTGCAGTTGATTCCTTTGTATAAAATCAGCTACGTGAGAGCTCTAACATCGGAAACTGTATGAAAGCTATATTTGAATGCGGATTAAAAAAGTAAACACGACACATCAATTAAAATTTTGTTTCAGATTCATACAATATCATGTATTTCCTAAACTTGTACGATGTATGTAAACGCGGATAAGTCTTACCGAAAAACAGTGTTCTTGTTAAAGAATTGTAGTGAAGAGCTGGTGTCTGAAGTTCTGAGAGCTTGTTTAGAGCGAGCCGCTGCTTTCTCTATTTGCCTTTCACGAATCGCCTGTAATGTTAGCACTAATCAATTATGTGTTAAATCTCGAATTTGGAATTGCCAAATGCAGTGGACGACTAATATAACAAACTTTTTTTTGACGGCCGAGTAGCGAAGTCTCGCTCTGTCTCGCCGGAGGTCCCAGGTTCGAGTCCTGGCCTTCATTTGTGTGCTGAATACAGATGTTTGTTCTCGGGTCATGGTTGTTGCCTGAAACCAATTTCTTAGTGATGGTTATTGTAGCAAAATATGTCTATTTATCTAATAAACTATTTTAAAGCTAATATGAATAGCATGTTCAATTAAGTTAGCAATTAGGATACTTTTAGAGACCATTTAAACTTTTTATGAAAATTATCCATAAAACAAATATTTGACTCACCATCTAAAAGTACAAAATTAAAGTAGAGGCTACTCCAGAGTTGTCAAACTCAATTTTGCAGAGGGCCATATATTAAATTTTGAATTCGTAGGCGGGCTAGATTGTAAATAAAAAAATGAACTGAATTATTATAACATTTTATTTATTAAATTATATAGTATATAATATTTGGTTGTTTAAAATAATATCGATCGCGGGCCTTATTGACACGGCCCAGGGGCCGGATGCGGCCCGCGGGCCGTGTCTTTGACATGACTGGTCTATTGCATATGAGTGATTTCAAATAATCGTAGTTTTTGGAGCTGTATAAAATAATTTTTTTCATGCTTGTTTTATGGATCAACTATCCCCTAGTCTTTCAATTTTACAACATCATTTGGGGGCTTATATATATATATTAATATTACCATAGTTTTTTCCAATAGAATAAGTTATTTAGCATAAATAACAAATACATTTCAAAATAACTTTACACAAAAATTCCTTTACATCAATTTCCTTATGTAAAAACCGTGACCACACCTCTGAAATAAATACATCTATAACTAAAATAAATTACAAAATACTTTTTATTCTAATACGCCCTTGGCATTCCGTCATATAAACATGCGTGTGCGCACGCAGGCATTTGTTTCACTGACACGCCTCTCGTGCCAAAATGGACCTTGCGACCTTGTAATAAGCGTTATGCTTCTTTCAAGGCGACAAGGCAGGAAGTTTTGCATAATTAATCTTTTTTAAACTAATTACTGATTGATGAAAATTCTATTTACTGTTGCAGTGCGGATATTGTATTTATATTTAAATTATAGTTATATTTATAAGACAACATCGATGTTTTGCCAAGTTATAAAATAAGTTTATTTTATGACAGGGTTAGGATAAAAGCGTCAGCGGCGCAATTTTGTTGAAAATCAAAATCATCGATGGTGAGAAGCACTTTGGCCGCCTCCGAAAATAGCTAAAATAATTATTATTTTTAATAACCATGTATATTGTAGATTTCATTGAATTTTTATCTGTCAGTACCCAACCGCGCCCTACACCAATTCGTAATAACAACATTTATAATGCAACGCAACCTAGCCGCAGGCCTAAGATATCTTTTCATGTTTACTGCATCATGTGCTCATCAAATATGGTCAATTTGAGGCTGTCAATGTCACACAGTTACATGTGATCGGTGCTTTCCAAGAATTTAATTTAGATTTATGGTTGATCATATCCGTAGAGGTAAATTGAGGGCTGACCTTAGCTAGTAAATTAATTTTGAAATAATGATTCAGTGTGTAAACTGCTTAATAGGTGTTCAAAAAACCCAATGATAAGTACTTTTTTATTTTCTGGTTCTTTAAGTAGAGGCTGGGCAACATCCTTTTTTTATTGGAGAAAAGATAATATATTGATTGCTTATCCATATTTTTAGATAACGATTACTGCGTTTTTCAAGAAATATTTTTATTACAGTGCCGAATAGTTAAAAAAATGTTAATCTATCATTATATCATTTAAATAAGCCTAAATAAAAGAAAAGCATCGGACCATCTAATAAATCAAAAATTATAAAACCTGTAGATTGAAGATTACTTTGGTAAGAGCAGATCGGTAATGTAGAAATACATTCTAGTGAATTTACAAAAACAAGGGCTATTTCACTCTGGCATCTTCCCCGTGTTATTTATTGCATTCTATGACAACTCCCACAATTCACGGTATCTATATCATGCAAACGAATCACATTTTTATTTCCCATCTATGGACATAAAAAGAAAAAAAAATTTGCGGCTTTTTTCCCTATCGGTCCAAGTTTAAAAAGTAAACTCAGACTTTCACAAGGAGTTCCTCACGTACGCCCAATAGTGAAGTTTGACTGTAACTTTTCTACGTCCTAATTCCAGGAGCCATCAACGGGTGACTTCAAATCGGCCCGTATGACGCATCATGACGACGGAGCCATCAGCGGCTACTACAGCCTGCGGGAGCCCGACGGCCGCATGCGCCTCGTGCAGTACCGCGCAGATGACCAGGGCTTCAAGGCCACCGTGGACCGAAGAAGGCACCATTATGTCATGACTTAGATGATATAGACTGTAGCAGCAAGTATTATTATCTGATGATTAGATGGAAGCTGTAAGATGCTAAGGATTTCAGGGGTTTTACAAAAATGTTGCTATGTTTTTATGGGTTTGCAACATTGACGTATACAAATATGACTTTCACGGTTGTGTTTCAAAATGAGCAGAACATACCTATTGAAACATGTGTCAAATGACACTAGTTGTCACTTAGTTCCGACTAAGCGCCGTCAGCCCATAAGGCCATAAATACAGTCCATTTCGAAAAAAAAACCTAGTTTTCTTTAACTATTTCCCTGAGTCGAATCTAGACACATTTTTTAATTTTTCTGAAACACACGCCGTTTATTTGTTTCTACGCCAATGGTTTGCAAGTAATTCATGTATTAAATTATAACAGTGTATCAATATAATAACCGCCAACTTCATTTTTATAATAATAATAATAATAATAATGGAAATAAAAAAAAAAAAATATGGAAGATATAACTTTATGGACGGTCGCTTAAAGATTGTTTTACTTTTTAATTAATTTAAAATTATATAGGGACGTTACAGGAGTATTTCGGATTCTCCATGTCAAAAGTTTTGAAATTCAGTTTTCAATATTCATATAAACGACGCCTTCCCACTTATGGTTTACCTGCTAATTTATATAGAAACAAGCTCAAAGACAATTAAATTACAAACTCTCTACAATACATTTATCACTTCTAAGAAAAAAACTTAAGATATAAGATGGTCGATCTATATTAGTTATGTAAGCAGATCTGAAAAATAAATTATATTAGTCCAAAAAACTACATAGATTGTTTCCGCCTGTCGTGTAAAAGGCAGAAATAACTGACGGGTTATCTTTTAGCATTAAACATTATAAAATTTTAAACAGTTAATTTATTTAGGAAAGCCTGTTTTAACTTTTTCATGTCGTTATTGAATTATAATTAGTTCTGCTTGAAAGTGCTAGCGAGTGATAATATTTATACAAATAATTTTTATACTCGAACAACTGAAGTTTATGTACAATTGGGTGACTTGCTGCACCCTCTGATTCGTCGTCGCCGAGAATACAGGGCGCCTACAAAAGAACGAACAACGTCCAAGCGATTCTCGACTTTAGCCTATGCCTCCGAAGAGTGTGCCGATTGAATTTTGAATACTGATGCCTGATTTACTCGTATTTAATAGTTAGGTAATAGCAAAAATTTACAAAAGTTAGTACATTTCAGCTGTGTGTCCAAACGCATTAAGCTCATAAGTCCAATAATGGACGGTCAATAACTTAAGGCACTCGACAATACTGTACTTTGATTTTGGGAGATTTTGGATGAGGTCATAGAAGAATTTGGTTCAGAAATTAAAATCTCTGGAAGACTAAAGTAAAGAGTAGTTCTGTTTCAATTTAACTCATAAACAACAGATTCGTTCACATCTTTAAAGGCGTTTAATTATCTGAATACAAGTCATTAATTCTCTTCTTTATATACCTATGTCTATATATGTCTCGTGTATTCCTTATATATGTCTTGCCAAGAAATCGGGTGACATGGAAGACAAATGCAAATCCAATCAAAAAAAAAATCAGAGCTTGCATTTTATTGACTGTTGGTGGCACTGACATGACTTAGTGATCATTAGGCAAAAAATTGCTATATGTCTCTATCTGTCAAGTAGAGTTCGACAGTGACAAGATACATTTGAACCGGCTAACTCAGATTCGCGTAAAGTTGCGTTGTTTTCAAATATACGTGTGTTTCCGGAATCAGCGTCTCTGTATTTTTGTGTACAAAACATTAACAACACACAGCAACGTGAAACTCATGATTACTTATTAATGTATTGAGAACAACGTGGAAAATAATATTTGTGACTTATCTCACACACACAATGAAAACATATTTCGTAACAAACTACACTTCTTACTTGTTCGTTGCTATCAGATCAAATATCGAATGTTAGTGTGAGGTACTTGATATCAATAATGAAGGTTTCTGTAGATTTGTAACTGTTTAAAAATGTACCAGCAACTTTGGTTTTCGCAAAGGTGTGTTTCATATTATTCAAATAATTCATCGCAGAGCTCTCATAGACAATGTTGTATGTGCTGGACACCATTTGTACAGAATTTGTTCGCCAAAAAGTCGTTACTTTAGCTTAGCGTACCTAAGCAAGGAATGACTCTTTTTCTAAAAAAAAAAATCAGTCCCGAGTATTTATATATATTAAAAGTAAACACTAGTTTGTATAGGGAAAATTTGAGTCAGTTGCCAAATTGGTTTCCAAAGAAACAAGGGTTGAAATGTAAAATAAAATTTCATTAAAAAGTCATTTAATTTTTATGGCAAATCCAAAATTATAATTCGTATTTCGACTCATGTTTTTATCAAGCTGCTCAGTTTCAGGAATATAGTAATAGGAAATGTCAAAAGTTAGTGTATATAAAAAATCTTGTTTAATGGTCACAGGAGCGTAGTAAGTTACCTAATCAATTTAATGACGAGTATTTATCAAGAACTCCTTAAGATAATTTTGTCGATGGAGTCATGTCTTGTAATTTACAATGTTTTTTTAAACTTATTTGAATTGTTTATGGTTTCTTTAGATAATTTCAAGCTGGAACCGCTTACACTTCCCATAATGCGAAACGTTACTTTTAATTTCGCTTCCAACGACAATTTATTATTTATTAGGCAATTATTAACTGATTCTAACATCATTATTGACTCCCGACGAAGATCTTAGTTAAAATTTACAAATAATCGTAGATATTTTCATTATTATTTTGAATATTCTTTTGCTATTTGGCACTAGAGGTAAATATAGGTATAAGATTTACAGAAAACTATGATAGGCTTGGGTATTGCGTATTCTGTAAAGTGTGCCTCCAATCCGTAAACGCCATTCGAAACGAGTCATAATAATGAATAGTATTATGAATATATTAAATTATGATTTTGTATAAAATAATATTTTAAATTAAAACTTTGTTAATTATTTTTTTTATATGACTGTACACCATTACTTTTTAAAAACCGGTCCAGACCTACGTTTTGCAAAATACATAAAAAGGGCGGAAATAGTATGTTTCATTTATTTAAAAAGAACTGGCAATTAAAAAGTGCTGGTGTATAAACCTCCTTTCTAGAATAAGTGAAGAAATAAATGAAGTATGAATAAAAATAGAAAGAGTTTTTATTCTAATTCCTCTCTCAGATTGATCATCATCAAAAATACTTGAAGAGCCCTCGCGCGGTTTTTGCGTTGGAGTAAAGGCACTGCCTGCTGAATCTGAGTTCGTGTGTACCAATGACTTTTTGCTCAATAAGTACATTAAACTGATTGTTCTACAACTAGGGAAACATCACAACGAAACCCACATTACTAAGAAGTTATTTCAAAGGTTCGTATAAAATAAACTTACCCTTGCCCGTAAGTAAGCAAGCGTGGTGGACTGGAAATTACCCGCAGCCACCCCCGTGGTTCATGAAGCTGCGGTAACAGCGGCGGCATTATTGAGGCTGTCTTGGGTTCGAGGTTGTGGATCTACCGTGTGTGTGGATAATTACCGTTACTTGACAGATCATCGAAAAAAGTTCCAAATACCGTATACACTCTGCGATGCCATTTTTTAGCATGAAGAAAAGACATACTTCTATATATCTATAATATTTATAATCTTTATGTCGTTGGTAAAAGAGGAGCAAGTATAGATTAAGCCCCATTTAATAAAGAAAGCCAGAATTTAATAGAAAAAGCCCCTTTAATAAAGATAGATTATTAACCTTAAGCTTGTCAGCAGACAATCTGAATATGAGTTTAAACATACATACTCTTATAAGACAGGGTGGCCAGAAAAGTGTATAATTGCCCTGTACCCTGTATAATTGCAACTGATCGAAAACAGGGATATTGAAAAACCTTTTATGAGTAATGGAACATAAAATAATATTTTTTGGAGGTTTTGTTACTTTGTCCGTTTGCTCGTGCGCGCTAATCTTGGGAACGACCAAACTCATGCTTATGTAGTTTTCACTTATGTATTACGGTTCGCTCGGGGCATTATACATTACAAAAAGAAGTGTCAGTTTATTTAAAAATATTTAAGAAAAAATTCCATGTAATGAAATTTCCTCAAGTTTTGGCGTAGTGGTTAGTAGCCCTGCCTCAAAGGTTCTGCCCGAGGTCCTAGGTTTGAGTCCTGATTGGGGCATTAATTTGTCTGATGAACACAGACATTTGTTCTCGAGACATGGTTGTTTGTGTATTCTGGGTTCCCCCCTCTCGCTGTATGGTCATTTTAATACTTTTTTTATAAAGTGTGTGAAACTACACTTATTTAAGCGCAATTATAAAAACAATGTAAAAAATTTGAGTGTTAGCGAGATATCAGAAAGAAATGGGTGCTGAGCTGGCATTATTATCGGTGAGTATAAAAAATAGGGTTCAGCTTGCGTTGGACAACATATGGAACAATGTCAAGAACGCATAATGTGTGTATACAAAATATTATTACTATTGCTATTGAGATAAAATATATTTTTAAATGACTACTTGCTCTTCCCGATAACCGGACCGCAACTAATGTATTCGTGGTTTTGCCGATCAACATTCGAATGACGGTAGTAACCCACGAGACGGTTCTTTACGATATGTGGGCATTATTTAGTGGTATAAATTTTTTTATACTACAGAATAAAACTATTAAAACAAGCGTAAGTAGGTAATCTTGGTGTTATGTTTTTCACTGTCAATCATGTTGATTTGTCTATACAAAATAGAAAATTTTTATTTTATTTTACTTAATGCCTCAATCAATAATATAGTTTCTGTTTTCTACAGTGTTACTCTATGGGGGCTAATGAGGCCATCATACAAGTCCCTGTTCGTTTTCGATAGCAAATTCATTAGAACAATGTATTGCTGAGTAAGATTTTAAATTAAGAAGGAGGAAATAGATTTGAGAGCGTAGAGTTTGAAAAGAAGTGTATGATAAATTATACAGACAATTTTTCAACATACTATATTTACAGAAACTTATTTTCAGGTGCAACTCCATCGATTTCGATCAAAACACCTTGACTTAGACTAATATTTGTAAACTTACCCAGGTTTTTACCGAAGTAAATAATATACTTGGTATCACTGCTAACCGTCACAAACTCACTATTCTCCCTATCCTGCTTTAATCGACCAATCTACTTAAAGCCACCGACTTGAATTAAGTAGGTACCTATGTATATTCAACAAATATATTCGATTTATATTTTATCAAATTTAAAAACTAGTTCTAGTTATCAATTGTTTCAAATGATTATAAAGTTAGAAACATGTTGTAACCATTGTGGTACATATAATATAGTTGCGAATAATGGGACGGACTGACCAGTGTTGTGCTTAATGGCTCACTTAAGTAGTACTTATGAACTGAGGCAACGGAATCCACGTTTAATTATTCATATGAAAAAAGTATTTAACCAATAATCCCATCAATTACACACTCACTGTAGCTAAGTGATCTTAATCTTACAACAATGAAAGCCACAGAACAAATCACACAATAGATTGGACACTCTTCGCAGTAGCGGGTGTTCTTAATCCTCTTAGTCCCAAACAGTCTTTGTTATTTGTTGTTCTTTGACATGGATATCCCAAGTGTGAGATTTGAATGAAAAAACCGTCAATGGATTGTTTGTATAGTGTGTAAACAGGATAAAGTTATGAAGCTTTGGACACGTATTATGATTTTTGGGAGTTAGGTAGAACTCTTGAGTGGTAGTAAAGTTTTGTTATGTTAAGTTCTCGACTGAGGTGGTACTATTCCAAGTCCTTCCTATTTTGTTTGAGGGCCTTAATACTCACATTAACCTTCGTTGTGTTCCGGTGAAAGGGAAGGTACACCCGGTGCACAAGGCAATTTCATCTGAAGCCTACAGTCGGTGACGCATTAGTCGATAGGTATAATAATCACATTAAAAATTGATAAAAATAACGCATTTACGACTAAGGATTTAATGGATGGGAGATGTATCATCAGGCTGGGTCACGTGCTCGTAGACTCGATACTTCTATGTTTGCTATGGAGGGGTTGCTATGGAGAGGGTACTGAGTGTTACTGGCCGAACATCAGCAGTCAGGGATTGACCAAGTTTTGTTCCAATACAACTATTTGTCAACTTAGTAAGTGCACGAACCATGATGACACCACATCGTCCTCAAAACCTATTTCACAGAAATACCTTAAAAACAAAAAAAAATTACAAGGCCTTTGATATTAAGCAATCATTAAATTTTATCGTATTTTTACCTAAATAACATAAAAATCATAGCCAATTATATCTTTATGTCGTGTTAATACGTTTATCGTATCGACGATAAGTCCACTGTCGCGGTAATCATAATGTATTAGCAATTAATCAATTTATATGTTGTAGTTTTTATTTTACGATGGCTATCCATTTGGTAGCCATCGGTAATAGCTTATCTATTGATAGCCACTTTTGGGATTTCAACTTTTCCAGGCAGAATGTTGATGCATTTAGTGCATGCCTAATTGTGTTTTAATTTCTTTTACAGCTGCAGTCGGGGAAGGGGAAATATAATTGTTTATATAAATATATAAACATTTATTTAGTCCCCGACTTGTGTCTCCTTCTTTTTTTACAAAATTGTTCTCTTTCCGTTAAAAAAATGGATAAACAATAAGATTCACGAAAATGAATTATATAATTTTCTTTGATTAAGATTACTAATCGAGTGAATATTAATAAAGTTCTTATTGTCTCATTGAAACATAGATTTTCAAGTACAAAATAATAAATATATAAGCGATATTTTAGAAGTCGGTTAAAACATAAAAAAACTATTCAAAAACAAACTGATTAGGTAAATTCATATGCTAGAGATAAAACTTACATTTTCAAAACAACCATTTAATTGTACCTTAGTACATAAAAAAGAATTCTCACCATTATACTTATCTGATTTGTTTAAATGTTGTAAAGTGTTATCCGTTTATAATGAAATAAAAATTGCTACTTTAAAGGAAGAATATAATAAGCTTCATTTATTAACAAAATACAAAAGACGTAGTTATCTTAGACAACTAAAAAATGTCAAGAGTTATGTGTTACCCAAGTATAACAACATATATGGTAAAAGATCTGCTCATTATTGTCTTCCTCTAGTGCTAAATACTTTGCCGTTGATTCTGTTAGAATCCTACCAACTTAGCTATAAGTCTATCCCTGCCATTAAAAAGTACTTAATAGAAAATAATCCACTATTAACTTTTTAAATACTTAACTAAAATTAATCATACCAGTCTTAACGTGTTTTGGAATATAATTACATGTAATTTATTTGAAATAACAATTGTAATATTAACAAACAAACAAAAAAAGATTTTTAAAGTGTGTTTTTTTTCTCTTAACATTGACAATTATTTGTTCGTATTGACGTCAAATAAAACATGATTCTACCACCAGTTCGAAAAAACCTTCGTGAAGAAGAACTGGCAAGAAACTTCACGGGTATATTTTTTTTTCAAAATAAATTTACAGAGTCTCTTTAGGTCTATACAAAATTATTCTTTTCTGCATCTGTTAGCTCGGCAAGTCTCCCGACGAACACCCTCAAACGGCACCCGTTCACGAGTTAACGCAGGATCCAGCCATCGCCCTCCTCAACCATGTTACTATTAATATACCTATGTACAAACGAATTCGTCATTCGACATACAAACCTTGCGGGTTTTCGTCGATATGACATTAGTTGTAAGATCATTTATAAATGTTTTGTACAATAAATAAATAAATCAATAAAAACAATAATTAGTCAGGATTTTCGTAAAAAATCCTCAAACTTTAATGCTTACCTGCCACCACGGATAAAGGACAAGCAGCGAGTGTCCGCTTGTCCGTTTGTCCGTAAAAAATTAACATTGGACATACCATTCCGAACCACTGAACGATTTGGCATGTGATTCTCAAACTTTTCAGAAATATTTATATTTTGTTAGGTGTTAAAACTTATTTACATTCAAATTACTACAGGCTTTTTATAAACTAAGACAAATAAAAATTTAACTTAAATTAATAATTATAAGATAAAATTATGCTACAAATAAAAAATTAAATCCAAACTTGAATCCATTGAAGGCAACGTAGCCAAAAGGCTGGCCGAATTACCACGCTGGACCACAATAAGAATTCGTTCTGCGAGGTAGGTGCCAGCCTTAGTGTCAAGAGTTTCACTCACCAATCGCCTCGCTAGGTCAAAAAAAAAGGTGATGAGCCCCTTGTCCCCAGGACCCCATGGTTTCAATGCCAAAAGGCTCAAAAACATACCTACTACCCAAATTCTGATATTTTCTAAGTTTAAGGCTTTCAGCGTTATTAGCAGCAGAACCAGATTGTATACTAGTTGTAGGAATATGGGAAGCCGCGAGAGTGTCTACGCAGGTTGCATCCCACACCAGCGGCCTACCCATCCTCCACGGGACCAGAGTCATACCATCCGGCCGCTTACCCTGAAAGGGCATCAAAAATAAAGCAGAGGTCAGACGCCTACTCTAAAGGTATAGATGAAGCAAGTCAAGTCAACTATGTGTGCGTTAAGCTTGTATGTATGTCGCAGATGGATGGGTGTGCTAGACATTCAACTAAAGAGCTAGCCGTTTGCTTAAACGTTTTATGCTGTGTTATATTATTCATAATGACATTTGGCCGGGTGCTACCGCACTCACTTCTTTCGCTCAGACTGCGCAAATCGCAGGACATCAACAAGTTACTTAGAATTTAAAAAAAAAATTGCTTGCTAAGTAATAATTATTCAACATGACAGACAGCCGTATAGACTAATTCATTCAAACAAACGGTTAGATGTGTAGTTGAATCTCTAATTCAGCATCCGCTATGCATTCAACTGTGTGTGCATGACAAATATGTAAGTATTGATTGTATACTGGGTGTACAATCCAAATGGGAGAGTATGGAGAAGTCAGAAACTATGAGAGATAGCGCAATCTGTTCTTAGGAACTATGGCGTCGATTTTAGATTTAATAATAATCAAATCAAACTTTTTTCTTAACTCTCGTACATAACCGGGAATCGAACCTGGTCAAAATCTCTGTAAACCATGTGGTATATTTTTGCAAGTCGTAAGAAGCAAAAAATCAATTGAATCTTGTTCAAATAATTGCAAGAAAAACCCAACAATAACATAACTATTTTATTTCAGTAAATGTTCAAAATGGTAGCCGTTCTGCTGAATGCAAAGATTAATTCTTTTGGGTAACGAATGTAAAATTGCGTTTCGTATTTTCATGGGGCGCATATGTGTTAAAAAAATTTCTAAGGCTGTAGTTAAATCCTTTACAGTGTCGTAATTTGATTTGTAGATTTCATCTTTTAGATAACCCCATAAGAAAAAGTCAAGAGGTGTGATGTCAGGCGATCTTGCGGGCCATTTAATGGGGCCTTTTGTTCCAATCCAGTTATCTTGAAAGTGATCACTGAGAAAGTCTGTGGCAATTAGACTTTTATGCGCGGGGCTCCATCTTGTTGAAAATACATATTTTCTGTGAAACCCTGTGGCATTCGTCGTATGATTTCAACAACGTATTCAAAAATTTCGATGTATTTATATCTATCTAATCGCCCATCATAAATTTTAAACATCAAAACGCTGTTATGTTTAAGTCCAACCCAACAGTTAAATGAAAATTGTATTTGGCGTCGCCCTTCCTGGATCCGCAAGGGGTTTTGTCGTGACCAAAAATGATAATTTTTGCGATTGTACATACCATTATTTGAAAACTGAGTTTCGTCCGAAAAAAATTATAAACTCTAAAAAGTGTCAATTCGAATTTATTTTCTGATGTTATCACCTTGATGCAAGGCTTGAGCCAAATGTGCATTACGGTAACACTTGTACTTGTATTTTTTCAAAACATTTTGGATTCGCGTTGATATCGCGTACAGCGTCACGAATTGAAGCATCAGGAGTTCCCTCGAAGTAAGTCAAAAGAGTGATTTCAACATAAATATTAGGTCCTCGTTACAAGTAACAATGCAGTTCAGAATTCCTTCATTTGTATGCCTGCTGAGCAGCGCAAGGCACGTCTCCACGCGTACTTCGCGCTGGCGGTCATTGAGTTCGTGGGGTACCCATTTGTCAAGCTTTTTTACCTTGCCAATTTGACGCAAATGGACCAATATTGTTTTGATGCTAACGTCGAAAGCTGCTGCTAATTCAGCCGTGGATTGAGTTTCATTAGCTTCCACAATTGCCTTTAATTCGTCATTGTCGACCAAAGTTTTCGAACGACCACGGGGTTCATTTTTCAGGTCAAAATTTCCAGAACGGAAGCGGGTAAACCAATAACGGGTGGTGCGTTCGTTTGTAGTGTTCGCTCCGTAAACGTCGTTGATGTTGCGTGCCGCTTGTGCCGCTTTGCTGCCACGACGGTACTCATACTCCATAATTACTCGAATTTTTAACTTATCCATGATGACGAAAAATGTTCGAATGCGTTGAAAACAAAACACTAACTATTAAACAAATGACGATTTTAGAAAAATAATTCCATATTTGTCAAATAAAATTAATTTGAAATTAGAATTATCAGTCAAAAAAAAATATTTTCATTTGAAATGGCCAGTACGGCAAAACGGCAGTTTCATAGGTAAAGACCTATTATCACATTTTCGTGGTTTCTTCTGCTTTTTCCTTCTGAAATTACCGCATGTGCTCAAGTTGTAAAGTTATTAAAATTGTAAGTTTATTAAATATTTTTCGTGTGGGTATTACGTAACGTTTGCCTATTTCGGTACCAATCTAAAGCTCGTGTGCAATTTTTATCACTTTTAAAATAGGCTTCCAATAGATCTAAATGTTCTTCATTCGTTAAACGCATTTTACAAACAGTACACAACACATAGCACAATAATATTCTATCTAAAATCAAAACGAAGAGGTTATGAAAAGGCTCGTTTTATTTAAAATATTATGACATTCATTCCAAAAGAATTTAATTCCATTTTCAAATTTTCAATGATTTGGCACGCCCGCTGAACAAATGCGTTCTAATTTTAAATAACTGCTATTTGTAATGCATAATATCGATACAGATAATTGATGATCGATTCATATTATTCACGACATTTTGCAAATTAATTAAATTGTGGCCATTTCAGTCTAATTTACTGTCAGTCTTGTTTACAGAGTATGTATGAGAGTAAAGAAAAAAGTTTGAATGTGATTATTATTAAATCTAAATTCGACGCCATGGTTCCTAAGAACAGATTTCGCTATCTCTCATAGTTTCTGACTTCTCCATACTGACCCATTTGGATTGTACACCCGGTATACTCACCGAGGCAACGAGAACATGCCTTGACAAGATGGCGGCCGCCACACAAAGTTAAGTTGCTTATTTACAAGCACATGCACACATAGGGCCGCGCGTACAAATTAGTTGAACCATCTACACCTCTAATTTTAGATGTTGTACGCACTAGCCTTGTCTGTGAAAACGGAAGTATAAAGTCACCAATTCTTCCCTGCTTTAAAATTGTTACGGTACTAATAGTTTATATTTTTTTTTGTATTTCTCATAGATTTCTTCGTCTCTATGTTAAACTTAAATTAGACTGCAATCGATCTATCATTTGGGTATCTTTCGAAACTTTGAGAACCACATCCTCACAGGCCGAGTCGCGCGACAGTTTGACATGTTGTGACAGCTCACCATGACGCCCTCTAGTGACAACATCATATACATCCCACCTTCCAAGACATTGTACCAGGTTTGGACCTGTCCCTGAGGAGTTCCTGTCTCGTACGGATGACCAACGTTTGGTTTAATTCCCTTTGTTGTATGAGTATGTTTAGTTGGATAGTAAGGGTTATAAGAAAACATTGTTTTGTGTACCACCTGGCGTGTCCTGGTGAAGGTCGTTTATTGCTTGATACGTGTTCTCTATTCATTTGAAGAGATTACATTCCAGAATGAAATTCCATTTGTCTTCATATGAGAGCGATTGTATGCTTGCTTACATTAGATGCTTTTTAAAACCCATTGCATCAAATAACCCAACCATTACCACGAGTAATGTTGGATTATACTTTTTTTAAGATTTATAAGGTAATTCACACAAATTAACATTTTGAAAAGCTCTTATCGTCGATCATTATAAAATTTAAATACTTTTACTATATTCAACATGTTATACATGAATATGTTATTAACTTTCAAAAACTTAAGTAAAATTTTATATCGTTATGCTTAAAGGTCCTTAGTGATATCACCTTGTGATACACATTACGAGTATAACCAAGGACAACAAGGTATCGTAACATTGTAAAAGTAAGACAATTACAAAAACGCTTCTTCGGCATTATACAACAAGAAATTTAACTGAAATGAAAAACGATTTCTAATAGCTGTCATAATCTATAAGTATCCAAAGGCAACAAGACATCGAAACATTTTAAAATTAAATACATTTTTCAATTTAGCTTTTGATAGTTTCTCTGTAACGTGCTTTTATTGCAATAACCTATTCCAATTACAAAAGCACTTCTATTCCTCACTACGGGCTAATATTTAATACGAACAATACTTTTCCCACAAGGCGTTGCAAGCAATTTCCTGAGGCGTCTACGCGCTGTCTGTCTCCTATCTTGCGCGATGGCTATCGCTCGGTAGACACCTCGTGAGGAAGTGGAGCAATGGAAGCAAGGTCGTGGAATGTATGTCGGTGAGGAAAGTGGGGGGAAGGGTTTAAGGTGGATTTTAATTATGTTAGTTCAGTAGGTTTTCTGTGATCGTTACATCGAAATTAAAAAGTTTAATAGCAAATAAGTACTAGATACGTTAGATTAAGCTCGTATTTACCATATGTTAATTTAGGGCTGATTTTTCAAACGCAGTTAACCTTTATCTGTAGAATAATTTTGAGAATTTGACATATTTTCCATGGAAAGTCTTGACAATTACACTAACAGTTACACTAACAGTACAGACTGAGTATCCTAGTGGTAAGGAGCCCCGCCTCATACACCGGTGGTCCCAGGTTCGAGCCTGGCCGGGGTATTCATTTGTGTGATAAACACAGATGTTTGTTCTCGGCTCATGGTTGTTTATATTTCTATATGTATGTTTATTTTGGGTTCCCCCCTGATCATTGTATGGTCATCCATAACACAAGCTTTGCTTACTCTGGAGTTCATTCAGTTGGAGTGTTTTTCTGGGGATAGTATATCGAGACTATTTTGATAATTTGCCTGTCCGGGGAATTTATTATATATTTGTTTATATTTGTACCACTCTTTTTTAATTTTCTATATGTTTAATTTAATAATTGCTCATGCGCCTGCGCTGACCACAAACACGGGCCACGTCACCGCAAGGATTCTGTTACTTGGTAAATGAATGGTTAATAATTAGAAAAAAACAGGACATAAAACTGGAGAACAAGAATTTGGTTACTTGCAAAGGAAGTAAATCGTGTAAACAAACCAATTTATTATAAGTCTCGAATGTATTAGGGACTTTGTGGTCCGATTAATGATGTTTCAGAGAAATATACAAAAGGGATAATGTCAGCACGCACTCTTGAAACTTATTTTTAATTCTGATTCAAAAAATTTTTGTTATAACTTACTTAAGTTACTTTAGGTCATTTCATTCTATATTTTTAACAGCCTTCATAAAAAGAGAAGGTTCTCAATATGGTTGTATTTTTTTAAAATATATAATGATGTATATTCGCAAGAATCACTTTTGTAAGTAACAAAAGCATATGCTACTATTTGATCAATCATGCTGTGCAAACCTTTAGTTACACATTCACACCTACTAGGTATAAATAATGAATTCAGATTAAAAAGATGATGTTGTCACTTCTGGTTAGCCTAAAAAAATAAAAGAAATTGAACACCAATCGACGTTCAAAGTTAAACTAAAGCCTTCCTGTGACTTCCTCTTTCAAAATCAAATATTTATTTCTCAAAATTGACAATCGTTCGTTAAATAAAGCATGACTCTACCGAAAAAAGTTCAAAAAGCTTTTGTGACGAAGAACTGTCTAGAAACTTCACGGGTAAAATTTTTTCAAAATAAATTTACAGAGCCTCTTTATGTCTGTACAAAATTATTCTTATCTACATCTGTTAGCTCGGCAATTCTCCCTCCCCCAAGTATCCAAACGACAACACTCAAACGGCACCCGTTTACGAGTTAACGTGGGATCCAGTCATCGCCCTCCTCAACCATATTATAGGGTAGTGAGCGAGTTTTCTGAAACTCATTAACGTATCTTGAAGAGTACGAAGTGTTAAAATTTGATTGCCGATCCATCGGAATTATTATAGAAACGCTTGTTGTAAACAGTATTAAGCCGCCCAGACGGGTCAAGACATTGACCCGTCTGGGCTTGTCAGCAAACGCTGTGTACGAGGCGTCACCGCAAGACTTGCTACATTCTACTAGGTATTTGTACCATTACATTGCTTCCAAATTCCAGTTTGTGTAGAGTTTCAAATAAAAAATATCTAGTATGGGACGGCTAAAAACTTCTGCTTTTAAAAGATATTATACGTAGACTGAGAGGAAAAAAGTAGACGAAAAAGAAAAAAAGTTCAATACATGGTATACATTTTATATTACAATGACATTCAATGTTGATAGATGGGTCGTGTGGTCGATTGCTGGTTGTGAAAATAGTAAATAAAAATCGGTTTTGTCTCAGTTCGAAAGTCAATTTTTAAAAGTGACCATCGATCTAAGCGCGATTTTTAAGAAACAATAGTCACTCAGTTTCCATTTTCGAGTCAGTCGTGTTCGCCACCGTCGTCGTCGTTGGGTAAAGGACGACAACACAAGGGAATTTGAATGCAAATCTAAGCCTGCACAAAAATAAATAACTCCTGAATAAACCATTACTTCTACAATACTAATAACTAATACGATAAAAATAACTGTTTTTAAGTATTATTTCGATTGACAAATTATCACCCTATTTAGTTTATTATATTATATATTGGAGATTACAGTTGCTTATAGTAATAACTATTTTTATAACCAGTATATAGCACATTTATATGAAAACACGTGTGATTGTAATTGTTGGAATGTATAGATATTTTGGAATGACTGTGATAAAGCAGATTGTCTATTTGATTATTGGAGTATATTGACTTTAGGAAATATACACAGATCACGCGTAAGGTCTGTCTATTTATATAAGCAAGTATTTAAAACCATAACTGTTCTACATTAAAAATGAAAAAAAGGGTTATGTCATTATTTATTTTTCAAACAAAAATGCATTAACTGCCACGATAAAAATGGCAGTGTCATCTAAAAACAATATTTCAAAAAAAGAATGACAGCGCTGTCAAAAGGCGCTATCGAATCTTCTCGACAATTCGTTCCAATTTCGAATATAGCCTCTTTCAAATAAGGTAGAGTTTGTATATGTATTGAAATGAAGCTGTCCATTTGATTAAGAAGAAAAAAATGTTGTAGTCTGAGTGGTGTCGTTATAATTACCGAGATGTAGTCGTTGACAAGCTAACCAGATAAACAAATATGAGATGACCCTTTCCGGTGCGGAGAAAAAGAAAAAAGCCTTTGTCACGGTGTTATCAAGATTGGAGTTGTGAGATTTTGCTGCGAAGCCTGCCTGTTTTAATTTTTAATATTTGATTTGGTTTAAGGTGGTTGTTTGTAATAAGATTGCATTTGTATTAATTTAAAGAATCTTGACTAGAACTCTAAAAGCGTACTAACGGTTAATAATTTTACTGACGCCAATATCCGTTATCTTTGAAACTGTAATCGTGTCGACAGTTGCATAATCTGTCGCTCAATGACGCACTTTCGCGGTATGTACACTCGGGAACTTAGCGCAGGCTGAGATTTGCATTGTATTCCCTTGCAGTGTTGTCATCCCTTAGTACGTGAAGCGCCTACAAAAGACCGAACAACGCGCAAGCGATTATCGCCTTACAATCTAACCTTAACTAATTGCATAACTTCTTTGGTAATCTTCGACAGAATGATTTTAAATACCAAATGGCAAAACTTCGTCCATTTGCCAAAACATACCTCTGCATACAAAATTGAACTAAATTTCGTATACCTTACATCCGTCCGTTAAGTTTAGTACAGATCCCACGTGACCCACGGGGAGGTGATCTGTCTTGTAGCAACTTGTCGTCCCATGTCCCAAGTCCCACGGCGTTAGGGCTCACGGGATGAAAGTTCATGGCGACGACGTTGAGACGGGTTGGGGTTAGGTGTAATATACTTGTAGTTTCTCGGAAGGGGGGCTAGCTGGTAAAACTAACCAAATAATACACAAACCAAGTTTATTTAAAATGTTTAGCCCTTCTTTGTAGGCATTAGTCTAAAATATTGGATTTTCATGGTTATATTTTAATTATGTTACTGGATTGGTACTTTTCGTAAAGCACGTGAGCCTAATAGTTGAAATCTTAATTTAGATGTCTACTCAAATTTTTTTATTGTAGATTGGATTGATAAATCCGGTATTTGAAAGATATTTTATCTCATCTGCTGGAAAGAGATGACAATGACGGTTCACGTCTGTCCACCTACTCACTCTACATTCGAAAGATCCAGATTTTTTGTCTGAAAAATCATTTCTTTTGTACAACTTTTTTGCTTACCTTATTAATAAATCTTATAAAATTATAACAGAAATTTAATTAAATAGCATTAAGAACAATAAAGCTTCTACCCTAAATTAAATATTTAACCTTTTTATTCCGATAAGGTTCATATTTGTTCATTTTTTGAACGATACCTAACTGTGCTCTCTGTTACTCACACAGAGTTTAAATTAAACATTTACTAAGTGATTCAAGCTGAGATCTATTTTATGAGCATCTCAAAATTCATCAAAATCCTCTCAGGAACTGATTGTTGTAAAGGAATCAATAAACAAACAGCGGCACTTGTTATCAAAGTGATAAGAGCGGCGTCTTTATATGCATTAAATCTACAGCGTGTGTGGCCGTGGGAAGCACGCTTTGTGGAAGTCGGGGTCATGAACTTAGTGAGCGAAAATAGTTAAGGTATGGATTGGCTGCATGATTTTTAACCTTCTCCTGTGCATTTCTGAAAAAAGGACAAAACAGGAAAGGGATTACTTAGCCGATTTTGTTGTATCTAGGGGTACCACAGATTACACGAATAATAATAAATTAGATAAATAAATAAATTCCCAGACAAACATACCAACTGTATGGCTGCAAGGTAAGCAGAGCTTGGGTTATGGATGACCATACAGCGGACTGGGGGAAAACCCAGTATGTTTATACTGGATAAATACAAACAACCATGACCGGAGAACAAACATCTGTGTTCATCACACAAATGAATACCCCACCAGAACTCGAAACTACGACTTCCGGCGTAAGACGGCGTACTACCCACTACGCCATTTTCTAGATAAGAAATTCGACAATTTTATAAATACAACGCACTATTTCAAAATCTCTACAAGCGTTGGAGATTTACACATTCTCCACCAACTACATCTTAACCTTGATATGTCATTTTTGACAGTTGACAGCCGGTCGTTGACAGGTGACAGAAACTGCCAGCCATATTGATAAATTGGCGGTTAATTGGCGTGACGTTTTGTTATTAATCAAACTATTACTTAATATTCTGTTTGTTATTTGAGACACCCGAGCGAGTTCACAAACACCGTGTTTTTTTGATGTAGTTAGTTAGATTAACATTCGGGTAAAGGAATGAATAGTTGTTATAACTAATATCATTTTATCGGAAGTATATTGGTTGAGAGGTCACGGTGTTAGATTTCACATTGCATTCTATTAAAACGTCTATGATAACAAGTGATGAACCTCGTTGTATTTCAAAGAAAGGTAGAAGAAGGTAGAAGCTATCGAATTTATGCAACGGCTAAAATACACCATTTATGTGCACGGTTAGTAATTTAAGACCAAACAGTTAGGCTTTGGTGGTGCATACAGATAATAGAAAATAATTGTTTTATCTTATGTAAGAGACTAAATAACTGTCACTCTCACATCTGAGACGAATCTAATGACATGAAATGAAATTGAAATATTTATTTCTCAACATTGACAATTACTTGACGTCAAATAAAGCAAGCTCTACAAAATTATTCTTATCTGCATCTGTTAGCTAGGCAAGACTCCCTCCACCCAAGTAAGTCAAATCGTAAGTCCAAAGTAAGTTTATATCGGGTCTCAAAAACTGCGCAGTAGGCTGGGATGGTGTACCAACATCCTTGATAAAATCGGCTAAACATGTCCTAACTCCTATTTTAAGTCAATCTTTAACCTATGTCTAACTAACGGATTGTTTCCTAAAGAGTTTAAAAAAGCTTTAGTGCATCCTATCTACAAAAATGGGAGTAGAAACAGTGTCACGAATTATAGACCAATCTCAGTACTGACAGTACTTTCAAAAATTTTTGAAAAAATTATAAACAAAAGGTTGCTAGGATTTTTAGATTCTCAAAATATTCTGAGTACTAACCAATTTGGGTTTCGGTGCAACAAATCTACAGAAGATGCTGTCTTGGATTTAAGAAATTCAGTTATGAACCATCTAAATAACAAGTTTAAATCGATGTGCGTCTTTCTAGATCTCTCAAAAGCTTTCGACACTGTTTCTATTCCCATCCTTCTAAGTAAATTGGAACAAATAGGCGCCCGAGGTACCGTACTGGACCTTTTTAAAAGTTACCTCAGCACCCGTTCACAGTGTGTTACGCTTAAGAACATCACAAGTCATGAGATTGAACATTGCTATGGAGTGCCACAAGGCAGCGTTCTCGGACCTACCTTGTTCCTTGTCTACATGAATGATCTTTGTAAAATTACACTTAAAAACTGTCAAATAATTTCATATGCTGATGACACTGCGTTATTAATCCATGCTAACTCTTGGAGTGAAGCGCGAATACATGCTGAATCGGCCTTAAACTGTGTTATGAAATGGCTCAATTCTAATCTTCTTACTATTAATCTTGAAAAAACGAAATACATTACCTTTTCGCCTATAGCTGCTTCTCAACCAGATATCTCATACAGCATACTTGCCCACCACTGTGATCAATCAACATCGTGTGCCTGTGCAACAATCTCTCGTACCAATAAAATTAAATATTTAGGTGTTATTCTTGATTGTGTGATGTCCTGGGAGGACCACATAAACTTAATTGTTGGCCGCGTAAGAAAACTTATATATGTTTTCAGGAAACTCAGAGGTAGCGCTAGTCTCCCCATCTTAAAAATAGTATATTTTGCCTTAGCACACTCCGTCATAGCTTACTGCATTACCGTGTGGGGTGTCTCTTGTAAAACTCGAATTCTTCGGCTAGAGAGAGCACAAGGAGCAGTATTAAAGGTGATGTATTCTAAACCTATTACTTTCCCGACGACAAAATTGTACACTATATGTAATGTCCTCACAGTAAGGAAAACTTTTATAGCCAACTGCGTAATTCGGAAACATCTGACTACCCCCTATGATCCACATCTACTCAGTGAAAGGAGACGTCGACATGCAGTATGCCAAATGGGAAAAGCTCATCTTGCCATAGTACAACGCCATTATAGCTACATAAGTTCAGCTCTTTATAACAAAGTCAGCAAAATCCTGAATATATACTCCCTAAACACAAAACAATGTCGCAAACGCATTCTAATTGGCTGTTAGAATTAGATTACCATCAAATCGAGACATTTATTAAATCCTAACTCCTAAAAAGTACTAAACTGAATATTTATCTATATCTTTATTAATACAAGTCACATAGACAGTCAGGAATAGGAATTACCTAATCAAATAATAAAAATATAATAAATAATATCACAAAATGAAATTATTTATATAATATTGTAATTTATATATATATATATATATATATATATATATAAATTACTGACTCCAATTATTTTTAACTTTTACAATTTATTTATCTATATCTATCCAATAAATAACCTTAACAGTTATAATTAAATGAATTTCAAAAGAATAATAATTATAACTCCCATATCAAACAATACTATATTAAAAATAAAACCGCTAACTACTTTTGATTGGGCCATACTCTAAAATTGTTAACTTATTTATGAAAGCGGGTATCATATCTGTCAGTAACATTTTTGTTTCTATAAATTTTTACTTACCCACGGTTTAATATGAGCGTTGCTTGAAATTGGAAGATAGAATTAGATTAATTGTATGTACTTGTTTTAATAACCATTGCTATATGACCCAAATATAAAAAAGCTTGTGAGTGCTATGCGTTTTGTAAAATGTTTCTATGAATTATGATCAACAATAATATGGTCAACAATATAAAGGATTTCTATTTGGTTAATTGAACAAAAGAAGGGGATAATAGGTATGTATATATTTTTTTATTTATTTATTTATTTATATTTTATCATTTCTATGGATAGTGATATGTAGTGGTTGTTGGATTATGTGACTCATAAAAACTAATCTGATTATTGCCCACTCTGAAAATTATAGGTGTAAGTGTAGTCTCGATGACCTTAAAAAAATTGGTGTCTCCTCCTTCTCACATGCATGACGCCATGTTTATAAATAGTGAACATCTAAGATTATCACAATAGGTTGAATAAAAATAGTATCTGAATGGCGCATTTTGCCTCTGACTATGACAGATACATGTACAAATTTGACCACCATTTGCAATTAATATTACATTTAATCAATTACAATTTTAAAAAAAAGGTCCCGTGATAAGTTATCATGAATGAATCAGTGCCTACTAAAGTAATATTGGATAGAGATGGCCAAATAACTAGAGAAACTTAAGTCTGGGAGTGAATCAACCACATGTTTCTTTATTGATTAAATGCTTATCTTAAAAAATATCTTATTTCATATTAATTTAAACAGTACCTAATACTCAAACTAGCAGTTATTACACACTCAAAGCCACATACACACACACACATTTAACACACATTTCTCACCATTCACACCCACCCATATACTTACACCATAAACTTATTAACTCATCCTGAAACTACAAGATGTCTATAACTTTGCTGTAATATTGTCTTTTTTTTCTTCTTTTTTTCTTTCTCCTTATTTTTCTTTGTTTTGTATATATTCGATAATTTTGTTTGTAAACTTGTACAACATTTTATTATTTAGTATTATATGTACACTACCTGGAGGTGGGCGATAACAGCCGCAACACAGTGCTCACTAAAGTAGCTGTTATCGATTCTCTTGTAATTGTTACTCTGTATAATTTTACCAAATAAATGAACTTGAATTTGAATTTGAAGCGACGAACAATCAGAATGTTAGCGCGATATTTGCCGTTCCGATTGCAATAGCACTAATAACACTTTTAGCGCGCTCAAACGAATCGGAACGGTTTTGAGCACTTTTAGCGCTGTGAGCGCTGTAATCGGCAAACGGAACGCAGCAATTATCATTCAGTAGGCAATACAAATGAAACTTTTTTGAATGATTAAAAGTTTATTTAAAAGTTTGTAAAGTTTGTAAGTCCAAACGACGAACACCCTCAAACGGTACCCGTTCACGAGTTAACGCGGGATCCAGCCATTGCCCTCCTCAACCATATTAGAGGGAAGTGGGCGACCCGTCACCCGACGCTACACATCTCATGAGTTAAAACCTGTCAAGTGGTTAGGCTGTAGAGCGTCCGAAACTAATATACCTACTTACATGCGGTGCAAAAACATAGTCCTCAATGTGACCGTCGGGTAAAAAAACGTTATTTTTCACAGGTCTATTTATTTTATTTTAATCATTCTATTAATATCACTTTTTTACCATTTTCCTCAAGGTTCGCTAAATGATTACTTCTTTAACTCATTACTCTACTGCCATTGATTAGGTTTCTTCTATTAGATGTAACTTATTCAGCCTATTCCCGACAAACAAAATGCATAAGCAGAATGCAGCTTCGTTGATAAGCTAAACCAATTGCAAGCTGCTGTCTATAAAGCCTGCTCACAATTAATGATTCCATTCTACAAAACGCAATAAACAACCAAACTCAATCCTTAGTTATAATATAAATGTGAAAGTATTTGTAATGTTTCAAGCCGTAACTACACCACCGATCATTATTGGCCGCGCTAAGAGTCAAATGCTTACTTAAGGCACTCTTAAGTACAGATTTTGCTTATCTAATTTAGTCCTTATTGATACTACTTCTGAGTCTATATTCTTACCTTAGCTAAACTATAGTAAAGAGTGAGGCGGGAAATTTAAATTCAATTATTTACAATTGACAATTACTTGTTCGGAGAAACCTTCGTGAAGAAGAACTAGCAAGAAACTTCACGGGTATAATTTTTTCAAAATAAATTTACAATGTTTCTTTATGTATATACAAAATTATTCTTATCTGCATCTGTTAGGTCGGCAAGTCTCCCTCCCCCCAAGTATCCAAACGACGAACACCCTCAAATGGCACCCGCTCACGAGGTCCAGCCATCGTCTGCCGCAATCTTATCACAAAAACAGAAAAACGTTACACTGTTCCCGAGGGTTACTCGAACTACGGGCCAAAAATATTGTTTGTCACATTTGCTTTGACGAACGTTCCAATTGTTTGCACCAAAAACGGCCAGTTTCTGTTTCGAATCTTCCATATATTTATTGAGTTTTCTAAAGCGGACGAATGTTTCTGTTATTACTAAACAGGACTCGAAAGGGGGACTTCTAAGAAGGTGAGATTACAGGGCTTCTTAACACAGAACTACGGAAGAACTTATTTATTATTATTAGAGAATAGAACGCTGGCGAGTTATAGTTTATTTTGAAAATTAGATTATTTCAAACTAAAAATATATTTGTTAAAATCTAACTTTCTAAACCCATTTTGACAGCTTAATGAAACTATTGTGGTTCAAAGAGAAATGTATCTGCGTCGGTAACATATTCATGCAATTATTTTTTGCGACTTCAAGTCCAATTTGAAACCTGATGAAACGTTTTTTATTTATTTTGTTTATTTGCTGTTCAAAACAGTTTAATCGACTTCAATTAGCTTTTATGAACAAGGCGTTTTCTAAAGAACCGTGTGTGTACCGCTGGTATAACGTGTTTAACTGCGGTCGTTTAAATTTGAAGAAAGAAGTGGTCGTCCGTTGACTGCTGTTACAGAAGAAAACGTGCTGATATATTGACTACTGAAATATTTGATACAACAAAACCGGCGAATCACATACGAGGAGATTCAGCACAATCTTCATTGGATCGGGAAGTGTTCATGATATTGTAACCACCCTTGCGCAAAGAAGAATGTTTCGCGATGGGACCCAACAACCTCACCGATGCTCAGAAACAGGCGCACGAGGAATGGTGACATGATATGATGAGAAGCGCAAGAAAAATTTTGTTCGCTTGTTTTTTCTCCTTATCGGGGTATTTAGTGACATTTCCCTTAAGAAACCAAAGTAGAATCAATGCAGAGTGGTACATTACCAAATGCTTGCCAGAAGTTTTTGCTGCTTGCATCTTTTGTCCACCACGGCAACTCACCTGCGCTTTGCGCGATCAAGACGAGAGACTTCCTTAGCACCATACTGGTTAAACTTTTAGGTCATTCGCCTTACAGCCCTGATTTGACACCGTGTGACTTCTTCTTGTTCCTTAAAATTAAACACCGGCTCAAGGTGATACAGTTTTCATCGCCAGAAGATGCACTCACGAAAATTTCGCTTTGAAATTTTGTTCAGACGCATGAAACTTTGTAATAGACGTCGATGGTGAGTTTTTTTTAAAAGATGTAATAAAAAAGCATTTAACCTGTAGAACATTTTTATGTTTTTTCTCGTAACTTTCTGAGTTATGCAGGTATTCAGCTTAATTTTGTCAAACGGTGTTCTCGCCGTACAATCAGTACATTTTAGTGACGCAAACACAGTTTCTGCTTAACGCACACTTCTTGTCATCACTGACAAGAAACCATGCATACCTATTTATAAACTGTGCACTAAACAGTGATGCTCTAAAAACACGTAATAAAATATGTTTATAAACTCGGGTAATCTGTAGTATAAGTAGAGTAGGTATTCATTATAAAACGTAAATTCAGGGAATATTTCTTGATATCTAGTTTAGGCATTAAACTATCATTAGAGATTTAATTGTAAGTAGGAATTGTTTACAAAAGAAATACATTCTTGAATTACTTATCTAAGCTATACCATATATGCGATATGTCGCATTCAGGATGACAAGAACCGGCTCTATGCATAGCGTAGCCTTTTATCTTAAAACACAAAAAAGCTCCGTATATTTATTTAAAGCTTACCTCAATAATTGCTTCGCTTGTTCATTTCTCAACATCCAAGCTCACCTCAAGAAGGTCTTATCACAAAAACTGGGATGACAGCAAATGTCTTTATACTGCATACAAAAACAATACCCTATCAGTTTACAAGCTATTAGGCCTTTTCAGACTTTTGCGATCGTATAACGAACTTTAGTGTTGTACACATAATGTCGAGAATTCCGTATCAATCATCGAATAGTCAAAGTTTCATGGAAGTTAAAAGTCTTTTGTCAGAAATATCTAGTTATTTGAAAATGATTCTTAACTATGACGATTGAAAGTTGAATTTGATTTATTATTGTTAGATACATTAACGGGTTATTTTGAATAACGATATGGTATTGTTATGACGTGTCGCTTGATTAATAATGGAGTTACCTTGTTCAGTTAAGCTGCGGTTACATTGCCGTTAAAATTTTAATGTTGTTTCACACTCGTGTTTTTAAAGAGGAAAATGATTTATTGATTGAATGATAACATTATCCAGGTTTTTTGTTGATTATAAAAAGTTATCAATTTTAATATTAATTGACAAAAATTGACTAATGGCACAAAGTTTGACCAGTAATTAGAATGGAATTATCAGTTTAATAGACTATAATCCAACTCTTTTTCCATCTGCGTGCGCTGTTTCTATGTTAGGGGTAGACGTAGTAGTAGACGAAGACATGGATAAATCAGGCATGATATTATTTTGAAAATTGCAAGGTATAATTTTAAGACAAAACCAGACCAAGATAAATTGATTTTACACTTTAAAAACTATATTTCGTTGATACATCGAACAAAAACTAAGATATTGAGAGGTTTTTTTTTTACAAAATATACCCGTCAATTTTAATAAATTTCATTTACATATACTATGATGCATTGTGTCTTAGCTTTATACTTTTCAATAACCAAAATAAAGTGTTATTTTTTCACATGCTCTATGAAGCTCGATTTCCAAATGATCATAGCCGATAATCAGATCCGTCGACGAGTAGCTGTTAAAATGATATATTATCTGTTCTCATAGAACATTATGAAAAATAATTAGGTGTCAAAATTTAATGTGTCTCTAATGTTATAAATGCTTCACATCAAAATATTTAGGGCTGAATTATTTAAGTGGCTTAGACTAGACAGGTGATATTTAAATTGGTAAGATTTGCAGGCGGACAGTTCATCTTTAGCTATTAACGCATTTTAACGCAATAAGTAATTCTAGAAATAGTAAGTGTACTTTATCAATATACAAATACCTGTTGTACGAAATGCCCATAGTAGTAGGTACATGTACAAATTTTCTTATCATAATCTTTTTAGGCACTATTAATGGATGTTAATTTTTTTGCCGAACCTAGCATTATGCAATAACCTATGCATGTCCCTTCTCATATGAAAACAGCCATTATAACGTGGTTAGTATATATTCAATCCGGCTTGTAACTAGAACTATGTAAACGATTGGAATCTAAGACTTCAAGTAATTATAGAAATTAAAATGCAGAGAACACTTATATGCGACTTTATTCCATTGAAAGATTTACAAGTTCTTTACAAGTACCGACTGAAATCTAAAAAAAAAAAATACAAAAATAAAAGTTATGTGCGAATGAAGCAAGATGGCATCTTGTCTCTTTGCTACGGCGACCAGTAGGGGCGCAAACAATGGTTACAAAAGAAAGAGTGCATTAAAAAACCTCTAAAAAAAACTCAGTATAATATGTTTGACTTATTTACTAATTCAAAAATTAATTGTATTAAGTTCCTATTTACAAGACACTGACAAAAATATATATCCCCATCACTTATATCGACATGTTCCCTATTCGATGAATATTTCATCAATCGACGCCCCATCTCTAACCCTCATTGATTGACAGCTCAACTATTAATTCTGTCTCGTTCACTCTCAAACATATGAATGTTTGTATCTCTTTCTTAAACGCCAGAAGTGGTAGGTCATGAATGTAATAGTGTAAGAGGGCACTTTTTGTTTATCGCAACTACTTGTGTTAAAAATTCTCTGCAAAAGTGGGGATATTTCTGAAAAATTAACAGTGCGGCGTAGGGTTTGAAACCGGTTCGTTATTTTTTCTTTTTTCTATCTTGGGAAGCATTGCGTCAGGGTCAATATAAAGTATAATATTTTTAGCTAAATTTAATATACTAACAGAGTGTCCGTATATCCAGTATTTATTTTCAATATTATATAAAGAGGGCAAACACGTGAATAAAATGGTTTTTAAGTAGAAAATAATCAATTCTGTTTTGTTTTTATTATAGATTTATCTAAACTTAGATGATAGTTAGGTATACCACTTTAGGAATTGATGTTTGAATGAAATAATTTAATTGTATACAGAACAATAAATTAACGCCAAATTAAAAGTTACTATGAATTGTTTCTACAACTAGGTATTGTCCCTTTACAAAAGTATAACGTGATTTCATGTCTTATAATACCTAACCTTAACAATAAACTAAACATATACTGCTTACTACTAAACATATTATACCAAAGCAAAATTCTAACTCGAAGTATTCGCCATAACCACGGGATGCATGTACTAACTCTGTGGCAAAAAATAGATTCAGGAATTCGAATTTCGAATTCTAGCTGGAATGTCAATACAGCTACTATTCAGCCGAGCTAACAGATGCAGATGAGAAATAATTTTGTATAGATATAAAGATACATTGTTAGTTTATTTAAAGAAAAATTATACCTGTGAAGTTTCTTGCCCGTTCTTCTTCACGAAAGTTTGGTCTACTGGTGGTAGAGGCATGCTTTGTTTGACGTCAATAAGAACAAGTAATTGTCAATGTTGATAAATAAATATTTGTATTTCAGCTCTCTGTATATGTATAACCTCTTCTCCTGTTGGGATTCTTGAGGCCGATAAGTCAACCCAACCCAGACGCGGCGATTCGTTCTAGGCATAACGTCTAAACAGATCCCGACGACTCTTATTACATCAAGGAACGCCGGCGTCTAGTTAAAAATGGTATCACGGCATTCGAATCGCTTAACTCACCACCGGTGAGCCAAGCTATGTAACGTACGCATTCCTACTGAGTTTCTTGCTGGTTCTTTGGCAGAAGATGACCCTTCCGAACCAGTGGTAGTTTCAATATACGTCCTCCTAAATCGAGGTCCGTGCCTTCTCGGTCGCTGGTTAGGAGAATCGTAAGGAGGAGTAAAGCCCAGTGAAATTGAAAAAGGCTTTTAGGGCCATAATAAGAGCTTGACGGCCGAGTAGCGCAGTGGTGGTTAATACGCCGGAGGTCCCAGGTTATTGCTTTGCGGCCATACAGCTGGTTTGTTTTCTGAGGACTTAATATGATTATTAATATAATCTAACTGTCCCGTCGACAAAAAAATCTGATAAATCAACTTCCGTAATAAGACGATTCAGTTTAAAAATTCACGTGAAGAAATTTAACTAGATAGTTTAAGAATCGATGTTTGGGAGGAGTTTCCTGCCACTGCTGCAAAGGCTTGATAAGGCATTGTCAAGGTAATTAATGTCACTACTGTAAACCGTTTGTAGGTAATAATAATTATATTAATATTAATATTTTTCTTGAGGATTTGGGACGCGATATTTAGAAATAACCGGTCATCGTGTAAAAGCTGTGAAATAATAATAAAAATAATTTATTCTCAGGCAATTATACTCAACAAGTGCAGATTAGTCAGAAAATTTCTACAAACCGAGAAGAACACCGAACTTCATATCTCACATGGTCCAGAGCTCCTCCTTCCTGCGATGTACACTTGGCTTATGCCCACGTGAGTTAAAATACCGGAAGAGGTACCGGTACCGTGAGAGTATGAAATTTTAAAAAAAACGTTATTATCCAAATAAATACAAAGATCGAAATACGACGAAAGAAATACAACGATCCAAGTCTACTGAGCTAGGAAGATCTGTTTTACAGGAGACGGTCATTCTCGTGTTTACAGTTTTATTTGGTTACTAATATTTAATTTTGTGAGGGCGATGCGATTTTTTACTCTTTAACTAATTACATGCAGAGTAGACTCAAGAAATTTAGCAATATAAGGAGTTTGAAATTCGTTCTGTCAGCTGTTCGTGTATCCACATCACAAGCTTTGCATAGTTTAAATAGTACCTAACTGTACGTATTTAATTATAATTTTTTTACGTCTTAAATGCCTTGAGATAAAAACATTTATTATAGAATTTACATCGATGTTGTTTAATGTTCCTAGGTCATCCTACATAGAAAGAAATAGAATTAAATTTAAGACTATTTAGGTACGCAGGGAGGTATTGTACCTAATCATATAAATAAATCCCCAAAAAGACACACCAACTGCATTGCCCCAAAGTAAGCAGAGCTTGTGTTAAGAATGACCATACAGCGATATTGGTGTGAGCTCAGCACACATTTGTTTCTTACATTTCGGCAACACTCTATTATTTTTTACATCTCTTTATATAGCACTTAAACCATTGTCCCTTCACACACTATATAAATAATAAAGTGAAGTTACCATGAATCGAACTGGGGGGGGGGGCACCCAGAATAATCATACATACGCAACCTTTATTACTAGTAAAAATGTTGCGTATTTAATTTTTACTCAAATAGGTAAAACTAAGACCGTGGCATTAGGTACTAAGTTTATATTGATTTACCAATATTTCTATCTCGCTTTTCAAAGGAAAAATATATTCTCAATTCCTCCGTAACTAAAGAACTAGTTCTATACGTCCAATATATAACCTATCTCAGCTACCAGCAGCTGCCATTCCGCGAGACGGTAACAAAATAACAAATACGAAGTGTTCGCACCTTGGCATCGATTCCCGTCAACGGGATGAATTTAACCGTTCCTGGGACGGACAGCCCTAGCGGCCATTCAGCGCAATAAGTAAATAAAAAACTCTCGCACATCCGCCGCTCCCAGCCTCCCGGATCACCGCTATTATCTCGACGGTACCAATGCCGTCGGTACAAATGAAAACTCCTTCTCATTGGTCCGCCACAAACGAGACTCCGCCCCCAATCACCGCCTACCCCGTGCAAAAACTTTCCAGAACGCACGGACACCCCGATCTGACGCATTCTCGCTGCGCACAGACCGAGACCTCACTCATTGACACATCACTACACCTACTACTTCATTAAAACTACATTTTGAACTTATCTTTAAGATTATTTAAAGTTTTCGCTCTTATCGACTGCCTTAAAAGTGAACGAGTTAGAGCAGGAAAGAAAATCTCTGTTAAGGTGTGGTTTAATACTCGTGTCGTCGTGTTCAGTGTTGTTCCGTCCGCATGGGCGCTTGTCGTGCCGCGGAGCTCAACGACGATTCCAATACGAATTTCGGGAGTACTCTAGTGATGTGCGTGATGTAAAGTGATTTGTCGATATCGATAGAACTCGGTGCAACATGTTGACTATGGACGTCGGCATGTACAGTAATCAGCAGAACGGTTACGGCGGTGCCGAGTACTACCAGCAGAGTTACCAGGCTCCGTACGAAGGTTACCACGAGGGTTATTATGAAGGTCCTTCTCATTACTACGATCCCCTTTTGCACGCTCAGCCCGGGCACGAGCACGCGTCTCCTCCAGTGATAAGCACGGAGACGGGGCTTTGTTATACGAATTTGGATTATGGTGAATTACAGCAGAATTATCAGATACATGGGCTTCCGAATCATGAAGCTTATAAACACAGAGAGGAAGCTAGAGGGGAAGAGATGTTGATGCAGGAGCATAAGCTAGATAACCATTATTTGGAGACGAAGTATAACATGCACTTCGTGGATGAAGGGGCAGTGGGGTACGGGCCGGGGCTATGTGAATACGAGGGGTACCAGCCAAAGGAGGAGTACTGCGGCCGCGACTACCGGGAAGAAGCTGGCGCCGCGCCACCACCCGGCCCTCCACACGCCGCCATGCCGACTTACAAATGGATGCAGGTCAAGAGGAACGTGCCCAAGCCTGCAGGTATGTCAACGTGATCTTATAAGTCACTATATATGTTATATGGTTCCACCATAAGTAACCGTACAAGAATTTGTTAGAAGGAATATAATGTTATTCTGTGGCTAAAAAAAACCTATCTAAAAATAGAATTATTCTAAAGGAAAATAATTATTGGTTCTGAGAAAACGTTTTCTTTTCATAATTCACCATCAAATAGTAATAACCGTTTTATTTAATTAATTTTACATAATATTTATTTCTTGGTTAAATTAGGTAATTGCTAGTTGCTTCAGTTCATGAAAAAATATTATTAAGGATAACTGAACTCCCTGTCTAACTTTAGATTACCACGATTACACAATATTGTGTACACTGGCCTGTATTTAGGTTAAAGATCAACGACTCTAATGAAATGTACCTACTTGTCTAAAAAAAGAATACAACCGCATACTGTACTCAAAACAAATAAAATCTATACCAATTTCAATAAAACACAATAATTAGATCACAAACTCTAATTTACACTTAACTAATAGGTTACAACTTTTACAATTTTAATAAAGCTTAAACCAACGTCAACTTTTGACTTATTTAATAGTTTTAAAGATCAAGGGTTGTGACTCTGACCTCTCTCTTTGACGGACGCGGGACGGTTGTTGAGTCGGTAATTTGACAGTTACCGTACTGTGCACAACACTACACATTTTTTTTTATAGAAACAAGATAACGTGTGTAATAATCTGGTTTAAAAGTGTAAATATAACACTAAAATTTATTGTTACATTTAGATATTTATTCCTAAAATAACTATATTTTGTAATTGTGCTATTGTCAATATTAATGTGATTTATTACTTTTACTCATTGAACCTCCAATCAGCTTCCTGTATGTAAAATGATCATTGTGAGATTTTAACTTTTTTTATAATTCGAAGGCAGGCAAATATTGCTATTTATCATAATAATAACAAATTACTTCGATCTTGAAGTTTAAGTTTACGGTAGCTAAGTAATTTTGTACACCACAAATTATTACTAATTGAAGATTTTGAAACATAAAAACTTTATAGCTATAGACAAAAAAATCATTAGTTACTGATTTAATTATAGGTACTTAGTGTTTTTATAGACAAACTAAGTCTAAAATCTGTAAACAGTGCTTAGAATTGCTTCAGACTTACCTGAGCTAAATGTCAAACAAAAAGCGACTTTGTTCTGTAATGTACAGTGATGAGAATTGTATTTGACAAATTTTGACAGGATTTAATTCGACATGTTTTCAGAATATGTATTCTACACAGTATTGAACAAAGTCGCTTTTTAGTTGACTATTTAGCTGAGATAACTCTGAGGTTAGACTGAGTGCGCTTTATTTCAGCCAAAGTAATTTTTATGTTTCCAACTTTATAGTAGAATAAAATATCTACAGTCTCTAGCAGAGCTTTCATTTAGTTTGCCGTTGTTAAATTGGTTAGATTATTACCGGTAATTTGTATCATATTGAAGAAGATGTTACTCCTAACAAGTTTGAGACTATTTTATTCAGAACTTTGTATAAACGCATATTAATTACTGTTTATTAGAAAGGAATTTTTTGGATTAATAAATCAAGATGTTTCCAGTATCTGAAAAACCAATCCACACTATTTATTTCTAAACTCTAAACGGATTCAAATAATAATTTATCAGTAGGTACGGGTACATAACACATACACGTACATACATAACGCAAGCACTGCTTTATTTTTGAATCCACCCGAAGTTTCTTTCCTAAGATTTGTTGTTTTGAATATTTGTCTAAAGACAAAATTTGGAAATTTTATCGATTGTACAATCAATTAGCGTGAATCAAGGACGAACAAACACACACACTTTGCATTTATAATTGGCTTCCGAAACCGCTCGGTTTGCGCAATTGAAATACAATTATTTCTCTACTACAAATGTTTTATTAAACCACTCCAACTCGAACATGTTATTTTCACAGTACAGTTACCTAATTTAAGCAATGTTTTCCCTTGACCGTCACCCCTCGCGTGAGGGTGGCTTATACTTACACCGGCTGTAACTTAACTAAGCCGAACTTTAATTAGGTAACGCACCCACTAAGCTAGTTTCCAAGTTTTATAATGAAATAGAAAGACGACTTTTTTATTCATATAAAATACTTAACGAGGCACTTAGATATGTAATTATTCCATTTTATTTGTTTAATATGTAAATTCACTTTGTTCATATGTTGAGTAATAATTGTTTCAAAATGAAGAAATGATAAAATTATTAATTTTCAGAAGTTTTGTGAACTATTTAAGTAACTAATAAAAATAATACACTTTATTGCCAAAGCAGTTAGAACATTGAAATACACTTAGAAACTACAAAAAAAAAAAAAATAGAATGACAACGTGGGTGGCCTTATCACTAAAAGAGTGATCTCTTCCAGGCAATCCTGAAATTATAAATTAACTAGAACTACTGGGCCGTGTACTTTAGCAAGATAAAGTAACATAGTAGACAAATACATATATAAATATGTACCATCATTAGACTTTTGTAATAAATATTCTTAAAGTATACCAATACATATCACAGAGAAAGATAGTTATTCTTTACACTTGTTTTAAATAACTCAAGTGTTTTTTAAAACTAACTCCGTTATTAACAGTTCTCCCAAATAGGTATTTAGCCCTGGCAGCAATTAAAAAAATAAAACTCTAGTAACCATATAACACTCCTAATCTAAAAAAGTACAAATAAATCAAAAAAATACAACTTTTTCGAACATTTCTCATTTAATAATTCCACATACGAAATGACAGACAGACGCGATGAGATCGCCGATAACAGACAACCTGACACACAGAAAGGTTTGCATGTGGTCGTGATCTAGTCGCCCGGTTTTGAAACCTCCGTCACTTTTATGTCAAATTCAAATTGAAATATTTATTTCTCAACATTGACAATTACTTATTCTTATTGACGTCAAATGAAACATGACTCTACCACCAGTTCGGAAAAACTTTCGTGTAGAGAACTGGCAAGAAACGAGAATATATTTTTCAAAAGAAATTTACAACGTCTCCTTATGTTATGTTTGCTCGGCAAGTCTGCCTCCCCCCAAGTATCCAAACGACGAACAGCCTCAAACGGCACCCGTTCACGAGTAAACGCGGGTTCCAGCCATCGCCGTCCTCAACCCTATTAGAGGAAAGTGAGCGAGCCGTCACCCGACGCTACCATAAAAAGAAGTACTTTTGACAGATGGACTTCGGAAGACTTCCCAACGGGTGTCGCTTCCGATGAAGGCTAACGGTAAAATTTTACCACAGCCAAAGAGGTGGTTTTTAGTGGGTAGGTGCCATTCTGGTAAGTCCCACGTAACCCCCGCAGAGGACGGTGTTTTCCTGCGGCGGTATGCATGACGCATCTTCCACCTCCCTCCCGTGAGGGTGTTGCTTCGGCGGCAAAATAAAAAAAAAGAAACTCGTATTTTAAACTAGGCTTTATTTTCATATTTTAAGAGTGTCTTCAATAACCATTTTACTTGTCTCAAGTGCAGCCGTAAAACTAACTTCGGGGGTGGTATCTATTTTATTTTTATAAATATAAGTATTTTGGTTATCAAAAATACAGTCAAAAACTTGAACTACTTAATTACCAACAGCAACCTACCAAAAAATGTCAGATTTTCTCAAACAGAACGTCTTTTTCTTTGTCTAATTCAACTTAATGTATGTCGACGAAATCTGACATTTTTAGGTAGGTTGATATTGACAATTAAACTCAATGGCCAGAATTTCGGGATAAATGTTATTTCTCTTAGCTAACGCCCAGTAGTTCAAGATTATATTAATCACAAACAAACAAAACATTGCACTCTTTATTGATAATATATTTTTCAGACGATTCAGATCTACAAAACAGCTGGGCAAATGTTTCGATGCAATGAATTGGTTGGAATTCATTTTTTATAAAACAAGGCTTACTTTTGTACCTTTGTAACAGCCGGCAAACGAACACCTGAGACACATCATTGTGCTTTGTGAACGTATGTGCTTTATTTATATATCGTACACTTCATTTGGAATTGACTTCGCTCCAGTAGGTTTACTATTGTTTGACAAAAAACGTAGGAAACCTACTGGAAACATTTTACAAACAACGTTTGAAGGTTTCGCAAATGTTTTACTTAGAAAACAATTCAATTGTTAAAATATTAATTATAAACTAACTCGTGTTGAACCACATTCGCTTTTCGTGAGAAGCTGGAAATCGTACTTAATTTGGTCCTGGCGCTTCGCCGGGTGCTGTCGCACCACGCTCGCTCCGCTCGCTCGGTTCGCGTGTATTGACTATGTATGTTGTATTAACATACATATTATATGTATTTACTACATACAAACCTTTTTTTTTTGGGTTGGAAAATGCATTACGCATACCACCCGGGTGCAGGGGGCACCCGAGTGGTTATGTGAGACTCCCGTATAGGCTAATGAGACCCACGGTATACCCACTAGAAACCTCCCCATCTTACTCCTTGCCGCCTTGTGACGGGGTTACGGGAACGCTTTCGCACACATCCGCGACCCCGCCGGCAACTGCATACAAACCTAACCTAACCCAATTGAACCTGTATTGTGACCAGGCAGAGAGCAAGCGGAGCGAGCGTCAAATGCATGCATGTAGTTAAAAAAAAAATCAATTTGTGAAATGATGTTTTAGCAAAATGAAATTTTTTCTAGTAAATATTTTATCCAATGAGTAGTTTATTAAATGATAGTTTGTAAAATGATAAATTTATTAAGGGAAATTTTGTCAAACGTTGTTTTTCAAATGAAATTTGTTATTTGTTTTCTGTTCAAATGCTTGGGGTACCGGCCAGTAGTTGCCCTGGCGGTTCTTTCCCTTTGACCGGAACACACGTCATCGTGCTTATAATGGCGGTCTCAACAGGAGGGACTTCTGTATCCTCCCAGACGAGATCTGAGCATACGAAACTCTAATATCGCTTTCAAATGTCCTCAGCGAAGAACATTAATTCAAGCCGCCATTAATATTAACCTTTCAAAACGGATATATTTAGCTACTTAGTTATCTGAAATTGATAGAAATAAAATAGGTAATAAAACCTGTACTTATAGGTAATTATATCGGATGGATCATTAACTTAATGAGTAACTGTGCGGTGGGTCTGCGCTATTTTTAATATACCTATCGTGTTTAATTTTCATGTTGCAATTATAATACTGTTTTATTTTAATGATTGCTCTCAATGCACTTGTCTACGTGTTTAGTTTTCAGATTTCTTTTTAGGTATGACTGTAAATTTATTCAAATGATTGTCACTTAGTACGGTGCAAGTTAAAAGACTATAAATAATAACACTATACACAAAACTGAACGCACAGAAGGCCGATAAACCGTTTTAATTTTGTTGAATTATAGCTAAAAATGTTCACTCCGAAAGGACCATTTTGATAAAAAAATTAAGTTTTTTTATTCTATGTTTTAAGGGATTTTTATACATATGGATATGTCGATTCCAGCATACCTTTTTACGAAATAAACTCTTACAATTGAAATAAACTATGAACTGTTCTTAAGTTAAACACAAGTTAGATACATAGAATTTAAACTGATTTATTATTTTAGTGAGAAAATGCATTGGCACATATTTTTTAGCTATTTCTGATAAAGGATCTGATAGAACTGTTTGGATCTACCCCACATCCATAACATTCAGGCTGTGAAGTGCTCTCATATCTTTGTTTCTTACACGCTCCATCAGCAAACGTTGCAAGTCCTCAACTTTATTACAACTTAAACATCTATCTTACCTCTCTTTCATGAGGAATGCAAACTTTGCCGATGAATAGTGTCCTGCCTGAACGAAGTCTTAATAATAACTTTACAATATTCCTTCCTAAACTGCAGCCCTCAATAGCAGCGCTTATACAATATAATTATTTAAATCCGGTTAAATCCGGTTCAATTCTTAAAAGTATGATTGCAAAATTAAACCCCCAGAGTGAAAGTAATAACACCACTTTTTTGCGTAAGGAGTACAAAAGAAAATGTGCGAAGAGCATAGGTTTTACAGATCACAAATTCTTCTACAACCAAGTAAGAGCCACGCCACACGATGCGGTGCGGCGCCGCACCGCAGGTCATCTCGCCGGACTAGCGACCACACGGTGAGTGCGGCGCCGCGCCGCAACGTTTTGCGGTACCGTAGCAGCGACGGACTGGTGCTCGGCGCGCTCGCTTTCCAGCACAGCATTCCGACGACAGTCTGTATTAAAAAATCGTCTTGATTCTGATGCGCGTGCGGTGCAGCGCCGGAGCGCACCGGACGGCGCCATGTGCCATACCATACATTTTTATATGTAGGAAACCGGAGCGGCACCGGTCAGGCACCGCACCGCTGCCGCACCGCATCGTGTGGCATGGCTCTAAGGCAACATAGAAAAAACTTGGATCATTATTTAAATTTAAAAAGGTCTATATTAGCCTGAACCGAAAATAGTTTTTAACTCAAAAGTTCTGCCAACTTTTTACGGTATAAGACTAACTTTTGCAATCGCCTGTATCCAGATGCTTGTGCTCATAAGTAGAGGTGAGCTCTGCTAATGCGAGAGGACCCATTACGGACTCCGTTTAACTGGCAACGGTTACATAAATGTTAGACCGAATTGAAAGGGGTATAGATAAGGTGGAAATTTGAGCGGGTGAGAAGCCAAGTCCGCTCGACTATTTAGAGCAATTTCATAGTAAACGTACGTACGTCCATAGTAAAACTCATGACTGTTTATCGACTGGTTCCGAGCTACCACTGAAACCGACTCTTTCTGGAAAACTCTTTCAAAGTAGAATTCAAACTCTGCCTAGGTATTT
Source organism: Marasmarcha lunaedactyla (assembly GCA_923062675.1). Classification (NCBI taxonomy): domain Eukaryota; kingdom Metazoa; phylum Arthropoda; class Insecta; order Lepidoptera; family Pterophoridae; genus Marasmarcha; species Marasmarcha lunaedactyla. Next base: position 25,068,787 of record OV281345.1, read on the forward strand.
CCCGCTCTTTTTCTCTTCGAAGTGGAAGGTTGCGTTCCGAAGTAAAGTAGTCAATTTAGTAACAAAATTACTTACTTTCAATTATTGTAATGCTTTTAAATTTCATGTACCTAATTGTTCTCGCCACGCTGCCCGGTTTTACGAGGCGGTGAGACCTGTTCAAAGACATTACAAAGTAGTTATAAATTATCCGGAATTACGCTAATGATACATAAATTATTTTAGCTATAAAAGTTTCGGATTGGTATAGTTGTTAATAACATGCGATTTCGATATATTTTTGTTGCGTCCGCGCTAGTTTTGAATGTATCATTATACTGCTATATTCTAAGTATAACAGGTCATTATAACAATAAATCCCCAGACAAACACACCAACTGTATGGCCCCAAAGTAAGCAGAGCTTGTGCTATGGATGAACATTTAGTGAACTATGGGGGAACCCAAAATAAACATACGTATATAAATAATAATAAAAAAATATTTCTAACTAACACACCACATTATCTAGCCCAAATTAAGTATGATTAAGAACTTGTGTTATGGATACTAGATAACGGATAAATAAACTTAAGAAATATATAATCACACAGATATTTTTTTTGCATATATAAATATTAGAAATAAACTTAAATAAACATACATACACATCCATTACTAGAAAGCCAATATAATAAAATATCTGCCTCTACCAGGATTCGAACCCGGGACCTCCGGCATGGAAGACAAGGGTACTTACCTCCACACCAAACAGGCCGTAAATATCAACAACCATGAAACCCGAGAAAGAACATTTATGTTCATCACACAAACGAACCTCTGGGACTCCTGGCGTATGAAGCAGAAGAAGCTACTAATCAAAACGCTACTCGGTCGTCAAATTCATAGTAGTTCCTTTTCGGTATACGAACCGTGTAATGCGTGTATGCGTTTAGAAAAGTGTAACAAAAGCATCTGCAGGAGAATGGTGCTGTAACTAAACGTGTGAACTAACGGTCGCGTTCAGATTCTTAAATTCATTAGGTACTAATGGCGCTTCAAAGTATACAATTTGCAAGTCTATATTTGCTGAGCAAAAATTATAATTAAAAAAGCCTCAAGTAACCGTTGGTCGTATTTGAATGCGGCTGTAAGTAATTCTAACATTTATACTTGTTTTTACTATACGAAGCTGTTATTAAGTTCTACATGTCAAGAGTGACACAGCTAACGCGAAAGTACAAGGATATGTTTGAATTTCAATTTTAGCGCAGGAAATTTGCAAATTATCTAGTGAAGTGTAAAAAAAGCGTTCCGATTCGACCTCTTAATCCTTTTCACTAAAATTTATGGACTGTGGAAAAATAAATCAACAAAATTTAGGGCTTTGTAGATATCGAGAGATTACAGTTCGAATATAATAAATAAATCCCCAGACAAACACACCAACTTTATGGCCCTAAAGTAAGCAGAGCGAGTGTTATTGATGGCCATACAGCGAACTGGGAGCGAACCCAGAATAAGCATACACATATAAATTTCAACAACCATGACCCAAGAACAAACATCTGTGTTCATCGCACAAATGAATGCCCCGGCCAGGACTCAAACCTGGGACCTACGGCGTATGAGTAAGGGCTAGTTACCACTACGCTACTCGGCCGTCAGTACAATTTGACAGTTGTCATTGCCTCGTTTTGAACAAAATATTTCGCATACATTAGTTAGAGGTATCAGTATTGCGCAGAGACCGTGTATAGCTTATCAATCGCAATTCACAATTGATTTTATTTTATTTTACTTTATTGAGGAAACAAACAGTCATTATATGTACTTAAAATTACAACATATGATTTATACAGAGACCAGTGAAGTTTCTACACCAAAAAATATACACTTTAACGAGTTACAGAATACATACCAAAATAAATATAAAATTAAATAGCTATCCAGTAAAATGCAAAGAGAGTTCCCTTTTCAATTTTGGGAGAGAGAGATGAAAGATATCAATCTTATTATAAATCTTATTAAATGGGGTACAAGATCTGTTGATGAAAGAGTTAGCGGCATAATTAGTAAGGGAAAGAGAGGGGAGAAAAGTGGGCTTATGAAGAGCCGAGGACAAGCAAAATTAATGTTACTTAGTAAGTATAGAGACTCAATTATATTATTTATAATTTAAAAAAGAAAAATTATATCTCGAATAGACCGCCTTTCAGAGAGTAACGAAGTGAGCGAAGTGAAATTCATTTATTTTTTAAATCGTAAAAACTACCTAAAATTTTAGATATTTATTAAATTTATTTTGAATACTTTCTATCTTATTTATGTTTATTTTATATTGCGGATTCCACACTACACTTGCGTAATCCAATATGGATCTTACGAAAGCATTATAGAGCAAAATCAAATTAATTAATCAAAATTTATTGGATATTCGTATAATATACTACAATACATTGTTTCAGTTTTAAAAACTCATTTATGTCTCTTTTGTGACAGTACTTGTATTTACTTTTATTAATTGACTAGAGGTCCTGCTGCAGTATTACGTAAGGGTACGTAAGGGTGGTGGTAGAAAACATCGATCGACGTCGACTGTTCTATTTTGCCATCGATCGACGGCGACCGGTCGATCGATCAGTCGGTCGGTCAATCGATTGGTGTGGTATCACCCTAAGAAAGGCGATCAACGATTACTGCGCAGTTATGGCGCGATCACTTTTAAACGTAAAAAAAACGCAAACGCATAATTTATTTGCTATCGCTAATACGGCATACGGTATTTTGTAAAGCCATTTAGGAGCATCTATCATGCGATTTTCAAGATACGTAATAAGCCTACTGGTGTATGTTCACAAGAGTAAATCGTGCTCCCGTGGGGTAATAGACATTAAATATAACCTATGTTACTTAAGGATAATACGAGTATACCTAATCGGACCTGAAATAACTTGTTGATATCCTGTGATCTGCGGCAACACCCGGCGAAGCACAATTATGAAAACTGAAAATTATAAATAAAGCATAAAACGCTTAACCAAAAACGATTGACGGCCGAGTAGCATAGAAGGTAGAAACCCTGTGTCATACGGAGGTCCCAGGTTCGAGTCCTGTTCCGGGCATTCATTTGTGTGATGAGGGGTTTGTTCTCGGGTCATAGTTATTTATATATGTATGTTTATTATGGATCCCCCCCGTTTCACTGTATGGTTATCTACAACACAAGCTCTGCTTACTTTGCGGCCGTACAGTTGGTGTTAATAAACGGCCGCATGTTTCGTTGAATGTCTCATTCAACCCCCCGACAGCGACATTTAAACTTACCTAAGATATTCGAGAAGTGAATATTCGGATTCAAGATCAATCTATTGAAATCATTAGGTACATCAGTTGTTACTGCTTTCTTATCGTAACTCGATTCACATAGGACAATAAACATGATGGAACGTTTGGAACTAACATATAATTAAGAAGTATTTGATTATTAGCTATATTCATATATTTAGCGATATCAGCATTTGGTAGAAGGCTAAGAAGAGCTAAATTTTGTTTCTGTCTTGTCGTAGTCGAATAGTCAACCTACGATTTCATGTATTTTACAATTTTGACAAAAGAGTGCCAAGAGTTTTTTGCCACGGTTTCATTTTTTTTCGTCTACCTTTATTAAATTTTAAATGCCAAAGTGAAAGATGTTGATGAAGGAGTAAAGATGGATTTCGTCAAATATTTAGAGTTTAAAGTTAACTCAAAATTAAGGAGAGTCCTAATTATTTACCTTGTATGTTTTATGTAAATCCTTGGCTGCGCTAAAGTATAAGAATCCTGCGCAGACGGTCGATTCTTGAAAACCCTCAACAGATATGTTTTTATTGTGAATAATGTAAGCTTAGGCGTACACATATAAGAAACAGCCGTACTAAAATTTACTTTGCTGGCTATAGAGCATGCATTTTTTACTCTAGAACGAACAAAGACCAGACCACACGAGGAGTTTGCGACGGAATCCAAAATATTGATTTTATCAATTCTATGCAGACTCCCGACACGTCAATCCTCTTGGGACCTCCTTGCAAAGTTACGATCTCACGCCAAAACCAAAATCAATCAATTATCACCCTTACCAACCAGAAAGTAGTGCCAACACGACACTTTTAAACTAGAAAATTATCCTTGCAAATATTACATACATTATTGAAATGCAATCATAGGAAGATGATGGGGAAAACCCATTTTCGACTTTATCTCCTGAGATAAAGGTTACATATTAAGCTGTTCTGTTAGATAAAGATTGTGATTGGCAAAATCGTAATACAGAATTTATCATTTATCAAAGTTAAATATGGCAAAAGTATGATGTTTAATTTCGTATGGATATTATAATATTGGGTTCTGAACAAATATAAAAAGTTTCAAGCCGCTCGGGTTGACTTCGTGTGCGTTATCAAGACAACATTAAAAAGACAGAAGATTCGAGCTGAAAACCTAGCATTAATACGTATAACTTTAAAAAATTATACTAACATAAACCAATGCTTTCAAGCAATACTAAACCTATATTGAGATCTAAAAGATTATTAGGAGTTAAACGAGATTAAAAAATAATAAATTAATTTTAATGTTAGTTCAGTATCAAATAATTTTGGAAATAATGACTTACTAACTTTTACCTGCGGCTTTGCATGCAAACAATGTAATTAATATTTTTTTATATTTATTAAAGGACCTACTAGTCTCCCGGAGGCCATTAGACAAGAAACAGATTAAAAAAAATTTAAAACAAACTTAAAGTTCATTACCTAAATTATTGTTAGCATACATGAACTAATAATTATACCATTATGTTAATTAAATATTTATATATTGTTTTTGTATTAAAGTTATTTGAAGTTTAAATTTAAGTTGTTAAATGTTTAAAAAAATCATGAATACCAAAAAAAAATATAGTTTTAAATTAAGTTGGAAATTTTAGGTTTAGGTTGATTTATATAATTATTGTACGTTGACTAGATCCCACAGTCAAACCATGGTTGTGTTAGATGTAAGATAAAAAATTGTTAAAGTATAATAAATAAATAAATAAAATACTATCAATTTTAATTGCAAATAATAGCGGTCTAGTGAATTGTAGTCCCAATTTTATTCACCATAGGCTGCCGCTTGTAATCAAAACTATGTAGGTACGAGTACTAGACCAAAATAAGCTGATTTAACAGGTAATATAAAATAATATAAAACTAAATTAGAATTAAATAAGAATTATCCTGCCTACTTAATGAAGAAGTAGGTTACTAAGGAGTGCACCTTCTGCTTTAATCAAACTACTTTCACAAAAAATATATGAGTAGATTAAATGGTTTCCACAGAGAGTTTTCTAATCACTTAATACAATTTTTATCGAAAAATATACTTGCAATGAGATAAGAAAGTCTGGTTTCATAACCTTCGGTTGGTTTACTCACACAGTCTTGAAGCACTCAACAGCGAGAGAACAAGAAAATTAATTTAATTTTGTATATTAAGATATTTGATTGAATATTTTATTGAATTAAATTAATTATTAAGTTTAAACAGACCCAGACACCGATAATTTATTGTCACAATAGATTAGATACAATTCTCAAGGCATGCAACAATAGCAAATTTAATATTTAACCTTTTTAACGTTCTTGGTCAAATAGCTAATTTAACCAAGAACGTTTTAATTTATTTTTTATTTTTTATACATTATTTTTTGTATTATATAATTTTAAACTATGTGAAATTTAAACTTTGACATTTATCCTGTTGTTGACATATCATTACTTTAAATTATAATTCAATGTGTCTTATAAGTACCTGTTATATTATAATTTCTTTTCTTAGTACGTATTTAAAACAAACATTGTAATCAACTGAATTAAATACAGAGCTCAATTGTTTGTTGTAAATCTATTATATGGACAAATTAAGGATTGCAATCTAGACCAACACCGACCAATACATGTAATTTATTAATAAGTATGTTTGTAATCTGTTTTGTTCATTGAAATAAATAGATAAAATAAAAAAGCGACGGTTCATGAGGTACAAATGTATTTGTTAGTAACATAGTCGGCCATGTTCTTTTTATAACTGCTAATCACAATTGGGTATTTGACAGAAAATACGTTATTTTGACCAATAATTGTCTTGGAAAATAAAGTTTCGAATTTAATATCGAATTTATATACTTAGATCAGAAAACTTAAAGTACAAGCAAAAAACTAATTATAAAATATGGTACAATTATTTAATGTTATTAGCTTACTGACATTAAATTTAAAAATGTTTATTATGACAGTATGCATGTAAATGCATTATCGACATAGCTTTAGCTACGTATATATTATATCCAAACACCCATACCCATTTTTAGTATGATTCACGGGTTGTGACGTCACACCTCGGTAGCGTTTTGTATGGAGCGTTTTGCAGCGACTCGAAACAGCTCCTCTACACATCGCTGTATCTAGAAAACGATTGATTGTAAACTTACTGTTACTTTTGCAATATTTCTTTACTGTTAATAAACTATTTAAATATGTAACAAAAAATTTGTCAAATACCATATTGTGGACTATTGCGTAATCTATTGCGTGAGTCCATTTGTCTATTGCTCTCCGCTTACTCCAATCAGGTAGAAACTATAATATGAGATCTATTCTTAAATTTTCGCGATGCATACTTTAAATAAAACACTTTTTACCGGATATTATCGCGTATATTTTAGTTAATTTTAAAATTATTTCGACGTTTCGGCATCTTTGCAGTTGCCGTGGTCACGATAGTCTATCGTGACCACGGCATTTTATTTATAATATGAGATTTTAGATTGAATATATATTATTTTAAGATTAGATACAGATTTTCGATGCTTTTACACTTTGATTCCTCAGTAGATCATTATGGAATTCTGCACACACCAGGTCAACATACAGATACCCTATATTAAGGACTGTTTGCGAAGGACACTCGTGTAAAGCCACCTTTTGAGTCTTATAAAAGGTCAAAAGAAAATGATTATCCCTAATAGCTAGCCTCCTTGTTACATTTGCTCAGGGTGACAATCGGCTAGATCGGATATGGTCATTACAACGAGGTGAAGTGAATTACCGTAAAGTGGTCTCGCGAGTGGCCATTAGCCGCTGCAAGTCACCTGCAGTGAGAAGGTGGCCAGTGGTGCGAGTCATGAGAGGTAGCGGTTGATTGTAAGTGTGAATTGGAAACCTGGGGAATCGTAAACGTACAACTTATGAGTTGTTTGTTTATAATGGTGAATGCGACTTAGATGTTGATTATGTTGTCGTATAAAATTTTTAGATTTAGTAGTCAAATATAACAAAAATATAAATAATCAACGATCAAGCATTAAAACCAATGAAGATTGAAACAAATAGAATTAATAAATGCATGACATGAGCAATGTATGCCATATAGACACTAAGAGGCCCAAATTAAGTTATGCCCCAGGCACATGGATACTAATATCAGAGACTAGTAAATAACTATAGACTAACCATGTCTAACAAAATTTTGTGATTTGAAAAATAGTTGTTTTTAAGATAGACAGATGACGTTAGTTGTATTAGATTTACAATTTATTTAAATTTAGTCAAAATAATACGTAAAAAAACTTAAGATGGCGTTGTTTTCAAAATCATTTGATATTTCATTGCAAGTACTATCAGTAGGTATCAGGCGACAACAGACGTTGTCAGCTAGTGCATTATATTATTTGATGCTATGTTGCCGCTCTTATAATTCAGTAACAGAAAACTTACACCAACCCGGATATTATTTGTAGTGTTACGGGGTTACTGTATTGCCCACAAAAATATAGCATTCATCTACACAGTGTGTTCTTATCTGCCTTAACATAAAAAAAAGAATTTCAGTGCATTTCATTAATAGGTCTTTTATATTTTACTTTATTTCTTGATATCGATAAAAATAATAGTGAATAAGTGCATAATTTTTATCTATAATGCATATAACTCATAACTATTTTGTAGTAGTAAAAAAAAAAATTTCTTGCTTGATGTATAAAAATTTTTGAAATATTTCGTAAATATTGTTTTTAGACACTTATTAAAAAAAAATTTCTTTATCCATCAACTTTTTTTGTTCTTTTTATGACAACATTTTATTTGTTTGACAATTTGAATTCTTTGTCGTTTGTTGTTGTTGCTATTTGTTTTGGAACTTTTCCCTGCATTTCTTTGAATTCACAATATTTCTGCTCGCCTACTGTGACTCTTGCAAATTTTATGAACCTTGATTAAGCTTACGTTTTAGCTGCTACATATATCGTATAACATGTGCGTTTATCACAACTGTGATTGTAAAAGCTTTTTAAAATAGGTTATTATGGCAATTAAAATAAGGAGGATGGTAGTGCCCAGGCGTCTCTGAACAAAATAAACTTATACCAGTATGTTTATGGTCCTTTGTAGTTGTTATTTTATCATCTATAAAGTAAGAATAAATTACTATCTACCCTATTGAGTAAATTTATCAAAATCATTGATATAAAATGAGGACATTTTCCAATTTCAGGAAAGGAATAAATCCTACTTGCTACGGTTTCAGGTTGTTCGACAACGCCATCTAGCAATTTTAGTCCGTATTAATACAAATATTTTGCATTACGTTTCTTGTCAATAATTCATATAAAAATTAAAGACGACAAGGTTGGTCCAAGCTATTTGAGAGTGACATCTAGTAATATCTTGGATTTTTAGCTTTTTCCGAGTCACAATTTTTTGTATGGAGATGATCAGTCTATAGTTATTTACTAGTCTCTGCTAATATAAACGAATTAACATATAGCAATTTCCAATTCATATAAATTGTCTAAACGACCTCTGTCAAAAAACTCACCCAAGAATATTCAGAACCTCGAATAACTAATTATAAGAGCTTTAAAATCGCTTTAACTTGTACCACACACCCACACGCCACGATTAGAGCCGTCCACTACCCCACCGTATCTCGACATCTCGCACGCAACGTGGCCCTCAGCACAACCCTAGCCCGCGACAATGACCCCGCAAACACCCCCGACTTCTGTTATATCAATAAAGAAAACGCTCTACTTACTTAAATCATAATTTTTGAATTAGTATTTTCATTGTGGGCACGCCAAATTGGCTTTCTTGGCTCTTGTACGCTTTGTAACCCAAAATTGGTTTTTTGACCGTGTCGAAGTGAAAATTTTATATGATTTGGTTGGTAGCTATGTCGGAGTGAAGTAAACGTGAGTTTTCTAGAAAAAGTTGTTTTATTTTTACCGATTTTTTATTGTTTGTTACTTGTAGCTGCATGTAACATTAGTAGAGCAAACTAGAACGTAATATCGAAGCTACCAGACTTTTGAGAGAGAAATATTCTATAAATATAATATACAAATATATATATAAATAGAAAATATAATATACTTACACAATATATTTTCAATATTTAAAAGAATCTTGTACACAAGAAAATGTTGCAGTGTTAGGATTTTTTAAAAGGCCCTTTATTTGTCCGGAGTATTTTATCCAAGTTTTGTTTTTCTGTCAGTTATTTCAAATTATAATCTAATGAATTGAGGGTACAAATATGCAACTAGTAAGTGCGGTCCAAGAATTCACGCCCCACTCCTTTTTTTAGTCTATACATCCTATAAGCGACTATACATCAAAATGTAGTTAAGACACGACATCGTAAATTTCACTCACTATATTATGTAAGTAAGTATTTGCGATTATTCGATTATTTCTGACACTGGAACTTAATATTGTTATTTCAGATAGATGGTGAACATAAAAATTTTATCCTCAATTGTTCTAAAAACTTTGATACAACAGTTCTCTCTAAACCAAGACTGTAGTAACGAAACTACTGCCGCTTCTACTGCGGCCGTGGGTGGTGACAGATAACAAGAGTGACGCTGTCATTGTGACAGAAGAATGTGTTTATCTATTGACGTGATAACAGCTAATGAGTATACTCGTAGTAATGCGGTCTTAGCATAATGAAGCATTATTCTATTGAGACTTTTGTGGCAGGGATTTGTGGCCGTGTGGGCCTCTCTATCCATCCATCTTGCCGAGGATGGTACTAAGAAAATAGCGTCTGTGGAATTCCAGTTAAGGTGCTTTTTAATCTGAAGTGTCGAATTCGATCCTAATAAATATTTGGACGGCGAATGAAAACATCGTTTGAAAAATTGGGCCTTGTTATAATCATTTCTGTTTGTATAATATTTATTTTTATAACTTTATCAATTAATAGGAATCATGTTCTTAAACGATGAAGAAGTTAGGCCTAAAAGATTTGCGAACCAACGATATATAATTTTTGGGTACTTGTTTTACATATGAAGTCAACGAAGAAAATAACAGTTTTAAATGAATAAAATTTGCAAGTTTTAATTTCAACCCTCCAACCGAAACCTTTTTAAAAACTAAAAATAATAGGTGGAAATGAACTATGCTTTGAGAACCGAACCTTAGTCTTTCATCTTTGAGACCTGAGTTCTACAACGTAAACCTCACCTGCATTAGACTCAGCTGGTACACAAGTTACCAAGCTAAATAATTTGTTTTAAAATTGTGCAGTTTTCTAGTAACAATAGACATCTCTAAACTATAACTCCACTTTGATTCATAATTTCGAATTTTCCGTAAAGCTGTTATCGCGGAAATGTCATAGATTTGTCAGAAATAATAGTCGTAGTCAAATTGTACCCTACTATTTTTGTTTTTGACATTTTGACTAAAGAGGTAAAAGTATTATAGCTACCTATAATACTTTAATAACTATAATACTATAATACTTTAAATACCAAAGTTAAGTTGGTTTAACACTAAGCTGACGAGGATGACATAAACAAAAAGAAATCGAACAAAAGGAGGCATAAAATAAAATAAATCAAATATTTATAACATCAAAATATTCATAATTTCTAATTGATCATAAAACACAACAAAATAAAGGCGATCGCCGTCTCCGCATCCCACGCCGGCTTTATCTGGCCGTGTGGCCGCTGCGCGCTCTTCTTGGTAACTGCTGGACAACAATGGATGTTTTATCGGAGTACTTTCAAGTATTCCACGGAATGTGGGAGTTAATCGGTGAAGGATTAATTCTTGATTGTTTTGAATTAATTATTCGTTGACAGCAGGTTGAATGGCTTTAATATAGGATGGTAGATCAGTGTAATAGCAAACTGTCTGAGTCTTTGATTTAAGAACAATCGTAGTTTTTACGTCATTTCGTAATTTCTCATGCTGAATCATTATTTGTTTACCTCTTATTTATTACTAATAACCTCACTTATTTACTTACGTTTTTCAAATACCATATATAATAGTGAATTAAATGAAAATTAAAAAATGGTTTGAATGATCAAGTCTTCGAATTACAAATAAATTACATTCAGTAAGTGATTCTGTAAAAGTTTTAAGCAATTCGGTTAGTTTGTAAAATTATTGTAATAATATTGACGTGTTTGGTGTACTTATACATGATTTACGATGCAGAATAAGACTGTAAGGCTAGAACTAACCCTGGGTGGAGTTATCATTTTCTTCATGTTTTGTAGTAGATTGAAGAGGCTTATCAAACTATCCTAGGCTTATATACTATTCGAGGCTTATGTCCGTGCAGTGAGATAGGCTGGTTATTATGTGTGTAATCTATCTGACGAATCTCAAACTTATCTCAGCTAAATGGCAAAATAAAAATAACTTTTGTTTTATATTATATAGAGTACATATTCTGGAAAGTTTAAACAATAATCTTGTCAAAATTTGTCAAAAGCGATGGTGATCGCTGAGCAGTATACGACGAACTCGCTATATTTTAACTTTAAAACTTGTAATCTTAATATAAGGTTGACAATAAAGTATATATAAATAAATATTTACATTGTATGTCTTTCAAACAAAATAAAATGAATTAATCTCTTGTAAAATAATAAAAAATATTAAGTAATAACATAAAATTATTTATTTTATTTATTAAGGGAATATATTTACATATTGACAAATTTAAAAATTAAATCAAATAAATAATTATACGTTAAAATTATACTACAAATAAAACACTAAATCTAAACTTGAATACATTGAGGGCAACGTAAGTAATTGAATAAAAGATACTACTGTCAGTATGATTTGAATAAGTGCTACCAATTGTTGTAATAATTATAATTCTATTTTTAAAAATATCTCACTACTAGCTGTTTAGTTAATTGGCTAGATCAACTATCTACCTGCGACAGGCACATAAGTAGGAAATATTTATATCTTGAACAGAAACAGCGGTGTTCGTTACAAAAATATTTTGCTGGCCGAGATATGGGATCCGGGAGCTCGTATTTATAAATGAAGCAGAACATTACTCACTAATTTCGTAGCACTCCACCAGTAGCTACAATAAATTATTAAAACCAGTTCCACACAATAACTCGGTTATCGGATTACGCCAGTACAATCATACAAAAACTACTTAAGCTTATGTCGGCAACAAAAAAACATAACGTGATAAAAACGTTCTAAAATGTAGATGTTGGGCACTCTGTACAATAGAGTAGAGAGAAATAAACGTCCATTTAATACGAGTCGACTGTCAAACAATTTGCCAAAATACATAAGTCTAAGAAAGCCTACTGCTGAAGTCTGTAAAGAAAGCGAGTTCGTTGTATACTGCTCAGTGATCACCACCGCTTTTGACAAATTTTGACAAGATTATTGTTTAAACTTTCCAGAATATGTATTCTATATAATATAAAACAAAGGTTATTTTTATTTTGCCATTTAGCTGAGACAAGTTTGAGATTCGTTAGATAGATTCCACACATAATAGCCAGTCTATCTCACTGCACGGACATGAGCCTCGAATCAAACGATAAGCCTTTTCAATCTACTATGAAACTTGAAGAAAATCATAACTCCGACCAGGGTAGTTCTTACAGTCTTATTTTGCGTCGTAAATCAGTATATGCCATTCAAGTCAATATTATTATATAATTTATATTTGATGCACTTTTTAAAATGGTATTTGAAAAACGCAAGTAAATTAGTTTGGTTATTAGTAATAAATAAGAGGTTAACGAATCATGATGTTTTATTTGAAAATTGTACTAAAAATCTATCGTAAGATATCATACGATTTTAAAAATACATTTATTTATTTAAGAAAATACAATATTTACACAGACATTGGAATTTAATTTTAAGATAAAAATATGCTACAAATAAAAAACTACACCTATAGAACCTGTTGAAGGCAACGTAGCCAAATGGCTGGCGGATTACCACGCTGGATCGCAATAGAAATTCTTTGTGCGAGGTAGGTGCAAGGTCGGTAGGTCACGAGTTTCACACTAATTCAATTTTTTTTAAATGTTTAAAGATGGTAAAGCTGGCTAAGCGATCATTGATATGTTACAACGAAGTGTTACAAAAACACTCTGTTTTTCAATCACATTTATTTTTAGAGGCTAACAGTATAAATATAAAAAAAAATTTCAACTAGTTAGATATCATAGATATTATAACATACATTTTAAAGATAATACTGTGATAGGTAATGCATTGGTTTATATTGAAAATCTAAAAAAATTATCTTATCAAATTCATGATACTCGTACACTGACGCCAATTTACATATTTATTATTAATATCAGAAATACATGTTAACTGAAGATTATTTTCGTAGGCTATGCTTTAGTGAAAATCAATAAGAATTCGAATTATTTAAATTGTTCTGAGCCTTAATGTAAAAGTTTCATTTCAAAGTAATTTTTTTTAAGCTGAGCGACAGCAGGCAAGGTAGCAATTCCGATCCGGAGTCTGATTTCGCCTCAGAATTTATTACCTACATATTAAGAAATATCGATTATGTTACATGGTGCCTAATAGCGCCGATCGTTTGGCAACTTAGTCTTAAGAAAGAAAATAGTTTAATTCAAATAATGTAACGTACCTCGCTTTTCCCTTTTCTATTTACTTTTGTCTTCAAATCCTTGATATCAGGTAACTATTTGAAATTCGACAGATTATCTCCTAAATCTGAAGATCAACTTCGAATTTTATATATTTGTCAACTTTACGACGTTCCGAGATAAAATTGGTGGTAAATTTATTTATACAAGTATTATCAGTCACTTGACCGATACCTTGGAGAGATTTATTGCAGAAATAACAGATATTCCCCAGGATTACCGTATCTTGTGTTTTGCATAGGTACAGTGTCGAGTGCACGTCTGGAGATTGTGTTTGGTTTTGTGACATCGATTTCAGAGGCTTTCTGTTTAAATTTGTTTAGTGATAATTTTTTTAGCACTATTATATTCTCATTAATTATTATATTTGTCACCTCGGCTTAGGTTGCGAGAAAAAGAAACCAGTATACGTTGTGGAACATTTAACCCTAGAAAATAAGGAACTTCACGCTGCTGCTCGTCGTAAATCAAAAGAACTACATTATAAATTCGTATGGGTTAGGAGGGATGGTAAAATTTTTATGAGAAAAAATGAAGAATCGAACTACATTTTTATACGTAACTTGGAGACACTTAATAAACTAAATTGATACACTAGTTAACTTTGCTTAAAATGAGTTGGAATATCTTTCTTCAAAATTCAATAATCTTAAAATATATTATCAAAATGTAAGAGGTTAAAGAACTAAGACCGTGGATTTGTTTAATAATGTAGTCTGTAACAATTATGACGTTGTAATTTTCACCGAAACTTGGTTGAACTCTAGTGTCTATGATTCCGAGCTCTTCGATGATCGTTATATAGTGTATAGGAGAGACCGAGAAAGCACTGGTTTCCACTCTCATAAAGACGGTGGTGGAGTTCTCATAGCAGTCTCTGTCCAATTGAATTCTATGAGACTGGATAACTTAGAGTCGAAGTGCGAGGATTTTTGGATTTCCATTAATGTAGTAAACTCTCAAAATGAGATTGAGAAAATATACATTTGTTGTGTTTACTTACCTCCACCTTTGCAGGCTCACATATTGGAGCATGTTATTGAAAACTCAAACTGATCCATGGAGAGAAACCAAGGTAAAACGATAATACTAGGCGATTTCAATGTTAGTAATATTATTTGGAGCCAATGCGAACAATCGAACTATTTAAAAGGTTGTAGTAATGGTGGTAAATTCGGGGAAGATCTATTAAATTGTATGGCCTTAAATTCACTAAAACAATATAATTTTATTTTAAATAATAAAGGAAAAATATTAGATTTAGTACTTAGTAATATAGATATAAATGACTTGAATTTAGACGTAAATCCCTTGTCTTTAATTGACCAGTTACATCCACCGCTTCAATTCTTTATATCTGCTGTGACCCCCATTACTCTCACTCAAAATAACATAGTCAGGTATTGTTTTTTTAAAGCGAACTATGACAAAATTATTGATGAATTACAAAAAATATCTTGGGATGGCGTATTACCAGATAGTTTAAACGTTGATTTGATGACATATGAGCTGAATATTATACTTCATTCAGTAATAGATAAACATATACCCAAATCCGTCTTAGCATATGACTTATTAAAACGTAGAGTTCAAAAATTACAGAAAGTCTCATATAATAGGTATATAAGTTCCTTAGAACAATCCATAACTAGTAACCCCAAACTTTTATGGTCTTTTATAAAACGTGAACGAAAAAACAAAAGTACTTTCCCCGCGGAAATGACTCTTGGAGAAAGGGTTGCCTCGAATGGCTCTGATATTTGTAATTTCTTCGCATCTCATTTTTCATCCGTGTATTGTAACGATTCTCCAGAACGTACCAATGACTTACCCACTTATGCCGGAAATGTTGGAAATACTTATCTTGCTTCTATTTCTTTCACTAGGGATCAGGTCTATAAAGCTTTAAAAAGACTTGATTTACGCAAAGGGGCAGGTGCAGACGGTTTACCATCAGTTTTTTTTTATCAAATGTGCTGGAGTTATTGCATATCCACTTTCGCGTATCTTCAATAAATCCCTAAGCACAGGTATATTTCCTTCAAGTTGAAAAACCGCGTTAATAATACCATTACACAAAACAGGTCGCGTCGGTAGTATTGAAAATTATAGACCCATATCTATTCTTCCTACATTTGCAAAAGTTTTTGAGGCATTGTTACGGCCTATAATTACTTGGCATTTTCGGCAGATGGTGTCACCACATCAGCATGGCGTTGTAAAGACCAGATCAACTTCCACAAACCTAGTTGCTCTGATGGAGGATCTTTCAAGAGCAGTCGACCAAAGAAAAGTGGTTGACGTTATTTACACCGATTTCAGCAAAGCGTTTGATATAGTCAACCATAAATTATTAATCAAGAAATTATCTTCTATTGGTATAACTGGTAACTTACTGAAATGGTGTGAATCCTATTTGAACGATCGTAGGTCTATGGTGGTGGTGAACGGATACAAATCGGACCCTTTTCATGCTTTTTCTGGAATTCCTCAGAGTTTAATTCTCGGACCAGTCTTCTTTAATATTTTCATCAATGACATTTACCAATGCTTCAATTATTCTAAATTTTATTTATTTGCTGACGATCTTAAAATCCTTAAACAAATTGACTTGCCAAACGATAATCTACTGCTACAAAGTGATTTGAATAACTTAGTTAAATGGTGTGAACAGAATATTATGTCTCTAAATACAAATAAATGTTTTGTTGTCAATTTTACTCGCAGTAGGATAACCTCTAGTAGAGAATACACTATTGGACATGAAAAACTAAAAAATTTAAAATATATTCGCGATCTGGGAGTTACCTTAGATACTAAATTACGTTTTAATACACATATAGAAAATATAGTCACACAAGGTTTTAAAACTCTCGGATTCGTCTTGAGGAATTGTAAAGAATTTAAAAACCCTAAAACAAAAATAACATTATATAGCGCCCGCGTGCGGAGTGGATTGGAATACTGTAGTGTGGTATGGAATCCACACCATGACGTTTATATCAAAAGCCTGAGCGTGTTCAAAAAAGATTTCTGTTGCACTTAACGTACCACCACAATTTAGCAAAAAAGCTACCTCACTACAATGACAGGTTGCGTTATTTTAAAATGAACTCCCTAAAAAGTCGACGTAACATGCTGGACTCGGTATTTCTCCACAAACTTATAAATGGCTTCATTGACAGTCCACAATTACTATCACGGATAAACATTAACGTTCCTTTTAAACTGCCTCGAATTTTTCGTTACAATTTAATAACACCTTGGAGTTCCAAAACAAACTTAGGCTCATTCTCTCCCCTAAACAGAATGTCTTCTTATTATAATTCAATGTCTAAATCTGGTATTATTAATATTGATATTTTCTGTAACTCAATAAATCAGTTTAAGTCCTTGGTCCTTGGTCAAATGCACGAGTGACTGTTTATATTTGTACGATCTATCTAGGAATTGTATAAGTAGGTATAAGTATAAGTAATAAGAAAAGTCTCATTCATTTTTTTTTAACATAATGTAATCAACTACCAAAAAAAAGAAACTATTTCTTCTTTATATACTTAAATATGTTGATTGTTGTCATAACATTGCATGCTGTTGTCACCTATAATTGAGTCTACGACTTACAATAACTTGTTAAAACTATGGTCCAAATGTGCATTATTTGTTGTAAACTTGTTGGTGATCTAATAAATAAATAATTAAATAAATATTTAGTATTCATGTTTCGAAAGGAGCAATGTAAACTGATCCTCCAAATGTAACGTAAGGAGCATTACCGATATGATCGGCACGCATCGATCGGCATTACCGAGCGGGAAGTTGAGACGAAACTTGAGAAAATAAATAAATAAATAAAAATGCCACTTAGCCAATGCCGTACGAGTTTTGGCGAGACGAGCCGGATAAGCAGTCCTGCATAAAGCTCGAACGGCCCGGCCGTCTCTATTGGCACTTACCTAATATGCATTGCAGTTGTTTCGGACCAGCATTACCGATCAAATAAAACTGCCGACCTTTCTTTGGCTGCAAGAGAATATTTCATAAGCGCGTGATAAAAGTTACATTTCGACATTAACGTATGAAGAACAGTTTATGTATGAAATACATAATTTTTCAATTTAAATCAAAAGTAGAGGGTAAAGCAAAAACAAAATTGGCTTGGATATTCATGGAAACTGTGTGGATGTTTTTATTGGAAATTATATTCAACCTCTGATGAATATAATTTCCAATTTAAAACGTAACTATAAAATGCATATTATATTTCGACTACATCTTGATAAAAATTCATCCTCCAGCAAAATAATAAAGAAAAGACACGTTCCTGTCACTTAAAAAAACAAGATCGATATCAGAAGTAACGGTGGTCCAAGTTAACAATGACCACAGGCAAAAATAAAGACATCAAGTGACATTTGGGCGGCCATCTTGGTTCGCAGCTGGTCCGTTCAGTCACGTTATCAATCATGGCTCTGTCACCTCACTATCGAGTGAAATAATTTATTATATTTGAAGTGTACGAGTAGCTTCCGTCCACATTTTTACAATGTCAACACTCTATAAATCAATTATGTGAGGACGTCCTGGTTTAGATATTGGGTGTGATTGCAGGGTTGACGCTAAGTAGCGATGTTTTATCAGTGGTTGATTGAGAGAGTAGTTCAGGCGACTGATTGTAAATAAACGGAGAGAGTTAATGATGGGCTGGCCTGTTGGTTTTACTTTTAATAAGCAAAGTAAGGATGTAGATTAAGGCAGAGTGTACGTGAGTATCTCTGAATAAACTGTGTTGCTTTTTATACGGCTGGTTACTGACACATTAACATCACTAAAGTGACACAGACTCGTTTAATTTTAAATAGATATGCATATTACTTATTTCATTTAAAAATTTTATTCGTTTCAAGAAAAATAGTCTCTTCAAACTAAAATTAATTTTCCCATTCCACATAAATTTAAAAGTTACGAAGTTGCACAGAAGAAGCATGAATATCTTGTTGTCTTAAATAAATGAAAATCTTGGATAACAACCTACATAGAGAAACATAACTTTTTTAAATTAAGTCATAAGAGCTACAAATAATATGCCATAGTGCCTCTTCTTAACCTATGCTCCTGAGACTGACTTGTTGCTACATACAAAATTGGTGCTCCAAAGTGAATTACTGTCATATTAATGACGGTAGAGGCGACCATCCATCACGGCGTTATCAGCTGTTATCAGTCAGTAATTCCTGATCGCTGTTATCAGTGGCCTAATCCGTCTTATCAGTGGCGCTACTTGCTTACAGGATTATTGCTTTTGGTACTTTTGGTGACTTAAACTTGATTGAGGTTAAATGATTCTAAAGAAAATGGCAATATACATATTTTTGAGGCTTTTGGCGTTGAAACCACGGGGTCCTGGGGACAAAGGGCTCATCGCCTTTATTCGAACCTAGTGAGGCGATTGGTTAGTGAAACTCGTGACCGAGGCTGGCACCTACCTCGCACTGCGAAAATCTGTTGCGATCCAGCATGGTAATGAGGCCAGCCTTTTATCGTTGCCTTCAATAGATTCAATGTTTAGGTGTAGATTTTTATAGCGTATTTTTATATCATAATTATTAATTTATAATGTAAGTGTATTACTTACATGTTCATTATTTTCACAACACATTTCACAACAATTGAAAGTAAGTGTCTATTGAAAATATATCTTTTTACTTGTCTTTGTTCAGGGGCTATATTTGTCTGGAGGAACAGACGCAGCGCTCCCATGGTATTTTCAAAACCTATCTTGAAAATACTAATTATTTTTTGGTTAAATTGGTCTGTCAAAAATCGAAGAGTGGTTAAATATTCGTTAGCTTATAACTGAATAGCTTTTCTTTTGCAATTTTTTTTATAAATTTAATTAGATTCGACGATCCGTGATGTAATTAAGGAAGGCGGCGGCGGCGATCCAGTAACTGACGAACGTATCAAATATTTTCCACAACTTGTGTCGATTGATCTGATTGTGAATATGTATATATATATATATATATATATATATATATATATATATATAGTGATAACCACACATTCAGAAATGACCCACATCGCAAGCTCTGCTTATGATGGTGGTTTAGGACCATATCATTGGTGTGTTAAGTGTAGATGGAAGTACAACAGAAAAGGTTTACAGCTGCATTACATTGATTTTGTTTAGTTATTTTTTACTTTATCGGTATCTCGTCAAAGTCTAGATTTGTAGTTAAATGCGGCCATTACTTCCTTTGTAATAAATTACTCCCTAATTACAAAACTCAAACCACTCGTTACAAAGTCACTTCAGCAAGTAAATATTGAAGATGTTTTTTTTTTATTGAAAAAGGATTAGGCGTTTGTCTTCTATCTCACCTGATGGAAATTGACGACGAAGGCGAAGGTGTTACACGTCTATCCACGAGATACCTATTCACTCGACGCTTGAAAGAACTAGGACTATAGTTTTCTGGAAAAACAGACGCAGGCAGTTACAGATGTATAATTTTCTTCTTGTTTACAAGTTCAGGAATGAAGCAAGCCCGTTTTTATGTTGAAATCAATGTAGTTAGTAGTCGTTTACACTTTTAACAAATATTTATGTAAACGTCGAGTTATGTTAATATCTTAAGATTAGAAACCAAGTGCGCAACGATTTTCGTCCTTCGACAAAAATGATAACAGGTACGTGTTATTTGATAACTGAACTGATAACACACTACTTAGTTCGTTTAAAATCTAAGATCTGATATCCTAATCTCTTTTCATTACTCATGCTGGCTTTCAATTTAAAAATAAGAGTTATTTGATTTGAGACCCTAAATCATTATTTTTTAAATCAATTATAATAAAAATTACTGTGACGTATTATAACTATAATTGTAATAATAAGTTAAAGTAGTATTACTATTAAATAACTACCTAAATTATTTCTGGTTAGTAAATATTATATTATTATATTCCTAAAAATGTTGTATAAGTATTGCGCTCTATGATGAAGATATCCATTGTGATAAAGATTTAGATAAAATTTTGGTGGCCTTTGGTGACTAATTGTAAGAGTGGTTTTAAGTCCAAAGAATTTAAAAGATCGTTGCCGTAAACAACAATTAATAAATAATAAACATTTTGTGTAGATTGTATAGGATTGTGAGAAGTTTCCGAACTATCCTCCAACTACATACCGAACCAACACATGTACTGTGTATTTCTAGTAACTAGCACCACCGCCGCCCGTACTCCGCGCCCCGCGCCCCGTTCTCTAACGTCAGCTCACAGGATTGATCGCCTCTCGGGGGATGATGCCGTGATACTTCGCCAGTTGGACTTTGTTCCCCAGCGTCGTGTTTTGTACTCGGATGTGACGTCACGGACGGTACATTTCTTTGGGATATGTATTTTATTGTATTGTGTTGGTTTGCACATTTAAAGGAATATATTTTTTTGTACAGTTACAGCCTTCTCCCTTTTTTTATAAATCACAACAGCCTTTTACATCGGAGGCAGCACAAAATTTAACCAAACTTTTCAATAGGCCTTTTTTAAAGGTTATCAAAGAATAGAACGAATTGCTTGCGTCTATTTTTCCAGAAAAATGTACTTTTCCTAGATAAATATCAACAAAAAAGATTTATCAAAAAAAGTAATTTTATTGTATTAATTTGTTCTTATTTATTTACAAGCTATTACAAATATTTACAATTCTAGAATTAAATTAATAATTATAAGATAAAGTTACGCAACAAATAAAAAACTACATCTAAACAAAAGTCTATAAAAGGCAACGTAGCCAAAAGGCTGGCTGAATTACCATGCTTGATCGCAATAGAAATTCGTTGTGCGAGGTAGGCGCCAGCCATAGAGTCACGAGTTTCACTCACCAATATTATTTATAGTTCGAAAATAAATAAGAACAAATAAATAAAATAAGAGTGGTTTAACAATAGAATAAATATATAACCTTTACTCAAGGGTGTAACATCCTCGACCTCATCATCACTTTCCACCAGGTGAGATGGAGGTCAAACTCCAAGTTATGTACAATGAAAAATGCACCATATTATAAAGGGAATTTTTTTATGTTAGTGGTATTTTTTAACAAAATTACAGACTTCCATAATTTTTTTAGAAAACTATTCTTGTTCACATAAAATGCTCCATACTATAAAGGGAAATTTTTTATGTTAGTGGTATTTTTAAAAAAAATTACATACTTCCATAATTTTTTTAGAAAACTATTCTTGTTCACATAAAATGCTCCATATTATTAAGGGAATTTTTTTATGTTAGTGGTATTTTCTAAAAAAATTACAGACTTCCCAAATTTTTTTTGAAAATTATTCTTGTTCACATAAAATGCTGAAAAACCGTGCTTACGTTCCATCATAATAACAAATGATAAAATATTTATCTAAGTTTATATTTTCTTCATTTGTTTCATTCACATTTAATTACTCTCAATTGTATTGTTTAAAATAAATCATTGACTTTTATAGATTTAAAATCAAGTCTTACCTTTTGTCTGTTAATTATTTTACTAATAATTTTTATAATCACTTCTATATCCGATTGTCTCTAATTGTGATATGTTTTTGCATTGTTTATACAATATGGGACGGCCGAGTGGCGTAGTGGATAGTATCTTTGCCTCAGACGCAAGAGGTCCCAGGTTCGAGTCCTTGTCGGAGTATTCATGTGTGTGACGAACACAGATGTTTCTCAGGTCATTGATGCTGATATTTATATATGTATGTTTGTTCTGGGTTCGCTGTATGGTCATCCATAACAAAAGCTGCCTTCTTTCGGCCATACAGTTGGTGTATTTGTTCGGGGGATTTATCATAATCATTTACTACGTTTTGCTCCTGACTCATCATGACAGCCTTAATCATTGAACTGCGGGAACAGCAGCTTCACTCAACTAAGGGGTGGGGTTAGGCAATTTTCTTTTTTTCAATAAATATTTCTGACAATCACACCACATTATCCAGCCCAAATGACCTATCATTAAGAACTTGTGTTATGGATACTAGAGAACGGATAAATAAACTTAAGAAATATATAAACACACATAGATATATTTTTTTCATTTATAAATATTAGAAATAAACTTTGATAAACATACATACACATCCATGACTAGAAAGCAAATATAATAAAACATCTGCCTCTACCAGAATTCGAACCCGGGACCTCTGGCATGGAAGGCAAGGCTACTTACCTCCACACCGAACAGGCCGTCAAGTAATACTCCACCTCGCTTGTCTACTGAGGGTTGGCAGGCTTTACATACCTTCTAAATAATAACTTAAGTATCTGGGTTTCTTTAAGATATTTTCCTTCACCTTGAGAAAAATCGGCTTGATAAATATAAGTTGTGGCAAGCCATTGGTTGGTACATTTGGCTGTTACCAGTGAGAAGCCAGTGGCTTTACCACTGCAGCGCTGACGCTCCTGACTGCACTCGCATATATAAAGTAACTCCGAGTCGATTTGTATGATTTTGGTGGGCAATAGAGGCAGGATCAAATCTGAACGAAAGGAGTTTTACTACCCCTAAAACATACGTGAAGTTTCAATAGTGTAGAGCGCAGACTTCGGTTGCGACTTTCATATATAAGATTGTATAACTAATTAATACAAGATTCAAATTCAAATCTTAGTTTCTTAACATTGACAATTACTTGTTCCTATTGACGCCAAATAAAGCACAACTTTACCACCAGTTCGGAAAAACCTTCGTGAAGAAGAACGGACAAGAAACTTCACGGGTATATTTAAAAAAAATTTACAGTCTCTTTATGTCTATACAAAATTATTCTTATTTGCATCCGTTAGCTCGGCGAGTCTCCCTCCCCCAAGTTGATTGAAAGATCTAAGGGGCACTATCTGTATAAATCACTGTAGGAACACAAATATTCGCTCTCGCAGCAATCGGCACGGCGGCGGCGGCGCGGGTAATTCCAATTTAGGTATGTGGATATACATTTGTAAAAATGCTGCCCAGCCAATGCCGTTCGGGTTTTGGCGAGACGAGCCTAGCGAGCCGACTGAGGCCAGAATGATCTACCCGATCGGCACTTGCTGAATATATGCAGGAGAAGGTTCGGACCCGCATTGCCCTTCAACAAAAACTGTCGAATGTGCTGGTCCAAACAAGCGAGGAGCGCCCCTTGGTTAAACGCCTCAGTTCAAAACTCAAAGATCACAAAGTTTGCTTATTTAAAGTCAAATATTGAATAATTCAACCTCCCACCACGACCAAATAAGTAAAACACATTAACAAAAGATATCGCATTACACAGCCGGGATAAACAAGAAAAAATTTATTGAAGCGAGCCGAGGCGCGTTGATGTCTAAAATTGCAGAGATTTGCGCAAATATTTGACTACGGCAGACTACCCTACAGTAAAAACAACAAATTTTAATCTCTAATGTTTTTAATAAAACGTTCATTATTATTCAACAGTGGTAATTCAAACTAATGGAAGGTTCAGAGGATTATCAACTTAATATGGTTAACACAAGGCTCATTGTAACATATTTTTATAATATAAAGAAGTTTTTTTAGTACAGGATTAAACATTTGTTTGGATAGCGTTTATGTTTTTTTTACAAAAGGTCGTCATGTACGTAAGTGGGTGGATTGGTTTAGGTTTCTTTCATAATCTTTTAATTTATTTTATTTCTTGCCGGCTTTAATGTCACATTGGGACCTAGACCAATTTTTTTTTTACTTTTAAGTTTAATAGTCGAATAGTTTAAATCTCATTCTCTCAACTGTTTAGAAGTACTTTTTCAATAATATAATCACACTACATCATACTGAACTCATACTGAGAATACTGAGATACACAAATGGTTCAAGGTACAATTCATTAGTGCGCGCATCAATCCCCGCCCTGTATTAGTCGGTGTCCCACAAGGCTCGGTTCTTTATTCGACTTTGTTTTCACGATACACTAGTGACATACCAAGGTCGGAGAAAGTAGAACTCGTGCTCTGTGCAGACGACACGGATCTACGTAGGTTAACTAGAATACTCCAATCGCAGCCAAAGCATTAGCCGCTTGGTTTAGGAAATGGAGAACAGAAGTAAACCCAGAAAAAAGTGCATTTCTTTCTCAACCTGCTCTAGGACAACCTCTAAGAAACGCTCCAAAAGATTACGTCGGATCTTTCTGTTTAGTACTCCGATCCCCTGGGTTAAAAAAGTCAAATATTTAGGAGTGGCTTTAGATAGTGAACTTACATTCGCGGATCACATAAAACGAGTCCGGGACCGAGCCGCCTTCGTCATGGGTAGGCTGCACACCCTAATCTGCAAGAAGAGTAAAATGTCGCTTAGAAGTAAGCATACACTTTACAAAACTTGCATCCACCCCATTATGACATATGCCAGTGTGGCTTTCGCTCACGCCAGCAAGTCAAACCTTAATCACTTGCAGGTTATTCAAAATAGGTTCTTACGCAAATGCGTTGGGGCCCCGCTTAGATCTGCACAAGGATCTCGAGCTGCTCACCATTGCCGCATTCATGACGTTGGCGTCTAGACGCCACTTAGACAATGCTCCCCACCATCCCAACCCGCTGGTCAATAAGTCATCTGAATACACAGCCAACCCAGACGGGGTGGTTCGTTATAGGCGTCCTTGTTACGTCTTAACAGATCTCGACGACGCTATTACAACAAAGAACGCCGGTGTTCCAGTTAGAAATAGGGCAACACGGCATTCGAATCGCCTAACCCACCGGTGGGCCAGGCTAACGTGGCGTACGCATTCCGACTGAGTTTCTTGCTGGTTCTTTGGCAGTAGATGACCCTTCCAAACCAGTGGTAGTTTCAATTTACGATGTCCTAAGCCGTGGTCCGTGCCCTCTCGGGTGCCCTTAGGCATATCGTATGTAGGAGTAGTTTAAGTTCCGGCTAAGCGCCGTCAGCGCTCAGCTACATGGTCAGGTGAAATTTGAAAGGCCCATAGGGCCATAACTAAACTGTCCACTTCGAAAAAAAAATAGTGCGCGCGGCCCCATGTGTGCGTTAAGTTTGTACAGCAACAGTGTGTGTGTGTGACAAAATGTACTGATTATGCATGCACACCAAAGCAACGAGAACACGGTTTGACAAGATGGCGGCTGCCAGACAAAGCAGAGTTGTAATGTCGTCAGAGTAACTCTTTTTTCATGAGGCTGGAATTTTTTTTGCACAGTCGCGTTAATAGCGACCCAACGCGCAAACCCTGCCAGTGTATTCGCCACTTTTCCCCGTGCACAAAGTAATTAAGGCTCTGCATTCTATCTTCTCTTTATTTCATTGTTTTTCTTTCTCCTATTGTTAATTTGTTAATTCTTCTAATAGATAGCCGGTGTGAGTGGGGCCGTCAAACTTTTTTATGATTTAGTTTTTCGTAAGTATTCAAAAAGTACCTACATATTCTATATATTTGTATTTGTTATTTTCTGGATTTACAGGATTTGGAGAAAAACTTCTCGCTTGATTAATATGCATAATGCAAAACGAAACTAATTCTTTTTATATATCTTACTTCTTATTGTGTACCATAGTTCTTATAATCTTCATTATGTAGGTATTAATTATTTTGATACAAATTTCATACATTTGGTAGGAGTTTTAAATAATTTAAACTAAAATTACACACCGACGTTTGCAAAACATTCGTATTTTGTCGCTATTATTATCGCTAATTAGCCTGGTCACTTATACATAAAATATAATGATAAACAAACATAGAACGTGACAGAAAAGTTATATGATAAAAGTGAGTTAAATGTACGAAAACAGCTTTATTATTCACCACACTAGTTGGTATAACAACGAACGTTTTATAAGAATTTAATAAGAAATAAATCAGTTTCAACTTTAAACTTTTATTGGCTTGCTGGATTTGACCAAAGCGTATGAAAACTCATTGAGTTTAGATATACTTGTAAGCTCAGTTGCTTAAGAAGGGCTAAAACTTGTCACTTACCTACTCGCACATCGTATACCGAAAGTTTAATATTACGTACAGTCTGTAAAGACTAATAAATAATAATTTACATACGAGGTAAAAATATGAATATATATAATATGGGATTTATTATTAATTTTAATACTTACCGAATAAATAAATAAATAATAAGAATAAATCAAATGCTAATGAATAAATTTCAATATTAAAATTCATACAATGAAAACGGCTAAACGAGGCTGGCAGAGGCATGGAAAATAACCAGACCGTTCCAAATGTTAAAGTTTTGAAAGAATGACACTGTCTGCCAGGACATAGAAATTAAAGAAAAGGTTTTAATTTGATAAAAAATACAGTCAACGCACTGCATTACATACTTATTGAATTGACCCCGTAAAGTCATCCAAGCATCATACTCTAAAAAACCATCAAAAATGTAATACCTACATCGTGAAATCAGGCATATTCTCCCCTGGGGTTGCCAGAGTTAATGCTAATAATACTACCCTGCATTATGAGTACCAGACAGCTAGATGACGGATCACGCGGTCCCGGGTTCGACGTGCACGAAAAAATTATGTATTTATTTAGTACGTTACGCCTTGGCGGAATTCAATATTTTAAAATTTTTGGAGATGTATTTGGTTTGATGATTTTTGGAAAATTATTGGTAAAAATATACATGTTTCGTTTAGTATTAACCAAATATTTTTGGGTAAATTATAAATATTTCATTTACAAAGTATACTGTTAATTATATATCGTTAATCCTTGGCGTTGTTGGTTATTTATACCATTTTGTCTTGTTTGCTCTTGGATTTTTTCTTTGGTAGTACAGTCTTCAAACGTATGTATGTAACATGTAGGTATATGTAGGTTGATAAATAGTAATTTTAATAAAGCAACACAAGAATACGATGTTTTTATCTAAATGGTAAATATCTTGATGGCTTACATGGTTGAATAGTCTTGGGTACTGTAACGTAAACCTAGCAATATGTGTAAATATCCTGTCTGAAGAAAAGTATTGAGCAAATCATTCAAAAATCAAACTCTGTCCTATCAAAAGTTCAAACTTAGAATGGCTAATAATTTTCTACAAAGAGTTTCATTTTATAGGTAACCAACTTCAGATAGGTACCTTGATTTTTCTTCAACATGTTAGCACGTTTCCGTAAACCCGGATTTGTTTCAAGTTTTCTTGTTAATGCTAATTATTTTCACAATATGTTTAAAAAAATTTAAGTACCTAAGTAATACAAGAGGCTTAACGATGCCTATGCCACAGATTACTAAACAAGTTATAGTTGTTCAAATCGCTTGTGGACGTGGCTCTATGTGTGCGTTAAGTTTGTATATACAGCAACTCTGTTTCTGTAACACAAATGTGCTGATTGTATACGCACACCAAAGCAACGAGAAGACGGTTTGACAGGTACAAACGACTTGAACAATTTATCAATTCTTTATTGACCACATATACGTACTTACACCCTTTTGAAAGCAGGCTTTCAGAAAGCAGTAAGAATGTATTATAGCTTAATTGTTACCAACGTAGACGATTTCCCTCCAAAATACGTCACCAAGCACATTGAAAGCACAAGTTATCAAATTATCGAACATCCAGAAGCCACGCGCATTAAAGGATTACCTGTATTGGTCGCCATGTTTGTTTAGCTTTTTAATTTCGCCGGAATGATACGGACCAAATCTATACAGTTATCTAATAAATTGGAGTTACATGGATTACGGGGACATTATTTTTGGTTTTTAATTTTGCTTTTTAACGTTACATAGGTTATTGTTGATTTTACTAAATACTTATATTACTAAACTATATCTATAGAGATATAGCAATGCCATCGCGGTTGTAGATATTTAATTATATTTTGTAAGTTATTTTATTTATACAAAATAGTTTAATGTTTTTGTTACTGCTTTTAGGATAATGTCGTTTGGACCAATTCATTAACACAATATTAAGAATTGCTTTTTGTTAGTGTTTCTATCTGTACTAAACCACATTACATAAAACTAGATTTTTTTTTAATTATAAGATTATGGCAGTTTTTTTTGGCATCAATGTTATTTAGAACTCACAATGATGCCAATGAATATAAAAAATAGCTATTCACACCAAATAAAATTGATACATCAGCAGCTGCCCCATTTTCGTTTTTTGTCGTACAAAAATTATTCGGAAAAGAATTAAAGCAAACATGGCCGTATATCGAAATGCACGTAAAAACGAATTTTGGGCGCATCTGCCGCTTTGTGAAATTTTCGACCAATAGGATCGCGTCCCGGTCCCCTCGCTGTCACTCGCTTGTCAGACATTTGAATGTTTTTTTTTTCTGGGCCATAGGGCGTTGACGTGGCCGTACATGGCCAGTCATGTTCTACAATTGAATTGATTGAATTATTGTCAATTTAGACTGAAGCGTAACGTTATGGATTGCCACCCGCATTGTTCCTTTTAAATGGTAGAATAAATAAGGTAGTTTCTGTTAATACAATTTAATTTTGAGATATGTGGTTGGGTAATTTTGCTTTGATTTACTGTTTGTCGTCATCTGTGTTGTCTCGATAATACTCTGTTATTAAATTCATAAAGATGCCAAGTACTTAGTTAAAACTACCTACTAGGTCCTTTCACTTTTTAAAAGGATGAAAAACTTCTTATCTAACTTTGTATACCAAATTTTAGGCATTTAAAAAAGTACTTATACGGTGTAAAAACACGTCTTTTTCCTTAAAATCTAGCTAATCTTTTTTTGTAAATATCTCTAATTTCACTTTAAATAAAACATACAAATTTGATAATTCTATAGTTTTAAATACAATCAAAGGACTAAACCGTATTGTTTCTACCGTACTTACGCAGTACGTAACAGCTCTACCACAGCTAAGTCACACAACGGGTGCAAGCAAGGTTCTACGCAAACATTGACATATTCACGTAATGGATTAGCGATGTAGGCACCCGGCTTTTATTACCAGAGCCTGGTCAAACATGCCTATCAAGGTTTTTTTGCATGCGACCTACGTGCTGCTTTAACAAAAATACTGGCCATTTCGTTTTTTAAATTTACATCTAACATAGGTTTGGAGGCTGTAAGTAAGTACAATACTGATTACGATTACTTTTTTTCTTTGTTTTGGTGCAAAAAGTTATGCAACTCATGCTCGGAGTACCAACAGATATGTCAAACGTTCGAGGAACGAAGGTCAATTAGATTGTAGATTTGTAAATTTTCTTCAGACCATTTGAAATTCTAAATTCAACGTCGTAGAGAAAATAAGCAACGTAGAGTAAATTAATTTTACCATTAAGTTAGATCTAAAGAAACAAAACAAAAACCGATGGCTCTAAAGCCGTAATTTTTGGCCTCACTACACAAATTTAGAGACGAAGTAGAAGAGGCTGTGCTCTTGTGTGCGTCACTGTTAACTGTCAATATTGACAGTTGGCGGCTCGTGTGTACTTGTCTCCTAGTTGACAGGGTTTATGAAGGAAATGCGGCAGCGATAATGTAAAAGACAATGAAATTATTCTTTATGACCAGAAAATCTGTGCCATGGCACAATGACATAATTAGGTACATATCTTACTTAATGTATTCTGGACAGAATAACACCATAAAATACACGTACTTGGTGTTTTAATTTTTGCTCACTTTGCGAACACAAAGTACTCGCAAAGGCACTTTAAGTCTCAATTTATCATCTAATTACTAATACCTAGTATGCGATCTGAGCATAAGAAACTAAAGAAAATCCAAAAAAGTTTAATACAATAGTTTGAAATTGCATTTAGGTACGCAGTTTCAAACATTCTCATGGACTTTATACTGCTCGGTACGCATTTCTGTGGTAGGTACTTTTAGTTTATTGCCTCACTACAAATACAAAAAATCTGAGCTTTCAACGGAATCCAACACTATTGCATCCGAACCCGTTGACAGTCCATCTGTCAACAAACACGAACCGCCATGTTTGCTTACCCATACTGCCACAGATTATAGCATACTCTGGCTGTACACACCCACAACGCACCACTGCCGATTGCACAAAGCAAACATGGCGTTTGATCTCCCGCCGATTTCATGAAATACGAGGCGATGGCGTAAACTTACACTTTGTGTAATTGAGTAATGGTGTATTGCGCCGAGTTAATGTTTTTATTAATAGTTAGCTTATGGTGGAGTTAAGTTACTAGGGTCCCCCTGTTTGAGAATTAAGTGGACTTTCAACAGCGACAACTTTAGAATTAAGCGTTTCTCAAATTGTTTGAATGAACGGTAAACAAACTTAGACCTTATCTTCACCGGTGTAACTTGTTGCGACCTATTATGGCTATAAGTAAACTTTACTAAACTAACTTTTATCTTTCTATGTAGATATTTTGGTAAACTAAACTTGTTTGCAATTTTTAACCAAATCCTTATTGTTGTACGTGCCTGTTTTTAGTTTAGTTTTTCAAACTGTTTTAAGCTATGTAATAGGTTTCTTATGTTATGATAATTTTGTATTGTTATCAGAGTAAATATAATTTAAAAAAAAAGAGAAATATACGAAAATCGATATGATATTTTATCGGTCTGTCTTATATAAGTTAATCCACAATTAACACGCTCATGTAGTTCATAGAAAATAGTCGTTTGCTTACCTAAATTTTTTTTTGTAAGCAGGTATATTTTATTCACTCACTCTCCTTTTTACCAAATCAGCAAATTAACAATACTGAACAAAAACATATCATTCAAATAATATCAACATACCATTAAAACATCGGTGTATCAGGACAAGCTGTGTAACAATAAAAGGGTTGTTGTTAATTCGTGATGTATCATCTGTCAGACTGACCCTTCCCGCGTAATCCGCGTAATTGACACGTCTGTCAGTGTCACCGGACGCCGTGTGTGCGACTATGCCAGTGCCCAGTAACGGTTATTGCCAATTTATCTTATGATTGTCTTGTTTTGAAGAAATGAGTATGATTGGTTGTGCTTGTTTTAGCTGATAGCTTTCGATATTTTGTTCGCGGCCTGAGTACTAATGTGACACCTACTGATCTGAATTTTGCAAATGGAAATAAATTTTTTAGAAAGGAGTATGTTTTTAGTTATCTTATTATTAAACCCGTATTTATCATTAAAACTATATACCACTAGGTATTTGCTTACATAAAATTATTTCATTCAAGCCATGTTTCATTTTTACTCCTTAAAAGAATCCCATTAAAGAAAAGGATTTGTGAAACATAAGAGCTATCGAACCCGTTTCGGAACTGCCACGAACCACAAAAGTGTTTACTTATATTTTTCATCTATCCATAAAAGGTTTTTGTTCTTTCAAGAGCTTTAATAAAAACAGTCGATGCCGGATAGGGCGTCACAATGAAACTATGGCGTAACAAACCTTGCTGGGTGTTATATATCTATGTGGTTCATACTGTAAATATCTTAGTTATAAACTTTATGTACATCATTTAATGCACTTATAACACAAATTTTTTTTATATATTGAATTGATTTTATATTCAATTTAAAAATCTTCTAAAAGAACAATGCCCATGTTTCATATATGCAATGACCTGTCAGCCTGTTTTTTATTGATCTAAAATATAAATATAAAAACGATGCAGAAAAAATAGTGTTATATTCTTAAACTTAAGGTAACAACTTAATGCAATTTAGCAATTTACAAAAAAAGTTACATTTAAAAATATATTTCGAGGTTATATGTAAAATTCAACCAATTTTCATAGCACATCTTGGCCATTTTTAACTTGGAATAATAAAAGTGCAGCTCGTTTCAGGATTTTGGTTTCAGATTCTCGCGAATATGTTATTTTTTTTAAGCAAAAGAGGTAAAAAGCCTTTCAAAACCTCAAATTACTAAGTATTCTCAATAATTACGTTGAAATTCATGTATGAAAACTCACACTTGGTTAAAATGTAGACATACCTTCTATCGCTGTAATGAAATGACATGAAAGACGTCGATTTCAAATGAGTTCATTGATGTTTAGTAAGCCTCGGCATTGTAATGTAGATAGTGAAACACCTGTTCATTTTATCCAGTTAAATTTTAGATTTTTGCACAGATCAGTAGGTATGTGTGGAATTTAAAATAAAAGTCCTTAGACGACATGACCCCAAAGTAAGCAAAGGCTTGTGTTATGGGTTACCATGTAGCGAACTACGAGGATCCTAGAATATACATACAAAACCTATAACAAGGTGATGACGAACTCTGTTACAAGTACTAACACACATGTTACAGTTAATACACAGCATACGTTGCGCCATCCCTAGTCTCGTAGATGTAGCACACATTTTAACGAACAGGAACACAAACGTAAATCCAATAGTTCAGCAAAATCCGAGATCCGCGTAAAACTAGCACAAGTAATCGTTGAAGCATAAGCCAGAAACATTAACCAGGAGGAATGCCAAGGTGATCAAAAGTTAGATAAATCCAGAGTAGTATCGCACAGTACACAATGCCGCAAATGCAAACGAAGGAAGACAAACGTTTAATTCAAATCCAAACTGACGTTGTAATTTTTGACATTGTCAATATGACAGTTAAATTAAACTGTATTGTACATTTAAGAAAAATAACTGATTATTTCATTTTGATATGCATTAATTTCAATAAATTAACAAATTTAATTTAAATTTAATTTAAAAAGTCATATATTTCTATTAATTTACTAGCTAATTCGAAATATTGTAAAGTTCGAGCTTTATTTGGAACGAAATGTGTCATAGACCATATATTTACTGGGCGCGTTCGTGGTAAACCAAATGTCAATAAATGACTGTAAAAAGAAAACCCAATACTTTTTTTGTGGATTGTAGTTTTTGACATGAATTAGGTTTTATGGTTCAGCTAAATATTTGTAATTTTTTTTGTGTATTGAAACTACCACTAGGTTCGGAAGGGTCATCTACTGCCAAAGAACCGGCAAGAAACTCAGTAGGAATGCGTACGCCGCGTTAGCCTGGCCTACCGGTAGGTTAGGCGATTCGAATGCCGTGTTGCTCTATTTCTAACTGGAACGCCGGCGTTCCTTATTGTAATAGCGTCGTCGGAATCTGCTTAGACATTACGAGGACGCCTGTAACGAACCGGCGCGACTGGGTTGGCTGGGTTGGGTGTAGTCAGCTGACTTATTGACTAGTGGGTTGGGATGGTGGGGAGCGTTGTCAAAGTAGCGTCTAGACGCCAACTTCATCAATGATGCAGCTCAAGATCTTTGTGCAGATCTAAATTTTGGACCTAGGGCGGGGCCCCAACGCATTTGCGTAAATTGACCTGCAAGTGATTTACTGGCTCGACTTGCCGGCGTGAGCGAAAACCACACTGGCATAAGTCATGACGGGGCGGATGCAAGTTCTGTAAAGTGTAAGCTTATTTCTAAGCGACATTTTACTCTTCTTGCAGATTAGGGGGTGCAGCCTACCCACAACGAAGGCGGCTCGATCCTGAACTTGTTTTATGTGATCCTCGAATGTAAGTCCACTATCTAAAGTGAATCCTAAATATTTGACTTTTTAACCCAGGTGATCGGAGTACATGGTTACTAGGTATGTAGGTATAGATGATTCAATTCATTCGTGCGCGCGACTCTATGTGTGCGTGTTTGGTTAATATGCAGCTTAAATTGTGTGGTAGCCGTCGTCGTTGAACCGTGTTCTAGTTGCTATGGTGTGCGTGTACAATCGGTATATTTTTTCACGCACACACGGCTGCTATATGCAAGCTTAGCGCAAAACAACACAAACTCTTTCAATGCAAGGAGAATAAATCATAATTCAAGCCAACTCTAACAAGAGACGTAAGAATAACGAGTAGTTATTTAGGTATCTATACAACTTTTTAACTAGCCTCAAGCAACCAATGTTTTATTTTCCTGAACGTTAATTGGATAAAACCTTTACAACATGTCATTTTATCGTTGTAACAATACTTACAGTTAAACCCATTTAATTAGAGCTACCTACTTTATGAATCGTCACCCCGGCGGTAAAACGTTACAAGTCAATTAATTGAACTAATCCGTCAACGAAGAGGAAGGGCTGTTTGATTCCGTCAGCTAATATTGTACGTGACTGGCAAGGCCAGAATATACGAAGTAAGCAGTTTATGTGTTTGTTCAAAGTTTTAGTTGGGATGTGAGTTAACCTTTTATTTTGGTTTCCTACAATTTTATACAACCTTGTTTCCTAAAATTTGTACGCGCCGTTACCAAGTATTTACAATTTTTAGAAATTCTTTCCTAATGTACTTATATGCGGTAGGTTAGAGTATCTAGGTGTCAATGGTGTCTCTTTCTAAGCTTATGTTTAATAAGACAAAGCTGTCGTGTAAGAAAATTGTGCTTATTAAAATATTATTGTAAAATTATTTTCGAAGTAGCTCACTCAATTTTTTTTAAATTGTTTATTCTAAATAGTGATGATTTCTCGCATATTGTATATTTGGTGGACTTATATTTTTTAACAGTCTCAGTTAGGATCAGAATTTTAGAAGGCTGATCTCAGTCTTACATGTTTTTGTCAAAACATTTAAATACTTATTTTCTTAACCTATCAATTGGTATCAACAATTACCACTACTTACAAAAAATCTTGTAATGTATATAATCCAATTTCAATTTCGAATCACCTTATAACTAATAATTAAATTAAAATTTGAAAATACCTTTCGTATGCCTACTTATCTAACTCTACCTGACCTACTCTATTCAACTTCCGACATCTGATTTCAAATAGCCAAGATAATCATACTATCAGAAAAAAACTAAATAAACTGACGGCTATTAAATAATAACCGTGATTGTTAGCCTTCAAGCAGCGTTTAACGTTTTGTTTGAGCACAGAAAACGTCAAAACTTCACTTACACACCAACCACTGACTGAATAAGAACTGATATATTCAATGTCGAACGCGACGGGGCGCCATCTTTAACCCACGCTATTGAAATATCTTTTATCTCATGTCTTTGTGTTCGAATTATGAAAAAATGACACCTGTCAGTTATGACATTCGACTGCTCCCACGAATCTCTCTTTGTGCATTAGAATTTAGAAGGATATCCATGTAAACAAACCTGTTGTTGTTGCAAAAAAATCAACAATGTTTTAAATGCAAAATTGGTGAAGTACTTTTGTATTTGTTTCCGGTTGGAGACTTTGGCGATTTTTATTCATGTCGCATTTTGACGTTTAACTTCTTGTGTTTACAATTAATTACTTAATTCACGCTACATGCTTACGACTACAAAAAAAACGTCCTGTATCCAGCATTTTCCAGTTAGACAACTACATTGAATTCCAAAAATACGCAAATCTCTAAAGACTCTTACCAAGGCCTATGCTGTGGATGGTCAAAGAACCAACTGATAGAACACAAATGACTCTTTTCATCCCAAAAAGTCTCTCATTTACTATTATATATCTTTGGAACCGGATTCAAAAACATACTTTCCTATCTTTACAGCCCCGAAACTTATGATCCCGCCGCCGGACTTCGTGAATCAAGCGAACATCAGTCCTCAAGACGCACTGCGGACGCCGACCGGGGGCCCCATGCTCGCTAGCCCGCTCCTCGGCCTTAATAACACCGGCCGCACCAACTTCACCAACAAACAACTCACAGAACTAGAGAAAGAATTCCACTTCAACAAATACCTTACGCGAGCGAGAAGGATAGAAATAGCCTCCGCTCTTCAACTGAATGAGACGCAAGTCAAAATCTGGTTCCAGAACAGAAGAATGAAACAGAAAAAGAGAATCAAAGAAGGATTGATCGTCGCTCCCGATGTTCCTCCTTCTTCTTCTACTAACCCCATAGGCTCTAATGAAAACAGTCGTGAATCTAGTTAAATAGACATTTACTTTTATAAGCAGTTATAGTCACAATATTTTGGCCTTTATTTAAGCTAGAGTTGCATTACATAGTAAGGGCCTTAGAAATAAGGTTGTTAAAATCATTTTGAATTATGTAAGCAATTAATCGATAAATGTAAAAGTTTATCTGTATTCGTACGCTAGAAGTCAAGTTTCAATAAAACGTGTGATTTTAAATAGTATTTTGACGACCCGTGTCGTGATCGCGAAAATGAAATTTCAAGAGTTGTAACGCTTTCCTATTAGGGTTGTAAATTAAAATGCATAAATTAATATTATACTAGAAAATGTAAGCCTAACAACTGATTCTGACCACTCAATTTAGTACGATTTACTTATAAGTATTTACAAGATTTTAAAATATCGCTTTGTTATTTTTGTATTTTTTTAGTATTAGACCAAAGCTCAATTTTATTTAATTTATTTTCACATTTTATTTGGTATGATCCGTTTTGTACAGGATAATTTCTTATTTTCTACGAAATGTATTAACATTTTTTTTTATTTAATTAAAATAGGAAGTAACTTAGTGTACATATATCAGTTGTAATGTAATTAGCCGTCTTTGTGTATAAATTAAATATCGATCAATAAACTCCTGTACTTTAACAATAAATTAAATGATTATTTTCAAATTTTTGGTTTTCGATTGAACTTTCCAACTTGCTCAAATGCTGCTGGAGTTGATATGCAGGTTATCTAAAAATGAGTAAGTTAATAATTTGTTTATTAGAGTAAGACCTCAGGGGAGCCAGAATTTTTTCTCCTAAATGTATGCTCATGCCTTCGTTACACGATAATTTAAAGATATTGGATGTTTAATGAAACGCACAAATATATTAAATGTATCTCACATTCAGATACTCCAACACACCAAGGAATGAACGCGGCTCCACCGATGTACGTTGAAGTAAGTGCCGCAAGTTGGTTTAACTGCGTGTCTTCTACTCTAATTTGGTTTGAACTCTGATATTTAATCAGAGTTGAGTTTGACTAAAGCCGTTTTGATTAGTGTTAGCTGAAACCGAAAAAAGCGCGCGTTGGTATATAGTGAGTAGTAAACATATGAGAAATTCATGATTATTTTACGCCTGATCGGTAAAAATATCAAATATTCGGGTTTGAAGACTGTCCGGAGAAACACAGTAAAATCACCAATGATTTCTAAAATTATCTTCACTTAATATAAATTGAGTGATCAATGATTAATAGTGCACTGACGATATCAATTTCTTCCCTGAAACCGCAGCAAAACCACACTAGCGAGGTTATTACACACTTGCTTGATAGAGCTACTTGAAGTGGTAAAAAAATTGATTTGTTACATTGAGTTGTGTTTATCTACTACGTACAGAGACGCAATCCCTGTAAAAAAATATTTACACCAGCAAGAGGCAATTGCTTCTTGCTCAATTAGTCTGTAACACGCGCTGGCCGCAACAAGACCTCAATGAACGTTGTTGATAAATATGCCTGACTTCTAGAAGTACAAGTAAAAACCAAAGGATGGCTTTTTACCAGTAAGATCACCGTTTCATAAGTGTAACACGCCAAATTCAATGCTCATTTTATGAATTTTAATCTGCAGCGATGTGTTAACATAGAGTCAACCGAGTTCGGAAATTTTGCTAAATTCATAGAGTTTAGCAAAGCGCAGATATATTAAATAAATACTTTTTAAACCGGATTTTATTGCGTTTAAATAATATTTTTACATCTTTCTTGTCTTCGGTAGCTGGTCGCATGTGCGTGCATTTATTGTTGTTCTATGAGAACTTATTCATACCACGGACACTTAGCTGTCAACCATTTAACAAAGATCAAAATATTTTTTATGTCATCATTGGAAAACAAATGTCATCGTGTCGAGCAATGATTTTGTTGGACATGGCCACAACATAGCTGCTCTACACCTAGTAATAATATCTCAATGATTTGTTACCGATATTGTTGGAATATATTCATAATATTGGCTGGAATCGCTGCGTATAACAGTAGAAATGCGGTGCATAACAGTAGAACCTCCACAGGCAATGTTGATAGGGATTAAAATACCTGGATCGAAACAAACGGCACAACGATGGCCAGCGAGACCTCAAAGCCTTACGTTATTTTCAATGAAGATACGTAAAAAATCAAATTTATCAAAAATCTTTAGTCAGTGATCCCAGTGCCGGGTAGGTAATATAAAACTGAAATTAATACCGATAAACTTGGTATTTTATACAGTAAGAAGTGGGATATAAATAAATGAAAGTCTATTCAAAATTTCTTTATTACTAACAGAAGTCTATTATTATGTTACAATACTTTTGTTGTGTTTTAGCCAAGTGCATGTAACCTATTTGAAATTTTAAACTTTTTATAATTTTAAAATTTTGTTTCAATCACTAATGTACATGAGCGCATGATTCGAGTGAATATAAATACTTTATATAAATACCTAGAAACGGAAACTCTTTTTTCTTGTTCCGTGCGGGAATCGAACCCGCCACCTTACGATTTGTACAGTAAATACTTTTACTACTTAAATACTTACTTTTCTTTGTATTTTTTTATTTATTTAAAGTAATGATTTTTATAAGTAAAAATTAGACAAGTAGTTATTAGAGTTGATGTAGAACTAATCCCCTGCCAAGATTTTGTTTTCTTAAAGTGCGTAATTTCAAAGAACATCGCTGGCTAACTGTTATAAGTGAAGTTTATTTTTATAAAAAAACTAAAACGGAACAAATTGCATATTAAATATATTTCGATAGAACAAATAAAGAATTAATTATTTAACTTTTTCGTTAAAACGCAGGGCATGGTCAGTCGCTAAGTACAGACACACGAATTTTATCCCACGACTGCGACGAGCCATGATTGGCTGAATTTATGTGTGCATTAGCTTGCTAATACGCAATAGTAATAGTGACAAAAAGTGGGAGAACACCGGCGACATCAGTTCTCGTACTGTAAGTGGATCGATAGCCCTTTTAATCTCTTTCTGTGCTATGTGCTTTCCTTCAAGGTGGCCTTAAAAAATTACATTAAAAATAACTAGCGACGATTTGTAAATGGCTGAAATAAATAGCTGTTAAAATTTAAAATAATGTTCTGAATTTATGGGAGTTCTAATAGAAATGTATCTATTATTACTTTCAAATCCCTGATGAGTCACGATAATCCAGCATCACCTAAGGTACATTATTTTTATATTATTAATATATCATTTGGATTTCTAGATTTCTTGATATTTCTTTTCATTTTCAGTAGCATGGACATATAAAATAGCAAAAAATAGATAATGTGCTCCAATAAATATTAAAACCGAATCTTAGCTCTTAATGTAGTTCTCTTCATAGTTGTACGAAGACTAAGTTTGTTACTTTGTGTTTTTTAATTCGTAAATTTTAGTTCGAAAGTACCTTGTCGCTGCTATTAGAGCGAAAATGGCGAAAATCAATCAGGCAACTTGTAGATACTAGCGCCACCAATATTAAACCAGGCGTATTCAATGCAAGCGACTATATATCTCCTCGATGTACTCGTACGATGTAACGGAGTTTCCTAATAAAATAACCTATGGGTAAAAATTTTAATTGTAGAAACAACTGTAACGGAGCCGTAGGTCTAACAAGAGAATTCTTCGCTCTTTTCTTCCAAAGACGTACTAAACGACCAAGAAAATAAGTCGAACCTTGGCTTTGCCTTTCAATCCACAAACACTCAACAAAAAAAGCGCTGTTAAAAAAATACATCCCTTAAACTTGGTAATGTTGTGAGGTAAACAAATCGGCTGTCCTAAACCAAAACCTAGCAAGAGCCATTTTGTAAATTTTACAGGAGAAGCAAAACAAACATTTTTGGGTGCCTTTCCGAAGATTTCTTTACGAAATGTTTCTTTAGCATAATTTTTTCATAAACTTTTATCTTTCTATACAAACACTCAAACATTCGAAAAATTTACAAATATAGGTTTTATGAGACTTGCTACAAAAATGCTAACTAAAAATGGTTAAAAAGCAAAAAACCAAAAACATAGTAAGGTCTCTTGCTAGGTTTAAATTTGGAATAATAGATTTTTTTATCTATTTGAAATCCTGGTTTGCACATAGCATAAAGCATTTTGAGTGTGAAGCACGATGACGGATGACCCTGTCCTCATAACTTATTTGATTATGCTGAAAACTTAAAAGTTAAGTAATAATTTAGATAACTAACATTAAAAAATAAAGAGACATTAAAGTTATGTTTTAAAAATTTATTTGAGTGAATAAGTTTGACACTTGGTTTTGGAACATTATATTTTTAAGGACAACATTAAAAATCTTCAGAAACTTCTCCTTTAGTTTGGATATCCAAAGACATGTCAGTAACGGGCATTTGGCACCAAAATTCACGTCTAGTTGTCGGCATAAGTGGCATTAGTTTCCTAAAAGTGTCTTTTTGTGCTGTATTAATGCCTCGAGGAATTGTGACTGAAACAGGCAATTCTGTGGCTTTATATTTTTTTTAAAGACAACAAAAGTTCTCATTTGAAGGAAAACCGGTGAATGAACTAGAAAATCCTTCAACATTCGGCAACAAAACTTTAAATTGTACTAGGTACCTTGTTTAAAAAAAAAGGTTTTTTTAACCCGATTGAAATTTAGTGATTTAGTTGAATCACTTTGTTAAAAGAAAACATTTTCAATAAATTTTCTGTGTATCATTTTTAGCCACTAATTTTCTCCTTAGGCCAAGCCATATTTTCTGTTATTTCTGGTAATTTCTTATTTCTTGAACTTTGAACAACATTCTTAAAATCTTCAAAATCTTATATGTTCCCTTGTTTTTTAATTTTTAGTTCAATATTTCTGTATTAAAATATATACCTACGTATAAAACACAAAACGTTACGTACGTGTCACCGTTTCAAACTCGTGAACATTTTATAATATGATTATTGTGTGGCGACGACGGGGCGGTATCGGGAGATGCCCCGCGCAAGCGCCCGCGCACTCCGCACTTCGCTCGCGGCCGTTAGGTAGCGACTTGCTACAATTTTGTTAAGTATTTTGTTTCGGCTCCCAATTATTAGGACGTCATATCCCAATTCAAAAACCTAGTAAAAGCAAATTCAAATGAAAATTCCAAACCCGAATACCTAGTAAGAGCAGTACTTACTAGCTATTTGAGTTTGAAATGTTACATTTTCTAGGGTTTTGATTTTGAGTTCTGAAAGTAGTAAGTGGAGTTGCTAGGTTTAAGGGGTTTCATAATTTTGGTTCTTAAAACGATAGAGATACGAATGTTTTTGCATTATGCGCAGTTAAAAATTTAAGATATACTTAGTGAAAGAGTAAAACATACTTTTTTTAAAATGGCTCTTGCCAGGTTTTGGGTTTGGACAGCCGAAATGCTGGCAATACATATCTAAATAAATAATAATAGCACCGTTGTGCGTATTCGCAATACATGACATCAAGTTTGACACTTGTCTAGATAGCATAGTCAAAACAAGTTACGTTACCTGCGATTGTAGAAAGATGTTTTCATTCGGTTGTCAAACTGGCTATGTCTAAGCTATTTATCTATGTTAGACCCGCAGAGCTTTCAATAATCATAATAGGTAATTGATAAAGGAGGAAAGTCTTCGTATGCTAGGACTTCCGTTACATTTAATTGTTAAGGTGCATCAACAGCATTGCAAAATAAAGCATAAGGTATTTCTTACGTCCAGTAAAGAGTAGATAGGTGACACAACATTTCTATTCAATATTAATTGCAGTTTAATAATGAAAAGACACAAAATAGTACTTAAGAATAAAGTAGGTATGTACTTGACTACACAAGATAAATGAATGACATATGCATTATGCATGTTACACAAAATTACCAAAAGCTCTCATCACATCCATAAACCCTTAAAATATCAATTGGGTCCTTACAATGTTTCCCAAAATAATAACACTAAAACAGATATTAGTTTAAGTAAAAAATTTCATTTCGATTTGATATGTAATGGCTGACCGTACCTACCTTAATGGGGTTGTGCTCCTCTTCAAGACCCATATAAGGACCAAATACCACGGGGTAACTTGTTCGGTTGTGGAGTTCTTATGGTATCTTCCGACTACACCGTCAGACCAGCACCAGAGTACCTTATTATTGTTTCGTCGTCTGACTTACATACGTTGCAAATTTCAGCTGAATTGGATAGGTTGAAGTCGGTTGTACGAGAAGTCGGTTGAGTTATTATTTACCGAGGTACACTACTACAACAATTAAATGTATGGAAAAATACAAATTCTTCAGACCACGCTGTTTGGCGTAGTTCGAGGGATTCTTATGAACGTTAACTAAAAAAATAGGACCTTATGGCAAGTAAGTAATCATTATCAAAGGTCACATCGATCATTATAAATATTCTTTTATTTAATAAAATAATATTATAATCACATAACATTAAAACATACAGGACTGTTCGGCGCCAACTCGATATCATATTAATAGAAAAAACATATTTACCACAGACCAGGCTGCATGGCGTAGTTCCTTGCCTTTCGTATACGATAAACATTGTGCAAAAAAAGCAATCAGTCAACAGCAAAGAGAAAGGTAAGTAAGGTAAGAGTAAAGGTCTATTGTATGGCATATTTTTTATGTATATAAATATTAGAAATAAACTAAAATAAACATACATACACATTCATGACTAGAAAGCAAATATGATAAAATATCTGCCTCTACCAGAATTCGAACCGGAACCTTAGACATGGAAGGCAAGGCTACTTACCTCCACACCAAACGGGCCGTCAACGTTTACGTATATACCTACGTAAACATATTAACGTATTATACTTTTTTATTTTAGCCGTATCAAGGAGATGACCAACCGGCAACACTCTGATTTTCAAATTGTGACGGTGTTTTGATGATTTATAGATTAATACAATCCCAATTTGAATTAAGACTATAGCTGGTTAAGATAAATAAATATCAAATGCACCATTTTAATGTTTCAACTTGTGTTTATTACAAAAATCTTGATCTGCGATTTTCCAGATTAACAAACACATGTAGGGGTACAACATGTGGAGTTGAAAAGATAATAACATTTAATGAATGTCAATAATATTCAATTCTTTCTACGTGTTTGGCAAAGATTTGAGAGTAATAAGTGATTAGATGAGTACCTTACATAAAGGTTGACAGACAAACACTAATTTACATATTTCTTATAATAGACTAGTTTTAACGAAAATTCACAGAAACAATAAACAAATAACTGAAATAACTTGGCAAACTAATTATTTTGTGCTTGACAATGAGAATAGACTACAGTAATGGTGCATTCCGATTGCCGCTCACAGCGCTATCAGAGCTAAAATTGCTCATAACCGTTCCGAATCGTTTGAGCGCGCTAAAAGTGATATATTTTGTGCCATTGGAACGGTAAATGTCGCGCTAGCATTCTGATTGTTCGTCGCTTACATCTAACATTTTTACAAAAGAAAATTAAAAAGCAAGCTTTTTAAATCTTTAATCGCTTAGTAAAAACATCAACAAAGAAAAACAAAACTGACACATGATGTTTCTTTGTTAATGTTGTTATTTAAGCTTGCTTTTTAATTTTCTTTTGTAATTATGTTTAAAAAATGGCTCCTGTTTCATTCAGGTTTAAAGATCGTAATCACATTATAACTTTAGATTTAAGCGACGAACACTCAGAATGTTAGCGCGATATTAACCGTTCCGATTGCAATAGCACAAATATCAGTTTTAGAGCGCTCAAACGATGGTATGAGCAGTTTTAGCACTGATAGCGCTGTGAGCGGCAATCGGAACGCAGCATAGCTTGGGGACTGTGAGCGGGAAGATGGTTGCGTCTATGATGTCATTGATGACATTGATATCACACAGCGATATCACTGTGAGTGCGTTTACAGGCATTTGGAAAAGGGTATATGAGCGCTGTGAGCGATATAATCGGCAATCGGAATTTAGCATATATGGAATGTATGATTGAATTTGAAACTATAGACAAGTGGTGCGTTCAAAATGCCGATTATATGACTCAGAGCGCTCA
Organism: Marasmarcha lunaedactyla; assembly: GCA_923062675.1. Lineage (NCBI taxonomy): Eukaryota > Metazoa > Arthropoda > Insecta > Lepidoptera > Pterophoridae > Marasmarcha > Marasmarcha lunaedactyla. The sequence continues at coordinate 25,113,738 of OV281345.1, forward strand.
TTCACCCGTTCGGAATGCCTGTGTGTGCGTTCACGATGGATATCGATTGGTACGTTCCGTTTGCCACTCACGTTCTGATTCGTTTTAGCGCGCTAAAAGTGATATTAGTGCTATTGCAATCGCAACGGTAAATAGCGCGCTAACATTTTGATTGTTCGTCGATTAAGTCTAAAGTTACAATTTCATTTAGATCTAGAATGAAGACCCTGAATGAAGCAGGAGCCATTTTTTAACATTATTACAAAAGAAATAAGCAATCTTTAAAAATCTTTAATCGACTAATAAAAACATCAACAAAGTAACGTCATGTGTCAGTTTTGACAGACCGCTCACAGCGACCATGCTCCGTAGCTTGGACACTGTGAGCGGGAAGATGGCGGCGTTTATGACGTCATTGATGGCCTACCGATATCGCTGTAAGCGCGCTCACGGGCAATCGGAACGGGGATATGAGCGCTGTGAGTGTTGCGTTCCGTTTGCTATAATCGGCAAACGGAACGCAGCAAATAAGTAATCAATGACTTGACTGACTTCATGACAGGAGCATGTGAATCCATTGCAACCCATTTTTTTAGTGCCTGTTTAAGAATAACTGAGCCTACAGATTACCTCTGCTACTTCCAGAGGCACATTGAGCTAAAAGTTGTATGGCACTTTTAAAGTCGGTAAATATAACAGGGCCATACTGATCTAAAGAATTTATATGTAACAAAGCTTTCAAGATTGCAATCAGTTCCAAACACATTACAGATACAATATTTTGGATCTTACAACAATGATTAGGTTCAAAAGGAACAACTAGAATTTTAGAACGCTATTTACCAGTCCAATTAAAATAGTTTTTAGCACGCTAAGCTAAATCGGAACAGTTATGAGTGGTTTTAGAGTTGATATCACTGTGAGTGACATTTGGAATGCACCTAAGGTGTCTTTTGCTGCGTTCCGTTTGCCGATTACAGCGCTCACAGCGCTCATATACCCGTTCCGATTGCCCGTGAGCGCGCTCACAGCGATAGCGATACGTCTTCAATGGCGTCATAAACGCCGCCATCTTCCCGCTCACAGTGCCCAAGCTACGGAGCATGGTCGCTGTGAACGGCCTGTCAAAACTGACACATGACGTTACTTACTTGATGTTTTTATTAGTCGATTAAAGATTGCTTATTAATTTTCTTTTGTAATAATGTTAAAAAATGGCTCCTACTTCATTCAGGGTCAAATATCTTAATGAAATTGTAACTTTAGACTTAATCGACGAACAATCAGAATGTTAGCGCGCTATTTACCGTTCCGATTGCAATAGCACTAATATCGCTTTTAGCGCGCTAAAACGAATCGGAACGGTTTTAAGCACTTTTAGCGCTGTGAGCGCTGTAATCGGCAAACGGAATGCAGCATTTTATTTTAGTTCGTGACCTGAGAGTTCCGATGACAAAAATGTTGCTGCTATCGCCACATTTTGTGACACTTTGCCTCCCCCCCCACGCGTAGTCAGCAGTCAGCCAGCAGGGGTGTCGACTGTTCTAAGGCGATGTTATATACCTATGTGAGAAAAAACTGATCAAACCTATGATTTTTGGAATGATGTACAAATGGTAACATCGATCAATGATTATTTCGTTTTGATACGATAACACTATGTGTCACGAACTGATTGATTAAAACAAACAAATATGGCGTGAAATGGCGTCTAATACCACAAACTAACTAGTGATGCTCTAACGACTTCCTAGCTACAACACTACGAACCCACTTTTTCAATTTGACATTTTTTAAAATTAGATTGTCCTCGTACCTTAATTTTAAAATGACTGAATTGAATTTTAGCGTAATGTCATTGTGGCGGCGCAAAAGCTCCTCTTCGATTCTACAAGACATTTAAACAATCTAAAAGATAAAGAAGGTAAAATACTTGTATATTTATGAATTTTTTTATCTCTAAACTTTATTTTATATTTTTAAATGCTTTGTTTGTTTTGCATGGGAGGCAAATTTTTATTTTCTAGACGCGATATATTAGTACCTTTTAATATTCTGTCAATTATTTTACACCAATTAAACACCATTATTCTTATTGAGTAATCCAGAAAACATTTCTTCTCAAAATGTTTGTGGCTTACAAACAATTTTCCTATGAAGTTCTACCACATTTAAACCTTGTAAGTTAACACTATTAGTACACGGTAACCATTTTAAGTGCGATCTCAGTTCTTGGAAAATAATGGAAAATGACGTCCTTTCTCCTATTTTCTTCACTGCCAGCACTTGTTGTACATTGTGAAGCACCATAAACGCACATTACTTACTTTATTTGGGAATTGAGAGGTTATATTACGGAAATTGATCAACGCAAACTCTTCACTCGTCAAACATTGAAACCGTAATGGCAGATCGAGCTGAGTGATTGAAAATTAAATTAGGGGTTTTCATTCTACGATCAAAAATAAAAAAATAGTTCTTTTTTGAACATTAGACGGCGCTGATCAAAACTCAAGAGTCAAAAAAAGTATGACATGAAAGCAATGACTGAGTGAGAGACAAAACAAAAATATGCGCTTGAAAGTGCTTATTTTGAATATGAATATGGGTAAACGATGAGTACCTAGCGATATTTTTACACAGGTGCACAATGCAAGGTGAAGGAGCCATAGATATCAAATTCAGTAAACTTTACGTAAAGACAAAAAAACGAATGAAATAAAATAACCTATTTTACCTCACGGAATACTATATTATTCATCTTTTATACGATGTTAATATTAATATTATTTAATATTATTAAGATATTATTAAGATTTATTCAATTAAAAGAGATTGACTGACTCTTGAGTTTAGTTCAACGCCATCGTAGTTTCGAAGGAAATATCTTTAAAAAAAAACACAAAGTCCTCATTCAATTTTGCGTTTTATGGCAATCAGCTGTAGTAACTACACAATAACTATTTCTGCCAATTTCAAGTATTAATATAAGTATTAAAAGTAGTTTAAACATAATTAATACATTGAAAGATAACCTAAAACCGTACATCATTGATTGAACATAGAGTTATCATTCATCATTCATATTGAAGTGACATATGACAATTGTTCTCTTGAAAAGTAGCAACGGAGCTGTTACAATCAAAAAGTTCTAACCATAGACATATTTCCTAGTTTTTTTTGTACGAAGACTACCTGCTATCTCTAATACTATAGTTTGAGACCGACATTTTTCTCTATTTCGATAATTTAAAAACTATTTATAGCTTTTTTCCCTTGTGTAAGCGTGTGACGCCGAGTTGAGGTTCCTGCTTCTCCGTCTAATTGCTGTGCAAGTGTATTTCGAGACAGTGACTCATTTGTGCTGTGAACATGAGTGAATATTTTGTATTAAAGAACCGGCAATTTAAGGATCAAGCTTTTGCATGCGCCCCTAAATGGAAAATAAACATTTTGTAACACAAATCAAATACGCATTGCCCTACTTTTTTAAATAGGAATTTTGTACAGTTTGAATTTTAAAATGATTACTAGAGTTAATTGTTAAGGTTATCTTTTCAATAAATGGCTATCAATAAAATTATTAAAATAAAATGATTTTATTTATTTAGTCTAAAGTGATTACTAAGGTTTTTGGTTTCAGAACTGAAAGCACATCCTGCGAAGGTTAAGTCCATCAAAAGTTTAGAATTCTCTGCGTGGGATATGCTTTCAGTGTTGAAACCAGCAAAAAAAATATAAATTAAAACTTCTCGTTCAAAAAAGCTTAAAATTTCCCGCTTTAATGTTGTATGGGAAATTTTCTAGATGGCGCTATAAAATGTGTTTTTTTTTATATGAAGCTTCGTTCTTCTCGCTAGAGTAATATTTTTGTTTGTCAGCCAGTCAGCTGTATCAGTCAGCAGCTGACGTTCATCGGGGAAAAACAAACAGTTCAGTGATTAAATGGTGATTAGTTTACCGGCTTACTAAACTTTAAATGTTTATTTAACCTTCTGAGATCCAAAGGAAGTTTATTTAGATTAACACAATTACATGAGCTTAAGTTGACATTGAGGGCTGTAATGACAATGGTTATGCCATGTTTGAAACTTTACAACCTGGATTCACTCTTACTTTGAGATTTGGTAAGAAAATACTTGGTTAGTTCATTTCACTTGCAACATTGGCCGATATCTTGTAACAATAATTGTCTTAATGTGCAGACAATAAAAATGGTATTATAAACCCAGAACTTTTTAAACATTTTGTGGCCAGAATTAAAATGAAGCTCTGTTGTATTGTTGTATGGTCTAAGTTTATACATTGCAGCCATACAGAAGTATAAGTACTGGTAATAAATAAAATATTCATTGGTTTGGCACAATAACTAACTAACTAATAAGGCACAACACAAAAATTATGCAAATATGGAATAAATATCACTACTTCTAAAACTAGTAGAGCCATCTAAAAAGTAATAGATTGAGTTCCAAAAATATAGGTAATCCAAGTAAGAGGACTAATTTAATTCATGAAATTAATGTAACTACAGGTACCAAAAGGTTGGAAAATCATTTTACACACCACATTTATATCTACTGGATTCAAGTATGCAGGAGCAATTAGAGAATCATGAATCATCATTGCTGGTGGATACACATATTCTTGAGGTAAGGACATACTTTAAATAGCCAATATTAAGCTATTAGGCTGAATGTATTAATAATAACCAAAAAATCCAACATTTGTTTCATAAATGTTGTTTTGTTATATCTATCCAACTATGAACTTGTTATATTAAACATTTTGTTTTTGATCTGTATTCTTTTGAAGTTATTCTGAATTGTGAAATATTTATCTTCATAACTATATTTTTGTTAGAGTAAAATCATTCACAGATTTCTTGAATTTACTAGCACTAGAATAATAGTACTAATCAAAGATTTACTACTTAGGCCAGATTTCATCAAACTACAATAAGATGAAATCCTTAAGATAAGTCAATATTATCCTCCAAATTTTCTATTTCATCAATTCTTATTCAATGGATAAAAACACTATGCATTTAAACCACTGATTTTGGTAGTATTATGGAGTTATCCCTGGTTTTAATATAAGATGGTGCTTATGGTGGATGGAGGTTATAGTACAGGTCATTTGCAACATTTTTTTGTATCGTCACTCATATGCAAAAGTTTACCATTATTGAGATATTTTAATTTAAGTGTTTAATTGAAAAAATCATATGTGGTAACTTAAAATCTGAAGAAAAGAATAAAAATTTAAAAGATATTTAATTAATATATTAATTTTATTTATTTATGACTATCTAATTATAACAACGTTTTTTTGAACACAATGCTCCCAAATTCAAGAACAAAAGAAAAACTTTTTAGTATTACAAGCAAGGGGCAACCCTTTAACATAAAAAGTCACTATGACATTTGTTGTGCATATTGTAAAAAAAAATCTACATTTCCTTAGCTTTCTAATGATGAGGTATACAACTTTTACACAAGTGTTAAAACGTTGGTGATGATAGATGTTAGTATATGTTTTAACTGTACAAAGGCTAAAACTCTTAAAATGTTATATTGTTCACTCATGAGAAGTCACTTGGATTACGCATCACAAATCTGGAACCCTAGATATGTAACCCATGTTGCCCTTATTGAATTGTTGCAAAAATAGTTCATAAAATATCTTGCCTTTCGCATGAAAGATTATAATATACCTCTGATGACTACATGGATTATTGCAGAAAGCACCACCTTCTCCCTCTTGCTAAGAGATGGGTAATTGCTGAATATATTTTCCTGCTGAATATAGCCTCTGGTTTGATATTGATAGCCCTGAACTTCTCAGCCAACTTCATCTTAGTGGTCCTGCAAAACCTCTTTGACATAATTCACTTTTGTATTTACCCTTAGCATCTACGAATTATAGGCAAATCACCTTTACTTGACGAGCGAGCAATAGTTTTAATAAATTGACTGAAATTTGATTTTGATTTATTTAATACCAATGTTGCATCAGCAACATGTATAATGAGCAATGTTTTTTTTTCTCAAATAATAAGTAGCTTTATATACTGAAAGAAATGTTAGGTTATCATAGTAATTATTGTAAATAGTTTTTAAGGAGTAGATTTAACTGTGATTTAAATAACATATTGTGTGGTAAATTTCACTTTCAATTTCCCAAATTAAGTTTCACTAAGAACTTGTGTTATGGATACTAGATAATGGATGGAAGAATAAACTTAAGAAATATATGAACACACATAGATATATTTTTTAGCGGTTGGCGATGGGCAAACTTCGTCCCTGGGCACCCCCTGACGCGCAGTCTCCAGCCACAAATCTTGGACAGAGTTATTGCGGCCCTGTTTCCGCGAACGGCGGACCATTCCAGTCCCCCTATGATGTCTTCAGTTGCCGTAGAGCCCGGCCCGGATGTAGTGCCGTCAGTTACCGCGGGAAAGCTTCTAGCTGCGGTGTTGCGGTTGCAATCCAAAAAATACCCCCCCGGTCCTGACGGCATACTTGGCCGGCTGTTGGTCTTGGCCATGGATGCCCATGGGATGGCCCTAGGTCAGGTTCCACAGCGGTTGAAGACAGACCGTCTCGTTCTTCTCAGGAAAGTAGGGCGTACGCTGGAATCCCCATCTGCGTACCGCCCGATAGTGTTGCTTGACGAGGAAACCAAGCTCTTCAGATCGTTGAGCACCTAGAGGATGTCGGACCTGATCTGGCAGATTGCCAGTATGGGTTCCGCAGGGGTAGGTCTACCGTTGACGCGATTCAACGGGTTAAGTCCTTGGCGCCGGACGCAATCGTCCGGGGTGAGGTCGTGTTGGCGATGTCTCTTGACATCGCTTATGCATTTAACTCCCTTCCCTGGAGCTGTATCAGGGAGGGGCTCCGTTACCACGAAGTTCCTCCGTACCTGCGCCGATTCTTCGGGTTAACTTGTCTGATCGTGCCGTGGTGCAGTACGCCGGTCGAGACCGGTGGTGTCGGCGGGAGATGTCTTGCGGCGTTCCTCAGGGGTCGGTACTAGGCCCACTCCTTTGCAACATCGGCTACGACTGGGTCGCAGCAGCGAGGAGCCACAATGCCGAGTGTCGGCGTAGTTTGCTACGCGGACGATACCTTGGTCACTGCCCGAGGCAAAAGCCATAGGGATGCTTCCTTGCGCGCCACCGCCGGCGCAGCATTCGTGGGGCGGCGATTGGGTTTGCGGGTGGCGCTCGAAAAATCCGAGGCTGTGCCCGCGGAATTATCCGCCCCGGGACGCACATATCGTAGTATCTGGAGTCCGCATCGACGTAAGCCGGTCGATGCGCTATCTGGATAGCCGGTGGAACTTCGGCCCCCACTTCGAGTGCCTTAAGCCTCGGCTGCTGAGGGTGGCTGCTGCCGAATCTCGGTGAACCTGAGACGTCGTGTCGGACTCTGGATTATCGAGGCAATTCGTCCGGTCTTCCAGCAGTGGTTGGGTAGGCGATTTGGTTTCCTGACCTACCGTCTGACCCAGGTGCTCTCGGGATATGGTTTTTTTGGAAGTTACCTGTTCTGGATCGGTCGAGAACCGACTGCCAGGTGCCATCACTGCGAAGATTGACTCGTCGAGACGGCCCAGCACACGCTGGAGCTATGCCCGGCGTGGGATGCGGAGCGCAGCGCGCTAGGCTCTGTATTGGGTGCCGATATCTCATAATGTAAAGACATAAAGAGATGCTGTAAATTTATTTTGAACAAAATTTACCCGTGAAGTGTCTTGCCAGATTTTCTTCACGAAGGTTATCCGAACTGCCGGTAAAGTCATGTTTTATTCGACGTCAATAAGAACAAGTAATTGTCAATGTTGAGGAATAAATATTTGAATTTGAATTTTAAATTTAAATCTCCCGATGATTTTACATAAACTCCAGTTTATTCACCAGAAAAACATTGAATTTCCAGGTGCAGCTGGGTCCAACTTCATAATGATTGTAAAGTATGACTGAAGCCAGCTCATGGAGTAATGACCCATAGTCACCAAGACCTTGCGAAATGATAAGTTTGGATATACCCCTTCTCCACTACTATTAGGTAAGGACTGGAAATAAATGAGTTCTGACATACTCTCATGGTTATCATAGGACTTGATGTATGTCGAACTGTATCTAGTACTTCACAAAATATGAATAGACTGGATTATGTTGATAAGATCTACCCTCTTATAAAAAACAGGAAAAATTCGGCCTGTGAATAAGGTTGTAGTTGCTTGGTAGGCGTACTTGTTTGTAAATGCAACTTAGCACACTGGGGTGCATGTCTCATGCAACCAACCGGGTGCGTAGGTTATGGATAGCCTAACCCCTAAGTCGTTAAGAGTTTATGCCTCCAACTCCCTTTGACCGCCGCCGGCCCGCAGCCTTAAAACCACCCAGCCAGTACGGCCTATTGGTGGTAGCCTTCAGCCACCAGCACCTAAAGGCAGAGGCGCATGGAAAGGTTTGGCGCCGAATTACTCAAGGGAGGAACTTTTATCTGGACGCCTCAGGTAATATTCTATGTAATTGTAATGGAATTCGGCCTAGAGCTTGTATCCTTTTCAGAAAAAGTTTAAATTTTCTAACTATTACAGATCTATGCATCGATGATCTGGCGGTAGCTGTCATAAACCTAGAGGGGCACATAGAGGTTCTGCTCAGCGTACCTCGCAGGCGATACAACACTCCCATACGAAGATACGCGCCGAGCTTTTAATAGGATATGATGTGAATCCTATCGCTATCTACAAACGGGGTTAGTTACTTTTAGATTTTCTCACAAATAACACTCTTAACATTTGTAATATTTTGTAACCAAATCAAGAAAGGACGTCCGAGACCTAACCGTTCCGTCGAAGGGACTAATAAGTTTGGTACTAACGCATGAGAAATTTCAAAATTAAATGTAACCTTAAGTATCTTACTAAAACTGGGAGAATTTAATTTAACAGAGTGTTTTACATAGTATATGGTATATATATAGGTATAAGTAGAGTATAACAATAAAAATATGGACAAACGTGACAGTTTTTGATTTGTTATCTATTTACATGCCAAAAATTCCGTACCCATTCAGCCGTTATTACATGATTTACCAACAAACATCCAAACGAGGAAGTTTCTATAACTAATACACTGCCAAATTTAGCGATGATTTAAAAAAAGCTTTTTTTGTACATCTGCTCTGATGGGGAAGGAAGACACCGTGAGGGAATCCGCTTATCAAAGTAATTATTTCGAGTATTTATTTAGTTTGTGGTGGACTATAAATTGCCTGAAAACACTTCTTTGGAGGCTGATGTCTTTGCCGTGGGACAATTAAGGCTGTTGTGAATGTTGAAGTCTTATCTATTATTTAATACGTCATAGGTTTCCTTCGTTCAAATCTTCTTTTTAATTTGAACATTTTTTTATACAAAACCCAAAAAAAAATATTATTACAAATTATATTTAACTGTTTTCATTTTTAAGCTTTACTTAAATATCACTAAACTAAGGCCATTTTTCAACATTTTTTTTATCAAATAGAGGCCAAAGAAAAAAGAAATGATATATTACGAATAGAAATCTCACATCGGGTAGTGTGATGATCGAGCTCTAACATCGAGCTGCTCGATTTGAGCCTTAATATGTAGCACCACGTAGCATGTTTGCTTAAACTTTTTAAACGGAGTAATATCAAGGAACTCAAACATGCGTAATATTAGAACGGTAAAACAAAGTGAAAACGCTCGGTCATTCCGACTATGCACGCCGGGCGCGGTGTCTGGGCGTCCATGTAATTTGACGACCGAGTGGCGCAGTGTTTAGTAGCTCTGCCTCATACGCCGGAGGCCCCACGTTCGTGTCTTGGCCGGGGTATTTATTTGTGTGATGAACATAAATGTTGGTTCTCGGGTCGTGGTTGCTGATATTTATATGCGTATGTTTATTCTGGGTTCGCTGTTCGCTGTAAGGTTATCCATAACACAAGATCTGCTTACTTTGGTACCATACAGTTGGGATGTCCGGGGATTTATAATTATTATAAAAAAAATTCGAAATTGTAAAATAAGACAGTTTTTCCTAATTTTGCTATATCATCCTAGCTAGGTCGTCCCCAGGGTAGGTTATGTGGCTAAACAGTGTTTTATAATTATTATTAAAACGGGGTGTATATCCTAGCGGAAATTACGTTCTATATATTTTAATATCTCTAAAATACCTAACATCATAAACATTTACATTTTTCAGGTTGGGAGGCTGAACTGCACTGATCATGATGAAATTTTGCATACCTGATGTCAAGGTTACAGAAAGGGATGTAGGGTGAGTTCCCTTCTTCCAATAAACTAGGACTATTGTAAGTGGTAGTTGATTTTGGTTTTGGGTCTCATCAGGGGTGGTACTACAGTCGGTCGTATTGTAACCGCCATAGTAATCGCGTTTAAATGTTTGTGTTTTGGTTAATCGGAAGGAACGGCCAGTTCAAGTACTGGAACAATAGTAGATTATATCAAAAGTAAGCAACATTATATTTTTAAGCCAAAGGCGCCATTTTGAATAGCATATGTAGTTGAGGATTCTAGAGATATACTCTCCTTTACATCTATAACTGAATAAAGTACGAATTTATATCGAGGGCCATGAATCACTCGCGTCGCTCAGGATTCTAACAGTTGAATCACGAGCGCAGCGAAAAACGCGCGTATTTTTATTTTTTTTATTTGTTTCGTTCGCGGTTGACTTTTGCATACGGCCTGTATTGTTTTCATACTATGGTCGTGATTGATCTCTTTGATGATTGGAACTTTTACTAACAATATTCACATTCCGAATTCGAATCACTTTTAGTCCATAGGAATTAAAGAGATTAATTTACTCCCTGTTTAGGAAGAATAAACTAGCTCGATTTGAATAGATATAGATAAAAAGATAGTTTCATCTGAAGATGAAGTGGATCATTGCTGTCTTCCAAGAAACAGGTTTTCCTAGTTTGGAAGACAGAGTAAATCGATTTTATGCAATAAAGTTATTGTTATTATTGGACTAATAATAAATAAAATACCTACGATAAATTATGTCCATGGGATGCGGATGCCGCTTGCCGGGTCGCCTGCTCGTTTGCCATGAAAATAGTAAAATATTCTATTAGTATCTTAAATTTCATTATGGCGTAAATGTAATCAAACACCACAGATATTTTTAAATAAAGTTTATTTGCACACAATATGTACAAAGGGATAATGTTAGCAGCTAAAATGGCGCGCGACCCGAAAGCCAAGCGGCGCAGGCTTCCCGTGACGTAGTGAACTTACGACTAACTAGTCTGGCCTACGTGACCTGCGACGGCGTTGGCGCGAGGGGAGCGGGGTATCGCACGAGCGGAAAGAGGGGATGCGACGTATAGGGCCTCTTTAGAACTAACCACGTTATAACATTAATTTTTTAAATATTCTATTTCTTATCTATAAATAAAAAATATAAGTTAAAATATCTCGTGACGCTAAGGCCGTCTTGCGCAGACCAGAGGCAACAATTGAAATCGAAGCTAGCCGGTTAGTCAGTTAAAATTTTTCCCTCCATTACTGTCAAGTTCTGTTGTATGGACCGAGACACACGCGCCGATACTGAATTTAATATTTTAACTAGAGTTAGCTTCAATTAGTAACTTTAGTAGATTTAACCCATTATATTTAACTTTGTAAAAAATACACGTTTTCAGGTTGTGGTCCCACTGCGCAGGCGCCGGCTTTATGGCAGCATACGCCAAGACATCAAACTCTGAAATGATTGACAGAAAAGAAACAAGCTCACTGTGATTCGATTACAACGGCCAAGAGTATTGCTAGGTACATGATGTAAGTGAAATGTTTTACTTTCAAATACTGAGTGAGCCTATCTTAATCATCATCAGTTTGCCATACTTACCATCATTCTTATAGTTTATTGTTAAGACGGTAGTTTACGATCTTATAAAGGTTGCCGAGTACAGTATTAGGTCGGTCGAAAAAGTTCCTAATATTTAAGTAAAATAATAACTAGAATACATAAATTAAAATATGATAACGTCTAAATAAAAACGTTAGCGGTCGGTTATAGCTAGAAATAAACTTGACCTTCCTGTAGCAATCTTCAGTCAAATATAAAATATTCCAAATGCAATAATGTGCAATGTATTCACAATTAAGTACGTAAGCGTTTTTCTTTCGATCATCCCCACGATGTTATTTGTGGTCTACAAATATTATTTTTATTACAAGGATTCTAAGTCCTTAAGACAATCGTAGCCGTCATATGCTACTTAGTATATGTACGGTTCCATTAAATTATAAGTTTTGTATTACTTTATTATATTAATATTTACGTAGGTATATTATTTGTATTTAGTGTATGTAAATATTAGGTCTTTACCTATGAAATTGCCGTTTTTCACGAAATAAATGAAGCGTAATTTTTTTATATATTTTTTATTTCTATTAATCAAAATAATCACCCATGCAATCAATGCATCTTTGCCAACGCATTGGTAGCTTATTGATGCCTTTCTTGAAGAAATCAGCTGGACGGGAGGCAACAAATTCTTCAAAGGCATTTTGTACTGCCTCTCGGGTATTGAATTTTTTTCCCGCCAAGAAGTTATCCAAATTCTGGAAAAAGTAGAAGTCTGTAGGCGCAAGGTCTGGTGAGTACGGCGGATGACGCAGAACTTCCAACCCCAACTCTTGTAGCTTGGAGACCGTCTGCTGTGCAGTATGAGGTCGCGCGTTGTCGTGCAGGAGCAGTGGAGCCGAACGATTGACCAAAGCTGGTTGGAGACGTGCGAGCTTCTCCATCATTGTGTTCAGTTCTTCACAGTACACATCTGCAGTAATGCTTGTCCCGTTTGGCAAGAAGCTGTGATGAATTACACCCGCGTTAGACCACCAAACAGTGACCATCACTTTTCTAGGGGTAAGTTTTCGTTTAGGGCATTGTTTGGGTGCTGAACCAGGGTCCAACCAACTTGCTGAGCGCTTACGATTGTCAAACAGGATCCATTTCTCATCACAAGTAACAATGCGGTTCAGAATTCCTTCATTTGTATGCCTGCTGAGCAGTGCAAGGCACGTCTCCACGCGTACTTCGCGCTGGCGGTCATTGAGTTCGTGGGGTACCCATTTGTCAAGCTTTTTTACCTTGCCAATTTGACGCAAATGGACCAATATTGTTTTGATGCTAACGTCGAACGCTGCTGCTAATTCAGCCGTGGATTGAGTTTCATCAGCTTCCACAATTGCCTTTAATTCGTCATTGTCGACCAAAGTTTTCGGACGACCACGGGGTTCATTTTTCAGGTTAAAATTTCCAGAACGGAAGCGGGTAAACCAATAACGGGTGGTGCGTTCGTTTGTAGTGTTCGCTCCGTAAACGTCGTTGATGTTGCGTGCCGCTTGTGCCGCTTTGCTGCCACGACGGTACTCATACTCCATAATTACTCGAATTTTTAACTTATCCATGATGACGAAAAATGTTCGAATGCGTTGAAAACAAATCACTAACTATTAAACTTATGACGATTTTAGAAAAAGAATTCCATGTGTGTCAAATAAAATTAATTTGAAATTAGAATTATCAGTCAAAAAAAAAATATTTTCATTTGAAATGGCCAGTACGGCAAAACGGCAGTTTCATAGGTAAAGACCTATTATACAGGGGTCGGCACTCGAAGTGTTACCAACTTTTACTTGCTATAGCAACCAAATTGTTAAAAATGTGGTGCCCATTTTTTCACAGTAGTAAGCCTATTGTTTTTCGTCGCTGTTAAAAAAGTTATCCAGATGGAATTCAAACGTAACTGTGTCATTGCTTTGTATTTGGCTGGAAAATCGCAACCATCTAAACAAAATGTTTGTGTATCGGACCATCATGCGTTACAATAATACGGGTAGCAACAAAAAACGCCATGGAGGTGGACATCCTACAACAGCAACATCATCAGAAATGGTTCGAAAGGTAAAGGCTAGAAATGAACGAAATCCACGACAAAGCGCAGTTAAATTGGCGAAAAGTCTTAATGTATCTGCCCGGAGCATAGGGCGCATATTCAGAAATAAACTACAACTGAAGCCCTACAAAATACAAAAAGTGCAAGACTTGACACTTGCACAAAAGGCAGTTCGCCTAGAAAGAGCTAAGGAGTTAAAGCACTTAAAAAATTTGGTATTTTCCGATGAAAAAATTTTTCCGGTTCAGCAATATGTGAACAAAAAAAAAGGTCGCGTATGGTTAAAGTGTAAATCAAACGACAATTTAGACCAACGAATTGCTCTGCGAAAGCAAGCACCAGCGTCAGTGATGGTTTGGGCCGCGGTAACTGCTACGGGACGTTCACCTCTCGTTTTCATAGAACAGGGTGCAAAGATAAACCAGCAAATCTACCGTGAAAATATTTTAAACGATGCTTTGTTACCTTGGCCACGTAAGCAATTCGGTAGAAACCATTGGACGTTTCAACAAGACTTGGCACCATCCCACAAAGTCCGTGAAACCCAGGTTTTTTTGCAAGAAAAATTTCCGAGCTTCATTTCTTCGCAACAATGGCCACTATATTCCCCGGATATAAACCCAATGGGTTTTTCCATATGGGTAATCCTGGAGGCCAAAGTATCAGTAAAAAATGTAAGACGGTTGACGCCTTAAAGATTGCTCTTCGCCGAGAATGGAACAAAATACCAGCAGACCACATTCGTGCAGCGCGTGAAGCCTTCTCGGACAGACTCGGTGCTGTTATCCGCGCTAAAGGTGGCCACATCGAGCAATAACTTTTTCTTTTTAATTTTAAATGTTTTTTTTATATACTGAAGTTTTTAAATAAAAACAAACCAAATTACTGCATTTTTAATTGGTAACACTTCGAGTGCCGACCCCTGTATATTTTCATTAAATACTTAGTTGCTTTAATTAAGCTATACTTAAGCTTTCCAGTCACAAGTCTGCTCGAAGAAATTTCTTTTAGAGATAAGCATTACCTTTGTATATTACTTTTTTTTGTTTTTATTTGTTTTACCTATATGAAATAAGTATTTCAGGGTGCCCAAAATACTTTACTACTTACGGTTCAAAGCATGCACAGATGTTCTCTTAAACAATTGAATGTATTATGAGATCATCATTTTAAAGTTTCTAATTTGTAATAGTTTCTTAAGTAAAACATAGACATATTCTGATATACCTAAAATCATCTTTTATTGAAATACTCTTGTTTTAAACTACGAAAACGCACAAAATCTTGCTTTGGAAATCTATGTGTAATGATCATAATGTATTGGCTACATTCAAATTCAAATAATTATTTCTCAGCATTGACAATTACTTGTTCTTAATGACATTTTGATGTATTCCTAGGACAAAGACAAAGGGCCTCCTAAAGCACAGGGCAGGACTAACTCTGGTAGGTCATTATGTAAATTTTGTATTATCGTTGATGGTTTAAGTGGTGCCTTTCCAGAGTTTGCCAAAACAGTTTGGCATTATTACGTTTTTCTATTTGTTGTAACAGTAATTGATATTCACTAAAAGCTTTTATCCTTTAATCGGTGTCATGCGGTCAAACTTGGGTAGTTCCTCAAAATATTGCCCAGCAACACTTACAATGTATGTCTAAAGCGTCATTGTCACTAAAGTACGTCTGCTTATGGTAGCGTCGGGTGACGGGTGGCTCACTTCCCTCTAATATGGTTGAGGAGGGCGATGGCTGGATCCCGCGTTAACTAATGAACGGGTTCGTCGTTTGGATAATTGCCTAGCTAACAGATGCAGATAAGAATAGTTTTGTATAGACATAAGAGCCATTATAAATTATTTTGATATAAGGACACCCGTGAAATTTCTTGCCAGTTCTGGTGGTGGAGTTTGCTATATGTTACGTCAACAACCCAATATGAATGTTGAGAAATAAATATTTGAATTTGATACTATATTATAGAATATTTGAAACAGTCATATTCCATCCGAAATAAAAACCAACTTGTGGCGTGTTAGGGTTCTGATTAGCTACTGAAATAGTTTGACAACTTGGGAAACTTGTGCCAGATGTCTTCCTAAGTTAAATCGTTTGAATTTAAGAAAACGTTTGAATTTACTACAAAACATCATTTATTTATAGTATATTTTGTTAGTAAAAGCTCGCAGGTAAAAGCAGTTTAGCTTATTTTAACGAAAATGTGTAGAATAATTTGAATTTCAGTCAACCTCTATATGACGGCATAAAGTAGCATCATTTTTTAACTTCTCTTTTTTTTCCTTCTAAACTGTCGTGTCCACGTTGAGCGAATTGGCCATGGCAAATTGTAGAGTTGTTTAATTCAGTTAATAAAACAAACTTTGCGATTTTGAAAAGATAAGAATTCCGTGACGTCGCTATACGAATAACTTTAGAATTGATTTAAAAATAAACACCGCACAGAAATTAGTAATATTCAACAAATAGTATTCTCAAAAGAACTAATTCTTTCAGAAAAAAAATGTACACTCAAAATTACTTAACATACCGAATTAGTATTGGCGTATTCTATAGTATTAGTATAGTTCTGGAGAAACTTTATTTTTAATTTAATGATTTTTTTTTTATTGAAAAAGGATTAGAAGTTTGTCTTCTATCTCACTTGATGGAAAGTGACGATGAAGACGAAGGTGTTACACGTCTATCCACGAGATACCTATTCACTCGACGCTTGAAAGAACTAGGACTATAGTTTTCTGGAAAAACAGACGCAGGCAGTTCATTCCACACCTTGGCGACCCGCACCAAAAAGGAACTATCGAAGCGTTTGGTTCGACTTCTTGGGATATCTACCATGAAGGGATGGATTGTCTGTCTGCGTCTAGTAGTTCGATGCAAGAAGGGTGTGTGTTCAACCTGATCAAAAAGAGCATTCGCGCACTCTCCAAAATGTAATCTGTAGAAAACTGCTAAACTGGCAACTTTCCGACGATGGTCGAGGCTTTGCAGTTTTTTGGTGGTGAGGTTGTTAATAATTTTTATTTTTCGGGCTCTTCGGTCAACTGCGTCCATCGCTTCTAGTTGGTACGTTGCAGAACCATCCCAAAGGTGGCTACAGTACTCCATACAAGATCGAACTTGAGCTGTGTACAAATTACTTCTTTCTACTTCTTTGAAGCTGTTCGAGCCATAGACACAATTTTTTGCCCGCAGTTTAGTTGGGACGATATAGTTACGCCCAGAAGCCCTAGGTGGTCGGTTAAGGGTACAGAAACATTTTGGAAAGTGGGCGTTAGGTCGAAATTGCTCTTTTTCGCGGAGAATAAACACGCCTGTGATTTCTTGTCTGCTTTAGTCTTGCACGTGTAAAAGATGTTCTTTTTTCGAAAGTCGCTATTTGAGTGGTGGATCTTTTGGTAAAGTTCAAAATTCAAATTCAAATATTTATTTCTCAACATTGACAATTACTTGTTCTTATTGACGTCAAATAAAACATGATTCTACCACCAGTTCGAAAAAAAACCTTCGTGAAGAAGAACTGGCAAGAAACTTCACGGGTATATTTTTTTTTTCAAAATAAATTTACAGAGTCTTTTTATGTCTATACAAAATTATTCTTTTCTGCATCTGTTAGCTCGGCAAGTCTCCCTCCCCCCAAGTATCCAAACGACGAACACCCTCAAACGGCACCCGTTCACGAGTTAACGCGGGATCCAGCCATCGCCCTCCTCAACCATATTAGAGGGAAGTGAACGACCCGTCACCCGACGCTACCATAAGAAGACGTACTTTAGTGACAATGACGCTTTAGATATTCATCGGGACGAAGAACTCATCGCACAAACAGACACATTACACATGCTTTGTTACAAATACTAGTACAATCCTGTTAATGAGGGGATTATACCCAAGGGCTTTTATCATCCAAATAATCGGATAGTTTATAATATGCTCTAGCACACAACTTCTCCTTTATAGTTTCTTTGAATTTGTCAGTAGGAAGACCTTGGATATCCTCAGGAACCTTATTATAAAAGCGTATACATTGACCCATGAATGAGTTAGTGACTTTATGAAGCCTGCTATTATGAGCTGCCAGCATATTTCTTCCTCTTGTGTTAACATTGTGCAGATCTTTTTTTCTTTTGTACAAGGTTATGTTCTTTTTAACATACATTAAATTTTCTAAAATATATTGCGAATGGAAGGTAAGAATATTTATTTCCTTAAATTTACTTCTAAGTGACACCCTTGGACCGAGCTGATAGATTGCGCGAACAGCCCTTTTCTGCAGAATAAATATAGCATCGATGTCGGCAGCACTCCCCCACAACAGAATACCATATGTCATGAGGCTGTGGAAGTAACCAAAATAGACTAATCGAGCAGTTGTTTCATTTGAAATTTGTCTAATTTTTTTAACAGCATATGCGGCAGAGCCAAGCCTTTTCGCTAAACCATCAACATGCGGTCCCCACTGCAGTTTGGCGTCTAAGGTTATGCCCAGAAATACAGTTGAGTTTACAGGAGTCAGTTCCTGGCTCTTAACTACAATGTTTGTGTTTACCTGTTTGACATTTGGCAATGTAAATTTAACACATTTCGTTTTTTTTTCATTGAGGAGCAAATTATTAGCTGAGAACCACTGCTCTGTGTTGGAGATGCATTTGTTCACCGCTCGATAGTCAATTTCTTGTCTTTTGATTTTAAACAAGAAGGAAGTATCGTCAGCAAACAATATGACCTCGCATTGATTCTTAACGACCGATGGCAGATCATTAATATAAACTAAAAATAGGAAAGGACCAAGAACTGAGCCCTGGGGCACACCCATTGTCACTGCCGATCCTGATGATTTTTCTCCATTTATTGCAACTTTCTGTTTTCTATTAGAAATATATGATTTAATCAAGGCAAGCGCTCGGTTTTTAATGCCGTAATGGTGCAGTTTCATGAGTAGAGTAGTATGATCCACACAGTCGAACGCCTTGGACAAGTCACAAAAGACACCAATAGCATCACACGACTCCTCCCAGGCGCTGAATACGTGTTTTATGAGCTCAACACCGGCATCGGTTGTTGAGCGACCCCGCGTGAAACCAAACTGCTTAAAATTCATTAAACTATTACCGTAAAAATGAGAAAGTAATTGATTTAAAATTAATTTTTCAAAAATCTTACTGAGCGTTGGTAGTATAGATATAGGTCTAAAATTATTAGGGTCAGACATACTACCTGCTTTGAATATTGGAATGACCTTACTCAATTTCATTAAATCAGGAAAAACACCATTATCAACACAGTCATTAAATATACTGGCTAAGTACGGGGCTATACCATCAATGACAGATTCAATAATTTTAACAGAAATCCCATCTAAATCGGCAGTATTTTTTACTTTAATGCTTTTAAATGCATTTAAAACTTGTGGAACAGTAACATGTTTAAAAATAAAATCAATATTGCATGAATTTACATTTTCCGTTAGCAGTGACTGTGCAAGAGTGGAACATGAATTAATACTCGAAGTAGTTGACACAGGGATGGCAGTAAAAAAATTTTCAAATGCTTCAGCAACTTCTTTGTCAGTTGACAACACTTTATCATTAATTTTTAAATTATATTTGGTGTGTGGTTCTTTTGCTTTCCCAGTTTCCTGATTAATTATATTCCATGCAGTTTTTGAAATGTTAGTACTATATTTAATTTTATTATTAATGTAATTAGATTTAGCTACACTGCAAACTCGTTTAAATAATTTTGAATACTTTTTAACATATTCATAAAATGTCTTATTATGATTATAAGTTCTTTCACTGTACAATTCATATAATCTATTTCTACTTCTGCATATTCCCACTGTTGCCCAGTCACTAAACCTAAATAAATTATTATTTATACATATTTTCTTTTTTTTAAAACAGAGTCATAATCATTTCTAATTATATTATGAATAGAGTTATATTGAGTAATAGGATCTGCACAGTAATCTAATTTAAATGTTTTTTCAAATAAATTTTTCCTAAATGTTTCAAGCCGTCTCTCATTCAAGGGTATAAAGGTAATTTCTCTTTTTAAAGTCTTTTTTAGCCCAATATCAAAAGTGGCCAACTGCCCACTATGATCTGATTGTAGTTTATTAATTACTGACTTTGTACATGGCATTAAATTTGTAAAAATGTTATCAAGACATGTGGCTGAGGTCGCTGTGATTCGCGTGGGCTCTAAGTAGAGATTTTTTAGGTTGTAACAATTAAAAAGATTCAAGAATCGTTTACTTTGTGACGTCTCTACTAATAAATCAATATTAAAATCGCCACAAATAATTATTTCTTTGTTTTTGTTATTTACTCTATGTAATACCTCATCCATAGTGCTCTCAAAGACTTCATATGGTGAGGATGGGGGTCTGTATACACTTATTATAACAATATTCCCTATCTCAATACAGGCTATTTCAACTGATCGCTCAACAGACAGACTTACAATATCAGTGCGTTCTTTAAATGTTAGGCTCTTATGAGTGATGATCATTGAGCCGCCGCAAGTTGTTTGTTCTCTGTTGAATGAACTAGCAATTACATGATTCTTATAAGAAGACATAATTTGACACTGTGTGAGCCAGTGCTCTGTGATACATAGTATATGAATATTTTCACAGTTTATGAATAGTTCGATCTGTAATTCCTTACCATCAATGCCCTGCATATTTTGATGGACTATGTTCAGAAAATTATTTTTTACATTTTTATTGCTTAAATTACTACTTAGAATACTGGTGCTAGATGTATTATCTATTGTCACTAACTTATGTTTAAATTATTTCTAATACTATGTTTTGGAATATTACATTCCAACGGGTCAAAAGTATAAAGTGACTGCTCAATAGAAGCAGCGGTTGTAGTCAACGAATTGACTGTTATGAATAAAATATATGATAGCGAGTATGCTATATGTCGTAGGTCATTACTGTACAAATTGTACCTATCATTGGTCATATATGGCTTGTTAATAAATGTATTTAAATCAATAAACTGAAATTTTTCACTATGACGACATGTCATATTTTGTACATCTATATTTAGTCGATGCTTCATATTATTTTCTGAGGGGCTCTGGGTAAATGGAAATGCAAACAAAATAATTTTACTAATATTCTGCCTGCAATTCAATCTAGCAAAACATGCTGTCATTGTTTTCCTACTTAGTTGCTTACATCTGCCTACTAATATAATCAATATTGTATTAGGGTTAAATGTACGGGATGTAATTTTATCAACTATGTCATAATATGAAGCACCGGGGTAACAATAATTAGTTATTGGCCCCCCAACACACCGAGTAAGTTGCAATCCCATGTTCTTACCAAGTTCATCGCTATACATAATTATATTTAATTCACTTTTATTTGACTTCTTATCTAAGCTACTACCTGAGTTTGATACTACATGCTTAGTGACATATGGCTCCTCAGGTTGACTGGATATTGGCAGAGGACAATCTGATGTAGTATTATTTGAATTACTTTCATAATAATTAGTAAGGGACTCAAAGCGGTCATGATTATATTTAGACAGTTCAATCAAATTGTCCATAGCTACAGTGTGTTCCTTAATTTCTTTTTGAGAAATTTCATACTTATAGTTGATAAAGCAATCCAGATATAATATAACACATGTATATTTAAGAAACAAATACTTTTATGATTAGCGTCGGACAGTAACGTCGAAAGCAGCCATGACAGACATAGAGAGAAGTTATAGTAGAATTACAATAGATGGCGCTGTGTATCAATCTAGCTTATAATATTTACCACAGATTACAAAAGTCGCAAGAAGCATCTTCTATTCACAATAATTTTGTGTCTTTCTATAATTTGGGTAATGGCCTATGTCGTCACCATCAGATTGAATCTTGTCGCTAGAGATTTCGTCATTTTTTTTTTTTAGTTTTGGGTAATCGGAACCATGCTTTAATGTATTGATTTATTAATTTCTTCGACTGTAGTAATATCGTGGTCAGGTCTGTTGTCATTGTCCTTGAGATAACACTTGGTTTGTTCATTTTGGATTTAGATGAAAAATATGTCTTCCTTAGACTCTGCACTAGCTGCATTGGCAGTTCAAACTTTCAGTATGTTTATTATTTTTGGGTGATCTTTGGTTTTCTGTATGCTGGTGAAAAATATCATCATCATCATAAAATCTTGTGTATTTCTTCCTATTTTGTGTTCTGAACGAAAGGAGGGAACAGTCAGTGAAATTACAGCGCATCATTGATCGATTGATCAATTAACAACAAGATGAATAATCTAAACACCTACTAATAATGTTTTTCGGTGCGGATGCGTGCGCGTGGATCGCGTGCTCTTTTGCCCGCTATGAAAAAGTAAAAAAAATCTAAACGATGTTTCGATGTGTCTTGATAATTTTGCTAGATTTTAAACATTTGATGAGGACTGAGTGACGTGATCAGAATTTTTTATTGTCACAAATTTGAAGTGTCACTTTTTGTTTTTCAGATGATTTCGACGTTTGGTGAATTTCAACCGCGTGCATGCAACTCCAAGTACTTGAAGTGAGAATATCGACCATCTCCTTTATTTGCGTACTCGTCGACGTAACGTAAGCACCCGCGCACGAAGCAAAACAAGGATAGATAGCTAGCTAGCTGTCCAGAAATGAAGGATTCCAATACAACCGTAATAATAATAATAACTTTATTGCATAAAAATCGATTAACAATACAGTTATGGTCTCTGTCTTCCAAACCTGTTTCTTGGAAGACAGCTCCTTCCCAAATTATTTAGTAGTAACATATTCCATGTTACCATTTGAACAATAAAGTTGTTTTAAAAATAAAATCTCTAATTAAACTTTGAGGATAAAATTACAAAAGCATGCAACAAATCGAAAATCGTGACAAAATATATTCTATATAAATAATAAGTATTATAGAAGTACCCTCAAACAAGAATCTATTAAAAATGTCATTACACTGAACGCGATACCAAAACTTCTTCGCGTACCAGGATAGCATATTGAGTCGGTAGGTAAGTTTGGGTGAAAGAGATCGACTACGTCGCCGACCGCCGCCGGTCGGGTATGACGTTTCAGTTACCGCTATCACATGAGTAGATAAACGGAACAGAGACAAAGCTTCTTAAGAACGTGAAAAATTGTTACCTATTTTGGTAGGGTTGTCACAATAGGCTAAGACAAATTAAACAAAACATTTGTTAAATATTTTTATTATTCAGTATAATAGAATACTTCACAAATTACTAACTCAAATAATTTTCTTTTTATCATTTTTGTTTTTTAATTATTTAAACAATAAACAAATTTTGACGGTGTGGTAAATTTTGAATCTAACATATAGTTTTTTCAAGTAATCTAAAGGAAACACTCACATGGCATATCAAATTTACAATCTTTAATACGTTTAAGTATTTCTTTGCAAATATTGACAATATTTATTTCAAGATCGAAAACTTCGCTAAACTCTTGCTCGAGCAATTCAATTATAAATAATAAAATACAACCATTATAAATAATAAAATACCACGTTTTTACATTAAAAGATTTAAACTTGCAACTAACAAAACAAACAACGTCGTCGCAATGACCCTGGGATTGCCAACTGGCTGTGCCTTTTGACAATCTCTTTTGACCTATCTCGCCGCGTACGTGACAAGCGGCCAGTGGACAAGCACGCGGGTGCTTTTAGTAGTGCAACCGATCCGTGTGGTTGTAGGGAGCTTTGTGTCTGTTTTGTTTATCTACTCATGTGCCGCTATGTTGCAGCCAGTAGTGTGGTATGCGCGTTTTTGCAGTGTTCCCTGATTTCGTACATAATTTTGGAATCGACTTCTAGTGTTTTATTTTTTTTATTAATTTCTTTTAATCAAATAGTTTCCAAATAGTTTCCTTAATAACTAGTTATAATTAACTAATGAATACATAATGTTTATTGAATAATGGACTATTTTTTTAAATTATTTAATGCAAATTTTGTAGAAAATAACAGAAAAAATATGGTTTGGCGTTTATTAGAACATTTATACAACAGAACTGCCACAGTTTCTTATTTCACTAATTTAATATTAAGTAGTGGTACAGATATGTTATATAATTTTAATTGGCAATGTAAATTTATACCTTTTACACTTTTTACTTTTAACAGTACAAATGTAATATTCTATATTTTTGAATGTAAAACGTATGTACTTGTGTGATCTTACATTGTATCTAAGTATAGATGATCTATTATACGAAGACAATTTACAAGTAAGCTTTGAATGTTGATGCATCTTAGTTTTATGAACTATTATGTCAAACTCGCAAATATTCAGTATTAAAATAATTCCTCGCAACCCCAATTTCAAAACCAAAAAAAAACCATCTAGATAAAAAACATTCGTGTTAAAGGTTTCATTATTTATTATTAAATATTTGTGAAATATATGCCTATTAGCAACTATGTAAATACCCTATTGTTAATTTGGTGTTTAGCCAACAATACAAATTAAATCAGTGTGTTCTTATCGATTGTTTTATTTATATCTGATTTCTGTTTGATTGATCCTTCAAAATCACGCAAGAAGTCAAGATAGTATATTATGACGAGATGAACTAAACATTAATAATTGTCTTGTTTTCTTGTGTTATCCATAAACAAATGACATTCGCAGATCTCATAGGAAAATACCAAAAAAAATTATAATAATACTCATATTATTACTATAGTTTCACAGAAATTATTTATTTGTCGAGTTATTTAAAAATGGAGTATTAGAAAAATGGTATAACCAACGTGAACCATTGATTATAAGCCTGAAAGTTCGAAAACTTGACATGATGGAAGATTCGTTGACCTCGGATATAGAGTTCATTATTCGACCTAGTGTTTTAAGCGATGTACAAAGTATTTTATTTAAAAAAGTCGGATACAGTCGCTGCCGAGCGCGCACGCAGTGTATACGTGTTTACTTGGCGAGTTATCGTCCGCGAAACCGGTTCTTTTGTTTACGCTTTCGATTTGCGATCACGATGTTTGTGAGTAATGAGTGAGTTTACTTCGAGCCCATTTACTTTTGAGAGTGAAACAATGGAAAGTGAGAATGAAAGAGGTGCACATGTTGATAAGAGGAAAAGAAGTATTGATGACGAAGAACGATGGTTATTAATGGGAAGAAGGGGAAAAGTTTTTGCAAAAAGTACAGAAATAGTGCAAAGTGAGAGAATACCCGTTGAGTTTACGGAAGTTTACATTATATCAAAGGAGCCCATTCCGAAGAAGTTAGCATTAGCAAAAAGCTTAAAAAATGAAAATGTACACAATATAATAAAAGTCAAATGGTTTAATGGTTATGCCGAACTCTTGAAACCTGGCAAAGACCTGTTTAAGGTGCTCTCTATGTACGTCATGATTCGTACTAGCTACGATGACGTCATCAATGTAGGAAAATAAATTAGAGCTCTCACGCACTTTGTTATTTGTACTCTTACCCTCATCCCCAAGGGTGCAGGTTTCGATTCCCTGCAGCACGCTATTATTCATGAATCTCTGGAACGTTTGGGCCGCATTCCGCAAGCCGAATGTCATTCTTGGAAATTCGAAAAGACCAAACGGCGTTATAATGGCGGTTTTCTCTACGTCTTCCGGTGCAATGCTAATATTATGGAACGCTCTGTTAATATCTAACCGGGAAAAAACACACTTACCTGCCAATCCATATGTGAAGTCCTGAATTCTCGGAATCGGGTAGCGGTCTGGCTTCGTGATCGCGTTGAGTGCACGATAGTCTCCGCAAGGCCTGATCTGGCCGTCCTTCTTTGGTACTACATGCAACGGGCTTGCCCATGGACTCTTTGATGGCCTGCAAATACCTAATTCTTGCATTAACCTAAACTCGTCCCTAGCGATTCTATATCTTTGCGGCGGTAATGGTCTTACTTTAGCAAAAACCGGGGGGCCAGTAGTCTCTATATAATGTACGATACCGTGTTTACTGGGCTCCTTAAAAGACATTGGTTTCGTTATTTCTGAGTATTGTTCTAGAAGCTCGCGATATGGGTTGTCATTTTGAATACTCGTTATCGCGGGCTCGTTATACAAAACTAATATACCTTGCGTATCTAATTTAGTGCGGCCGTCCAACAACCGTCTATTGTATAAATCAACTACTAATTCGTGTGCCTTTAAAAAGTCTGCCCCAATTATGGGTTGTTTTACGTCAGCTATAATAAAATTCCATCTAAAACTACGGCGTAAACCAAGATTAATTTCTAACGATATTACACCATAAGTTTTTATTTCCGTATTGTTCGCAGCATACAGTTTATACGGGCATTCGCTTGCCTTTCTTTTGTCCGGCACTTTATTCACTGGAATCACTGACACGTTAGCCCCGGTATCGACCAGGTACACTAAGCCGGTTTTCTGTTCTCGGACGCATAATCGGTGATTGCCCGCAGCACAGTCGCTCACCGTCGCTGACTGTACTGCAACTAGATTTTCCGAATCCAACCGCGCTGACTGTCCATTCACCCAGCCACAAGGTTGCTCGCATTGCGTTGCCTTTTCTCTGAACTGGAAATGATGACGACACAGCCACGCTCGGTTCCCTGATTCCCGATGTCGTGACGCTGTCCTGCTCCTGGGTCGCGATCTCCACCGACCTCCGTCATAGCTTCTGTCCTGCGGTCGTCCATAGCTCCTGCCTCGCGACCGGATCTCTTCTATCTCTCCGCGGAGTTCCTTTAACTCTAGAGACATGTTGCGCAGGTATATGATCATTTCCGACTCCATGTCGGTAGCTGCAGGCGCGACGCTTTAATATTCACTTTTTAATATGCACTCTCGCTAGGTTCGCGCGTCACCGTGAGTCGCCTTCTTGATCACGTCGGGGTCACCAATTTGGAGGTGGTGACGCAATAAAACCAAAAACCTTTTAAATTCACTCAGTCTATTATTTTCAAACACTTAAACGTAGTTACATAAGTCAGTATAATAAGTCCTTATCTTATGTAATACAAGTTGACCTAGCGAGGCGGTGTTGCGCAGACGACTGACTGCCTAGAACACGCGGCAGTCCAGTCTGGGGTTTTGCTGACTTTGCTAACAATGTATAGCCGCTACAATATAAATGATTTTAAAGTATTATTGCAATTCAGTGACGTTTCTAGTGCTGATGACTTAGTTGAAAATGACTATTTTAAGCAGAAAGGCTACAAAATACAAAAGACGATGGATATAGGAGTTTCTTATGGTGTGTTAAAGCATATTGACAAGGAGGAAACTGAAGAGGAAATAAAAAGCTCATTGACATGTGAAAGTGGAATTGAAATATTAGAAATAAAACGCTTAAAACGGAAAAACACTAATGATGGCAAATGGGAGGATAGCGAGTCCGTGAGAATTACTTTTAAAGGTAACTCTCTTCCGACAAACGTAGATGTTTTTGGAATGAAATCGAAAGTGGAGCCATATGTTTTTCCTACTACTCAATGTTCACGGTGTTGGAGATTTGGCCATAAACCGAGGACTTGCCCATTAACAAGGATTATTTGCCCAAAATGCACGAAAAACCATGCCAACTGTGAAACTATACACTTTAAATGTAACAATTGTGGGGGTAAACATATGACCCTAGCAAAAATATGTCCAGTTTTTATTAAAGAAAAACGATTAAGAGATCTTATGGCAGAATTTAACTGCTCATACAAACGAGCACTTACCATATATATTCCGCCAAGTAGCCCCATACTGCATGAAAATCATGACATAAATGAAAGAATACAAATTCAGGATACTAGTTTTATCAGCGAAGAAAATGAAAGTGTAGAGGAGAACTTAGAAGGACCTCAGAAAAGCTATGCAGAAGTCACTAGAAAGAAGAAGAAAAAGGCCAAAGGCCATATCAGGAACTATCAAACGCCTACAGAAAATTTCAGAAAAGAGGACGGTTGCATAAAGAATGACAATCGGGAAGACAGAAATCCGACAATTTCAGCTTCAGGTTGCTCAAATTCAAGAAACGACCAAGAAGCATCGAAAAATCGCAACGCATTTAAGCAAATATTTGAAAAGATTAGAAATACTTTATTAGATAATGAAATATCATGGGGTGAAAAGCTTAAAAATTCTATAACTTACATTTTAAATTGGTTATTTAATTTCATTTACAAATATGTCTCTGATGGGTCCCTGTTAAATATTTTCAATGGCTAGCAAACCAAGTTACAAACTCAACATACTCCAATGGAACTGCCAGAGTGTTCAACAGAAAGCTGTAGAATTAGAAGCATTGTTAGCCCAAGAAAAGGTCCACGTAGCTATTTTATGTGAAACTTGGCTAAAACCAGAATTAGATTTTAGTTTAAGTGGTTATCATATTTACCGCCAAGACAGAGATGATGGTTACGGTGGTATAGCTATAGCCACTCACCATTCAATTAGATCCTACCAATCACAAGTACCCCATCCAAATTCTGGAATACAAATTTTACGTGTCAATATAACTAACTGTGATAAACTGAAAAGTGTAGTCTCAATATATTGCCCTCAAAATATTTCAACATGTAAAAATGACTGGGATGAGATTTTCGAACTTTCTTCTCAAAAATGTCTGGTAGTGGGAGATTTTAATGGTCATCATTCTAACTGGTCGACTAAAACGGAACAAAGAGGCATACAAATATTTGATGCCCAAATAGATCATGACTATGTTTGTTTGAACGATGGGACACACACTCGTATAAAACTCGTGAATGGGAGGCTACAAAAAACATCACCTGATATATCTTTTCTAACATCTGACGTTGCTTTGCATTTTGATTGGAAAGTTAGTAATGAGACATTAAGGAGCGATCATCTTTTAATTTTCATAAACTTGAGTATTGATGTTCATTTGAATATGGCTGAGAATAAGCGAAATTACAAAAAAGCAGATTGGGACAAGTATAAATTTATAATTGAACGAGAATTGAAACATTTAGAAATATCAACAAATAATCAAGAAGCTTACGATGATTTTATTAGAATAATTACTCAGACTGCGAATGAGTGCGTTCCACTGATAAGAATTTACAATAACCCTCTAAAACTAAATAAATTCAGACCAAAACCATATTGGAGCCCATTGCTGTCAAAACTGCTGGCAGAAAGACGCTTGGCTTTGGCAACCTTTCGCCGGAATCCCACTCCTCAGAACATGGAACTCTACAAGTCAAAAATTGCAGCAGCCCAAAGAGCGATAAGAAAAGCAAAGAATGATAACTGGCATAAGTTTTGTGATGAGATCGATGCAAATACAAGTTCCAGTGACATGTGGCGACGTTTGAAGTGTTTTCAAGGCCATACATGTAACAACAGGACCTTGGATAGTGCGTTAGTGGACAAATTATTGCATAGTTTAACACCTGACTTCGTATCGTTATCTAAACCTGTTTTTGAATCTGTAAATGAACAATTAACATCTGCAATATCGGTACAGGAACTAGACAAATGTATTCGAGTTAGTGACACTGCTCCAGGTGAAGATGGGTTATCTTACTCCATGCTACGAAATTTACCTGTCACTGTAAAAAAATATTTAGCTAATTTGTTCTCAAGATTTTTAAAAGATAGTTTTCGACCTAGCCAGTGGAAACATATTAAAATAATAGCTATACCTAAACAGAATCACGTACAATCAGATAATTCTATAAGGCCTATCTCATTAATATCGTGTCCTTGTAAAGTACTTCATACTGTTATTTGTCGGCGACTTGAATGGTATTTCGAAAAAAATAATATGTTTTCTTTGAACACTGTTGGCTTTAGACGCTCTCAGTCTTGCCTTGATAGTTTGACTAGGATAATATCAGCCATTCAAATCGCGATGTCAAAAAAGCTGGTTACGGTCGGATGCTTTATAGATATTGTTGATGCGTATAACAATGTAGATATCAAGCAACTTCTTGTAAAAGTGGACACTTTGGGAGTTGGTAAACAAATTTGTATCTATTTAAGGAACTTTCTCTCAGAGAGACATTTACATGTATGTGCTAACTCAAAAACTAGTTCAAACAGAATAGCTCAAAAAGGACTTGCCCAGGGTGATCCATTGTCTCCAATTTTATTTAATATAGCAACCATGGATATATGTCATGAAATAGCTAGAAGTAGTAATGTTTCCATTTCACAATACGCGGATGATTACGTTTTGTTTACGTCAAATAGAACAGTTGCCGGTGCTTCGAGTGATATGCAACAGGCTTTTGATTTGTTTGTTAATATGGCAGAAAAATTAGGGTTTCAAATTTCAATAAAAAAACAAAGATATGCACATTTACTAGGGGTTTTAACAGGCAGTTGGCGGAAATAAAAGTAGATAATAATAACATTGAGGTAGTTCAACATGTAAAATATTTGGGAGTTTGGCTGGATCGTTCACTAAAATGGGGTAAACATATAAATCAAATGATGACAAAAACTTCAAAGTTTGTAAACATCTTAAAATTGTTAGGGAGTAATAAATGGGGTATACATCCAAAGCACCTGCGACTTCTTTATGTATCAGTTATTAGAAGCAAAATAGATTATGCCTGTTATTTGTATGACTGTAGTGTTCAAACTCACTTATCAAAGCTAGATAGACTGCAAAACCAATGTCTTAGAATAATAGGTGGTTTTATAAAAACAACGCCGATACATACCATGGAGAGCGAATTATGTGTGTCGCCCCTGAGGATTCGTAGAAAATATCTGGCTAGCAAATTTTGGTTACGTTCAAATTCTCTTAAAAATAATGTAAATATTAAACTTCTCCAACATCTTTCCGAACTTTGTCAGGGAAATGACTGGTCAAGAAAGCGAAAACCTTTATTAGTTGACGTGCATAACTCTCTCAAGGACGCCAATATTCATGTCAGTTTAAGTTTAGATATGTACGCTTTAGATACATGGGTTGAAAATATTGACATTTCTGATTGCATAAAACCTACAATTGATGGAATTATTAGCAAAAAGGCCTTACCTTTTGGAGATATTAAAAATAAGTTTACTAAATACTGTATCAAAAAATATTCTTCATTCCATCAAATATATTGTGATGCGTCTAAAGATGATGCGCTGGGCGTTGCTTTTTTGGATCCACGGCTCAGTGTTCGTGCTAAATTCAAAATTAAAAGTGATATTTGTATTATGTATGGAGAACTTATAGCTATTTTTGAGGCTTTGTCATATAGTCAATCTTTGAACTCTAACAATATTGTAATATTTTCTGACAGCAAAAGTGCCCTTTTGCATTTAGCTCGATGCACCTCAAATAGTCGAGGCACACCGGTAGCGTACAGCATATTGGACACTATTGAAAAACTGAGACGTGGAACCAAGAATGTTGTGATTCAGTGGGTTCCTTCACACTGCGGCATTGAGGGTAACGAGGGAGTTGACATTCTATCCAAACAGGCCGCTCGAGACGGAATTCCAACCAGCTTTTTGCCATTTTACACAGACCTAGTTCATACAATCAAAAGACAATCTTACTTGAATTGGAAAGAATACTTTAATGAGAAATCCTTACAGCTTGGTATTTGGTACAATTCAAAACAACCTCCCTCGATATCCTTGGTTCGAGAAACTGGACATGAGTAGAATGGCATTAGTAGCAGCTTTTAGACTCCGATCGGGGCACATTCCATCTAATGGTTTTCTACACTTATTAAAAAAACGTGAAACACCAGACTGTGATGAATGCGGTAGAAAAGAAGACGTGCTTCACCTAATGATGGAATGTGTACGGACCGAAGAATTGAGATGTCAATTGTTTCTGGAGCATTCTGTAGATTTGAAAGAAATTGGAGTATGTAATATGATATTGGCCTCTCCGGCATCTAGGGAAGCTAAAACATTGTATAAAATGTATTACCGTAGATTTCTAAAATAAATTTAAGGTAATTTTAACATAAGTTATGTTATAAGGTAAATTGTTTAAAAAAAATGTTGTATAATTAACTGAGTGTCTCACACAAACTTATTAAATAAAGAAAAAAAAAAGTCGGATATGTATATTTATAGCCAAAGAAATGAACTACAAAATGTAAATAGCAGTTTTCTTCAGAAATCAGAAATTCTAACGAATATATGTTTTATTGTCATCTCCAATTTTATTTTTAAATAAGAAGTTTTCTCGAATTAGGAAAAAAGTTGTTTAAAAATATTATATTTTGTTGTTACAAATTGATCGCACTCGGTTTGTACAGCTCGTGAACCTAGAACCAAGTGAACGGGACAAACGGGCTGGATGGAGCTACCCCTTTCAGTCCCCTAGGTACTACTAACTAAAAGAACAAGCTTGTGAAAGAAAATGCTGCTAAAATGTAGATAATTTAGGGCTAATTTTTCAATGCTCGGATGACTTTTATCTTAAAATAACTTCGATACTTGACTAGACTTTTCATCCAAATTATGCCCAATACTCAAAATTATTCTATTGATAAAAGTAATATGAGAATTTAACAATCAGACCTTAGTCAGGTAAATAATTATTGTGTTAAATGACCAAAAAAAATAGCGTCGTTGTCCCTATCCGAAATGAAAGACTTAGGGTGTTACCACACCTATCGATCGATCGTCGATCGACGTTGCCTGTTCCATTCTACCATCGATCGACGTCGATCGATTGGTGTGGTATCACCCTTAAAGACTCGACGTCTACCAACCGTGTAGTTGGCTTGGTGTGGTAGGAGTGCTCGCAGGACGTCACTACGACTATTGCATTGCTTGAACGATCGTATCGCTGTACTCCATTACCCGTGACGCTACTGTCGAGAACTTATTTTCTACATTTGTAATAACACAGTTCCTTTTGCCGGCACACGAGCGTGCGGGTTACCCGAAGGTAAGTAGCATCTGTGCCCATAGACATTAATCGTAGATGTTATTGATTATTATTTATTGATTATCGAGTTGGAATTGCATCTGTACCAGTAATTACACTGGTTGTTGCTTCCCTTTATCCGGACTACAACAACGTAAACGTGGTTAAAATAGGTCGCATTGTAGTACCCCCCCCCCCAGAAGTGGTTACAGTATTCGGAAAACTTACAGCTATTATAATTAAAGAGATCACTTAAACATATTATAGAAGGCCATCTAGATGTTTTCACAAATGTATAATACAAAATGGAATACAAAAAAAGTCGGAAGAAAGTTAAAGTTAGCTGATTTTGCAATGTGCAGAAATAAAATTATAATAGAGAAATTTAGAAACAAGAGAAAAAAAAATAAAACACTAATACAAAGATAAGTAGGTACAAAAACAATTATACATATATAGAAAAATACAAAGAGGCATGTTAAGGAGCGCTAAAAACAGTTTAAGACACTGATCCAAACAAGTCGAAACCATCTAGTTTCCGATTCCATTTGTTCACCAGAACACTAGATCTATATAGGAACGAATTTTGTCGGTAGTGCTTGCAGTGGGAGTGTACAATAGAGTTGGGTTTCTGAAGAGATTCGGGTGCGCACTAACACCGATCCCGGCCAATAGTTCAGGTACATCAAGCTTGCCCTGTACTATTTTAACTAGGTTTATAGTATCCGATACTTGCCTGCGTATGTTTAAGGGTAGAATATGGTGCCGCCGACATCTAGCCAAATACTCCTTGTAATATTTAGACGATTTAAACTGAAGAAACCTTAGGAAGCGTTTTAGTTAACGTTCTATACGAGATATTAGATAGTTTCATAAGAGGGGTTTCATACTGACGATGCGTATTCCAAGTGACTTCGGACGTAAGCACAGTAGAGGATTTTAAAGGTTTTTACATTGTTGAATTCAGCTCCCAATCTTATTACAAAGCCCAATGCTCTCGATGCCTTACCAACTATTTTGTTAATGTCAATCGAATAGAAGCTTTGAGTCAAACGTTACGCCTAAATTGACCATTGCTTTAACACGTGATAGCCTCGTATTTTTGAGAAAATAGGTATGTAACAGAATATTAGTTTTTCTTATAAAAAACAGATATATCACTTTTGTACATTTAATTAACTTATTAAGTAAACAACAATTATAAAAGTTATTCAAATTCAATTGTAATTGTAAACAGTAATTTAAATAATTTTTCGGGTAAAGTATTTTTATGTCATCAGCGTATAACAATATTTTACATGAAGAGAAGCAAAATGTTATGTCGTTTATAAATATTGTAAATAGGAGAGGTCCGAGCAATGACCCCTGGGGCAATCCAGAGGGCACATGTTTTGTTTGGGACATGAAGCCATTCAGTACTACCGTTTGACATCGGTTTTCTATATATGAGGCAAACCACCGGTACAGATTACCCCTGATGCCGACGGCCTGAAGCTTGCGCAGCAGAATGATGTGATCTATATGGTCGAAACATTTGCTGTAGTCCGTATAGATCACATCAACCTGAGACGGCTTAGACATGTGTTCCGTTAGAAATTCGCTACATGATACAAGATTGGATTCCGTGGATCTATTTTTGAGAAAACCGTGTTGCTCAGTAATCAAAACATGTTTGAGGGCGTTATATGTTTGAATGTGCACGACCTTCTCTAATATTTTTGAAAATATGCACACTTTAGATATCGGACTATAATAGCAAACGTCATTTTCGGTCCCTTTTTATGGATAGGTGTAATATATGCAGTTTTCCATTATTAGGCACCTGCCCGGTAGTCATTGATTTTTGGAACAGTAGCGTTAATGGTACGGTGAGGCTTTCAGCACAATTTTTTTATAAAAGATGGAGGAATTCATTCGGGCACAGCAGACTTACTAATATCAACGGTCCTCAGTAATTTAAGTACCTCTTCCTTACTTATTTCTATGTCACTCAGGTCGGTAGAGTTAAATGTATTTGCCTCATAATTAGAGTTGTTCAAACTCTAACATCCCGTCAGAGTTTGAAATGTCGCTAAACATTTCACAGATTTCAGTACCCGAGTCAGAACTTTTGTTTTCATAATTTATGACGGAAAGAAAAGAGTTACCGTGTCTGGAATTTTTTACGTAAGTCCAAAATTCTCTTGGATTACAGGCAAATCTACTTTCTATGCTTTTTATGTAGTGGTGAAACATTTCCTCCTCAATTTTCTTTCCCCGACTGCGTAAAATAGAAAAGCTATTTTAGTCCGCTACGTTTTTATATTTATTATGGAACTTAATGTTTTCCTCAATAATTTTTAAAAGTGGACTTCTGTACCACGGGGTGTGTTTACGATTACCTGAAATAAGTTTTGTTGGTACGTGAACATTAATTAAGTTATAGATAATTTCATAAAAATTTTCAACTGTTGGTCCAAGGTCAGTGTATTATTTATTACGTCAGTCCAATAAATTTTGTCAAGTTTTACTCTATAAGTTCGTAGTCAGCTTGTTCAAAGATATGAATAGCGCGCGGCTGTGACGCGAACTCGTGAGTTCCGCGAAATCCGCGCGAACACATAGCGCCTTGTGGTGCGGGTCAATTGGTACCAGTGGCTGTAAACACTCACTAATAGTCACGTCATCATTACATAAAACTAGGTCTAGTATACGGTCATTAATATTAGTCAAATAATTATATTGGTTAAGGCTACACACATTTAAATTGTCAAAAAATTTCAATTGATTGAAATCTAAGATATTCGAAGGTACATAAAATAAATTATCAGATTTAGTCCAATTGACATTTGTTTTATTTTATTTTATTTCAGTTATGTCAGTCAAAGAATCAGAGAATTTAATAGTTGCTCGTTCAATGAAAATCCGTTTAGTTGGTTACATATATATACAACACATATATGCATATTATAAGTAACTCTTTTTCTACGGAGCTTAATGGTTACCCATAAGTCCTCGGCCGGCGAGGCCAATTCCCCGCGCGCGTCGCTTGCCAGCTCGCGCCGATCCGCCACCAGCACGCCGGCGCCGAGTGACTGCTCGGTAGCTCGGTCAACGTCTACACCCAATGTAACGATCGACAAATAACTCCGAGCTAGTAATCCCTTCCAACAATCAAGTTTCGGTACGGCACACGACATCATAAGAATTCAACAATATACTCCTCAAAAAACCACCGGCTTTAGTTCGAAGCCCTCGGACGTTTTTATAGTATAAAGTAATCATTTTTTGCTATAAAAAATTTGTGACTGCATATATGAATGTATAATACTAGTAAAAAAAGGTTTAATAAAAAATGAGAACACCCTATGATCATATAAACAAAATAAAATAAATAACTTGTAAACATATATAATACATATTATATACCCGTATATGTGATTACCTAAGTATATTACAGGAAGGAACACTAGGCAATAAGGTACAGTAATTGTCAATGAGTCTGCTGTGATAAATAAACTAAAATTTAAAGAAATATAATATAAAATGAAATTTATTACGAGATCCCGACACATAGTACAAACGTACAATTCAGGCTCACTAATACTAAATAAGCTTCGTAAGAATAAATCGCAATGAAGCAAGCAGTATTCAGTTAAGTAGTTCGGTTAAGTTAGTAATTTTAACATAAGATACTCTTCTCCCACCGAAAATAACTATATAAATCTATGTGCTTTGGTCAAGATGAACCCGGTGCCGGTACAACCCTCGGGACGGGACGTATGTGCAAGTCTGAAAGTGCATGAAATAACCATGTCATCGTGTTCAGAACAACTGCATTCAGAGATTTTCAAAAAATCAAATAATTCATATTCTAAGAAGACCTTTTTTCAAAGTGTCTTAATTTATTACAAAAACAATTTTGTACGTTACAAATTTTAACGTAAATACGCAGGATTCCATCGTAACATTTTTTTTACGAACGCAATCATTTTTGTAATAAAATAACACCTTTTTTTTTTGGAATGTTACCCGGGTATAAATATACCCAAATGGAGCATTAGTGTTTATGACTTTCATTCTCTTTAATCTTTGAATGCAGTTTTTTAACTATAAAACTAAATCACCGTCACAAAGAACCAATATCTGTATCTCTTACAGTTTCAGACTTTCTCATACTGACCCATATCGATAAAGCACCTTCTGTAAACTGAATTAGGAATAACTTATATATACCGACCAATAATAAAATGAGGAACTGGGTATTTGAGGCCATTTGAAAATGCAATTTACTAAGCCACCATTTATTAAGAAAATATAATTATTTTTTCCCTTGCAAGAAGTTATCTAAATTTCGAAAAACAATAGTAATCTGTTGGAGCAAGGTCTGGGGAGTACGTTTGATCTCTGGACATTCCAATTGAAGCTCCTCTAATTTGGTAGCCGTCTATTGTGCAGTGTGTGGTCTAGCGTTGTCCTGAAGCAGCAGTGGCCTAGAGCGATTGACCAGCCTCGGTTGTTTGGCAGCTAGCTTTTACATCATGGTTTGCAGTTGCTGATAATAGACATCTGCGGTAATCGTCTGGCCAGATTTAAGAAAGCTGTAGTGAACGACACCGGCACTAATCAACTTTGGTCTCCGGCCTTCCACGGGGCTTGATCTGCAGGTCGAAATTTCCAGAACAAAAACGTTGGAACCAAAAACGCACCGTTTTGCAACACCGCTGCCATACACAGCATTAATACTTCGAGCCGTTTTTGCAGCACTGGTGCCCTGGTGGAATCGTACTCGTAAATAACGCGATATTTCAAGTTTTCCATTTTGTAAACTAAATGACGCAAAGAAAAAAACCAAAAGAGGAAAAAACAAATGAACTACTGTTTTCGAAACGCAAACGCGTGAGTAAATAGCTGTATAGATTTGAAATTTGAATTCTAAACCAAAGAGGAGATAATACAGATCGAAGTGGCCAGCACGACAAAATGCCAATTTCATATGTAACGACCTCCAAAAGCCCATACAATTTTTACTATGCTTTTCACGTTGTGACGTCACAACTTGGTACCGTTTTGTACGGAACGTTTATTGGCTAAACTCAGCAGCTCTGTTCCTGAAACATATCGCTGTATCTAGAAAACTATTGATTGTAAACATATTGTTACCTACTTCTGCAATATTTCTACTGTTGAATACGTTATTTAAAGATGTATTACAAAAAATTCACTCAAATACCCAATTGTTTTTTTTTAATCTATAATAATCGATTAACCTTGGAAACTATTGACCCTTTATTTAATATCACCGGTTAAAAGATACAATATCAAGAAGTAATATAGGCTACATTTGTCAATGCCCATCTCACGTATGTTAGTCTAGAACAAGATTTGAACCTGAGAGTTAGAGTTAGAGCGTACCTATTGCTCTGAAACTAGCAAACCTTTTGTTGTATGACAACACAGCAAACTCATATTAACAGTCGACAAATCTACATGTTGTTCATAATCTCGATCCAGATCCATACTGTTCAACCGTTAATACGTACGGGAGAAGTGGCATGAAAGAGCCTGTTTACTAAACGGAGCATAAAAACATTCTTTTAATGAAAAAGATGATAGTTGTTTTCTTCAATTATTATTTATTTATTAAAGTAGGTCATTTCATACGAAAAACCTTAAACGCCATGGAAACATCAACATAATATTAATCTTAAAAAATGTGTTTTTTGGCTCTTTCATAACATTTCGGTATTGAAAGAGCTACTAAAAGTTATGAAAGAGCCAATCTGCATTATAAACTGTAATTGTGAAAATTATGCAAAATAATATTAATTCCACTTTAAAAAAGAAAATAAGAAGACATACTAACAAATTCTTTTTAAAAGCAAATGACATTTTTAAGAAATTTTTATTTCTATCAGTCATTTAAAGTAATTCTAACAACATTTAAATCTTAACATATTTTTCAGTCATACCTGTTATATACATATAATCTTTACATATTAGAGGGGGATTAACAAAATAAATCTGCGAAAAAGAAGCGAGTTGTAAATTACCATGTACCGTTCTTATTTCTACAACAATATAACAATTGGGAATAATATAAACAACTAAAATAAAAATTAAAGACAACGCAACGCCTAAATTACGTTGTACCGAGGGCACAGTGGCCAAAACTGACAGAGTAGCGTCGGATAGCTAACAGTCCTAAAGTTAATATGTAAATATTTCGATTCGTAAATACATTATCTAAAATAATTGGGAACCATCTACAAAAAATCCTTGGCGAACTTAGACCGTCAAAATAATTTGCAAAAGTAACAACAGAAAAATTTCAGTAAGGTATTTAAAATGAAACTTTCACGTAATTTGAATTACTCATTTGTATAACTCGTAACTTGCAAGTTGTAGTTTAACAAAAAACATTATCAAACGCTGAATTTTCTGCTAGCGAAAAACTAATTTCTCGACATTGCCGTTAGTTTGCCTTGATGGAATACCAGTTGATTGGTCCGATAAAGCAAAGAATTTGGGAGTGATCATTGATTGTAACCTTAACTGGAATGACTATGTCAATGAAATTAGCCGCAAAGTAAATTTCACATTTCACTCCATTAAAACTCTTAAAAATTTTTTGCCATTACCTACAAAAATATCTCTCGCTCAAACATTAATTCAACCTATAATTGATTATGCTGATTCCTGCTGTTTGGATGCCACCGAAGAGCTTTTGAACAAACTTGAGCGCCTACAAAACTTATCCATTCGCTTTATTTTCGGACTGAGAAAGTATGATCATGTTTCCCACTTCCGCAAGAAACTCATGTGGCTGCCCATACGTTTCCGTAGGAATACTCGTATCTTGTATCTTTTGTTTAATGTGCTTAGCAACCCTCTCTCTCCACCATATTTACGTAACCGTTTTACCTACACCCACACAGGTGATGAGATCTGCAGACCACTTAAAAGAAACTTACTAGTGACTCCTCGCCACAAAACTGACTTCTTTTCTTTTTCGTTCACCGTCCATGCGGCCAGGCTGTGGAACAAGCTGCCTCACCAGATACGCGACGCTAAAACGCTGTCTATTTTTAAGAGAAGAGTAAGAGAGCACTATTTATCACTTTGCTAAAGAGTTCATCGTTGTAATCTATGTATGTAATACTATACGTATGAATTGTTTTATGTATATGTATGTATATATGTATTTTTATATAAGTAAATATGTATAAATTGTACTTATGTAATGTTTTGTATTTATAATACATAATGGCACACTTATTTGCTTTATACGAAACTCCCCAGTCACAGGTCTGCTGGAAGAAATTTCCTAGGAAATAAGCAGTACCTTTGTACATATAATTCTACTTTTTTTCTTCTTTCTTTTATTCTTACTTATATGTGTGCATAAATTGTTAAATAAATAAATAAATAAATAATTTCACAAATGAAATCTTGTCGTATACGTCACATTAAAATAAGACTGGAAGCTTTCTCCAGCATTTGAAAGTAAAATGGCAGTCCTTTTCACGAGGCAATATCTGAAGCAAATCATTTAATAATATATGAAAAAATTCATATTTACTATGGTTTTATCTTAGTAACAAAATTAAAATTCAGGGTTATGAAATAGCCAGCTCTTTTAAGGCCCATTCATCCGGCTCTTTCATAA
This sequence comes from Marasmarcha lunaedactyla, assembly GCA_923062675.1. Lineage (NCBI taxonomy): Eukaryota > Metazoa > Arthropoda > Insecta > Lepidoptera > Pterophoridae > Marasmarcha > Marasmarcha lunaedactyla. The sequence continues at coordinate 25,154,218 of OV281345.1, forward strand.
CTTACTCTTTAAAAAAATATAATCCTTAAAATAACAACAATATCAAAAAACCTTTGCGGCTCACTTTTTACGCAGCTGCATGGCCAAATATATGCACAAACTCAATCTACAATCTATTTACCGAGACTTCTTTTCAATAAAATACCAAAAAACAAGTTAAATAAAGCAAAATACTTACTTTTTAGTACCAAAAACTTTGACTCGATGTAACGGCGTCCGTTGGTTTCGGCGGACTGTCAAATGTTTGTGGATGACGGGATTCACTGTTGCTCACTTAAAAATTTTATTACGAACCAAATCCGTTTATAAATTACCAGAATAATGTAAGTGGCTCTTTCAAAACCTCGCTCCTTCATGCCACTTCTCCCTACTAGAAAAAAAACCAGGGTCCAGGAAAATCCAGGAAACAGCGTCATTACAGCCCTCGGTCCAGGAAAAATAGTGCGTAGATTAAAATTATCTGGCGGTATAGTTAACTTATTTATAAGACATAATTACGTCTACTTTTGTGACAAACTAGTGAGAGTTATAGGATTTCTGTTCTTATAGGTACTTATTAGTCCATAAGGACTTTTTGTGTCACCTTTGTCGCGAGTGCCTGACAGAATTGAACTTTGTCTGGAAGCAGAAATATTTAATACTTAAGTATTCTTTAACTTCTCTTACACAATGACTGTAATTATTTAATATTTATTAATACTTTTACTTCTCATAAAAAATATCTGTAAATGTTTAATATTTTTTAAGCATATAGGTACAGTCGGCCGCATAAGTCGCTTAACAGAATCAAAAGTTCGACTTTTGGAATGAAAGCTTTTAGCAACTTATGAATCAGTTGTGTTATGCTTATTATGAACGTTTGTAAGTTAAGTTTATTTTGCGCCCTTGTAACGACAAAGACTTATAGTTTGTTGGGTGTTCAGTTGTTTGTACTTTTGATTTTGTTAAGCGACTTATGCGGCCGACTGTACGTTTATGTGCGACTATATAGGAATAATGAAAACACCTTTTTGGATTATGCAACTTTCAAAGTGTTTTATTTCTTTTTTTTTTGTTTCTATACTTATAGAGTAGTTTTTATCCAGAAACAGCTTTTACCTTTGTCGGCTACGAACAAGAGATCTGTGTGATGGTTTATGTCACCCGCGTTTGTAGACATAATTAATTGTAGGTCTTAATCTATAGACATTAATAATACGAGTACAATTAATGGATATTTTTAATTCATTAATTTATCGATTTATGGTGCGTTGCTAACTATATGCATGGCCTAGTTCGAGAAGTCCAGAAATAATGAAGAGTCAATGCCCTCTCGAAAAAAGCAAAAAAATATACGTATAGGTACGTCACCCCACCCAGATATTTGTGAGTTTTGATAGTTTGTCAGAAAATTAGCTTGAAAAGTGGCAGTCAAGTCTGAGCTAATAATTCACAATTACTTTAGTTAGAGAGAGCCGCTGGTGCAATGGTCACGGCGGACTTTGGTTCGATCACGGTTACCGTCAAATGTACCAATAAACTTTGACAAGTGAAGGATAACATCACGAAGAACCCACATACTTAAGAAGTTATTTCTAAGTTGTAGGTAAACTCTGCCAACCTGCAGTAGGCAAAGCGTCTTAGCTTTAGGAGTGTGGGTGGACTACAAATTTGTCTGAAACCAGCTCGTGGCTGGGTATTGCTGCTGTGGCCGTCGTTTTATTTTAAGACTGTGTAGAAATATTTTTAATTGCTTAAAATTATAATTGATCTCTATTAATTTGAACAACACAGTTGTAAGTTGTGGGGCAAAAATTAAATAAATATGGGTAACCGTTACAAATGCAAAGGTACTTTAGATTGTACAGATACCTACTGTTCTTGGCATTGCACGTCGAGGATAAACTTTGAAGAATTTTATAGATTGCAGCCAGGAAGTATAATATAAAAAAAACTAAGTATGCAAGTGAAATAATAATTTATAACATATGCTTTAATACAATGAGTTCAGGTATTTAATTCATCCAAAACAGTTCAGTGAAATTTAAATCAAATATCCTCACAAAATGACCTGTATAGTAAGTTCTCCGTAAATTACCCAACCAAAACGTTACCTTTGAAATTTACTCTATATTGCCCGCAATTTTACAACGAGTTTCGATCAAATGAAGACACCGTTCTTAATTTTGAAAGGTGATTTTGCACTAACTTTGGTAAAGTATATAGTAAATAGATTGACAGACTCGTAATGTTTGAGACAGGTAGCGATTTCTATATTCCCTATTTCCAAATTGGCGCATTGCCGGATGCTGTCCCACTACGCTGACTTTGTTTGCTCGGTTCGCGTGAATCACAGATTTAATACAAGTTTGTAAATCGGGCAAATCAGGAAATGCAACATTGCTATAAGATCTGGTCCATACGATCCAGCGATTTTTAACTATTCTGTTCTTATAAAAAGTTTATAACGAGATTTCACTACTCAGTAGACATCTAACGTTGGAGGCATCCAAGTGTACAACTTGTAGTATTAATTAAGTTACTTAGGTATCTATGAAAAGAAAAAAGTGAGTAAAATATAATAGTTTAGTGTTTATTTCCCTAGGTGTATAAAAATAAGACCTAATTATCCAGTGCTACGTACAAAAATCCATACTGGGAGCGATTGGTTTAGTTCCCTAAAGTCGTGGCAACATCTTCCATACAAAAACATACTTACTCCAAAAGTTACACACTCCGCGATGTTATGTAGCTAGCGTGAGGCAAACGAAACGGTCCCAACCACGGACATCGTAGTTCTATTAAAGTACTAATTGCTTTCTCGGAGCCTAATTACTACTTGCCCCGTGAGCCGGCGGCTCTTATCAATTATGGGCTCCGTCCGAGAGACTGATTCTATGTTTCCCGTGGACAATAACAGATGCTGTAACGTTTCTTCGTCTACTACTGGTTATTTTGGTGTGTACATACCTATATTGGCGCTGGTTTTAATCGTAAAATAATGGTGAACGAACGATTGTATTAAAACGATCACATGAGCTACGTAGGAAACCGATTAATAAGCCTTTAAAATCTCGGGAGGAAACCTATAAGGGACTTGTTGGCCCTATATTTATTATAAATTAAATTATACTCTTTTCTTACTTGTAATACTATGAATCGACAGTCGTTCTCATGTAGTTTTTAATCTCAACTGAAAGTTCTTCCTAGTACATATCATCCTGGTATCTCTTCTTTGAATTTCCTACGTAGGTAATGAACCAACTACTATTAAGTACCAACTAAGTACAAGTTTCGTCAGAACCATTAAGTTTTGCTAGAAACTGATATGCAGATAAAATCAGCCTCTCCGAATTTCGCTTTTGATGTCATAGAAATGTGCCAGCACATAAATTCATTACCTCGAGTATGAATCCCTCGAGTACTTTATGCTTGATAAATAGACTGCATAAATAACTCGTTCGTTGAATTATCTAAGCTAGGTGCTCTCTGCCTCCAAACTTTTAATGGAGTCAATTTTGCTTTGCATTCAAACACTTGGAACCTCCGTATACCTGCAAGTGCTGTTTGTATAGCGCATTAAGTCGACTATTCATTTTAAATGCTGTTTTATGCGGAAGCTTATAAAAGTTTAAATACTAGAGTAAGGTTTTTACGTTTGTTTATTTAATAAAACTAACTAGTTTTAGATTTAATTTTGGGTGACTGTAAATTTTTAAACAAAGCATTAAAGACGAGACATTATGAGAGCAAGCAAACAGTACTAAGTGTGATTAGTCTCAGCAAGTAAGTAAAGTTTGTGACATGAATAGCGTTACTACAAAATCCAGCAATAACATATACATTTAAAAATAAAATATCCACAATCTATAGACTGATATAATAATAAGCCATACATACGTCATTGTTTAGCATTGTTATATGTTAGTATAGCTAGGAGACCTACGAATCAAAAACCACCAACTCACCTTATTTGGTGCATATTTTTTCATCATTATATTAAAATAAGAGAACGAGAGATAAAGCCGGATGTATACGATGTGTCGTAAAATGGGCTCCGAAATAAAGAATGTCGTCGAATTACCTAAATTTAAAAGAGAATTTATGGTAAAAAAAAAATTATTTATGTCTTTTGATGGACAGTTTTTCTGTTTTTGTTAACGCTGCCCGTTTTGTGCTTTCGTATCACCCAAAGACTTAAATTAACATACTGAGTCTTGACTATGACTTCGACTGCTATGTGCGAGAATTTCTAATTTGGAACCAGTGTGTGTCGCAGTGCCTGTTCTTATAGAATACTTTGTACCAATTGTGTCAAACGCTGTATTTCAATCAATGGGTCCGCATAGTTTTAGCGTCTGGTAATGGTAATAATTTTAGAAGTTAACATTAGGACTTTAGTAGTCGTTTTTTTGATAAGCCCCACATAAGTTAAGACCGCTCACGTTTGGTCCACGGCACTAATGGCTGGTTTTCACGTAGTAGTTAAGTAAGTTAAGTAGTTCATGTTACGGGTAAACAGACAATTAAGTGACATGTGGTTCGTTAAAATGTAGTAAGCAAGTGATTTTAGTAGATTCTGGGTTTGTGCTATTTTTCTAAGTAGGTAGGGGGATTCTCACTTAACACGTTTGGAAATGATTTTTTAATTAAGTGCATAAGTTGACAAAGTGGTTAACGGCAAGAGCTCGTACTTATTGCGCATTTTCTCAATTCTTTTCAAAATGGCGGAGTGGAGCTTTCTTTAAATTTTGTTGAAGAATATTTAAAATAGGAATGCTTGTATAATATACTAAGTAAAAATATCAGAAGTAAACGTAGGCTTCTAGAGATTTTAAGATCCAAAACAAATTCTTCTCTAACTGTGTCCAAAATCCCACCAATCACAAATCTAAGAACAGAATTTGGCTTAATTACTTGAAGCCGTATACAGTAACTAAAAGAAGTTATATTCAAAGTTTTGCAGTTAAGGCTAACACTCTTATAAATAACATCTCATTACAGTCAGTAATTTCCAGTAAATATACGTCGTGTAGAAGCTTGAAAATAAACGTTTCTTAGTTTTAACATTTAGCCACAGACCGGATATTTCAAAAGCAAAGCGCACCTGTCGTATACGTGGTCTTAAGATCCGCGCGGACTGTTATTTACCGTATATTTCCCTCCATTTTCCGTGGAAAGTTCGTTGCAATATTTGCCACCGTTCTGCAATATTCATTCCACACTTGCATGTATGAATAGAATAGGAAGACCGACTGCATATTTAATCGAACACAGAAAAAATAAAAGACTATCGCAGCTTGAAAGTGTGCCGAATAGCAGTTAAAGTTTACAAACGCTCTGTATGATTATGTTGCTCTTTTGAAAGTGTTCCTACACCTGCAAGCGTTAAAGGCGTTTTGCAGCAATGGATTTTACTGTGAAACTCTTGTTTGAAAGTATTAATTTTCTCGCATGTGAAGGTAAATGCTATGTTTAACTAAAATGCAAGGCGCCTTTTGAGTCTTGTAGTTTAGAAACGTGTAGTTGAATATAAAAGTTTGGTTTTGCTTGGATAATGAGCGTGGGCTTGTGAATTTAAATCTATGTTTTTATGATTTCTAGTATGATCAATTAGACATTGTTAGACAATTGACGGGATTCTTGCCACGATTTTCGCGTACAGTCCCCGATCATGGTGCTTGTAACAGCATTGAAATATCGGAGGCGCGAAATAAAAATCAAAAATCGTGGTAGAGAATCCCGTAAATTCATTAAATTATAGTGAAAATAACCACAATAGTTTAAAACAGTTATTATTCTAATTAGTTCAGTAGACTAGGCTCTTGAATGACTCTAAATTTTCACATTGCGACGAAACCATGTAAATGTATCTTCAAAACAGCGACTTTTCTCTTCACCTGTTCTATCCACACCAACAAATGACCAGTGAACACAATCAAAACTTAACAAGGAAATTATAAACTGCAAGCAACCATCGAGCTTTTTTTGTTTCACAGCCAGTACATTCAAGTCGTGAAGAGCTAACTGCTCGAAATCCGTAGGAAAACTTTTAATGGACCAATTTAGGTGTATTGAAAACAGCCGCTTCGGCTGAATAGGCAAAATTGAAACAAGGGTCGATAAAACCTCAGACTATTTAGGAGTGGGTTGAATCTGGAATAATTTGTTATTCTAAATGAACCTGAGTAGACTTTAGAAAGTTTAATTGATTTCGTAGACGATTTTATGGTCAATCTTAAAAATATCAATATTTTTATTTATTTATTTCATATCCAACAGCTTCTTTAAACATAAAATAAATCTATCTATATAATTAAACAACAATTCTTAGCCAATATCAGGATATAACTGTATACACAAACTTAAAAATTAATTTCAAACTATTGTTGCTATGCGCGCAAGCAATGTATATTTTGAATACCTGGTTATAAGAATTTGTATTCTTTCAAATCCAATAAAATTGAAATATAATAATTATGCATATAGTAAAAAATAAAATTGTGCTAGGTTATGTATGATGGCAAAATGAAGTGAGGTGTGATTATAATTTAATACTAATCTTTATTCATTTATTTATTTAACATTCACAAAATCCACAGATCTTAATTTATATACGAACAGTAAGACTTTCAAATTAAATCCTACATCCAATAACGGATTTACATTATATTTAAATATCCACATAGAGAGCAATTAATGAGTTAAAAAAAAATTGTTAAATTAGTAAAAGTGTACAAATTGATGCTACTTCTGTAAGCCCCTGTGTTTTAAATACATGTGTAGGCGTTACAAAAATATCGATATCACATATTTTTTTATCATATGTACCTATAGCTCTAAAAATAAACTCATTGCGACCATTGTTAGTACGACATGTGGGAGAGTGAAATACTTTATGTAAGCGGTTACGAAGGGACGTTGGGTACTACTAGAGATATTCATTCTACTTAACTAGTACAATCTGGTTTACCGTGAGTACGTCATGCAAAAACGCAGTATCTAACATAGCTCTTCTGCTAGCCAGAGAGTCAACACGATGAAACGTGCATGCTTCCTCGAGTATCAAATTTTAAATTTTTCCTATAATTCAAATGTTTTATGAAAATGTTTAGCATGCGTTCGATATCAAACTAAATAACAAACTAAATAACTAAATAACTAAATTTCAAATAACAATACCGAACTCCACAATGCTTCTTCTTATAGTACACAATCTTCAACACGACACATCAGTAACTTTACACACTCGGAGAGCGAAACTTTTACAGGCCCTTGAGATTATATTTTCTAGGTGTTTGCTAAATAACATTTTAGTATCCAAATCAACAACGCCTAAATCACGGACAACATTCACTCTTTGTATACTTGTGCCATTGATGTAGTAATGTAGTTCCCTTTAATATGGTTGAGGACGGCGATGCTGGATCCCGCGTTAACTCATGAACGGGTGCCGTGGTGTGGGAGACTAGCCGAGCTAACAGATGCAGATAAAATAATTTTGTAAAGACAAAAAGAGACTTGCCAGTTCTTCTTCACGAAGGTTTTTCCAAACTGGTGGTAGAGTCATGTTTTATTTGACGTCAATAAGAACAAGTAATTGTCAATGTTGAGAAATAAATATTTCATCTCGCGCTTGTTAATATTCTTCACGCGCTAATAACAGCAATTCTGGTGTAATATCTTGACAGCTCATCTAAATCTGCTTGTAAGGAGAACTAATTATGTGTGTGAAGTGAAATGGAATGTTTTATTTCCGCTAAGTATAGAATACATGTCTTTTGTTATTAATTGAGATCAGGGAATCGTACAAAAAAAGGTATTATCGCAGGGCGCACCTGGCGGCTTAAAGCCGGAACTTACCGCCAAATTAGTTGGCATTCAGTTAGTATATAGTTTATTACCTGTGTGTTTTATACAGATTTAAACGCAAGCTTGGAGATCGTATTAGTGTAATAGTTGACCTGATTGGTAGTAGCCCTGCCTCATACGCCGGAGGTCTCAGGTTCGAGTCCTGGTCGGTCATTCATTTGAGTGATGAACACAGATGTTTGTTCTCGGGTTTTTTTTGTTTTCTGTTTTTTTGTTCCCCTCCACGGAGAGGGCAGGAGGATAAAAAATGCTCTGACACATACTCCGCGCGCGCGATCGGAGTTATGTGGGACTCGCTCCGAGCCTACCAGAACCACTACCCACTAAAAATCCCCTGTCGGCTCGTGCAATTTTTTGCCACACAGCCTTCATCTGAGGAACGACCAATTGGAGAAAGAGGCCGCGCTAGTTGTTCTCGGGTCATGGTTGTTGATATTTATACAAGATACAACTATAATGGCGAACGTATTTTTAAGGACTATTAGGGTTTCGCCTATACATCCCAAAAAATAGGTCTAGATTTTTTTGTATTTTTTTCTATGAATTTTTTGTATTTTATTTTATGGTTTTATTAAGGTCTTGGTCCATTTTAATCATAGGAAAACAATATTTCTTCTGGACAACACAAAAACAGAAAAATTTTAGTACCAAAGACTACTCGCCTTGAACGAACATTGACATTCTTGTCAAGTTACGATAAGTACAGTGAACATATGAGCCCACAAAACCGACCTTGCTTTCATTTAAAATGTAGAAAATCATATCTGGAAAATTGAACAAATCATAACCTTGTAAACAATACGAAAAAATAACATTCCCACGATAGTTTACGATTATTAAAACATGTAAAAGAAAATATTTTATGTCAATAACTGTTACAACACATTAAAATGTTAATACATAAATTAATTTTACCCTCCCTTTTAAATAAGACATATTTGTTTTACAAAAGTTGAGATGTATTACTATGTGTCTATAAATCTTCCTAAAATGAAAAAATAAATATATAAAAAATTACTTCAACTATCAATGGTCTAAATAGTTCTATTGTAGGATGAATACAATTTTTATTTAATATTAGTTTTGATCTTCATAACTGTGAATTGCCATGAATGTGTTAGTACTTAAATATTTACTTTCAAAAAGCAATTTTATCTTGTATTGTTTTGAAAATATACAGAGTAAAGTAACAAAATTATACGGCAAGTACATAGTATCTATAACCTCAATGAACATTTCTCACATGTTGAGACTAGATTTATGCATATTTAATTTGTAATCAACTTTTAAAATTAACTTAACCTAAGTTGACGTAAAAAAATTCGCTTTCACAAATGGGCACATTCGGTTTGGAAGTAAAACGACAAGTTCGGCCTGAAGCAATTTATTATTTATTTTTATTTATTTTGGAGAAAAGAACAGATGCATACAAGGGGTTACATATAAAAAGACAATATTAAAATTACAATTACAGCCAGCCAATTCAGCTCGTTTTGCCAAGACCCGAATGGCATAAGCTGGGCAGCCTTTTTCGGTTTTGCCACCCGGAAAATAATTTATATTCGAACTAAACTAATTCATTGTCACAAAAACGACTTTCTTAAAACCTTACTGTTTCCAAGATGTACAGCGAATAGTTGGCTTTTTTTAAAAGTAGGGTATATAGATGAGAAATGAGAGATCTTATGTAGGCATGTAACTTCATCATCATCGCCGATAACATCGCAGATAAATCTTTCCATTTTGCGTCACATCGTTTATGGTACTGACGCGAAATTGCTTAGTCGTTTCAACAGAATAATTCCTATCTGGCCCGCCATAAAAACGACGATTATTCTAGACCAGGGTAAAATCTGTATAAAAAGTGTATAATTCGGACTTCAGCATAATATAAGCAAACTAAGGCGAAAAAATAACGCAAATACCGATTATCGATGTGAAGTGCCCCATAATACGAGTATGATGATGAAATGACAATAATATAAAATCATTAGCAAATATACATTTACGTAAGCAAAAACAAAATCACAAATAACCGTTACTTCCTCCTATTTTCAAACTAGCATATGGTACATCCAAGGATTTCACATTCGCATTAAATTCCAGTATTTTAAATGCGAAACCATTCCCGAAATAGAAAGAGGATTTAAACTAAAGTACCTTATCGCACCCCTGAGTGGCACCCCAGACGAGTGCAAATGGCAACCCCTTAACAAAGGGTTGCCTGTAAACTGTAGATACAAGTGTGACCTAACAATTGAAACAAGTTACAAAACAATGTTGGTAGGTAGGGATGATATTGTGTTGCGCTGTGTTAGGTCCATACATTAATGCTCTATGTGTATATAGTGTTAGTTGTGCAAATATGTGTAATTTGTTAGAATATAGTAATGCAGTGCAACCTCTATATAACAAATCGGAAGGGAACAAGTAAATATTCGTTATATCAAGTAATTCGTTGAACTGAGGTTTGTTATGTACAGGTTAGATTGGGTAAAATTCGTTAGAAAGTGGAAGAAAAATTGTTTTATTCGAGTAGCGAGGAGCAGCAGTGTTTACATAACATTCCATCAAACAACAATGATTGTTTTACGAACAAAAGCGTGTCGAAAACTGTCGCGACATGAATAACTTACTATGAGATAAAGAGTCATACATTGGTGGGGACTTTATATAAAGGTTTTGGTTTGACAGTATTCGTTAATTAGAGGTATTTATACTTTTTCTTGATAGTTGAAAATTCGTTATAAAGAGGTTGTTCGCAAAAAATTTAAAGGTATATTTTACATTGACTGTTAAGGGCAAATCAAGGGGATTACGAAGAATTTGTTAAATCGAGGATGTCATTATATTGAGTTCTTAAGTTCGACAGTAAATGTCCAAGCAAATCGATTCAAGGAGTTTTACTTAAAGTTTCCAGAATGTGGTATGAATTCTTTTTTCAAACATTTTTACAGCCAGAAAACAAGAAAACATTCCGCCCGGGGGTAATCGGCGTCCGTACCCATACGCATCATTCATCGTAAGTGTTGATATTATTAATATTGCTGGGGATTATTATACCGACCAAGGATGCAGTGCCAGCCGTAGGTTTCTGTTTGGATTTCCTTATTGATGGTACTGGCTTTTCCCATCCTTTTACGAAGTAAGTGACGGTAGTTGACGTTCGCAGTCGGTAAATTGGCTTGATCGATAAGTACGGCAAATAGCCACTTTTCATTGTCCATATAGGATTTTCTATATAACTTTGAACTAGTCTAAAATAGTCTAGTCCGATTAAAGTCTAAAGCGCCATTGTCAAAATAGAAAGGACTGTAGTACCTCCGCAGAAGAGGTCTTAACAAAAGAAAATCTACTTCGTCTGTATTTGCAAATTAATATATTCCTTTTTAATTTTTGAGATGGATGGTTGATTTGGATGGTTTATTATCAGTTTATATGAAATATCTTGAACTGGCTCGTTGAATACGAACTACATACACAATCCTACGATTATTACTGAAATTCTTAATTGGTAATCCGACTAATTACGACGCTCCCTTACCTTAAAACAGGTAACAAATTTTCATATTTAATTTTCATATTTAATAATTTTTTTATTCAAAATAAACACAAATAACAGCAATAAGTTGAAAAAAATATTTTCAAATAGCTGAATTCATTTAATTTTGTACACATGCAAGACACATACAAAGCGTATTATATTGTTGTAGACATTAAATGTGATAGCGCGTTGAGATCTTCCACCGCAAGCTGATGTCACTGGCGGTTGTGTGTACAGTCAGCACAATATCATCGTGTAGTTTTAAATAAATGGACTTTATTGATATGGAAATAAAAAGGGTTTTTGTTTATTTTGGTATCCAAATGATGGTTTTTAGATATCAGGTAAAGACAGCAAATAAAGTAAATAAATATAGAAATAATTTATAATGTTTAAGAGTTTCGATATTGGAACAGGTAATTAAAATAATGACAAATGACTTTTGTACTTGTATGTACTACTGATGCGTGGCCAATTCGGAACTAACACCGCCATCTTTGTGAAGTGTTACTTTTGGACCGGACACCTTACAATTTGTAAAATTGTCAATCGTTTCAATATTTTCTATTCCCCAAATGAAGTAAAAAGATTTTTTGGACACATGTCTTGAAAGCAATGTTTTAATTTTAGTAATACACTGCTTACTTACTGAAATTGGCAGAAATAGTTATTGTGTAGTAACAACAGTTGATTGCCATAAAACACAAAATAACAATAATATTAAATAAATTAAATAGACTGGCAGTATAATTTTTCCGTTAAATCCTTTGCTGCTAATCAACAAACCAAGTGCTGCAAAAGACTTTGGATATTTAGTCGTGTACATAATATACCAAAATAAAAAAAAATTGTGATGCCCTTCGTAATATATGGCAAATGGCTGAATTTCATTGTCCATACAACTTTTCCTGTATAAAATAGTCTAGTTCGAATATAGTCTAAAGCACCATTGTCACTTAAGTTCGTCTTCTTATGGTAGCGTCGGGTGACGGGTCGCCTACTTTTCCTCTAATATGGTTGAGGAGGGCAATGGCTGGATCCCGCGTTAACTCCTGAACGGGTGCCGTTCGCGAATCGTTCGTTTGTCGTTTGGATAGTTTGTGGGGAGCGAGAATTGGCGAGCCTACAAATGTAAATAAGAATAATTTTGTATAGACATAAAAACCATTGTAAATTTATTTAGAAACATTTAAATTGTGAATTTTCTTAATGTTATTTTTTGTTCACGAAGTCTTTCCGAACTGGTGGTAGAGTTGTGCTTTATTGTGGGGTGTAAGGGGGAGTCGCCTACCATCAAGACTCTCCAAATGTCAACCTCACCTGCCCGTGGTGCACCCTGCCGGACAGCGGACGAGGCTCTGGCGACCGATGAATGGCGGGATAACTATTTTGCAGGTAGTAGGTTTCGACCGCGGCTTGCAACCACCCTCGAGACAAAGCCATGCCGCCAAGTGACCTAGTCACGTTCCGGCATGATGTCTTGAGTAGCCATTGGAGGAGAATAGGTCCGAGTAATTGCGCAGCGTATGAGAGCCGTTTGAACTCGATGGGTTATGATGAACCGGGTGGCTCATTCTGGAGGGCAGCGGGATCCAAAGAAACGGTGCACCGCTGGCCGACCGCAGGTTGTAGGGGGCCCAACTAGCGTTCTAGCCATTCGCGAAAGGCTGCCCCACCGCCTGTGTAAAATCCCGGGATTGCTCCATCGTGACGGTTGGCGACCGGATGGAGAGGGCCCGATGGCGATCCCCGGGGGGTTTTGGGCGTCCCGCGGTCTCCATGTGAGTCCCCCACCAGTGGGTCTAACCACTCGAGTTGCTTGGTTCCAAACGTTGCGCTTCACTCAACTTCTATTCCTCTTCCCTATTCACCCTATTCAAGTAATGGAAAATTTAAAAAAAGAAAAATAAGTGCCGACAGCGGATGCACCCCCTTTCCCTAAAATTACACTTCTCTAACATCCGAGGAGTGCACTCAAATCTCCACGATGTCCACCACCACCTTGAGACAGAGAGGCTGCACTTATTCTTTCTGACAGAGACGCAGATCTGTGATCGTTCGGATCTGGCATACCTGCATATCTGGCTATATCCTGGAGACCAAATTTCACCCCAATGCGGGCGTGTGCGTGTATGTCAGAGACGAGATCTGTTGTCGGCGTCTCCGATACTTGGAAGTTCCGGATTTTTCTGTTTTATGGGTCTATGTAGATACTGGCCTGGACCGAATTGTATACGCCAGTATTTACCGATCACACACGGGAGCTCAGGAGACAACTCGACTTATTGAATATCTCAGTGATACTGCAGATAAGGTCCGACGACGCTATCCCTCTGCGCAGTTGGTGTTCCTTGGGGACTTTAATGCCCACCATGGAGAGTAGATGTACCCGTTCAAGGACACCGACCACGCTGGCAGAGAAACCTATCGGTTCGCAGTAACTCATGGTCTCTCCCAGCTCGTCCACGAACCTACGCGCATTCCTGACGTTGTTGACCATACTGCGTATTGCTTGGACCTTCTGCTGACAACAGATCCAGACAGATACTCGGTGTCCGTATCTCCGCCATTAGGGACATCCGACCACTGTCTGGTGAAATCTGTGTCTCAATACTCTCCAACCGATACCAGCCCAAAAGGCAAAAGGCGAGTGTGGCGGTACAAGTCAGCAGATTGGGATGAGATGCGTCACTTTTTCGCATCTTATCCTTGGCGGCAAGCTTGCTTTACTTCTGATGATCCATCATGCTGTGCTGATGCTGTCTCCACTGTGATATGTCAAGGTATGGAATACTTTATACCGTTCTCTGATGTATCCCTGGAGTCCAAAGCCCGCGCATGGTTTAATGCTGATTGCCTCCTAGCTGAAAAGCGAAAGCATGTAGCATACCAAGCCTGGGCTAGCGCTCGCAGAAGCAAAGCTATGGATCTCCCAGCTAAGAAGCAGGCGTACAATGCTGCTGCCAAGTCCTGCAAAAAGGTGATCAGAAGCGCTCGTTTTGACCACATTGGCCGTATCGGGGACAAGTTAGCATCCTATCCCACGGGGAGTAAAGCTTTCTGGTCCCTTGCCAAGTCAGTTGAGATGAACTTCTGTCGCCTATCACTGCCACCACTGCAAAGGCCTGACGGGTCTTCGGCCAACAGCGCAAAAGAGAAGGCAGACTTGTTCGCAAATCTCTTCGCGGAATGTTCACGTCTAGATTGCAAAGGTAAAAGCCCACCCACGTTACCTCCATTCGGCCCCAAGATGGAGGCCGTCCAAATTCACCAGAAACAGGTACTCAAATGCTTACAAAATCTAGACGTGAATAAGGCCAGTGGTCCGGATGGCATTCCCGCTGTGGTTTTAAAGCACTGTGCAGCCGAGTTGTCTCCTGTTTTGACACGCCTATATCGACTCTCTCTAAGGACTGAAAAATTCCAAAATCATGGAAGTTTGCAAACATACAGACGGTACCAAAAGGCAGTCGAGCCGACCCAGTCAACTATAGACCTATTGCAATCACTTCCATAATTTGCAAAATTATGGAACGTGTATTGAACTATCGTCTCCTGACATACCTGGAGACCAGTGAGCTCCTCAGTGACAACCAATATGGTTTCCGCGGAGGACGCTCAACAGCAGACCTTCTAGTGTACGTCACGCATCTATGGAGCATTGCCTTGGAAGGGCATGGAGAGGCAATAGCCGTATCCTTGGATATCTCCAAGGCCTTTGACCGGGTATGGCACGAAGCCCTTTTGAGAAAGCTTCCTGCGTATGGCATACCATCTGGACTCTGCGACTGTATTTCTGATTTCCTGAGGAAACGGTCAATTCGAGTTGTCGTCGATGGCTTCTCATCGGACCTAATGGCGATCAACGCCGGCGTACCTCAGGGATCTGTTCTCTCTGCAACATTATTCCTGCTGCACATTAATGACCTTCTTTTATCGGAAGGCATCGGAAGTTTCCGATTGGGGTGAAGCCAACCTTGTCAAGTTCAACCCTTCCAAAACCCAGGCTCGTCTCTTCTCCGGTAAAAAAAGCACATTCAACTTGACGCCCACTTTCCAAAATGTATCTGTACCGATCACATACCAACTAGGGCTTCTAGGCATGACCATCACGTCGAAACTTAATTTCGGTCAACAGATTGAAACCATGGCACAGTCAGCTTCCAAAAAATTGGGAGTCATCGCAAAGGTCTGGCGGTACTTCAACTCCGAACAGCTGCTCAACCTGTACACAGCCCAGGTTCGATCTTGTATGGAGTACTGCAGCCATCTTTGGCATGATTCCGCAAAATACCATCTTGAAGCGTTGGATTCTGTCGACCGAAGGGCCCGTAGACTCATAAGTGACGACAAACTTACTTCTTCGAGACTGCAAAGTCTCGAGCATCGTCGAAAAGTTGCTAGTCTATCTGTTTTTTACAGATTGCACTTTGGAGAGTGTGCGAATGCTCTTTTTCAGTTGATCGAACCTTCCCCCTTTCTCCACCGGTCAACCAGACGCAGACAGAAGTTTCACCCGTTTGTGGTTAGCGTGCCCATGAGCCGAACTATACGGTTCGATAGCTCATTTTTGGTTCGTGTTGCCAAAGAGTGGAACGATTTGCCTGCGTCTGTTTTTCCAGACAAATATAACCCTGGAGCTTTCAAGTGTAGAGTGAATAGGTACCTCTTAGACAGGCGTGTATGATCCTCGTCTTCATCGTCACTTTCCATCAGGTGAGATGGAAGACAAACGCCTGCTAATTATTAATAAAAAAAAAACAACAACAAGAACAAGCAAATATAAATGTTGAAAAATAATATGACTTAGAATTTGAATTGCACTCAATTTAATATGTCAGATGGATACTAATTGACCAAGCCAACTGAATGACCGTCAAACGTTGCGTATTTGTTTTTATACGTCTCGGAGAAGTTCGTCTCGGTATTTTATTTGATTATTTATTTATCAGGCAGCGATTATTTCGCAGTGCTTATTTAGTAGTAAACCACTGAAATTGGAAGCCGCATTTGGCCGGTTCGTCTAGTTCACTTGGTCGTGTAGTACAAAACCGTGTAATACGGTGCTCTCTGTACAAAGCACAGTATCCATGGAATTCGTATCATGAACGAAGCTCCGTTGAACGTATAATTTCATGGTTACTTAGGTTGCATGGCTGTGTGCAAACTAAATTACTTACATCGTTCTATTTAATTTTCGTATCTGCTCTTTGTTTTATAAGTTAAATTAATTAATTAAAAATGTTTTTGGAGTTGATTTTTGGGATTAGTCTCCGACATTGTTTGGCGTAATTAACAATTTATTGAAGGCTTTTCGTATATTTTTGGCTTAAAATAAATACAGATAAAACTTTTGTTGCAGCTTTACGATAGTCAATGTCTCGCCAAAGACACAAAGACGCCTTAACTTAAGCTATATGGCAGAAACATAGTAAAAAAAAATAGTTTGCAAAAATCCTCAACGAATCTATTTATTTTATTTTATAATTATTGTCAACCAATGACATATTTTGTTTTATATAATTAACCAATGACATAACAATAATTAAACAAAAAAATCTTAACAATTGACGGACTAAACAGTTATTACTTCCAAACAATTGTTGGAGAAAAGAAATTTGAAGGAAATGAGTCATGAGCATTGAAAAAGTACAGATTACATTGATCAACAAAAATCTTAAACTTACATATTAAAAACACATTAATATGACATATAAATACCTATATTTCACAGAAATTTGTAATTATTAGTTTTCCATTAAACCGTTTCCAAGTAATGCTCTTTAGTAGATGGATGTTAAAATGTTATTGCGGTTTTAATACAGAAATTGCATTTCACAATGATACAAATAAATTAAATGCTTTATTAATATTCTTCAAAAATTTAAACCTCTTGCGAAGTTTCTGTCATTGATATCATTCACACTGAAATTTGTATAAGTCAACTCAAGTATCGCAAAAAGGGCAATATCGGCACGATCACTTCTTGAAATCGGCCCTTCTTCTGCCTTGTGGCCATACCTATAATGTTTATTTACAACTTATGTTGAGTGGAATATAGACACACCCTCGAGTTCAACTATAGGGACACCCATGAAAGTAAATGGATGCACAACAAAACAGTTTTCAAGGATAGGAAGTCACAAAACCTTAAAATTACCTTTTGACATGGATTGGTGTTGAATAATAATAAAAAATTTGTTACTGGAAGCCTGCGGATATCGGGAAGTATCAAACCTACTTATCGACATTAAAATAGTTTATTTGAATAATTGTTTTTATTACATATTTAAATAGTTTATCAACAGTACAGAAATATAGCAGAAGTAGCAGTATGTTTACATTCAATAGTTTTCTAGATACAGCGATGTGTTTGAGGGGCTGCTGCGAGTCGCCGAAACACGCTCCATACAACACGGTACTACGTCGCAATATGTAAATCACACAAAAAAATGTATGGGCATTTGGATACAATACATAAATAACTACGTAGAAAATGCGTTTACTGAGTTAATAAAAATTCTTATATTTAATGTCGGTAAGTTAATAATATTTAAAAAAATTAACATATTTTATGATAAGTGCTATGCTTTTTTTAAGGTTTTCTAATCTATATAATTTAGATATTCAATTCAAACCCAAATTTTCCAAATCATATTTTGAGTCAAAATATTTTAGATTTTCTAAATAAATGATAAAAACTTAAATTTTCAATTTTGTAGGAGGTCAACTGCGTAGTATTGTGAGAATATTGAAATGGCTGAAAAGCCATCGGAAAAACCAAACGACTAATTACAGTAACCATCTATATCTTAATCACATCGCTTCAGAAAGCTATCCTAAATCCACCACATAAAGCCTAGCAATGATCGACTCTGACTCCTGACCTACTCAATCAGCTCAATTGATGCAAGTTAGTAAAAGGAACAAGCGCTCGTAATTTCAGGGTACCGCACAGACGGTTTTAACCCTTTTTTACCCGTTTTCCTAGTACAATCTCTGGCTACAAATTGAGGGTTGCAGAGAAAGGTTAAGGAGTTTTGAGTTTCAGAGGTTAACGCGTTGGAGAAAAATGCAATGAGATGGCCCAGTATGGAACGCCGCTACAGAGTCGTGTATCGCGGAACACTAAATAAATATGAATGGCAAGATTTTCACTGGGCTTTTACTCTGAGTATATATATGTCTATGAAATATATATAAAATTAATAATTTTATTTTCATGATTTTAATAAATTCCAAGTCAAAACCACAATTTTGTTCGTTAGTTGACTTGGCGTTGAAATATTTCCGAGGCCATTCTATGGAATGGAGCAGGAAGTTTTCAAAAGTGTTACCACATTCTTAAAACAAGCGTTACATATAAAACTGTAGACATTTTTAGTACTAGTATACATAACATAACAATGGTAGCCCAATTTGAATATTTTCTCATTGAATTAATCGACATTAAGTTTTTCTTATATTTTGATGAAACTCATGTCTATATTCAAATTGAAATATTTATTTCTCAACATTGTCAATTACTTGATCTTATTGACGTCAAATAAAACATGACTCTACCACCAGTTTGGAAAAACCTTTGTGAAGAAGAACTGGAAAGAAACTTTACAGGTATAATTTTTTTTAAATAAATTTACAGTCTCTTTATGTCTATATAAAATTATTCTTATCTGCATCTGTTAGCTCGGCAAGTCTCATCCCCCCCAAGTATCCAAACGACGAACACCCTTAATTTAATTTTAATTTTTCTCTAGACTTTTAATTTCTTTAGTATTTGCGTTTTTAAAATTGACTTAATGTTATGTAATATTGTACTTACATAGGTAGTAAGATTTTGTATTACTTACACATGTGGACATGGTCTGATATAACAATGATTTGATTTGATTTGTAGCCGGAAAATATGCCCACAATATACCTGTAGTTAAGTACCGCCATGCCCACGGGCTCGTGTATGTAAATGTTTGTGTTGCTTGTGATTACCATAAAATTATTTTTTAATTATCACGCGTTGCTGTCCGTAGGCATCAGTTTGAAACGCCTTTGTTCCAGTAATTAGACTAGCTACCCTTTAACTACGTGAACCTGTTATTATACCGGTCGAAACAAAAAGAACTGTATGACTACATAGATTTCAATCGTAATTGCGTCTTCCTAACTCTGTAATTAAGTACTGCCACGTTTACATGCCGTATGATTATGTTAGGTCCTATTAAAAGACCAAAGTTACCAAAGTGGAGAACGGGTAGGGCACGACTGAAATGAATCTCAGTTACACGAAGTAGCTAGGTTGTGTACCCTCCAAGTAGCTATGTTGAGCGCATTGTGGCCGACGCACGTGTTTGGTTTTGTTACATACGATCTTTTGAAAATGCGACCTTAAAACAAAATCAAATTACATTTTCGGTTCACGTAGTATGGCAATTCTATCCACAATAGTCAACATTTCGGCAATATTTCTTCGGTAATATTATAATTTTATTTCTAAAAATTTGATTATTTTTTCACTAAAACAGTTTATACTCTTTAAAGTCAGATTGTAAAAAATATATGAAACCTTTGTATATTTCTTAGATACTCAAATAAAGTAGGTAAGTTTTTAGTAAGAGTTAAAAATGTTTTACTGTAAGTAAGCACAATCTGGAATTAGGGTTTGTTTCCAGACGTCCTCAACGATAAATAAGCCTTTTTTACTATTTATTATATTTAACCTTTAACAGGCCTTGCGTTGTAGTGAAAATGAACTTGACCTTTTGACCTTTTAAAAAGTCAAAAAGCCAGGCAAGCCTTTGATCAGGTCAGGGTTTTATACTCGAAATGTTACAAAAGCTTTCACTAAAATCATTCATAAGGTCGTCGTGTAAGAAATTAGAATTTACGTGGCGAAGAACTTAATAATTTTTTTAAAATTACACTTACGGTTTTAGTTGGTATGAAAAACATCAAATTTTATTTGTTTAACGGTTTTGTACTTGCGCCTTTGGTCCCGTATAGATAATAGGTTTATAACACGCTATTGTCCTTCAACATTTAAAATTACTGTATGAACTGGCGTCACTCTCATACAGCTCATTGGAACTACAGCAACAGTAAGAATTAACCATTGTAATAAATAAGAGCGCTGAGTCCAAAGCTCGCACTCATTTTTAAAAAGATACATGTCATTTAAGTTCCCTTTACAGACGTTAAATCATTGAGTAAGTTACCGTCACGGCTAGGCCTTACAAAGCACGTCATAATGCCGCGACATTTTAGTAAAGAGGTTGATATAGACATAAGAATAAAATACTCCCTGAGACCGAGTCGAAGAAAGCGACTAGCACCACCGTCTCGACTCAAACTACTGTCATCCGGCCGCTGGAAATTTCAATGAAAATATATAATCATTTACCTGGAAATATAAAAAACCAACTCAAAGATAAAGAATTTATTAATAAACTAAAACAACTTCTTCTCACAAAATGCTACTATTCAGTTAGAGAATACCTAAATGAAAATTTGAAATAACTATAAATAAAACACTTTTTACCGGATATTATCGCGTATATTTTAGTTAATTTTAAAATTATTTCGACGTTTCGGCATCTTTGCAGTTGCCGTGGTCACGATAGACTAAGGTGTTGTTCATCTATTGCCAGTAATAAAAAAAACTACATGATTGTCAATACATATTAACGCCATCTGTTTCTCAGTCTTCTCGCATAACGTCCCGGATTGACACAAAAGGCACTGACTGTGTCCTGAGTTTGCAGTCTAACAGTTTGCTGGTTTTTCATTTTG
Organism: Marasmarcha lunaedactyla; assembly: GCA_923062675.1. Classification (NCBI taxonomy): domain Eukaryota; kingdom Metazoa; phylum Arthropoda; class Insecta; order Lepidoptera; family Pterophoridae; genus Marasmarcha; species Marasmarcha lunaedactyla. Next base: position 25,175,396 of record OV281345.1, read on the forward strand.
ATGTTTTTAAGTATTGGATCCCATGTTGATGAAAGTTTCCAACCATCTTCTCTATTGAAATTTGGATGTTTTTTAATTTCAATAGTTTCTCTGACCATCCTAGGTATAAAATGTTTCTCTTTTGCTAGGATCTTCACGGTATCAAATCTTAAATAATGGTTGGGCTTGTCTATGGAATGTTCACAAACTGCAGATTTTGAGGTTCGTTTATTTTTAACATCAGAGATGTGTTCTTTAATGCGAGTTGACACATTTCGTTTGGTTTGACCGATATAAGAGAGCCCGCAGTCACAGTCGATTTTATAAACGCCTGGATCTTGTAAAGGGATGCTTGATTTTATTGGACGAAGATGCTGGCTTATCTTTGAGTGCGGCTTGTAGATAGTTTTGATTGAAGCTCGCCGAAGAATGCCTCCTATCTTGTCAGTAACACCCTTTATATAAGGCAGGAATGCTGGTCTTCGTTCAACTGTGAGTGGCTTTACGCGGTTTCTGCGACGGCGACGCGGTGTTTTTAAATCGTTATCCCGCAGCACTTTAACCAGGTGGTTGAGTTCCTCATTAATGTGTTGGGGATCGCAGATTCCATGTGCTCTCTGAAACAAAGAGTTGCCTACGGCAGATAATTGGCTCGGGTGGTGATGGGATTTCCCATTTAGATATCGGTCAGTGTGGGTGGGTTTCCTATAAACAGTATGGCTAAGTGTACCATCAGGATTTCTTTGTATTAAGACATCTAAGAAAGCTAATTTGTTCTCCAGCTCCAATTCCATAGTGAATTTAATTTTAGAATTAAGGGAATTGAGGTGGTTTAGGAATGCAGTCACTTCATGCTTAGGTAATATAGTGTAGGTGTCGTCAACGTACCTCTTGTATATCTTCGGCACAACAGGTGCCATTCGGAGCGCTTGCTCCTCGAAGTTCTCCATGTAAATGTCAGCTACAACAGGTGACACCGGAGACCCCATGGCAACACCATCAATTTGAATGTAGTAATTGTTATTCCACATGAAGTAGCCAGATGTTAAACATAGCTCTAATAGTTCTGCATATTCCTCGGGCAAGTTTGACTCACTTAGCTTCCTTTTTACTATATCAATGCAGTCTCTAACAGGTAGTGAGGTGAATAGAGACGACACATCAAAGCTAACCATAGTTTCATTGTTAGTTAACTTGAGATTTTTAAGGTCACTAACAAAATGGTAAGAATCCTTTACATATGCACTTGTCTTTCCTCGCAGTTGTGAGAGCACAATTGCTAAGTGCTGGGCCAGCTTGTAAGTTGGTGTGTCTAGCTGGCTCACAATAGGTCTCAAAGGTACTTTAGCTTTGTGTATTTTTGGTAACCCATACAATTTTGGTGGTTTTGCACTTGCTGGTGTTAACTTTTTCACATCTAAATGTAACAAATCTTTGTGTTTTTGTATTAAAGTGGATGTTTTCTTCATAATCCTGTTGGTGGGGTCGTAATTCACCATTTTGTATGTGTTTTCATCCGCTAACAACTCCAAGATTTTTTCGTTATATTCAGATGTATCCATCACTACGGTAGCATTTCCTTTATCTGCACGGAGAACTGTTAACTCGTCATTATTGCGTAAGGTCTTCAATGCAAGGCGTTCTTCTCTGGAAAGATTCGATTTCGGTAGACTATTGCGTCTTAATACGCCGGAGATATCTTGCCGTATACTTTCAGAATCTTCCTTTGAAAGTTTGTTTGTGAAAAGACAGTCTTCTACGCGACAGATTATGTCTTCTACCGGTATTCTAGACGGAGTTGGTGCAAAATTTAAGCCCTTCGATAAAACTTTTATAACATTTGTTTCCAATGTTTGTTTTGACACATTGACAACTGTTCGTTCAAGCGAAAAAGTTGATTGATTCTCTGTGGTTGAGTTGATTGAAGGCTGAAAGGGTTCATGAGTCATCCTTTTGTTATTGAGTTTTTGAAATTTGCTAATTTGTTTATTTTTATAGATGTTGTAGACATAGTACGCCCTTTTATTCGTAAAATCTTCAACTTTCGCGAAATCCGAATGGGACAGAGTCAATGCAAGATCGTTTTTTGAATTTTGAATAATTTCGTCTGTTCGAAATATGTCATACCGATGTTGTTGTATTAACTTGATCAGTAGTTTTTTGCTTGCTTGGTGAAGAATTTCGGCACTCCCCCGGATGTCTTTCTTCGGAGATATTCTCACACATACCGGGAGAAGGTTGTTATCCCGACATCTTTTGAGAAAGTTTAACGATGTCAGCAGCCGTGATTTCTTTTTCTTCATGCACTCAAGCGATCGTATTTTGTTTGCTAGACTGCAAACTCAGGACACAGTCAGTGCCTTTTGTGTCAATCCGGGACGTTATGCGAGAAGACTGAGAAACAGATGGCGTTAATATGTATTGACAATCATGTAGTTTTTTTTTTATTACTGGCAATAGATGAACAACACCTTAGTCTATCGTGACCACGGCAACTGCAAAGATGCCGAAACGTCGAAATAATTTTAAAATTAACTAAAATATACGCGATAATATCCGGTAAAAAGTGTTTTATTTAAAGTATGAATCTTGAAATAACTAGCTTAATGTACAGCTGAACCTACAACATTTATATAATTTACATAAACATAAACACACCCACCAAAATAATACAAATTTAAATAAATACCTTCCAGAGAAATGTCACATGATGTCACTATACCATATAATCAACACATATTGATAATAATAGTAAGTTGATATAAGTAAAAAGGAAGGTACAGATAAATAATTTATTAAAAAAGAAACATACCTAACTTAATTTAACATATAGTAGCTACTCACTACTAAATTTAATTCATCAAACTCAATATGTACTTAATTGCCTTTCTAACATACCTACGAATTTAACAACAATACATACTTAAATAATATAAAAACTCGTATAAATAACCAGTAGGATAAACCAATAGGTCACTATTCGTTTTTTTGTAACATAGTAGTATTATTAAACACGAAACGTTACTTACGTTATAGCAGTATATAATGCTTAGCTTACAAAAATATGTAATGTTAAAATATTTAATATAAAATAATGATATAATAATGTAAAAATAAGAAAATAAGGTAAAAATAGAAATTATTATTGGGTAAGCTTTAAAAGAAATATGTATATTATTTGTATTTTAGTAACTAGTAATAAGCTTAATGTAATGCCCCTCACTCAATGCAGTGCCCCTACGAGGTACCACAAGAACTACAACTGTACCTAATTAAGATCTTAAATGTTGTGTGATAAGCAATAAACAAATTTGAATTTGAATTTGAATTTATATATTTGAATATATGTTTGACAGAAAAGAAATGAAAGAAACAATAAATTCTGACTTGCTCCATCATCGGAGTAGATGTAGTAATTTGAGCAAATAAAAATAAAAGGAATAAGTTAGACAGATAAAGTTTTTTTCATTCTCCAGAAAGATTCTGAAAAAATAAAAAAAACTTTTTTTTACTCTCTATGGAGACTCGATTGTCTTGGTTCGTACGTAAAAGAATTTATAAATATAGGTAAGCATCAAAGTCTGTCTCACACAAATGGAATTTTTTTAAATAAAAGTCCTGGTATGTTCTTTAAACGTAGAGTTAATAATGAAAATAAGGCCTTTTAAATAATCATTTAGAGTTACTTTTCATGTTTTAATTACACAGTGACCTCACAATTCACCAAACTTGTCCCAACATATTCTGGTTTTTACTTGATTTTTTTGAGTCTATTGATTTCCAAATTATGGCAGGTTCTGTGCTCTGTGGTATACGAAGTATTTACGCGCGTCTATCGTATACGGAACCAATTTGGGTCATATTTGATCTGAGTTGAACATCCTCAGTCCGATGATTGAATACATCAGAAATTCTGTTTTAACTTACCCACGAACGGTAATCGTCCTTAAAAAATAAGCTGGTCTAGGGCGTGAGAATGTTAAATTTAATATGTGATAACTATCGCAGGTTTTATTAAGAAAAAGGGTAAAGCGTGGTTACAAACTATTGTCTGATTGAGATGAAATAGATCAGAAGTTATAAGTGTTTTCTTTATAATGCAAGTTTTAAAGAAAACACTTATTTTGTGTTTGTACATATATAAGAGATGTGTTTATCTAACGATTATTATTACACAAATCAGTACAGTGACATTAGAAATACTTACCGGTGGCCAGTATTAACTCTTTAGAATCATTTGTAGAGTCCAACAGTATTATTAGAATAAATATTTAATGTATTTGCGTAAGACCCATTCAATTATACTATTGAAGGTAAAAACATTACAGCCGTATCAATAATAATAACTAGGGTGATTTATTTTTCAATTTTCACGCCACTACTCGGCATATCTCTTGCGAAAAGCCACCCTTTTATCGCTAGGGCGCCATCGCTTGCCGACTGGGAAAGGGTGCCACTTAGCAATAGGTCAGACATCTTACACGAAAGAAATAAGAAAATAGTATAATGCATTTAATTTCTTGCATACTTACGATTAGGTTTGAACTATATGACGTGTTTGCAAGGTAAGGGAGCTAACAGGATCTGTTTTCTGAAACAGTGATATAAAATGCCATATTTCCACTTACAATAAAAAAAAGAATGTCTGGGGATTTGATTTGACCTTTATTATGTATCGGCTTTTTTACCACCTAAAGTGCATGAAAATCTTTCATTTTTACTACAATTAAATAAGGTGCCTAAATTCGTCTATGTTTATAGATGATGAGAGCAACTCCATAAACTGAATCTTGTCCACTGCTAAAACTGATTGAAAAATTAAATACCGTGCAATAAATTTAAAAAAATTAAATTTATAAAGGTGAACGAAAAACTTTGAAAACTCGGCGGCGAACTGCCCAGGCGAAAGTAATTCAAACAAAGTAGATAAAAGTTGTGGCTCCGAGGAAGCGATTAAAAGAAAAATTTGCATTCTTTCAAATTAATTACTCTCATAATAAAAGTTTTACGACGAATATAAGGGTATAATTCGAATATTTTCAGATAACTCACAAGGCTGCTTTATGTTAAATTTGTCTCGATGAAAAATGTAATTAAAAAGCAAGAGATTAAGTTATTAAGACGCTGAATAAAAATAGAGATAAAAGATATAAACTATTTTATCTTAACTACTGGCCTAGCCAAGTAGCAATCTACAATCGCTAACGGCATCGAAAACGCGCAAACTCTATGTACTCCATATCTCCATACTCACGTGACATAGCGATGGGCAATAAGGAATTTGGCAATAAACCGATTTCAAACATTCTTTCAACTATAAAAAGCTGCATAATCCAAAAGTAGTGTAGGCGTGTAGGCGTATAGGCGTTGTGGTTAGTAGCCTCATACGCCGGAGTTCCCAGTTTCGAGGCCTGGCCGGAGCGCACCTTTGTGTGATGAACAAAGATGTTTGTTTCCGGGTCATGGTTGTTAATATTTATATTGTGTACGTTTATTCTGGGTCCCTCCCTCTAGTTCGCTGCATGGTCTCTCAGAGATTGCTCTGCTTGCTCTGAGTTCATACAGTGTGCTAGTCTGAGAATCAATCATATGGAGTCAAGTCATATGGAATATCGTGCCTTAAGAAAGGATAGTGACTTTTCTTTTAGCTGATATCTTAACTATAAAATTTTTACGCTCGTATTAAAAAGGTTCATCTTGACTAATATTTGACCTAGGAGTGAAAATAAAATAGTTAAGTTTCTGTATCTATGCGACTGGAGTAAAAGACATGTCCGTTCAACATATGCCTTCCATTTGTAAATCTTCTAACAGCAAAAACTAAATCCCTTAGCTACGCAAGAAGCTTCATCCTGGTGAAAACTGCTGTAAAACCTTGTTATAGTTCTGAATTACAGTTTAATCGATCAACATTAAAAACGACTCGGTCTGGAGTGTAAAAACCTATAGAATTGAATATTCAATGCGCAGTGCGAAGGTTTTAGCTGCATTATTAATTTCTAGTTAGTTATTTAGGCGGGTTTGGGCATAAGACTTTTTCATAGTACCTAGTTTACTAGGACTACGTTTTGCTTGCTATTAAGAATTTATTAATATTAATAATGATATAGTTTCTTTATAAATAATGCTACAAATACACCGACTATAGTTAAAATAAACGATCTGTTGCTACGGTTAACCAAAGACTAAAACGGGGAGGACAGAAGAGTAATACATAGTCGTATATAACGCTAGACCGTGGTATTTGTGGCTGATAAGCAAACATCTGTTGACGACCGAGTGGTGTAGTGGTAAATAGCCTTGCCTCTTATGCCGAAGGTCCCAGGTTCGAGTCCTGGCCGGGGCATTCATTTGTGTGACGAACACGGATGTTTGTTCTCGGGTCATGATTGTTTGTATTTCATCTATAACACAAGCTCTGCTTACTTTGGGGCCATATAGTTGGTGTGTTTGAGGATTTATTATTATTACTATTATCAGTGTTTGTAACACAAATGTGTAATAGAATTTGATCCTGGAGCAGTTTCTTATTTAAGGCATTATTAATATCAAACCAAGACAGCTTCACATTAAATAACACAAAACTGAGTTGCACTTCTCGAGATTTTATGTAGAACTAGCGACGCGGCCCGGCTTTGCCCGGGCAACAGAGCATATATTACTGAATTTATTTTCTATCGTAGTGTCGCATTAGATTGTTTCGTCGAGCATGGAGTGAGATTTAAATATAAGGTTGATATATTTTTTTAAGTTTCTTGTTTCCTATCCTGCAAGTATTTGAAAACGTAAAAGAGTGCTACCTACATATTATAAAAATAAATAACTAATTGATATTTCTTCAAAAAAAAAAAATCAAAATATTTATTTCACAAAACTTATACTAATTACAATAGTTGATGGGGCATCCTTCTAAGCCAGGACACCCCGCTCTTCCATATAATGTACATCATATTTTGTATATGTAGTTTGCGACAATTTTTGGCTCAGTTTAGTAAGTAAGTAAGGTACGTGTACTTAGACTAGCACAAATAATGTTTCTTAATTAATTTAGTAACAAACTAGTTGAATCTAATAAATTACATAACTAGAGTTATAAATAAAGTTTAGTCTCATTAAGGCTCTGAGTAGTTGTATACATAAATAAATAGATAGGTACATATAAAGAGACAGTTATATATTTATATATATACATATCGTATACACAAACATATATACACAAACACACATGGACTCACGTGTTCACGTATACACAAACACACATGTTCGAAGACCTGGTTCTTCTTATCTAATCATAATAATAACTTCTGGTATCTAACACGGCATCAATCGCCATGGGTAAAAAAAATATAGCAAATAGTTATTAAGCTTGGCTTTCATAGCAACAGTGGGCAAACTTGTATTGACGCGCGATAGTTTTATTTTTGCATAAACTCCTATGATATGAATTTACAATGTCCCATACATTGAAAGGTTTAATTGGATAATTATTTTATCGTATATGTCTAAATAGCTCTTTATTACCAAATCGAATCTTTATTACCAAATACTCTTTAAGACCATTTTATTAAACATTAAAATGGGTATAGTAAGTTGCTCGTAAAAGATCGCAGACTTTTCTATAAAAAGGAACAATTCATCAAACATTACTTTCTTATATTTCAAAAGAATAAGACAGAATTTTCGATGAAAGTTCTGACTGGGCTTGAATTCTTCCGACATCTTGAATAATTATCGTTACATTTTAACAAATTAACAAAAATCAATATTAAACTTTTAATAAGTCATAATAATAACCTTCTAATAATAATATTGATACTAACCTTCCTTCATGGATCACTCTATTGATGAAAACTGCATTAAAAGCGACTTTATTTGATTCTAATTAAATATATATCTTTGTAAACATTTTATTTTACTTTATTTTTAATAATTAGCAATAAATACACACGTTTAAAAGTACGTTTGTTTAAAAGTATTATATATTCAAACATAAAGGCCATTTTGGGAGATAAAGAACAAACGCCGTATCGAAAAATCTATGATCCCCTGCAATCTGCATCAAGCCATCTATTATCCGGTACTACGCGAAACAGATGATGTTTCTGTTCCGAACGCACTCAGTTCAAACATTTGTCTTGGTTACGTCAAGCTGCTTACTTATTCGGAAGTTAGGGACGTCCCTGTTGTACACAGATGTATTGGCGTAGAAAGTAGTACCCCTGCCTCATACGCCGGAGGTCCCAGGTTCGAGTCCTGGTCGGGGCATCCATTTGTGTAATTGTGTTTCTCGGTTGTTTATGTGTATATATGTAAGTTTATTCTGGGTTCCCCCCGGTTCGCTCTATAGTCTTCATAACACAAGATCTGATTACTTTAGGGCCATACAGTTGGTGTGTTTGTCTTGGGATTTATTACTATTAATTATCATACGATCTTCTATAAGTTTTTCCAGCGGTTTCGCTTGCGTTTGGATGAAACTCAAGTCCTTTTTGGTAACTCTGCTAAAACTTAAGCAAAATTTCATGTTGATCCATTCAATAGTTCAGGCGTGAAGTGCAACAAACCTCCTCACTTTCGCATAAGGTTAAGATTTAAACGAACGATACGACCGCGGTTGGACTGTAGTGCGACCAAGCAATGAAATGGATTTTTTTTTAACTCAGCTGCCATCTTGGGATTTGTTTTCCATTTTTATTATTTACTAATATTGATCTTTATAGTTTTCCTAAAATGAGAATAAGATGTAATGAAACGGCAACAATTATACAATACTAGCCTGCTTGTCAATTCACAGATATGTTGGTCTGACTATATCTAATACGCCACCCAGCGGTATCTGCAAGGAAATCTATTTTAACCATATGCACTTGATTTTATTGTTAATACTCAAAAATTATTTCATATTGATCAATCAAGACCAAAATCCATTTATTTGCCAATACTCAGTGCAAAACAATTCTTTTTCCAGGTAATGCAGTACCTATCTCAGCCATTTTATTCTGATCTCGAAGGAGAGATGTCTAAGTGGTTTATTTGATTCGTTGCATTCGATCTGTGAATCGGTAAAAGCAGAAAACATAATTATAAAAGATAAGGCTTTAAAATGCGAACCGATAAAAAGAAAGAGTAACAAAAAGGATTTTATCTTAAAAACCTTTCAGCAGACTTCATTTACTTTCAATGAATCCATCCATTAAATGTGTTTTGGGTGTTCTTCCCCTTCATATAGTGTAGGTATTAAGGAAGGTAACTAGGGAATTGAGCTTATATTAATTAGTAAATACAAAACATCATGAAGGGTAATTTTTTTATCCACATTAAATAAATGAAAACAAATCGTTTGCTAAATCGGAATCTACGTACGAGAGTACTATGCAAGCTTACTAAGCAAAGGACCCAACTTGTTGCCACAAGGGTGGCAAAAAATAGGCCTGAAATATTGTCAATCTTATTCCTCATTTGTATTTCTTATTTAAAAAATCTTATTTGAATTTCCCTGTATGTTTTATTTGTTTTAACTCGCAATCATTACACATTACATAGTGGCAGCAGTCTGATTAGAAATTAGAAAATGTTTGAAAATAGGCAAAAAATTAATATTTTGTTCCAATTTCATTGGCTTTTTGGCCTCCCTTCGCATTACTTTTGAAGTTTTTGTGGATTCTTGACATTCCTAATCTTAGTTAGCTCGCATAGTATTGTTAAATTATTTTAGTATAAGATAACACCGATTATATACGTCTCCAAGACAATATGAAATTAAACAGTAATGCTTTTTCCTTTTGAACCGTTGGACCTGTGTTAAGTTCTTCTGTAATTTGTTTTCTATTGTCTTTCAAAATTTTTATTTTAAATTTTAAATTTTAGAGCATTCGCTTCAATTTAACCACATTATTAAGATACAGCTGTGAAAATCTCAATTCTATCTGCTCGGTTTTCACATAGGAGCTTTGAGCAAATGTTAATTAAGTTTGTTGAGAGAAATGTATCTGTGAATGTGTATATTTTGTGTTTACTTTACGTCTTGTAATATTTAATCTGTGGTTTTAATACCTAATTTGAATTGGCATTGTATAATTGTTATACATGGATTCCCAAAAAACCAACAGTTTTTGCTAAAGGTATACAGTATAAAGGTATACATACAGTCAAAAAAGTTATGTCTTGTAGCTAAGCTTTGTTGTATTGATCTAGTAAATCAAAGGGGGATAATGGAATATTTTTTGTAAAAATGTACAGTGTCTTCAAATTAAAATCAAATCATTTATTTATTCATAATCATAGGTAATACAAAGGTGGTAGACAATTTAATAATGAGTACAGCTATGATTCGCCGAAGTAGCATGTTCAAATATATATTTGAAAGGTTAATGTATTTAAGTGATGAAATTTTATACAATTACATGTCACAAGAGATATTTTGTAACAATCTCGCACATTGTTACATGTTTTTTGTATTACATCTTCGTTTTTTAAAAATCGAACGGTTGAGCGATTGATTTGTTTGTTAACTAAAGCGACAAACAATATTGTTGCCTTCCGCGCCGTAAGCCTATTTTTATCTCTGTAAGAGCAAAACTTTAGAGATACAATACCTTTTTTTATACTCGTACTTCAAGAAAATAGCAAAATATCCGCCAGAGATAAAGGAATTGGATTGGACACCACATACAAGAACATTGATAGTTGCTGACTGGACACATTATGTAAAGTGCAATAAATACTAAAGACGCCCACCCGGCGGCGACTCATGTCGGCAAATTGTCGGCGGATTCCCCCGTCGCAAGTCCAAAACATGCTCGAGAGATGGCTACGTTGCGACGGCTGGTCATTGGTTTTGGTGAGTATTGTGCTTAAATTGACTTTGCCAATTGTGAATTCTTTCTTAGGTCAAAGTTTCTTTAACTTTCACAGTAGTATCTTAAAGCCTAACAATTTGAATTAGTGTACAATCAATATCTACAACGTGGACTAAGTTAATTAGTTTGTTAGTTAATTGAAAAATGGCAATCAGCCGCGATTGGTGTGGCGGGCTATTTCTGCCAGTGCCGCGTATTGGTGGAACACGGTACAAAAAATAAAATAAAAATTGCCAAAAAATAATGTCCGTTGGGAATTGAAATATATTATAGGCTAAAACAAAAATAGAACACACTAACAATAACTTAAACTAATAAGAATGATTAATTATCTATATGGTATAATAGATGCTCATACTAAACTTACCCAAAAGGAAAAAAAAAATAAAATAATAATAATAAATTTAATACTTACAATCATAGGCTAATATTAAATCGATGAATGAATAATATTATTAAAATCTTCGGGCTGTAAGTAGAGAGGAGAGTCTTGATATTAGTTGGGCGCTGTAACACGGACTAATACCGGTTTTGTACAAGCATTTCACTTCTTACATCAAGCATACTTGGGCGGTCTGTCAGTGTCATCTGTCAAAACGACGCCTGACGGCTTGTGCCGTAAAATAAAATGAATAAGTTATGTTATTGTGTCGTGATTGTAGTTGTAGATCACCTGGATGAAAATTGTAATTCAGGAACATTATGTTTCGAATTCTAGATGTAAGTTCTTTTACCATTGTCACAACCAGCAAATGAACGTGTGATCCACCTGATGGTAAGTGGGATCCGTGTCCATGGACAGCATTAGTAGTAGGTGTTTTATTTATTAATAGTGATTGTGATTATTGCATCGATCTCGTCCGGAACTAGCTACCTTCCTGTTTGGACCAACATAATTATCACGCTTACGAGATCCTGTTACGGATAAAGGGAAGGAACAAAGACGACACCATCTTACGCCTACGGTCGGCTAAATAACCACATATAACATTTATGATCAATTTGATGGAAATGATATAAAATTGCTTTTTTACCTTATATGAAAAGTACGCAGTAATTGTAACAAGTTACGTGTTGTTAATTAAAACAAATTTGAATCGGATTCTATCGCGTTTGGTTATATTTTTATAATTTTTATTACGATATCGAAAATTTAAAATTATAATTTAACGCCATTAAATCCTGCTAAAAAGTGTTTTAATTAAATATCGTGAAAATTTAAGCAAACATTACGATATTACATTACTAGGCTTTGCCCGTACCTTGCGTAGTTTTAAAAATAATAGGTCTTTACCTATGAAACTGCCGTTTTGCCGTACTGCCGTTTCAAATGAAAATATTTTTTTTTGACTGATAATTCTAATTTCAAATTAATTTTATTTGACAAACATGGAATTCTTTTCCTAAAATCGTCATTTGTTTAATAGTTAGTGTTTTGTTTTCAACGCATTCGAACATTTTTCGTCATCATGGATAAGTTAAAAATTCGAGTAATTATGGAGTATGAGTACCGTCGTGGCAGCAAAGCGGCACAAGCGGCACGCAACATCAGCAACGTTTACGGAGCGAACACTACAAACGAACGCACCACCCGTTATTGGTCTACCCGCTTCCGTTCTGGAAATTTTGACCTGAAAAATGAACCCCGTGGTCGTCCGAAAACTTTGGTCAACAATGACGAATTAAAGGCAATTGTGGAAGCTGATGAAACTCAATCCACGGCTGAATTAGCAGCAGCTTTCGACGTTAGCATCAAAACAATATTTTTCCATTTGCGTCAAATTGGCAAGGTAAAAAAGCTTGACAAATGGGTACCCCACGAACTCAATGACCGCCAGCGCGAAGTACGCGTGGAGACGTGCCTTGCACTGCTCAGCAGGCATACAAATGAAGGAATTCTGAACCGCATTGTTACTTGTGACGAGAAATGGATCCTGTTTGACAATCGTAAGCGCTCAGCAAGTTGGTTGGACCCTGGTTCAGCACCCAAACAATGCCCTAAACGAAAACTTACCCCTAGAAAAGTGATGGTCACTGTTTGGTGGTCTAACGCGGGTGTAATTCATCACAGCTTCTTGCCAAACGGGACAAGCATTACTGCAGATGTGTACTGTGAAGAACTGAACACAATGATGGAGAAGCTCGCACGTCTCCAACCAGCTTTGGTCAATCGTTCGGCTCCACTGCTCTTGCACGACAACGCGCGACCTCATACTGCACAGCAGACGGTCTCCAAGCTACAAGAGTTGGGGTTGGAAGTTCTCCGTCATCCGCCGTACTCACCAGACCTTGCGCCTACAGACTTCTACTTTTTCCAGAATTTGGATAACTTCTTGGCGGGAAAAAAATTCAATACCCGAGAGGCAGTACAAAATGCTTTTGAAGAATTTGTTGCCTCCCGTCCAGCTGATTTCTTCAAGAAAGGCATCAATAGCTACCAATGCGTTGGCAAAGATGCATTGATTGCATGGGTGATTATTTTGATTAATAGAAATAAAAAATATATAAAAAAATTACGCTTAATTTATTTCGTGAAAAACGGCAATTTCATAGGTAAAGACCTAATAGTATCTTTTTTCGGTATATATATTTTCTTTGTTCTTTATTAGTACACATAAGTGAAACAAACAAATAAAGTGCGTAGGTGTGAAAGCGTGACGAAAAAAACAAACTCGCTTTAGCACTTAAAATGTTACATATTAGGGTTTCTTGCTTAGCAAGGCTTCGAAAAGAGTAACCATCAGTCGATCATTTCGGTTCTCTTGTAATTTTTGTTTGTAATCGTTACTGTTGTTGATTCCTTAACTTGTATTTCAAGTTACGAGGGTCAAACTGAAAGTTCTGAGAAAATTAAAAACTGATTAAACTAGCTAGTTATTAGTTTTATTATATCTTTTCAAAATAGTGTCCATTCACGTCAAAACTTCGCTGCATCCGATGGATCCACTGAGAAAGCACAATGCCCACTCGTCCTTAGGAGTCTCTTCGACCGTCTTTTGAAACGCAGCCACAGCTTCCGCGGCGTCCATACAACGTTTTCCTCGAAATTTTTCTTTTATTTTCGGGAATAAATAAAATTGCAAGTTGCGAGGTCGGGGCTGTACGGCGGGTGACCTAGTGACTAGTTCTACGTTGGCGGTGGCGGTAGGCGGTGTGCGACGAGGCGTTGTCTTGGTGAAGGAGGATTCTACAGTGAAGTCGTTTCTCCCGAACTTTTTCCAAGACAAGTGGCAAACAATTGTTAGTGTACCACTCCGCAGAAACTATTTTTCGATCTTTTAAAACAATTGTCGCGAAATGCCCTTCCAAAGAACGAGGCGACCATCTTTTTTCTCATGCTTCGGCCTCTCTTCACTTTAGTTGGCAACTCCTCGGAAGGAAACACCCACTGAGTAGACTGTCTTTTGGTTTCGGGATCATTACAGTTAATCCAGCTTTCAACACCCATAAGTACGTCGAACACACAGAATTTGAGTTACGTCCGTTAAATCTTTCAACCATTTTACGGCACCAATCAACATGACGGAGTTTTTGGCCTCGGTCAAATTATGAGGTATCCACTGGACACAAGGTTTCTGGACCGCTAAATGTTCATGCAGGACTTTGTGCACTTGACTCATACCGATGCCTAAGCTTGTCCAAATCTGCTGATAGGTCACTCCATTGTCAGTCTCTATCATACGCCACACAACACAGACGTTATCTTCAATCGTCGCCGTAGAAGGCCATTAAACCAGCTTTATCGTGAAATGCCAATCGTAGTCTATAAAAACTTTCATTCATTCGTCTAATCATCATTGCACGAACATTTTCTCGACTTAAATTCATGCTGACGTGACTCAAACAATTTTCTTTTTGCCGTCAAATCGTAAAACAAATGATAACTGAAAGAAATACACACTCAATAATATTGGCAGAGTTCCATTTTCAAAATTTTAAATTATTTTGTTATTATATTGTTTACAAGTGGCCAGTTCTAAGAACTTTCAGTTTGACATTCGTATAATATCGCCCTTCTAGTTAACCAATTTTGCTACTTTCACCAATCATGTAACAAATAACTGAGCATACAGTTTATTACGAAGCAGTGTACAGACAGGTCCATTTTTCCTAAGCTCACGCTTCTTATCTTTGCCCAATGACAGCGGGTGTCAATCAGGCAGTGGCGTCTTGACAGCATGTGTCGAGTGTTCGATACGTTGTGTGCGCTGGTCGCATCTCTAGTGGGGGCTATTCTGGTATATGACAGATTTTTGTAGTGGATGGAATGTAGATGGGTATGTATATTTGTGTATGTTTTAATATTTTGTAGTTGTGTTAAGTGAGAACGTCTGTGGTGTGCTGAAGGGAGCTCCTAGACCTTAAGTTCCCGGTTTTGATCCTTAACAACACAAGTGTATTAAGCTGACTGCACGTGCTTTGAAGGAAAAGATAGTTAGAAAATCTAGTAACCCAACTCGCAGTAGACAAGCTCGGTGAACTATAAATTGGCTGAAACCACCCCTTAGTTAAGCGAGGCTGATGACTTAGTTGTGTTGAAATTGTTCAGTTTTATTAATTTGATAATTGGATTGATAATGCGTATCGTAGGATAGTATGCTTTGTTGAAAGATCTCGCGACTGAATACGAGCTGGAGCGACCAATGAAATAAAGCACTAAAACAGTATGTAGTTAAGACAGTCACTAAAAAAGAGAGATGTATAATTAACCCATTATTTTTTATTATAGATTAGTTGGTTACTGATTTTCTATATGAAAACAATGATTCCTAAAAAGTCTATGATATATTATGATGTGTAGGTTTTATTTTTGGAAGTGAGCCAATGTATTTTTTGTTTTGTTGGGTGGCTGGGCATCTGTTCAATATTGCTATTTATTAAGTTGGTATTCTAATAAAAATAAATTTTCTAGACCGATTTTTTTACTATCTACTATTATGAAATAAAAATAATGCATTTCCGACAATATTCTGAAAGTACCTAGGTATACGTTGCGAAACTACACTTTCCCTACTTAATTTAGTTCAAGGCCTGGCGGTTGGGTGGTTTATTTATTGCTAACGCCAGAAATCAATGAACAAAAAAAAAAACAAAGACGTTTATTTTTTCTCGTAGTGCAAAATATGAAAGTATATTTATGGTGCGGTGAATAGAGTTAGTCTCTACTACGTTTAATTTTTTGATATTCAAAACAAATCTACGCGTATAGCCAAGCTTGTATGCATTAAGCCAAAATGACTCAGATCATTCTAAAGGCTTTAAGTGCCATGAGCCAAAACAAATTACAAATTAATTTAATACTAATGACCCAAATAACAATCTCTACATTTGTAATACTACCACATCAAACAAATAATATCAGGGACAAATAGACCCCCAGAGAGATCATCATCAACGTAACCTCTTAATTTGAAACCACTGCCTGATATGTATCTTCATATAATCGTGGGGTTCAAAACTACCCCGGGATAAACCCCCAGTCTGTTCCGTTAATTGAAACTGGGTAACTCCACAAAGCAATTTATGATGGCTAATAAATGGCTTAGCGAAGAGCGTTTGTTCATAAGAGATGTTTGCTTTCTCATAATGGATATTAAAAGTCAGCGTGTGTAATTTTTTAATTGAAAGTTTTAAAACCTTATAAAAGTCCTAGTATGATTATTTTTATTTTTTATTTTATTTTAAGAGTACACGAAAACTTACAGCCTAAAACATTACAATTTCATAATGTAAGCATACATGCATGGTTTATTACCAGTTTTCACCTATGAGTAAACTTATAAATATGGATACATAGTTGTTCTAAAAATTATTAAATGTAATCACAATTTAAAATTATAAGCCTTAGCGGATTAATTAATAGAAGAAAATTGAAATAGCTACAGTGTTGCATCATTCAGTTAGAGACTCAGACTCAGAGACTCAGAGAGAAAAATTTACAAGAAATATTTGATTTAAACTTATTTATGGAATCTGAAAATATATCAACTGTTGGGTTCGAACTTAAAAACTTATTTAGAAAATGCGGAACTCGGCTGAAAAAAGTGTTATGTTTATAATTGGTACTTGCTTGAGGTAGAGAAAATGTTGTACTACTTGTATGCCTAAGAATATAACTGGGTACTTTAAAGTATAATTTATCTAATAGTTCTGGACAGTCTATTGTACCTTTAGAATTTTTAACAGATAAGTGACATCGCCAGTGTTGCGACGTATGTGAAGCGGTAAAAAATGATAGCATTTGCAGTTATCGATGTATGATGGCTTAGATAAACTACGAGTTTTATAATGTGAGAACTTCAAGAATTTTAACTGTATTCTCTCAATGTTTTGTTTATGACAGTCATACGTTGGGTTCCAGACTTGGGATCCATATTCAAGAATACTTCGCATATAAGAACAGTATAATATCTTAATAGTTTTTATATTCTGAAAACAAGATGATTGTCTTATAATGAATGCTAGAGTTCTGTATGCTTTAGCCACTATTGGGTCAATGTGCGCAACGTAGGAAAGCTTCTCCTCCTGAATTATGCCTAGATCTCTGATAGTTTTTACTCTGGAAAGAATTTGCCTATTTAGTTGAGAAGCATTGACAAGTGGCTGAAGTTTACGGTTAAATAATATCACAAAACATTTATCTACCTTCAACCTAAGTTTGTTATATTGGCAATAATTTGAGAAGCTGTCATGATTCTCTTGAAGTTTAAGCGCTTTTTTTTTGTATTTTTACTTTTTAGTAGTTACTGTTTTTTAGTATTTTCATATCATCGGCAAAAAGATAAAAATTAGATTGATGGAAACAGGATGAGATGTCATTAATGAAGAGTATAAATAAGAGCGGACCCAACAACGAACCCTGAGGAACACCGGAAGAGATCTTAGACCAAGCCGAAGTATATCCGCCAATCACAACAGCCTGTGTTCTGTTGTCAACATAAGAACAGAACCATCTAAACAAGTTGCCGTGAATACCCGACGATAGCAATTTCTTTAAAAGTATAATATGGTCTATTCTATCGAAGGCTTTGCTGTAATCAGTAAATTACTGAAACAAAGGTTTAGTACTGTTTCTATACCTATCCTACAATCCGCATTAGCAGCCATAACAATAAGAGGATTTCAGGTAAAATTGTTCAAAAGTTATTTAGAAGAGCGCACCCAATATGTTAAGATAAGCAATGTTCTCAGCAATGATCAAAATAACACTTGTTTTGGATCACGGCCCACATTGTTTTTAATCTACGTAGATGACCTTTGCAAAATTAAACTTCCTTATGGCAAAATTACCTCCTATTCTGATGACACTGCTCTTCTCTTTTCCGCGGACTCAGATACAGATATATTCGTGCATGCTGAAGAGGGATTCAACATTGTAAATAGATGGCTTCAGCACCATTTGCTAACTAAATACAGACAAAACATTTTATATTAAGTTTACCATGCGTAAATCAGAAATTTCCAATTCCAACACAATTATATTTGCTCAAAACTGCATAACCCCTGCCTACACGCAATGTTCTTGCCAATTTATAAAAACAACTAACAATATCAAATACCTTGGTGTTATAATAGATGAAACTTTATCATTCAAACAACATATTGAAACACTAACAGGTCGGATCCGTAAGTTAATATATGTACTAAAAAAATGCGTTACATAGCTAAATTTAAATTAGTGAGACAAAACCTTGCACTATGCCAGTCAATTCTAACTTATTGCATCACTTCACGGGGGGGGGGAGGGGAAAGACGCTTGACATTCCGCCCTTTCCATTTCCCGACCGTCGCTTGTATAAGGAATGTAATGTACTATCAGTTAGACAATTATTCATAACTAACACGGTACTAAAACAGCACAAAGGATTTCCTTACAACACTAGCTTTACTGAAGAACGGAGAAAACATATTGTTTGCCCTCAAAACGTAAATACCAAACATGCTTTTACCAATAGATTCTATCATTTCTTAGGATCATACCTTCATAAAAACTCTATAGTACATTTTTAATTTTCCAACAAAATTACCACATTTAGAAAATAACTCTTCGGAAAGCCTACAATCCTTTATCTTACGAAGGCACTGAGAACTTGCTTGTCGTACTAAAATAGCTATTTCTCATCATTTTACTTTCAGTTTTATAGTTTTACTATACTTGCATAAAATCTATTTTACCTGTGTTACACTTTTGATTAAAATTTATATTGCATTTAATTATAAACTTATTTTTAGTACCTAGTTTTTATTTTGATTTAGAATAAGTTATGATAGGACGTCGCTTGATTGCCTGAAACACAGGTTAACCTAGTTCAGGCGTATTGTAATAAGGATTAAGAAAACCCATCGTACTATACGTGTAAAACATTCCATTGTTTTATTAATAAATATAATAATAATAACAATTATTAATGTTTTAAGTTTTAAGAAGATAGTTCTAGACTATGAAAAGGATAAATTTAATAATTGATTTATTTTGTGCATTTTGCAATTGTTATGTCTAGTTGATTTTATTAACTGCTGTTTACGGTTATTATAGTGTCTTTTGACACTGTCTTCGATTCACAAATATTAGGTCTTTACCTATGAAATTGCCTTTTTTCACGAAATAAATGAAGCGTAATTTTTTTATATATTTTTTATTTCTATTAATCAAAATAATCACCCATGCAATCAATGCACCTTTGCCAACGCATTGGTAGCTTATTGATGCCTTTCTTGAAGAAATCAGCTGGACGGGAGGCAACAAATTCTTCAAAAGCATTTTGTACTGCCTCTCGGGTATTGAATTTTTTTCCCGCCAAGAAGTTATCCAAATTCTGGAAAAAGTAGAAGTCTGTAGGTGCAAGGTCTGGTGAGTACGGCGGATGACGGAGAACTTCCAACCCCAACTCTTGTAGCTTGGAGACCGTCTGCTGTGCAGTATGAGGTCGCGCGTTGTCGTGCAGGAGCAGTGGAGCCGAACGATTGACCAAAGCTGGTTGGAGACGTGCGAGCTTCTCCATCATTGTGTTCAGTTCTTCACAGTACACATCTGCAGTAATGCTTGTCCCGTTTGGCAAGAAGCTGTGATGAATTACACCCGCGTTAGACCACCAAACAGTGACCATCACTTTTCTAGGGGTAAGTTTTCGTTTAGGGCATTGTTTGGGTGCTGAACCAGGGTCCAACCAACTTGCTGAGCGCTTACGATTGTCAAACAGGATCCATTTCTCGTCACAAGTAACAATGCGGTTCAGAATTCCTTCATTTGTATGCCTGCTGAGCAGTGCAAGGCACGTCTCCACGCGTACTTCGCGCTGGCGGTCATTGAGTTCGTGGGGTACCCATTTGTCAAGCTTTTTTACCTTGCCAATTTGACGCAAATGGACCAATATTGTTTTGATGCTAACGTCGAAAGCTGCTGCTGATTCAGCCGTGGATTGAGTTTCATCAGCTTCCACAATTGCCTTTAATTCGTCATTGTCGACCAAAGTTTTCGGACGACCACGGGGTTCATTTTTCAGGTCAAAATTTCCAGAACGAAAGCGGGTAAACCAATAACGGGTGGTGCGTTCGTTTGTAGTGTTCGCTCCGTAAACGTCGTTGATGTTGCGTGCCGCTTGTGCCGCTTTGCTGCCACGACGGTACTCATACTCCATAATTACTCGAATTTTTAACTTATCCATGATGACGAAAAATGTTCGAATGCGTTGAAAACAAAACACTAACTATTAAACAAATGACAATTTTAGAAAAAGAATTCCATGTTTGTCAAATAAAATTAATTTGAAATTAGAATTATCAGTCAAAAAAAAATAATATTTTCATTTGAAATGGCCAGTACGGCAAAACGGCAGTTTCATAGGTAAAGACCTATTATAACACCACTATCGTTATTATCTATTTTATATCTATGTTATATAAACCAGTGGAAATTTTACTGTATGTTGTATTACTATTTGTGAGTAATATTTTATTGTGTAAAGGATATGTTTGTTTCCCAAACAATAAATAAGTAAACATATAAAAACAATAATAAAAAAAGGCAAAGCTACTTCAACCTACGTCTGGAAATGCATTATTAATCGATGATCAATAAACAACAGTATAATTAATAAATAATATTAACGATAAATTATGTCTATGGTCTCGTTTGTTCACAACGTTAAAAAAAAAATTACGGATATTAAGAAACCAAATAATAAATTACAAAAAGAAAAAGGAACTAAAATACGCACTTTAAGATATATTATACTTATACATGCATTCTTAAGTTGAGCCATGAACCCCAAACCCATTAGCAAAACATATACTTATGTTCAAAAATAAGACCGCTTACAACAAAAACTGGCTCCGTGCCATTACCCGCTTTAAACCTGTGGCAAACGACCTTTTACTATTTAATTCAACAACCATCGTTTCGGAGCCAATGCTCAAATATATGGCACAATTTCAATAAACGTTTGTACGAGGACGTAAATTGGCGAATTTCCCATGAAGTTGATAACTACCATAAAGCTTACGATTCTTTTGTATTTTCACGTCCATCGGATGTAAGGATTGTGAATTAAATTGCATTCAGTATTTTAAATGCGCAGAAACCTTTTTTGTTCTTTTGAGTCGCTTTATAAAATTGTATATTGACAGTAAACACAATCAATTAATTTGTCTCTTTTGTGTCAAGTCGCTACCGAACTTTGAGTGTGTTTGCTCGTATGGGATACATTATCGTTTTCTTAAAATGTTGACTTTAGTAATAATTTGAAAACGTTCATATATGTACAGTAAAGATTGATACATTGGTACAGTTTTGTCACGCACATGCAACAACTGTGTGTGCGTGAGAAAATTGTACTGATTGTACACGCACACCAAAGCGACCAGGACACGGTGTTACAAAATGGCGGTCACGCAAAGTTGCATATTACAAGGACACGCACAATAACACCGCGCGTAAAGATGAGTTGAAATATCTATACTGTCTTATAAGAAGTTTTTGCAATGACTTAGCTTGGTACTCCGTTTTATACCAATTAAGTTAGATTGAGGTTCATTAATTTTACGTAAAAAGCAAATATTGAAATATAAAACTAATATAGAAATTGCTGTAACAACAGGATCTAAACATATATTCTCTAATAAGGGAGAATAAGTGTTTTCGTGCAAGTTACGTTTTTTGTATTCGTACATATTATTTAAGATAATATTTTCAACAAGCTTCTCTTTCTTATTCCACATCTCAGGGTTTCTCTCTTTCAAAAGAGATAGCATATTCGGACTACATAATCTACTTCTCTACGAAACATGCAATTTAGAAGAATGTTTCAACTGCATCCTAATGTATTGTAGTTTGCTGACAGCAAGGAAGGTAGAGAAACTCTGTGAAGTACAAATGAAAAAGAAATAACGAGCGCTTTACAACTCAACTGTCACAAAAGCCATTTGTTGAAAAGAAGTTTAGTTTTATAACTTTAATGTAAAATCTACTTGTTTATTTCTTCCAATTCTTCAGATCTTTTCCTTTTTAGATACAACATTTTATGTTGAAATTTTAGTCACTTGCGATAGAGCCAGTTATAAAACATAATATGAATATTCAAATGGCTTCTAAAAAGACGTAAATATAAAAATGCTGTAAATAACTCTTACAGAATTTAAGAGTATTTTTGAAATGTATTTCTGTCATTAAAAGTTGCGCACAATTTATAGTTAAATATCTCATTAGCTCTTTCACACCCAGACTGTACTCTACAGTACCGGGTCCGAGATGGTTTAGTCCTATTACTAGGAGGGCTATCTAACTATGAAAGAGAACAACTATTTTACTCGATTCACTTTATATATTCAAGATATAGAAATAAAAATTTTTATAATCTTAATACTATTGTCGCCGCTGCCTACAATAGAATGCTCTGTAACATTCTTACATATTCCATCTTTTAATCAACTTACAAATTTTGACAGATTTGTAAGTTGCCAGCAAGTTTGTTTGAGCGATAACCTCTTTTATTATATACAGCACCAGCAAGCAAACGTGGCAGTGCGTAGGAATATAATAAAAAAAACTAAAAAGAGCTAACGCAGCACTTCCTTTTTCTTAAACTATGTCCACAGCACAGATATTTGTCAAATACCTTCAATAATCTTTTTGGCACTGATGCGCGGTTTATTCAACTAGCGGTATATTCATCAGGCATCTTTAATTTTTTTTTATATTTCTAACAATCACACCACATTATCTAGCCCAAATTAAGGAACCTTAAAAATTTGGGTAATGGATACTAGATAACGGATAAATAAACTTAAGAAATATATAAACACACATAGATATGTTTTTTTTCATATATCAATATTAGTAATAAACTTAAATAAACATACATACACATCCATGACTAGAAAGCAAATATCATAAAATATCTGCCCCTACCAGGATTCGAACCCGGGACCTCTGGCATGGAAGGCAATTGTACTTACCTCCACACCATACAGGCCGTCAATTGACCGCTATGAAACTTAAAAAACAGGAACTATTTGGTAATTTTTTTGTTCGTAAACTATCGCACTGATTTTAAAAATTATTTTGCCATTAGAAAGCTTAGGAAGCATTCACGAGTAACATGGGGATATTTATTCGTTTTTCCCGAAATTCCAGAGGTTACGCGGGAGAATCCGCCTCGTCTCCTAATGTTTTATATCGGTGTCTTAAGTTTACATCGATCTTGTATAAATTATTTTGAATGAAATTGAAATTCTCGATAACCGCATGACCTTCAGAATACCTACACGCCGCACATATTTCTAATGCATTCCTAATATTTAGTGGGTTAACCCGAGATGCTCACGACCTACCAAGACTGTTCAAACAGAACCCCATTCGTATATTTTACTACGAGCTCGTAATATGTGGAGTTTTAGTTTGAGGTACAATAATAATAATAATATCCCCAGACAATCACACCAACTGTATGGCCCCAAAGTAAGCAGAGTTTGTGTTATGGATGACTATATAGCGAACTGAGGAGAACCCAGAATAAACATACATGACCTTACATACATGTTCATCACAAAATTGAATGTCCCGGCCAGGACTCGAACCTGGGATCTCCAGCGTATGAGGCAGGGCTACTAACGAAGGCTCCAGGTTCGAGGGCATTCATGGTATTTGGTCATCCATAACACAAGCTCTGCTACGCCATACAGTTGCTGTGTTTCTCTAGAATAAAAAAAAACTTCCGAACCTAATGTGCCGACATGGGTAACGCCCCTAACTTACGACGCAAGCGGTCTGAAATCGCGCGCGAAGAGTGGATCTTTTCAAACTCAAGAATCCAATGTTGCCCATAACCGCGCGGTAAACGGTAGATGAGTGTATGTAAGCTGCTTGGGTTTTGCATTACATACAGCAAACGTCTGCCACGCAATGTTGCCCGTAACCGCCGCGGTAAACGATAGATGAGTGTAGGTAAGCCGCGCGGGTTTTGCATTACATACAGCAAACGACTGCCACGCAATGTTGCCCGTAACCGCCGCGGTAAACGGTAGATGAGTGTAGGTAAGCCGCGCGGGTTTTGCATTATATACAGCAAACGACTGCCACGCAATGTTGCCCGTAACCGCCGCGGTAAACGGTAGATGAGTGTAGGTAAGCCGCGCGGGTTTTGCATTATATACAGCAAACCACTGCCACGCAATGTTGCCCGTAACCGCTGCAGTAAACAGTAGATGAGTGTAGGTAAGCCGCGCGGGTTTTGCATTACATACAGCAAACGACTGCCACGCAATGTTGCCCGTAACCGCCGCGGTAAACGGTAGATGAGTGAAGGTAAGCCGCGCGGGTTTTGCATTACATACAGCAAACGACTGCCACGCAATGTTGCCCGTAACCGCCGCGGTAAACGGTAGATGAGTGTAGGTAAGCTGCGCGGGTTTTGCATTACATACAGCCCGTAACCGCCGCGGTAAACGGTAGATGAGTGTATGTAAGCTGCTTGGGTTTTGCATTTCATACAGCAAACGACTGCCACGCAATGTTGCCCGTAACCGCCGCGGTAAACGGTAGATGAGTATAGGTAAGCCGCGCGGGTTTTGCATTATATACAGCAAACCACTGCCACGCAATGTTGCCCGTAACCGCTGCAGTAAACAGTAGATGAGTGTAGGTAAGCCGCGCGGGTTTTGCATTACATACAGCAAACGACTGCCACGCAATGTTGCCCGTAACCGCCGCGGTAAACGGTAGATGAGTGAAGGTAAGCCGCGCGGGTTTTGCATTACATACAGCAAACGACTGCCACGCAATGTTGCCCGTAACCGCCGCGGTAAACGGTAGATGAGTGTAGGTAAGCTGCGCGGGTTTTGCATTACATACAGCCCGTAACCGCCGCGGTAAACGGTAGATGAGTGTATGTAAGCTGCTTGGGTTTTGCATTTCATACAGCAAACGACTGCCACGCAATGTTGCCCGTAACCGCCGCGGTAAACGGTAGATGAGTGTATGTAAGCTGCTTGGGTTTTGCATTACATACAGCAAACGACTGCCACGCAATGTTGCCCGTAACCGCCGCGGTAAACGGTAGATGAGTGTAGGTAAGCTGCGCGGGTTTTGCATTACATACAGCAAACGACTGCCACGCAATGTTGCCCGTAACCGCCGCGGTAAACGGTATATGAGTGTATGTAAGCCGCGCGGGTTTTGCATTACATACAGCAAACGACTGCCACGCAATAATAATAATAATAATAATAATGTTTTATTTTCCAAAAAGATTTACATAGGGTACTATACTTAATCCTATGTACAATTATTTTAAGGTCCGCATCTGTTGCCAAACTGGGTATAGCCCGTACTTCAGCATACAGCGCCTCTATCTTCAGACCAAGTTGGATACATTATAGGTCACAAAGTACAATGTTTTCCCAATTATAACGTAAAAACTATTACTTATAATTTATATAAACAATTATAACTTATACTTAATATGTCAGTCCTCTCGGTACGTGTGAAGTGTGTGTGTGCGTGTGTGTGATGTGCATGAGTGAGTGAATGGGAGAGGGTGAGTAAAAGTGTAGTTTAAGAAGTTATTTACATTCAAATGGATTGTTATTATTATTTATTAACATATACCAATGTATTTTTCAGTTTCATCATAAGACATTGTCAGCAGAAAGGTTGTTACGACTTTTTTGACTGTGGATTTGTGCATCGAATACTCACCTAATAGTTTATTCGTCTTATTGTAGATGATCGGGTCTAAAAAGGGAAAGAATCTCTGGACAGCAGTCGTTTTCGCAGCAAAACTACGATCACAAACAGCATACCATCGACGCTTTTTGACCCTATTTGGGGAATATTTTAACAAAGAATGCTGTTTAAGAATTATCCTAAGTATAAACAGTTGTCGCACAGTCAATACCTCACTATATTCATACAGAAGTTTCGTTGGATACAGGAAAGGTTTAAATGTACAGACTTTAAGAATTGTTCTTTGCGCAACCTCAAGCTTTTTTAACGTAGTTTTGGAAGCTCCTCCCCAGGACGGTAAGCAATACGTGAGTAGCGACTGAGACAAGGCAAAGTAAATCCCTTTGAGAATAGCTGGTAGAACAACATGTCTCAATGTCTTTAATACATATATCAGTTTGCGAACTCTCTTTGCTAAATATTCGGCATGTTGTTTAAAAGTGAGATGATCATCTATTATGACACCCAGATATTTTATAAACTTAACACGTTCTAGTGGTCTACAACGACAACATGTATTAGACATAAAGTTGCAGTAGTCGGGGCAGTCATGAGCAACAAGATTAAGGTGGTGGGATGAGTTGTGCCAAGAAAAAGCCAGGTATTTAGTTTTTTCAGTATTTAGAGTCAAGAAGTTGCTCTCCAGCCACTTCTTAACTAAATCAAAACCGTGTTGGGCGGATAAATATGCCTCTTTCCAAGTTTTTGCAACAAAAATAAGGGCGGTGTCATCAGCGTATGAAATAATTCTTCCTTGACGCAACGCAAGGCTTAGCAAATCATTTATTTAAATGAGAAAGAGAGTTGGCCCTAAGATGCTGCCCTGCGGTACACCGTAAGTTATAGAAAGGTCAGAACTTCTAAAGGAACCTATCTTTACACACTGAAGACGGTCCAAAGATAGTCGGTAAAAAGATCAAGTTGTTTGCCCCTAATACCTATGTTTTCCAACTTTTTGAGTAGTATGAGGACAGAGACCGTGTCAAATGCCTTTGCCAAGTCCAAAAATATTAAAATACATTTATAACCTCGGTCTAAATTTGTTGTTATGTAATTAGTAATATCATTAACTGCGTCATCTGTAGATTTGTTTTGACGAAAACCATACTGGAATTCTGATAGCAACTGTTTTGATTCAATGTAATGAGTAAGTCTGTTATTAATTAACTTTTCTAATATTTTATAAATTGCAGGAAGTATTGCTATAGGCCTATATCTTCCGACTAGGTGTCTTTCCCTTGCTCCCTTATAAATTGGACGTATTTGCGATATCTTCAGAGCTTTAGGAAAGATTCCATTAGAAAAACACAAGTTAAAAATGTACGTTAAATGCGGCACAAGAACGTCTTTGTGTTCTTTAAGTAATCGATTGGAGATGTTATCCCAACCCACACTGCATTCGTTTTTAAGACTCGAGATGAGATTTTTTTACTTCAGCTTCGTTTGTGCCATAGAGGACAAAAGAATAAGAACCTTCATTAGACGCATCTGGTAGTAAATTTGAAGAAGAAGTTGTAACAATTTTTTCAGCCAATGTTTTGCCTACGTTTACAAAGTAATGATCTACTAAATCTACTGAATTTTGAGGACCATCTGATATATTCAATAGCTCTTTAGGAAGTGGTGTATTTTTAGTCGTACTTGTGATCTGTTTAACTGAGTCCCATAGCTTTTTACAATCACTACCCGCTTTCTGAATGAGGTCTCTTTCATAAGTACGTTTAACTTTTTTGAGAATCATGCGACAAAAGTTTCTGTAACGATTATAAGTTATTTTTAAGACAGAATTTTCAGGACTAGATTTAGTTTTTTATGGAGGCGATCTCTGTTTCTAATGCACCTCAGAAGGCCAGGGGTAATCCAGGGCTTAATTATCCTTTTTCGAAGCGCTAATGGTACAGTTTTGGAATTAATTTCAATTCCTTTTCTGATTTTATTTATTAAATGATCAAGAGCCTTATTACAGTCGTTCATTTCATAAATGATATTAAAATTTATATTGTTTATATATTTAGCCAAATTCTCTTTGTCAATCACCGTGCGGGATACAGATGTGAATTGACGGACGGATTGTGTCTTAAGACATGTGATCACGGTCTTGTGATCAGTTAAGGTGGATTCTATCACTAAGGTCAATGGTGGGATTTTCGTTCTAAGCAATGTATAATCTAAACAGGCCTTATCGCGCGTGGGTAGAGTATGAGAGGGAAAAAGTCTATGGTAAGCCGTTAGTGCCAGGTACTTATCAATGTTTGCGTTAGGAACCTTAGTTATTATATCTATATTTATATCACCGACCAGGGCTATATTTTTAAAACTCGATAGACTTCTCAATATTTGATCTAGAGATATCAAAAATGGATCTAAATTGTGATATGAAGGGGATCGGTAAACTGCTAGAATTGCTGTATCTCTATTTCCAAGTTTAATAAGTAGGCAATTACAGTCCTGCACATTGGGCTCTTCAACATCAAAAACGAGTTCATCTTTGATATATGCCACAACTCCATCATTTTGTATCATATTTTTTCTAGATGCAATAACATTGTAACCTCTTATTAAAAGTATACTAGAGACACAGGACATCCAACATTCGGTTAGTACTAATATATCACAATTCGTCTCTAACATTGCTGTTAGTGCCTCAAAGCCCGCAAAGTTGCAGTTTAAGCTCCTTATATTTTGTATGAGAAGCGACAGGTTAGTTTTACGCGGGAGTAATTTCCTGCATTCGCCCACTTCACACGCGTAGGCTTCACAGCTAGTGCTAGTATCAAAATTATCAATTAAGTCCACAAAATAAGCCATTTGTATAAAAGAAATTCTGTTGATACAGGTAATTTTTAAAGGAAAACAAAACACCGGAGTGACATACACCAGTAAATAATAGGTCTTTACCTATGAAACTGCCGTTTTGCCGTACTGGCCATTTCAAATGAAAATATTTTTTTTTTGACTGATAATTCTAATTTCAAATTAATTTAATTTGACAAACATGGAATTCTTTTTCTAAAATCGTCATTTGTTTAATAGTTAGTGTTTTGTTTTCAACGCATTCGAACATTTTTCGTCATCATGGATAAGTTAAAAATTCGAGTAATTATGGAGTATGAGTACCGTCATGGCAGCAAAGCGGCACAAGCGGCACGCAACATCAACGACGTTCACGGAGCAAACACTACAAACGAATGCACCACCCGTTATTGGTTTACCCGCTTCCGTTCTGGAAATTTTGACCGGAAAATGAACCCCGTGGTCGTCCGAAAACTTTGGACGACAATGACAAATTAAAGGCAATTGTGGAAGCTGATGAAACTCAATCCACGGCTGAATTAGCAGCAGCTTTCGACGTTAGCATCAAAACAATATTGGTCCATTTACGTCAAATTGGCAAGGTAAAAAAGCTTGACAAATGGGTACCCCACGAACTCAATGACCGCCAGCGTGAAGTACGTGTGGAGACGTCCCTTGCACTGCTCAGCAGGCATACAAATGAAGGAATTCTGAACCGCATTGTTACTTGTGACGAGAAATGGATCCTGTTTGACAATCGTAAGCGCTCAGCAAGTTGGTTGGACCCTGGTTCAGCACCCAAACAATGCCCTAAACGAAAACTTACCCCTAGAAAAGTGATGGTCACTGTTTGGTGCTCTAACGCGGGTGTAATTCATCACAGCTTCTTGCCAAACGGGACAAGCATTACTGCAGATGTGTACTGTGAAGAACTGAACATAATGATGGAGAAGCTCGCACGTCTCCAACCGGCTTTGGTCAATCGTTCGGCTCCACTGCTCCTGCACGACAACGCGCGACCTCATACTGCACAGCAGACGGTCTCCAAGCTACAAGAGTTGGGGTTGGAAGTTCTCCGTCATCCGCCGTACTCACCAGACCTTGCGCCTACAGACTTCTACTTTTTCCAGAATTTGGATAACTTCTTGACGGGAAAAAAGTTCAATACCCGAGAGGCAGTACAAAATGCCTTTGAAGAATTTGTTGCCTCCCGTCCAGCTGATTTCTTCAAGAAAGGCATCAATAAGCTACCAATGCGTTGGCAAAGATGCATTGATTGCATGGGTGATTTTTTGATTAATAGAAATAAAAAATATATAAAAAAATTATGCTTCATTTATTTCGTGAAAAACGACAATTTCATAGGTAAAGACCTAATATTAGAAGCGTCCTGTCATACATATAATACGCACGACACATATTTACTATAAAATTATATTTTTAATTATTTTTATTTCATTATTTTGTGAATCCATTTTGAATAAGAAAAAATATATGTAAATTAAAGTGGAATAAGTGTGGTGTATGCTAAAACTATTTGTAAATATGTAAAGTTATTGATTAGAATAATATTTGAAAAGTTGTGCATATGAAACAGGTTATTTTTAGTGTTGAACACAGAAACGGGACTAAATGTAAAAACAAATATTAGGAGCAATTTTTGATATGGATAATACGCACATTTCTGGTAAATAATGTGATTGTACCTAATATTTGTACTTATTTTATTTTTACGGGAATTTGTTATGATTGTGAAAAAGTTTATGTAGAGTATAAAAATAATGGTATATGGTAAAACTTTTACTAAACATAATAAGCTTTTGATTCGAGTGTAATCTAAATACATAATAACAATTGAGTGAAAAATAATTATAAAGGAGTGTTGGCTTACGACATATCGAGCGAGTCATGCGGCTTTCCTTAGATTTGCGAAGTCTCTTTCCGATGA
Source organism: Marasmarcha lunaedactyla (assembly GCA_923062675.1). Lineage (NCBI taxonomy): Eukaryota > Metazoa > Arthropoda > Insecta > Lepidoptera > Pterophoridae > Marasmarcha > Marasmarcha lunaedactyla. Next base: position 25,206,195 of record OV281345.1, read on the forward strand.
GATTTTTATATGAGCGGACTTTTCTGAGATAAACTAAGCCACGAGATGTCCAACAAAAATTATAGTGATTTTGTTTTTGGAACGATCTTGCCAAATAAAAGAGCCTTTGGGATTTTTGCGAAAGTGTCTCTGATACATAAATAGGCTTGGCTGAACCATGCAAGCCAAGGTGTGAAATGGGCGGGCAATGTTGCCCGTAACCGCCGCAGTAAGCGGTAGATGACTGTATGTAAGCCGCGCGGGTTTTGCATTACATACAACAAACGACTGCCACGCAATGTTGCCCGTAACCGCCGCGGTAAGCGGTAGGTGACTGTGTGTAAGCCGCGCGGGTTTTGCATTACATACAGCAAACCACTGCCACGCAATGTTGCCCGTAACCGCTGCGGTAAACAGTAGATGAGTGTAGGTAATCCGCGCGGGTTTTGCATTACATACAGCAAACGACTGCCACGCAATGTTGCCCGTAACCGCCGCGGTAGACGGTAGATGAGTGAAGGTAAGCCGCGCGGGTTTTGCATTACATACAGCAAACCACTGCCACGCAATGTTGCCCGTAACCGCCGCGGTAAACGGTAGATGAGTATAGGTAAGCCGCGCGGGTTTTACATTACATACAGCAAACGACTGCCACGCAATGTTGCCCGTAACCGCCGCGGTAAACGGTAGATGACTGTATGTAAGCCGCGCGGATTTTGCATTACATACAGCAAACGACTGCCACGCAATGTTGCACGTAACCGCCGCAGTAAGCGGTAGATGACTGTATGTAAGCCGCGCGGATTTTGCATTACATACAGCAAACGACTGCCACGCAACGTTGCCCGTAACCGCCGCGGTAAACGGTAGATGAGTATAGGTAAGCCGCGCGGGTTTTGCATTACATACAGCAAACGACTGCTCCGCAATGTTGCCCGTAATCGCCGCGGTAAACGGTAGATGAGTGTAGGTAAGCTGCGCGGGTTTTGCATTACATACAGCAAACGACTGCCCCGCAATGTTGTCCGTAACCGCCGCGGTAAACGGTAGATGACTGTATGTAAGCCGCGCGGATTTTGCATTACATACAGCAAACGACTGCCACACAATGTTGCCCGTAACCGCCGCGGTAAACGGTAGATGAGTGTAGGTAAGCCGCGCGGGTTTTGCATTACATACAGCAAACCACTGCCACGCAATGTTGCCCGTAACCGCCGCGGTAAACGGTAGATGAGTGTAGGTAAGCCGCGCGGGTTTTGCATTACATACAGCAAACGACTGCCACGCAATGTTGCCCGTAACCGCCGCAGTAAACGGTAGATGAGTGTAGGTAAGCCGCGCGGGTTTTGCATTACATACAGCAAACGACTGCCACGTAATGTTGCCCGTAACCGCCGCGGTAAACGGTAGATGAGTGTAGGTAAGCCGCGCGGGTTTTGCATTACATACAGCAAACCACTGCCACGCAATGTTGCCCGTAACCGCCGCGGTAAACGGTAGATGAGTGTAGGTAAGCCGCGCGGGTTTTGCATTACATACAGCAAACCACTGCCACGCAATGTTGCCCGTAACCGCCGCGGTAAACGGTAGATGAGTGTAGGTAAGCCGCGCGGGTTTTGCATTACATACAGCAAACGACTGCCACGCAATGTTGCCCGTAACCGCCGCGGTAAACGGTAGATGAGTATAGGTAAGCCGCGCGGGTTTTGCATTACATACAGCAAACGACTGCCACGCAATGTTGCCCGTAACCGCCGCGGTAATCGGTAGATGAGTGTATGTAAGCTGCGCGGGTTTAGCATTATATACAGCAAACGACTGCCACGCAATGTTGCCCGTAACCGCCGCGGTAAACAATATGTAAGCTGCGCGGGTTTTGCATTACATACAGCAAACGACTGCCACGCGACCGGTCGCGGACACCCACTTTATAAAAATTTACTTCAACCTATTCGTTATAGCTGTTCTAAGTACCGAAGTATGTAAGAGCTACTGATTGTAAGATGACTTAAAGATTAAGAGAATTTCTTTAAAGACAAAACATACATTTGTTTGCATGTAATCGGAAAACTATGACATTGCTAAACAGATTTTTAAAATTCTTCCATCATTAGGTGACAACACGAGTAACATACACGCTAAAATCCACCAACCATGCTTAGACTTGACTCAGGCTTACTTTACCTCAATTTTGAACTAAAAAGCAACTTTGTTTTTACTATATAATGTACACATTAAAAAACCATAAGTAGTTTGACAAGTCCAAGCTTGTCAAAATTGGTTACTTAGATTTACATCAATAACAGAAAAGAAAGTAAGTTTTTCAGCCACGTGTTTCATATTTTAAAAATTATACTAATGAACTTATGTCTCATAGTAACAGACGCAATTTTATGATATAATTCAAACTTTACATAAATTTATTTACTTTAAAATTCTCAGCTCACTTGGTTCGTGTCAATAATTCATTGCTTCATAGTTTTGGCAAAGATGGCGCGCATATTCGGAATAATGTAGTTAAACATTGTCATGTCGAAGGATTCCATCGTGGGGTAACTATTTGGAGGTTTCTTGGTATTCTTGTGTTGTTGGAGGCTAAGACGAAGGTCCTTTGACGCTCAGAATTTGCTGTAACGAAACGGAATATGATATTCGAAGAATTTGTGAATTTTGAAGCAAAACTTTGTCGATGGGTGTAGTTTTTTAGTAAGTAACACTAGATTGTTTTTTTAAAATATATTATAGCAAGTAATACTGAGTGGAAATTAACGTTTGAATTTATTTTATCATTTTTGGGATTCTTTATTATATAATCTTGTATATTTTTATCATACTAATCGTTGGAGATAGCCAGTCATATGAAACCTAGGATACTGCGCAAGACGAATTTTTGTACAGTATTCTATTTCTTTTTATTGCGTATTTATTATTTTCTGTAAATATATAACTAGTTAAATTAAACTGTGTTTCCATCATTATTAGTAACACAAATATGAAAAAATTTACCTGGGCTGGATTTATATTTCATTGAACAATCTGGAACTACTTAACTGATTCATTACATTTTTAACATTTGAAAAGTAAATTTTCCAGAAGTAATTTACAATTTTTTATCCCAGCTATATTTCCCCAAAGTTAACAGCTTGTGTTATGGATACAGCGAACTAAGTGTGGGAACCCATAATAAATATACATATATAATCAGAGACAACCATGACCCGAGAACAAACATCGGTGTTCATTACACAAATTAATACCCCGGCCAGGAATCCGGCGTATGAGGCAGGGCCAGCTGATTCATTTTCAATGTCGGTCGAATAATCTATAGATTCGAGCAATAGAAATAGATTCGAAAATGTCAAACAACAATTAAATAAAAATCTAACGAGCGTCAAAAACAACTCAAACGTCAAAACTATCAACAACATTTGAAAACCCAAGCACTATTCTCAAGATCTTTTAAATAACTCCAACAATCGTACATATTGTTTAATGAGATTAAAAACTTTTGGTTGAAAGAGGTAACAATCTCACCTCAGTAAGCTATGACAAGACTTTGCAGAGTAGTGGTAAAAATACAGTTATTTATGAACCTACCTGTGCCCGGGCTGATTCTTCGGCCCTGTATGAAGGCTGCGATGTAAGCGTTGAGGGTATTTTTAAAATCCTTCGTGACTGTGCTGTTGATTTCAACTATTTATCTTTCTAGATAGATTGATAAAAACTTCATTCTGTAAAAACTGCACACGTAACAATTTGATTAAAATAACATTTCGCTTAAAAACAACCGTGTCCTCTCTACAACGCACATGTTCCTTCTCCCTGATATCTGCAGCTTTTCTCTTCTTCTTCTTTTTAAAAGTCTCCTTAAGGCGTTAAACAAGCAGTAGGCCTGCCAGTTTTCATGAGTGAAGCTCTAAAGTGCTGGAAATGTCTTTTTCAGGACTACAGAGTTTTCCAACTAATAAGTGTACATAAATTTGTTCATCTTTTTTCAAAATCTGAAGACAATGTGAATAATAAATAGCTCGTCTATTAACGTTGCTCATTTCCGAGACTGGTGGATAAACTTGTCTAACCTTGTTTTAAAAAAAATTGTGAATTTAATGTGATAACAATGTCTTTGTTTTAATTGCATGTGGTTAAGTAATAGGTGTACTAATCAGCCTTTAGATTATTTGTCAATCTAGTATATAAGTTACAGTGTAATCTATTGTTGGTAAACCAAATAAATAAATAAAAAAGCCCTATTTATTATAGTGACCCGCATCGATTTACCTTTAGTTAAAAATATCTCGGACAAATTCCTCCTTTGCAACATTGTAATTATATGATCATTGTCGTGAAAATTCATCCGGTTGAATATTTTTACTTAATGCATCTGTATAAACTGATATTTCCTTTTTTATTCTTGAACAAATTTCAAGAAAAAGTAGCCTACGTATTGTTTCAAACTTACCATTACACGTCAGTAAAAACTGCAGTCTTAGTATACTTATATTAAGTAAACTAAGACTGATACGAAGATTATATGATTTAGGTTAAGTCATGGGGCTGGCATGTTTGACAAAAGCCACTAAACAAATAATGAGTAAAAAAAACTGCGCTCGCATCGAGCTGTCTGTTTCCGAGATAAGTGAGCAAACATACATACAAAATGATAAAAAGTCACCTATACATTCTCCCAGCAAAAGTATATTTCTTTCTTTGTATCTTTCAAGTACAGTATCTTTACAGGACGACCTAAGGCCAAGTTACAAGGCAAATAATTCTCAAATTATTCACGCACAACCACAATTAAAACAGTTACTATTAAGTTACAAATTATATGTATGGACATTACGAAATAAATAATGTTAAAACAAGGAAAATTTAAACGAATACAGAAAAAAAACAACGCCGACATTATTTTGTATTGTTGGCTTATTCTTAATCCCAACAGAAAAAATAAAATTATTAAAAATACTATAGTACTTACCGTGTCTTGTAGAAAGGCCAAATTGAACTTATAAAAGCTTTCATTCGGTCGAGCGCAAATCCTCGGTCTGCGTGCGTTCTCGAGCGCACGTCGATCGCAGACGCCTTCCCGCTCTTTTAGCCCCCGCGCTAATTGAGCACCCAAATTTCATAGTTGTTTACCGTACTAAGTTTCTAACGCCGTTTTCACGGCGGACAGTGGCTCGTTAACCGTACTTCTAAGTTTCTAACGCCGTTTTCACGGCGTATAGTGGCTTGTTAACCGTACTTCGTGGAACGTGTGCTTCGTCGACGGGGTTTCGTTGTTCCAGGACTTCAAGTGCTGTGTTCGAGTAAGTTATCCGCGTCGTTCTCAACCGCCCTACTGCGTGTAGGGTGGTTTTAGGAAGTTAGTCATCGTTGTTAGGTTCATATATTGTCCCTCCCCAACCCCTCCGCAATGGCTTCCCTAAGCTCTGTTGAGATTAGGAAGAAGTTAGCTGATAGTATCGGTGCTGAAGGCATACATTTAAATCCGGACAAGTTCCGTTTCCTAGATTCTCTCATCCCTCATTTCATGACGATAATGTCCACAATGGCCCCTCAGGCCACCCCAGTTCCCCAGACCCCTCAGGTCTTAGGCCCTCCCGCGTCCCCTTCCTCCAGTGACATGGAGTGCGAAGTAGACGCCCCTCCGCGACGCAAACGCGCACCCACGACCGAGTCATCCTCGGACGCCACCCCAACTGGCCCTGAGTCTCCCTCTTTTACGCTTGTTAAGAAGCGCTCCAAGAAGCGTTCAAAACAAGACCCGGCGCCCTCGACGCCCGTCCCTATACTTCCTGCGGCGTCTTCAACGCCAGCTGCCCCGGTGTCTTCAACACCCGCTCCGGCCCCGACTTCTGTCAAGGCCAAGGTCCCACCACCCGTTTTCCTTCGGGAAAAGGGTAAATGGACTGAGGTCTCGACATTGTGCAATGAGCACAAAATCCATTACACCCGAGCGGTAAACTCGGGTGAATCTATTAAAATCACTGTCTCGTCGATAGACGGTTTCCGAGCTTTGACTAAGCTCCTCACCGATAAGCAATATGCTTATCACACTTATGCTCTGTCAGAAGAGCGTAAGATCAGAGCGGTACTCAGGGGAATCCCGTTCGAATTATCGAACGAGGCCATCCTGGAGGATCTGCAGTCCCAAGGCTTCCCGGCACTCGCGGTGCATAAAATGCATAGCAAGTACGGGAGGCAACACCCTCTCGCTTTGGTGATTCTCGCCAACGTCCCCAAGTCCAGAGAGATCCTGAAAGGGGTTAGCTCTATTTGCGGCCTCTCTGGGATCTCAATCGAGGCGCCTCATCGCCGCGGTCATCCCGGCCAGTGCCATCGGTGCCAGTTGTACGGGCACGCGGCAGCCAACTGCCGCGCACCGCCCAGGTGCGTCAAGTGCCTGGTCCCGCACTTCACTAAGGAGTGCAATCGCACTCCTGAAACTCCCTCTCCTCCCGATTGCGTGCTTTGTGGCCAGTCCGGCCACACCGCAAACTACAGGGGCTGCCCTCGTGCACCCCGTTGTATGCGCTCCAATTTCAAAAGGGCGGCTCCCAAACAGGCCCCGCGCCTTTCTCAAGAAAACTTTCCGCCGCTGCGTAGCCGGGTTCCTCCGGCTGCAAAGCCTACTCAGCCCAAGCCTGCTCCAGAAAACTGGAGGCAGCGTCCCGCATCGAATCCCATCCCGGCTCCTCGCCCATACAAACCCACTCCTCAATCCTCCGTAGCAGACGATATGCGTATCGTCTGCGACGCTATTAAAAATGTCGATATTAGTGAAATCGCAGTCTTAGCCCGTAAACTTAGGGCTTCACGTACTCCGACAGAGCGTTTGCTAGCTCTGGCGGAGCATAGTTCCCTTCTCAATTCATTGTAGGTTCATTTAAATGAATTGATCCCTAAATCATGCTTCGGCCGACCTCTGCCCAGCCCCGGCTTCACCGGAGGCTGCCCAGAACGGCCACCAACTCATGTCCCTTTGAGCACCTTCAGTGCAACTTTCACTACAGGCGGAAGACCCGCTAGCGGGTCTCTGCCAGCGCGCCCAACTTCCCGACGGGTGTCGCTTCCGATGAAGGCTAAAGGTATACGCTTACCACAGCCAACAGGTGGTTTTTAGTGGGTAGGTGCCATTCTGGTGAGTCCCACATAACCCCCCCGCAGAGGAATTTACCTGCGGGCGGGTATGCATGACGCATCTTCCACCTCCCTCCCGTGAGGGTGCCTCGGCAGCAAAATAAAAAAAAAAAAAAAAACGAGCGCAAATTGAAATAGGTTCCTACGATCCAACAAGTTCGCAGACAATTGTTATTAGAGGTGGCCGCTTAGTGTCTCTACCGACAGTCCCTTCAGCTAATTTGTTCGTGTTTCTTAAAATTCTCAAGAACGTTATTTTGAAATGCAAAATTGTTTTTTGCCGGCTTTGTATTTAAATTAACTCTCAAGATACTGGGTTGGTCCTAAAGTTACGGAAGAATATAATCGAGAACCGTTAGGAACTCAGAATTAACATTGATTGAATAATAATAATAACAAATCCCCAGACAAACACACCAACTGTATGGCCCCAAAGTAAGCAGAGCTTGTGTTATGGTTGATCATACAGCGAACTAGGGAAACCTAGAATAAACATATATATTTAAATATCAACTATGTTCATCACAAAAAATGAATGCCCCGGCCAGGACTCTAACGTGGGACCTCCGGCGTATGAGGCAGGGCTACTAGCCACTACGCCACTCGGCCTCTAACTTCAATAGACAATAACCTATCTGCTGTGATTTGCTAAGACAAAAATTGGTCTTATCAAATATAAGTAATAAGAATAAGTTCATGTGTACCAAGGTAAAGATTTAAGTCAATATGTCGGATTGTACACTCATGTGTTTAAATCAGAATTTATTAACACACAATTTACTACTTATTATCATTATTAATCCTAAGAACAAAAATAACTTGATCAAACTTACGAATTAACATAAATCACATTGAGCTCACTGACAAATCGTTGCCAGTATCAGTCCCATTTCTCGGAAGAAAAAATATTTTACGAGAAAATAATCACCGCAAGGGAGAAAAATAACTTCTGTCGTATTCGGTACTTCACCGCATTTGGTCGGATCATTTAGCACTTGATTTGATTAACGGCTCGGGGATTCCCCGAAGGGTGTAAGCGCCCTTTTATAGATGTAAATATACGAAAACAATATTGTATTAGGAATGAGAGGAATGGCTGACACGGATTGGAAAGAGTTGATAAATTGTCTTGTGGATTATTTTGTGGATTGAAAAATGAGGGCAATGATGTGGTTTAATTTTAAGGAGTTCTGGAACTTAGTTAACAGTCAGTATTGCAAGTGGTGCCTGAGTGGTTTAGTGGGAGTAGCCCTGCCTCATACGCCGGAGGTCCCAGGTTCGAGTCCTGGTGGGGCATTTATTTGTATAATGAACACATATGTTTATCTTTGGGTCATGGTTGTTTATATTTCAATATTTATGTTTATTCTGGGTTCCCGCCAGATCGCTGAATGGACATCCATAACACAAGCTCTGCTTACTTTGGGGCTGTTAGTGTGTATGTCTAGGGATTTTTTTGCTAAGTAAAAAATTTTTGAGAATGAATACTAACCTACAAAGATACTGTTCGGGACGAGTGGTGGCCTCCATTGTGACATTATTCGGTACTATAGTAAAAAAACCTTATTTTTACCCAACCTTAAAAATTTTATTGAAATTATTGTATTTTTAAGTATTAAGTTTCTAATTCAGAAAAAAGGCAGTTTATATCAAACAGCGGTAAACGAGATAATCGTACGTTAAAACATTTTCAGAAATGAATATAAAGTTTCATAAAACATATCATTTTGAATCTCTAGCCGGGTTTGTGTTCATTTCTATTCATCTCAAAAGCCATTTCACTGAAATTATTAAGATTTGCTTTAAGGAAACTGAAATATTCACATCAAATGAAATTAGTGAAATTAATATTTCGCTTTCTGTAGGGAAGTTCTTCAGTGTTTCACATTTCAAAATGTTTTTTTAAGCTTCCTAAGAAATGTTATTTCATTAAGATGAAAATTTCAGTGGGATGAAGGAGCTCCGAGCATTAATGTTATTTTCAATAGAAGTTAACACTCTTGTAAGGTAGCTATTTATTTAGAAATGATTTCATAGATGTCCATAAGAAATTCAACGTATTTCAATTCATATCATTATAAATCTCTGAAATGTCATAATAAGATTTTTTTATAAGGAGGTTTAATCGAAGAAGTGGGATAACGCTACAGGGGTATTTATCACTTAGCTGCTGGATTTTTATCATAAACATACTGACTATCGATATACGTATCTATGGTTTAAACGCGTTTGTCTACAGACTTGGAAGGTTGCATAGAGGTTTGAAGTATTACAGTATATAGCGATAAGTTGGGGTGTCGTAGTTTCTGTTAGGCTGCTTTGCACATATTCTTTCAAGCGTTAATCTAAACTGCCGGGCGGCAAAGCCTTATATACGTAAGTGAATGTTTGGGAAAAATGCTTTTTACAAGGAAAAAATCTACGTTTATCCAAGTGCAGTACTGGTTGTCTTTGACAAAATAAAATATACCAATTGGAAAAGTTTAACAAATTATAAAAATTGTCAATCACATTATAAAACCACAGGTTTATGTTCGTCATATAACTATACCACCCCTTTAGGCGTATACATTGGCGATCAGCCATACCACGGCTCAAAAACGCCTGTAACGTCCGAAACATAATTCAATTCTGTAAACGCAATGTATATGAGCAATTTATTACAGCCCTGGCGGGGTGAGCCAAAAAGATAAAAATAAAATTAACCATGACACCATTTTAGGTCTTCATAAGTATTGATTTAATTTGGAGTTTAAGTCATTATTGCAATATGTCACGAAAGGTACATTTTGAGACACACATCAAGAGATTTGGTATAGACTTGTTTTGATCATTTTTTTCTTAGCTAATGGTAGGTATGGCCTCCAAAGTAAGAGAGCTTGTGTTATGGATGACCATAGGTACAGCGAACTGGGGGGGAACCCAGAATAAACATACATATATAAATACAAACAACCGTGACATCTGTGCTCATCACACAAATGAATACCCCGACCAGGACTCGAACCTGGGACCTTCGGCGTATGAGGCAAGGCCACTACGCCACTCGGTCGTCAAAGCCGTAGGTGATTCGCTGAAAGCGCGGGGATTCAAAGCCACATATTACTTCAAACCTGTTCAGAAAATTCAAAAACCAACGCACCGTCGTTTTGAATATTTATGTTAATATTTTTTTATTTTATCTTTAAAAGATATTAATGAAGGGTCTTAATTAAACCTTAACCTATTTCAAAATATATTTTTGTTGACAACGTTTGCATATTGTAGAATGGAATTTACTCGTGCAGTAGCAAATTGATCAATACATCGTCATTATCGTCTGATCGTGGTGAAGCGTGTTTTCATTACGGCTCAATCGGCTTTTCGTGCCCCTTAAGTGCAGATCGTAGTCATAGATAGGATAGGAGGGATAGAATTCAGGGCCCTCTTATAGAAAAGCAGCCGCAACGTCACTTAGACAGTATTACTACCCCTAAAGTACTTGTGGCACGATTTGTTCCACTTGCATGAAGGTCTCATTCTAGCTAATTTACTTCGTTACATAAAAGAAAATAAGGACTAAATATTGTATGTGCCTGTTTAAAATAAAACTACATAGTCTTAATAACAATTCTGTAAAGACACCAGCTTCATCTTAATAATGTGACAGTTTAGGTGATATATAAGCCATCGCGTTTCCAAATAACTTCGCAAGTATGTTTTCTCTCGATGATTTCTTTAACCGTCTAAACAGTCGACTTAAATTTAATTAATAGCTAAACTCGACGGTTCATTTCACAGTCACCAGGATTTACCCCCGACACGTAAGGTTGTGAAGCAAGTTCAACTGCTGCAAAAACATATTCTAACTCTTTCTTCGTGTTCGAAAAATGTCAAAAGAGAACTTATAATGTTGCATTAGTTAACCAGTATCCAGTATATTTCCTAATTACAATAGTGACAGAATCGCCCGTCTATAAGTAACTTGAGCGGTTGCCAATGTTGGTATTTAATAAAAGTTGAGGCCACCATCTGTTTCTATTGCTGGCCATCAATTTCGCGCCAATCCCGGACTTGCCCATTATACATTTGTATCTGTTATACAGGGTGTTTTAAATTTATTAGAGATATCTCAAAATGAGGCGGATTTAATGCTTGATGCTGTGATAGGAACAATGTGTAGGACATTTTAATTCAAATTACGTTTTAAATTTTTCAACCTTAGGGTTACAAGATTAAATCACTATTCATTTGTAACCTTAGACAAATCCAATAGCACGTCCTTCGAGGTTTCAATGTCAGACATCCCAAAAATTTGCACATATTAAGGTCAAATACAAGATTGAGCAATGAAAATTTAGTTTGTAAACCTTTTCTAACATATCTGATTTTCCAGTTTTAAACACACTCTGTAGTTAAACAACTACACTCGATGGTGATGGGTTCAGTCATATAGAAGTAGATTATGCTATAAATCCAAGCTATTTGTTGACTTCCATCGGTTTTTAGTTTTCCATTCTGCATTTAATGAAAATTCCGTAAAGTTTTATTTTATGCCGACTCTGTATTCAGTTTTATCGCTTACTTTTTTTATAAATGAAATTAAGGTGAGTACGACACATATTTTAAAAATACTTTGTTGTTTACCTCAATAATAAATATTGTTTAATTATAATATATTTTACATAGTTCCTGTGCAAACATTCTCTTAAATAAAAAAGCGAATAAATATCATGTTACAAATACAATAATCTTTGTTGTAATTAAACATCGTAAAAGCAATGAGTGAGAATTGGTTTTCTAGAATAATTTATTGTATCACTTTGGCTCACTTGCAGATATGAACTAGCCGGTTTGTTAGTTAGAAAGTCCATCCGTCTCTTTCTATTTCTAATGATTTGATAGACATAGACCAATATTTAGCCTAGTTCCTGTGCCTGCTTAGGCGCAAAACAAAAAAAAAAAAAAAACTAACAGAGCTGCGCATGTGGGCCTAAACGATTTATTGATCCGTAAAATATGGTTTGATCTATCTAAGTAGTGATATATTTGTAAGGGCTGACTATTCAATTCTCAGATAACTTTTATCAGTAGAATCATTTTTATAACTTGACAAGAATTTCTGTAGAAAGTTTTTTCAAGTGTCAAAATTATTCTACTGATAAAAGTTATTTGGGCGTTGAACAATCAGCCTTTAGCAAAATAGAACAACAAATGTGTTTGTTGGGACAACTAGAGTAAAGTATTTCGTAAAATATTTAGTGGTTAAATACGCAGAACCGACTTTATTTTTCACATGAATATTAACAATTACACTTCTGTTTTAGTAATCCACAATGACACATGTCCCAGCATGACTTAATAAGCACAGTATCTTAAATACGAAAGGACGACGGAAATAGTTCTCAACATTGTCTTTTGGCATTGTTAAATCTAAAGTCCCTGTTTCTCTGTTCCAAAAGCTATTATGGCGTTCGGAAAAAAAGGTATAGCGTTAATTTATAAATTGCCCAAACGCTAAGAGAAGCAGTAAATTTGAGTGTTTAGAACATTCCTCCATGAACGTTCTATTCAACGCATTGTTAACCCTTTGAGGGTTAAATCAAAGGGATAAAATCTAAAGTTTTATGACGTCACAATGTATTTACAGCGTTTCAAAGAGTTAAGCATCTTTTTCACATCTTTTCACCACCGACCTACGTTACAAAAAGCAAAGAGATATTCACAAACAGGTCTTCTACCACCCATAAAGAAAAACAAATTAAAAATATACTTCCTCGTCGAATCCGGCTTACTCCGCGCCAGAATTCCGTGGCAGTTAATTTTCCAGTTGAAAATTTGCTGATCAGTAATCGAGTTTCCAGCCACGAGCGGGCGTTGGCGGCAATGATCAAAAATATTGGATTATTTTATTAGGTCCCCTCATTCAGTTCGTTTTTTTTTTTTGCATTTTGTTTCTTCCTTGTCTATTCGAAGGGAAAACAAAGTAACAATATTGGTAAGATTGTACTTTTCTAATGCAACCGAAGAAAAAATGAATTGATGCGTTTTTTGATGTGATATTATTGGTTCGTGTTATAAAAGTGATAACAATCTAGTTTGATCTTATTAAATAAACGGAAGACAGGCATAGTTCGTACTTGAGAAATAGACAAATAGTTAATAAGGTCGTTTTTAAAGGACGTATTGAAATGTACATTTGTTAGTACAAACAAAAAGAGATAGATGAGATAAGATTGAGTTATTTAAATTAATTTTCATTTCCGATACCTCCCTTTTTTGTTTCTTTGCTGTTAGGCTAATCTTAACCCGAGCCTTAACCGAATCTTAATTAATCGGAATATTTAGTACTTGATTTGATTCCACACAGGATGTAACCGCACTTTTATAGATGTAAATATACGAAAACAATATTGAATTGGAATGTGAAGAATGGCTCAAACGGATTGGAAAGAGTTGATAAATACAATAAAAAAACACTTATAAAAAAATGTTTTTAAGTCTTGAATTTCTAAATGGAAAGGTCAGATTATATCAAACAGCGGTAAATGAGATAATCGTACATTAAAACATTTTCAGAAATGAATATAAAGTTTCATTAAACATATCATTTTGAATCTCTAGCCGGGTTTGTGTTCATTTGTATTCATCTCAAAAGCCATTTCACTGAAATTATTAAGATTTGCTTTAAGGAAACTTAAATATTCACATCAAATGAAATTAGTGAAATTAATATTTCGCTTTCTGTAGAGAAGTTCTTCAGTGTTTCACATTTCAAAATGTTTTTTTAAGCTTCCTAAGAAATGTTATTTCAATAAGATGAAAACTTCAGTGGGATGAAAGAGCTCGGGGCAATAAAGGTATTTTCAATGACGTTATCACTTTTGTAAGGTAGCTATTTATTTAGAAATGATTTAATAGATGTGATTTTAGATAAATTCGTCAAATGTCCGTAACATTAAAAATCTGTGTGCGTCATATGTCAATGTCGTAATATATTTTTTTAGAAGGTTTTCTTTAAGGAGTTTAATTATGTTGAACATTTGCTGGAGGATTTTTATTTTAAAGTATAAACCTACCGACTGATTATCGACGCACGTTTAGTTTACACGCGTTAGTCTACAGACTTGGAAGGTTACATAGAGGTTTGGATTATTACTGTGTAGCTGATATGTTGGGGCTATGAATGTCTGGAACAAGTGCCGGTCGGATAATGCCCCCTTAGTTGCTATCTCAACCTTTCCTTTAAGATTGAGTGGAGTAGTGACGTAAACTATTGATACAAGGTTGGATGCACTTAATGCTATGTTGCTTTTGTCCGTTTAATGTCTGGTTAAATAAACAGTCAGTTTGGTCTCAAATAAAACTATCTATAACCAGATTTTTTTTAAATTATTTAAATAGTAAACATGACTTACAAACCAGATTTGACAAGGATTTGACGCTTGAAGTGTGGTTTCTCGACTCCAGTGAGGAATAAAATGTCCTCAAGTCCAGGACGAAATTGTCAAGTAAACACTCTGCGTGCATCGACAAACAGACAGCATTTGTATTTAAATAACACAGAGGATAACTGTTATCCTGAAATTTTAATGGAAACTGGAATTTTTGCTAATAAATAGCTGGCTGAAACTAGTTCAAAGAACAATGATTTCGTGTCTAAGCTATTTGCCAGCGAGACATTCCATCACCTGGTTTCGTGGTGCGTTTTCTAATACTTCAATTTAATATTTTTTATAAATAAACTCGATATCATCTTCATGATAGAACGCTGACAAACAATTTCATCCTCTATCCGTATCTCATTACATTCTACAAGAAAATTATTTTAAAATTTTCTTTAAAATAAATTTCTGCTTAGCCAAAATTTTTTTAAAGCTTTGAAAAGCTAAACTTTGTATATTTCGAAAAATAATAAAATGTATCAAGTGATTTGGCCAAACCTATCTAGAACTAGTTCACTAACCAGCACAGCTCCTAGACCTAGCTGCAAATATATATAAAACATAAGGAAAATAAATCAATTTATTGCCGCTACAGCCAGCGCCTGTTTGCCGTCTAATTGATTTACTTAGTAAAGGTATACTCGCTTCAATTAAAATGATCATCCTTTTATTGACATAAACTTGTTAATAGAGACACTTAGGTTTACTTACACTTAAGTTCAAATTAAGGTTGATTTTCGCAAAAACAATTTAAAGGTTAGTTTATACTAAACGTTGGTTGAAAGCTTTTATTGTTTTCTGTCTACTTAATAATCAGTATCTATATTTTTTTTGGTTTTCATGAAATCAGACATTTTAGAAAGTAATTTTTAAAGACTTCACTTGTAAAAGCTAGTTTGAAATATTATACCGATATTAAAACATCGGAAAACTGGGAAATCATAACTTGTCTTGCACAAGGGAATGTCTTTCAGAGTAAGTACCTACTATTACCATTTCGTTTTGAGGTCGGTGCTCTGTATCATTTCAGAACAGATATAGTGGTACAGCTTTTTACAGAAAAATCAGTACCACTAAGAAAAACGACTTTAGTTGGTAAAACGAATATAGGAACAAAATTTTAATAAGTTAAGTACCACCGTCGTACTAAATAAATGTTACTAATAGCTATTTAGATACTATCTATAGAGAGCGCTTACTCTTATCTCAGCTAAATGGTCAAACAAAAAGCGACTTTGTTGTTTACTATGTAGTGATGGAAATCGAATTTGACAATTTTTTAAAAGACTGCTGTCACATGTTCCGGAATATGAAATACGAAGTATCAAACAAGGTCGTATTTCATTTGATCATTACGTTTAGCACGTTTATAGATTCCAGCCTAAGAGACGGCTTGACCAACTGACAAGCTAACACTACAGGTAGCCTCCCTTCAAACGACAAGTAAGTTGTAGTAATGTTATATCTTCTCGTGAACGAAAAAAAAGCATTCACACTTAAAAAATGGCGTTCATACGAACCATGATCAACGGTCACTTGGGTTTCAATAAATCATTGAGTACAATTTAAATGAATGCGTAAAGAAATTAATTAATGTGACATTGGCCCGTCATTAGTAAACATTTAAAACATTATAAATTACTTTTTAAAGGAACGTCAATTTGAGAATAATAAATTGTGTAAAAAATGTTCAAGTAGATTTCATAAGCAGCTTTTGTTCGAATCGAAGGGATACCAAATGATATCCCTTTGTGAACACAGTTCATGCATGTAGTCGTAAGTTTGCATCTAAATCATATAAAGCTTAAAATTCGCTATGTAAAGTAATTTTTAGGTACTTTTTATATATTATTAGTTATATTATAGCTAATGTATTTTAAGCTATATTATAAGCGAATGTATTGTGAAGTGAAACTAATGATTAATAAACCATTCTCTTTTAGTTTCATTAATTCTATTTAAAACGTTTGGGAGAGATCTGTGTGGAATATAATGAGGTTGTTGTAGAAGCTCGTTTTCTATTCCAATAAAATATTTATAAAATTTAAACTTTTACTGAGGGGACTGTAAAAAACCTTCATTATGATCTTGGTCATAATAATTAATAAGTCTTCAAAATGTAATGCCTTTTTTTTGTTGTACGAGTAATGAAGTTATTTATTTTGTTATGCTCGAATTAAAATAAGATTTTCTGTACACGTCTCAGTGATTTACGAATTTTTGAAAATCATTTAGATTTCTTCTTATAATTTAGTAGTTCCAACAGATGTGATTGTGGTGACCATGCCTCGACCCACTGTTTTTTCATTCTCGACGGTTATTGTTAGTAAGTACTATATAAAGTGATAGCTTTAGAAATGTTAATTTAGCGATATAGATACGCGTTTTGATGATTGGGTGAAAGTACATCATCAGATCGCTACGTCAGTATGAAATGGCTGGGCGCTGCGTCGGCCGGAGGAGAAGTGTGCTTCCTTATTCACCCGCCGAAGGTGCTGTGCCGAGTTGCAGGTGGAGGATGAGGGTGGCGACCAGTTTTCTATAGCCCTGCAATTCGTGGTCGCTTGATGCCCGGTAGACCCTTTTGAAGCTGGTTCTGGTGTGGGGAGAACTAAAATGAAGATGCATGCTGCTTTACGGAATTAAAGTTCACGTCCCCATAGATGTGATTGTGGTAACAAGCCGCGGTTAGGTAAGGCCCAATAGTTGTGGTCGGAAAATATAGAGTAGGTTCATGTATATAGCTATAGATATGTTGATAATAATTATAATAAATCCCCAGACAAACATATCAATTGTATAGCCCAAAAAAATTGAGCTTGTGCTATAGATGACCATACTGCAACTAGGGGTGAACGCGGAATAAACATACAAATATAAATATAAACCACCATGACCCGAGAACAAAATTCTTTTTTCATCACAAAAATGAGTGCCCCGGCCAGGACTCGAACCTGGGACTTCCGGAGTATGAGGTAGAGTTACTACCTCTGACGCCAATCGGCCGCCTTTGATATTGCGGTGTAGAAAACGCGTTGTGCTTGCCGATTGATGAGCAAGACCCTCCAGAAACTTTCTAATACTTTCTAATACGTTACTAGTTTATTTCACGCTCGGAGGGCTCCGTGATGCTTTTATTTATTATTTATATTTTATACCTGTGGTTCGTGGGGTGTTTAGATGATAGAAAACCGTCCGTGCTAGTTTTATCGTTTGGTTCCGAACAATTATATGTTTAATCGAATATCTACCTACTTGTTGATCTGGTCGATGGTGCCATGTACTCGTATTAAAGAACGAAAAACAACGCAAGGATATATGAAAGTTCAACTCGAAATTTAACAAGGTTCACGTGGTTATTAACACTATTAACATTAATGCGTCATTGAATCGACTGGTGGCGCCATCTTCTTGCGAGTTCCGAATTATTGTTATAACACTTATTTACCGAGCACGAACAGTGGTTCATTGAAAAAGGACCTTAATTTATCATCGCCCATAACTTTATCAAAAGCCCGGACCAAATAAAGGAAGCACACGGAGGGTTAATTTAGACAAATCGATTAATGCTCGAGATGAGGAAAAATCCGCAAAGAAAATGAGCCGCTTGTAATAATATTTGGCTATCCCTTAATAAAAAGGTTTTTATTTAATAAACGAGTAACTCGGCCGTCTGATGTGGAATATTTTTCTCACACAAATTGTTAGTTAAGGGAAAAATACGGAATTGATTTATTATTTAATATTGTATGAGTGTCCTTATCTGGACCGATTTTGGAAAAGGCTGCGTGTAATATCATACAGAACAAATTTATTGTTACAGATACCGGCACAAACAAAAAGTATTGTTATTTTTCATCTAAATTTGTAATTTGGTTAGCTTTTTTATTACGATGTATGCATATCTTCAGTATCCATCTAGAGCGGCTTACATTTTTGATTTCATCTCACGCAGGTAACCTAAAAAGGTTCGTAAGATGAAAAAACTATATATAGTATTTTCCCATTATAATATTCCACGTACAAAATCAGTTTCTTACGATATTATAATGGAATGCGGTAGATCATGCGTGTACCATTTGTTTAACGTAAACTCAGAGAGTCGGAAAATGTACCGTTGTCCCGAGTTGGCTCTGTTCGACGTTTGACTGATGACCAGCCGCCGTCTTTTATTTATGGCAAGGTTTTTTGTTACACTTCTATATGGGAGAAATGGTGCGGCGTGTGAAAAAAATATGTCGGAGATACGTTTTTTTTGGTAGCGCGATAATTGATGTTTGACGAAAATATACTTTAATTGTATGTTTTACGAGTAGTGTCCTTAGGGACTTGGAGTTGTTGCTGTGATAGTTAAGAAAAAAGCAAGCTGCTTACTAGGATTTTATTATTCACTGGCAATAATTAGTTTTCTGTCAGCCGTTTGAGCGTGAAAAATAAACAAAACAAATGCAAAAAAGTTCTTAATAGCAATGAAGTTGCAGAAACGTTTATTATTTGACATATTTGTGGGTTTGTATTCTTGGTTATTAAAAAGTTTGAATACATTATGAATGTGCCGTTAAGACTACATTTTCATTGTCATGAATGCGCCGTTAAGACAACATTTTCATTTGAATGATTACACTAATTCCATGAACATGACAGGGAAAAATATTGAAATGAAAATAGCTCCTTTGTTTAACAAATAAGTCCATGAACATGTACAACCTCAATTATTCAACATACCCAAAATAAGGCACCCCTACATTAGAAGACAAAGTAAAAGAAATGAATTTCAAGCAGAATGAATGACATCCAATCTGGTGGCCCTGAACGGTTTCATCCAGAGGGACTATTTGTCTGCCTTTAAATCTTGCTTCCTATGAACCAAATTCGTCTTGTAAGCCTCTAGAGTGTAAAACGAACGCTTTGTAATTTTGCCCTTATAATTGAACTTAAATTGTTTTTGTTTCTCTTTTTTCTTTTTCTGGAATTAAATTAATATGAATAAATGTTGGATTGTGGTGCTTATTTATGAAACATACATATCAAATCGTAAATAATAAATGGTTCAATTAGGATATGAAAAGTTACATCTAGATAAGAATCTCTGGCGTAAATTTATATAAACTTTGACTTTAGCGATGGCATTTCTCAACTATATAGAGTATATATATATATATCAGATTACAAGCAAGAGACTAGCATCCTCCTCTCACTCGTCCCGATGGCACTACTGCCTTCGAAGTTGAAGAGAAAGCTGAATGCTTCGCTGACAGCATTGCCTCACAATGCTCGCCCAGCACGCAACCCGTGGATCCCTCCCACATCCAGGCGGTCGAGGACGATGTCCTCCGCAGGGACTCTCTCGCCATCACCACCGACCCTATCACAGTCTCTAATGATGAAATCTCGCTTCTCATTAGAAGTCAAAAGTCCAAAAAGGCTCCGGGTGCGGCACACCCGGGGAGCACCTGCCTCAATAGGTGCTTACCTTGTTAGCTATCATTTTCAATGCCTGTTCGATCTTAGCTACTTTCCAAAAGCTTGGAAAGAAGCGACAGTCATAGGTATTCCCAAGCCGGGTAAACCTCTTAATATCTCGGCTAATCACAGACTCATCAGCCACCTCAAGGCCATGTCTAAACTTCTCGAGAGAGTCATACTCTCTCGAATGCGGAACCATCTGTTTCCAACGGATGGCGATCCCCTCAATATTTCCCATCAGATCGGCTTTCGCGCTAAGCACTCCTGCCCTCAGCAAATCCATCGAATCGTCGAGTACATACTCGACGGCTTCTATCCGTGGCGTAATAAAACAGTCGCGTTTTCTTTGACGTAGCCAAGGCCTTCGATAAAGTCTGGCACAGTGGTCTCGTTTATAAACTTTATAAAATAGGCTTACCGGATCGCCTAGTTAGAATAATCGCATCCTTTCTCAAAGACCGTATGTTCCATTTTAGACATGGAGGCACACTTTCCACGCCTCGTCCCATAAAGGCCGGAGTCCCTCAAGGCTCAGTCCTCGCCCCTCTGCTGTACACCGTGTACACTAATGACATTCCCATTCCGCCGAAAGGCGTCGAACTCGCCCTCTTTGCCGACGACGCTGCCCTTTACACCAAAGGCCACGAGGTCCTGAAGAACGTCACCAGACTCCAAAATGCCGTAAACGCCGTTGGTGCTTGGTTTCAAAAATGACGTATCGATGTGAACCCAGACAAGAGTTCTGCGGTTTACTTCGACTGCAAACACCGTCGTATCGCCGACAATCTTCATTTTTCAATCTTCAATTCAGTGCTATGTAATTCCCAGTGGGTGACCCCTTAAGGGCCCCGCTAGCGCGGCCTTTTTCTCCAATTGGTCGTCGCTCAGATGAAGGCTGTGAGGCAAAAAATTAACGAGTCATTCACGGGGTTTTTTAGTGGGTAGTGGCTCTAGTAGGCTCGGAGCGTAACCCAGATAACCTCGATTGCGCGTGCGGGGTATGCGTCAGAGCATTTTTTATCCTCCTGCCCTCTCCATGGAGGGGAACAAAAAAAAAACAAAAAAAAAGGAGACTTGCACATCAATATTTCAAAAAGATTATGAATGAATAACTGACAGTTTGGTTTTGCTGTTAAACGCAACCACATTTATGAATAATTGCTTTTTGTTTAAACAATCATCAAATCATACTAATTTTTTTTACTTTGTAAAAAAAAATCATATGGCCTAGCATATGGGACTGCATATGCATCACAACCATATATTGTAAAGCATTATCAAACAAAATCAATAAATTAATAGAAATAACCTTCAAAATTACACCTTATTTAGTTAATATATCTTCCTGAAAGTCCGCAGAAATCCGGGTACAGTAAGTATTTTCTTAATTTTCCGGTTAAACTTGAACGTTAGAGTTCAAATAGTTTACTTTCTAATTTTCCGGTTGTCTCAACAACGTGTAAGGGTAAAAATGATGCAAAGGTTCTTTGGATTAAATACAATTTAACTAATATTAAAGTAATGGTAGAAGTAATGTTAGTTCAGTTTAGTGTTTTTGTATAGTGAAAACATTTGTAGGTTTATTAGTGTAAAAGGAATAATAAATAATATAATAATAGTAATTAATCCCCAGACAAACACACTAACTGTATAGCCCCAAAGTAAGCAGAGCTTGTGTTATGGATGGCCATACAGCCAGAATAAACATACACATATAAATACATACAACCATGACCCGAGAACAAACATCTGTGTTCATCACACAAATGAATGCCCCGGCCAGGACTTAAACCTGGGACCTTCGGCGTATGAGGCAAGGCTACTTACCACTACACCACTCGGTCGTCATATTATAGGAATCCCCCATTAGACTAGCACACTTTGTCACAATATTGTATAAGCGGCTCGAAAACAAAGTAATAATTAGAAAACATCCATCACACGATGAACTTGGGACGTCTTATGTCTCAGGGCTTAGGGACTGCTTACTTTTAGGGTTACAAACACCCGCTTTACGAGTCTTTTGAAAAAAACAAAACACTTATACTTTGATAAAACAAGTAACACTACCTTCGACATCAATTTTATTCTTTGTTTTATGGAAAATTACAAAACTACAGTTTTGATATTGTTCAAAAGCATATATTTTCGTTAAAACTTATATGACAGGCCGAATCACTTAGTGATATGTAACATTATAAACATAATATCAACAGATTAAACAAGACAGCAACATTTCTCAGTCGACTAGCTATTAATACATTTAGTCATTAGAAAAAATGGGTCTCGTATTGTATGGTATCGTCACTAAGGCAATATTTAGAACCCCGCTCTCATCGTTGGAAAACTGTAAATGCTTATTCAATGATAACGAAAAAATAACGATATTCTTCAACAAAGAGTGCTTTTGGACTATGTTAATACATCTTATTGTACAAAATTTCATCATTGTAAATCACAAACGAATTTGATAATTGTTTACATATAAAACCTACAGAACTTCTAATAGAGATAAATAGAAATGGTAAGTGAGCCGTCAGTGCAAGCCACGCACAGGCAATATAGGCCTCCTACTCGATTTACGTGGCTCGCGGAGTCTCGGTCTGCGTGCGTTCTCGAGCGCACGTCGATCGCAGACGCCTTCCCGCTCTTTTAGCCCCCGCGCTAATTGAGCACCCAAATTTCATAGTTGTTTACCGTATTAAGTTTCTAACGCCGTTTTCACGGCGGACAGTGGCTCGTTAACCGTACTTCTAATAAGTTTCTAACGCCGTTTTCACGGCGAATAGTGGCTTGTTAACCGTACCTCGTGGAACGTGAGCTTCGTCGACGGGAATTCGTTGTTCCAGGACTTCAAGTGCTGTGTTCGAGTAAGTTATCCGCGTCGTTCTCAACCGCCCTACTGCGTGTAGGGTGGTTTTAGGGAGTTAGTCATCGTTGTTAGGTTCATATATTGTCCCTCCCCAACCCCTCCGCAATGGCTTCCCTAAGCTCTGTTGAGATTAGGAAGAAGTTAGCTGATAGTATCGGTGCTGAAGGCATACATATAAATGCTGACAAGTTCCGTTTCCTAGATTCTCTCATCCCTCATTTCATGACGATAATGTCCACAATGGCCCCTCAGGCCACCCCAGTTCCCCAGACCCCTCAGGTCTTAGGCCCTCCCGCGTCCCCTTCCTCCAGTGACATGGAGTGCGAAGTAGACGCCCCTCCGCGACGCAAACGCGCACCCGCGACCGAGTCATCCTCGGACGCCACCCCAACTGGCCCTGAGTCTCCCTCTTTTACGCTTGTTAAGAAGCGCTCTAAGAAGCGTTCAAAACAAGACCCGGCGCCCTCGACGCCCGTCCCTATACTTCCTGCGGCGTCTTCAACGCCAGCTGCCCCGGTGTCTTCAACACCCGCTCCGGCCCCAACTTCTGTCAAGGCCAAGGTCCCACCACCCGTTTTCCTTCGGGAAAAGGGTAAATGGACCGAGGTCTCGACATTGTGCAATGAGCACAAAATCCATTACATCCGAGCAGCCAACTCGGGTGAATCTATTAAAATCTTAGTCTCGTCGATAGACGACTTTCGAGCTTTAACAAAGCTCCTCACCGATAAGCAATATGCTTATCACACTTATGCTCTGTCAGAAGAGCGTAAGATCAGAGCGGTACTCAGGGGAATCCCGTTCGAATTATCGAACGAGGCCATCCTGGAGGATCTGCAGTCCCAAGGCTTCCCGGCACTCGCGGTGCATAAAATGCACAGCAAGTACGGGAGGCAACACCCTCTCGCTTTGGTGATTCTCGCCAACGTCCCCAAGTCCAGAGAGATCCTGAAAGGGGTTAGCTCTATTTGCGGCCTCTCTGGGATCTCAATCGAGGCGCCTCATCGCCGCGGTCATCCCGGCCAGTGCCACCGGTGCCAGTTGTACGGGCACGCGGCAGCCAACTGCCGCGCACCGCCCAGGTGCGTCAAGTGCCTGGTCCCGCACTTCACTAAGGAGTGCAATCGCACTCCTGAAACTCCCTCTCCTCCCGATTGCGTGCTTTGTGGCCAGTCCGGCCACACCGCAAACTACAGGGGCTGCCCTCGTGCACCCCGTTGTATGCGCTCCAATTTCAAAAGGGCGGCTCCCAAACAGGCCCCGCGCCTTTCTCAAGAAAACTTTCCGCCGCTGCGTAGCCGGGTTCCTCCGGCTGCAAAGCCTACTCAGCCCAAGCCTGCTCCAGAAAACTGGAGGCAGCGTCCCGCATCGAATCCCATCCCGGCTCCTCGCCCATACAAACCCACTCCTCAATCCTCCGTAGCAGACGATATGCGTATCGTCTGCGACGCTATTAAAAATGTCGATGTTAGTGAAATCGCAGTCTTAGCCCGTAAACTTAGGGCTTCACGTACTCCGACAGAGCGTTTGCTAGCTCTGGCGGAGCATAGTTCCCTTCTCAATTCATTGTAGGTTCATTTAAATGAATTGATCCCTAAATCATGCTTCGGCCGACCTCTGCCCAGCCCCGGCTTCACCGGAGGCTGCCCAGAACGGCCACCAACTCATGTCCCTTTGAGCACCTTCAGTGCAACTTTCACTACAGGCGGAAGACCCGCTAGCGGGTCTCCGCCAGCGCGCCCAACTTCCCGACGGGTGTCGCTTCCGATGAAGGCTAAAGGTATACGCTTACCACAGCCAACAGGTGGTTTTTAGTGGGTAGGTGCCATTCTGGTGAGTCCCACATAACCCCCCCGCAGAGGAATTTACCTGCGGGCGGGTATGCATGACGCATCTTCCACCTCCCTCCCGTGAGGGTGCCTCGGCAGCAAAAAAAAAAAAAAAAAAAAAATTACGTGGCTCAGTCCGCAACGAATCGTCGTCAAGCGGTCATCGTGGTGCCCGTGCTAAAAATGGTCTGATTGGTTGAAATTATTTGCACGTGTTAATAAGAAAGAGGAAGCTATACGGCATCAGTGGCTCTGCAAGTAGGGCTTGCAAAAACCCAACTTTTTCAGAAAACCGAATTACTCGGTTTTTATACTAAAAAACCGGGGAATTCGGATTTTTCAGGTTAATATAAAAAAAGCGAAAAATATTTATAATATTTTTTAAAAATATTTTCAATAATGCTTACGCTTATAATAACGTTTTAATAAATGTACAAAATAAAGTAACATACTTTAGCAACAATTCTCTAAAAAAACTTTAAATGAAAAATAATCATATTGAGTCTTCAAAATGAGATCAACTAAAGAAATATTCATTATTAATTTATCGTTCTTTACGTAAACATAAAACATATTTACATTAAAACAATCATAATCATTGAAATCAACATGTAAAAATATTCGTTATAAAAAATTGAAGAAAAAATATAAATAAAATTTTCTTTTGAGAATTATAAAATGATTAGAGCATACGTGTTACACGACTCAGATTTCAGTTTGTTGATTTATTTTATTGTATTAATGAATAAAAATGTTTTTTTTTGCGTAAGTGAAAGACATAATAGAATGCAAGCTACCCAAATAACCAGAATGTGCCCATATTCCCAGAAACTGACCTTTTCCTCCAAATACAGAGAAGTCAAGCACGGCGTTCCTCAAGGTAGTATTTTAGGACCGTTATTATTTCTTATTTACTTCCCCAGTATAACTACACATTCCATGGTATTATTTGCAGATGACAGTACATTAATTTTCTACAATAAGGTCATAAATATACTCAAAAATGACATCCAAAATACATTGACTTCAGTAATGAACTGGCTAATGACACATAATCTAACAATTAATTTGAATAAAACCCATATAATGAATTTCACAAATAGACAAAATAGCTCAACATCATTTAATACTGAATTTTGCGGACAAGAAATAAAAGTGATTAAATGTACAACATTTTTAGGATTAATATTGACTCTAATCTGAAATGGAAAGTAACGTAAGTTGTCGAAAGTAGTTAGCGAGACGTCCGTACTATCGGCATATTATGCATACGTCGAATCGGTGCTGCGATATTGAATAATATTTTGGGGGTATTCGACAGATAAAGGAATATATAATATATATTATAACTATATATAACCTTAAAAGCATAGAATCCTGTGAACCCCTACTTCAAAACGTTAAGAATTCTGACTATATACTTAAAACAGCTCTATTTATAAAAAAGAATTTCAACTTGTTTGAAAAACTAAATAGTAGAAGACACAAGGATGCTATTTGTGCTCCACCTCGGAGTACCGCATTGTTTGCTGAAAGTTTCTTCGGGATGGTCCCAAATATATTATAACAATTACCAAAATCCATTAAAGAAATTAATAATTATAATAACTAATAACAGAAGAAGAAAGAACTAAAAAATGGTTTTTACTAGATAAATGTTATTTCACTGTACTCGATTATATCAGTGACAAAGAATGTAGGTAAAAACAAATTCAATTGTATTATGACTATTTATCATATTTGGACCAATAAATAAATTGTTAAATGACTGTGTATAAAAGTAACTCTCTGTAAATAAATAAATTAAAATGAATCTGTGTAAAATGACATGCTTCTAGACATACTAAAAATGACTGTGTAATACTACTTATGTACATGCCACAATAGTAAACTATGGGACGAGCTTAATTTATGTTAACATTATAAAACATCTTATGTATTTCCCTATATTCGTACAAACAAATAAAGATTTGATTTGATTTAACATGCATGATACAAAAACCCGATATACCCGGTATTTTGTAGAAAAAAACCGAGTTTTAATTCTGTTGGTTATTTGGGATTTTCGGTTATTCGGTTAATCGGGTTGCAAGTAAATTAAAAAAAATGGCATATTTATTTCTTCTGTATTTTAAGGTAATTTCTTATTTAATTCTATATTTTAGGGCAATATCCAAGCGCATGGACATCGTCAGTACGGTTTAGATAATACAGGCTCCTTTGAAGGTGTTGCCGCCGTAAATTATAAGTTGGGATATCTGCCTATTCCTTTAGGGGCGCTATTCGCATATTTCGGGGCGGCATTATTAAGCACTGCCGGGCGGCAAAATCAAACATCTGTAAAGTCATATATAAATTCCGAATGCACAAGCCAAACATATGAAGTAATAGGTTTGGGCCAGGCTTGACAATCAACAAATACCACATACATCAACACGTAGCGCCCCGTATTTCAACTTGCTTATACTAGTCGCAAAGACTCGTGGCAGACGCGGTCGTATAACGTGTGAATAAAACAGCGCACATCATTATCTCGCTCGCACTTACACTGTTTATGGATGACGTCACAACGATTTAGAAATGCGCTTCGTTTGCTTTTGAGTGTGTGTAATTTAATTATTGTTTAATTTTATCTTAACACTGCTGCTCTTACAATGTGTCGCTTTGAGAAGAGTATTATTTAGACAAAGAAGAAAGAAAGAAGAAGAACCGGTAAACGAGCTTGCTGCCAACCTGATGGTTAGTGGCATCCGAAACTATGGATATCATTTGCCGTAGGTTCCATTTATCAATGTAGAGTGTGATTATTATATTATTGACTAATGATGCGGTGTCGGCCGTAGGCTTCACTTGGCAATGCCTTCGTTCCAGTAATTTCGCTGCCTGTTTTCTCCCCTCGTAAACTTGATTATCATGGCGATCACAATAGAAAGGACTACAGTACAGCCCCAGCCGTGATCTTAACAAAAGTTACTTACTTATAGTTTTTCGATATATATAAATCAAGATGCCTATTTGGTTTGTCATAAACAAACAATTTTTAAAGAGCATATCTTATTGAAACCACTTATCTAAACTGAAGAAAAACTCAAGAATGATTCCCCTAACATTATTTAAAAGGTCTGTTTATTTATACAAGGTGATAATTGACTGAAATGAAGATTAGCTCCCTTTAAAGACGTCGCATTATTGTTTTTGTTTGAATCAGAAAAACTAGATTCTAGACTGTAGTTTCTCGAAATAAACTTCTGGAATTAGTGTTGGCATAATAAAGATAACCATTTGAAATAAATTAAAGGTATAAATTATTTTAAAGGACATCCTAAAACCAAAGCTTTTATTAAAACAAAATACTAATCAAATAGGTACTTCCACCAAAACCACTATAGAAAAGGAAAATTTACAAAGATTTTATACAGGTTGTCCCGAATCATAGACGTAAGCGGTTTAAACGTTTATTCTATGGAACGTGGTTCGTAAAGTGAATTTATGTAGGTGTAAATAGACCTGTATAATAAACAAATTGTTCTTACTTTATTTAATCTATTACAAAATGTTAAAAAATTCACAGAACAAGGACTTGGAGTAAAGAAATTCATAAATATTTTAAAGAAACAAATGGAAAGGTTAAAGAATAAAGCTTAAGAGAACGCTGTCAAAAATATGGTCCTATACCTCCACTAGACACTTACACTCCACTTGACACTTACATTTAAGGCGCCTTGTTTATTTTAAATCCTTTTACACAATAAATGACTAAATAGGTAGGAGATTACTCGGTAATTTGGGGTGTCATTCAAAAGGCTCTGCGATAGCGCTGGGCGCTGATTAAGTCCCGAAACTTTGGCAATTTCTTTGAATTTATTATTATTCAATACTGCGCACCCCTTAACGCTTACGATTTCACGATAAATTGTTTGACTCGGATATTGAAACCGGGGGTAATTATCACGATTAACTTCAAAGGAAAGCGAGATGGTTTGTATAATATATATATATATATAGTACCTGTTATATCTTAATTTGTACATACCGTAAAAAAAGCAGTTAATGTCTACAACAAAAAGATAGGTAAATTGACACTTCATACCTCAAATCCTTATTTTGAATCTTACAATTAGAGACTTTTTGGTTTAATTTAACAGGGAAATAATTGCTTGTCGGTTTCCTACATACATACCTTTTTTATTGTAGTCTGAGTGGTTCAGAACTGTTTTGTTATTCTTTGGACTTAGTGGCTTTGAGCGGTAAGTTATAAATAATAATTCTAATAATAATATTTATGAATATGTAATAATAATAGGACAAAGGAAATTAATGAAAAAATTACTTTGTATAATTTAGGGCAAAGTAGCAAACGGGTAAGCGGAATCACCGCGTCGTTAAGATCAAATTAATATTTCTGTTCCGCGTAAGAATAGATTCACGACAGTCGCGTTGCGTAAATAGCAGATCCAAGTTCAAGTCCTGGTAGAAATTGACTTATTTAGAAAAGTCATGGACTGTTTTAATATTAACACTTGATTTAATACTGTAGTAAAAGTAATTGGCTAAGACAAAGAGCAGTGAGCTTTATTTCATAGTTAAGAAATCGGCACAAGTACGAACTGTCAAAGGTCAGAATTCTCAGCTAAGAAATTGGCTTCATTTACTTAAGAATTGAGAAAAGTGACTTTTTGCATTGCGCAGTGACGTGCATTACATGACAATGAAATAAAACTTTCTAAGTAATAGTTTGTTAATGAATACCGGTGTTATACATTTGATATATCGACCGATAAAACAAAATACACACCAAATTAGTAAATATTCTTGGATTTGTCTTGAGTTAGAAAAATGTCCACGTTCTTCATTTATGTAATAAAATAAGTAATCCCCAGACAAACACAGCAACTGTTTGTCCTCAAAGTAAGCAGAGCTTGTGTTGTGGATGACCATACAACGAACTGGGGGGAACCCAGAATAAACATACATAAATATCAACAAGCATGACCCGAGAACAAACATCTGTGTTCATCACACAAATGAATGCCCCGGCCAGGACTCGAACCTGCTGGGACCTCCGGCGTATGAGGCAGGGCTACTATTCACTTCGCTACTCGGTCGGTATGTGTATCCTAGAGCCTCATCAATAGTGTAGTCGGCCTCCAATTCAGAGATAAAAGACGATCAATAGGCATCGTTTACTGACGCAATACAACGGTAAACAACGGTAGTTGACTGTCCCTTATAGGAAATAATTCCATGCAATAACATTCCCATTCTGCAATAAATAACTTTTAACAAGAAAACTTTTCATTGCTCGCTGGAAACAACGTTCACTGAAAATTATTTTGAGTGTCGGGAATATCTTCTGTCATCTATCTGGAAATTTCAATACAATCATATACTTACATTTCAATTTGAATTTTGATTGTTTGCTTTAAATTAGTCACGTTTTGTGAAGTTTTGCGAGAAGCAACGATGAAAGTTTTCTATGAGACGTAATGACAAAGGTTTATATGTATTTACTAGCTCTAGCCCGCAGCTACACTCGCCTTATGTGCGAGTGAATGCGCTTCATGTTGTTTTTTGATGAGGAGTTTAAAACTTTAAATATTAAGTATGTAGATAAGACAGAACGTGTGTCAAATCATTACAAGAGACAAGTAGGTATTTTAGAACTAAAAGAAAAATTTATCCGTTCTAAGGTTCTTAGACATATTTGAAATTTTCATATCAATAAGCGACTTAGTTGAATCGAACAAGTCCTGTATTATTATATTAAAAGTCAATTGTTATATTACATCTAAATTCTTGTTCCTGATGACTTAACAATTTAAAACTTTCAAAATTATCTTCATTACTTTAAATATATATTAAGTATGTAGATAAGGCAGAAAGTGTGTCAAATCATTATATACAGAGACAAGTATTATACAACTTAAAGAAAAATTAATCCTATCTTAGGCTGTTACATATTTGAAACTTTTCCTGTATTGTTGAACAATTCCTGCATTGATTATATTAAAAATCGAATGTTGTATTACATCTAAATTCTTGTTCCTGATGACTTAACAATCTTAAAACTTTCAAAATTGTCTTCAATACTTTTATAACTCCCTCTATGCCCATTTACAAAAGTGGTTTGCTTGTAGGAACAATTTCCTTGCAACCATCTGAACAGCGATAAAAAAAAAAACATAGTTACCTTGTTCTAACAATGTCATTTTTTTATCGCTATTCCGGTTACGTAAGGTTTATTAATGATCAGGCAAATGTGAGTTAGTTTGTTGTGTTTCCAAAACATGTATATGTTCGTAACTTACAAATATACAAAGAACGCATAGTTTGCAATTGTGAATGTAAATATTATTATGATTTTTTTTTAATTTGGTAAGAACGTTATAATAACGTGCGATTTTAATCAGCTAAATACTTTTAACTTTCATAAAATAATTGAACGTTTCGACTTTCTTTCTACAATTGTATCACTACAATTAATTTAGTTTCAATTGCTTCCAGTTTAAACGCTAAAAAATGTAGATACAAAAAAATTTTCACTCTAAAGATTATAATCTTACATTTTATTGTAGAACTTTTCCAAATAGGAGCTTAGACCCTTAAAAGGTGTTCCAAATGAATAACTTAACCAGTTACAGATCTATTTATGTTTAAATTCTTTTTCTCATTGCAAGAAAAATTTTGTATAAAATAATTAAATTAAACCTAGCATACCTGTATAAACACCTAAAACACTTTAAAATATTCAACAGAAAATATTTTAAAACGACAGTCTAACATACAAAAGCGCTTCAACTGTCAAAAGGTAACGGGATAATAATCTCGCAATAAAAATAAAACTTGCAATAACTGCAAACCGCCATTTTACTATGAACGCTTATTCAAGTTTTTCGAATTTTAGTACCGAGTGAAAAATAATTTAGATGCTCAAAAACAATTTCAACGCATTTTACGACATTTTAAACAGTGCATTTACATGGAAATTGTCCTGGAGATATGGCAATACCGCGATGCGCGCGTTGACTGAGTGAAGATGCTTTTAAGTCATTCTGGGTTGCCTGTGTTGAAAAATTACAGGCAAAGAAGTGATTCAGATGCATCTCACGATTTGCAGCAGTAATGGGGCTATTTCCCGGTAATTTCCTTGCAGGCAATATGGCATCTTGCGGCTTGCGGACGTTTTCGTCGCTAGATAAGTATTTGTCAACGTCTTCTGAGGGGAATAATAACTATAGTAAATGGAATTTTATGGCTTGGAAAATATTTGTTGATATTGTGAAGGGCGAGATAAAAAAGAAATGACTTTCGATGAATAAGTTGTTAAATTGTGTTATTAAATTGTGGCGGAATTGTTGCTCATTTATCTAAGCAGTTGATAAGCTAGTTTTTTTTAACACTTTTTTTAATGTGTATATTTACCCGTGGTAAAATCCCGTGACTATTCCGTACTAATAATAAAATTCTATAAAGTGGTCCAAGTTTACTTCTAAAGTATAAGCTGACTTTATTTCAATTTTCACCAAAACGTTCAACAGTTGTTTTGTAAAGGGTATTTAGATCCTTACATCCTCACAATCTTAGTTTGAAATAAAATAATTTCATAAAAATCATTAATACATTATTGTCAATTGTAGCAAGTTATTGTAAACACAAATAAAAACCCTCTACTAACAGGAGAAAGACGTGCAGAACTTCCATATGGCTGAGCCGATTTTTTTTAAGGTGGTTCGATGAGCCTACAAAAAGCTAAAGTCCCGCTAGATGGCGCTAGTTCCACAAATTTCTGGTTTATATTTATTTGTGCAATCAGCTTTAAACATTTTTGACTTTAAAGATGTTTCGCGACATCTTAATATAAATACAGAATTGCCAAAAATTACTTTACACGTGTTGTTGTATTGTACTAACCAAATAAGTTAATTATGTATTCCTTTACGTAGTTTAAGCATATCGCACACAAGCAAACAAAACTCCTACAAGTGCGATAGAGAGCGCAACAGACGGCGTCCTTTTTACATGTATTATGGCCTCCTCGTAGCGAGTTTTTGATATTTAGTTTACGTAGTAATACGACACAAATATAGCATGCTGGCGTTTTATGCGTGCGCCTAGAAGTATTTTCGGATAAAAATATAAGTACCTAACTATAATATAGCTATATTTAGACCAGATTATAAAAAGGAGGCGAAATTCTGTGTTCTCTAAAATTTATTCTTTTTGCGTATGTTACTGTTATAATATCCCCAAAGTAGTAATCCATGGCGCCTAAGAAAACCAAGGTTTGTGTTATGGATTATCATATGTATAGCCAACTAGCAGGTACTTATTTACATATATACCTAGAACCGGAACAATTTTTGTGTTCTGTGTGACAATCAAACCAGGACCTCTTGATCAACAGCTTGGTGAGTTAGCCACTGCACTATGGAGGCCGTCAAAACACGATGTTTGTGGTGTTATGGGTCCCTATCCAACGCAATATCTTTGTGACAGAAGGGGTACCAAATAATTTTTCTTTTATTGGATCACACTGAGATGAAAGTGCTAGCCGTAAGATCGTGAGGTCGCGGTTTCGATCCTCGCACGGAACAAGAATTAATAAAAAACAAAAAAAAAGCCAGGTCTTGGATGTTATACCTATATTTATTAAAATTCTAGGTTCCCTTCCCCCTAGTTCGCTACTTGGTAACACAAGTCTTGGGGCCCAGTAGGCAAGGCAGTGTGATTGTCCGGGGACTTTATTTATATTGTAATAAATAAATTAGGTGTAAGTATGAAAAAATATGCATTCTCGCTCCGATCGCCACGCGGTGCGGACGTGCAAGACCCAGCTCTCCGTTGATCGGTCCCTTCCCGCCATTCCGTGGCGCTCAGTTTACTGACGTCAC
Source organism: Marasmarcha lunaedactyla (assembly GCA_923062675.1). NCBI lineage: Eukaryota > Metazoa > Arthropoda > Insecta > Lepidoptera > Pterophoridae > Marasmarcha > Marasmarcha lunaedactyla. The sequence goes on from OV281345.1 coordinate 25,239,799, forward strand.
AGTCTAGCGTGTTGGCTCCGTACTACGGGTTTCTAAGTCTTTCTACTCCGTCTGAGTGCTTTCGAAGTGCGATTTTTCTTTGCGACTAAGCCTCTTAGTCTTCAAAGTGCTGTGCTAAGTTGTGTTGTGCTTGTGCTGAGTGCAGTGTTGTGCCCGGCGTAAGTAGTCTGGTTTCAGTGCAAAGGATACTTAACGGTGACAACGAATTTGTACTGAACCAGTCCTTTTTATTTTTATTTATTTCTCTTCTCTATTTTATTTATTTTTCTCCTATTTTCATATTTATTTTTATCATATTTGTGTGTATTCGTGTGTATTTGTCCCTTCTGTCGGTAAAGGTTGACCCTAACGCGGTCAACTCTTTACCTGCGTACCCTTTTTTTAGGTTTCTAGGTAGCGGCCTTCGGCGTACTATTGTTAGTTTTAAGTTTTTCTCCCCAGCCCCCCTACCGCTGGTAGGGAGGTTTGCCGCTTTGATTTTGCTAGGTTTTTAGGAACTAGGCATCTTTATTATACTTATATTTTTACATATTATTGTCCCAACCCTCCCTAATGGATCCGCTAATCATTATTAACGCGTTCACCCAGGCGCTTGCTGCGGCAGGCGTCTCCATCCCAAAAGACATCCTAACGCAGGCCTTGCAGGCATCAATCGCGTCCCCGGCCCCTCAGGCCCCAACCCCAGCCCCTCAGGCCTCCAACATCCAGACCCCTCAGGTCTATAGCTCTCCCGCGTCTCCCGTTCCATCCGATATGGACTGTGCGTCGGTCTCATCCTCGCGCTCTTCTCGTAGGAAGCGTACCGCTCCCGGGAGCGATTCAGACTCCGCCGCGTCCGTAACTTCGTCGGTCGCCGCCACCCTAACCGGCTCTCCAGAGCCCGAGTTCCAATTAGTTGCCAAACGCTCTAAGAAGCGTTCGAAAAAGGCCGCGGTGTCTTCAACACCCGAGCCAACCCCGGTGTCTTCTACACCCGCCCCCGCGCCGCTCATGTCACTCGAAGTGACCGCGATTCCGTCGGTCACATCGAAGCCAGCGACGCGCTGCGCTCCCGTCCCGCCGAAGCCTCAGCTCCCTCCGCCCGTCTTCCTGCGTGAAAAAGCGCGCTGGACCGCGGTTTCAAACTTGTGCAAAGTGCACAAAATTAATTACTTAAAAGCCGCCAACGCTGGCGATACAATCAAGATTCAAATAGCGACCGTCGACGACTTCCGCGCGTTTACCAGGTTACTCGGATTAAACCAAATCGCGTATCACACCTACGCCCTCCCGGAGGAGCGTAAGATCCGCGCTGTACTACGGGGCGTCCCGTTCGAACTCAGTAACGAGGACATTCTCGATGACCTTAAGTCTCAGGGTTTCCCGGTCACAGCAGTGCACAAGATGCACTCCAACCGCGGTAGGCGTTTTCCCTTAGCGTTGGTAATCTTGTCGAATACTCCCAACTCGAGGGAGATCTTTAGAGAGGCTCGCACAATTTGCGGACTCTCAAATATCTCCGTCGAGCGTCCCAACCCCCGCGGTCACCCTGGGCAGTGCCACCGCTGCCAGCTCTACGGCCACGCAGCGGCTAACTGCTCAGCTCCCCCCAGGTGCGTTAAGTGCCTGGATCCACATTTCACAAAGGAGTGCACTCGCACTCCCGAATCCACTTCCCCCCCTGCCTGTGTGCTGTGCGGCCAGTCTGGTCACACAGCTAACTACAGGGGCTGCCCGCGTGCACCGCGTTCCACCGCCAAGAGGGTCGCGCCTAAACCGGCGCCGCCGCTCACTCACGCTAACTTCCCGCCGCTGCGCAACCGGGGTCCCCCGGAAGCAAAGCCCGTTCAGCCGACGCCTACTCCGGCTCTGTCTTGGAGGCAGCGTCCGGCCGTTCCGCCTGCACCTTCCCGACCCATCCCAGCTCCCGTAGCTTCCGTAGGGCCGCGTCCTTCTCCGTCATCCGCACCTCAGTCGTCGTTGGCTGAGGACATGAAGACCGTGTTCGACGTTATCCAAAACGTCGATATTAACGAAATTTCCGTGCTCGCACGCAAACTGCGAGCCGCCCGCTCTCCTCAAGAGCGTTTATTTGCTTTAGCCGAGCATCACTCGCTCCTTAGTTCGTTGTAAATTCTTTTATATTTGTATAAATTCGTATATAATAAATTATAATGTCTAGACCCGCGAATCCCGCGTCCTGTCGTATCAAACCCAAGGGCTTATCCCTAATATCTTTTAACGCTCGTAGCCTGAACACCAACCTTCCCGAGATTAAACTGTTCCTTCAGAACAAAGAACCTGACTTATTCCTTCTCCAGGAGACATGGCTTACTCCAAACCGCTCCAGGGGATTCGCTATACCGAAGTACGCGTTTATTCGTAACGATAGGCCCAACTCCGACGGTTTCGGCGGCACCGCTATATATTACAAAAGAGGTTTCCATTGCTGTCCTCTCCCTACCCCTCCTCTCCTCAACATGGAAGCCACTGTGTGTAGATTGGCTATGACTGGTCATCCGACCATCATCATAGCTTCAATCTACATACCTAGTGGTACCAGACCAATCCGCAGCGACTTTGAGGCCATTCTCGCCCTCGGCCATTCAGTCATTATGTTCGGAGACTTTAACTCCAAACATACTGACTGGACGTGCCTATCGACTAACACCAGCGGTATCGCTCTCCTCGACATCACTAACTCCCTTGACCTAGATGTCATATCCCCCATCACTCCCACTCACTATCCCAACAACCCGTCCTACTCTCCTGACATCCTCGACTTTGCAATTATCAAGCGAATCAATCTTGACCTAAGGTCTATCGAACCGCTCGATGACCTAGGCTCCGACCATCGCCCCGTTTCCCTCGTGCTAGGACCGCCGAACGATAACGCCTCATCTCCTAAGACCTTTACCAACTGGAAAGGTTTTAAAAATACGTTAGTTTCAGCCTTAGAGGCTCCGAACTCTCCACTCGCGATCTCTCCCGAACAATTAGATAGCCCGTATAAAATCGATTCATTAGTAAATTCTCTCACTGATGCTATCAACTCAGCCATCAGTGACAACGAAAAGGTTGCTAAGCAAGGCAAACCCACGCTTCCCTTAGCCGTTAGCAATCTTATTAAAGCTAAAAACGCGGCTCTCCGGAGAGCCAAGAAGTATCCCACGCCCGCCTATAGAACAGCTGCGAATCAGCTTCAACGTAAAGTTAGGTCTTGCCTCGCGGAACTCCGAGACGCTCAGATGAACGATCTCATGGCGAATATCTCTCCGTCCCACCAAGCGTACTATAGCATGGCCCGAGCCTTACGCGTAGACTCCGTTTCTCACGTTCCTCCTCTCACTCGTCCCGACGGCACTACTGCCTTCGAAGTCGAAGAGAAAGCCGAATGCTTCGCCGACAGCATTGCCGCACAATGCTCGCCCAGCACACAACCTGCTGATCCCTCACACATCCAGGCGGTGGAGGACGAAGTCCTTCGCAGAGACTCTCTTCCCATCACCGCCGACCCTGTCACAGTCTCTAATGATGAAATCTTGCTTCTCATTAGAAATCAAAAGTCCAAAAAGGCTCCGGGTGCGGATGGAATTTCCAACCACGCACTTAAGCACCTACCTCAACAGATGCTTACCTTATTAGCTATCATTTTCAATGCCTGCTTCGACCATAGCTACTTTCCAAAAGCTTGGAAAGAAGCGACAGTCATAGGCATTCCCAAGCCGGGCAAACCTCTGAACGTCCCGGCTAATCACAGACCCATCAGCCTCCTCAAGGCAATGTCTAAACTTCCCGAGAGAGTCATACTCTCTCGAATGCGGAACCATCTGTTTCCAACGGATGGCGATCCTCTCATTATTCCCCATCAGTTCGGCTTTCGCGCTAAACACTCCTGCCCTCAACAAGTCCACCGAATCGTCGAGTATATACTTGACGGTTTCTATCCGCGTCGTTATAAATCAGTCGCGGTTTTCTTTGACGTAGCCAAGGCTTTCGATAAAGTCTGGCACAGCGGTCTCGTTTATAAACTCTACAAGATAGGCTTACCGGATCGCCTAGTCAGGTTAATAGCGTCGTTTCTCAAAGACCGTACGTTTCGATTTAAACACGAAGGCACGCTTTCTGCACCTCGTCCCATAAAGGCTGGAGTCCCTCAAGGCTCAGTCCTCGCCCCTCTGCTGTACACCGTGTACACCAACGACATTCCCATCCCGCCGAAAGGCGTCGAACTCGCCCTCTTCGCTGACGACACCGCACTCTATACCAAAGGCCACGGTGTTCGGCGCCTTGTAACCAGACTCCAAAAGGCCGTAAACGCCCTTGGTGCATGGTTTCAAGAATGGCGCATCGATGTGAACCCTGAAAAGAGTTCTGCGATGCGCTTCGACCACAAACGCCGTCGTCCCGATGGCGATCCCCACGTTCGAATGTTAGGCATTCCCATCCCCTGGAAGCGCAGTACTAAATACTTAGGCGTCACATTAGATCCGACGCTTTCTTTCAAGCCACACGTCGAAAGAGTTTCGAAACTCGCTCGTCACTATTTAGTCCGCCTAAATAGCATGTTAGGTAGAAAAAGTAAAATGTCCTTCAGAAACAAACGTACACTTTACAAGGTCTGCGTTAGACCCGTCATGACGTATGCCTCGCCAATATTTGCCCACGCCAAACCCTCCCTCCTGCACAAACTGCAGGTAGTTCAAAACCTCTTTTGCCGCCGGGCCACAGGCGCACCGTGGTACGTGCGTAACGCGGACTTGCATAGAGATCTTGAACTGCCTACAGTACAACAATATCTCAAAACACTCTCTGAAGCGTTCTTCAAACGCTCCGAAACCCATCCCAATCCTCTAGTTCGTGATTCTGTCTCATATGCTGCTCCTGTGTTAGACTCGAAGTTCAAAGTCGCTAGGCCTAGAAATGCGCAAACGTACTCATCCACCAGACTGTCACGCGATCTCGAGGCCCTTCTGGCCGCAAATTCTAATTCTAACGTAAATTCTAATCCTAACAATTCTAACGTAAATGCGAGTTAATTCAATTTTATTTTGCAATTTTTTAATTTTTTGTTTTAATTCTTGATTTCATTTTGAGCACCTTCAGTGCTACGTTTTCACCTTCAGTGCTTTGAGCACCTTCAGTGCTATGTAATCCCAGCGGGTGACCCCTTCTGGGCCCCGCTAGCGCGGCCTCTTTCTCCAATTGGCCGTCGCTCCGATGAAGGCTGAGTGGCAAAAATGCACGAGCCGACAGGGGGTTTTTAGTGGGTATGGTCCTGGTAGGCGTCGGGACGAGTCCCACATAACTTTGGAATCGCGCCAGAGTATGCGTCAGGGCATTTTTATCCTCCTGCCCTTCCCGCGGAGGGGAACAAAAAAAAAAAAAAAAAAAAAAAATATGCAGCAGAAAATGTTTGTATATTTCTTTATGTAGAAAGTAGAATATTTGGGATAAGAGGTCTTGTCAATAATAAAAATCAAGAAACACACAATAGGTCGAATGGGTTTTTATTTTATGCACTTATTCTAGATCAATACATTTAGCTCCCTTTTGTATTCGCCTTTGTATTATTTATGGCAATATGGAGTTTTTATAAAAGCAAACCATTTTATGGATCATTTTCTTAATAAATGGTTCATTTTTTTGTACTTCAATTACAGTTATTGGCGTGGTTGAATTCACAAAACCAATGATATAACATTTTTTTTATTCTTGTAATCCTTAGTTGCCCTGAACCTAAAAGAAAACCATTATTAGTACCTGGTAGAATACAAATAATATATAACAATTTAGCACACATGTTGTTCATAGCCCGGATTTACTATATTAATATAGCCATGCCAATGCACCCCTGGGTGGAATGAAACAGGTAACATGATATAATTGAATTTGAAGATGAAGCTCAATTTCAGTTCCCTATTTCAACCACCATAAGAAAAATGTGTAAAGGAGTTGCCTTTCAGATAAAAGGGAAGACCAATCAGGGAAATTCCTACTTGAATTTGAACATTTAAATCTTGGTCACTAATGCATTATTAATAATTTCATTTAATTTCAATAATTTCACCTTTGATTAGCATACATACATAGAGATATATGTTGGCCTGGATTGTTTTTTACCATCAGATTGCTCCAGTGTTTGTTTGCTGGCTTTACTAAAATAAAAATAAAGTTTACAAAATAAGTGTGATGTGATAATATCATGTTTTACTTGGTAGTAGTAATTGTGATTTTCCTTCAATGATAAAACTCCATTCTTTTCGACAATGGGAAAATTCTTCTCATCTCTCACGGAGCAGTCAGGATGTCTATTGATTTTCTTGGTAGTGAAGAAAAAAATTGTATTTCAATAATTGCCTCCTCATTTAGCACTACACCTGAAATAAAATACAGTTTTAAACATATCATTCAAAACTCTTTAGAAATATTGACTCCACAATTTCCTACTAGGTATATGTTTTCAAAACAGGTCTGAAAATAATAAACATAGAAAATATGGTATTCGCTATGACATGTACACATAACATGTATTGTAGGTATAGGATACGAAAACTAACCTTGTACTTTTAACTTCCTCACTTTCTACTATAGCTATATTCTCTTTTGTATGCCATACCTCCACACGACTGAAAGAACAAAATATGTAGAATATTTGTTGACTGGTACTATGTAAAAGGAGAAAGAAACTAAAGTACTTTAATATCATCTTTTCCAACCTTAGCTACCCAAATGCAGGCCAAATGACAGAAAATATAGGTAGGTACCTAATCAAGAAGTAAAACAAATAATTACTTACGATACACCATCCCGGTAATGGCGTTTTAGTTGAGCTCGAGCCCTTTTTTTTAGATTTCAGTGGGCCGGAATATTTGTGTTTTCCATAAAGTGCCTTTGAAGTTCCGTCCATGATTAATTTGATTTTCACGACGGCTGATTGGCGTATAAACGACACAGTAAATGCGTAAGGGATTCAAAAACAAATTATGAATCTAAAGACGCGTTGTTGATATTATTTGTAAGAAAGAAAGAACCAACAAAACAAAGTGTAAACTAAGTAGTGAGCAGACAGACAGTAAGAACGGCAACATAGCGCACGAGCAACCATCCCCTTTTTTTTTTTTTTTTTTTTTGTTCCCCTCCGCGGGAAGGGCAGGAGGATAAAAATGCTCTGACGCATACTCCGGCGCGATTCCGAAGTTATGTGGGACTCGTCCCGACGCCTACCAGAACCATACCCACTAAAAACTCCCTGTCGGCTCGTGCATTTTTGCCACTCAGCCTTCATCGGAGCGACGGCCAATTGGAGAAAGAGGCCGCGCTAGCGGGGCCCTTAAGGGGTCACCCGCTGGGATTTACATAGCACTGAAGGTGCTCAAAAATTAAAAGTAAAATAAAACATTAAAAATGAAAAGTAAATAATGAAAACATTAAAAATTGAAAAGTTAAATTTGCATTAATTAGAATTAGAATTTACGTTAGAATTAGAATTAGCGGCCTGAAGGGCCTCGAGATCTACGGTTATCTTCGAAGGTTCGCTCGTGTGCACGTTTCTCGGTCTAGCGATTTTGTATGCCGAATCTAGGACAGGAGCAGTATATGAGACTGATTTTCGAACAAGAGGATTGGGATGGGATTCGGCGCGTTTGAAGAACGATTCTGAGAGTGTTTTCAGATACTGTTGAACTGTAGGCAGTTCAAGATCTCTGTGCAGGTCCGCGTTGCGCACGTACCAAGGTGCGTTTGTGGCCCTGCGGCAGAAGAGGTTTTGAACTACCTGCAGTTTGTGCAGGACGGAGGGTTTGGCGTGAGCAAAGACTGGCGAAGCATATGACATGACTGGTCTAACGCAGACCTTATAAAGCGTTCGTTTATTTCTGAAGGACATTTTACTTTTTCTACCTAACATACTGTAAAGCCGGCCTAGGTAAAAACGTGCGAGTTTCGTTACTCTATCGACGTGAGGATTGAATGAAAGCGTCTGGTCTAATGTGACGCCTAAATATTTAGTACTGCGCTTCCAGGGGATGGGAGTGCCTTGCATTCTCAATTGGAGATTGTTGGGGATACGACTGCGTCTGTAGTCGAAGTAAACCGCAGAGCTTTTCTCTGGGTTCACATCGATACGCCATTTTTTAAACCAAGCACCGAGGGTGTTAATAGCCTTTTGAAGTCTGGTGACGAGACCCGAGGCTCTGCGGCCTTTGGTGTAAAGGGCAGTGTCGTCGGCAAAGAGAGCGAGTTCGACGATTTTAGCTGGGATGGGAATGTCGTTAGTGTATACGGTATACAAAAGAGGGGCGAGGACTGAGCCTTGAGGGACTCCAGCCTTTATGGGACGAGGCGCGGAGAGCGTGCCTTCATGTTTGAAACGAAACGTGCGGTCTTTGAGAAACGACGCGATTATCCTAACTAGGCGAGCCGGTAAGCCTATTTTATAGAGTTTATAAACGAGACCGCTGTGCCAGACTTTGTCGAAAGCCTTGGCTACGTCAAAGAAAACTGCGATCGTTTTCTTTCGTTTCGGATAGAAGCCGTCGAGTATGTACTCGACGATTCGATGGACTTGCTGAGGGCAGGAGTGCTTAGCGCGAAAGCCGAACTGGTGGGGAATTATGAGAGGATCGCCGTCCGTTGGAAACAGATGGTTCCTCATTCGAGAGAGTATGACTCTCTCGAGAAGTTTAGACATTGCCTTGAGGAGGCTGATGGGTCTGTGATTAGCCGGGACATTAAGAGGTTTACCCGGCTTGGGTATGCCTATGACTGTCGCTTCTTTCCAAGCTTTTGGAAAGTAGCTAAGGTCGAAGCAGGCATTGAAAATGATAGCTAACAAGGTAAGCACCTGTTGAGGCAGGTGCTTAAGTGCGTGGTTGGAAATACCATCCGCACCCGGAGCCTTTCTGGACTTTTGACTTTTGATGTGAAGCGAGATTTCATCATTAGAGACTGTGACGGGGTCGTCGGTGATGGGGAGAGAGTTTCTACGGAGGACTTCGGCCTCCACCGCTTTGATGTGATTGGGATTCGCGGGTTGCGTGCTGGGTGAGCATTGAGACGCAACGCTGTCAGCGAAGCATTCGGCTTTCTCTTCGTCTTCGAAGGCGATAGAGCCATCGGGACGAGTGAGAGGAGGGACGTGAGAGGCGGCGTCTACGCGTAGGGCTCGGGCCATTCGATAATACGCTTGGTGGGACGGGGAGATATTCGCCATGAGATCGTTCATCTGGGCGTCTCGGAGTTCCGCGAGGCGAGATCTAACTTTACGTTGCAGCTGATTCGCAGCTGTTCTATAGGCGGGCGTGGGATATTTCTTGGCTCTCCGGAGAGCCGCGTTCTTAGCTTTAATAAGATTGCTAATGGCTAAGGGAAGCGTGGGTTTGCCTTTCTTAGCAACCTTTTCGTTTACACTGATGGCTGAGTTGATAGCATCAGTGAGAGAATTTACTAACGAGTCTATTTTATCCGGGCTATCTAATTGATCGGGCGAGATCGCGAGCGGAGAGTTTGGGGCCTCTAAGGCAGAAACTATCGTGTTTTTAAAACCTTTCCAGTCGGTAAAGGTCTTAGGAGAAGTGACGTTAACGTTAGGCGGTCCTAGCACGAGGGAGACGGGGCGGTGGTCAGAACCTAGGTCATCGAGCGGTTCGATAGACCTGAGGTCGAGGTTGATATGCTTGACGATTGCAAAGTCGAGGATGTCCGGAGAGTGGTTCGGATTGTCGGGATAGTGAGTGGGAGTGATAGGGGAGACGACGTCTAAGTCGAGTAAGTTGGTGATGTCGAGGAGAGCTATACCGCTTTGGTTGGTTGATAGGCACGTCCAGTCAGTATGTTTGGAGTTAAAGTCTCCGAACATAATGACTGAACGGCCGAGGGCGAGAATGGTGTCAAAGTCGCTGCGGATAGGTTTGGTGCCACAAGGTATGTAGACTGAGGCTATGATGATGGTCGGATGACCAGTCATAGCCAATCTACACACGGTGGCTTCCATGTTAAGGAGAGGAGGAGTAGGGAGTGGACAGCAATGGAATCCTCTTTTGTAGTAGATAGCAGTGCCGCCGAAACCGTCGCAGTTAGGCCTATCGTTACGTGTAAACGCGTACTTGGGAATCGCGAATCCCCTGGAGCGATTAGGAGTGAGCCATGTCTCCTGGAGAAGAAAAAGATCTGGTTCGTTGTTCTGAAGGAACAGTTTAATCTCGGGAAGGTTAGAGCTAAGGCTGCGAGCGTTAAAAGATACTAGGGATAAGCCCTTAGGTTTAATACGACTGGACGCAAGATTCGCGGGTCTAGACATTAAAATTTATTTATTTAAAATTTACAAAAATAAAAGAATTTACAATGAACTTAGGAGCGAGTGATGCTCGGCTAACGCGAATAAACGCTCTTGAGGAGAGCGGGCGGCTCGCAGTTTGCGTGCGAGTACGGAAATTTCGTTAATGTCGACGTTTTGGATGACGTCGAACACGGTCTTCATGTCCTCAGCCAACGACGACTGAGGGGAAGATGACAACGCGGGACGCGGCCCTACGGGAGCTACGGGAGCTGGGATGGGTCGGGAAGGTGCAGGCGGGACGGCCGGACGCTGCCTCCAAGACAGAGCCGGAGTAGGCGTCGGCTGAACGGGCTTTGCTTCCGGGGGACCCCGGTTGCGCAGCGGCGGGAAGTTGGCAGGAGTGAGTGGCGGCGCCGGTTTAGGCGCGACCCTCTTGGTGGTGGAGCGCGGAGCGCGCGGGCAACCCCTGTAGTTTGCTGTGTGGCCGGACTGGCCGCACAGCACACAGGCAGGGGGGGAAGTGGATTCGGGAGTGCGAGTGCACTCCTTAGTGAAGTGAGGATCCAGGCACTTTACGCACCTGGGGGGAGCTGAACAGTTAGCCGCTGCGTGGCCATATAGCTGGCAGCGGTGGCACTGCCCAGGGTGACCACGGGGGTTGGGACGCTCGACGGAGATGTTCGAGAGTCCGCAGATTGTGCGAGCCTCTTTGAAAATCTCCTTCGAGTCGGGGGTATTGGACAGGATTACTAGCGCTAACGGAAAACGCCTACCGCGGTTGGAGTGCATCTTGTGCACTGCTGTGACCGGGAAACCCTGAGACTTAAGGTCATCGAGAATGTCTTCGTTGCTGAGTTCGAACGGGACGCCCCGTAGTACTGCGCGGATCTTACGCTCCTCCGGGAGGGCGTAGGTGTGATATGGGATTTGGTTTAATCCGAGTAGCCTGGTAAACTCGCGGAAGTCGACGACGGTCGCTAATTGGACTTTGATTGTATCGCCAGCGTTGGCGGCTTTCAAGTAATTAATTTTGTGCACTTTGCACAAGTTGGAAACCGCGGTCCAGCGCGCTTTTTCACGCAGGAATACGGGCGGAGGGAGCTGAGGCTTCGGCGGGACGGGAGCGCAGCGCGTCGCTGGCTTCGATGTGACCGACGGAGACGCGGTTACTACGAGCGATTTTAACGGCGCGGGGGCTGGTGTTGAAGACACCGGGGAGGGCTCGGGTATTGAAGATACCGAAGCTTTCTTAGAGCGCTTCTTGGAGCGCTTGGCGACGAGTTGAAACGCGGGCTCAGGAGAGCCGGTTAAGGTGACGGCATCTGACGACGTGTCGGACGCGGGTTCGGAGTCGCTCCCGGGAGCGGTACGCTTACGACGCGACGCGTGAGAGGATGCGACCGATTCGCAGTCCATCTCGGACGAGGCGGGAGACGCGGGAGAGCTTAAGACCTGAGGGGTCTCGACGTTGGAGGCCTGAGGGGCCGGGGTTGAGGCCTGAGGGGCCGGGGACACGATAGTAGCCTGTAAGGCCTGCGTTAGTACGTCATCTGGGATGGGGCAACCGGACGCCGCGAGCGCCTGGGCGAACGACCTAAGAACGTTTACAAGGTCCATTGGAGGGCTTGGGATAATATGAAATATATAAATATATAATGTATGCCTAGGTTCCCTAACAAACCTAGCGCCTATTTATATAACAAATGCCTAGAATTCCTAAATAAAAATCTAGCGAACCCTAGCGGCAAACCTCCCTACCAGCGGTAGGGGGGCTGGGGAGAATAAATTAAAACTAACAATAGTACGCCGAAGGCCGCTACCTAGAAACCTAAAAAAGGGTGCGCAGGTAAAGAGTTGACCGCGTTAGGGTCAACCTTTACCGACAGAAAGGACAAATACACACGAAAACACACAAATATGATAGAAATAAATATGAAAATAGGAGAAAAATAAATAAAATAGAGAAGAGAAATAAATAAAAATAAAAAGGACTGGTTCAGTACAAATTCGTTGTCACCGTTAAGTATCCTTTGCACTGAAACCAGACTACTTACGCCGGGCACAACACTGCACTCAGCACAAGCACAACACAACTTAGCACAGCACTTTGAAGACTAAGAGGCTTAGTCGCAAAGAAAAATCGCACTTCGAAAGCACTCAGACGGAGTAGAAAGACTTAGAAAACCGTAGCACGGAGCCAACACGCTAGACTGTGACGTCAGTAAACTGAGCGCCACGGAATGGCGGGAAGGGACCGATCAACGGAGAGCTGGGTCTTGCACGTCCGAACCGCGTGGCGATCGGAGCGAGAATAACCATCCCCCGAGCGTTTGTCTTTTTCGGTGATCGCACGAAGAGGCAACGTCGCATATCGTGTTATTGTCACACACACATTCGTAAATTAGATGAAAATTTTCAGTTTTTATTTTTGATTTCTAAATGAAAAGTATGGTATTTTATTCATTTCGCGACAAATTTAACTAGAAAATAGTTTGTAGAACTCGTAATTAAAGCTTTATTCTATATCCTGTATCAGTGAATACCGATTGTTTTTTGTATGGAAATCGAACCACCTTAAGGCATACCTGTAAAAACACTCCTTTTTCATTCTCATTCCAACAAAAGACACACTGATCCACAACATTATATTATCAACTATCCCTCTTTTTTCAATGGCCTTTAAAATAGTATACAATTTTAAGGATCTCATCAATCTATTTTTCTATTAGCGTAGTAAAGTCAATATTTTATTGAAAATATTCGGAAAACGTTAATTCACTTGTATGTTAGTCTACGGCGTAGCAGCAGGGAAGCTGTACATGCCCGTCAATGTTATTCCGAGGTTTATTAAAAGAAACTGTAGTTCTTTACAAATAAACTAAAAACCTATTAAACAAACATTACAGTACTTAAGGCAGAATTAAATCACCTAACCTGTTTACGTTTCTAGTGCCGATTCAGAGTCAGCCAATAACTGAAGAATTACGAGCGAGCGGAACACTTGGCGCGGTACTTAATACTGTTACGCTCAACATACCTTTACGTTATTTCATAAAATTAATGAACTAACTAAACTGAGGTACAACTAACTTTGTTATTGAGGAACTGGGCCGTAAATTGACGATTGAGTGGAAATAATTAAGTTAGTTGGGTATCCGTGTTGGTAGGTAGTTGGATTAATCAGGAGGTATAGAAAATTATGAGCAACTTACTTGGAAGAACTTTTTTGGTGGCCATTGAAAGTACATTTATTTTTTGAAACTGATTATTATTATTTTTTGTTGGCCTTATCTTTGATTCGATACGTGATTTATATTTAAACGCTGGTATAGTGAGTGTGACCCACGAAGAGGAAAGTTAGTCGGGTGCTAACATTATTGGTTATTGGTAACATTATTAACATTATTGGTAACATTTACCTCTTAGTGTGCTATTATAGAATAGAAATAGGATGCGTCCTTATGAGAGGCACTCAAAAAATTTAAAAAGAACCTTAACACTTTGAAGTACAATAAAACAACTTTCAAACTGCTGGTCTAATAAATCATTAGGTAACGTTAAGTAAAAGTAGTATACTGGCATCTTTCGAAAGTTTCTCATTTTAATTACAACCTGTAGGTTCTCGCGCGGTATCACCTGCGCGTTTCCCGGTTTAGTGATAACATACTACTTCGGTATAAAACCTTTTAAAAGATAAAAGAAACTTTAAAATTGGTTCATTAGTTATCAAGTTTATCGAACACATACAAACAAACTTATCTGTCGTCTTTGTAATGATTGTATACATTGTAGAGAAAGATGGTGTTGAAAGTGTTGAATAACAATCCGTTGTTTTTATATTAGAACTTAATTTTCATTTAATATGTACGTGCAATAATATTAAATATGGGGACTTCCTTGTAATAACATCGTTCAGCTTATCTTTAGTGGAAAGCAAATGGAAGTCTATGAAAAATGTGTCTTGTTTTTTTTTCCAAATTCCGGCAACGCAAAAAAACTTCGTAAACACATCAATAGAAACTCGTAAAAATACACAAAACTCTCGTGAAGCGTCGTGTTAATATTTACAAGGCACCACGGAAGTTCTTTTCATATTTAATTTTTTATCTCAGTTCATTATTAAAGTGTACTGAATTTAATTGAAAATTTAATGAATATTATCTTGTGCGTACTTTTTCACCTACATACGGGCACATTTTCATATACTTACATATAATTTTTATTTTAAATGAGTGTATAAACTCGATTTGAAATCAAATATGTGGGTAGATGTAGCTGTATATTCTAATAGGCACAAACACAAAGCTACACTAAGGCGTAAATAAAAACGCGTCACTATCACGAAAAAAAGCCTTAAATAAAGCCAAGCTATATTCAATCAAAAATCTTTCAATATCTGGTTTCTGATATCAGCTGCTTGTATTCAATAAGCAGTAAGGGTTTTAATAACCCCCGCAGTGGCAATAATACGCCGCTACTCAAGAGCACCGGACAAAGAGAACTAAACCTGCGATGCCCTTAAATGGGGTTAAGTAGGGCCGTTCCTTTGTGGTATGGGTGCTGTAGACCAGGTGTGATGTGGGTTAATTTGTGGACTGATGTGAGGGTCTTCATAACTAATAGGTATTGGTAATCTCTATATCCAATGTCTCTTGATGTCTCTTGCATGGAAGATGGTGTTATTTATAGCTGTTAGTATAACCCACAACAACTTTTTTTGTGAAATAAATGAGTTTGAGTTAGAAAAATAATAAAAATTTATCAAAATTTGTTAAGTTTTAATTTGTTAAAGAGAAATTCTACAATTACTGCACCGATTACAATAACTCTTTTATCACTGGAAAGCTAAACTACGGGTAAAACGGCGCTAGTAATAAATAAATGTGATACCAAGACAAACATCCTACTAATATTATAAACGCGAAAGTTGTAAGTATGGATGGATGTTTGTTACTCTTTCACGTAAAAACTACTGAATGGATTTTAATTAAACTTTACAATAATACAGCTTATACACCAGAATAACATATAGACTACAATTTATAAAGATATTATGTGAATTATCGAAAATATTAAGTAAGTAGGAAAAAATCTACCATCTGCGAGCTATTGTGGCGTGCGCTGCCAAAACCGCTAGAGTTACAAATATGTGATGTATGATGGAAATGTAGATCTTTTCATAAAAAGCCCGTCACAGTATATATTAATTTATTATTTGTAAGCCATTATAGCCAGAATAGTGAACCATAACTACAATAAAAATTGATACTTTATTTCAAATGCACATTTGGTAGGAATAAATTGTTTCCTAAATGAAAATAGATACTTTTATCGCTTCTGGTATTTAAAGTACATAATTTGGACAAATATTATTTTAATAGTTATGACGATGACAAACCGAGTGCGCGATACTACGGTGCGGTCCAACGGTACCTTGGTCCTTTTTTTTATTGAAAAAGGATTAGACGTTTGTCTTCTATCTCACCTGATGGAAAGTGACGATGAAGACGTAGGTGTTACACGTCTATCCACGAGATACCTATTCACTCGACGCTTGAAAGAACTATGACTATAGTTTTCTGGAAAAACTGACGCAGGCAGTTTATTCCACACCTTGGCGACCCGCACCAAAATGGAACTATCGAAGTATTTGGTTCGACTTCTTGGGATATCTACCATGAAGGGATGGAAGGTCTGTCTGCGTCTAGTAGTCCAATGCAAGAAGGGTGTGTGTTCAACCTGATCAAAAAGAGCATTCGCGCACTCTCCAAAATGTAATCTGTAGAAGACTGCTAAACTGGCAACTTTCCGACGATGGCCGAGGCTTTGCAGTGTTTTGGTGGTGAGGTCAAAGTTGTTAATAATTTTACGGGCTCTTCGGTCAACTGCGTCCATCTCTTCTAGTTGGTACTTTACAGAACCATCCCAAAGGTGGCTACAGTACTCCATACAAGATCGAACTTGAGCTGTATACAAATTAAGTAGCTGTTTTTTTAGCTACCCAAAACGTCGGTGTTTATGATCCAATATTAACCAAATGCGTCACAGAAATGTACTGATTGTACTCGCACACCAAAGCGACGAGAACACAGTTTGACAAGATGGCGGCTGGCACACAAAATTTTGTTGTACTTATACAAGAAACGAGTTGAACCATGTAAACAAGATATAGGTAGTCGCATATACTCCTATGTAAGTTGAAACGAAATATGTATTTAATTTTTAAATTAACAATTTTATTGGTCGGACTGACTTAAGGTTTGATGTCGCGCTGCAAGGCCAAAAGGCTTTTCACTAGTCTTGAAGTTTCTTGCCAGTTCTGCTCCACGAAGGTTGTTCCGAACTGGCGGTAGATTCATGCTTTATTTAACGTCAATAAGAACAAGTAATTTTTAATGTTGAGAAATAAACGTTTGAATTTGAATTTGATTCTTGGCAAATAGAAGACCCTTGCTAAAGTTGGTTACAGAAACATCCCAAAAAATATATTCCGGTACTAATAGTGTACAAGAGGCACTAGAGGAGATTCCAAGGGTACTTTAATGGATCACTATTGCTGGAGAAACACGTTCGAATAGACTTTAATGAATCTACCGTAATTCTTAAACAGAATCGAGTTTTCCTTCTTGTATCTTATTTTCATTAGTACTTGTTTCTTCACAGTTGATCTTTGGTTTTTAAAACTGAATAATTGACGCACTTATAGGCAGATCATTATTTTAGATTGGAAATACTGTCGGAATATGTTTTTAATAACTAAAAAGGACACGTTTATGAAATTAGTAGTAACAAAATTTTTACAGGCGAGAAATCTTGTTGATTTATTTGGCAGAAAAACTCTATGGCAGAGTAACCCTTTACTCCATCTCTAGTTACACTTTAAATCCAGGTAGTCAAATACTCGCGAAAATTGATACGATTTGTTATGTCATGTTGCTTAGTAGATTAGTTATCCAAGTCTCAAATCTGGATGTAAAATACAGAGTAGTCCTTAAGAGAATCAATGCTTTTTCCATTATCGAGCGTTTATATTTTTTGTTTATTGTTTATTGTTAATAAGGATCAAACGAAGATAAGGCAAGAAAATGAGTTTGAATTTAAAACCGATGCATAGCCAACCTTCATACAAAAGAACTGACTGGAAAAACTAGGCTATCTTCGCAAACTCTAAGAAACTAGGCTTGCAAAAAATTGAGACTCCTCTGCATTTGAATCCACCGGAAACCTTTATCTTCGAAAAGCACACAAAAGGTTTTTAAACAAAACCACTCTTAAAAGGAAAAATTCCAGAAAAGTGACGGCGTTCCAAATATCTTGATGTTTCAGTTATTTATCTTTATAAAACTCTTAGGGAAATATAGCAAAGTATTTTTAATTTCGGTATTCATGGTATCTTAAAAAGGTAAAAAAGGTGTTGTCTATTGTGTTATTTTGAAAACATCTTACCATAGCTATTGAAGAAGGCAATCGTTTGAAAATATTTCCTTCGCTTTTTCAAAACTGTCTTTTAAAACGATTGGTGAAATAGTTAAAAACTTAGTGCACACCTAATCAGAGGTCCCTACGGTTTCCATCACGTAATTCACTTCAGAATAAAGTTAAATACGGTACCTTTCTTGTGGTAAAAGAATGTTAATAATTGATTCAGTAATTTATTTGTTTATCGATTATAAATAAACAAACAAACAATTAAATCTTTCTCTACATGATAGAAATATTGTCACGGAAAGGTCCCCAGAAAACCGATCACTTAAGGAATAGCAAGAATTAAAAAAATGATATGGAAGTCTTATTTGTTTATTTAATTTTAATAAGCTCTTAACACAGATACAGATATCTACCTCTCTGAAATGTTACTTGAAATATAGTTGGTACTAAGGAAAATTAAATGTTTTGGAAAAGGTCCCCAAATGACGGTCACCCAACTTTTCGTTTATTTTTAGAACCAATAGCTAGTATTTTTTTATTTTTTTTTATTGAAAAAGGATTAGACGTTTGTCTTCTATCTCACCCGATGGAAAGTGACGATGAAGACGAAGGTGTTACACGTCTATCCACGAGATACCTATTCACTCCACGCTTGAAAGAACTAGGACTTCAGTTTTCTGGAAAAACAGACGCAGGCAGTTCGTTCCACACCTTGGCGACCTGCACCAAAAAGGAACTGTCGAAGCATTTGGTTCGACTTCTTGGGATATCTACCATGAAGGGATGGAAGGTCTGTCTGCGTCTAGTAGTCCGATGCAAGATCTTTTAATTTGTAGTCGAATAGGGTACTTTTTGGCAATTGCAGACTTCAAACGACTTTCTCAGGCGGAGCTCAGGGTACTTACCATTATATATATATAATTAAAAAAAAAGTTTTGTGTACGATTTTGAACTGCCTCGGCTAACGCTTCCGCTATATTATAGCTTGTAGTGATACTCAGTCCTGGGACCCCGCGATACAGGTTTGCCTAGTGCGTGGACCGCTATTAAATATTGAAACAGTGAACTACCCTCGATTGCCGATTTGTTAAATTTGTGTGTTGATAAATTAAGATAATGTTTTTATAGTGACTCCAAGTATTGTCGAACAACACTGTATTTTTGTATTTGCTGTATTGAAATATTTGTAAGTAATAAATTAATTTTGGATTTTTTTTGATTTTGATATGTTTATATATACATTTAGAACCCATATTGTGCAAGCAAACATTTTTTTGATGACAAATAATCACAAGTAACGATATAACATAATTAAAAAAATAGTTTCGCAATATCAAGTTACATTTTAGTTACTTTATAAAAATGTAACCAAAAGGAAATATTTTTCGAAGAACTTGTGCTTGAAGAAGTCCAACAAAATATTATTGAACAAAAAAAATTCTTTTGATGTTGCCATATAATAAACCAAAACGCCGGTGCTTTGAAGTGCTTCCTTACGTTTGACTGTATGACATGTAAAAATGGCAAAAGAATACAACATTAAAAACTCTTTGCTATCGAATTGTATAGTCTGTACCTCAAACCTTTGTTATTATAATTGTAAGCATATTATCTTTCGTTTTAATCTTTTTTTGTTTATTTTACCTATTTAGTTAAATCTAGTCAATGTCACGCAGTTACTATGGCTGATGCCTTTTGGCCGAGATAAATCTAAAGATTATTTTATATATACTTCCGCAACTTTTCCTTAAGAAATATAAATTCTGCATAAGACTTGAAGAATATATATGACAGCTTGGCCGTGGAGTGTAAGAGCCACACGCCTAGAACACTAATGGCTGCTCTCACGCACGTTGAAGGTCTCATTAAAGCGGTCCTAAGTATTGATATTGCAAAGCAAATCTAGACTCCGATACAGTATAGATAACATATAGATACTGCCATAAATAACCATTAAACGCTTGTTTAAATAAATCTCTTTCTAAGAGAGAAACAGTAACATACCGATTTGGTATAGAAAATAATATCTGTCTGGTTTCTTGGGATATCGCATTATTTTAAGAGGTTCTATAGGAGCCTTAAGGTCTCGGATTCAAGTACTAATCGAAACACAGTAGTAGTAGATCGTGAAGTTGATTTTCAGACGGAGGTGAATTGTTTCCTTCTTACTTTTTATTAATTTCATAACAGACTAATGAGCCCAGTGGATAAAATTGAAATTCAAATATCTATTTCTCAACATTGACAATTACTTGTTCTTGTTTAAGTCATATTAGGCATGACTCTACCAACAGTTCGGAAAAACCTTCGTGAAGAACTGGCAAGAAACTTCACGGGTATAGCTATTTCAAAATAAATTACAATGACGATAGCTCGGTAAGTCTGCCTCCCGCCCAACTATCGAAACGACGAAAACCCTGAAACGGCACCCGTTCACGAGTTAGCGCGGGATCCATTCATCTAGGTAGTATAGCTTCCATGCCCATAAACATCATTGCCCGTAGGTTTTCATTCGCTGATTAATAATACAATTTTGCTGAATTTTTGCGTAGGCAGCTATTTACGATTAGGTATTGTTATAATCACGTGATTAGGGTGCAGGTGCAGATGATGAGATAGGCACAGATGGAATAAACCAGTAAGCTAACGACTTTTAATCTTATTTCTAAACTACAAGCTTTACTTTCCAAATATCGATGAACGATGCGTTGCCAACCCTACTCGTCCGTCGAATTTACCTTTGTTTCTGTAATTTCACTGGTTATTTTGTACTGGTTATTAAAACCCTCTTAAACATTGCAATTATGGAGGTTAATACTGAAAGGGCTGTAGTACCATTCTCTAATAAACCCTAATAAATATTATTAAATATTATGTCAAATTATTATAATATGTTATTATTCTTCCTATACTGACACTTATGATTCCATGGAATTCTCTCCCGTATCGAGCCATAATGTTTTACAAGCAAGTCATTAATGATGCTTATATAGAGTTCAATAAAATGAAAAACATTTATTCCATATCAAAAGTTTATTTATTTTTCATATAAAAACAGGCGGCATTGTTATTTGCACAGAGTACAGGGCGGTTGCATTTTTGATGACACGAAATATCATATCGCCGCAATCAATTATCATAAAATAAAAATAAACCATTTATCGCATTTGTTCATTGCAGATTTTAACTTTATTTTTTCAGAAGTGAAATATATTGTATTGCTGTATAATTGTCTTAATTACGTTCATTTATAAATGTCACGATCAAAGAGTTTTGATCATGAATTTGTAAATTAAGAGATACTAGCATGTATGCTATATAAATTTCTTTTGAAAATAAACAGCACCGTTTACTTTGTTTACTATTTTTATTATGTCTATAATATACTTATATGTACAAAATTTAAATAAATCAATTAATGATGATGTAATAATCGAACTTAAAAAAAGATGGATCCAGAATAATTTTTCAAATTAAGGTTCCTTTCAAACTTATAGTACCTTTAAATGGGCGTTGAACTATTGTTATTGAGATGTGAAAACACAATTAATAACCATGACTCATGGTTAATTATTAATTTGTTATTTCAATTTGTTTTGCATGTTTAGTAACTCCATATTGAGATGACGTCACTTGTTCTGCTCTGGACAGGAGGCGTGATAATGGTGAGGTTGTTGTTTCTGTTATATGTCTGTTTTATTAACGGGACTACAATGGTTCTTAAATCAAACATCGGACAAAAAATAATTAATGGAGTTTAATGGTTTATGATCGCTACTAAAAGTGAGAAAGGCGAATTATTACTCAGTTTTTAAAATTACAGATATTTTTGTATAACTGAATAGTTTTGAATCGGTGTCTGTAGTAATGGTATAGCAGTTTGCTTAAACTATTCTCAATTTGGAATCACTTAAAAGCAAGTCGGAACGCATTAAATTATAGATATAATATGTGAATGACAGATTGTCCAACGTATTTTTATCAAAGGAGGAAAAGAGTTTTGGGCTTGGTGGTTAAGAAAATGAAATGTATGCTAAAAATGCATAAAATTATTCTGTATTTGCATAAAAAAAGGCAACATAAAATATAAGATCTGTGAAATAAAATAAACTGAAATGAATGTACTATGATTACGGCGTCTTCACATTTTTATGATTATTGTTTTGGAAATATCAAGAATTCATTAAAAAATACGCTTTATAATTTTTTGATTATTTCACATGAATATTGAAAAAATTATACACATTGTACGAAGTTTTCAATAAAAAACATTTAAAAGTATGTTGGATTTTTCATTTTTATTTTGACATCACAGCAGTATGTTATATAGCGTATGTCAAATCTCCAACGGACATTCGTTTCATTTCTTTTCGTGCGTCACGAGTGCTGTCTATAAAGAAGTGAAATAAGTCTTTCAATTGAGTCTTCACTATGAAGCAAGATATATAACAAGATGTGTACCAAGCTTATACTTTCTTGAGAATTATTGATTTCCTTATTTTAACTTACAAATATATTTTAATGAACTGGGTGTATTAGTTATAATTCTAAAAAAAGCATGTAGGCTTAGTACAACCTATACTGCTAATTTTTCTTACCATATTTCAAGTATGTATAAATCTGTTTTCAGATTGCAAAACGTTCTGAATCTTTCTTTATTATGTTGTTAATATTACATCTATCTGTAGCTTTAAATTTCATAATGTTAACTCAACCAAAGCCCTAGGCCCAGGCATGGAAGGTGGGTTTCTCCTTTACAAACAGGTATCCGAAAACATGGGATAAAAAGGGTTTACACCTTTTAGAACTGATTAATTTACAATGCAAAGATACACACAAAGTCAATTTAGAAGTTATTTAAAAGCAAAAAGTAGAAACAGGAAGACATGTTTAAATATTTATGATACGCAAAAAAAGAAGTATATCCGATATTTAATACGACGCTGCGGTGAAAGCATATACAGTAACATGGCCCGGGGATATCTGCAGCTACATTTTCGATGAAATATCGTTACGTCAATACCTGAAATGATTATAACATGACCGCAACGGGGCTGTGCGATCGGTTTTACTTTCGAATATTTCTTTGTGTTTTGGGATTCATCTTTTGTTTTTTTCTGCTAATTCAAATTTCAAATTCAAATACTTATTTATCAACATTGACAATTACTTGTTCTTATTTACGTCAAATAAAGCATGACTACCACCAGTTCTGAAAAAACTTCATGAAGAAGAACTGGCAAGAATGTTCACGGGTATATTTTTTTCAAAATAAAGGAGACATTTCATTTTCGATTAGCGTGATGTACGCCAGTTTGAAATGTATGAAAAAATGTGGTAAAAACACTAACAATATTTAAAAAATGACATTCTGCATTATTTTGTACTTTGAAATTTAAAACAAAACATCATGTGGCCACACTGAGGTGACATTTCCAAAGAAAATATGAAATAGCATGCTTGTACCACTGAGTCTGGCAAGCCTTTTTTTTGGTCCGTTTGTTGAACAAGAGCTGACTGTATGGTTTCATTAATCAATACGCCCTACGAGTCTTAGTTTAAGTGCGTAGTAACTACTTAGAAAAACATTTTAAACAAAGGTGTATTAAATATTCAAATGGTTTCGGAGGTGTTAAATGATCGATTAAAAAGATCACAATCGTTTTGGCGACCTGAGATAATTAAAATACACACTACACACGTATGACACACTATCAATAACTCGATTATAAATTAAGGTTTGTGCAGTTGTTGTATTAAAGGTAAATAAATCAAACGAAAAACTCCAAAGCAGCTCGTAAAAAGGAAAAATAAAAGTGTCAGCAGAATTAACCTCAAAACTTGAAATAAAATAAAACGTCAATTGACAGATAGCGCCATGTTTTCACTATGCAATGTAGCTGTTTGTAAACGAAATTATGAAATATTGGCATTTAATACTCGTTATGTTTTTTTATAGAATCCAGGGAACACCCGTAGAAAAGCTAGCCAAGCGCACCTTAAATATTGAAATGTCTCCTTTACAATGTCTCTTTACAATTGTACAAGTTTTACAGTCTTACCACAACGAAGTTTTACACCTGTTTATCTTTAAACACTATCTAAGTGTGGTAACAATATGGCAACTACAGGTAAATAAACAAAAATACCAATCCATCATTATATTTCCAAGGACTTTAAGCTGCGTTATACATTTTGACAGTCTCTAAAGATACGCAAGTGTTTAACTTGCTTTTTAGTAAGTAAGTTACTATTTACTATTGTTTTTATATTGAGTGTTTGCAATCAGCTCACATCAACGAAGCTGCCGCTGAAATTTAAATTCGAATAAATCCTAATTAGCAATATACCTGCTGCCGAGCAGCTATTGTGCCGTTTCCTTAATAAACTAGACGGTGTCCGGTCACCTTGACGGTATCCTACTTAGAAGAGCTTGGTGGACATCCTGCGTTAACTCGTGAACGTATGCCGTTCGAGGGTGTTTGTCGTTTGGGTACTTGGGGGGACGGAGACTTGCCGAGCTAACAGGTGCAGATAAGAATAATTTTGTATAGACATAAAGAGATTCTGTAAATTTATTTTGAAAAAAAATAGACTTGTGAAGTTTCTTGCCAGTTCTTCTTCACGAAGGTTTTTTCGAACTTGTGGTAGAGTCATGTTTTATTTGACGTCAATAAGAACAAGTAATTGTCATTGTTGAGAAAATAAATATTTCATTTCATTTCATTTCAAAGAACATGTTCCGGATGAAGTGTCGACAGCAACCACCTCAACAAGCTATGGTTAAATGTTATGTTTAAACCCAGAGACGTGAGTTACCTCTTGAAAGATATCGATACGTTAAAGGCGAGCATGACAATTATCGTAAGAAGATTTACGTAGATCGCTTGCAGTATCAAAGACTTTAAATAATGGCTCTCAGATCAAGACAACACGCGGCGCGTGTGTCTCATCGCCAGCGTCAATCTGTTAGTCTGCAGTTCCAATGTCGGCGACTCTAGCGCAGCGGTTTGTAGCCGCGGCCCGACGCGTCACTCGCGCCTCTTTCCGTCGCCGTAATCTAGGCATGAGAGCGTCGGTGGAACAATGGTCTAAGCGCTGCCTACCGACGATCGGGATCTTAAGTTCTCGCTTCTGCTAAATAAGCCAATGAGTTTTTACAACCTAAGTACATAAAGCTGTCCGCTCTAACGGTGAAGGAAAACATCGTGAGAAAACCCTCTTTCCTAAAGAACTATTTTGAACGTATGTGTAAAAAGTCTACCAACACATAGACAAGCGTGACGGATGAAAACCACCCTTTCATTTGGTTAGGTTTATAAGGTTTTGATGTCTCTATAGTGGGGTTTATTAAAGGTGTCGCGGATGGGCAACACGTAAAAACTGGCCAAAGTTACTTGCTAGATATTAGCCAGCTTCAGCTGTATTTTTACGCAGTGCAACTAGATATGTTATCTATACCATTATGGCTCCGTAATACAGTAGTGTATTATTGAAGCTTGAAATAGGGAATTTTTAATAAGGTTTATAATTATATAATTATATATAAAAGGTTTACAAATACCCCAGTTGGACTGAATAACAGCAGCTTATTGAATGATGTTGGCAACCTACGTTCTTGATTGAAAAAATCTAAATTCAATTGAGCCCAAATACAATGGTGTGTTTTGATGTGGTACGATTAAATATTTTATACTTAATATTCAGCTTACATTACAAAGAATTCATAAAAAACGTGGTTATTTGATTAAAAGTGTACTTGTAACAAATCCGGGAATTCATAGCAATCATAAAAATATTAATAGTAAAATGATAAACTAGTCATTTATCCAAAGTCAGTCCTCTCAAAATATGTCCAAAATATGTCCAAAATATGTCCAAAATATGTCCAAAATATGTCTTTTAATGTTTATTGATTTAGAATTTTTTTATCCACTTGGCTTTTGTCTATCGATTTAACTGCAATTATAAAAAAATAAAATAGGTGACCTTACGCTTAATTAAAAGCTTTTAATCAAGCGTAAGATTGAATTAAAAAATTTAAAGTTAAAAAGTGATAAAAGCTTAGCAGTGTCCGGAGTAGGCTCAACAGCCGTGGTTGGCGTGTCAAGACAAAACTTATGTCGCGCATTATACCACAATTTTACCAATACATTTTTACATCACGCCAAGGCAGCCAAAGCAAAAGATTAAGTCGTATGATCGTCTTGTTTTATTAATTAAGAACCATGGCAAAACTTAGACAAGTTGATTTCTTTTGTTGTAACTTGAGTCTTGTGTCTGTGAAACAATTAAACACTCACCAACGTCAGTTCATCGCACGGCGATAAGATGGCAGGGCTTACAGCAGTTGTTCAAAGATGCCGCTTTGTATTCTTTCATTAAATATTCACACATTAAACTAAACAACTACACGAAATTTATTTAATTAATTAATTTATATTAAATTAATTTATATTATATATAATACTTATATAACCAGCCGAATGGTGTGTGTAGCAGTGGCCATGCCTCATACGCCGGTGGTCCCAGGTTCGAATCCTTGGCATTCATTTGTGTGATGAACACAGGTGTTTGTTCTCGAGTCATGGTAGTTGATATTTATGTATGCATGTTTATATCCCAGTTGACTGTACGGTCATCCACAACACAAGCTTTACTTACTTTGAGGCCTTGTTTGACTGGGAATTTATTAATATTTATTATAGGAATTACTAAGGTTTTTTCGTATACAAATCTCAACCAGGAACAAAATAAAACGTAACACAAAATAAAGGAAAAAATACGGTGACACCTGCGTGAATGCCATACATTTTTTAGTTCATTCCTGATTTTATCCCGATGTTTCCTTTTTATCAGGGCCGTTGTAGGGATTCCATGAATTTTTTCTTTTGTATTGAAATATTCAAAGCGTATTTGCATTAAGACAGTCTGATATAAGTGCAGCTAAGCTATGTGAATCTCTTCAAATCTGAAGTGATACTGAAAACTCCAAAATAAGTCATCTTTAATTTAGAGTGGGTTATTTAAGAGCAAATAGTATACAAGATATTCAGATTCAGGAGTTATGTTTAAAGAAATGCCTTGTCTTTTTGAATTAAATTTCCTAAATTTATAAAAACGAGTTAGAAAAAGACTGCCTTATTAAATTACTTTGCCAACATTTTTATTAAAACTTAACACCTGAATGAACTCTTTGCGCTTTCGTTTGGATTATCATGAAAATTATCTTTAAAGGCCAAATTGAAATCCTCGTCTTTTCATGCACACGTTTCTATAAGATATCCAGTTGGTTGGTATTTACTGAGTGCGCTTAGTACTGAATAGTGTTCTAAAGATTGTAAAGCTGTTATAAGTGGTTTTGGTGGATCTTATGTCGACCACTTTCCATAGCGATGGATTCAAATACCTTTTGAATGTATCGTCCTATGACTGTCCTCGCGGTGGTTCATTTGTGCACGCGACTCTATGTGTGCGTGTGCAACCGTCATCTTGTCAAACTGTGTTCTCGTTGCTTTAGTGTGCGTGAACAATCAGTACATTTGTATTCCACACACACAGTTGCTGTAAATACATGTACAAGCTGTGCGTTAAACTTGTGCCGCATGGGGCTGCGCGAACAAATGTCGGGCTACATTTATGTGCGTCACTGGACACAAATATCAATCGAGGTACCGCCTCCAGTGTGATGGGCACATTTGTGTCTGGTAGGGCACGGGGTGGCCTTTTCGATACTTAAAATAATTGGTTGTATGTGATTAATTTTCCTTTTGCACAATTTATATATTTTGTGTGATTTGTTTTAATATTTACTTCTATTATCACCACCCACTAAACAAAGCCATGCCGCCAAGTGACATGGTTGCGTTCTGGCATGATGTTTAGTGTAGCCATCGAGGAGGGTAGGTCTGAGTAATCGTGTTGCATCAGAGAACTGTCTTCAGCTCGTAATTTATTGACTCGCCGGGTAACTTGTTTTGGAGGGTAGCGGGATCCGAAGAAACGGTGCACCGCTGGCCGACCGCAGGTAGTAGGGGGCCCAAGTAGTGTGCTAGCCACATGCGAAAGGCTGCCCCGCCACCTACCGAAAAATCCCGGGAGGCTTCATCGTGCCAGCTGGCGACTGGTTAGAGAGGACCCGATGACAATCCCCGGGGGGGTTCGGGCGTCCCCGCAGTCTCCAAGCCAGTTCCCCATCGGTGCGTTGTTTATTGCGGGCTGCTTGGTTCCATTTGCAGCGCTTCATTCAACTTCTGTCCTCCTCCCTATTCACTCACACAACTAGAATGAAAAGTCACAAGAAGAGTAAGGTTCTACAGCGGTTGCACTTCCTCCCTCTTAAAGTGCACTTTTGCAACATCAGAGGAATACACTCAAATATCAACGATGTCCACCACCATCTTGAGACAGAGAGGCCTCACCTACTCTTCTTAACGGAGACGCAGATCTGTAATCCGTCAGACTCGGCATACCTTTGTACCCTCCTGGAGTCCAATTTCCACCCGAACGCCGGGGTGTGCATGTGTGCCAGTGACGAGATCTGTTGTCAGCGTCTCCGTTACTTGGAAGATCTGGACTTTTCCGTTATGTGGGTTCACATTGATACCGGCCTTGACCAATTGGTCTACGCTAGTATATACCGGTCACATAGCGGAGATCGGGAGACAACGAGGCTCATGGAGTATCTCAGCGATGCAGCAGATAAGGTTCGGCAATGTTTTCCCTCAGCGCAGTTGGTGTTCCTGGGGGATTTTAACGCTCATCACGGGCAATGGCTATACCCGTATCAGGACACTGACCACGCTGGAAGAGAGGCTTTTAAGTTTTCCGTGACTCAAGGCCTCTCACAGCTTGTGCACGTGCCCACGGGCATCCCCGAAGTTGCCGGCCACACTGCATATTGCTGAGACCTTCTGCTGACAACTGATCCTACAGGTGCTCGGTGTCCGTAACTGCACCTTTAGGGACATCCGACCACTGCGTGGTGAAATCTGTGTGGCTGTACTCGCCACCTGACACCAGCCCAAAAGGCGCTAGGCGAGTACGGCGATACAAGTCAGCAGATTGGGATGAGATGCGGCACTTTTTCGCGTCTTATCCTTGGCGGCAGACTTGTTTTACATCAACCGATCCATCGTGCTGCGCTGATGCTGTATCAAGTGTGATAGGCCAAGCAATGGAGTATCCCTTACGCTGACCTATCCCTTGAAACCAAAGTTCGCCCATGGTTTAATGCTGCTTGCCTCACAGCTGAAAAGCTTAAGCAAGAAGCGTACAAAGCCTGGGCTGACGCTCGCAGAGGCAAAGCCGTGGATTCGCATGAACTGAAGAAAAAATACAATGCTGCCGCCAAGTCTTGCAAAAAGGTGATCAGAAAAGCTCACTTCGACCACATCGGAGACAGGATAGCGTCATATCCTTCAGGAAGCAAAGCTTTCTGGTCTTTGGCCAAGTCGGTTGAGTCGAACTTCTGTCGCCCATCGCTGCCACCTCTGAGGAAGCCTGACAGTTCACTGGCCCACACTGCAAAAGAGAAAGCAGACCTCTTTGCTAATCTTTTTGCAGACTATTCACGTCTAAATAGTCAAGGTAAAGTCCCATCCCAGTTACCGCAGTTCGGACCCAAAATAGGTACCGTTCATATTCGCCAAAAGGAGGTTATTAAATGCTTGCAGAATTTAGACGTGAACAAGGCCAGCGGCCCCGATGGCATATCTGCAGTTGTGTTAAAACACTGCACAGCCGAGTTGTCTCCCATACTAACGCGAATGTATCGACTCTCTTTGGAATCTGGAAAGGTCCCTAAATCCTGGAAGCTGGCTAACGTGCAACCAGTACCAAAGAAGGGAAGCCGTGCAGATCCCATCAACTATCGACCTTTTGCAATGACCTCCATACTTTGCAAAGTTATGGAGCGTGTATTGAACATTCGTCTCCTGGCATACCTTGAGTCTAACGAGCTCCTTAGTGATAACCAATATGGGTTTCGCAGTGGACGCTCGACTGGAGATCTTCTTGTGTATGCCACTCACTTATGGAGCGAAGCCTTGGAAGGTCACGGTGAAGCTATAGCTGTATCGTTAGACATTTCGAAGGCTTTTGATAGGGTCTGGCATGATGGTCTCTTGAGTAAGCTTCTAGCATACGGAATACCTAAAGGGCTCTGCGACTGGATATGTGATTTTCTGAGGGAACGGTCAATTCGAGTAGTCCTAGACGGCTGCTCTTCTGACCTAATAGCATTTAATGCCGGGGTACCTCAGGGATCTGTTCTCTCTGCAACGTTATTCTTGCTGCACATTAACGACCTGCTAACCCCAGACATTATTGGTTACGCTGATGACAGCACCGTTGTAGAGAGATACATGTCCAATGCGCGAGCGAGTCCTCAAAAAATCCGGGCTTTGAGAGAGTCTATGTATAAGCGGGTGGATTTGGCCTTAAAGAAAGTGTCCGATTGGGGCGAGTCCAACTTGGTCAAATTTAACCCGTCGAAAACACAGGCGTGTTTATTCTCCGCGAAAAAGAGCAATTTCGAGCTATGGCCCACTTTCCAAAATGTTTCTGTACCCTTAACCGACCACCTAGGGCTTCTGAGCGTAACTATATGGTCCCAACTAAACTTCGGGCAACAAATTGTGTCTATGGCTCAAACAGCTTCAAAGAAGTTGGGAATCATCTCGAAGGTTCGACGGTACTTCAGCCCTGAACAGCTATTTAATTTGTATACAGCTCAAGTTTGATCTTGTATGGAGTACTGTAGCCAACTTTGGGATGGTTCTGCAAAGTACCAACTAGAAGCGATGGACGCAGTTGACCGAAGAGCCCGAAAAATTATTAACAACTTTGACCTCGCCACCAAAAAACTGCAAAGTCTCGACCATCGTCGGAAAGTTGCCAGTTTAGCAGTCTTCTACAGATTACATTTTGGAGAGTGCGCGAATGCTCTTTTTGATCAGGTTGAACACACACCCTTCTTGCATCGGACTACTAGACGAGCTTCCATCACTTCGTGGTAGACATCCCAAGAAGTCGAACCAAACGCTTCGATAGTTCCTTTTTGGTGCGGGTCGCCAAGGTGTGGAATGAACTGCCTGCGTCTGTTTTTCCAGAAAACTATAGTCCTAGTTCTTTCAAGCGTCGAGTGAATAGGTATCTCGTGGATAGACGTGTAACACCTTCGTCTTCATCGTCACTTTCCATCAGGTGAGATAGAAGACAAATGTCTAATCCATTTTCAATAAAAAAATAAAAAAATTTTTTTATAGCAATGTCAGTTGTGTATTCGTTTATGTTGGTTATGTAGTTGTATGTTCGTTTGTTTGTTTATTTGTAATCAATAAACTCAAAAACTTCTAAACGGATTTGAAAAATTGTTTCACAATTATTAAATAAAAAGGTACCTTATCTGGAAAAAACACGGCTATATTTCATTCCGGGGGTGAAATAGCTTAGAGATATTATTATTGCATTACAAATAATATGAGCAAAGATATCATTTTTAATACTAAAATAAGGTTTTCGTAGCAATTATTATAACCGTAGCTTAAGGCATAACGCATCGGCAGTACACATTAAATGTTTTGATTTGAAGAGAAAGTTTCGAGTCTAATATAAAAGTCATGAAAATGTAACAATTTCATGATTCAAAATCAATCGATGATGACCCGTATACTGCTCTAGGTTTATGCTAATAACAATAGCTTTGAAAAAATAAAATCAATTATTATAAATTTTTCGTCTAAGCACCCAAAAGTGGAGATTAAACTACACTGGAAAACCTGGGATTACTTTAAAATGTTTACATTCCTAGTCACATTTATTTTCATTAGGAAAATCCAAAAGTATTAAACATTGAAATTAATAATCACTATTATTAGTATTCAAATACATTTTGGATTTTTAAGACATATAAATATGTTTTGTCCAGTGGAAGTCAGCAAAGATTTAGCCAATAATTTTTTCAATTCTTGATACTGGCAGTGATAGTTTGAAGACTAATCACCACACGTTTGAAATTAAACTGAAATATCCAAAAATTAGCAAACGTTGCTCCTGCATCAATAACAATAGCGTAACCAAGCGCTTAAACTCAATAGTTAATAAACAAAATATTTATCAAATTTGATAAATGTTTTGCAAGCGACAACAGCAGCTGCCTTACCACAGACAGATATCCCTGTCAAAAACATGTGCACGTCTGATAAAAATAAATTGATGTTGTAATTTTCCGAATTTAACATTAAGCTTTTATGTTATAAAGTTATTAAAATCGACGTGGAAGTTAATCTGCAACCTATCCGCGGGCAATTCATTCAAAAATACCTTCTGGTCAAAGGCGCGTGGGTGGTGTTCCGTTGAATACTGAAACTGAAATAAAAGCCATTTTACTTTATGTTATTTATGTTTTAGTATGAATATTTTAATTTATGACCTTTATAGTTCGAATGAATTCCAGCTGCCATAATGAGAATCTGAGAGTTGTAATCTAGCACAAATCTAATGCCTAAAACAAAATAATAACTTTATTTGCATTAAAGAAAAAATCTGTTTTTTTGTAAAAAAAGTGATGACGAAAAATGCTTTTATTAACTTTTCTTTCAGCAGAAACGTACCCTGTGGAAGACTTGTCCCAGGGATCTGAACACCACTATATCTAGCGCTGCTTGTATACATTGTATTATAAAACTGTTAAAAAAGGTTTTTTGTACTGTTTAGACGACCAAGTGCACTACACCACTACGTAGCCCTGCCTCACACGCCGAAGGTCCCAGGTTCGAGTCCTGGCCGGGGCATTCATTTGTGTGATGATCACTAATGTTTATTTATTTATTTATTTATTTATATATATTTGGGAAACAAACAATATTTTACTACAATTTGATTAAATAATATTATAAATTTCACAAATCAATAAAGTTTCCACCATTATTTAAATCACATACAATCAGCGTTGTTTGTGTTATATTTAGGTACATGAAAAATATTAATAATAAAATAACTATGCAGATAACATTAAACATGCAACATGCAACACAGGATATTACAGGTTCTTTTGATTAAAGTATAAACAGTAAATTAACTATTAAGTACTTCCCTAATTTTCTTTTTATAAATAAAGATGCCATGACTAAACATATATATAGAATTAAATTTGTTGTTATAATTATGGCATACTCTGTACAAAAATGTGTTTGCTGTATAATTTGTACTAAACATCTTCATGTTTCTCGAACTTGCCCGGGGACACCTAAAGCTTAAGTTACTTAAAAGGAATGAGGAGTTTGTTAAATTATTCATAATTTTATACAGAAAAATTTGGTCTCTCTCAGAGCGGCGGTTACACAAGGACTTTTTTAAAATATTATCTTTATTGACTTTGCAATGTGTACATCTAAATGAAATGTGTTTAACAAACTTTATATATATTTTTTCAATGGCATTAATAAACAAATTGTATTGAGGATTCCAAATAATTGAGGCGTATTCTAAAATAGATCGCACAAAGCAATTAAATAATAGTACTAACGTTGAACATCGTTTAAATTCCTTGCCAGTTCTGAAAATAAAACCCAACATATGAAAAGCCTTTGAAATTATTGAATCAATATGTTTGTTAAATGTGAGTTTGGAATCAAAAATAACTCCTAAGTCCCTTATCTCATTAACGCGATTTAAAGACTGATTGTAGAGATAATAATTTTGACATATAATATTTTTCTTTTTCCTAGTGTAGGTAATGACACAGCATTTATTTATATTCAGATGCAAATAATTTTTTTCCGAATAAATAGTTAATTTGTTTAAGTCATCTTGGAGTAATAAGCAGTCAGAGTAATTTGCAATAGTTTTATAAATTTTCATGTCATCGACAAAAAGTGAGAAATTGGAATGTTTAAATATAAAATAAATGTCATTTATGAATAAACTGAATAATAATGGTCCGAGATGGGAGCCCTTGGGCAAGCCAGATGTTACTGGAATAAACGACGAACAAAATCCTTTAATAACAACAGCTTGACTCCGCTCCCGTAGATATGATTCAAGCCACCGAAGTAAGTCACCATGTATTCCAATGATTTCAAGTTTTCGAATTAAAAGACCAAAGCTTTGGAGAAATCAGTGTATACTGCGTCGACTTGGTAGCCATTATCCATTGACTTAGCTACACTATGCACAAACTCACAAAGATTTGTCTCTGTAGATTTTTTCTTTACAAAGCCATGTTGCTGTTCGATAATAACAGAACTAAGAATGGGATAAACAATATCAAAAATGCATTTTTCAAATAATTTCGGGATTAGATTGATTTTAGAAATGCCTCTGTAATTTTGGACATTGTGTCTATCTCCAGATTTATAAACTGGCACAACGTATGAACGTTTCCAAGCAGAAGGAAATGTTCTTGTTTGCAGCGATAATTGGAATAAATATAATAAAGGTTTTGATAGAGATTTCCAACAATTTCTCAAGAAGATTGCTGGTATACCATCTGGTCCACAGCCCTTGCTAACATCTAGGCTCTTCAGATGCTTTTCCAAAACATCCAGTGATATTCTCACAGTACTAATGGCACAACTTGAACCAGCTGGTATGCTTTCAGAAGTAACATCCGAAGAGGTAGAGTCCATGTGAGGCTCAAAAACTGACTGAAAGCAAGAATTGAACAGATTACAAATATCGCCACCCACACTACAGGAAACATCATTGTAAAATATAGTATTGGGTAATTCATTTGAATTTTTCTTTGATTTAACAAATGTCCAAAATTGTGTACTATTTTTATTTATATTACTCTCGGCTTCTTCAATAAACTTGTTATAACATTCCAATTGTACGATTTTTTGACGTTTACGAAGTAGATTAAAAGCGTCAAAGTCACTAACTCTGCCATAAAGCTTCCAGCGCTTATGGAATTTTAATTTTTCCTTAATAATTTTAACCAATGCTTTAGAAAACCACATTGGGTATCCCGATTCATGTTTCACTTCTAGCTTAGGCACGAATTTGAATATAATTTCATTGACAACGATATAAAATTCGGCTAACGCTATCTCTATATCATCATTACTGTAAATATTTGACCAATCATTTGACAGCAACTCTCTATTAATAACGTCATAGTTGGCTTTATGAAATAGCTTTACGGTACGGCGGGCTGGGGTTAAATGCTGTAAGTCTAAAATTCGGAAACGACATTTCAATGCGGGATGATGGGGATCCTCAGGAACAAGGGGCTCATCACACCTGGTGACGGTGCATACACAGTTACTGAACAATAAGTCTAGTGATCTATTATTAGCATTTAAAACTTTATTATACTGTCTAAAATCGGTGAAGCTTAAGAAGTTGGATACCATTTTCAAAAGGTTATCACTTAGGTCTTTGTGACCAAGCTCTAAGTGTTCTTCCAAAATAACTGAAACCCACTGAGCCTGTGTAACATCAAAGTCACCAACTATAAAAAAAGTATCAGAAAGTTGTGCAACTAGACATTCCGAAATAACTTCAAAAAACTCATCCAAAGCATCACACTGTAAACGACAGTGTGGGAAATATCCACAAAAAATTTGCAGTTAAGCACCTTTGTTCATTACTATAGAAACATGCAACGCATCTGCTGCAAACTCTGTTATGTCTATAGAAGTGTAACCATTCACAGAAAGGCGCTGGGTTTATTCTGGGTTCCCCCTCAGTTCGCTGTATGATCATCCATAACACAAGCTCTGCTCGCTTTGGGGCCATACAGTTGGTGTGATGGTCTGGGGTTTTATTTTGTATTATTATTATTAGTAGTGCAAAAATATCTATTTTCATAACATATATATTTTTATAAACCTACTTATCGTACGTAATGTTTTGCTGCAGTTTACAAGCTCATGACCGCTTTGAGTCCCTTACCAATTATTATGAAAGTAATTCAAATAATACTACATCAGATTGCCCTCTGCCAATATCCAGTCAACCTGAGGAGCCATATGTCACTGCGCATGTAATATCAAACTCAGGTAGTAGCTTAGATAATGAGTCAAATAAAAGTGAATTAAATATAATTATGTATATCCATGAACTTGGTAAGAACATGGGATTGCAACTTACTCGGTGTGTTGGGGGGCCAATAACTAATTATTGTTACCCCGGTGCTTCATATTATGACATAGTTGATAAAATTACATCCCGTACATTTTACCCTAATACAATATTGATTATATTAGTAGGCAGATGTAAGCAACTAAGTAGGAAAACAATGACAGCATGTTTTGCTAGATTGAACTGCAGGCAGAATATTAGTAAAATTATTTTGTTTGCATTTCCATTTACCCAGAACCCCTCAGAAAATAATATAAAGCATCGATTAAATATAGATGTACAAAATATGACATGTCGTCATAGTGAAAAGTTTCAGTTTATTGATTTAAATACATTTATTAACAAGCCATATATGACCAATGATAGGTACAATTTGTACAGTAATGACCTACGACATATAGCATACTCGCTATCATATATTTTATGCATAACAGTCAATTCGTTGACTACAACCGCTGCTTCTATTGAGCAGTCACTTTATACTTTTGACCCGTTGGAATGTAATATTCCAAAACATAGTATTAGAAATAATTTAAACATAAGTTAGTGACAATAGATAATACATCTAGCACCAGTATTCTAAGTAGTAATTTAAGCAATAAAAATGTAAAAAATAATTTTCTGAACATAGTCCATCAAAATATGCAGGGCATTGATGGATTGAACTGTTCATAAAATGTGAAAATATTCATATACTATGTATCACAGAGCACTGGCTCACACAGTGTCAAATTATGTCTTCTTATAAGAATCATGTAATTGCTAGTTCATTCAACAGAGAACAAACAACTTGCGGCGGCTCAATGATCATCACTCATAAGAGCCTAACATTTAAAGAACGCACTGATATTGTAAGTCTGTCTGTTGAGCGATCAGTTGAAATAGCCTGTATTGAGATAGGGAATATTGTTATAATAAGTGTATACAGACCCCCATCCTCACCATATGAAGTCTTTGAGAGCACTATGGATGAGTTATTACATAGAGTAAATAACAAAAACAAAGAAATAATTATTTGTGGCGATTTTAATATTGATTTATTAGTAGAGACGTCACAAAGTAAACGATTCTTGAATCTTTTTAATTGTTACAACCTAAAAAATCTCTTCTTAGAGCCTACGCGAATCACAGCGACCTCAGCCACATGTCTTGATAACATTTTTACAAATTTAATGCCATGTACAAAGTCAGTAATTAATAAACTACAATCAGATCATAGTGGGCAGTTGGCCACTTTTGATATTGGGCTAAAAAAGACTCTAAAAAGAGAAATTACCTTTATACCCATGAATGAGAGACGGCTTGAAACATTTAGGAAAAATGTATTTGAAAAAACATTTAAATTAGATTACTGTGGAGATCCTATTACTCAATATAACTCTATTCATAATATAATTAGAAATGAATAAGACTCTGTTTTTAAAAAAAAGAAAATATGTATAAATAATAATTTATTTAGGTTTAGTGACTGGGCAACAGTGGGAATATGCAGAAGTAGTAATAGATTATATGAATTGTACAGTGAAAGAACTTATAATCATAATAAGACATTTTATGAATATTTTAAAAAGTATTCAAAATTATTTAAACGAGTTTGCAGTGTAGCTAAATCTAATTACATTAATAATAAAATTAAATATAGTACTAACATTTCAAAAACTGCATGGAATATAATTAATCAGGAAACTGGGAAAGCAAAAGAACCACACATCAAATGTAATTAAAAAATTAATGATAAAGTGTTGTCAACTGACAAAGAAGTTGCTGAAGCATTTGAAAATTTTTTTACTGCCATCCCTGTGTCAACTACTTCGAGTATTAATTCATGTTCCACTCTTGCACAGTCACTGCTAACGGAAAATGTAAATTCATGCGATATTGATTTTATTTTTAAACATGTTACTGTTCCACAAGTTTTAAATGCATTTAAAAGCATTAAAGTAAAAAATACTGCCGATTTAGATGGGATTTCTGTTAAAATTATTGAATCTGTCATTGATGGTATAGCCCCGTACTTAGCCAGTATATTTAATGACTGTGTTGATAATGGTGTTTTTCCTGATTTAATGAAATTGAGTAAGGTCATTCCAATATTCAAAGCAGGTAGTATGTCTGACCCTAATAATTTTAGACCTATATCTATACTACCAACGCTCAGTAAGATTTTTGAAAAATTAATTTTAAATCAATTACTCTCTCATTTTTACGGTAATAGTTTAATGAATTTTAAGCAGTTTGGTTTCACGCGGGGTCGCTCAACAACCGATGCCGGTGTTGAGCTCATAAAACACGTATTCAGCGCCTGGGAGGAGTCGTGTGATGCTATTGGTGTCTTTTGTGACTTGTCCAAGGCGTTCGACTGTGTGGATCATACAACTCTACTCATGAAACTGCACCATTACGGCATTAAAAACCGAGCGCTTGCCTTGATTAAATCATATATTTCTAATAGAAAATAGAAAGTTGCAATAAATGGAGAAAAATCATCAGGATCGGCAGTGACAATGGGTGTGCCCCAGGGCTCAGTTCTTGGTCCTTTCCTATTTTTAGCTTATATTAATGATCTGCCATCGGCCGTTAAGAATCAATGCGAGGTCATATTGTTTGCTGACAATACTTCCTTCTTGTTTAAAATCAAAAGACAAGAAATTGACTATCGAGCGGTGAACAAATGCATCTCCAACACAGAGCAGTGGTTCTCAGCTAATAATTTGCTCCTCAATGAAAAAAAAACGAAATGTGTTAAATTTACATTGCCAAATGTCAAACAGGTAAACACAAACATTGTAGTTAAGAGCCAGGAACTGACTCCTGTAAACTCAACTGTATTTCTGGGCATAACCTTAGGCGCCAAACTCCAGTGGGGACCGCATGTTGATGGTTTAGCAAAAAGGCTTGGCTCTGCCGCATATGCTGTTAAAAAAATTAGACAAATTTCAAATGAAACAACTCCTCGATCAGTTTATTTTGGTTACTTCCACAGCCTCATGACATATGGTATTCTGTTGTGGGGGAGTGCTGCCGACATCGATGCTATATTTATTCTGCAGAAAAGGGCTGTTCGCGCAATCTATCAGCTCGGTCCAAGGGTGTCACTTAGAAGTAAATTTAAGGAAATAAATATTCTTACCTTCCATTCACAATATATTTTAGAAAATTTAATGTATGTTAAAAAGAACATAACCTTGTTCAAAAGAAAAAAAGATCTGCACAATGTTAACACAAGAGGAAGAAATATGCTGGCAGGTCATAATAGCAGGCTTAAGTCACTAACTCATTCATGGGTCAATGTATACGCTTTTATAATAAGGTTCCTGAGGATATCCAAGGTCTTCCTATTGACAAATTCAAAGAAACTATAAAGGAGAAGTTGCGTGCTAGAGCATATTATAAACTATCCGATTATTTGGATGATAAAAGCCCTTGGGTATAATCCCCTCATTAACAGGATTGTACTAGTATTTGTAACAAAGCATGTGTAATGTGTCTGTATGTGCGATGAGTTCTTCGTCCCGATGAATATCTAAAGCGTCATTGTCACTAAAGTACGTCTTCTTATGGTAGCGTCGGGTGACGGGTCACTCACTTCCCTCTAATATGGTTGAGGAGGGCGATGGCTGGATCCCGCGTTAACTCGTGAACGGGTGCCGTTTGAGGGTGTTCGTCGTTTGGATACGTGGGGGGAGGGAGACTTGCCGAGCTAACAGATGCAGAAAAGAATAATTTTGTATAGACATAAAGAGACTCTGTAAATTTATTTTGAAAAAAAATATACCCGTGAAGTTTCTTGCCAGTTCTTCTTCACGAAGATTTTTTTCGAACTGGTGGTAGAATCATGTTTTATTTGACGTCAATAAGAACAAGTAATTGTCAATGTTGAGAAATATAAATATTTCATTTCATTTCATTTCATTTCATTTCATTTCAAGTGAGTGGCCTGGTATTGTGCAGTAATGGTCTCTAATTCTAGAAGTAAATATATAACTTAGTGAAAATACTTTGCTACTTTCGCGACACTTAAGTGGGTAATTTTAAAACTATTAGAAATATATAAATTTTCTATGGACTGTGGAGTCATGATAAATACACCAATAAATTTCCATAAAAAGTTTCTGTCGTAAATTTTCAAATTTTTTTAATCCCTTTTTTTATTTTATTTGTAGGGTTTACCAACAACTGCTCTAATTATACATTCATGGTTTCAAAATTTGTAACTGTTGACTTTTTCCTAATAAACTTTTTGTGTTTTTTCTTTTGTTAGTAATCTTATTAAATGTCTTAACTCAGTTACACAAGTCAACGTTTTCTTGCATATTTTATTTCATTTTCCGATACAAAGCCCATATTTTAACTTAAAAAAAAATGGGTACAAATAAATGACAGGATGGATCCTTCCCTCACTTACAAACTGAATTTGTTTCTACTCCTATTCATCAGCAGTTATATAGTTTGGCGACAATAGTATATTATGCAACTAGTGAATAAAGGACGGAATTAAAGCGAGGGCCGTAGATGAGTCACGAGCAAGTGAAGGATTCTAACGATTGAATCACGAGCGTAGCGAGTGATTTAAGATGATTGAATCACGAGTGCAGCGAGTGATTCAACTGTTAGAATCCTGAGCGACGCGAGTGATTCATGGCCCTCGATATAAATTCGTACTTTATTCAGGAGTTGCATACTATACTTTATACCATGACTACGAGAAAAAGACATAATTTAAGCGAAAATAGAAATTTAATCAAGAAATAATAAATGTTACATTAATTGAAATGGACATTAAAATTAGAGCAATGACTGAAATTAAGCGTAATTTTCTTATTATTATCATTAGGGTGGTCAACTTGTGAAACAATATTTATTAATCTAATTCCTAACTCCTTGTCGCAAATATCGACCAATCAAATCTCGAGAATTTATTTGCACCAAAGAGTTTGGATTTCGAATCTTAGCGCAAGGAGTTTGTGTAAGCATTGAAATGGAGATCGGATATATTTTGTGTTCCAAATTCAAACACCAAAACAGTGAATAAAAACAAAACAGTGAATAAAAACAAAACAGTGAATAAAAGGCCTTTTATTCACTGTTTTGCGTGAATAAAATAAGCTTTTTAGAGTAGGTATGGTATAAACATATATTTTATAATAAAAAAGTATGAAGAAAAATATAAAATATACCCACGTAAAATTTTATTTTCACCTACAAGATAGAGGCCCTGTAACACTGATTTGTCTAGCTTCAGTTTGAAAAGAAGTACCTTTGTGGGCAACAAGCTGATAAAAAAAATAAGCAACACTTAAGGTAAATTGTCGAGGCCAAATGTCATACATCAATACGCCAACTTTCAGTTTGAGCTTCTCATCTATCGTAAATAGACGAAAAATAACAGTTGTCCTTTGCACGTACAACAAATACAGCGTTTGGACACCTAAAAAGAGTGTATCTGCATGTGTTACAAAATTATTATAATATCACGGTCCAGAAAAAAACAATGTCCTAAAGGAACACGCAACCGACCCCGTTGCAATGAACTAGTTACAAAAATCTCGGCTTTGAAGACGTGATCGCCTCATACTGACTAGAACCTTAGACTAGAAATATCACAAGGTATATTTGTATAAAGAATACCTTTTTTTAAATAAAAATCCCAATTAGTATTCATAGCTATCAATCAACTATATCATTTATCTAATTATCTTACCTTAGATGGTGTTTCTTAAATTCATAGTAATATTCCTTCGCAATAATAAAATAAAAAATAGAAAAGGTTAAAAATATCACTATTAAGACAAACTCTGAATTCTTTTCAGAAAACTCCAAGCTCAAATCCAATTGTAGGATATATATAAGTACGTTCCATGTTAAGCTTGTAAGCCGTTTGGAATCTTGTTTATCTGGTTTAATGTGCAGCATCCACGGATCTTAGGCCCGCTGCATGCTCGGATTGTAGCTCGCTTTCGATTCACTGAGTACCACGCTCTGCGTGTGTGTGTGCATGTATGTATGCATGTACTTGGTTACTGATCGTTCCCGTTGAGAACCTGTTTCATTTCATTATATTTATTTAATATGTTTTTTTTAGTATTCTGTAGCTTCATAAACCAAAGCTGAACAATTTATTGATTTAATTTGATTTAATTACTGATTGTTTATATTTATATATGTATGTTTATTCCGTTTCATTCTGAGAAGATCCATAACACAAGCTCTGCTTACTTTGGGGCCATAGAGTTAGTGTTTTTGCATGGCAATTTAATTATTAAATAAAGCAATAAAAACGCATTTAAGTGTCTTTGGTCATTGCTGCGAGTGAAAAGACGCCTAGGGCTTCTGAATGCTTTCAGTAAATCCAGTAACTCTTCGCAAAGTCTTTCAATTTATTCAAACTTTTTTTTACCTACTAGTAAAAGAAGAATTTACAGTTTATATATAACTAACTTTCGCCCCCGGAACAGCATTCAAGATCCTTTTTTTACCCTGACAGTAGTCCCAAAATACAAAGCAAAAACACATTTAAGTTTATAGGATTATTAAGATTTATCGAGCAAAACACAATCCGCGGTTCCAAGTTACAGCAAATATGTCTAATGCCTGTGTTATTTTGTTATTATTAGAATTTTGTTTTATATGTTTGTGTCATGATGGCAATAAAGAATTATTGTATTGTATTTTATTGTATGTCCAGACTTGCAACGGGTCCGTATCAGAAACAGCTGTCCACTGCGGACAGGCCGCGGTGGCATGACATGTTACATGTCACCGCTACAAATTGTCCCGCCGCCGCCGGCGCTTACCGGCCATCTTCACTGCCTATCATTTCGCACTGTTTTGCTCTGTATAATCCGATTAGCATATTGTCGTAGGCACATATTTTGTCACACCAGAAGCTTAGCAATTGCTAAGCTAAATATTTATCGCTAGGTGTAACGTTCTAGATTAAATAATAATAATTATTAATAGTATTTCCGTTGGATCCCACTAAATACTTTTTATTGTCGTTGAATTCCAAAAACTATTTCTAATAACATAATATGCTAACTATCTAATATTATTATTTTATACGAAATCTAGATTATTTGTATGTTTTATAAGTTGTGTGCTCCTTCTTAGCCGTATTCTAGTAAGCTTACAGGGTACAAGATTACCACGGTGTCGTGTTGCTCCTATGACCTTTTCCTATCTCAAACATGTCGCAAAAATTATTATAATATTTCCTTGTCCAATACAGATTAAATTTCGAAGATTTGGAAATAAATTGTAGGTTTACCTACTACTTAACGTAAAAAATTTAAATTTATAATAATAAATTTAAATTTAACGTAAAATTAGTTGCTTGCTTATTGTTTCGTCAAAAGTATAAGAAGATTTATTCATCAGTTTTACTAATAAAACATATTTATTTCGTAACCCTAATCAATTTCACCTGTCCTATACCTAATAATCAGGTGATCGGCCTGTATTACCCTAACCAAACTAGAAACAAACACACACAGATGTTTGCCTCCCCCAGGATCAAACCCGAGAAAAGCGTAAGAAGCGAGACGTATAACGCCTGCTATCGGGGAGTACAACCCTGAAGTGTCAACATTCCTTTGCATTTTTCTTTACGGTGGTTAATGCATCTCCATATAGAAGTCCCATTTTTATTAGCTCGTTTCTTTGTGTATTGATGAGCATCATGTAACAAAACTGTACCGCCTTTTCTATCAATAAAATTCATATCTATTTATGAAGAAGTAGATGGTAGTTGATCACTCATAATTCTTTGTGATTCGTTTAAGTTTTATACAAAATAATTATCATTATATAGTCACTGCAAACTATAACAATTTTATTCACTCAATGCAATCTTTACGCGTGTAATAGATATACGCAATGACAATTGTTTGATTTATTATTTATTTTTTATTTTGACAGTTCCGTTTAGACTATTGTATTGTTAGCTTTTCTTTTTGACATGTTTTCTTTTTATATTAAATTAGTTTAATTTGACATTTTAAATTTTAAAAAAACAAAGAGGACACATATCATAATAGGGCAGTGAATAAAAAATACCCCTTAAGTATTTTATTATAAACCAATTTGTTGTTAAAAGTACCCGCATTCAAATTTTAATAAGCGTTTGGGATTCAACGGAAATAGTTTTTGGGATTCAACGACAATAAAACGAATTTATCCTCCATTTTTAAAATGTGGGATCCAACGGAACTACATAGTAATGTTTTCTGGGATCCAACGAAAACATTTCTAGGTAAAGACCTTTAATCTAGAACGTTACACCTAGCGATAAATATTTAGCTTAGCAATTACTAAGCTTCTGGTGTGACAAAATATCCGATTATTTGG
The DNA here is from genome assembly GCA_923062675.1 of Marasmarcha lunaedactyla. Classification (NCBI taxonomy): domain Eukaryota; kingdom Metazoa; phylum Arthropoda; class Insecta; order Lepidoptera; family Pterophoridae; genus Marasmarcha; species Marasmarcha lunaedactyla. Next base: position 25,283,921 of record OV281345.1, read on the forward strand.
ATGATAAAAGCCCTTAGGTATAATATAATATAAATATAATTGGGTACTTGTTAATGAGGGCTCATTGACTAGTATTTGTAACAAAACATGTGTAATGTGTCTGTTTGTTCGTTGAGTTCTTCGTCCTGATGAATATCTAAAGCGTCATTGTCACTAAAGTACGTCTTCTTATGGTAGCGTCGGGTGACGGGTCGCTCAATTCCCTCTAATATGGTTGAGGAGGGCGATGGCTGGATCCCGCGTTAACTCGTGAACGGGTGCCGTTTGAGGGTGTTCGTCGTTTGGATACTTGGGGGGAGGGAGACTTGCCGAGCTAACAGATGCAGATAAGAATAATTTTGTATAGACATAAAGAGACTCTGTAAATTTATTTTGAAAAAAATATACCCGTGAAGTTTCTTGCCAGTTCTTCTTCACGAAGGTTTTTTCGAACTGGTGGTAGAATCATGTTTTATTTGACGTCAATAAAAACAAGTTATTGGCAATGTTGAGAAAATAAATATTTCAAAATATTTATAGCTGAATTTAATTAGTACGTCTTCTTATGGTAGCGTCGGGGGCGAGTCGGTAATAATACAGATAAGATTAATTTTGTAATTTTTAAGAAATGTACCAGTGAAATTTCTTACCAGTTCTTCTTCGCAAAGGATTTTCCGAACTGATGGTAGAGTCATGTTTTATTTAACGTCAATAAGAACAAGTAATTGTCGCTGTTGATAAATTATTATTTCGATTTGAATTTGAATTTAATCAACCTGGAAGCCTAATAAAATATTATTACCAGGAACACCAAAGCGTATTAAAACGTGAAGTACCATCCTTTATCCGTATTTGCAGCAACTACTTTAATTAACAAATCCTGATTAGTAGGTCCAGTTAATATTCTGATTTACGAATATATCTCTTGAAAAGCCGTACTAAGGTTGATATCAGATCGGCTGGTCATTCATTTTGACCCAAGTTTGCAGATTGATCGCTTTGCGGTAGTGATTATATCGGATTAATAACTAATTAATTGAATGGCCTGCCAAATGAACCTTTGCTGTACTCGTATTTAATATATGGCATGCGTGAATATTTTAGTAATATTGAATTACAATGTTATAACTGCTCTAATTAAAATTTGATCAATACAAAACCAGACTATATTAAGCTTAATTTGATTCCCATAACAATTATTAGCTTTTGAGTGATAATTTCTGCTGATGATATACTTGATTGAGAATGTTATTTATTAATGAGGTTTATTGGGTTTACCAATATTGACGTTACATAGCGATTCTTGTCAAGGAATATGTTACAGGTAATTATTATCTGAAACAAAAGTATTGGGTTCTGAACACGAGACTGGTTTCATAAATATATAAATCTTGACGAGTTGTGTGATGAACATAAATGTTTGTTCTCGGGTCACGGATGTTGTTATTTATATTATGTATGTTTATTCTGGGTTCCTTCCAGTTCACTGTATGGTCATCCATAACACAAGCTCTGCTTACTTTGGGGCCATACAGTTGGTGTGTTTGTCTGGGGATTTATTATTGTTATTTTTAAATGTTCTGGTATTCATGAACACTTTCTTTTTACAAAAATTGCGTATTTTGGTTATGTTGGTTTTAACCAGTTTACCAAATGGTTACCGTTGCAATTAAGAAAAAAATATATGAGGGATATTAGGAGAGTCATCCCATTATGAACCCATAGAACCTGGTTGGAAGTTATCTGCCATCATGGGATCCTATACTAAAAAACATAAAATCCAACATCCAACAAGCTGTAAGATCTCCACAGTTTCTGTGTTAATCCTGAAGGCTACGCTTGCAGACTGAGAAACTGATGGAGAAGATTGAATGCTCTAACAGCTGTCAAGACGCTTGTCATCTAAGTCACTGGCGACTACAGTATTTGTAAATATACCGAAACGTCGAGTTAAAACTTAATAATATAACTAATCACGATAAAATCCAGCTATATATAGTTTTATTTTTAAATCGTGAAGTTATATTATTATATGTGGCTTTCATTAAAAAATTTTTTTATTAAAGTATCATTGCAAACGTGATACAGGTTTGACCAATATAATTTTTAGTAAGCGGCAAAGACTTCAGATTGTTATTGTGTAAGTATTAATTGATTTAATACAAAAATTAAATATAAGCCATTGCTAAGCCAAATAATAACTAAATAAATTATCAACTTTCCAGTCAAAAGAAGATAAACATTGTAGTTGGGACAATAGGCAACACGTAATCGGCACGGCGACGCGCGCGCCATCTATGCACACCTGATTCGCGTCATTAATCCGCACTCTATTGCAAACTGGATCCCTGAAACTTTATTCATTGTTTCAGATTCGGTGCATTCAGGGTTGTCACATGTTTGATCTGATGTTGAGGAGAGATGATGATGTCTTTAAGCTTTTAAATGATAATCTTTTGTTTTCAAAACTATTATTTGGCACGACCGGCGTATTGATAGACATTATTAGAAGCAAAGATTGTGGACAGAACACTGGAAACAACTAGCACCGTATAATTTATTTATTTGTTTATTAGGTACACCAACAGCATATATACAAAATCCCTTATAAGTACTTTACATTTTTTAAAATCTTATATATATATATATACGCCTATTATAGGTATACACAGCTTCTATAGTTTTTTATACTATATAATAAAAAGCATTAATTTATAAAATAAATAATAACATAACTTCAACTTAAATTCAACTTCCGTTACAATAACCAATCCATACATAATATGTTTAAAAATAGGTTGCAAAAAACAAAAAATAAGTCTAATTAGATGGTAACAGTTTCCGAAGTTTATTTCTAAAAGTGCTTAAAGAATCATTGAATATATCCAGATTTGGTTCATTAACGCACATAGAGTTATAGTAAGATGACATCCTAGCAGTAGGATAGTGGAAACCCAGATTAGTGCGACACGGAGAAATGCTAAACAGTTTGGTGATGCGATGCCTAGGATAATTGTATGGGACGGAAAGACTTATTAGGTCGAGTACAGATGGACAAGAAATGTTTCCACTTAGTAATTTATGCAGAAAAGATAGGTCAGCTATAGTACGGCGATTTCGTAAAGTCAATATTTTGAAATATTTAAGTCTGTGATTGTAGGGACATCTATAAGAGATGCCGGGTGAGACAAAGGCAAGGTGTCTTGTGAATGCACGTTGTACGCTTTCCAACCGCTGCGATGGCTCATTGTACACTGGACTCCAAGCAACTGATGCAAATTCAAGACGAGAACGGACAAGACAATTATAAAGAATAATTTTTGTATTTGGATGTTTAAAGTCACGAGTATTTCGTTTTATGAAACCCAGCATTTTTGTTGATTTTTTAACAATTTTATCTACATGTGCTGTGAATTTAAGTTTGCTGTCGATAGTTACTCCCAAATCACGGATTTCATGGACTGTAGTCAGTGATTCACCATCTATTTGGTATGAATAAACTATGGGATTAATTTTTTTTGTAAATGATATTTGGAAACATTTTTTTGGATTGAGGACCATACTATTATGTAAGCACCATTCTGCCATACTTTTTAAATCATTTTGCAGAGCTAAAACGTCTTCGGAACTGTTTATGCATTTATATATCTTAAAATCATCAATCATTATAATATTTATACAATGTAAGGACTCTGAGTTGAGACCTTTTTTTTGGTTTTGTAAGTCTAATATGCAATGTAACAGAGGTTGATTAGTCTGTATGGGCCTTCAATAAAACGATATAAGGTGGACTGAATGATGTCTAATGAACGTTAAAACAAATGAATAACAAGATCGCTTTTTTTTACTATTTTTTTTTACATTTGTCACAATCACACCACACTATCATAAGAACATAGTATCATTAAGAACTTGTGTTGATAAATAAACTTAAGAACACACATACATATTTTTTGTCATATATAAATATTAGAAATAAACTTAAATAAACATACATACACGCCCATGACTAGAAAGTAAATATGATAAAATATCTACCTCTACCAAGATTCGAACCTGGGACCTCTGGCATGGGAGGCAAGGGTACTTACCTCCACACCAAACAGGCCGTCGTTTATAAAACGATATAAGTTTAGAGGCGCGAGCGCAGGTTGCGAAGATGTCACTCCGATGAAGGCTGCTTAGCATTCCCATGCAACAGCCGGCAAGGTGGTTTTTAGTGAGTAGGTGCCACTCTGGTGAGTCCCACATCACCCCGCAAAGGTCGGTTGCCTGCGGCGGTATGCATGACGCATCTTCCACCTCCCTCCCGTGAGGGTGCTGCTTAGGCGGCTAAAAAAAAGCGTATGTTGTGTGTATAGCACTTGATACGGCACTGAGACCGGAGTAACTCAGTCGGACGCATTGTCATGATCCGGGTGCACCCCGCTTTTTCGGGCATCGGCCACTCCAAAGTCTCTAGTTGTTTCATAAAATATTAATACATTACATTTAAAGTAAAATATAATATTCTTTTTTATCTAAACTATTTTTTGTTATGGTATTAAAAAATAAGCACAAATTTAATATTAGTGCTATTAACTTAACCTTTTTTGTGATTATTTTAGTCCCATAGGATGGAAAATGTTTCATAGCATGTCCTTAGCACTTTAAAATACAATCGTTCTATGTTCCCCAAGTAAGGAAAGTTTGTGTAGTTAGAAATTTTGGAAACATACACCAAACTATACTATACATATTCCAATTACAAGCACCCTTACATTAGAACTGTAATTTAAGAGCAATAAATCACTTTTTAATTATTATTATTATTACTTTTAAGTATCAATAATTTTCACATTAAAGAATACTCAAACTTAAAGTTGGGGACTTAAAGAGGACGCCGTGTATGACTTATGTATATTTTATTTACTTCGAATTAGCTAGGCTTTTTGTTCCATCTCTCCCGACGCAAATTGTAATAAACTTGATCTTAATTTTTAGGGTACCGTCACGGCTAAGCCTTAGGAAGCACGTCAGAATGCCGTGACGTTTCAGTAAAGAGGTTAATATGAATTAAGAAGAAAAGATATTTAAATATACGTTTGACATAAAAGAAATAAAGAAAGCAATACATTCTGCCTTGCTCCGTCATCGGAGTAAGATGTATTAGATTAAAGTTAACAGAAACAAAGGAAATAAAATTTATAACATAATTTCATTTAATCACGATTACCTTAAGAGTAATGTTTCAAACTTTCAAAACCACATTTGTCTAAAAAAAGACTTTTTCCCAAACAACAACTAATTACCGAAAGTTCTTAATCTATTTATTTCAAGAATATCGTTTCGACAACTCATAATTTACAACCAAAATTAAAATTGTAATTTTCTTTTAAAAAGACTTGTTTCTTAAATTCTTAAAATAAATTATAAGTACGATTTGCCAGCCCTAGGCGACCAACTCATCTGGACGCCGCGTCTTGTACAGATTGAATTTGTCTTTGCAACTGTAATTCTAAGTTAATCCCTGAGTACGGGAAGAAAATATTTGTTTGTTTGAATTATTCGCATAAACTTTTATTTCAAAAGTTGTTGAAAGACATAAAGTTTTAATAAAATGCCAGACCATAGAAATACGTACACTTGTATAGTTGCTTTTTTTATTAGATTTGTAGATACATAGGTTATTATTACAGCCACGACACTAATAGCGTTCAAATATTTATTGTGTTCATAGCCGACAAACGAGCATGATATACCTTATGCAAAGTAGTCTCTGCGCACATGAACATGTTTCGTAGGTGTTTTGTTTAGTAATATTGTTACGCATTAGCTGTTTGAACCCCTTCCGTCGTAAATTTATTCGTGAACTCGCCATGAATAAGGCATACAGTTGTTCACTTATATTTTACACTCGCGGTTCATATTTTAAAGAAGTTTAGTATCAGATTTACTACCACGGTTTTTTGTATAAGTCTTGAATGGTTCATTCGGAAACAACGACAGCACATCACTTTCAAAGGTAATCACACCACAAGATGTTATGATTCCTTAATATATATGTCATGGCTAAATCATAGAATTGCTCATTTCATAAAATTCTCGACCATTTCCTGTAATGGTCGCATTACATCATGTGGCCAACTGTATTTGGCCGAATAGTAGAATTGTAAAAGCTTCATGATTTGGTCATCAACGATTGGCCATATTGTGATTTTTTTTCAAACAAGCTAGTTGATATATTGAATATTAAAAAAAATACTGCTATTTGCGTCGAGCAAACGAAGTGAACATGGTGCGGCAGGAAAAACGACATATTGTTTGACAAATCAGTGAATTTTACCATCCACTTGCGAAATTGACAATTAAACACATTGTTTTCAGCACTTCTGTTGTAAGTTAAAGGAAACATTTTACGATATAATCAAATAACCTTAGCCATTACATAAAGTGTTGGCCAAATTAATGAAAAAATAACGATATCTTATCATAAATTTGGCCAAGCCACATCATGTCTTGCGTGGCTAAGGGACTGTCAATATTTTCATGAAATGCTCGAACATTTCATGATGTGGCCAATACTTCGATATACAAAAGATCTCAACACCAGCAAAAAAAAATTATACCGTCACATTTATACAAGTAGTAACTTATATTATTAAGTATATGCTATCCATTAATGTGCCGTTTGAGGGTATTCGTCGTTTGGATACTTGGGGGGAGGGAGACTTGCCGAGCTAACAGATGCAGATAAGAATAATTTTGTATAGACATAAAGAGACTGTAAATTTATTTTGAAAAAAAAATATATACCCGTGAAGTTTCTTGCCAGTTCTTCCTCACGAAGGTTTTTTCGAACTAGTGGTAGAATCATGTTTTATTTGACGTCAATGAGAACAAGTAATTGTCAATGTTGAGAAATAAATATTTCATTTAATTTCATAATAACATGACTCATGAAAAATGGCTTAAAACTTTACGATACATATTTTTACTTCAAATGAATACTGATTCAGTGTCGGTCCCAAATAATCTAAACGTCTTCAAATCTTATGTTCATTACAAAATAATTACTCCGACGGAAGTGAAGTTATGGCCCAGATAAGGGCAAGTTACGGCCGCACCAATTACTACAATGGTCGGAAACGACTAATTTATTATGAAGTTAATGTTGTCCATGAGCCCAGTTACCACTTGACATAATGTTAATCCAGTTTATCGGGTTTTATTTGAATAATATTGAAACAAATAGGTTTTTTTTTATCTTACATTGCAATAAAAACGGATATCATTCGACGTACGATACTGGACAATACGGAGAGCCTTTTAATGGGTACACTGGAAGAACGTTTTTGTGTCTAGTGCCTAGAACTCGTTAACTATGAAACCTATGATTAAAAACTGCTATTGCCAGTTTAATTCAATTTTATCCAGATTAGTTCTGATGCAGGCTCAACTAAAACTTATTAAGTGGTAAGTAAAAAGGTATTAAAATTCTATTTTAAGCAGTAAAAATTGCATTCCTCACTGTCCACAACACCCTCAACAATAATTCCCCTACAGAAACTTAGGGATTGCAAAAATATAGCTCGCTTTTAGAATTAAAAAATACTAAGAACATTTCAAGTGAAATTGAATCATGAACTCACGCAGTAATTTTAACAAATGATCTCTGTCTTAGAATTCTTGTTTATTCTTTTATATTTCTTATTCAACAACAAACCATTTGGTCCAGTATTTATAAAATTCTTCCCACATCCATATTGCTGCAGATTTCCGGATAGCTGTATGTGTAAGATGTTTGCTTACATTTATCACTACACTGCACTTTACATATAAATGCGATCTCGGGATGAAATATAAGCAAATCTTGTCACGAAATAGTATTTATTGAGGTTGTAAAGAAGATACTGGATTTGCTCAATCAATATTTTAAATTGCTTCTGTGGCATGCTGAGATTTCAAATAGTTTACGAGTACTTTGCTTTCTATGTGATCTGTTTAAGCAGACTACTTGATACTAATGCAATTGCGTGACTATAAATAAAACAAAATTTGCTGTAGTAACAAAAAAAAACAAACTTGTGATATGAGTTGGCACGGGAGAACAATTGTGAATTAAGAAGCAAAATCAGTGTTCATTATAAATGTTTTAGACTTATAACCAACACCACTCAACTATGTATATTTACGAGGAATGAATAGGAGTGCTCTGAAGTAGCCGGTGGCGCTTCTACCCATCACCACGAAATTCATTTAGAGATTCTTAAACTCGTATCTATTTACAGAACCCGATTGCAGCACCTCGGGTACGTAACGAAACTGACGATAATGGAAAATTCTTCTTACTGAAATAGATATGTAGGATTGGTTTCCAGTTCTTATAATCATTATATACATTTATACCCTGCTTAAATAAACAAACCACACATAGTTCAAAAGACTTATAATTTAACTGATTCTTTTATCTGCGTAGTTGATAATAATTCACATTTATATGTAGGTAATAAATGGTTGACTAATTATAAATGGCCTATCAATATCAATCAAATCAATACTGCCACCTGACACTCGCATTCAACTCTTATCATGTTTCTAATTGGTCACTGATGTGCTAAATTAACCAAGGGATATATTGGATACTGTTTATTCTCTTGTTATTTGCAGTTTACCTCGTCTATCTTGCCTTTATAGGTATTTCTTGGTACATTTTTTTTTCTATGTTCATGTCTGGGACACGGACATTCTGTAATCATAGGTGTTTTATGTACTGATAGTAATTTTGATTATTATGTCGATATAATGATACGTTGCCAACCGTAGGTTATTTATAATTGCTTTTGTTCAAGTAATTGTTTTTATTGATTATTCTATTATTCTATCCTATTTTGACGGTACCGCCTTAGAAGAGATTTCAACAAAGAAAATCTTATAGCACTGTAACGTTTAAATAACTCTTTAGATATCTTGTTTGACTAGTTTTGCTCTCAATTCATTCGATTAAACTCTTATTATCTTTCCAGTTTTTGAAAAAAAAAAATCTATATTTTGCATTAGATACCCGTGCGCAAAATTTAAAATGCACAAAATTGTACAATGAAATAATTTTATATAGTATACTAAGAAGTAAGGAACAACTAGTCCATCAATTTGTTTCCTCGACAAAATAAATAACCCCAGGATATAATTACGATTTTCTACTAGATTAAAGATCCCGGATAAGTTCTAGATGTAAGAATTTGTTCTCTGTTCCTCCTGCTAAAACCAACTATTCTGCGAATATGTTTTTAAACAGAGCTTGTAATGATTATAACAAGAAATTTAATTCTGTAGATATGTTTCATTCCAGTGTGATTGTTTATAAAAGGAAAATTAGGGAGGAGCTTATTATCCATTAATCTCTATTCTTATATTTTTGTTTATTTTGATTAAATTGTAATAATGTAATGTTTATTTTTATGTATTAATAATGATTTAACTTTGTATTGCTAAAATTTGTATTGCTGTAACTACCTTAATTGAGTTAGTTATTGGTGGAAACTTTATTGATTTGTTATATTATTTATATTAATTTATATAACTGTATTAAAATATTGTATGTTTCCCAAATAAATAAATAAATAAATAAAATCATAAATCAAGGTTAATGCATGCAGGGGTCTAAGAATGGAATCGAAAATTAATAATGTCATTAACATTAAATTATATTCAGGATCATATCAAGAAAAAATGGAATACAAACAATAACCTTACTTTATTTCCAATTTCCAACAACAGTAACTGTTACTCAAACAAAATGCGACTCGAACATTTTCCAGCTCTGACGTTCACGAAAGCTGGATTCAAAGTGCCACGCCCAATTTGTCTTTCGATCAAATTATCATCACTGTTTTTTTTTGTTGTCAGTTACAGCCATTATTTTTCGGTAACTTTATTTAAAAAGAATTTAAAACCCTCGGTGGGTTGCCAATTGAATTTGAATAATTACATTTAATCTTATTGTTGGCTCAGAACTAGCAGGGTGTATATTATAAATTCACGTACATACTGTGGCTGGGCGTTATAAGATTTGTTATTGGATCCGAAGACAGGTTTGGACATATCTCTTACTTCAAGGAAGAAAGAGCGTGCCGTGTCAAACATTCAGGTATATTTACTGATATAGATTATTGTTTGTGTAATTTATTAATCTGTATTTTTCAGTCGATGGATTATTTATCAAAATTAGCTGAAATTTACGTCTTAGGACTGCCCACGCTCCTCATCCGGCATCACAATTTTCGTGTTTTGTGCAGCGGCTTGCAGCAACTTCAAAGTTTTGTTACGCGTACTACGCCTACACGGTTTTTTTAAAAATGTTTTTGTTTTGCAGCCTAGGCGTCAAACCGCTCACCACTCTGCGTTTCTACATTATGGGTCTGGCATTAAAATTACTATTGAAAAGCAATTAATTCAGCGCGAGTTCTGCATGACGCGCGAACATTTCACCGTATAGACAGCTCGACCTACTCGATCTCTAGACGTGACATGTAACACAATAAAATTCGTCAATTCACATAATAGTAAATTGAAAAGTTGTACGGCCGCACTAAGAGATTATTGGTTACTTAATGTTCTGCTTATAAAGATTTTGTAAAGTAAATCTAGACTTAGATTAATTAAAGACCGAAAATTAAAATCGCGGTAAGAATATCTCATATATCCTAGAGTCGGGTGAAGGGTCACTAACTTCCCTCTACTATGGTTGAGGAGGGCGATGGCTGGATAGTGAATTTATTTTACAAAAAAAATTTACCCGTGAAGTTTCTTGACAGTTCGTCTTCACGAAGGTTTTTCCGAACTGGTGGTAGAGTCATGCCATATTTGACGTCAATAAGTACAAGTAATTGTCAATTTTGAAAAATAAATCCCGTGAATTCCTTGAATTATTGTGTAAATAACCGCGACAATCTGAAACATTTAAATATTTATTAATTTCAGCCCAAAATTTGTTAAGTGCAGTTCAAAAGCTGAAAACGACTACACCGTCACGGCTTTTCGTTTATAATCCAACTACAACAATAAGGAGAAATTATATTTTTTTCACCATCAGGTAATTAAATTGTAGTAGGATGTCATGTGGTAGTAATATATTGTTTTCAACAGAAGTAATTTTGTATGGGATCAGAAGCTACGTAAGCAAGTGAAACAGAGTAAAAATTCTTGTAATAAATACAATGTTTGTTCATATTATTAAATTTGTACAGCCGTAAAAAAACTGTTGCAGTTATTGTTTACATATAGTAAATTCGTATATTTTTTTGTTTCTAATATTTGTGTAATGAAATAAATGTACTTTCGCGTTCTATACTACAATGCTTATCTGTAAATTTAACTTTCGGTGTCTAATGGTTGCGTTGTCGACGGAAACAGACCACACCACTCTCAACGAATGGCGTAGAAATCATTTGTGCTGATCTCATGTTTGCACAACCCCATCATATTTAAATTCAATTTTGTAATATGTTGGAATGCAAACAAAAGAGGATTATTACGGTGCCCGAAACTCGACTCCGACGGATAAATGCTGAAGCTTACTTGCGTTCCAGTCAAGTTTAAAATGTTTTTGTGTTTTCAAAACGTTGCGCTGTGTTGGTTGGTTAGTCGCTTTTACGTCTATAGTCATGTTTGTTTTCTACGTTGAGAATTTAGATTATACAGTGAATATATTTCAACTATTCACTCGCGCCCATCTTTTTGGTGCACACCCCATAGAATAAAAACGTACCGAGGCGTGACATCGTGGGTGACACTATACTTTGCATCGGATGTCAACCATAGCCGCTTATATACACCATTACTGTGATAATCTTCCAGCTGTATACCAGCTTCAGCTAACCCTTGCAATTTAAAGTCCATCACACCTGCAGATTGGCAGACTTAACGTAAATTTTTTAAGTAACTCTAACTCAAAAAGTTTCCGCACGATGATTTTTCTTTTTCGTTTCTGCGCCATAACCATCACATCACCAACAATCCAAAGTCGCACATTATTTAACACACAATACAAACAAGACAGACAAATACAAAAAATAAATAAAAATTAAACACAAGAAAAAAAAACACAGATAATTCACAGATAAACGGATTAAAATTTGGCGCAATTTTGAATTAAGCGATCAAATTGCCCCGTTTTTTTTTTTTTTTTTTTTGTTCCCCTCCGCGGGAAGGGCAGGAGGATAAAAATGCCCTGACGCATACTCTGGCGCGATTCCAAAGTTATGTGGGACTCGTCCCGACGCCTACCAGGACCATACCCACTAAAAACCCCCTGTCGGCTCGTGCATTTTTGCCACTCAGCCTTCATCGGAGCGACGGCCAATTGGAGAAAGAGGCCGCGCTAGCGGGGCCCAGAAGGGGTCACCCGCTGGGATTACATAGCACTGAAGGTGCTCAAAAATTAAAAGTAAAATAAAAACATTAAAATTGAAAAGTAAATAATGAAAACATTAAAAATTGAAAAATTAAATATGCATTAATTCGGATTTACGTTAGAATTAGAATTTGCGGCCAGAAGGGCCTCGAGATCGCGTGACAGTCTGGTGGATGAGTACGTTTGCGCATTTCTAGGCCTAGCGACTTTGAACTTCGAGTCTAACACAGGAGCAGCATATGAGACAGAATCACGAACTAGAGGATTGGGATGGGTTTCGGAGCGTTTGAAGAACGCTTCAGAGAGTGTTTTGAGATGTTGTTGTACTGTAGGCAGTTCAAGATCTCTATGCAAGTCCGCGTTACGCACGTACCACGGTGCGCCTGTGGCCCGGCGGCAAAAGAGGTTTTGAACTACCTGCAGTTTGTGCAGGAGGGAGGGTTTGGCGTGGGCAAAGATTGGCGAGGCATACGTCATGACGGGTCTAACGCAGACCTTGTAAAGTGTACGTTTGTTTCTGAAGGACATTTTACTTTTTCTACCTAACATGCTATTTAGGCGGACTAAATAGTGACGAGCGAGTTTCGAAACTCTTTCAACGTGTGGCTTGAAAGAAAGCGTCGGATCTAATGTGACGCCTAAGTATTTAGTACTGCGCTTCCAGGGGATGGGAATGCCTAACATTCGAACGTGGGGATCGCCATCGGGACGACGGCGTTTGTGGTCGAAGCGCATCGCAGAACTCTTTTCAGGGTTCACATCGATGCGCCATTCTTGAAACCATGCACCAAGGGCGTTTACGGCCTTTTGGAGTCTGGTTACAAGGCGCCGAACACCGTGGCCTTTGGTATAGAGTGCGGTGTCGTCAGCGAAGAGGGCGAGTTCGACGCCTTTCGGCGGGATGGGAATGTCGTTGGTGTACACGGTGTACAGCAGAGGGGCGAGGACTGAGCCTTGAGGGACTCCAGCCTTTATGGGACGAGGTGCAGAAAGCGTGCCTTCGTGTTTAAATCGAAACGTACGGTCTTTGAGAAACGACGCTATTAACCTGACTAGGCGATCCGGTAAGCCTATCTTGTAGAGTTTATAAACGAGACCGCTGTGCCAGACTTTATCGAAAGCCTTGGCTACGTCAAAGAAAACCGCGACTGATTTATAACGACGCGGATAGAAACCGTCAAGTATATACTCGACGATTCGATGGACTTGTTGAGGGCAGGAGTGTTTAGCGCGAAAGCCGAACTGATGGGGAATAATGAGAGGATCGCCATCCGTTGGAAACAGATGGTTCCGCATTCGAGAAAGTATGACTCTCTCGAGAAGTTTAGACATTGCCTTGAGGAGGCTGATGGGTCTGTGATTAGCCGGGACGTTCAGAGGTTTGCCCGGCTTGGGAATGCCTATGACTGTCGCTTCTTTCCAAGCTTTTGGAAAGTAGCTATGGTCGAAGCAGGCATTGAAAATGATAGCTAATAAGGTAAGCATCTGTTGAGGTAGGTGCTTAAGTGCGTGGTTGGAAATTCCATCCGCACCCGGAGCCTTTTTGGACTTTTGATTTCTAATGAGAAGCAAGATTTCATCATTAGAGACTGTGACAGGGTCGGCGGTGATGGGAAGAGAGTCTCTGCGAAGGACTTCGTCCTCCACCGCCTGGATGTGTGAGGGATCAGCAGGTTGCGTGCTGGGCGAGCATTGTGCGGCAATGCTGTCGGCGAAGCATTCGGCTTTCTCTTCGACTTCGAAGGCAGTAGTGCCGTCGGGACGAGTGAGAGGAGGAACGTGAGAAACGGTGTCTACGCGTAAGGCTCGGGCCATGCTATAGTACGCTTGGTGGGACGGAGAGATATTCGCCATGAGATCGTTCATCTGAGCGTCTCGGAGTTCCGCGAGGCAAGACCTAACTTTACGTTGAAGCTGATTCGCAGCTGTTCTATAGGCGGGCGTGGGATATTTCTTGGCTCTCCGGAGAGCCGCGTTTTTAGCTTTAATAAGATTGCTAACGGCTAAGGGAAGCGTGGGTTTGCCTTGCTTAGCAACCTTTTCGTTGTCACTGATGGCTGAGTTGATAGCATCAGTGAGAGAATTTACTAATGAATCGATTTTATCCGGGCTATCTAATTGTTCGGGAGAGATCGCGAGTGGAGAGTTCGGAGCCTCTAAGGCTGAAACTAACGTATTTTTAAAACCTTTCCAGTTGGTAAAGGTCTTAGGAGATGAGGCGTTATCGTTCGGCGGTCCTAGCACGAGGGAAACGGGGCGATGGTCGGAGCCTAGGTCATCGAGCGGTTCGATAGACCTTAGGTCAAGATTGATTCGCTTGATAATTGCAAAGTCGAGGATGTCAGGAGAGTAGGACGGGTTGTTGGGATAGTGAGTGGGAGTGATGGGGGATATGACATCTAGGTCAAGGGAGTTAGTGATGTCGAGGAGAGCGATTCCGCTGGTGTTAGTCGATAGGCACGTCCAGTCAGTATGTTTGGAGTTAAAGTCTCCGAACATAATGACTGAATGGCCGAGGGCGAGAATGGCCTCAAAGTCGCTGCGGATTGGTCTGGTACCACTAGGTATGTAGACTGAAGCTATGATGATGGTCGGATGACCAGTCATAGCCAATCTACACACAGTGGCTTCCATGTTGAGGAGAGGAGGGGTAGGGAGAGGACAGCAATGGAAACCTCTTTTGTAATATATAGCGGTGCCGCCGAAACCGTCGGAGTTGGGCCTATCGTTACGAATAAACGCGTACTTCGGTATAGCGAATCCCCTGGAGCGGTTTGGAGTAAGCCATGTCTCCTGGAGAAGGAATAAGTCAGGTTCTTTGTTCTGAAGGAACAGTTTAATCTCGGGAAGGTTGGTGTTCAGGCTACGAGCGTTAAAAGATATTAGGGATAAGCCCTTGGGTTTGATACGACAGGACGCGGGATTCGCGGGTCTAGACATTATAATTTATTATATACGAATTTATACAAATATAAAAGAATTTACAACGAACTTAGGAGCGAGTGATGCTCGGCTAAAGCAAATAAACGCTCTTGAGGAGAGCGGGCGGCTCGCAGTTTGCCTGCGAGCACGGAAATTTCGTTAATATCGACGTTTTGGATAACGTCGAACACGGTCTTCATGTCCTCAGCCAACGACGACTGAGGTGCGGATGACGGAGAAGGACGCGGCCCTACGGAAGCTACGGGAGCTGGGATGGGTCGGGAAGGTGCAGGCGGAACGGCCGGACGCTGCCTCCAAGACAGAGCCGGAGTAGGCGTCGGCTGAACGGGCTTTGCTTCCGGGGGACCCCGGTTGCGCAGCGGCGGGAAGTTAGCGTGAGTGAGCGGCGGCGCCGGTTTAGGCGCGACCCTCTTGGCGGTGGAACGCGGTGCACGCGGGCAGCCCCTGTAGTTAGCTGTGTGACCAGACTGGCCGCACAGCACACAGGCAGGGGGGGAAGTGGATTCGGGAGTGCGAGTGCACTCCTTTGTGAAATGTGGATCCAGGCACTTAACGCACCTGGGGGGAGCTGAGCAGTTAGCCGCTGCGTGGCCGTAGAGCTGGCAGCGGTGGCACTGCCCAGGGTGACCGCGGGGGTTGGGACGCTCGACGGAGATATTTGAGAGTCCGCAAATTGTGCGAGCCTCTCTAAAGATCTCCCTCGAGTTGGGAGTATTCGACAAGATTACCAACGCTAAGGGAAAACGCCTACCGCGGTTGGAGTGCATCTTGTGCACTGCTGTGACCGGGAAACCCTGAGACTTAAGGTCATCGAGAATGTCCTCGTTACTGAGTTCGAACGGGACGCCCCGTAGTACAGCGCGGATCTTACGCTCCTCCGGGAGGGCGTAGGTGTGATACGCGATTTGGTTTAATCCGAGTAACCTGGTAAACGCGCGGAAGTCGTCGACGGTCGCTATTTGAATCTTGATTGTATCGCCAGCGTTGGCGGCTTTTAAGTAATTAATTTTGTGCACTTTGCACAAGTTTGAAACCGCGGTCCAGCGCGCTTTTTCACGCAGGAAGACGGGCGGAGGGAGCTGAGGCTTCGGCGGGACGGGAGCGCAGCGCGTCGCTGGCTTCGATGTGACCGACGGAATCGCGGTCACTTCGAGTGACATGAGCGGCGCGGGGGCGGGTGTAGAAGACACCGGGGTTGGCTCGGGTGTTGAAGACACCGCGGCCTTTTTCGAACGCTTCTTAGAGCGTTTGGCAACTAATTGGAACTCGGGCTCTGGAGAGCCGGTTAGGGTGGCGGCGACCGACGAAGCTACGGACGCGGCGGAGTCTGAATCGCTCCCGGGAGCGGTACGCTTCCTACGAGAAGAGCGCGAGGATGAGACCGACGCGCAGTCCATATCGGATGGAACGGGAGACGCGGGAGAGCTATAGACCTGAGGGGTCTGGATGTTGGAGGCCTGAGGGGCTGGGGTTGGGGCCTGAGGGGCCGGGGACGCGATTGATGCCTGCAAGGCCTGCGTTAGGATGTCTTTTGGGATGGAGACGCCTGCCGCAGCAAGCGCCTGGGTGAACGCGTTAATAATGATTAGCGGATCCATTAGGGAGGGTTGGGACAATAATATGTAAAAATATAAGTATAATAAAGATGCCTAGTTCCTAAAAACCTAGCAAAATCAAAGCGGCAAACCTCCCTACCAGCGGTAGGGGGGCTGGGGAGAAAAACTTAAAACTAACAATAGTACGCCGAAGGCCGCTACCTAGAACGCTAAAAAAGGGTACGCAGGTAAAGAGTTGACCGCGTTAGGGTCAACCTTTACCGACAGAAAGGACAAATACACACGAATACACACAAATATGATAAAAATAAATATGAAAATAGGAGAAAAATAAATAAAATAGAGAAGAGAAATAAATAAAAATAAAAAGGACTGGGTCAGTACAAATTCGTTGTCACCGTTAAGTATCCTTTGCACTGAAACCAGACTACTTACGCCGGGCACAACACTGCACTCAGCACAAGCACAACACAACTTAGCACAGCACTTTGAAGACTAAGAGGCTTAGTCGCAAAGAAAAATCGCACTTCGAAAGCACTCAGACGGAGTAGAAAGACTTAGGAAACCGTAGCACGGAGCCAACACGCTAGACTGTGACGTCAGTAAACTGAGCGCCGCGGAATGGCGGGAAGGGACCGATCAACGGAGAGCTGGGTCTTGCACGTCCGCACCTCGTGGCGATCGGAGCGAGAATGAATTGCCCCGTACTGTAGTGCAGGTTAAATAGGACATATCTCAGCAAACTGCTACAGCGGAAGCCAATGCGCTGGTTTTCTGATGTGCCCCAGTAGATGCGTGTGCACACCTGCGCAGCATAAGACACCATTAATTTATAATATAAAATATACCCATATATACCTATACCTACAATTTTATAATATACCTAAAATTTTTTACTATAATATAATAATGTTAATATAATAAATGAACAATTATTTGTATAACTATACCGGGTGTACAATCCAAATGGGTCAGTATGGAGTAGTCAGAAACTATGAGGGATAGCGAAATCTGTTCTATCCTTAGATGGCGTCCATGGCGTCGACTTTAGATTTAATAATAATCACATTCAAATTTTTTTTTACTCTCATACATAACTGGGAATTGAACCTGGTCAATACTCTTGTAATCGCGTCAAGTTGGTACATAAGTATAAGGACCAAATTTGGCTATGAAATCTTGTGTAAACAAGACTGACAGTAAATTAGACTGAAATGGCCACAATTTAATTAATTTGCTAAATGTCGTGAATGATATGAATCTTTCATCAATCATCTGAAGAGACCACTTATGCATATCTTATCTGTATCGATATTATGCATTACAAAAAGCATTTATTTGAAATTAGAACGTATTTGTTCAGCGGGCGTGCCGAATCATTTAAAATTTGAAAATGGACTACGATGACGAGTGACAGTTGTGACTACATCATGGGTTTTTTTAATATGGCTCCTGCCTTCACTGTCTCTGTCGTCACAAAATGCCATGCTTCTTAAAGGAATAATTGCCATGCTGACAAAGAAGCTAACACCAGCATATACAAGGAAGACGATATTGAGTAGGATACTTTAAATTTATGAATTTAATTGTAAATTACTACAGAAAATTTTAATCACTTTAGTCAAAATGCGCAAATTTTGTCTGTCCTAACTTGGTCACAAACCGACAGTCACTAAGCAATCAGAATAGGAAGATACGACACGTCATCCGTTTATTTCAGATACCTAATAGAAACACAGATATCAGTAAAACAATTACTTAAAATACTAATTATTTATCTTAAGATTAAATTACACAGTCTTAACTGAGTGCACCACTCCCTAATGAAGGGCAAAGCCCTGTGCGCTTAGGACGAGTAGTGTGCTCGATCCAAACAAATGATTATTACAATATTAATTACATACTAGCTGAAATCTGCTATTCTAAAATCTGCTTATACTAACAGTATATGTAGATTTTAGAGTAATAAACAAGTTATTCAAAGATTTTATATTAAACATTCTGTCTCTTTATTAGTTCCATACAATTAAAGTTTCTAAAATGTAAAAAATAGAGTTTTTTAGTACCATATCAATTACTAAAGAACGTCAAGTACGCCATGACGCCGATTTTCGACTGTTTAAATTAATCGAAGCTTAATCACATAGCTTCATGTGTTCGCGTTAGGTAAAATTCAAAATATTTTTTTTTATATGTTTTTGACAGGCAGGTGGTTTTTAAGCAAAGAACTATTTAAAAAGAGTTAATGACTTTTTAATTGGATAGGTAATTCGCATGAGCAGCTAGGAGTTACGAATTACGAGTTTTGCCATTGCATGGAAAAACTGCATTGTCATTGGAGCGGTCTTATCAGGGAGCTGTTCATTCTTGTATTTACTTTTACTTTAATTTTGCCCAATTAATTATGCATTTTAATTTAGTAACATAAAAGGAATAAAAAAAATTATAAACCCTCTTTACTAGGGTTTACACTAATACGTCTCGAAACACTCCGTTATTGTCATACTTTTGAGATTATTAAAAGTTAGTCAGTAGATGAAAAGTTAACGTTTGATGAACTTCGCTGACATGGTTGAATATAATAAGTATATGAACATTATTATAATTACTACAAAAATTATCAAAACTTTAATCAAGATTTGAAAAGATCATAATACTCTAAAAACAGACGATTAAAATGACTACTGTGAATGTTATTATATACCCAAACATTTGTTTGGATTACATATTCATCATCATGTATAAATAAATAACAAATAAATAAATCCCCAGACCAACACACCAACTGTATGACCCCAAATTAAGCAGAGCTTGTGTTATGGATGACCATACGGCAAACTGGGGGGAACTCAGAATAATCATACATATATAAATATCAACAGCCATAACCCGAGAACAAACATCTGTGTTCATCACACAAATGAATGCCCCGGCCAGGACTCGAACCTGGGACCTCCGGCGTATGAGGCAGGGCTACTAGCCACTACGCTAATTGGCCGTCATTATAAGCCGTCAGATAAGGGTACGTATTTATTAATATAATAAGGTACTTACCTACATTAACATTTTAGAGTATATGTGTAAGATTCGTGTTGAGTTTGATATCTTATGAATGACGGATGACGAATTGAGGAATGTGCTAGAAAATATTGCAATATATTTGAAAATATATTCCAAAAATACATATTATTTTCAATGTAATTTATTGACGTAATATTATGGTTTTCTTCATGTTTGAATTTTGTGTGCACAAATAAACATATTATAAAACCGCGGGGTTTATATTTTTATTCGACTGCGGACTATTGGATCAATAATGTTTCCATCCCATACAGTGAACTAACGAGCATCAACATGTAACTGAACACTTCGAAAATTTTAAAGCCTTTCTAATTTATTGTCTTGTAATTCAGTCACATGCTTCCAACGCTGATTCCGTTTGGTTGAATATACTCCACACATTTCAGTTCATAAATGTTCTAAGGGTTTGTGGCCCGTTAAAATGCAAACATTATAAGCAAGATGGCCGAGTGGCGTAGTGGATCGTAGCTCTGCCCCATACGCCAAAGGTCCCAGGTTCGAACCCTGGTCAGAACACTTATTTGTGTGATGAACACTGATGTTTGTTGTTTGGTCATGATTGTTTGTATTTATTTATGTATGTTTATTCTGGTTTCCACCAGTTCACTGTATCAATAACACAAGTTCTGCTTACTTTGGGGCCATTCAGTTGGTGTGTTTGTGTAGGGACTTATTATTTTATATTATTATTAAATCCAAACTTGGTGCTAGAAAATGTTAAAATTAATTTATGTACTTACTGAAAATCAGAACAGATGTTAATTGCTTTAAATCAATCAGGGTAAGTAATATATGTTAATGTTACGAAAATACACGTATTTAGTTATATGGGCAAACATGGCACAAAGTCATTATGGTCTGAAGAATAAGCCTTGATCAAAATTTGGGTTTCCCACCCATCCCACCTCCATTGTCAGTTTCTCCCGCACTTGAAAATAGGTATCTTTAAAAAATATTAAAGTTAAAGTTTAGTGGTTTAAAGCGCTTTAAATGATCTTGATCTCTCAAAACAAAGCAATCATATAAGTTTTATTATTTTCTACAAAATTTAGCAATAGAAAAATCCTGAAATATTTTTTTCGTGACCGCAATGTTAAATCTCAAACGGTTTTAGAATTTTTACCGCCATTCATTTTGAAAATGTTCTCCATTGTAAAAGAATATTAAGATCGTTGCATTCGTTTCAGAATAAATGCGAACAAATGAGTCTTTAATCTTTATAGTATGGAACACATTTCTGAAGCAGATTCCCACGTTGTTTACCCACTTATCAAATAATGGATGTTATATACGCAAAGTAGGAAGTATACGGGCTCAATGTCACCCCCAGTACCGGCTTCACAACACCTGCAACCTCAACGGTGCACGGATATCAACCACAGTACGTGAGACAATGTTTATACACTACCTACAACACAAAATAACATAGATACACTACAATGGGTAATTAAGATAAAATAGCAAAAAAATCTTTTATAATGTAACACTGCACATTTAGAATCTATCGATATTACAATACAGTTTATTTATTTTTAGGTTTGCACCTAAAATATTCAGTAATATATTAATAATATATATAAATTTGGCTTCGCTGTCATATCTACTTAAAAATATATACTGAGGTCGTGAAAATGTCAGTCTTAATAAGTTATAGTTTCTGGAACTTGACTCGTCCATTACTGAAGTAAAAGTCACTTGATGATCACGTAGCGACTAGACACCGCACAGTTTTAAGATAAAACAAACATATGTTATATATTTCTATGAGTTAACTGAGTTAAACGCAGTATACGTGGTTCATTGTAAAATATCAAGTTTGTACTAATCAACAATCATATCGGCACTTCAAAATAGATATAAAACTAATTTCTGTGTATTCTGTCACACAAATGTTTTTCCCGACAGAATGCAAATGAAGACTCCAAAATTTTCAAATTGGCGAACACGCATGAAACGTTCAAAATCTAAAATTCACACCAATATACATAGTTACATATAACAATACATAGTTTAGATTTACGAATTTTCGAGTTATGAGCTTGTTTGTTCAATTTTAAGTTTTAACGAAGTATACATATGATACATAATGATATTTCCTTAATATATTTAAATTTATTTTGCAACCTTTTTCACCTATTTCAATATATCTTTTAAATTTTCAATCCTGTCTAAGGCTGAAATCTAGAAAGCGTACTTAGATTTATCTAAAGGGCCAAAAAAGAAACGACTTTATGTCGTTCTACACAGTGAACATATTCCGAAAACATGTGACACCAATCCTTTCACCTTTTTTTAACCGAGATTTTAACCTGTATACAACTTCATATTCGAAGTTGGTTTTATCTGACTATGTATTCCTTTTAATAATCTTTGAATCATACATATTGCCTCAGCCATGACTTTCATAGGAATAAGAGCCGTGAGTGTCCAACAGCGCATTTTTTAACCTCTCAGTGAAAATGAGGTCTCAGAAAACATGACCACTGTCATTTACGTCATTTATTTAATCTTTTCTATTCTGGTTTAAAAAAGAAAGAAAATGAAAGAAATAATAAAATCATAGACTATGTATAACTCCATATAGACGACCAAAGTTAGGGTGGGAGAAGAATAACTTTTACGGAAATTCATGAAGACAGAAAGGGAAACCAGATGTAGCGCCATTGTATCCATTGTATTTGAATGACTTGTTGTTATAGGTCGGCACGAAAAATTCAAGTTATTCATGTCAGTGGTGGTGCTGCTTTCTATGTTAACATTTCATTTTACAACATAGTTGCCATAGGAATCTTTCAGTTCTGATTTCGTCTAATGAATAGATAAGTTGGCGGCACTGCATATTTCTGCATATTTCCGCACATTCTCGCTCCGATCGCCACGCGGTTCGGACGTGCAAGACCCAGCTCTCCGTTGATCGGTCCCTTCCCGCCATTCCGTGGCGCTCAGTTTACTGACGTCACAGTCTAGCGTGTTGGCTCCGTGCTACGGTTTCCTAAGTCTTTCTACTCCGTCTGAGTGCTTTCGAAGTGCGATTTTTCTTTGCGACTAAGCCTCTTAGTCTTCAAAGTGCTGTGCTAAGTTGTGTTGTGCTTGTGCTGAGTGCAGTGTTGTGCCCGGCGTAAGTAGTCTGGTTTCAGTGCAAAGGATACTTAACGGTGACAACGAATTTGTACTGAACCAGTCCTTTTTATTTTTATTTATTTCTCTTCTCTATTTTATTTATTTTTCTCCTATTTTCATATTTATTTCTATCATATTTGTGTGTTTTCGTGTGTATTCGTCCTTTCTGTCGGTAAAGGTTGACCCTAACGCGGTCAACTCTTTACCTGCGCACCCTTTTTTAGGTTTCTAGGTAGCGGCCTTCGGCGTACTATTGTTAGTTTTAATTTATTCTCCCCAGCCCCCCTACCGCTGGTAGGGAGGTTTGCCGCTAGGGTTGCTAGGTTTTTATTTAGGAACTCTAGGCATTTGTTATTTAATTAGGTGCTAGGTTTGCTAGGGGACCTAGGCATACATTATATATTACATATTCAAGCCCTCCAATGGACCTTGTAAGCATTCTTAGGTCGTTCGCTCAGGCGCTCGTTGCTTCCGGCGCCAACTTATCAGATGACGTAATAACGCAGGCCTTACAGGCATCTATCGCGTCCCCGGCCCCTCAGGCCTCAACCTCGGCCCCTCAGGCCTCAACCCCGGCCCTTCAGGCCTCCAACGTCGAGACCCCTCAGGTCCTAAGCTCTCCCGCTTCTCCCGCCTCGTCCGAGATGGACTGCGAATCGGTCGCATCCTCTCACGCGTCGCGTCGTAAGCGTACCGCTCCCGGGAGCGACTCCGAACCCGCGTCTGATACGTCGTCAGATGCCGTCACTTTAACCGGCTCTCCTGAGCCCGCGTTTCAACTCGTCGCCAAGCGCTCCAAGAAGCGCTCTAAGAAAGCTTCGGTATCTTCAATACCCGAGCCCTCCCCGGTGTCTTCAACACCAGTCCCCGCGCCGTTAAAATCGCTCGTAGTAACCGCGTCTCCGTCGGTTACATCGAAGCCAGCGACGCGCTGCGCTCCCGTCCCGCCGAAGCCTCAGCTCCCTCCGCCCGTATTCCTGCGTGAAAAAGCGCGCTGGACCGCGGTATCCAACTTGTGCAAAGTGCACAAAATTAATTACTTGAAAGCCGCCAACGCTGGCGACACAATCAAAATACAATTAGCGACCGTCGTCGACTTCCGCGAGTTTACCAGGTTACTCGGTTTAAACCAAATCGCATATCACACCTACGCCCTCCCGGAGGAGCGTAAGATCCGCGCAGTATTACGGGGCGTCCCGTTCGAACTCAGCAACGAAGACATTCTTGATGACCTTAAGTCTCAGGGTTTCCCGGTCACAGCAGTGCACAAGATGCACTCCAACCGCGGCAGGCGTTTTCCGTTAGCGCTAGTAATCCTGTCCAATACCCCCGACTCGAAGGAGATTTTCAAAGAGGCTCGCACAATCTGCGGACTCTCGAACATCTCCGTCGAGCGTCCCAACCCCCGTGGTCACCCTGGGCAGTGCCACCGCTGCCAGCTATATGGCCACGCAGCGGCTAACTGTTCAGCTCCCCCCAGGTGCGTAAAGTGCCTGAATCCTCACTTCACCAAGGAGTGCACTCGCACTCCCGAATCCACTTCCCCCCCTGCCTGTGTGCTGTGCGGCCAGTCCGGCCACACAGCTAACTACAGGGGTTGCCCGCGCGCTCCGCGCTCCACCACCAAGAGGGTCGCGCCTAAACCGGCGCCGCCACTCACTCCTGCCAACTTCCCGCCGCTGCGCAACCGGGGTCCCCCGGAAGCAAAGCCCGTCCAGCCGACGCCTACTCCGGCTCTGTCTTGGAGGCAGCGTCCGGCCGTCCCGCCTGCACCTTCCCGACCCATCCCAGCTCCCGTAGCTCCAGTAGGGCCGCGTCCCGCGTTGTCATCTTCCCCTCAGTCGTCGTTGGCTGAGGACATGAAGACCGTGTTCGACGTCATCCAAAACGTCGACATTAACGAAATTTCCGTACTCGCACGCAAACTGCGAGCCGCCCGCTCTCCTCAAGAGCGATTATTCGCGCTAGCCGAGCATCACTCGCTCCTAAGTTCGTTGTAAATTCTTTTATTTTTGTAAACTTTAAATAAATAAATTTTAATG
Source organism: Marasmarcha lunaedactyla (assembly GCA_923062675.1). Classification (NCBI taxonomy): domain Eukaryota; kingdom Metazoa; phylum Arthropoda; class Insecta; order Lepidoptera; family Pterophoridae; genus Marasmarcha; species Marasmarcha lunaedactyla. The sequence goes on from OV281345.1 coordinate 25,309,036, forward strand.
TCTAGACCCGCGAATCTCGCATCCAGTCGTATTAAACCTAAGGGCTTATCCCTAGTATCTTTTAACGCTCGTAGCCTTAACACCAACCTTCCCGAGATTAAACTGTTCCTTCAGAACAAAGAACCTGACTTATTCCTTCTCCAGGAGACATGGCTCACTCCTAATCGCTCCAGGGGATTCGCGATTCCCAAGTACGCGTTTACACGTAACGATAGGCCTAACTGCGACGGTTTCGGCGGCACTGCTATCTACTACAAAAGAGGATTCCATTGCTGTCCTCTCCCTACCCCTCCTCTCCTTAACATGGAAGCCACCGTGTGTAGATTGGCTATGACCGGTCATCCGACCATCATCATAGCCTCAGTCTACATACCTAGTGGCACCAAACCTATCCGCAGCGACTTTGAGACCATTCTCGCCCTCGGCCGTTCAGTCATTATGTTCGGAGACTTTAACTCCAAACATACTGACTGGACGTGCCTATCTACCAACCAAAGCGGCATAGCTCTCCTCGACATCACCAACTTACTCGACCTAGACGTCGTCTCCCCTATCACTCCCACTCACTATCCCGACAACCCGAACCACTCTCCGGACATCCTCGACTTTGCAATCGTCAAGCATATCAACCTCGACCTCAGGTCTATCGAACCGCTCGATGACCTAGGTTCTGACCACCGCCCCGTTTCCCTCGTGCTAGGACCGCCTAACGTTAACGTCACTTCTCCTAAGACCTTTACCGACTGGAAAGGTTTTAAAAATACGATAGTTTCTGCCTTAGAGGCCCCAAACTCTCCGCTCGCGATCTCGCCCGATCAATTAGATAGCCCGGACAAAATAGACTCGTTAGTAAATTCTCTCACTGATGCTATCAACTCAGCCATCAGTGTAAACGAAAAGGTTGCTAAGAAAGGCAAACCCACGCTTCCCTTAGCCATTAGCAATCTTATTAAAGCTAAGAACGCGGCTCTCCGGAGAGCCAAGAAATATCCCACGCCCGCCTATAGAACAGCTGCGAATCAGCTGCAACGTAAAGTTAGATCTCGCCTCGCGGAACTCCGAGACGCCCAGATGAACGATCTCATGGCGAATATCTCCCCGTCCCACCAAGCGTATTATCGAATGGCCCGAGCCTTACGCGTAGACGCCGCCTCTCACGTCCCTCCTCTCACTCGTCCCGATGGCTCTATCGCCTTCGAAGACGAAGAGAAAGCCGAATGCTTCGCTGACAGCGTCGCGTCTCAATGCTCGCCCAGCACGCAACCCGCGAATCCCAATCACATCAAATCGGTGGAGGCCGAAGTCCTCCGTAGAAACTCTCTCCCCATCACCGACGACCCCGTCACAGTCTCTAATGATGAAATCTCGCTTCACATCAAAAGTCAAAAGTCCAGAAAGGCTCCGGGTGCGGATGGTATTTCCAACCACGCACTTAAGCACCTGCCTCAACAGGTGCTTACCTTGTTAGCTGTCATTTTCAATGCCTGCTTCGACCTTAGCTACTTTCCAAAAGCTTGGAAAGAAGCGACAGTCATAGGCATACCCAAGCCGGGTAAACCTCTTAATGTCCCGGCTAATCACAGACCCATCAGCCTCCTCAAGGCAATGTCTAAACTTCTCGAGAGAGTCATACTCTCTCGAATGCGGAACCATCTGTTTCCAACGGACGGCGATCCTCTCATAATTCCCCACCAGTTCGGCTTTCGCGCTAAGCACTCCTGCCCTCAGCAAGTCCATCGAATCGTCGAGTACATACTCGACGGCTTCTATCCGAAACGAAAGAAAACGATCGCAGTTTTCTTTGACGTAGCCAAGGCTTTCGACAAAGTCTGGCACAGCGGTCTCGTTTATAAACTCTATAAAATAGGCTTACCGGCTCGCCTAGTTAGGATAATCGCGTCGTTCCTCAAAGACCGCACGTTTCGTTTCAAACATGAAGGCACGCTCTCCGCGCCTCGTCCCATAAAGGCTGGAGTCCCTCAAGGCTCAGTCCTCGCCCCTCTTTTGTATACCGTATACACTAACGACATTCCCATCCCAGCTAAAATCGTCGAACTCGCTCTCTTTGCCGACGACACTGCCCTTTACACCAAAGGCCGCAGAGCCTCGGGTCTCGTCACCAGACTTCAAAAGGCTATTAACACCCTCGGTGCTTGGTTCAAAAAATGGCGTAACGATGTGAACCCAGAGAAGAGCTCTGCGGTTTACTTCGACTACAGACGCAGTCGTATCCCCAACAATCTCCAATTGAGAATGCAAGGCACTCCCATCCCCTGGAAGCGCAGTACTAAATATTTAGGCGTCATATTAGACCAGACGCTTTCATTCAATCCTCACGTCGATAGAGTAACGAAACTCGCACGTTTTTACCTAGGCCGGCTTTACAGTATGTTAGGTAGAAAAAGTAAAATGTCCTTCAGAAACAAACGTACGCTTTATAAGGTCTGCGTTAGACCAGTCATGTCATATGCTTCGCCAGTCTTTGCTCACGCCAAACCCTCCGTCCTGCACAAACTGCAGGTAGTTCAAAATCTCTTCTGCCGCAGGGCCACAAACGCACCTTGGTACGTGCGCAACGCGGACCTGCACAGAGATCTTGAACTGCCTACAGTTCAACAGTATCTAAAAACACTCTCAGAATCGTTCTTCAAACGCGCCGAATCCCATCCCAATCCTCTTGTTCGAAAATCAGTCTCATATACTGCTCCTGTCCTAGATTCGGCTTACAAAATCGCTAGACCGAGAAACGCGCACACAAGCGAACGTTCGAAGATAACCGTAGATCTCGAGGCCCTTCAGGCCGCCAATTCTAATTCTAACGTAAATTCGAATTAATGCAAATTTAATTTTCAATTTTTAATGTTTTCATTACTTACTTTTCATTTTAATGTTTTATTTTTATTTTACTTTTAATTTTTGAGCACCTTCAGTGCTATGTAAATCCCAGCGGGTGACCCCTTAAGGGCCCCGCTAGCGCGGCCTCTTTCTCCAATTGGCCGTCGCTCCGATGAAGGCTGAGTGGCAAAAATGCACGAGCCGACAGGGGGTTTTTAGTGGGTATGGTTCTGGTAGGCGTCGGGACGAGTCCCACATAACTTCGGAATCGCGCCGGAGTATGCGTCAGAGCATTTTTATCCTCCTGCCCTTCCCGCGGAGGGGAACAAAAAAAAAAAAAAAAAAAAAATGCATATTTCCGTAGGGTTTAACTTGGTTTATAAGAAATATCTCGCAAAATTAAAAAATTAAAACTGGTCTCGTCATAACGTTGTCACATAATCTTTACGGAATAATATATAAGCCCCCTTATTCATAATGGCACGATAAACCTATTTTTGTTAAAATACTGCTAGTGTATGGTTAGTCTCTTTCATTTTGAAAATGAGTGAGAGAGAAAAACATTTTATAAACCTCTGATAATTTCAATTGTTATTATAAATAAGATAGTAAGTCTATTATTAAAATAAACTTTACTTTTATCACGGAATAAATGCCACCTTACACAAAGTACATGTCTAGTAGTTATGTTGTCGTTGGTAACGGTGTAATTAGGAATGGGCTATTGTGCATAACTTTAGAAGTGTTTTAGCACGTAGTCCTTCAGATAATTGAAGCGATTTAAGGCTGAGGTCGTTACGAGGAAATATTTAGGATAAATTTAGATTGCTTAAGTTTTCGTTATGTCGAGCTATGAGGTGTAATTTATATACTAGTTTTGTAATGAAATTAATTTGCATATACCAAATGTTTGTACTAACAACAGACGACTACTTAAAATATAAAATAACTTCGAGTGAATCAATATCTGTTGGTCGATGGGTGTGTGTGTGTGAAAAAGTAAAGTCTTTGGATTTGTTTATTTGATTACTTACTTATTATGATGGTTTGTTATTTATATATTTATGTTTATTCTGGGTTTCCCCCAGTTCGTTGTATCCATAACACAAGCTCTGTTTACTTTTGGGCCACATAGTTTTTTTGCGGATTTTTTATTTTTATTTTTTGTAATAAATATTTCTAACAATCACACCACATTATCTAGCCCAAATTAAGTATCATTAAGAACTTTTGTTATGGATACTAGATAACGGATAAATAAATTTAAGAAATATATACGAACACATAGATTTTTTTAAATATATATATATATATATATTAGAAATAAACTTAAATAAACCTACCTACACATCCATGACCAGAAAGCAAATATAATAAAATATCTGCCCCTACCAGGTTCGAACCCGGGACCTCTGGCATGGAAGGCAAGGCTACTTACCTCCACACCAAACAGGCCGTCGGATTTATTTATTGATTTATAATTTATAAAATGTATTTACATTAATATAGAACTCACTGGTTTTGATTCACAGATTCAAACTGCGTTTAGAAATAAACACAGTCACTGCTTTAGTTTAGGCCAGCGTTCTGCTCACTTCGACCGTCTTGGCGTCAGTGACGAGAATGCGCTAATCACATGAGACCCAGATGCTGATTACTCATTTATAAGATAATAGAACATTGATTACAAGTATCAGTAACACATCGGTTGGTGCAGTGGCTAAAATACTGGCAGCTCGATCTGAGATTACGGTTTCGATACTGGCGACTGTCACATGTGTGAATGAGTACATTTAACAGTTGTCGTCAACCCTAATACTCTGGAAGTGAAGAAGGAAAACATTGTGAGAAAACTCACATACCTACGAAGTCATATCAAAGGTATGCCGAGAGACTTGCCAAGCTAACAGATGTAGATAAGAATAATTTTGTTTAGACATAACGAGACTTGTAAATTTATTTTGGAAAAAAAATACACCCGTGAAATTTCTTGCCGATTCTTCTTCATGAAGGTTTTCCGAACTGGTGGTAGTCAATTAGATAGTTGTCAATGTTGAGAAATAAATATTTGAATTTGTCAAAAGCATGTATAAAGTGTGCAAACTCACTATATGCAAGTGAGGTTAACAATTTCATTTTACATATTCTGTTAATTTGTTAATACATAACTTATTTGTCAAGCCAAATATATAAATCGAACGACTAGAACTATGCACAACCTACTGTACTTTGCTTAAACAAACAACTTTCCATCAAGGTACTCAACCAAAAACCGAAATAATCTTCATTAGCTTCACCCAAACATTTTAATTTAATCAAACTGATACTAATTCTTGTATCCCGATTTCACTCAGTACTATATTGACCCAAATTTCGGCACTTGAGAATAAAGTTTCTTCAAGTGTTTTGTGCTCAAGGGCCGCCTTTATAAATTGTTATTCATAGCTTTGTGTAAACGCTCCCTCCGAAAAGAGTCCTTAACGAAACCCCCATTCCTCGCTAAGTTCATCTCACGGAACTATAATGAGCTATATTATTTCTTCGTATATTGGTAAGGGAAAGTAGTATGTACTTAGTTTGTTTCGAGTAGAATTGGGTTCGTTAGTGAACTCTGCGAATGAACTAATAAGCTCGTACGATGAGCTTCCTAACGCAACTCATGAATAATCGAACGCCGGTCTTGTTAAGGAAATTTTCATAAATACTGATCCAGTCTTGATATAATCATTTTTATGTACGTCTTTTAAAATAAACACTTTTTTAAATGAAAAGTATTAGACGTTTGTCTTCTATCTCTGTGTGAGCAGAAAGAAAACAAAAATTATCAATACATTTCTGCCAATCTTTTATCAAACGATCATATATGCTTTGTAGAAGCACGTGGAAGCCAATACGAAGTCGATTCACTAACTTAGCAATTACAGCAATAAAAATATTACTAGTTTTCCCTACTGAACGTAAACTTGTTTAACGTATGCATTAAAATTAAAATCTAAAGCATGTTATTGAGTACTAAAACAATTAGTATGAAAAATTTTAATATTTTTTTTATATCTCAGTTACGAGTAGATTTAGTAGTGGCCGTTATTGTAGTGATTAAGTTATTCATTCATATTTTATAAGGAGTGCAAATAACATATTCGAGCTGGCATTAATCGACACAGGTGGGCGGCAAAACCTATCCACCTTGATAAAGCCCAACAGACTATACCATCGGCACTAGCCAAATATGTAAGTATATGCTCACTTCTCTTGACTCTGTAAATTTATTTTGTATAAAATATACCCGTGAAGTTTCTTGCCAGTTCTTCTTCACGAAGGTTTTTCCGAACTGGTGGTAGAGTCATGTTTTATTTGACATCAATAAGAACATGTAATTGTCAATGTTGAGAAATAAATTGTGGTTGTTTCGGACCGGCATTGTCGTGGAACAAGTACTGCCAAACGGGATGTGCTGGAGCGGATATCGAGGTAGAACCCTACAACCTAACCTGATTATGAAAAATCATTCATTGCAAACATTTCATTAAAGTGCCTCATTAAAGTTTGACGGCCTGTTTGGTGTGGAGGTAAGTAGCCTTGCCTTCCATGCCAGAGGTCCCAGGTTCGAATCCTGGTAGGGGCATATATATTATTATATTTGCTTTCTAGTCATGGATGTGTATTTAAGTTTATTTCTAATATTTATATATAAAAAAAATCATCTATGTGTGTTAATATTTTTCTTAAGTTTATTTATCCGTTATCTAGTCTCCATAACACAAGTTCTTAATGATACTTAACTTGGGCTAGATAATGTGGTGTGATTGTTAGAAATATTTATTTATTTATTATTATTAAAGTGGTATAAGCTTAAATAGATTTAAAAAAAAGAATACTTACAATAGTGTAACAATGAAATGAGTGATTTATGTAACAATGAAATGGGAACACGCCTGCCACTTGTAGACAAAAAAATACCCCTTGAAGTTATGCAGTACTATGGTTTCCCATTGTACAAAAATCAGGATATATTAAAATATACTCATTTTGTTACGTATGCAAACAAAATAATACATCGATTATTTCTTTATATTACGTAAACACATTAAGTTTTAATTACTTCAGTTTGCAAAAAGGATTTTAGTTTAGAGTAGAATTTTAAGACACGGTAAATTTTAGCATCAAGTTCAGGTGTATTTTCATAAAACACTTGTTATAGTACTGGATATGATTATAGCGGTAGTTCAGTCTCTTTTATATATTTTCTTAAATTTTCACGATACATACTTTAAATAAAACACTTTTTACCGGATATTATCGCGTATATTTTAGATAATTTTAAAATTATTATTTCGACGTTTCGGCATCTTTGCAGTTGCCGTGGTCACGATCTTGAGGCGGGACTACAATCCTTCCCATTGTATCCACCAGCTCAAAATGTTACATGGCTTTTGGCTGGTTAATGAGAAAGAACGTCAGTGCAATTCTAGGACCAAAGGCAGTCCCAATTGAAGCCTGATTGGTTGGTAACTCAATAAAATTAATAATCAATATTATCTGACTGTTTCATTGTTTACAAACAACTGTGTAATTGTTGCCTTGATTTTATTTGTGGTTTATTCTTATGGTTTATAATATTTTTTGTTCATTGTTATTTTTATAAAGTCGTATATTAAAAATGGTCCCGATGTGGAAACATGGTCGAGGTAAGCCTTTGACTTCCCAAACTAAAGACGCTTTGTATAATTTGTATAATTACTTCGAAAATGAGGGGACTGGGCCCTTAGCACAGACTATTGTACAGTTTAGTAACATTAGTTTAGGGCTCTAGTAACACTAGTGTACAGTGTGTTATAGTCTTAAATAATTAGACTAAGAACCTGTTGTAAAAGTATCATTTATGTGACATAATAACCTACATTATTATTATTATTAATGAACAATCAGTCATAATTATCTAGGGGAAAATAAAATGAATGCAATGGCAAAATATCACAATGAACATGAGTGCTATAGTGACAGTAGTGGAGAAAAAATTCAATAACGTATGATGCCACTTAGCAGCATGAACATTTTGTTGGAAAAAGATTTAAGGGCGATGAGGCAACCGCATCTTAATCTCATGATAAAACATTTGGACAATTTCAGCAAAGAGTTTGCACAGCTAAAAGGTTGACTTTAATATAAATAAGCAAAGATATGTCTGATGGATATACGTAATAGAATATTCGATTAACTTATACAGAAAAAACTTTGCTACGAAAATGTGCTACAAAGTTTAATGCTTAAGATGATCGCACCATCACATTTGGCTAGTGCATCTTAAATGTGCATCACTCGAAACTGTTGCCAAAATGCAAAAACTCAATCGACATATATCTCTTTCTACATATTTTGATAGTTATACTATACTTTATTAAATTGTTTTACTCAGGTAGTTCAAAATAGTGAATTTTTTTTATTTATTAACTTACGTCCTTATATAAAGACGAATATCGACTATTACTTGATCAAAACTACAGAATAAATAACAAAAGAGTCATTTATAAGTCTCCACTTGTAAAAACATATTAAGTGTAAGACATATTATATACTTGTATAATATAACATAAATATGCGCTAGCGAAAGTTATGATTAACAATTTACACGTGAATATTTTCTGCACATTATGTATATATTGCTACTAAGTTGGACGTCATTAGGCTAAATTGAAATTGAAATTTTTATATTTTAATATTGACCAATACTTGTTCTTTTCGACGCCAAATAAAACGAACAAAAAAAACCAGTTCAGAAAAACCTTCGTGAAGAAGAACTGGCAGGAAACTTCACGGGTATATTTTTATCAAAATCAATTTACAGTGTCATTTTGTGTCTATACAAAATTTTTCATATCTGCATCTGTTACCTGGGCAAGTCTCTCTCCCCTCAAGTATCCAAACGACGAACACCTTCAAACGGCACCCGTTCAGGAGTTAACGCGGGATCCAGCCATCGCCCTCCTCAACCATATTAGAGGGAAGTGAGCGACCAGTCACGCGACGCTACCATAAGAAGACGTAATTTAGTGACGATGACGCTTTAGATATTCAAAAAGGGAGGAGGTCATCCAACTTATTTCTATAATAGACTAGGGTTATTTGTTTACGGCATCCATGATCGTTAGTAAAAAGTATATTTTGTTATGATAAAAAATTTAATGTCACAGTGCGTTCTTCATTAGGTGTGTATAACAAGAATCAACATAAAATCTTTTCAAGATCAATAAATAACACCACATTTCGATAACAATATTATATTTACGATATTTAAAAAGCCACCTTTATAACTACACTATATGAATGAAAATGTTGTTATATTAAAATTTATTTAACACATAAGTACAGTCAACAACTTTTCAACCAACCGCAAAATGTCAAATTTCCTCAATTGATTTTGATCCCTTTATCAGTAAACTCTTGGTTGAAAATCTATGAAGAAAATTTGACATTTAGATAGAAGTAGATCGATAAAATTTTGACTGTACTCGAAAGCAGAACGAAAATTCATTCATCACACATCATCAGAGCAAGAGGGATTGTTTTTAATGTTGATCTTCTATTCTATTATTACGAAAATTTGTTTGGTAGTTTGTTGATATGTAATCGATAGAGTCTGAAATTATTGAACTGGTTATCAAAAAATATTTCACCAAAAGATGCATTATCCACACGTAAATAAGGCATATTTATTCCGAACTACCCGTAGGATCAGTTAGTTTCGCGGTTGACATGTCTAGTATTCCGTATTTACGTAATCACCCGTAATCACACGTAAAGACAACCGAGCGGTGTAGTGGTAAGTAGCCTTGCCTCATACGCCGAAAATCCAAGGTTCGAGTCCTGGCCGGGACATTAATTTGTATAATGCACACAGACACTTGTTCTCGGGTCATGGTTGTTTATATGGTTCCCCCCCAGTTCGCTGTACGGTCATCCAGAACACAAGCTCTGCTTACTTTGGGGGCATGCAGTTGGTGTGTTTCTCTGGGGATTTATTGTTATTATTTATATTGTGGTCGTAGAGTTTCTTATGTGATGACGTCATCTGCATTCCTTCCTATTTTGACTCGTAGTCATAATAATAATAATCAAGTTTACGTGGTTGTAGTCCGGTTAGTCGCCATAGCAACATTATTCAATATAAGAACCACATTCAATATTGATCAATTAAACATCTACAACAAATAATGTTCATGGGTGCAAATGCCATTTACCATCAAATTGAAAAAAAAAATGAATGTATGCCCTTTAATAAAATATTCAAATGTGTTTCACGCGTAATTACCACATGACAAAAAATAAAATTTGTTCATTAAACCAATGAAGCTCTCTTCATCCATAATTTTAATATAATTAAAAATTCTTGAACCGATATCATACGCAGCGTTTCAATATAAATTACGTAAACACTGATGGAAATGCATAAAAGTGTATAAAAATGATTTTATTTTTAACATTAAAGTCTAATTCGTCAAATTAGTGCAAAAGTACATTACAACGAAAAGCACTCTTAAAATAAGTCTCCAAGGTATACTTTTAAATGTACTTCGGAGTATAAAGAAAGCTTGCATTTATTGTGTAAAGTTTAGAATAGCTCGCTAGTAGAATACTTGTTCAGCGTAATATTCTTACTACGTTGACTGATGTAATGAACACTATATAAACGGCGCTGTATGGTGCTATGTCATTGACACGTGACAAGCACCAACCCGTGGAGTTTCTTGCCAGTTCTTTTTCATGAAGGTCTTTTCGAACTGGTGATGCTGTTGCATTATACAGAGTGTAAACGTGTCCTCCTAATCCTAAAGCAAGTGAAAAATTGCTTAAACTAAATAGATTATTCCAAGCTTAAATTAAAAAATAGGTTTCAATTTTAATCTCCGACTTATTTACTGTCCGAAACTTATCAATATTTCTGTGGAAACATAGCGTTTCAAGTGAATAAAAAAGGTAGAAATATTTTTTCTGTAAAATCCCGTTATGCTGCGCTGGTGTACAGACTGTCTTATATGACAAGCAGCAGCGAAAACAACCACGCAGTTTACGCATACGGCGGGACGTGGGCGATCTTGCGCACGCGTTCTTGTATGATGCATTTCAGATGCAATGTGTTTTTGGGTAAAGTCATTTTAAGGAACTCTTTCATCTATTTAAGGATAAAAGTACTTTAAATAACACCCTGTATAACGTCAACAAGCACAAGAAATTGTTGAATGTAGATGAGAAAAATTCTAAAAGTCTACGTCGTTTTTATATGGTTGACAACCCTGGCAAGTAGATACGATTTTCTTGCAGTCTCACATCCGGACCAACTGCAGTTAACAAGATATCC